>CM077187.1:22450285-23797785 GCA_039654105.1 Coreius guichenoti | reverse complement strand
TATCCGAGAGGTCAACCGGCGCTTCAAAAACGTCCGAGGCATGAAGGATCATGGCAAACATGTGAAGTGGCCCACACCGCCCAAGGTCTTGCGGAAGTTTGAGGAGGCACTGAGGAACATCTACAACAGGTCAGAGTTATGGAGGACAGGAAGTGAACAGGCGCACTGGTGCTCTGCGTGACTCATGTGGTAGTCATGTATGGCTTCAGCTGTGCTGCATAACGTCAGCTGTGTGACGGGGAACATGGTCTGGCCTAATGTTATTATAACAATGTAATGTCTCTGACTCACTCCAATGCTTTCAGCTCTTTATCATTGTTAGACAAGGAAATGTTATTTTTTTGCTATAAGCATGTGTATTTCCTAGGCTTTAAGTACGGAAAGGCTCTCTTGCGTTTAACAGTGCTGTTGAGCCTGAAGCACATATTGATCTTTGGATCAAAGCCTTGTTGGAGATCTATTCACAAGAGCCTTAACACCGCTCTGACCCTGAAAACAATGTAGAAAATGGCCTGAAAGTCAAAATAATATTCCTGTTGTTTAGATATTTAGTCACACAGCAGATGTGCACCTACAGCATTTAAAAAAAATTAAGCATTTTTTTCCATTACAAATTATATTATCAGCATAACAACTTGTAAAATCTAACTGAAATCAACACAAATTCCACTATTCTTTCTATTATCAGTATTTGTTTTTTTTCCCCCTTTTGATTTAATGCAGGGTTTCTCAAACTGGGGTTCGCAAACTCCTGTGGGTTTGTGAGGGAACTTCACAAAAAGCTAATAATTATTTAAATCATAAAAATGTCAAATTGAAATAATCAATAATTTAAAAAAAAGTAAATAAAAAAACACTTACTAAAGAGATGTTGTTATTAAATATTTCATATTTTAAATAATAAATATTATTTGTTTACCTGCATGTCGAGACAATTAACTGACATCAAAGGACCATTAAAGGAGTCATGACATGGATTTTTTAAAATTATTTTAATATGTTCCTTGAGGTTCCCTTATAATGGTAATAAGTTTTTTTTTTTTGCACAAAAAAACAAATAAATAAGTGGAAAAACTATTATTTTCAACCTTCTTTCTGACCCTCTGTCTGAAATGATCTATTTTTAAGTGACGGCTCCTTTAAGGCTTGTCAGTAAATGGCCACTGTTATGATAGGTCCTTGCATAGGAAACAGTATCGAGTCCCAATAGCAATTGCGCGTGAGTACGTGTTTTGAAAACATTATCCATACAAAACCGTCATCTATAGACAAAGCATTATGAAATAATTTACTTATGGTTTGTGATGCAGCTAATGTCAGATCTAATACACTTGGTTGCTTCATCTTTCAACAAAGGTTTATTTGCGAACTCTCCGTTACACTGTGCCTCGTTTACAAAACAATATTCTCAGAACAAATATATAATCCTCCGACACGAACTGAGACACCATTAAAATAAACCATCCACTTGTTTCCTACGCTGGGATCCTTCTGAAGTCTGTACAGAAATGCAAAAGAGCTGTATGGACGCGTCAAAGCGAACCTTCTTTCACTCTTCCAGGTTCATTCATGTTGTCGACAGACTCAAGTGCGTGGAGTATGTCAGTGTATCCGGTGTAGACAGCGTCAGTGATTATAATGTGAGCGTCATGTCAAAAGCAACTACAACCCATCCAATGTAGGCAAACTTCAGCCATTATGTAGTCTCGCGTAGCCAGACCTTCAGACTGACGGCAGAAGGTCTGGACTCTATCGCAGCTTTTATTGGTCAAGGACTGCCCAAGAGGACGTTTGACTGACATGTAACCCAACCAATCACAGTTCGTTTTGTTCCGCGTCATGTTTAGGGATGTGAAAATGTAAAGTCGCTGTCCCTGCAATAACAGACCGATGTGCTACTATAAATTATTCATTCAAGAACGTTGTGAAAGTTTACTGCAACAATGGAGCCGCAAACTTCACATACTTTTGAAAATCCAGCGTTTAGTTGATCCTGGTAAGCGCTCATTGTCACAGTTGTAAACATGACGGCGTTCTTCTTCCACGAGGGAGTTTGGCGTCACAGCATTTGTTTCAGATGACGACTTCGAAACTCCTGAAGTGTTTCCAGATAAGTGTGCCATATGCATCAGATGTTCAGCCAACGGTCCGTGGGCGTGACGTCTGAGGCTGAGACTAGCCGTTAAGCGACTGAATGCCAGTGGGTAGGGCCTATGGTGTGATGTGTAACTATTCGTCGATGTCTTGCTCTGGAGGAGGTCATATGCAAATGTCTTTGCCTGTGTGACATCCCATATCCCACAATATCAAAATGAGCCGTTTTTGGTGCTTGATTAAATAGATGCTTTGTTTTAAACTATGAAACTTGCAAGATGTTTTAATGGTACAAAGACCTCTTATATGTCAAAAGATCAAGGCAAATTTGATTTCTCATGTCATGACCCCTTTAACATGCAAACGTTTGTTAAATTATTGAAAAAATAATCTTTCTTTGGTTAATTAAAAAACTTTCTTTGTTTATATTTGTCTAAAACCAGAAAACTTTCTGCTTATTTCCAGGTTTAATTTATATTTTGAATAACATTTTTAGTGTGGTTTCAGTATATTTAAATGGACTTCTGATAATTTTTTAGGCTACAGTACATTCCTGTAATAATTACAATGCATGTTGCAAGTGATGGGTTTTTGTTTATAATGTTTATTTGAATACATTTTAGATGGTGGGCCTGGACGCTCATTAAAGATCTGTCTCCAGAGGAGATGGTGCAGGTCAGGGCTAAAGTGGCCACGTTAGAATGTCTGAAGGGGCAGAGAGCAGATCTAGGACTGCAGAGAGCCTGGGAGGGCAACTACCTGGTTAGTGTTTAAAATCATGCCATGTATCTGAGATTAACATGTGGTTTAAAATAAATGATAATACATTTAGTTTAGACTGTTTAAAACCAAGTTTTTTCTGTTTTTAGAAAAGGGACAGTCCTGGGACAGCGTCTTCTTTTACTCTGGTGTCCAGTGATCTGCAGAGGAAAGATAAGTTCATGAGGATCCTCTTCTCCTGCAATGTCCGCAAAGTATGTCCTTGATTTATAATTGGTTCAGACCTCTCTGACTCACAGTTGATGTCCAGTCCCAGATGTTTGCTTTGTATGTAATGTTTACCTATGCAGTATTATCTCAACAGATCAATCGCTTCAATAAAGCAGAGGACCGAGCATTGCTCATCACCGATCGCCACCTCTACAAAATGGACCCCGTCAAGCAGTACAAGCCCATGAAGAGCATCCCACTCTATAATGTAAATAGCTACTTTATTCTAACATAAGTAATCATAGGTTGCATTCACACAACAGCATAGTACGACTTCCAATCATATTTAGAGTGCTAAACACATTATTCAATATCAGAAGTCACAACTAAAATTTTAGAATGGTTGCAATCAAGATTGGAAAATCAAACTGGATTGTGTTTATATCTTTCCAGGGTTAATAAAGTTTTAATCTGTAAACTCAAAACATTTCATCCTTAGCTAAAACTGGTAGAACATCTAGTCTTTCCAGTCATGGTCAGTTTACTTAACATAGCTTCACATGAAATTAATTTTCTGTTGTGCTTGAAATATAGCTCAGGTCAAACAAACCCTTTGTCTCAGGGATTAGGTTTAAATGGGTTTAGACCTGGAATGCTGACTTTCAGTGTTTGAGCCATTTATTTATTTTTATTGAATGAATGAATAAATATATTGTATCAGTAAACATCAGCTTTAGTGATATTTGTATTTTGAATCATTTACTCTACTGTTCAAAAGTTTGGGGTCTGTAAAATTGTTTAACGTTTTTGAAAGAAGTCTCTTATGATCAAGGCTCCATTTATTTGATCAAAATACAGTAAACAGTAATATTAAATATGATTACAACTGATAAAATAACGTTTTTCTATTTTCTAATTTATTCCTGTGATGGCAAATCATTCTAATATGCTTATTTGGTGCTAGAGAAACATTTCTTATTACTATCAACGTTGAAATAGTTGTGCTGCTTAATATTTTTGTGGAAACCGTGATGCATTTTTTAGGATTCTTAGATAAATAGAAAGTTGAAAAGCATTTATTTGAAATAGAATTATTGGTATCAAGCTAAAAGTCTTTACTGTCACTTTTGATCAATGTAGTGCATACATCCTTTGCTGAATAAAATTACTGACTTACTAGCCCCAAACTATTAAACAATAGTATAAGTTGTTTTTATATAGGATAATTATACTATATTAATTAAATTGGCAGCACTAGTAATGGGAAAAGCGAGTTGTGAAAGTGAAGCACAATGAATTTTTTTTTTTTCATTCAAATTTTTTATTTTATTTTATTCTTCATTCAACACAAATATCAAAGTTTTTTTTTACTGTTTTGACTATGTACAGTGGGTCGGATAAGAAATTGCCCAATTTAGGTAAATATATGCTTTTTGGATGCTGGAAAAGAGCAGTTAACATCTCTTAATTAGGGAAAGGTCACTACCCAGCTAAACCTTTCCTGCCCCTCACATTTATTTATTGCTCCAGTGTCACAGAACGCACAGGGCAGGAAAATGGGTAAAATTATTTATGTGACAGCTAACACCTCAAAGACAAAAGGATATGAAGGGCATTCATTGCATTATTAAATGGTTGGGCTGGAACCATGTCCTAAAAAAACATTACAGAGATATTATCTAAAAAAAAAAATAATCACCACGTTAACCCCCCCCCCCCCCCACTCTGCAACTCAGCTACGCTCCTCCTTCTTCATCCATCTCCTTCTCCACTGTTGTCATGCCAACATCCCAGGGGATGGGGTTGTCATGGTGACGGAGCAGGAGGGGAGATCAGCTGATGTCTAGTATCGTTCCAGCATGTGCACAAATTTGCCTCCTCTGTGTGTTCCTTCTGCTCGGGCTTGCTTGTGTCTTTGCACTATAGTCTTTCTTTGTTTTCATCTCCTCTCTCCTGTTGCAGGCTGTTTTACTCTTCATAGACCTCTTTGTATACTATTTATTTTCCTGAATGCTGTTTGTTTGGTTAATTTATCTCGGCATGATAATAAGAAATCATAATAATATTGCCCAGTATTACTATAGTAAGGGGAAAAAGAAGATATGTAGCCTATAGTGCACACTGTATGATACTTACATAATTAATCTTTGACATAACAGTGGGAGCAATACTATTCCTTCAGTCGTTTTTGAACAGGAAGTCAGTGGTAATGTGACTCATTCCCTACTGATTAAAGACACCACGGGTGCCTGATCTATATTTCCACAAGCATTATATGGATATCAGTATATCACAACCTGTTCTGGCCTGGTCATCAGTGTCATGATCACATTTGTCTTTCGTAACTGTTCTTTAAATATTTACTCATAAGTGACAAATTGCTCATATCCGGCATCTCATAATGACTTTATTATCATGCGGTCCTAATTTGGTCACACCAGCTGTCACCCTCTTGCATCTTTTCTCTATGTGCCCATCACCAAGATCTTGGATGTGGTAGAGATCCTTAGTTTCTTAATCTATTCAGCTAGTGATTTTTGCCCAGGAATACTGATCCATGGGGGAGTCAGTACACTCGATTTCCCCCTAGCTGTTTTTTTACCTTTGCCCAGACTGTGTTCGTTGAACCCTAGCCTCTATGAGAGAGAGAGAGATAAAGAGGATGAAAGACAAAGAAATTTTACCTTAAGGAAACTGCATCACACATTTTCAAGGGCTTCATCTGGATAAGAACAGTTATGTTCGGAGGCTTGCTGTTGTATTTGGGTCAAAAAAAAAATATAGAAGTGTAACCTTTATTCACATTGGTTTCAAACACTTGTAAAGAACATTTGACATTTTAAGCATTTGAGACAAAAATTGTCAAGTGGTGTGACCATGAAAAGTGAATATTCGGTACAGTCTAATCATTATGTCCAGAAACTGAATCTATTTTCATCTATTTCAATCTACTTTGATATGGCAGACAACATTGTTATTATAATTAAATGTTTTTTAAATTATTTTCTAGATCGTTTTTGACATTTTTGCTTAAAGCCCTACAAAAACACATAAAACAAATACATTGAAAAAGATGATGAAAGTTGTTTTCAAGTTAAGTCCTTGCCTTTATGACTCTATTTTTGCATACAATAGAAACATAACATCATTGACCTATGCAATCTGTTCTGACACCTGGTTGAATTAGATCCCAAAGTCCCAAACACCAAACCACCACAATCAAACATCTAATATCCCTTTAATTATCACTAACCCCATGTTATATTATTGTTTTGAACTGTGTTGTTATAGACCTTATGTAGCCCCTCCCCTTTTCAGCATGGCACTCCTTGTGGTCTGTCTTTCGGTTTGTATTTCCACAGCATGAAGGAAAGATCTTACGGATTTATGAATGAACCGCTCGTTTTAAAATCTTCCCGATCTACTGACATTTGTTATGACATCCGCTTCAAACATTACTGTGCTCATGATAACTTTCAAAGTAAATCCACTTCACCAGCTAATTACTCTTCGGCAGCGATGCCATATAAATATACAGAGCTACGGCAAAAACCGAAGTTTAAAGGTGCAGTGAATTTTAGCAGCATCTAGCGGTGAGGTTGTGAATTGCAATCACACCGCTCACCCCTCCCTTTCTAAGCACATAGAAAAGCTACGGGAGCCGACACAGGACAAAAATGTCGTCGTCGGAGAGAGCAGAGAGTGACTAGCGCTATATAGAGCAGTTTGTCCGTTTAGGGCTACTGTAGAAACATGACGGCACAAAATGGCGAAGGGGACCCGCGGTGTATGTAGATAGAAATGGCTCATTCTAAGATAATAAAAACATAACGGTACATTAAGTAAGGTCTTTATACACCACTGAAAACATAGTTATGTATATTATATTGCATTTCTGTCAATAGATCTTAATTCTAAAGATGGATGCGCACTAGTTTTTCTGGCGCATAAGGTCTATTGTTAACTAAAATTAAACTACTACAAATGAATTGAAATGAAGCTGAAATAATATCAAATATAAACATTAGATGTAAAACTTAAATGAAAATAAGAAATGTTCCCTTTAGTTTTAGTCGATGTACTAAAATTACTAAAACTATAACTGAAATAAAAATAAATGAAAGCTGAATAGAAATAAAATTAAAATTAAAACTAAAAAATAAATAAATAAATAAAATAAAAGCTAATTAGAAATATTTAATATTTATGTTATTATACTAAAATAACACTGGTTTTAAAGGTCATCTGCTCTGGAAGTATGCGTCCCTCCTTGTTCATTGTAACACAGTAAATTATGAGTTTCTCCCACACTTCGATGTACCAACAGATGTGTAATGTTTCCTGTGAGTGCTCCTCCAACACCCAGGGCCCACGTTTGCAGGTTGGCAATAATGAGAACAAAATTATGGCAGGGCTTATTAGTGCACGCTGGTCTGCTGTGTCTGTATGAGTGCTGTTTTAACTCGCGTCGCCCTTTCTTTCCGTCTCAGGTGACCGGAGTGAGCGTTTCCCCTGGGAAGGACCAGCTGGTTGTCTTCCACACCAAAGACAACCGGGACCTAATCGTGTGCCTACAAGGCATGGTGCCAGCGGGAGACAGCCGCATCGGAGAGCTGGTGGGGACCCTGCTCAGCCACTTTAAAAGGTGACACCAGCAGGGGGAGCTCCTGAGAGCGATTTGGGAGAGATGGCAGGACTCTGGGGACAGGGCCAGGGCACATAAGGCTAAGGGATGCCAACCATAATAATTCACCCACTGTCTTGTCTGTAGTGCCAGTTCAGGACGTTTAAGGACAGAGCAGCCAGCTTAGCCCTGTCAGATTGGTACCCCCTATGGCTTTTTATGAAGTGGGGGAGAAAATAGTGTCTTCTAAATTTTAAAGTTACTTTAAGCTTCCTAGCACGAGAGCTGTGCATGGTGCAGAAAGGAGATAGATGTTCTGCTTGATGTTTGCTAAATTATGCCCTGGTGTGTCATACTGTGATGGCTGAGGGGTTACACTTCCTGAAATCGACAGGCGGTAGACACTATAACAGCCCCTTTGATTGTTTTGTTTTTTTTATGGCTTATGAATCAGAAAAAAATGACATGGACTCAAAAGGTTATCTGAGGTATGCAGAGTGTGTGTGTGTATGTGTCTTTCTATGTACGGAGATTAGAGCGAAACCATGAGATACGTGTAAGACGAAGGTAGTCTAAATGAAGTTTCCATTTTGTGTGTCTGTGTGTTTTAGCCAAATGAGCCTGGCTGACAGGGCAGATTATGATTTAAAACGCAAACACACCATAATACAAGTCACTCACAGTGTACCAACATATACAGTGCCCTGAAACAACCTTTACAAACATGCACAGTAACAGACCTAGGCTTTGCCCAGAATGTATACACATTAATCAGACTACAATTGGCCTCAGACTTGCTCTGAAATACAGAGGTGAAGCACAACGTGTATTTAATCCTTTAAATATTCGAATACAAATTGTATCATGTGTACTTGGCCGAATAGGTGAAGACTGTAGGTGAAGACTCAGCTACAAAAACAACGGCGCATGTAAACGAGTGATATCGACTTTCCTTACAAAGATGCTTCACTGCTTTTTCTGTAAATAAAGCCCCTGTGTCCCCCAAGCAGGGTGTTTTTTTTTTTTTTTTTTTTTTTAAGAAAACACCTTGCTAACGTTTCACTGCTAATGACCTGCAGCTATAAGCTCTCTCTGGATCCATCCATCAGCGTGAGCTATTCGCCGAACAAAAGGCCAGGTTCTTAGGCTGCTGTTCTGCTGCTTTCCTCTCCCTGTAGATGTGTACTTAACCTTTATCTCTCCTCTGCTGTCCTGCACAGCAGCCTGAGCACCAACGCAGAGAAGGCTATTCCTTCCTCTCTCAGTTCACTTCCTATTGCGATTTCAACAGTGACATCTAGGAAAGAGCTTGTATAGCAGCTTTTAGTAGTCTTTTTTTTTTTTTTTTTTTTTTAGTAGTCTGTTTAAATTATTTTCAATTATACTGAACCTATCACATTATGCATGATGTGGATCTCTGGGCACGTTTCGCTGAGTTTTGACACTGTACCGGTTTGACTTTTCTGCCAGAGTGGCTTTACGGGAAAACTGCAGACATAACCGTTTCTTCTGTGCTATTAATAGGTTGGAAGAACATCCCATGTATTGAAAATCAGTCTGACTAGCACAGTCTGTGCCATATGCGAGTAAAATCGTAACCCTCTTATCTGCAGTAAGAATGTTGTCAACAAAGTCTCTGATAGCTCAATTGAGTTGTATGCAAAGATAGGATTATTTCTCTAAGTGCCCATTTTCTCTCTCAACATTTTTGTTTTTCTCTGAAACTTGCATTGTGTTTATCCTCACCATTTTTCCAGCACCTCTCTTGTCCAGTTACAAAACTCAGTAAGCTGCACCACTGTCTGCTGTCTATTTAGGCAGCTTTGAACCTCAAGTGAAGCACACAGGTGAATCATTTCATAATTCAGTTCACAATTGAGCTTTATGTTAGCATGTTGCTAAGCTAACAATGCAGCACTCTAATAAGCATAACTATCGATAGCACACACAAATGGACTAAATAATAATTTTTTAATTATATTAAACTATTTGAAATTATCAACATTCTGTATAATTATTAATTAAATTATACTAAATATTAAACAAATATATATATATTATATATATATAATAAATGATAAATTAATTATTTTTCACTAAATTTGCAAATTATGCTACCTACCTTTTGGTGCAGCCTCTGCATTGGGATCCTACCCTACTATGTGATGCCTTAAAGGAATAGTACACCCAAAAATTTAAATTCTGTCCTCATTTATTCACCCTCATGCCATTCCAAAATCGTAAGCTCTCAAATTACTTTCTTCTTTCTTCCATGGTATTCTGTAGCTATATGATTGGTAACACTTTAGTTTAGGGTCCAATTCTCACTATTAATTATTTGCTTATTAGCATGCATATTACTAGGAAATTGGCTGTTTATTTGTACTTATAAAGCACATATTAATGTCTTATTCTGCATGACCTAATTCTACGTCCCTTAAAGGCACAATATATGAGATTCTTGGATTAAAATATCCAAAAACCACTAGAACAGTGTTATATATTTTGTTGACTTGTGTACTTACATTATCCCAAATGTTTCCAACAATGTTTAAATCCAGAAAAATAAGCAATTTTAACCAGGACACAGACTGTGTCCGTGCATCACCTATCAATGACATCATACCCGCATTACCCTCGATTTTCAAGTTTTTTTTTTTTTTTGTAGAAACCACAGAAATACCAAAGATTCTTTAATATATTATGTGTTTTATGAGACAGGTGACCAACTGTTTAGATACATTAATAGACAGAAAACTAATCATTGTTATATAGCTCAACACAGTTAGTCCTGTTTAAATCTTGTTTTCTTGATTTACCACGAGTACCAAGTTTTACCATGCCTAATATCGATCTCACTTACTGCAGTGTGCAACAAGAGTTTCATAGTAGCCGCTGAGCGAACGCACAGAGTAGCGTTATAACATAACTTTCAACGCACTCAAATGTATCTAATATAATAAAACAGCGCTGCGTTACCCCACATACGCATGCCCAGAAGAAGCGGAAGCGGTCGTCTGAGGCTTAATAAAAGCTCTGCTGCTCTCGAGCCATGTGTCACCACGTTTGTCTCTCATTAGCAATCGCTCCAGCAGCCTCGTTCTGCTCCAATGGCTTTCAGCCCCACCCTGCTTCATACTACAGTAACGTTAATAAATCTTTTATACATTAGCTCATCCATGAATATGATTTCTGCCCGAGTCCCGTCGTATTCTTTTCCACCAGCTGTAGAGGTGAAGACAACAACTCCCATTCCGTGAAATCAAGGCGTCATCAAGCTACGGCCTTTGCTTTGAATAAGCGACCTCTAGTGGCGAATATTACATATTGTGCCTTTAATCCTACCCAATACCTAAACTTAGCAACTACCTTACCAACTATTAGTATTAGGAGTTTTTTGGTCGTAGTTAATAGTTAATAGTGAGAATTAGACCCTAAACTAAAGTGTGACACTATTTATGTGTAGTTTCATTTTATTTCAGCTTTAGTTTTACTTCAATTTTAGTAAAAAAAAAATTTCCATTTAGTAGTTTTAGTGATTCAGCTTAAAATTATTTCAGTCAGCAACATTTCTAATTTTCCTTTAATTAAAGTTTCCGCTTTATTTCAATTAACAATTTTTTTTCAATAGTTTTAGTTATCGAACCAAATTCAATCTGCATTTGTGAATATTTTGTAAATGTCCATCTATTAATCACACAAAGCTAATGTATGCTTTGGGGGAAAAAAGCTTTCCCATTTATTGTTACATAGAAAATAAAACTAGAACATTTATCAAAAATGCTCTGGAAAAATGTTCTGGAGAAAGTCATACAGGTTTTGAATGACATGAGGGTAAGTAATTAATGACAATTACATTTTTTTCTTTATAACTATCCCTTTAAAATGCTGCCTGTGGAGGCTCAATATTTCTCTTATCCTACCCTACTTTCTCTCTTCTTTTCCAGGGATGAGATGTAGGAGATTAAATATTTAAGGTTGTGTGACTGCAGCTCTATTTTTAACCGGGCTCTTCATCATTGGCATGCACAGCACACAGAAAACACTGCACCTCTTTCTCTCTACAGAGGGAATGCCTCAGCGCTCCAGCCATCACACCTGCCTTTAAGCATTATTCAAAGAGATTCAAACCACAGCCCGACAGATACACACCCACACACTCTCTGGCCGACATGCGCATACGCTCGCACGCATCTGTCTGCATCACTGTAGCCGTCACTCATCCTGTCACAGTTATCAAGGAGCGCTTCACTCATGCACTAAAAAGAACGTGTGAAGACCCAGATCAGGACTAGCTAGACTGTTTCGAGTCTTGTTCTGTTGAATACTTTGTTGCAGCAAGAAAAGTCCTCAGTCTTCTTTTATTAGCCCGTGTAACTTTTTCAAAAGAGGGAATTCCACTGTCTGATGCCAAATCCAGTGTGTTTGTCTAATCTGTTTAAATTGGGCTTGAAACAAAGGTGGTGGTGTCAGCTCAGCTAGTGTCTCATCTGAATGAAGACCCTTGTCTCTATTGATTACTGTAGCTTGAACTAAAAGGCCCTGTGAAATTAAACGAAAGAGTTCTCTACAGGAATTCATTAAGTCTGTCTCCTTTTAACACTTCTCTGAGGGAATGAATGGTGCCTTTTGGACTCAAACCCTGTTTCAAAGCTCCTGGGAGAGTAACCAGGAGTTTGGATGGTGTCGTTTCTGAACCTCTGACATCATTATAGTGTTAAGGATTAGGGGTCAAAGACTTGTGCTTCAGGCAGTAGGAAAGTAACTGTCACTGTAATTTATATATTGACATGCATATAAAAGGTCACAGGGTCATTGAAATGCTCTTAGACAATAATCATCAGTTCCTGATATGAAATGATCCTTCAGGTTCAGTGTTCTTTTGGCTTCTGGGCTTCGCTTTATTGCTTTTAATCTTTTCTCTTGAAACACTCTCAACTCAGCAAAATCACATGGCATTACTCTTTATTGATCCCAGTTTGTTCTTTGATCACTTTCTGCATGCTTATTACCCAGAGTGCCTCAGAATGACCTCCATGCCCTCACTAATAAGACTGGGCCAGATTCCAATCTGCACTTCTCTGTAACTGTTAATGTGCAGACCGGAGACAAAGACTCTGAGAATATGTGTGTTTGTGTGTGAGAGAGGAGGAATTTATGGCAATCCTCATAGTGGTGGTTCCCTGATTGCAAGGCATGATGGGACAGGGATAATAGTGGTTCTGTCCACTTCATCACTACCTTTTTCTATTTTTGTGACAAGTAACAAGTTCAACCCCTAGTTTGATCTTTTTTAAATCTAAAACTGTGCTGTATGTAATGTGCTGTAGTGTAGAAATATCAATTTGTAGAATGTTTTCAATTTATTCATTGACAGAGATACAGTGGGGAGAACAAGTATTTGATACACTGCCGATTTTGCAGGTTTGCCCACTTACAAAGCATGTATAAGTCTGTAATTTTTATCATAGGTACACTTCAACTGTGAGTTACGGAATCTAAAACAAAAATCCAGAAAATCACATTGTATGATTTTTAAGTAATTAATTTGCATTTTATTGCATGACATAAGTATTTGATACATCAGAAAAGCAGAACTTAATATTTGGTACAGAAACCTTTGTTTGCAATTACAGAGATCATACATTTCCTGTAGTTCTTGACCAGGTTTGCACACACTGCAGCAGGGATTTTGGCCCACTCCTCCATACAGACCTTCTCCAGATCCTTCAGGTTTCGGGGCTGTCGCTGGGCAATACAGACTTTCAGCTCCCTCCAAAGATATTCTATTGGGTTCAGGTCTGGAGACTGGCTAGGCTACTCCAGGACCTTGAGATGCTTCTTACGGAGCCACTCCTTAGTTGCCCTGGCTGTGTGTTTCGGGTCGTTGTCATGCTGGAAGACCCAGCCACGATCTTCAATGCTCTTACTGAGGGAAGGAGGTTGTTGGCCAAGATCTCGCGATACATGTGAGAGCCGGAATTCTTACTGGTTGGTAGGTGATCAAATACTTATGTCATGCAATAAAATGCAAATTAATTATTTAAAAATCATACAATGTGATTTTCTGGATTTTTGTTTTAGATTCCGTCTCTCACAGTTGGAGTGTACTTATGATAAAAATTACAGACCTCTACATGCTTTGTAAGTGGGCAAACCTGCAAAATCGGCAGTGTATCAAATACTTGTTCTCCCCACTGTATGTTGTAAACTACGCTGAACAATCAGACCACATGGTTTTGTCCTTCCAGTGCACTTTTGAGAAGGAAGCAGATCAGTTAATTAAATTTGAGCTGACATGCTTCATGTGTGACAGACTGACAAGGTCTTGTTTCACATTATTAAGAGTAAAGACAATATGCTGTTCTTGAAAACTAAGCAATCAATTTGATGATTACAATAACAGTCTAATCACTTTGCAAAATTGCAAAAATATTGTTTTAAGTAATAAAAAATAAAAATAATAAATGAATAAATAAAATCTTGTTTTGCTTTACCATGCATATTCTGTAATTTTCCCTTGATTATTCACTTTTTTAAAATTAAATTAAATTTCAGTTTTAGCCATTTAGTAAGTTGAATATGATTTGTGTCTACACTACTGTTCAAAAATTTGGGGTCAGGTTAGGGTTTTTGAAAGAAATTATTACTTTTATTTAGCAAGGACACATTAAATTGATCAAAAGTGAGAGTAAAGACATTTATAATGTTAAATAAATAATAAAGGTTAAATAAATGCTGTTCTTTTCATCACAGAATATTAAAAAAAAAAATATATATATATATATATATATATATCACGGTTTCTACAAAAAATATTAAGCAGCAAAACTCAACATTGATATAAATCAGGTGGAGAGGATCATGTGACACTGAAGTCTGGAGTAATGATGCTGAAAATTCAGCTTTGCCAATAAATTACAATTTAAAATGAATTAAAATAGAAAACAGTTATTTTAAAATTTAAAATATTTCACAATATTACTGTTTTTAGTGAGCATAAGATACTTTTTTTGCTTTGTAGTGTACATTACAGTCTAGCTAATCATTTTCTTCCTACTAAATTACAATAATCTCCATAAACCTGTGTTGTCAGTGTAGAAAACACAAAATATAACAATGATAAGAGTGTTTCTGTCCAGACTATAATTTGTGCTGTAGCACTTTTCATTCTTTATAAATCAATCATGACTTTGAGAGAAGAGTTTCAGAGTAGAGGCATAAGTGAATTTCTTCCATTGATGGGTTCAGGTTTCTAATTCCAAAGACATTTGCTGGCTTAAGTGCGTGTTCTAGCGCTAGTGTAATGAGAAGCGGGCAGGAAGCTACTCTGTGCCTAATGTGCTATATTATAAATGCACACAATAATGCAAATGTTTTTTCAGGCCTCATTAGTCTGTTTGCCAGCGACTTTGGGTTGAGGTGCTGGCTGCAATCATTGTGCCCTTCAGCAAGGTCATCCCTCATGCTGAACGCCCTTTCAGGCTCCGGATTGTCTAGTTTATACCCCTCTTGTCCTTCCAGTGCTTCATTTTTGCTTTTCCTCCTCCTGTTTTGTCCTCCATTATTTCTCTAAGCCTCCACTAGCTCTGTTTCTCATTCCATCTGTTTCTTTTTTTTCCTCTGTATTTCTCACCTCACCTCACTCTCGGTGCTGCAGATGCAGTTCCCATAGCAACTAGACGATCCATGTCTGTCTGATATTTAGTCCATTAGTTGGCCTGCCGGTTTAGAATACTAATGAGTGAAAGAGAGAGAGCGATGCTTCTCTAAATAGCTCCATTTGCCTACCCTTTCAAGGTAAAGGCTGCTATGAATTGCCTGTTGCAGTGATTATACTGGAATTTGTATGTAAATGAGTCGCTTACAGTAGCCTGCAGAGGGAAAACTCATTTCACCCCATCCGAGCGAAACAAATAAGTGGGAATTTGCAATCTTCAATGTGCATTTACACTCATATGCACTGCAGTGGTAAAGTCTCCTCTGCATTTGTTTTTTAGTCAACTATAATTCATGTAATATTCATAATCCAATTTCCTTTTGAATTTTACACAGTTTGAAGTTTTAAGGTAGGTAGAACCTTTTATGCTACACTATTGACTCAAAAGAGACCTTTATTATAATATTTTATCATTCAAAATTTTGAAGAGTCGATACAATTATTTTTTTTTTTAAGAAGTCTACATTTATTTGATCAAAAATACAGTAAAAACGGTAATATTGTGAAATATAATTGCAATTTAAAATAACTGTTTTCTATTTTATTATATTTGAAAAAGTATTTTTTTCTTGAGATGGCAAAGCTAAATTTTCAGTATCATTACTCCAGTCTTCAGTGTCACATGATCCTTCAGGAATCATTCTAATATGCTGATTTGGTGCTCAAGAAACATTTCATATTATTATTATTATTATTATTATTATTATTATCATCAATGTTGAAAATAGTTGTGCTGCTTAATATTTTTGTGAAAAACATAAAAAAAAAATTTGAACGATAATGTACATTAATATACTATGTGTTACCAAGTTTTTGCATTTTAAGCCATTTTTACATTGCATTAAAATTAATACAATATTACAGTAACTAGAACATTTTGTGCATCTTTAATTAATTATTACTATTTTTTTTTTTTGGTCTTCTCGTACAGTAAAGTTGTAGCAACCGCTTTTGCTCTCCTGTGCCCCATCCAGAACTTCACCATCCAGTCCAGTATGTGGTGCAACAATAACTCCAGACATAAAACATTGAGCACTAAACACTGTCAGGCACAACATAGCAATCAATCAGAACAATTAATTAACACGCACGCAGCATTACCAGCTCAATGAACTGACACAGCACTCAAACACAATGAGCTTTTGGAGGAAACGTCACCACTGGGGTCACTTTTGGGACAGTGTTGCTTCAAAATAAATCTGTAGTTTATTCAAACACATCAAGTATGTACAGTAAATTGCTGTTTCTCTGTCAAATTAGCATTGTGCTATCTATTGAGCTGGATGTGTTTGTGCATTTAGTCATCCTGAACTGAACTGATGGAGAGAAAGGCTTAGCTGACGAACAGGTTGGGGGTTTTAAATGGATGTTGAGTTTTGGATGGATATGATATTATGCTTGTGTGCGTTTGAATTGGAGTGGATGAATCTGACCTACTTTCTCCTGTGCTAGCTCTGCACTGCTGCATCTCTCTCACACTCTCTCTCTCTCTCTCTCTCTCTTTCTCTCTTTCTCTCTTTCTCTCTTTCTCTCTCTCTCTCTCTCTCTCTCTCTCTCTCTCTCTCTCTCTCTCTCTCTCTCTCTCTCTCTCTCTCTCTCTCTTTCTCTCTTTCTCTCTCTCACCGCTCTACCCCCACTGCCCTTGTGTCTTACATTCTTTCACTCTCTGCGTTCCAACCAGCCAGAGATTATGGGAGGATGCTTCGCTGGCTCATGTACAACCCCCTCCTCTCCCCTCTTTCCGTCTGTGTGTCTCTCACCTGCTCTGCATCTAATGTCTCCACAGCCATTTTAACTCACATCCTTTTTCTTTATCGTCCTCTCATTTCTTCTCCAATCACATAATCAAATGCCTATACGTTTACATTTGTGTAGCTGTCTTTACCACCACTACCATAATTAGTTTCTGTCTTTGTAATTGCTACTACTACTATTATTGTTACTATTTAGGGCCCGAGCACCGATGGTGTGAGGACCCTATTGGAATTGCTCAGCCTATTATTATTCTTCTCCCAAATGAATCGCATTTTTGAGGGCCTAAACATGCTCGAAAACTCATGAAACTTTGCACACGCGTCAAAAGTGGTAAAAATTTACGTCTGATATGGGTTTCAGAATTAGGCGTGGCAAAATGGCTCGATTAGCGGCACCTACAACATTTCAACGAAGTGCCCCTCCCGCTACGTTTCACGTACAGGTATGAAATTCGGTAGACACATGTAACAGCCCAATACCTACAAAAAAGTCTCCTGGTACGAAATCTGAAAACCAACAGGAAGTGAGATATTTTGAATTTTCTTTGCAAAATTGTTGCAAATTTTGCCATTTCCAGACGTTGTACTTTAACAAACTCCTCCTAGAGATTTAATCAGATCAACATCATATTTGCCCAGTCTAATCTAAAGGCCTTTGTGACGTTAAATTGCGAAGATCTTGAGTTTTCCCCAAAGGGCGTGTCCGTGGTGGCCTCACAAAGTTCGATGTTTCACCATAAAACAGGAAGTTGTTGTAACTCGGGCATATAATGTCCGATCTGCCCCAAATTTCAAATGTATTATTAGAGTCCTGGCCCGAAGACATCTACACGCCAATATTCAGTTACAGTCATAGCGCCACCTACTGGCAACAGGAAATGGCATGTTTTACACTGTGATTAACTCCTCATAGTGATTTAACCAGATCAACATCATATTTAGTCAGTCTAATCTAAAGGCCTTTGTGATGTTAAATTGTGAAGATCTTGAGTTTTCCCCAAAGGGCGTGTCCGTGGCGGCCTGACAAAGTTCGTTGTTTCGCCATGAAACAGGAAGTTGTTGTAACTCGGACATACAATTTCCGATCTGCCCCAAACTTCACGTTTGATAAGAGTCCTGGCCTGAAGACATCTACATGCCAATATTAGTTAGTCATAGCGCCACCTGCTGGCAACAGGAAATGGCATGCTTTACACTGTAATTCCCTCCCAGAAACACATTTAAATATGCCATCAAGTCCCAAACATGCTAGAAACACATTAAATCAAGCAAAACAATACAGTGTCCGATCTGCCCCAAACTTCACACGTTTGATAATAGTCCAGGCCTGAAGACATCTACATGTCAATATTCAGTTATAGTCAAAGCGCCACCTGCTGGCAGCAGGAAGTGTGGCACATTGAAGTGACTTTGCCATTTTTCTCCTATAGTTACCCACTTAAATGCATGTCGCCCACTATTTGCTGTTTTCCTGAGGCCACCGGCTGGCGGTGCTCCCAGGTGCGAGGGCCCTTTCATCGCTGCTTGCAGCTTTAATTTGCTTTTATTACTGCTACAATATTACTCATTATTACAGTTATTAGTGTTTTTTAGGGATGCACCGAATGTTCGGCAACCAAAATTAGTGAAAAGAATAAGTGAAAAGACCGAATAAATTTTACCGAACAATGACGTTTTTGATGACGCGATCAAATATAGCAACCAGCGTGTGTGAGAGAGAGGCGCGCACGGTTCTAAATGCAGCAAACATGTTGGAAGTGTGGAAGCATTAAAGTGTCTGAGAAAGACACAAAAATGGTCGTTTGCAGACACTGTTCTGCTGAATTGTCTAAGCACCCTCAAATGCAAGCAAGAGCACCCGCAGTTGATACTGTAATAATATATTGGCAAATGCTCCAGTGCATATTTGTGTCTGTAGAAATGTATCCATTTACGTGTTTCTGCAGCGGTGACATAGTTGTTGACCTCTTGTACACAATGGCCAATGTGTTTAAAGTTAGTCAGACTCCACTCACTGCTCAAACCGCAAGAGTTTTTATTCAGTGCTGAGTTATACAGGCTCGCAAAACCTCTCATGAACAAACAAACAAAGTGTAGACACGAATCGATGTAAGATATTTATTGTGCATTGTTAGCAGTTTCATTGAACTTTGTGAGATCGCGATGAACTGACATAGCGACAGCGTTTAGTGATCGTAAATGGAGCGGTCTTGACTCGGTTTCGTGTCTACAGTCTATATAATCCATTGAATAAAACTATTGTTTTTCATGTTGCAAAAAGGATTAATGGCCAATTGCACGCTGCAAAGTTTCGGAAGTGACATAGTAACGCATTAAAGCAATGTAAAGGCAGACTAATAGATTAATAGAAAAATATTCGTTGCAAAATATTTTTGAAATTCTAAATAATCTTAAATGTCTCACTGTACACTCACTGCTGTGGTGGAGCCGTTGCTTAGCCTACATCTGCACTTTAATACAGCACCCTCAGTGATTTGATTATGATACCTGTAGGCATAATAGGCCTAAGATAAGATGGCATAAGATGGCTAAATAATAATATTTTTATTTTACTTTTTTTTTATTTTTTTTATTTTTTTATTTATTTTAAGTTATATTGTGCTTTGTTTGTATAATGTCTGCTGGAATGCTAAAAAATGTTCAGTGTTAAATAAATATTTTTAAATTGTAGTTTTGTAATTTATTTTTCTTTTAAAAGCAAGACAAAATAGTAAAAAGCTAATTTTTACTATTTAATTTATGCAATGGTGAAAAAATTGGCAAAATAAATGGAAAAAATTAGAAAAACCCCGTTTGGTATTCGGCTTCGGCCAAGTGTTTTATTATTATTCGGCTTCGGCCAAGAATTTTCATTTCGGTGCATCCCTAGTGTTTTTTTTGGCGTTTTGCCTTTTGTATATATAGTATTATATTGTACGTTATAGTGTAGTGTATAAAAATCACACTTAAGATTTCTGTTTATTTTATTTTATTTCTGTTTACTTTAATTCTACTTCCTGTTTGCTTCCTTAATGCAGGAATTAAATAGAATTTAAAAGCACACGCAATTTTGGACAAGACTTATTGATGGACTCGTTCCTTTTTTTTTAATGTACTGTTTTAATATAATGTAGGGTTTTTTTTTTTTGTTACATTTTAGCCTAGCCTCGCGTAGCCTTCTGCCGTCAGTCTGAAGGTCTGGACTCTATTGTAGCTTTCATTGATCAAGGACCACCCAAGAGGACGTTTGACTGACATGTAACGCAACCAATCACAGTTCGCTTTGTTCCACGTCATGTTTAGGGGTGTAAAAATTTAAAGTTGATGTCCATGCAATAACAGACCAGCGTGCATCTATAAATTATTCATTCAAGAACGTTGTGAAAGTTTACTGCAACAGTGGAGCCGCAAACTTCACATACTTTTGAAAATCCAGTGTTTAGTTGATCCTGGTAAGCGCTCATTGTCACAGTTGTAAACACGACGGAGTTCTTCTTCCACGAGGGAGTTTTAGAGTCGCGGCATTTGTTTCTAGTTGAACCGTTAAAGAATGCAACACACACGTCTCGCGGACGTCCTGGCATGACGTCTGAGGCTGAGACTACATTTAGCCATACTAGTCTTTTCAGGTGATGTTAGAAGGAGGTACATTCTCATTCTAGAGAGCGTTTGATTGGATGAAAATCAGTGTAGCGCAGGATGAGTCATCAGTACTTTGGTAGTGTTTTTTCAAGAAGAGAAAGACAAAATTTTAAATTTGTATATCTGCTAATTAATTTGCTAGTTAATTTTGTAATTTTATTTCCATTTTTAGAAAGAAATTAATACTTTTTGTCAGCAAGTATGCATTAAATTGATCAAAAGTGACACTAACGACATGAATAATGTTATGAATGTTTTTTTCTGTTTTAAATAAATGTAGTTTCTTTTGAACTTTCTGTTCATCAAAAAATTGTATCAAATATTAGAATGATTTCTGAAGGATCATGTGACACTGAAGTAATGGCTGCTGAGAATTTTTCGATCACAAGAGAGTTTTTTTTTGTACTATTTTATTATTATTATTATTATTATTATTATTATTATTATTTATTTATTTTTTTTATTAAATAAGTTCAGCCTTGGTGAACATAAACACTTCAAAGACATAAAAAAAAAAAAATCAGTAACACTTTATAATAAGGCTTCATTAGTTAACTACAGTTAATTTAAGAATGAATAATACTTCTACAGCATTTATTAATCTAAATTAATGTTAATTTCAACATTTACTAAGACATTAAAAGCAAAAGTTGTATTTGTTAACATTAGTTAATGCACTGTGAACTAACATGAACAATGAAAAATTGGATTTTTATTAGCTAACATTAACAAAGATTGATAAATACTGGAACAAATGTTTTGTTCATTATTAGTTCATTAATACATTAACTAATGTTAACTAACGAGACCTTATTGTAAAGTGTAACCAAAAAAATCTCACTGACTCAAAAACGATAGTGCATATGCTAGAAATACACTAGTCAAAGAAACAGCCTTTTTAGTCAATGAGAAAAACAGTCGATCTCTCTCTTCTGTCCAGTCAACCTCTTTCTGTCAATCATTTTACTGATATCAAGCTTGGTTTTGGAGAAATGGAGTTAGCAAAACATCTGAAATCACTCATAGCACCTTCATCCACTCTCAACCTCTCAGTTCCTCCCAGTCTATCCTCTCTTTCTTCACATCTCTATCATCTCTTATTAACCAAGCTCTTTCACTTGTCACCTACACTGACCCTCTTGCAGTGATCCTCTGCTGAGGCTCTACCCTGTGCTTTGATGTTCAGACACCGATGAATGACAGTAAGGAGCTTTATGGGTATATAGCCATTATCTGGACGTTTGGTAAGTCATGCTTGGATCAAGCAACAGCCTCTTGCTGCAAATGAAGTGCTAGGCTGTCCTTGCTCCACGCCACGCTCTGGGAAATCTGCATTAACACTATTGATTTCCTGCTGTTAGGCCTTTATATCATGATATCAGCATTTCGATTTTTAAAAAGTGTGTCCCATTACTAGTCAGGATTATTTTTATATGACTTTTAAGTGACCAGAAATTGACTGAGACCGTTTTAGAGTATTGTCCCAAAAAATGTCATTTTGATTGTGCAGATCCCATGGGGATTCTGTCAGGAAGTGACATTGTCTCCTCAGTAGCCAGCAGGGCAGATAACAATGGGTGGCGTATGTATAAAGTGTGCTGATTTTCATGGGGCATCTGTCCTTTTGTATTGTGACCATTGAGAAACAGATTGTCTACTGTGAATCAGTGAATGGTTTTCCTTAACCTTCACAGAGAAAGGGAGAGAAGTCTGGAAGATGTTCAAATTATGATTAGGTCCATACTGCACCTTACACACCTGCTGTTCATCAGATTCATTTCTATTTATTCTAAACCTTCAGCACAGGTAATCTCGGTTCCACTATGATCTCTGTGAACTCTCAACAGGAAGTGTATCTGCACACTATCAGCAAACTTACCGCCTAAATATTACTGATGCACATCAGCACCTGCTGCCGGTAATTTCGGTTCATGATAACTGGAACACAGGGGTCTGTCTTTAGTCAATGAACAGATCTGCAGGTGTCTGTTAAGCTTGAAATCTTGCAGATATTCCATAGGAAATATGGACAACTTCCTGATTTGATTCCTGTTTCTATCTGAAATGAGCCTTCAAAATTACTTAGAGTCATGTTGATTAGTCATCTTTGATGCATATTAAAAGCCCTTTTAACCAGTCAGAGTGTAATATTGTACCCAAAACATCATGATTAATTTGACTTTTAACCCTTAGTCCTAATTATGTGTTTTCTTTGTTGTTGTTGTTGTTGTTATATATTTAAATTAGTGCTGTCAAATCGATTAATCGCAATTAATCTATTCTAAAATAAAAGTTTGTGCTTATATAATATATGTGTGTGTATATATATATATATATACACACACACACACACACACACACACACACACACACACACACATATACACATATACACATACACATACACATACACATACACATACACATACACACACACACACACACCAGGCATAACATTATGACCTAATATTGTGTTGGTCCCTCTTTTGATGCCAAAACAGCCCTGACCTGTCGAGGCATGGACTCCACTAGACCCCTGAAGGTGTGCTGTGGTATCTGGCACCAAGATGTTAGCAGCAGATCCTTTAAGTCCTGTAAGTTGCGAGGTGAGGCCTCCATGGATCTGACTTGTTTGTTCAGCACATCCCACAGATGCTCGATTGGACTGAGATCTGGGGAATTTGGAGGCCAAGTCAACACCTCAAACTCGCTGTTGTGCTCCTCAAACCATTCCTGAACCATTTTTGCTTTGTGGCAGGGTGCATTATCCTGCTGAAAGAGGCCACAGCCAATAGGGAATACCGTTTCCATGAAAGGGTGTACATTGTCTGCAACAATGCTTAGGTAGGTAGTACGTGTCAAAGTAACATCCACATGGATGGCAGGACCCGAGGTTTCCCCGCAGAACATTGCCCTAAGCATCACACTGCCTCCGCCGGCTTGCCTTCTTTCCATAGTGCATCATGGTGCCATGTGTTCCCCAGGTAAGTGACGCACACACACCCGGCCATCCATGTGATGTAAAAGAAAGCGTGATTCATCAGACCAGGCCACCATTGCTCTGTGGTCCAGTTCTGATACTCACATGCCCACTGTTGGCGCTTTTGTCGGAGGACGGGTCAGCATGGTCACCCTGACGGGTCTGCGGCTATGCAGCCCCATACGCAACAAACTGCGATGCAGTGTGTGTTCTGACACCTTTCTATCAGAACCAGCATTAACTTCTTGAGCAATTTGAGCTACAGTACCTCGTCTGTTTGCGTCCTCCCCATGTGCATCAATGAGCCTTGGCCGCCCATGACCATGTCGCCGATTCACCACTGTTCCTTCCTTTGATAGATACTGACCACTGCAGACCAGGAACACCCCACAAGAGCTGCAGTTTTGGAAATGCTCTGACCCAGTCGTCTAGCCATCACAATTTGGCCCTTGTCAAACTCACTCAAATCCTTATGCTTGCCCATTTTTCCTGCTTCTAACACATCAACTTTGAGGACAAAATGTTCACTTGTTGCCTAATATATCCCACCCACTAACAGGTGCTAAAGAGATAATCAGTGTTATTCACTTCACCTGTTATTCAACTCACTTCAACACACACACACACATATGCATAAATATGTTTGTGTGCATACACACACACATATATAATATATATAGAAATATAATAACATATACACACATACACTGAACAAAACTATAAACGCAACACTTTTGTTTTTTCCCCCATTTTTTATGAGCTGAACTCAAAGATCTAAGACTTTTTCTATGTACACAAAAGGCCTATTTCTCTCAAATATTGTTCATAAATCTGTCTAAATCTGTGTTAGTGAGCACTTCTCCTTTGCCGAGATAATCCATCCACCTCACAGGTGGCATATCATATCAAGATGCTGATTAGACAGCATGATTATTGCACAGGTGTGCCTTAGGCTGGCCACGATAAAAGGCCATTCTAAAATGTGCAGTTTTACTGTATTGGGGGAGTCCGGTATCTGTATCTGGTGCGACCACCATTTGCCTCACGCAGTGCAACACATCTCCTTCGCATAGAGTTGATCAGGTTGTTGATTGTGGCCTGTGGAATGTTGGTCCACTCCTCTTCAATGGCTGTGCGAAGTTGCTGGATATTGGCAGGAACTGGAACACACTGTCGTATACACTAATCCAGAGCATCCCAAACATCCTCAATGGGTGACCTGTCCGGTGAGTATGCTGGCCATTTATAATTTTGTTCAGTGTGTGTGTGTGTGTGTGTGTGTGTGTGTGTGTGTGTGTGTGTGTGTATGTGTGTGTGTGTGTGTGTGTGTATATATATATATATATATATATATATATATATATATATATATATATATATATATATTATATATATAATATATATATATATATATATATATATATATATATATATATATATATATATATAAACAAACATTTATGTTAGAATCGATTAATCGATTTGACAGCACTAATTTAAATATAATAATATATGCATTACACATATTATTTTTGTTGTTATTATTATTTATGGCAAGAAATTTTTTTATATTTATATTTTTTTACTTAACCCTCTGAGCCTCTTTGTTTAGGGGTCACACTTGGCTTCTTCCTGGTCAAAAGTGACCGAAGCCTTAAAATGTAACTTAAATTTTTTTTTTTGCGTATTTCCCATTCATTTCCTATGTCGGTCATTTTTGACCGCGAAGGAGCCAAGTGTGACTATTTTTTTTCCGACCCTTTAACATAACCGAATAATTTCCATGATTTTTTTGTGTGTTCACATAGCTAATGCGACAAAAGTCACCAAGTGTCATCCCATTCGATGAAGCAAAAAAAAAATTTTTGAAAACGTAAAATGTTTCGGTAATTTTTGACCGAAGAGGCCCAGAGGGTTTTAAATTTAAACCAGTTAGGGGCCATTTACATGACACCATTTTCAACTAAAAACGGAAAACTTTTTTTTTTTTTTTTTTGGCCGCTCATTTACACAACAACAGTGTTTTAGGGGCCTGAAAATGCTAACTTTTGAAAACTGGATTCAAAGTGCAAGTTTTTGAAAACGATACTGTTATCAACACTGTGTAAACTACAAAAACGTGAATTTGTGAAAACGGTGACAAAGAGACATTTTCTATAAAGTGACATCGCCAACTACTGGCTTCACATGCATAATACAGCGTATTTAGTCATTTTTGTGGATCGTGTGAACGGGGATCGTTTTGACAACGTTGTCTTTTCCGTTTTTAGTATATCTTTGCCACATAAACGTACCCTTAGATGCTACCACATGAAGGTTTTTAATTTAGGCCTGGCCTTTCTGTCGTCCATTGTTTCCTCCCTGTTCTATTATTTTGCTCACTCATTTTAACTTACTTGCTCATCCCTCTATCTCATTTCCCCTCCTCACTCTCGTTTGCCTCTTTCGTATTCATGCCTGTTGTTCTCTGAGAAGAACCCCAGCTTTGATCAATGTTTCTTCTTGCTAAGCCTTTTCTCCCTTTCTTCTAAATGACCTACTTTGTAATCTCCTCCTTAACAGCTTTCTTTAAAATTGTGGAAAAGAGCAGAGGCAATGAAGCCCTGCCACTGATCTGATGCATATTAGAAGCTAAAGCTCCAGCTTGTATTTGATAAGTAGTAGTTTTAGAGGGCAGGCTTTACTGTACAGACAGATTTGAGGAATCTGAATAATTATATTTCCTACAGTAATCTATCTACTTGGCTTATTCATCACCGGTGCTGGTGCTTCAAGGAATGTCATGCTCCTTTTGGTAGATTTCACACATTGAAAATCAACTAAATGCAAATGAAAAACAAATGTAGCAAAGCTTAATTGTTTTTTAATGAATCAATAAGGTATAATTTGACTGGTCTTATTCCGTATTATATTACTTCCACCATCATAAAATGTGTTCTCTATTCTAATCCCTAGGACAAGGTTTAATAATAGCAACTTCAAAAAGGTGCTTCCAGCCTGAGGAAGTGTGTGTGTGTGTGTGTGAGTGATAGAGAGAGAGCAAGGGTGAGAGACACGTGAAGTGTGTGATTACACCATGTGAGGAAGGCAGTGCAGTCTGATTTCTGGGGTGGGGCGGTATGAAGCGAAGGATGCTGGGATGCTGCCTCTCTTCTCTCAAGTGCACAGCAAGCATAATACTTTGTAGTTTTTTTTTTGAGGTTGTGAAGACAGATTAGCCCAGGGGCATATCTGCTATTTTGGTAGGTGGGGCGTGACTATGTTGCAGACACACATTCATTCTTCTCTCCTCCCATTTTCCCTCTCTCCTCGACCCACTAAATCTACTAGAGCCAAAATTGCTTTGCAGATAAATACAGATGCAGAATAGTGATCATAAGAGACTGTTTAACAGCTTTTTGAACCTCTGCTTGTGTGGCAGTAGAAGAGAACGTTTCAGTGGGGGCTCAATTACATAGATAGATAGATAGATAGAGAGAGAGAGAGAGAGAGAGAGAGAGAGAGAGAGAGAGAGAGAGAGAGAGAGAGAGAGAGAGAGAATATTTATTTAAACTTGATTGCTCTATATAGGATGCATGTTTATGACACGTACACATAAAAAGCAAAGCATTGAAGTTCAATGATGGCTATTTTTATATAAAGGGGTCCCAAAGTATTTGGAGACACTATGTTACACATTAAACTTGATGAATTTTGTTGCATTAAATAAAACAGGGTTTCCCATATAAATAATTTAAAAAGTAAAATGTATTTTAAAATGTTAAAATAAAAATAAAAACAATCTAAACAAAACACTTACTAAAAAGATTTTTTATTTATTTATTTTTTTTATTATTTAAATTATTGAAATATTTTAATCTCAGGGGGTTACGCTGCATTCACACGGGGCATCGGCGTCAACGCCTCTCATTTACTTTGAATGAATGGGTTGCCGAACAGAATTGTGAGTTCCGTCGCGTCACTGGCGTTTCTCGCGGCATTTTCAACTTTTCAAGCGCCAACGCAGGCATCAGCCAATCAGATTGCCTATGCAAATACCCTAGCGCAGATGCTAGCAAATTGCATTTATGTAACACTGCCGGAAAAGTAATATGATTGGCTGTTGTCGCTATGACGGTCGCTTCAGCACCAAGATTGACACGCCCTCTGTCAAGCATTGATGCCCTGTGTGAATGCAACGTTACTTCAAGAAAATATTTTACGTCAAAGGGGTTTGGATGACAAAATACAGTGGTATTTGTGTGTGTGTGTGTATACACACATATATAGTATAATTTAATGATATATTCATTTATATAAAACTGTAAATCTTATGCTAAATGTTTTCTTTCAAAGCATGCTTGGGCAATCATTCTTAAATGCTACTTGGTTTGAAATATACATAGGCTACGTACAGTGGGGAGAACAAGTATTTGATACACTGCCGATTTTGCAGGTTTGCCCACTTACAAAGCATGTAGAAGTCTGTCATTTTTATCATAGGTACTCTTCAACTGTGAGTGACGGAATCTAAAACAAAAATCCAGAAAATCACATTGTATGATTTTTAAGTAATTAATTTGCATTTTATTGCATGACATAAGTATTTGATACATCAGAAAAGCAGAACTTAATATTTGGTACAGAAACCTTTGTTTGCAATTACAGAGATCATACGTTTCCTGTAGTTCTTGACCAGGTTTGCACACACTGCAGCAGGGATTTTGGCCCACTCCTCCATACAGACCTTCTCCAGATCCTTCAGGTTTCGGGCTGTCACTGGGCAATACGGACTTTCAGCTCCCTCCAAAGATTTTCTATTGGGTTCAGGTCTGGAGACTGGTTAGGCCACTCCAGGACCTTGAGATGCTTCTTACGGAGCCACTCCTTAGTTGCCCTGGCTGTGTGTTTCGGGTCGTTGTCATGCTGGAAGACCCAGCCAAGACCCATCTTCAATGCTCTTACTGAGGGAAGGAGGTCGTTGGCCAAGATCTCGCGATACATGGCCCCATCCATCCTCCCCTCAATACGGTGCAGTCGTCCTGTCCCCTTTGCAGAAACCATACCCAAAGAATGATGTTTCCACCTCCATGCTTCCCGGTTGGGATGGTGTTCTTGGGGTTGTACTCATCCTTCTTCTTCCTCCAAACACGGCGAGTGGAGTTTAGACCAAAAAGCTCTATTTTTGTCTCATCAGACCACATGACCTTCTCCCATTCCTCCTCTGGATCATCCAGATGGTCATTGGCAAACTTCAGACGGGCCTGGACATGCGCTGGCTTGAGCAGGGGGACCTTGCGTGCGCTGCAGGATTTTAATCCATGACGGCGTAGTGTGTTACTAATGGTTTTCTTTGAGACTGTGGTCCCAGCTCTCTTCAGGTCATTGACCAGGTCCTGCCGTGTAGTTCTGGGCTGATCCCTTACCTTCCTCATGATCATTGATGCCGCACAAGGTGAGATCTTGCATGGTGCCCCAGTCCGAGGGAGTTTGACCGTCATCTTGAACATCTTCCATTTTCTAATAATTGCGCCAACAGTTGTTGCCTTCTCACCAAGCTGCTTGCCTATTGTCCTGTAGCCCATTCCAGCTTTGTGCAGGTCTACAATTGTATCCCTGATGTCCTTACACAGCTCTCTGGTCTTGGCCATTGTGGAGAGGTTGGAGTCTGTTTGATTGAGTGTGTGGACAGGTGTCTTTAATACAGGTAACGAGTTCAAACAGGTGCAGTTAATACAGGTAATGAGTGGAGAACAGGAGGGCTTCTTAAAGAAAAACTAACAGGTCTGTGAGAGCCGGAATTCTTACTGGTTGGTAGGTGATCAAATACTTATGTCATGCAATAAAATGCAAATTAATTATTTAAAAATCATACAATGTGATTTTCTGGATTTTTGTTTTAGATTCCGTCTCTCACAGTTGAAGTGTACCTATGATAAAAATTACAGACCTCTACATGCTTTGTAAGTAGGAAAACCTGCAAAATCGGCAGTGTATCAAATACTTGTTCTCCCCACTGTATATACACACTGCCCGGCCAAAAAAGTAGCAAATGCTTATGTAAGGTACAATATGTAAGATTTTTGGATTAAAATATCCAAAAACCACTACAACAATGTTATATATTTTGTTGACTTGTGTACTTACATTATTCCAAATGTTTCCAAGAATGTGTAAATCCAGAGCAATTTTAACCAGTACACGAACTGCGTCTGTGCGTCACATATCAGTGACATCATACCCGTGTTACCCTCGATTTCCGGTTTTATTTTGTAGAAACCATAGAAACACCAAAGAGGCTTTAATATATTATGTGTTTTATTAGACAGTTTATTAGAGCAACTGTTGGGATAAATTCACAGACAGAAAACTAATCATTGTTATATAGCTCAAAACAGTTAGTCTTGTTAAATTCTCGTTTTCTTGATTTACCACGAGTACCATGTTTTACCATGCCTAATATCGATCTAGCTTACTGCAGTGTGCAACAAGAGTCTCATAGTAGCCGCCGAGTGGACGCACAGAGTAGCATTATAACATAACTTTCAACACACTCAAATGTATCTAATAAAACAGCGCTACGTTACCCCACATACGCATGAGCGGATGAAGAGGAAGCGGTCGTCTGCGGCATAATAAAAGCTCTGCGATATCAAGGCGTCATCAAGCTACACCTTTGTTTTGAAGTGACCTCTAGTGGAGAAAAATTACATATTGTGGCTTTAAGAGTCTACGTTTGGCAACATATCTGGTGTCTGAATAATTTTTGGTTTGACTGTACATACATACATAGACCACACAGACACCTATAGAGACGTGTGTGTGTGTGTGTGTGTGTGTGTGTGTGTGTGTGTGTGTGTGTTTGTGATTTTAGTGTCAAAAGAACTTGTTGGTGTCATTTTGTCACCACGCAGACAAATATAGAGACACGTGTGTGTGTGTGTGTGTTTGTGATTTTAGTGTCAAAAGAACTTGTTGGTGTCACCAGAAACTCTTTCATGCTTGGAGACTGAAAATTTCCCCTAACTGAAGAATCACAGAATAACATGTGAAAGTATACAGATATATATACTGATGCAGTCATGATGCTGTCTGGTACTAGACAACTGGACTTGAGTGGTATTTACCACTTACCTCTGCATCTCCTGAGTGCTTACTTCCCCTCCCCCTTTACCTTCCCTTAATACTCCTTCTATTCTGGGTAGCAGAGCAGGCCTCAAAGGTGGTGAGTCAGTTGGCGTGAAGGGCACAGGCACAAGGGAGAGGAGGGCTGGAAAGAATTGATTTTCCAGTGGGCCATGCAGAGCTGTCTGCTCGACCAGCACTGTGTGAGAGATTCCGGCTCACAGAGAGACACTCAGTATGGGGAAATCTACAGTTTTCATGCTGTTCCCTGCTGCTACAATCAAAACTCAACTATACTTCAAGCAGTTCATCGACTAACCTTTCATTCGTGCCCCAACAGGAGGCTGAAGGAATTGTACTGTATAACCTGTACACTGAGTAAATACAGAGATTTCAAACCCTTGAAAATGATTGTGAATGATAGGAGAGAGTGATGCTGGTTGAGACAGTCTGTTGACTGACTGGAGCAGCCCTACCACATGATGGGGTTCATTTGGTTTCCATAGAAACGTCTGGCGGAGCAACCTCTGCTGGTACAGTAACTTATGGAGAGTTTATCATCAGCAGAATTTCTTACATAAGCTGCCTGGTAAAGGTCACTCTTCTGAATCAGACTTCATAGATGATGATTGAGTTGTTGTGGTTCTAATATAATAAACACAAAGATAAAAAGCTACAATAATGAACAAAAACAGACAAATGAGTTTGGGGGAGATATTGTTGGTAACACCTGGGTTCAGTACATGTTAAGCTCAATGCTTGACAGAATTTGTGACAATTTATTTAGACTATTCTCTCATTTTCTTTTAAAAAGAAACAGTAACGCCTACACTAAAAGTAAATGGGGCCAGTTTTAAAGGATTTAAATGCAAAAATGTGCCGTTTATAGTTATAAAAGTTATTTACTGAACATTAATTCTTATGGTAAAACTTGTGTATTATTTGATCTGTAGTTGTTCTTGTCGTTTTTATGGTCATTTTAAGGTTGACATTGGATATAACTTTACACACAAAAAAGGCTTGTTGTTCCCCTTAAAATCATGTTAACACACATATTGTTTATTCACCTCCATTGTAATTGACATTGTAATTTTTGCTTTTTCAAGTGGAAATTCATCTTTGTTGTAACTGTTTTTGATTTGTACTACTGAACATGGAATATTCAATTTCATGTTCAAAATGGAATTACATTATTGAAATACAGCTTTCCGATTGGATGTGAGGGGAGCTAATAGGTTTTCTAGGTTTAATGAGGCTTTTAGTGATTGGATCTATTGACTTCAACTGCAGAGTGTGTGTGATACAGTTGATCACACACCCTTTTACTTTTCCATTCACCCCTCTCTAAAAACTCAGCCGCGCTCTCTAAACCAGTTACTCTTTTGCTTCATTGATCCTCTCAGTGAGACAGTCTGGCGTAAAATGCCCATCCACCTAGAAATAGCCAACCAGTTGCAACAAGCACACAGAGCTCTGTGGACCCAAACAAAAACAAGAACATATGGAATATTTCAATGACTCTCTCTCTCTCTCTCTCTCTCTCTCTCTCTCTCTCTCTCTCTCTCTCTCTCTCTGTTTCTAGTGAGAAGAGGAAGCTACAGGTGAACATTGTCAGCCCCATTCACTGCAGTATGAATGGGAGGAAGTGCACTATCATCGTGGAAACCAAGATCAACCAATCACAGCCAGACTTCACCAAGAGCCGATCGGGATACATTCTCTCAGTACCAGGCAACTAGAGGGCTGGGGATCTCAAACGACCCCTTTAACAGGACATTTACAGCAGGGTATCTATTTTGTGCTAGTCAAAACGTTTGTGTTGAACCTCAGAAATGAAGCTATACCTAATTTGCCTGAAGACAGGCAAGGAAGAATATTTAATTTGAAAAAAGTTTGTCCCTAATTTCCAAACTTCGGTTTAGATTATTTACAAGACGACAAGGAGGTAGTGAGATAGACCCTCAAAGAAGATTTACCAGACTCTCTGTTTATTTATTAAACATTACAACTAAATGATGATTGATGGGTAATCATAAATGCAATATTTATGAGGAACAGGATACGAAGGGTTTTAAAAGTATCTAAATTGTGTTTTGAGGTTTTCCTTAAAAGGGAATATGTTGGTTTTTGATCATTGCTTCATGCGGGATGAAGAATAGCTTTGCTTGCGTCCCGACGTATTGCACAGATCATAAGCAGTCCTGCGGTTGCTGCTGAATTTGATTGGATGTTCTTGAGCGGGATGTGTTGATCATATCCTTAAACTCGTTAACTGCTCTGAGTGGAGCGTTAAACTTTCTCGTAATTTAAACCGTTCTCTTTTTTTGCATATAGCTGGTCATTTATAGCACATTGTATACAGATACTGTCATATTTGATATAGCTTATAATGTATTGTATGCACTATATATAATGTAGGTAGGAGGAGAACTGTCATTTATTCACATATTTCACATATCTTGGAGTAGAAACAGATGGGGAGGCACAGAGCAGGAGGTGATGGCGACTATGTTATTTTCAGTGCCATTTTTTAAATAATAGACCCTGCCGTCAATGGTCCATTTAGTCCTCCACTCACCCTCACTGGCTTATAGCAAAAAAGTAATTTCAACCAGTTCTGTACTGGTAAAGCCATTCCAAATTTTTTTTAAAAATTGTTTACAAAGACCGAATTCAAAGTAGTCGCCATTTTACATGAGCCAAAGATGCATTTGCACCAAAAAAAAACAAGATAATGAAAATCCTCCAAACTCCCAAGTCATCATTTTTGAAGAACAGGCAACCAGTTGTTCAATTAGGGTCCATTTTTGCTTTTGTCAGCTAGTTCTATCTAGTCATATTTCAATATTTTGTCAACATTGAATAACACTGCAAACAGCAAGTGTTGATATTACGAACTTGCGCATTTATGTGTATAAATGTGTTCAAATAAGAGAGAAAGAGAGCAGTATTGATTCATAGAACAAAATCAACAGAGTTCTGAGTGGAAACTCCCAAGATGCCTGACCCAGTTTGAAGCTTTCGCAACTGATAAAGAAAGTGCCAAACTGAAAACTGACTGCTGTTCTTCATTTCTAAGCAGGTGTTTGCGTAAATCTGTTTTTCCTTAATTGTTTCATTGTTTTGTTCATGGCTAGTAGCTAGTGATCTTTTTATCAGTTAATTAGGATCGTTTCTCGTGGCCAAAAATATCACTAAGCTTCTATCAGTAGTGTCAGTGATGTTCCACTGCGTGTCATTAAAATGGGGGGGGAAGTGGATTCGATAGCGAGCTGTGAGCCACGACTACTGATCCATCCCAGTCAAACTATCACTTTGAGCAAGTGATCGGCCAGGGTACATGTGAATGCTGATCACATAATCTCCATTTGCTTTACTGCTCATGTCTGCTTTAAACAGGTGCTCTCTTTAAAATGCTTTTGCATAGGAAGGAATATTTATGTCTTGTCCCTCTCTCGCTCTACACTCCCTCGTCCTCAGTCCCTCTTCTCTCTCTTGACTATTAGCCTGGATTGGTAAAGTGTGTCAGTAAAAGCATGAACACAATACTGTCGGACACCCCGTTTCTTAGCTCAGTAGTTAAAAGCAAGGAGATGAACACAATAAATGGACTAATAGCATTTTCTAAAAAAAAATTTTCTTGATTTTCTTGAATCAAACACTAAATCTGATAGAAACATACTGACAATGATCTTTTACCTTGATAATAGGAGTTACATGATTGTTCATTTGCATACAATCCAGCCCATTTTGTGGATAGAGCAGTCTGTTTTGTTCTGGCAGTGATAGACATACAATATATGACCATTTTATAATATATAATCATTTTTTTCTTCTTGTCGTGATCCCCATTGATTCCATGAAAGTGCCGAATAATTTCATTTCCCATATTTTTTTATGTTCTTTGTTGTAATTATAACTATTCATCTTGGTTAATATTGGAGATTTAGCCTGATCTGATCAAACGATGTGCCTACTTTTATATTTCTCTTATTTAATTAATATATTTTAATTATGTTTTAAAATTTTGGAATGCTTGGACCAAATCAAAAAGGGAATCCAGTTTATAGTGTTTGTTTTTTAAAAAAGAGCTTTTTTCGTATGTATATTAATGCAATAATTAACCATTAGTAATTTACAGAAATGAATATTATTATATGGAAACCAAACAATTACACTTTAAAAATGAATTATATTGCATACAAACCTTAGTACTGATTTATCATAAGTTTATGATTTGTTAATCAAATAAACGCTGTATCAGATATCTGCTCGTGAAAATAAACATGCCCTTGAAGTGTCTGCTCCAGGGCTTTTACTCCATCATGCTGATATATTGTCATTATTTCATCGATTGCCACACACGGCTATAAATCCAGGGAGAGCAGCTGTTTGCCGCTGGGATGTTGATGACGGCGGTTGAACCTGTCAATCTTTTCGGCTGTGGGTGTGGTTACAGCAGATCCACTGACAGCAATGGGATCTGTTTGTTTTCATACATGGGTATTTTAAAGCTAGTTCTTAAGTTTATGATGTGCATTTAGCATCTGTATGAATTATCTCTATTACTGTTCTGAATTAAACTACAGAATGCATTAAAATCACCATGAAATCAAAATTGACAATTCTTTTTTTTTATGAAGTATTGCAGTAACTATTATAAACCTCTTCTCTTCTCTTCTCTTCTCTTCTCTTCTCTTCTCTTCTCTTCTCTTCTCTTCTCTTCTCTTCTCTTCTCTTCTCTTCTCTTCTCTTCTCTTCTCTTCTCTTCTCTTCTCTTCTCTTCTCTTCTCTTCTCTTCTCTTCTCTTCTCTTCGAGATGTTAGCAGCAGATCCTTTAAGTCCTGTAAGTTGCGAGGTGGGGCCTACATGGATCGGACTTGTTTGTTCAGCACATCCCACAGATGCTCGATTGGATTGAGATCTGGGGAATTTGGAGGCCAAGTCAACACCTCAAACTCGGTGTTGTGCTCCTCAAACCATTCCTGAACCATTTTTGCTTTGTGGCAGGGCGCATTATCCTGCTGAAAGAGGTGTCAGCCACCAGGGAATACCGTTTCCATGAAAGGGTGTACATGGTTTGCAACAATGCTTAGGTAGGTAGTACGTGTCGAAGTAACATCCACATGGATGGCAGGACCCAAGGTTTCCCAGCAGAACATTGCCCAAAGCATCACACTACCTCCGCCGGCTTGCATTCTTCCCATAGTGCATCCTGATGCCATGTGTTCTCCAGGTAAGCAACACACACACACCCGGCCATCCACGTGATGTAAAAGAAAACGTAAATCATCAGACCAGGCCACCTTCCTCCATTGCTCTGTGGTCCAGTTCTGATGCTCATGTGCCCTCTGACTGGTCTGTGGCTATGCAGCCCCATTAACCAGCATTAACTTCTTGAGCAATTTGAGCTACAGTAGCTCGTCTGTTTGATCGGACCACACAGGCCAGCCTTCGCTCCCCACGTGCATCAATGAGCCTTGGCCGCCCATGACCCTGTCGCCGGTTCACCACTGTTCCTTCCTTGGACCACTTTTGATAGATACTGACCACTGCAGACTGGGAACACCCCGCAAGAGCTGCAGTTTTGGAGATGCTCTGACCCAGTCGTCTAGCCATCACAATTTGGCCCTTGTCAAACTCGCTCAAATCCTTATGCTTGCCCATTTTTCCTGCTTCTAACATGTACACTTTGAGGACAAAATGTTTGAGGACTCACTTGCTGCCTAATATATCCCCCCCCCCCCCCACTAACAGGTGATGAAGAGATAATCAGTGTTATTCACTTCACCTGTCATAATGTTATGCCTGTATATATGTATGTATCTTTTTACCTGCTATGCTGTCAATCCCTAATTGGGCTTGTTCATTCATTTAAAAACCCACATATTATAATTATAAATAATATAATTGGATATAGAGGCACACCCTATACCTATTCCTGAATATGTGCTCAATCTTCTAATTTGGTAAGAGTGACACTTTAATCAACGTTATTTATGATTATATTGCTATATACACTGAACAAAATTATAAACGCAACACTTTTGTTTTTTCCCCCATTTTTCATGAGCTGAACTCAAAGATCTAAGACTTTTTCTATGTACACAAAAGGCCTATTTCTCTCAAATATTGTTCACAAATCTGTCTAAATCTGTGTTAGTGAGCACTTCTCCTTTGCCGAGATAATCCATCCACCTCACAGGTGGCATATCATATCAAGATGCTGATTAGACAGCATGATTATTGCACAGGTGTGCCTTAGGCTGGCCACAATAAAAGACCACTCTAAAATGTGCAGTTTTACTGTATTGGGGGGGTCCGGGGGGGTCCAAAAAAAAGTCAATATCTGGTGCAACACATCTCCTTCGCATGGAGTTGATCAGGTTGTTGATTGTGGCCTGTGGAATGTTGGTCCACTCCTCTTCAATGGCTGTGCGAAGTTGCTGGATATTGGCAGGAACTGGAACACACTGTAGTATACACTGATCCAGAACATCCCAAACATGCTCAATGGGTGACATGTCCGGTGAGTATGCTGGCCATGCAAGAACTCTGATTTTTTCAGCTTCCAGGAATTGTGTACAGATCCTTGCAACATGGGGCCGTGCATTATCATGCTGTGACAGGAGGTGATGGTCGTGGATGAATGGCACAACAATGGGCCTCAGGATCTCGTCACGGTATCTCTGTGCATTCAAAATGCCATCAATAAAATGCACCTGTGTTCGTTGTCCATAACATACGCCTGCCCATACCATAACCCCACCGCCACCATGGGCCACTTGATCCACAACGTTGACATCAGCAAACTGCTCACCCACACAACGCCATACACGCTGTCTGCCATCTGCCCTGTACAGTGAAAACCGGGATTCGAGAGAACACCTCTCTAAAGTGCCAGACTCTACGATGACGAACTGCAGTCAGGTTGAGACCCCGATGAGGACGACGAGCATGCAGATGAGCTTCACTGAGATGGTTATGAAATTCTTTGGTTATGCAAACTGATAGTTGCAGCATGATAATGCACGGCCCCATGTTGCAAGGATCTGTACACAGTTCCTGGAAGCTGAAAACCCCAGTTCTTGCATGGCCAGCATACTCACCGGACATGTCACCCACTGAGCATGTTTGGCATGCTCTGGATCAGCGTATACGACAGCGTGTTCCAGTTCCTGCCAATATCCAGCAACTTCGTACAGCCATTGAAGAGGAGTAGACCAACATTCCACAGGCCACAATCAACAACCTGATCAACTCTATGCGAAGGAGATGTGTTGCACTGCGTGAGGCAAATGGTGGTCGCATCAGATATTGACTTTTTTTTTTTTTTTTTCCCCCAATCACTTCCATGGCTACAGGTGTATAAAATCAAGCATCTAGGCATGCAGACTGCTTCTACAAACATTTGTAAAAGAATGGGTCGCTCTCAGGAGCTCAGTGAATTCAAGCACGGTACCCTGATAGGTTTGCCACCTGTGCAATAAGTCCATTCGTGAAATTTCCTCTCTACTAAATATTCTACGGTCAACAGTTAGTGGTATTATAACAAAGTGGAAGCAATTGGGAACAACAGCAACTCCACCACAAAGTGGTAGGCCACGTAAAATCACAGAGCGGGGTCAGCGCATGCTGAGGCGCACAGTGCACAGAAGTCGCCAACTTTCTGCAGAGTCAATAGCTACAGACCTCCAAACTTCGTGTGGCCTTCAGATTAGCTCAAGCTTCATTGGATGCAGTGGTGTAAAGCACTGAACTCTAGAGCAGTGGAGACGTGTTCTCTGGAGTGACCAATCACGCTTCTCTGTCTGGCAATCCGATGGATGAGTCTGGGTTTGGCGGTTGTCAGGAGAATGGTACTTGCCTGACTGCATTGTGCCAAGTGTAAAGTTTGGTGGAGGGGGGATTATGGTGTGGGGTTGTTTTTCAGGGGGTGGGTTTGGCCCCTTAGTTCCAGTGAAAGGAACTCTTAATGCTTCAGCATACCAGGACAATTACATACTCCCAACTTTGTGGGAACAGTTTGGGGATGGCCCCTCCCTTTTCCAACATGACTGCACACCAGTCCATAAAGGTCCATAAAGACATTAATGAGCGAGTTTGGTGTGGAGGAGCTTGTCTGGCCTGCACAGAGTCCTGACCTCGACCCGATAGAACACCTTTGGGATGAATTCGAGTGGAGACTATGAGCCAGGCCTTCTCGTCTAACATCAGTGCCTGACCTCACAAATGCGCTTCTAGAAGAATGGTCAAAAATTGCCATAAACACACTCCTAAACCTTGTGGAAAGCCTTCCCAGAAGAGTTGAAGCTGTTATAGCTGCAAAGGGTGGGCCAACTCCATATTAAACCCTATGGATTAAGAATGGGATGTCATTAAAGTTCATGTGCATGTAAAGGCAGGCGTCCCAAAACTTTTGGCAATTTAGTGTATTTTAAGATGCTTATTGTAAATCAGCATGTAAAAAATTGTAAATCATCTTTTAGTTTGTGGTATCCATTATAGTGTTATTGTTTAAGAAGCTACGATTATCCTAAATAAACCGATCTATGATAATGTGAGACCACATAATTGAAAAAAGGATGTTATGTTGGTAAACTGTCAGTTTTCATGTTTCTAAGCTGCAGTTATGTAACAACCCTGTGTCGAAATGCGACTAGGTACAATTTGGAGTCTAGCGGAGTATTTCAGTGTGTGTGTTTTTGTTTTTTTGGTGATATTAGCTGAAACCTACCTTCCTGAAACAACCACACCGTGGTCTATCTTTAACGATCAGTGCATTTTATTTTTCATCACAGTACAAAAATAAATAAAAATAAGCAGAAATAAAATGCAAAAAATTACAGCAACAGATTTTCGTCTTTTTTAAAAGAACAAAACAGTAACAGATCCGCCCCCCTCCCTCACTCCCACCCGCCTGTCAAACTCTAGCCCGATACTATAGAGTCCTACCCTCTAATAAGCATGGCCATGCTCTGATCCTAGAAAATCAACATACACACATCACATTCTTCGATACAAATACATTCACTCGCACTCACACGCTCATGCAATCCTTTTTTGTAACTGTTTTCAGTTCTACAAAGAATTACACAACAGATACAGAGAGAGTTTGACAGGAGTTTTAATCTTTTACTTCTTTTTTTTTAAGTGTTTTACTTAGGACTACTCTGTGATGCAAGTGAAAAAAATGGCACATTTGTTGTGGGCTGGGGGCAAATAATTGCAGGCAAGCGGTGAAATAGGGCTCACCTACTTCAACCCCCACAACCTCAAACCCCTGCGGTCTCCTCAGACAAATAGCTCACAGAAAAGTGCAATTCCCATATCCAAACCTCTCCTGGCACGTTTTTGAACAAATCATTGGCTTCCTTTCACCTTCAGTCACGTAAAGCAATGCAGCAGGGCGAGCAGTCGCACAGAATCCATACATCCCACTTCCATATCATGAGAAGAACAGGCTTTTGCATGAATTAACAGAGAGACATAATAATGTTTGCTTATATGACTGTCACATTCTTTTTTTCTTTTTCTTTTTTTTTTTTGACTATAAAGAAAGCAATACATAACTACTGAAAGAAAGCATGCACAATTTAGCACTGCTGAGATGTTTTAAAGTGGGCAAATAGATCATATAACACGCAATCCCCCCCAATATCCAGTTTAAATTGATGTCATCAATGTGCCTGCAAATGTCACTTTGTAATATTGTTTAGTACTTTAAAGTGAATCTGATAGAAATATGCTGCTTATCTCCAGAAATAGACCACATGTCATCCAATTTAATACCCGGAGCTTGTTTCCATCTGTGTTTGGCATGTGTTGTCATAGAATAATCACTCATGATTGCTTTTGCAGTGCTGATATGTAGAACATCCCAACAGTACTTCACAGAGAAATTGGTTTCAGGTATTTAACCTCGATTGAAACCGATCGTCTGTCACTATGATGAATTACCTTGGTGTTTCTCAGATTTGAAAATGGTTTTAAACTAAGTTCTTATAGACGTTATCTCCATGAATAATGCATTCAAATGCAAATGTGCATTAACCGTAATCTTCATTCTCACCAAAAGGTAGCCATCAAGCTAATTTCAGCACTGTTTTTTTTTTACAACACAATACTAAAATCTCTAAATGCAAGAGAGAAATGTGTGAAAATAATTAATAAATAACAAGAAATTACAATTCCGATAGATACTTGTTGTTATTAATGACAATCCTACCGTTCCAAACTTTGCCGGCCTTTGGTATGTGTTTTTAGACCTATGTGATTTTCATCAAAGGTATGGCACTGTTTTTGATACATTTACAGGCTTTTCTGTACAGAGCCCCCTGTTGAAACTAGTCTGAGTATAAAACAAAATGACAAAACAATGGCTCATCGAAGCAGGCATAGCAAGATAAACTATTATTTTTTCAGATTTCATTCCCTAAACACATATACAGTCGGCTTAAAAAACTCAAAGTACTTAACTTTTATAGGTTGTGTGTGCATTCAGATGAATACAGTTGTTTTAAAAAATGAAAAAGCTTCAGAGACGTAAACCACAGGAGAGGTCTGTTTAACTCTGTATCATGGATGAAAATAAAGTAGGTCTTTCTTACAAATGTGCTGACAACATCTTCACCTTCTGTATCAACAGCCACTGTGCAATGCTGGCCTCAAAGTCATTTCCCTTTATTCTTTGTTTGTGGCTTGCGGACATTATGACGCTCAGACGCACCTCTTCCCTTTTTGCAATTGGCTGTAACAGAGAATTTGCAACAGCAATGTGTTTATCATTCAGTGTGTGTCCGGTTTCATGGACACGGGAGTGAATCGACCCCCAGTTCTATTGACAGTGGTGGCAAAGATCTTGGTGCAAAGTGTCCAGAAGTCAGCTAGACAACAGCTGGAGTCCTGTACACATTCATCGTTGTGTTGTTCTTTTTATCTCGTTGTGTCTTTTGAAGTCTTTTCGGTCAGTGCTTTTAAATATTCACTACTTTAGAGCGTTTGGTCCACTCAAGTCTGGCATTTTTTTTTTTGTATTCAGGTCCAAAATTACCCAATTGCCATTGCTAAAGGTAATGAAAGACTCACTACATTAGCATCGCCCATTGCTTCCTATAAAATGTATGAATGCGAATAATCCACTAAAACATATCCCATTAATTATTCCACCCATGTAGGAACTATTTAAAGGGATAGTACACCCCAAAATGAAAATTGTCGTCATTTACTCACTCTCTTTCTTCTGCAGAACACAAAAGAAGATATTTTGAAGAACTGTTTTCATCCATATCTCTTTTAAAAATAAAGGTTCTTTATTGGCATTGATGGTTCCATGAAAACACACACCAAGCCGACATCAAAAAAACTAAAAGCCGCCTCTCATCGGCTGCATCTCGGCCAAAAGGCTGCGCTTGAACACACCAAAAGGACTAAAGGCGACTGTCAACTAGCACGTGCATTCTGCGCCTGCGTGTAAGTAAATATCTGTCTATCAGCAGGTATCAATAGTCTGTTTTTGTCATTCAAAAAGGTAGACTGAAACTAGGATTGCAGATATACAAACCATAAACAAAGCAGCGCTTGCTTACCATTTTGAATATCAATCACACTGATCACTTTCTTCATTCCAGTCGGCTCATGTTATTATGAAAATATTTGCGCATTTGAATTTTCAGGTAAGATGACGTGAAATAATAACAGCCTTCTGTCTGTACCGTCTTCTTTGCTTGCTTTCATCACTTTCGTTTTTATTCTCGTGCACTGTCTCATTCGCTAAGCTGAACAGCCAATCAGAGTTCTCCCTCTCATCGATGGCCCGACGCCGATTCAACATACTGAATCTGCCTAAAAAACCCCAAAGGCGTCCAACTAGAGCCAACGGTGAGGAACACACTGAAAAAACTATGCTGACCGACTTTAAAAACGGCCTGATGCTGCCCGATGGCCGGCCGTCCCGGCTTGGTGTGTCCTGGCCCTAACATCAATCAACAGTTCCATTCCACAAAAGGTTCTTAATAGTGGAAAAATGTTCTTTAGGTTTTTAAAATGTCCTACACACTTAGAAAAATGTGTTTCTTTTAGAAACCGTTCACCGAAAGGTTCTTTAAGCATTGTTCGTCTATGGCATCGCTGTAAAAAACCCCTTTGGAACCTTTATTTTTAAGAGTGTACAGTTAAAGTCAATGGGGTCCACAACAACCCTATCGGACCCCATTGATTCTCAGGACTAAGAAACACTGAGACACTTTTCAAAATAGCTTCTTTTGTGTTCCTCAGAAACCATACAGTTTTGATGACATGAGGGTGAGTATTTCTCAGAATTTTCATATTTGAGTGAACTATCCCTTTTTCAAAATGCCAGACAAGAGTGCCACCAAAGACATCACCAGAGCGCCCTCACCGGTCCAGGCCGATGAGCAGACGACTCCTCTCCTCCTCCTTCTGGCTCTCGTTTTTGAGGTCTGCAAAGACCTGGGTGAAATAGTGAGGATCCGAATTGATCTGCAGCATCTTGGCGCTCATCATGTTGATGATGGACAGACAGCGGTCCCAGAATGTCTCCTTGGAGGTCTCCACCAGGAATGGCTTGAGAGGGTATGAGATCTCATTGCCCATGTAAGAGTAAGACAGGTAGAGGCAGGTCAGCAGCACGGCCTGCAGCTCATGCTCCGTGGCCACCTCAGAGGAGACCACGTCGCGGCAGAGCATGTAGACGAAAACCACGTTGGCAGGGGTGATGAAGCCCTGGTCCTGCCAGCCCTGCAGCAGCAGAGAACGGTCCACGCTGCGGAGCCACAGCACAGGGTCGGTTGGGGAAAGGTGCTTGAGCCGATAGCACCTCCGGCAGAGGAACTCCCCCAGGCAGCGCAGTAGCTCGCTGGTGGAGGCTTGGACAATCACCCTCTTGGGTGTCCCAGGAACAATGTTGGAGTTGGAAAGAGGAGCCTTCTTGACAGAGGAAGCTGTGTTGTTGGAGTTTTTGGAGCCTTGGTTTGATGGACTCGACTGGTCCTGCGTAAAAGAGGAGAGATTTGCACAAGACTGTGACTTCTTGAGGTTCTCATTGTTGAGGTGAGAAACATTGTTCTGGTAGTTGGTGTTAGGCTGCACCTTCTTAGACCCCTTTTTCTTGGCTGAGACGGCTACTATTCGCTTCCACGGCAGTACGTTGATGAACGGGTGCCGTTTTAGGTTCTTGTCTTTGGCGTTCTTGCTGTTCTGAACCGCCGTGTAGTGGCCCACGGTGGCCGGGCCATCCTCGAACAGAGCGGCCTTCCGGTAGCTGGGTGAAAGCGATAGCACGGTTCCCATGATGCCGGGAGCGGGTTATCAGATTCTCAAGGTTAGGGGTCAGCTAAAGAAGGTGCCAAACTGGAGCCCCACTGCTTCCTGAGACTAGTTCAATCTGTTAGACATCCAAATTTAGGTTGGTGCTCTATTTAAAGAAGAATGATGTCGGGATGGATGAGGACTCTGTCACTGCAAAGCCTGTGAGACAATAAAAAACATATATAAATACATATTAAATTGGTACTTTCTAAATCCAAATACACACTTATATTATTGCTAAGTAGCATTTTAGCATCACAGACTTTTTATACTGCAGAATGCATGGTGTATGCAGTATCATTTTGCAATATAGGCTCTCTTCAGATTAAAAGATGCATTTTTAATATTATACAAGTACATTTTCTTTATTTTATTGATCTATTTGTTGCATTTTTATATTTTATATTTCCTGTATTTATAATGTTTTATTTTAGCTGGTTTGTTTTTTGCAAGCTAAAGTCATCAACAAATATAGGGTTCAACCTGTAGTGTCCCAACAACAGTGATGCTGCATGTTTACTTGGCAATTAGGCCTTTTGTTTCCGTTTAAAATAATCTTAAATTATTAATGTTATCCAAGATGATTGGACAATGGGTTTTCTCAATGTCAAAATAATTATCTTAGGTCAAAAATGTCCATATATTATTGTAATATAGGCTATACTGCATGTTAACTTAGAATTGCTTTTTATTTAAGATGATTTAAGATCGATCTTTGTGGTTTTAAATTTGAGACAGTACCCTACTGTTTTCTTTACGTCGAAAACAGGCCTCATAAAGGCACTGTGTCGTAGATTCAAGTAAAATGCACGGATTCTTTATTCCTTGACACCCACTCACAATAACATGATGCAAATCGTTCGTATTCAACTGTACATTTGGCTAAAATATAAACAATTGATTTATGTAGCTCTACCGCACTTAAAACAATTGACACCCCACGTTTATACCTATATATAGCCTGTATTTTACACAGCAAACTCAAACCCGCCAAAGAACATAAATAAAGACATCGCCATGATTGCAGACTCCAGTGTTTACTGCCCTCTTGTAAATAGCCTACTGATTCCACTGTATCACCGTTCGTAAATTTGTATTTAATGGGGCATGTAGTATACCTCATTCTCGTTCAATGCATGTTTGTAGATTAACAAACCACAAAAGAAAAAATACTATAATGCATTTGTGCTTTGCTGAAATATGTCAGCCACTGTCCAAGGTTCTGAAAATGTGAGATCCTCCCTGCGATGTTTATATGAGCACGAGAGATTACTGATTTTCATAATCACGTCAACAAAATTGAAAGAAAGAAAGATATAATGTTAATGTAACAAATTAAATGTTAACCAAGCCAGCTTACAATTCCTCTCTAAATACTGTAAAACCTTGAAAATATGACCAACAATCAACCAAATCTAACATTTATGATTACAGAAGCTTCGATGAAATGCAGCTCACTTACAGGAATCTGCTCTCCTCCACGATGCTTTGGCAAAACAAGAGCCGCAGTAATGGCTGTCTGGGTTTATCCTTGATAAACTGCGCATCAAGGAGATGCAAAATCGGCCACACCAAGTGAAAGATTTAATATCAAGACTGTCAGGATGCCTAAATTATAATAAAACAATAGGCTTTTAATCAAACAAAACAATCTCCACGTCTTGTCGGAGGTCTCAGTAGGCGCTCCAGTGGTCTGGGGATGCTGGATGTCTCCTTTGGTTGGTGATGCTGAGAACTGTGAAGCTGTGCTATTGGTCCACACCAGCAGATACGGGATTTAGGTTGATGTTGTGCTGTCAGAGCCGCGCGCACTGCGTCCTGCTGTTGGAAAACCTGTGCTAGAGCGCCTCACCGTGGTCTGTTCCTCCACTGCCCCGCCTTCGTGCACTTGGCAATCATAACAAACTTGACTTCGACGTCATTTTAAAAGTTTAATAATGATAAAATAATAATATAATAATAATAATATTAATAATAATAATAATAAAATAAATATCACAGACTAAAGAGACAACTAATATTTAGTTATAGCCTAATTATATTCATCTAAATTCATTAGTAGGCTATAGGCAATACATTTAGCTATATAAAAATAATTTATAGCTTATAGGCTACTCCAACTAAATAAACATATTTTAAAAATGTAATAGGCCTATTTAAATGTAACGTAGCCTACTTATTTACACAAATTAAAATAAGTTTTATTTAAGTTTATATAATGGTCTCTTATAACATTGTTGTTGATCAGGAGAACTGAGACTGATGGTGTGTACAAGTCATGTCGGAAAGATCGTATTTACGAGTTGAAAGCACATGAACACCACCAAAGTCGTTCATGCAATTGGGAAGCTCGGAATTGTCCCCGAGTTTACGAGTTGGGTGCGTGTCAGTGAGGAACGTGGAGGAATACCACAATACTTAGTAAAGGCAAAGGGTATAGGCCTAGAATTGCTATAGTCTATACCCTTTGCCTATACTAAATATTGTGGTATTCCACAACAAAATAAGCCAATTTCCTGTACAACATAGGCTATAATAGCACTGTAATATAAAAATAGTCCTATAATATGTGGGCTAACAATATTACAGTGGCTTCATAAATTAATTAAAAACAGATTTAAAACATACAACATAGATGTACAGTTAATTTAATTGAGAAGGTTCAAATAATTGATGCACAGGCCTATTAATAGTTTTGGCAGACTTCTTGCTATTTCCTTCAGGATTTGATTTGTTATAGCCTAGTTTGTTTCATCATGTATAGCCTAGATATTAGGCCTATTGTGATTATTATGAACCGTTTTTTTTTTTTTTTTTTTTTTTTTTTTTTTTTAAGAAATTCAAAATACATAATTATTTTGCCTACACACAATCCCGATACGATTTTTCATTCAGCAGAAGGCATTGGATTTCACCCTTAAACAACGCAATGTTGGATGGTCATACTGGTGGATGGCATGGAAGGATAACAGTAGGCTCTGTCACCACCTACTGACCATAAACAACAACAACAAATTCTCTAAGCAGTATGATAGCCTACCAAATTGAATTATGATCGGAATAAAAATATTTACAATAGGCTACTTATTATTAATATTTACATTAATTATAATTATAAGTCAATTTAATCATGCACCAATCAAACCAGTCACTTTTATCCACAACATCTTACAAAGAGAGAGACAGAAAAAAGCAATGTTTAGGATGTTTTAGCTACTCCATCTTGCACTAGAAAATGTCAAAAGACTACAAAACCCAACCTACCACCGCACCTACGCACGTACGTATTAACGCACTTCCGGGTGAGTTCGCAAGTGTTTGTGGGCAGTGAGATTTTTGAATAGGGAAGATGGCAGCCGCGGCAGTGGTGGAGTTTCAGAGAGCTCAGTCTCTCATCAGCACAGACAGAAACGCTTCTATTGACATTTTTCATTCAATAGGTAAAGCTATGTTCAAATTATTTTCATAAAACTTTACTTTTTACTTTGCATGACTACTTTAATGCTTCAGTATTAGGAAGGCTAAGGTGCCATGAGCCGGCGCTGCGGTGCTGACTCACTGTACTGTGTGTGTGCGCGCGTCTCAAAACATAGTAAGCTGCCTCCACAGGCAGCATTTTTGGACCTTATGGTCTCGTTTGAAAGTTCGAATCGAGCATAGAACAAAGACAGCTTTTGTTGGCTCCATATGCGTGTTCGAACATATGAATTGAACGTTCGAACGCGCCTCCGATTCCATAAAAAAACTGTCTAGGTAGGCAGCTCGCTACGCTTTGAGACACAACCCGATGTGTATGAACAGTTAGCCTGCACTATTAGCCACCCTTCCAGGCCAAGGCGCTTTTAACACATTTTTCTGGGATTTATCTTAATTTTATATTAATAATAGCTCAACCGATGACATTTTATTTAGAGATTCACTAATTTTGACCATCTTATCTTGATTAACTTGACGTGTCATACCAACCCTAAGACAATCTTTGACATTTGTGTTTGCTGTCGTGACTTTGACTGAGATTTCTTTCTTTCTTTTTTTGGCGGCTGAAATCCTAAATATTTTCGTAAATATGAACTTTCTGCGTGGGTCATAACACGCATTCTTATTTTAAGCAGTTTGATACAGTAAAATCAGTTGGTTTTTGTCTAATAAAAACTTATGCCGATTATGTGCACTTATGTCTGTTTATCTTTGTCGACTCTAAGACTCCAAGATTTTCTTTCGTGTCAACCTTTTTTTAATTGTTATAATTTTTTTCTGTGGGTCTCAAGTTGGGTTTAAATGAGTTACCTAAGATCAGTAGACATAATTAATTGGTGTTTTTTTTTTTTTTTTTTTTTTTTTTTTAAGATATTAAAGTTGTTTTTTTCAGATCCATCATAATTTCTTTCCACCTTAATTTGTAGGTTGATTTCCCTGAAAAGTTATCAAAACATTACTGTTATTTTGAGCACCCGGACGAGCCCAACACGGCAGCAGTGACTCAACCAATGACATGAGTTTGGGGGTGGGATTATCTGTTGTCCTACCAATGGCTGATGGGGGGAGTGTTCGGGGAAAACCTGTTGAAAGTCATTAGAACAGTTGGCAGAAATTACACATTTGACCTATAAGGTGCATTGATTAACGAAAAGTTTTTTCAGTTAACACGTCAAAAACAAAAAGCTGTTTATATTTTTATACATCTAGTAACTTTAATTCTAACCGTGGCTTTAGGTCAATTACTTTCTATTGATGGGAAGTTTATTAGAAGGTGGTCTTAGTTACCACTTAACTTTGTGTTGTGACTTTGGCTTTTTTAGTGAGACGGGATGTCCAGGAGGATGATGAAGAGGCGGTTCGTGTCAAGGAGCAAAGCATCCTGGAGCTCGGCACTCTCCTGGCCAAGACGGGACAAGCTGCAGGTGGCAATCAACATTTTGGGGCAATACTTTGCCTACTATGGAAATTCTTTACTTTGTTGTGACACATCATCATTCTGCATGTTTTTTAGAGCTTGGAGGCCTGCTGAAGTTCGTAAGGCCTTTCCTGATCTCCATAAGCAAGGCAAAGGCAGCACGGTTGGTGCGCTCACTCCTGGATCTATTTCTGGACATGGAGGCAGCCACGGGCCAGGAGGTTGAGCTGTGTCTGGAATGCATTGAATGGGCTAAAGCTGAGAAGAGAACTTTCCTCAGACAGGCCCTTGAGGTAAACATAAAACAACTGAGCATCAGCTTTGAACTGTTGGGACGATCAGAGCTACTACACAAGCCAATAATTAATATAAAATGTAGTTCCAACTCTAAGATCTGATTGGATGACGAAAAACCTATTTATGCAGATCTGTGACCTCAAGTGAATTGTATATTATTGTGCCAAATTTAAAAAAGCCTTTAAAACGTTTTATAAAATAATTCCATGTTACAGTGTTTTTGGAGCTTTGCATTGTCTAATAACACCAGATTTTTGTCCGTATTGCTTTTATTTTAAGTTTATTAATAATAATCATAATATATATATAATATGTATATATTCTTGATTTAATTAATACGTTTATCTAGCAGTAGACAACAACACAATTTATCACTATTCCTTGCCCTTTTTTTGTCAGGCTCGTCTCATTTCACTCTATTTTGACACCAAGAGATACCAGGAAGCCCTTCAGCTAGGTAAGAATAATCTAAAAAAAATATGTATTTACAGTGGGATCCAGAAGTCTGAGCCAAATACTAAGACATTTTCAAATTCATGTTTATTTAATCACTGTTAATTTTTTCATTTTACTTTTTGCTCAAATTCTTGTATGATTTGTAGTGCTGCCCCCTAATAGTCGACTAAACGTTAGTCGTCGAGAAGAGGCTTAGTCGATCAAGATTTTATTAGTTGGGTAGTCGCAGACTCGCAGAAAAAAAAAAAACTCCACATGAAGTGGCGAAGTCACTCAGTCTGTGAGGGACAGATCTTTAACGGCGGGTCCTTGTGGTAATTGCAGTATTTCGGGCAGGAAATCCAAACGTTCACCTATCATCCATTGTCCTCAAATATGGCTTATCATTTGAAACATGTAAGTAGTAGCAACTTTACATGGCCACTCATTCTAACGTTAACCTAGATAAATGTGCGCTATTATTAGGCATGTTCGTGCGGAGTGTGGTGTTCAAAACGAACCAATTTGAATCGAAAACAATTGCTCTCTGGTTATGTAATCCATATGAAAGCTGCATTTCTCGCTATAGGCGCGTTCACTGTACTGCAGAGATGGCAGTCAGCATCGTCAGCTTCATCTTTGGAGCCGACACTGACTCAGAAAACACTAGTTTATTAATAAACAATTAAAATTTCTCCTTGCTATTTTTTCAGACACATTCATAATCATTACTTTTGCCAGTGCTTTGCAAGCTTTATGCGCGCGCTTGAGTCTGGAATAGGCATATATTCCACCCCAGTATATATTTAAGTAATTAAAGTTCCCCTGTGGTGAAAATCAAGTTTTTAATGTTGTTTATATGCCTATGTGGTGTTTTTAATATGATTTAAGACAAACCATGTGCGAATTCATCAGTCAACACCATTGCTGAGTGTTTTCTCCTTAAAACTGCAGTGAACCAAAGACAGTCTCAAAAACGCGGTTTGAAATCGCTGGTGTTTCTGACGTCACAAACTATCTTTTAACCAATCATGTCAACGTGTGAACATCAACGAGTGGATCTCTGAGCTTGTGTGAGTGGAGGCGGGGCTAATTTGCAAATTCATAGAACTGTGTATACTAAATGAGGCAAGGGTGTAGAGTTACATTCAAGCTATTTTAAGGCATGAAGAAAAGGAAAAAAACTTTAAATATGTAATTTTGGTGATCAAAGATGAGTTTTAAGGGATGCAGTTATTGACTACAGGGGGACATGAAATAATATAAATGTGCGATTAGTCGACTAATGGCTTTAATGAACGACGACTAGTTGGGGGCAATCCTATTTGTAATAAACAAATTTTATTAATTTAGAAAATTGCAATATATAAGCATTCTCGATAGATCTTTCTAACTTTTGGACCCTACTGTATATCAAAATTTTTGTTGTACTGTCATATTTTTGATTTACTTGATTTTATTTATTTTTTTTACATTAGATTTAACATTTAACAATAGATCTGTTCTTTCTCCTCAGGCACCCAGTTGCTGCAGGAGCTGAAAAAGATGGATGATAAAGCTCTGCTGGTGGAGGTCCAGCTGCTAGAGAGTAAAACCTACCATGCTCTCAGCAACCTTCCCAAAGCCAGGGCTGCCCTAACCTCAGCCAGGACCACCGCCAATGCCATTTACTGTCCCCCAAAACTCCAGGCAGCTCTTGATATGCAGTCAGGTAGGTCTCACTTCTTTGTTTAGCGAACTACAAGTGCATTTGAGATTGGAAGTGTGCTGCTTATTGATATGTGACTTTTTCACCCTTTCACTCCAGGTATCATCCATGCAGCTGAGGAAAAAGATTGGAAAACTGCCTATTCTTACTTCTTTGAGGCTTTTGAGGGCTACGATTCCATTGACAGCCCCAGGGCAGTCACTGCACTGAAATACATGCTTCTCTGCAAGATCATGCTCAGCTTGTAAGTCAGATAACCACTTGCATTTTATCCCTGTGTGTGTGGGAGGCCACAAGATAATATAACAGTTATTGTGCTAGTTATGCCAAGCTCTGTTATGTAACGCAGACTTACTAAGTAATACTTAGGCTCTCGTTTCTTCAGTACAATCCATCTGTGACACATGACTTGTGTAGCTAAAATACAGAAAGTCTAGCTTGTATTAAAAAAAAATCATGAATTATACACTACTGTTCAAAAGTTTGGGGTTTGTAAGATTTTCTCAAATGTTTTTGAAAGAAGGCTGCATGTATTTTTATCAAAAGTACAGTAATAATCTAGTGATGCATCAAAATTATTTTTTTTACCGAAGCAAAGAAATTAAAGTTTTCATTTACCCAAAAACTAAAACCAAAAATAGTTTAATAATTGATTAATCAAATGTATTTAATCATCAACACTCAAATGGAAGCTGAGTTGTAAATAAACATTTAAATAGCACACAATAACTTTTAATTATATAATTGTTTTTATTCCAGTTTGTTTGGTGGCTGTAATAACTTGTTTTCACGGCAGATTTATTCCAACATACATTAATAATAAGGTTAAGTAAAAATATAATGATATTAAGAAAAATTCTTCTCTAGAGTTATTTTTTTATAGCTAACTATCAAGTTATTAGCTCACTCGAAATCGAGTGCACTCTATATCAGCAAGGAGTGAACAAAATGAAGTGAGTGAATTCGGACGCTGACATATACACTGTGAGTCGGAGAGCTGGAGCTGTCACAGAAACATAGTGATTTTACACGTAACTTACTTAATATTAATAACAATCAGAGCATGTGAGCGGAGTGGTAATATTTCCTCCAGAGCGGAGAGCGCCTTTCTGAAGATCCCGCTCCGCTCACTCATTCCGCTCACCGCCGCTCGCTCAACCCAGAATTCCCATTGTGATATGCTGGTTTGAAAATAACAAAAGTAATAATTATGAATATGTCAAAAATAGCAAGGAGACAATTTAATTGTTTATTAATAAACTAGGTTTTTTCTTTGTCATTACCGGCTGCAAAGATGGTTGACGATGCTGACTCGCCATCTCCGCAGTAGTGGATGCACCAAGAGAGAAATGCACATGTCATACAGATACTATTTCTTTTTGTTTTGAATTGTTTCATTTAGACATTTCAAGCTTTCTATAGACATATTTCTTGAGTTTCGGTTCATTTATTAGACGCGCTCTAGTCCATGATTACCGCCATGATTATATTGTCTGCTATATTTGCATATTATTTATTAAATCTAGGCAATTGGTTGATGAAACATTGATCAAAATTAAGATACAATTTATACAAAATGAAATTCACTTTAAAGAAAGGCTTTCTATAAAACAAAACTTAAAGGAGTGGTCAAAATATTTCCTGATCCACTCCATGTCTTCCAACATATTGTGCATCTTACGATGTGTCCTATATTCATGCTGTTCACTTTTCATAATCAACAGATGAAATTATATAAAAATAGTATTATAATATTTAAACATAAATATGAAACATTTTTTTTTTTTTTTTTTTTTTTAAATAGCTAGAAGTATAGTGCAATACAGGGAATCAAATTTCATGTCGGAGCGGGATTTGAGCGAACATCGTTTTACCGGTGAGCGTGAGCGGTTCATGAGTGGAGCGTTCGCTTGGGCCGTGAGCGATTGAGTGGAGCGTGCTGGCATAGAGCGGAATATCGAGCTGAGCGTCACACCGCTCCGCTTCGCTCACATGCTCTGATAACAATAATAATCATAATCATAATAATTTTATAATGTAATTATACATCCCACCGTGCTAGCATTGTGGATTCATTGATTGTATATATATTAATATAATAAATATGAATTTATTGTATTTTATGTATTTATTGTTTTTAGTTTTAGAAACTCTCCTGAGCAGCGTTTTGCACTCAGAGATAATAATGGTTGCAGAGCGCCCTCAGGTCACTGTTATGATTACATTAGAATTAATACATTACCTACAGGTGATTAATTATTATTTTAAAATCATCCATCCATCCATCCTTCCTTACAGGGTTGTGATTTAACAACAATGCCACAAATTAGTAAAACACTTGGCTGTTAGTGAAACATTCAATTGAGTTAATGCCTAAATAATATATTTTAATAATAACAAATAATATAAATCAAAAAGTAACTTTATATAATTTTTTTTAAAATTCATCTATATGGTACTCCAGTCTTCAGTGTCACATGATCCTTCAGAAATCATTCTAATATGCTGATTTGTGGCTCAAGAAACGTTTTCTGAAACGCTTTTGATCAATATAATGTATCTCTGCTGAATAAAAGTATTCCATTATTTTCTTCCAGACCAGAGGAGGTACAGTCCTTGATCGGTGGAAAACTGGCTCTGCGATATGCTGGGCGACAGGTAAGCTTATTAAAGTTCCAGTGTCTTTTTATAGATGAAATTACTGCTTACAAGCAAATGCTCTGCAGAGGCAATTTTGTGCACCAGGCTTTTATGTTTGACCATGTGCTTTTAACAACCTGTTAGACCTCTGACAAATCTCTTTTCTTTCTAAGCAAGTGCTCATTTATAATTGTGCCCTGTAATTTTTGTTTTCTCCATCAGACCGATGCACTGAAATGTATAGCACAAGCCAGCAAGAACAGATCATTAGCAGATTTTGAAAAGGTGAGATTTTGATTTCTGATGTCTGTATATATTTTTCAACGGATGCCTCTGATGTCATGCTCAGCTTTCTGTTTGCTCTTTCACACATGAAGGCCCTGACAGAGTACACTAAAGAGCTGAGGGATGACCCCATCATCAGCACACATTTGGCCAAGCTTTATGACAATTTGCTGGAACAGAACCTCATTCGGGTCATTGAGCCTTTTTCCAGAGTACAGGTAGTGTGTGTGTCTTTAATAGATATTTTCAGCCTTAACTGCATCATTTATTTTTTTTTATTGTAAATATAATATTTTAAGAAATTCAAGATTTTATTTAAAAAGTACCAATACATTTCTCCAACAGATTTTACTTAATCGAAAGTAATAAAAAGTAATTTGTATGCCTTTTCTCTCTTTTCAAGATTACACATATAGCAGGTCTCATCAAACTCTCAAAGGTATGAACTGTTCTTTTCATAAGTTTTTCACTCTCATACAGAGTATTGTGTATAGTTTTAAACTAATATTAGCTCAGGAAATCACAATGCCTTCAATGTCACCATAAACCAAAAATATGACAAACTATAAAATCAAACAATAGATATGTAAGCATTTATACAAGATCGCTAAAATGAAATACTCTGTCTGTTATTTGTTGTGTCCCACAGGATGACGTTGAGAGAAAACTGTCACAAATGATCCTGGACAAAAAGTTTCATGGTTAGTCTTACTCTTATTTTTTTTTTTTTTTTTTTGTCATTTAAAGAAAACAACCATTTTATTGCAGAGCATTACAAAAAGTCGCAACCAACCCAAGTAAAAATAAAAAATGTCAGACCCGTGTTGTAGTGGTTTCTGCAGACCCGAAAATGCTAGTTAATGTTATCACATTGGACTAAAACCTACTGACTTGGCTCACACAGGATATAACAACTTTTTGGGGTTTTGATTTTACTATTTTGTAATATTTTTTCCCCTACCTCTCATTATGCTATGTTATTACCAAATATTGTATTCAGTCTTATCAACTTTTCTTTCAATTAAGACAGGTTTTGTATTTCTTTTTGGAACTGATTGATCATAGGCCTCATTGACTGTTTACGTGTGCACCAATAATGTTATTATGTCCAATAATCAAAGTAAAGAGACGGTCACACGACACATTTTGTTTCATTGACTTCCATTCATACGCATGCGAATGTGTCAGACCAGAAACGCAAACTCATGCTAAAAGTATCGCATTTCGCTGCGTTCCAAAGTTCAGGCTTGGTGAACTCTAAGCTGCGAATTCGCATCACGCGTAGACGAGTGACTAGTAGCAGATCGATGCAACATGCCGTGACCTCTTGACTTAATTTAAAGAATGCATATTTTTGCAGTAAAGTCGAGTAGATTGTATATTTTTAAGTTTTGAATGTATTACCATTTGTTATATGTTGAATTCATGTTTATAAAAAAAGATGACGCAGAATGTGACATCATTTCAGTGAAGTGTAACCGCGAATTAAGGGCTTAAAGGTGCAATATGTACGATTTTTGGATTAAAATATCCAAAAACCACTAGAACAGTGTTATATATTTTGTTGACTTTTTTGTGTACTTACATTTATCCCAGATGTTTCCGAGAATGTTTAAATCCAGAGAAATAAGCTATTTTAACCAGGACACGGACCGTGTCCGTGCGTCGCCTATTAATGACATCATACCTGCATTACCCTCGATTTCTGGTTTTATTTTGTAGAAACCATGGAAACACCAAAGACGCTTTAATATATTGTTGTGTGTGTATATATATTTTATTAGACAAGGGAACAACTGTTTGGATACATTCATAGACAGAAAACGAATCATTGTTATATAGCTCGACACAGTTAGTCTTATTGTTTGAATCTCGTTTTCTTGATTTACCGCGAGTACCGGCGACTGTGGCATAATAAAAGCTCCACTGCTCTCCAGCCATGTTTCATGCTCGTCTCTCATTAGCAATCGCTCCAGCGGCCACGTTGCGCTCCCTCAACACTCGGCCCAGCTCTGCTTCATACTACAGTAATGTTAATAATCTCATCCATGAACATGATTTCTGCCCGAGACCCGTCCCAATTCTTTTCCACCGGCTGTGAGGTGAAGACGACATCTCCCATGAATCCGAGCTCATGCTCGGCGTCATCAAGCTACGCCTTTGTTTTGAATAGGCGACCTTTAGCGGCGAAAAACTACAAATTGTGCCTTTAATTGCAGTAAGATTTTTATATGACATGAACAAATGTTTTCACTCTCGTTTGCATGTAATTTTCATTATTCTGATTATTCTTTAAAGGGCACCTATTATGCAAAATTCACTTTTACATGGTGTTTGAACATAAATGTGTGTTGGCAATGTGTGTACACAACCACCCTATAATGGTAAAAATCCACCTACTCCTTTTTTTTTTTTTTTTAAATCCCCATAAATCATAAGCAGTGTCTCAGAACAAGCCGTTTGCAGATTCCTGGCAAAGTGAAGTCACATTTCACAGGCCCCGCCCACGAGTTTTGATGGTCACTGCCATATTAGCATAGACCCCGCCCTTAGAGAGCTGTACAAAGTCTGCCATGTTTATCTCTTTGCCAGAGCATTTAACAGCAGCATTCAAGTAAGAAATGTGTTCTACTAAAGCTACTAAAGTTCATTGTCAACAGCAGTGAGTGATTTTCTGTTTATCTTTTGTTGTTTGATTCATATTAACAGATATAGCAGTAGGTACTGTATATTACACTGCTTTCACTTTAGTACACAGATCTAATATACACACGGGATTTCTGTACTTGCTGCATACGTGCACAGACATGTTCATGAGCTGTGAAGGCTCCGCCCTCTGGGGTGGGGAGCAGCAGCTCATTTGCATTTAAAGGAGACACACACAAAACAGCTCATTTTTCTCAAACACAAAAATTGGCATTTTCAAAATGGTATATTAAATAATCTGTTAGGAATTTTGATCTGAAACTTCACAGACACATTCTGGGGACGTTTGAGACTTATATTACATCTTGTAAAAAGGGGTATAATAGGTGCCCTTTAAGAACTGTGATTATTTTTACAGCCATTATTCACATACCGCAATGCACAATGTAGGTGTGTTACCAAAGCCACTCGAAGGCAAGTCAGCAAGGTTAGCAAAAAAAAGTGCAATGCCTGTTAACGCTGCGGTACTTCTCTTATATATAAGAGAAGTCATGGACAATTATGCGACAGGTAGGATTCAGTTTATGGCACTTCTCATTCATTTCTATGGTATCCGCAAACAGTGACTGACTGCCGCACAACCCTGAACGAAACTCAATGACGTCAAGGCTGTAATGTGATTAGTTATCAAGGCACAAGTGATCCAAGTTGGCCGTTACGCTTTTTCCAATGGTAGAGCCACGGACTCTCGTATCTCCCAATAATAAGACCATCTCTGGTGTTACTAGCCAAGCTCTTCCAGCGTATATGGATTTGTTTGCTAGTTCTTTGGTATCCAGCCTCAGTCATTTTTCCTGCGACGCACTAAAAATGTCTCCATTTTAATGTTTTTGACCATTAATATACTGCATTATATTAATGCCTCGCAATGTTGTCAGCATGAACTCAGTTTGGAATAGATACGATTAAAGTGTTTACATGCTTGTTTATTAGGATTTGAATACAGCCAAGTATTGTTTTATTATGATCGTGTTGATACGATTATGAGCTTAATTATATCAATTTGAGAATTGTTTACATGAGGTAAAGTTTAATCACAATATTGCCTAAATCTCATAATCGCATTATGAAGGGTGCATGTAAATGTAGTCATTGATCTGAGCTTATGCACCTCAGTTTTTGAGTAAAAAAAAGTTGACTCTGATCAATAATGAGGCCTATGATCAATCATGAATACAAAACCTGTGCTAATTGAATGAATCCAATAGCATAATGAGTTAATTACAAGCAATTTTTTGAAAGTTTTTGACTGGGAACACCAAATTATGTAAAGGATTTTCAGCACAGCTGTTGGATTTCTACTATTGCAGGCATCCTTGACCAAGGTGAAGGAGTGCTCATCATATTTGAGGAGCCGCCTGTGGACAAGACTTACGAGGCAGCTCTAGAAACCATACAGAACATGAGCAAAGTTGTGGATTCACTGTACAACAAGGCGAAGAAGTTAACATAGGTGAGGTGTTAAATGTCTATTATTACTTTCTTCGGTCTGAATTCATAAGCAGGTTTCTAATGCATGTTTGTGTTTTCATCTCCTGCAGAATAAACGTCAGAAGCTGCTGCTGTGTGAAATGGTTGTATGCGTGTGAGTTTGCCCGTGTGTATGTGTGTATGGCCAACATGTGGAACTTTTTTTTCACAGCAAAAAGGGACAGCATTGAGCAAGATCTACTTGTTCCCCAGTTGAGAGTTTTTAATGTTTCTTTTCTTTCAAATGGACAATTTCATCTTTCTGATCTTCTGAATTTTTTTTTTTGTTCTCTGTATCTCTCAGCGGCCAACAGGCCATCAGGGAATGTTGTACAACTACAATAAAATCCTAAAATGTCATATAGAAATGTATAGCTCTTCTACATTTAAAGTTTTTTAATTACAGTAACTTTGATACAGACTCCTGGTTTCGGTTATCAGCGGTTCATCGGTTGTTTGCAGTAGTGCATATCTTTTTTTTTTCTCATTTTATGGATGCATATTTTATCTGATTGTTGTAGGTGAGAGATTCAAAGGAACTTGCCTGTATTGAAGAGGCTCTGTAATAAGCACAGCTGCCAATCTTATTACCACACACACACTAGAAAATGATTTCATATGATCAAGGGTTGTTTGCTGTTTACTTTTGCAGTAATACCGTCTTTACGGTTTTGTATTTACAGTGTTTGCCAAGTTAGGGTGGTTATATTAAATGGCCCAATCCTACAAAGGTTTTAGTCCTCTTCGATTAAAAGATCCTTTTCCCACTGCACTGAAGTTTATTCTTTTATCGTTCATTAATTTTTTTTTCAATCAATATCTCAATGCAAATTCCATTTCTAGTTTGCCAGCAATAGTCCATGTAAGTTAAATACCCGCAATATTGTTATTTTAAAGTTCAATGTTTTGTAATTTTTTTTTTTCTCTTATCGATTTTCTTGTAAATGTATACTTTCACACATCCTTTGCAAAAAAAAATTATAATTTATGTTCTCATTTATTCTGTTTAGTGTGCAATTATAAAAATTCTTATGGAAGAATGGTGTTTTTAAATGACTTTTTAAAGTGTTGATTTGAGAGCTTCCTGCATGTGATTGTGATTGATTTGTAGTGACGATCTAGCATTGATCATTCAAAAATTTAGTGAGACATTAAATACTTTGGAAAGTAATGTTTTATTTTTTTTGGTCCACAAATGTCTGCTATCCAAAGTTCAAAATTCTAAATCTTGGTATAGGCAGATTACAGTTTGAGAAAAGTGACTGTTTTATTTTTGTATGAGTTGGCCTGTTCACTAATTAAAGTCTTTTGATTACATTTACTGGTTTTGAGGGAAATAATCCCTATCTCTTATGTGTACATGACTATAAATACAGGGCAATTTACCTTTATGTGCACGTTTGTCCTGCAATGTGTGTTTTCTTGTGATGACGTATTTGGGGATTTTCACATCAAATACATTAAGACAGAGTACTAAATCACAAGGACATTTGTTCATGAGAACGTTATAAAAATACCAAAAATATTGTTGCTAGGGTTAAAACAATATTGATGTACATCCCTTTCAAAAACAATAACATTTATTAGATCCTCAATTTTTTTTTCCACTGGAAAACTTTTTTTGTCGGTTGTGTAACTGACTGTTTAAAATTAAACTAGCTCAGATTACTATATTTGATAAAGGGTTATGGTATTTCTAATTAAAAGATTTTTGGCAGCAGAGGGCAGACAGAACTGATGAGACAGAAAGAATTACAATGTAATAAAACAACAACTGAACAACCTAACTAGTTGGGTGAATATAGAGTACATTTCTCTTATTCCATGTTACAGTTTATTTTAATGAACCTCTATAATAATCTCATAATTTGAACAGTTTGGGTTTAGTACCTTTGGCAGTCTGTTCAAATGGTAAGATTAAGTCAGATTTCAACAGAACAGATATAAAATATAATAAAAACACGTAATGCAACCTAACCCTGTATGAATGTAGATGGTAAACCTTTATTTTGGGGGAAAAAAAAAAAAAAACCTACCCTCAGGCAGAGCCGTGTCATAGACGGTGTACATGGCTCTTAAACCTACATGAAGTCTTGTAATAATTAATTGCTTCATTTTTTGAAGCATCGAACATAGCTTTATTAATTCGAATCAATTATATAAATAGTTTAAATTCCGTCACACAATACACCAATTTGCTAGACTTTTATTTTGACACTATAAACGTCCAGTGTTTGACGACGTTCTTGCGGACGCTTTCACTCTGAACTTGTACAGGGCAGTTCAGTAGACAAACGTTGTGAAACGAAACCATACACGTGTTATGTTGATGCAAGCAGACAGGTATATTTATTAAACATGACTGTACAACGACGAGTAATCAGTAAAAACCCAGAAAGTAGCGCCATTGAAAAGAAAATAAAGAGGTAATGATTTTCAATTTTTGAAACTTTATGAGCTCACATTGACTTTGCATTGCTGCAATTAAAAAGTGATGCTGCTTCAAATCCTTGTTTACATGCATAATACTCCCTGCATAATGGAGAATAGCTGCATATTTCTCTTGTCCCTTTCGTTGTGCAATCTGACAGTCAAATGAATGGATGAAACAAATGCACACCTTACAGTCCATCGCACCTGAGTTCTTAGGCTGTATTTATATGTGTGTTCATTCAGGGGAAATGCGCAGAGACAGGCCTCCTCTTGGAGAGGTAACTGGTCCACGCTATTGCTGGTGATAGGAGTCACTGCACTAGTGAGCTGGATGTATTTCACATGGACTGATGACTTTACACACACTTTGGTTTCAAGAGGTGAGATCCTCACTCAGCCCAGAGTGTTCACAGTTGAGTGCTCTGAAGACTACAAGAAGTACAAGCTATTCCCAGGTATGTTGGTGATTCTTCTTCCATTCACTGAGCTCCATCCACTTAAAGTGCAGACTACATTGCAAACTTTATTGGAAATTTCAGCTTTGGTTTTGGTGTGTATTTCTGTTTTTTTTTTTTTTTTTTAAATAAATTTAACATGCACTATGATGTTATTGTGAAATATTGCATATTGAACTGTAATTGGTCTTTTTATATATTTATCTAGAGTACATGTTACTGTCAAACTCTTTCTTGCTCTATTTATATTCATATTTTATTACAATTCTTTTGCTACTTTGCTAATGTTTTTTTTTTAACAGTGGCATTTAACATATATGTATTGTTTCTTTTAGAGAAAATACAATAAGTAATATTTACAATATACACCGATCAGGCATAACATTGACCACTGACATATGAAGTGAATGGCACCTGTTAGTGGGTGAGATATATTAGGCAGCAACTGAACATTTTGTCCTCAAAGTTGATATGTTAGAAACAGGAAAAATGGGCAAGCATAAGGATTTGAGCAAGTTTGACAAGGGCCAAATTGTGATGGCTAGACGACAAGGGTCAGAACATCTCCAAAACTGCAGCTCTTGTGGTGTGTTCCTGGTCTGCAGTGGTCAGTATCTATCATATGTGGTCCAAGGAAGGAACAATGGTGAAGGCTCATTGATGCACGTGGGGAGCGAAGGCTGGCCTGTGTGGTCCGATCAAACAGACGAGCTACTGTAGCTCAAATTGCTCAAGAAGTTAATGCTGGTTCTGATAGAAAGGTGTCAGAATACACAGTGCATCACAGTTTGTTGCGTATGGGGCTGCATAGCTGGCCAGGGCTGTTTTGGCAGCAAAAGGGGGACCAACACAATATTAGGACATAATGTCATAATGTTATGCCTGATTGGTGAATATATATATATATATATATATACACTCACCTAAAGGATTATTAGGAACACCATACTAATACTGTGTTTGACCCCCTTTCGCCTTCAGAACTGCCTTAATTCTACGTGGCATTGATTCAACAAGGTGCTGAAAGCATTCTTTAGAAATGTTGGCCCATATTGATAGGATAGCATCTTGCAGTTGATGGAGATTTGTGGGATGCACATCCAGGGCACGAAGCTCCCGTTCCACCACATCCCAAAGATGCTCTATTGGGTTGAGATCTGGTGACTGTGGGGGCCATTTTAGTACAGTGAACTCATTGTCATGTTCAAGAAACCAATTTGAAATGATTGGAGCTTTGTGACATGGTGCATTATCCTGCTGGAAGTAGCCATCAGAGGATGGGTACATGGTGGTCATAAAGGGATGGACATGGTCAGAAACAATGCTCAGGTAGGCCGTGGCATTTAAACGATGCCCAATTGGCACTAAGGGGCCTAAAGTGTGCCAAGAAAACATCCCCCACACCATTACACCACCACCACCAGCCTGCACAGTGGTAACAAGGCATGATGGATCCATGTTCTCATTCTGTTTACGCCAAATTCTGACTCTACCATCTGAATGTCTCAACAGAAATCGAGACTCATCAGACCAGGCAACATTTTTCCAGTCATCAACTGTCCAATTTTGGTGAGCTCGTGCAAATTGTAGCCTCTTTTTCCTATTTGTAGTGGAGATGAGTGGTACCCGGTGGGGTCTTCTGCTGTTGTAGCCCATCCGCCTCAAGGTTGTGCGTGTTGTGGCTTCACAAATGCTTTGCTGCATACCTCGGATGTAACGAGTGGTTATTTCAGTCAAAGTTGCTCTTCTATCAGCTTGAATCAGTCGGCCCATTCTCCTCTGACCTCTAGCATCAACAAGGCATTTTCGCCCACAGGACTGCCGCATACTGGATGTTTTTCCCTTTTCACACCATTCTTTGTAAACTCTAGAAATGGTTGTGCGTGAAAATCCCAGTAACTGAGCAGATTGTGAAATACTCAGACCGGCCCGTCTGGCACCAACAACCATGCCACGCTCAAAATTGCTTAAATCACCTTTCTTTCCCATTCTGACATTCAGTTTGGAGTTCAGGAGATTGTCTTGACCAGGACCACACCCCTAAATGCATTGACGCAACTGCCATGTGATTGGTTGATTAGATAATTGCATTAATGAGAAATTGAACAGGTGTTCCTAATAATCCTTTAGGTGAGTGTGTGTGTATATATATATATATATATATATATATATATATATATATATATATATATATATATATATATATATATATATATATATATACTGTGGGGAAAAAAGTTCAATGACAGTTTAAGCTTAATATTTAAACTGTCATTGAGCAAAGTTATTGCCAATTGATTTACACCGATCGAATGTGTCTGTACCTTCCAACCAAGATATTATTGTGATTGTTTGCATATTGAACTATAAGAGGTCTTTTGTAAATTCATCCATATTGCATGTTATTAGCTTTCTTACTCAATCTATATTTCATTACAATTATTTTGCTACCTTGAAAGTTTTTTTTTTATAGTTTTTAACTGACATTTAAAATGCATTTACCTTTATTGTTACTTGTGTAGAGAAAATATAATAAATAATGTATTTAATAAATATGATATTATAATATACACTCACCGGCCACTTTATTAGGTACACTTGTTCAACTCCTCATTAACGCATATCTAATCAGTTAATCACATGGCAACAACTCAGTGCATTTCGGCATGTTGATATGGTCAAGATGATCTCCTGAAGTTCAAACTAAGCATCAGAATGATGAAATATGATTTAAGTGAATTTGAACATGGCATGGTTGTTGGTGCCAGACGGGCTGGTCTGAGTATTTCAGATCTGCTGAGGTTTTCACGCACAACCATCTCTAGGGTTTACAGAGAATGGTCCGAAAAAGTATCAAAATATGCAGTGTGCAGCAGTTCCGGTGGCAAAAATGCCTTGTTGATGTCAGAGGAGAATGGCCAGACTGTTGCGAGCTGATAGAAAGGCAACAGGAACTCAAATAACCACTGGTTACAACCAAGGTCTGCAGAAGAGCATCTCTGAACGCACAACATGTCAAACCTTTAAGTAGATGGGCTAAAGCAGCAGAAGACCACACCGGGTGCCACTCCTGTCAGCTAAGAGCAGGAAACTGAGGCTACAGTTCGCATGGCCTCACCAACATTGGATTGCAATCCAAAAAACCCCCCAAAAAAACAGAAGATTAGAAAAAATGTGCATGGTCTAATGAGTCTTGATTTCTCCTGCAACATTCAAATAGTAGAATTTGTCGAAAACAACCTTGTATCAATGGTTCAGGCTGGTGCTGTGGGTGATATTTTTAGTACCAATTGAGCATTGTTTAAACGCCACAGCCTACCTGAGTTTTGTTGCTGACCATGTCCATCCTTTTATGACCATTCCAGCAGGATAACATGTCATGTCACAAAGCTCAGATCATCAACTGGTTTCTTGAACATGACAATGAGTTCACTATACTCAAATGGCCTCCACAGTCACCAGATCTTAATCCGATAGAGCACTTTTGGGATGTTGTGGAACAGGAGATTTGCATCATGGATGTGCAGCCGACAAATCTGCAGCAACTGTGTGATGCTATCATGTCAATACGGACCAAAATCTTGGAACGTTTCCAGTACATTGTTTTATCTATGTCGTGAAGAATTCAGTTCTGGCAGTTCTGAAGACAAAAAGCCAACCCGATACAAGCATGGTGTGCCTAAAAAAAGTGGCAGGTGAGTATAAAAATCAAGAAGGAAAAAAGTTAAAGTATTTAACTTAAACTGTCATATAATTTTTTCCCTCTTGAGCACAGTTATTTCCAAAAGTTTATGAAAATATTTAACTTAGTATTGATGTAAATGACGTTCTTCTTTAAATGAAGTAGGGTAATTTATGAGACTGACTAACCAGTCAGTTGACCGCTGTTTTTTGTTTTGGTTTTTTTGCATACTGCTACGTGCATGTGAAGATCATGTCTTAATGAAACGTTACATAACACATTTTTCTAAACCAAAAACATTTTAATCTAAATGCTAATTTTGTTTTTGTATGTTGGTAACCAGATGTTGGTAAAATGTTGGTAACCAGACAATTGATGGTAGCCATTAACTTCCAAAGGTTTTTTTTTTTTTTTTTTTTTTCCTACTATTGAAGTCAGTGTCAACCGTCAACTGTCTGGTTACCAACATTTTTCAGAATATCTTCCTTTGTGTTCAACAGAAGAAAGCAACTCATACAGGTTTGGAACAACATGAGTGAGTAAATCATGGGGTAATTTTCTTTTTTGGGTAAACTATCCCTTTAAAGGGATGCAAACCGAGGGTTTTTTTTGTAAGAAAAATATCGATATTTAAAACTTTATAAGGTAAAATATCTAGCTCCGCCAGTCCACCTTCCATATTCAACTTATGAAGAAAATGTAACACCTCTTGCAGTTCAAAACGCTTACGCTACGCCCTACGTCCTACGTCATACGTCGCGTCAGTAACCCGATCTGGCGGAAGCTAGATATTTGACTTTATAACGTGTTAAATATGGATATTTTTCATACACAAGCGCATCTCTTCGCTTCAGAAGGCCTTTATTAACCCCCCGGATGCATTTTTTTTTGGGTTTCAAATTTTGGGCAGCCATTCACTGCCATTATAAAGCTTGGATTAGCCAGGACATTTTTTAATATAACACCGATTGTATTCATCTGAAAGAAGAATGTCATATACACCTAAGATGTTTTAATTTTTGGGTGAACTATCCCTTTAAGAGCCCAGCTATTAGTTCTTTACTATTTGCATCTTTGTTCCAAAAATTCTGTGTTATATAACTGGGGTGAACTTTGAGCTAAAACGCATTGCTGTATCGGAGGAAACCTGCTCCCAAACAACATCTGTGCATTCCATCGGTGTATATCATGAAGTTAGATATTTGATGAGAGGCCAGAGCTGTGATTGACAGTCTGAATCCTCCCACATAGGACTCATTACCGAACCTCACACCAGCTTCAAAAAGCTGTAGGCTCCACAAAGCAAGCAAGCTCTGGGATTAACAAGCGTTCCCTTGGCTCTAGTTCATACCACTCTCTTTATGACGGGCGTAAATAAACTCTGGGAAAGAGACAATATATTCAGGAAAATATATTGTCCCGAAGCTAACCGTAGCCATTTCATTGGTAGGTCTTACGAATTCCTCCAGGTATTTCGACTAGATTCTACCAAGTGCCAAAATACTGTATACTGTGGAATTTGAGCCTTGTTGTGAATTGAACAGCCCACTGTGAATGTTACCTGACCAAAAGTGCTTCCTCTCTGAGAGGATGCTGGAATAAACTTCAGAGGCATTACGCAGTACATTTTGCAAGGCAAGCTGCCTTGCTGAATGTGTCATTGAATATGCAGTTTGAAGAGAAAATTTGGCGGAGGCGTAGAGCCAGTTACTTTAATCGGTGTCATAATTAATGAACCGATATGAAAGGAGAATACATTCTGTCCTCAGGTTGCACCCCAACAAAATGCGGCAGAGCTATTTCAGACAGTGTTGTGACTTTGGAGGAGGCACAGAAGCTTAGAAGGTACACATGCACACAGACATACATCAAAATATATACACTCATTCAGTCATTCAATTGCTTGGGGTCGGGAAGATTCTTTAATGTTTTTCAAAGAAGCTGCGTTTATTTGAAAAACAGTAATGTGAAATATTATTGCAATAAAAAAAACTGTTTTCTATTTTTATATATTGTGAAAAGTAGTTAATTTCTGCGGAGCCCCTAAAAGGACAAGGTGCTGGAAAAACTATGGGATGGGAGGAAAAAATATATTTCAGTTGCGTTCCCCTGAGAAATTGGCCTGAGAAGAATGGTCAAAAATTCCCATAAACACACTCCTAAACCTTGTGAAAAGCCTTCCCAGAAGAGTTCAAGCTGTTATAGCTGCAAAGGGTGGGCCAACTCCATATTAAACCCTACGGATTAAGAATGGGATGAAAAGTTCATGTGCATGTAAAGGCAGACGTCCCAAAACTTTTGGCAATATAGTGTATTTCTGTGATGGCAAAGCTGAATTTTCATTATTACTCCAGTTCAGTGTCAACTTATCTTTCAGAAATTATTGTAATATGCTGATCGGGTGTTCAAGTAACATTTCTCAATATTGCCAATGTTGAAAGCAGTTGTGCTGCTTAATATATTTTGTGGAAACCGTGATTCTTTGATGAATAGAAAGTTCCAAAGAAAAGCATTTATTTGAAATAGTAATCTTTTATAATATTAAAGGGATAGTTCACCCAAAAATGAAAATTTTGTCATCATTTACTCACCCGCAGGTTGTTCCAAACCTGTATAAATGTCTTTGTTCTGTTGAACAAAGAAAGATATTTTGAAGAATGTGGGAAACTGAACAGGTCTGGGGCACCATTGACTTCCATAGTATTTTTTTTTTTTTCCTACTATGGAAGTCAATGGTGTCCCAGACCTGTTCAGTTTCCCACATTCTTCGAAATATATTTCTTTGTGTTTAGCAGAACAAAGAAATTTATACAGGTTTGGAATAGCATGCGGGTGAGTAAATGATGACAAAATTTTCATTTTTGGGTGAACTATCCCTTTAAGGCCTGTTCACACAAAGGATGTTAACTATAACGATAAAGATATAGATCTAAAATCATTCTAGATTAGAATAGCAGAGTCCACTCCACCCCACAACTATAACGATAATGGCACCGAGAAACAATACTATTAGAATCACTTTCAGAATGAAAAGTTTTTTTCCATCTGATGAATGATAAAAACATTGACAGCCAATCAGAATCCATCCTGCTTTAAAGAGTTTGGGAATTTAAAGCTGCAAACTGCAGCGTGATTGTATAATAAACAGAATGATATCGTCCAGTGGTGTGGACGCTAATATAGTTATTGTTATATTTATAGTTTGGTGTGACAGGGCCTTTGAAAATGTCTTCGCTGTCATTTTTGATCAGTTGAATGTGTCCTTGCTTAATTTTTAAATAAAATCTTTAAAAAAAAAAATCATACTAACTCTAAACTTTTGAATGGTAGTGTACATGCATAAATACATGCGTGTTTCCTCTTATTCCACAGGTTAGCTGAGCGGGGGTTATCACTTGCTGGCTCAGATGGTGGTGTGAGTAGACAGTCTTCATATGCTTGCATCTGTGTTTATAAATAGTTGCATGCTGGTCTTTCAAGGAAGCAGCTGCTTGAGAACACAAGAGGGCAGTACACACTATGGTTGTGACTTCAGCTGGAATTCAAAAGCAAATTTCTTTTCCATTATGTGTCTAGGTGGCACCATATTGTTTGGTAAGATTGAGTTTCTACAGGAAAGCACTCTCATTAAGAGTACATTTGAGAATTTACATTTGATGGGTGGCCGATTCTAGAAGCTCGTTTGATGGGAACAGCGTGTGACATTGCCAGTGGTTGTTGAAATTGCGTTTTACATTCGTAACGGATTAAGCTCAGCTCACCAGTTCATCACGCTGCAGCTTAATGGTAAAATACTGGAAAATATCATAGTAGAAATGTACATGCGGTGTCGAGACCTAAGCTATATTGTAAAATAATGCACCAGATACAATTTAGAGTGAATATATAAGGTCCAGTATTTCAAATGTCACAACCCCTCTTATAAAAGTCATATTAATGTGAAATAGTTAAGCAGCTACAGTTTGATTTGTTTTCCTAATTGATTTGTTTCTGGTATAGTGGCATGGAGTGGTGATGAAAAATACACTAAAAACAGTGACATTGTGAAATATTATTACAATTTAAAAAACGTTTCTATTTTGATATATTTTAAAATGTATTTGATTTCTGATGGCAAAGCTGAATTTTCAGCATCATTACTCCAGTCTTTAGTGTCACACGATCCTTCAGAAATCATTCCAATATGCTGATTGACTAAAAATATGACTAGTATTTTGTGAAAACCGTAAAACCATTTTTCAGGACGCTTTTATGAATAGAAAGCACACAAAAATAGCATTTATTTGAAATATAAATCTTTTGTATAGCTGTTATACTGTCTTTACTGTCACTATTGATCAATTTAATGCATCCTTGCTGAATAAAAGTATGCATTTCTTTAAAAAAAAAATCGGTTACACTTTATTTTACAGTGTCCTTGTTATATATGTTACATGTACTTACCATAGTAATAACAGTAAATTATGCACAATTACACGCAAGTAACCCTCAACCAAACCCTAATCCTACCCTAACTCTATAGTAAGTACATGTGGTTAATTAATATTACTCAGTACTTAAATATATAGTTACACTGTAACAATGACACCTTAAAATAAAGTGTAACCAAAAAACCTTACTGATCCCAAACTTTTGAATTTTGGTGTTCAAGTCTTTCACCCAAATTATTATGCCGATAATATAATTTGTAATTATACATTTCATGTTACATTAGAAAAATGCAAAGTTGAAGCACGTTCGCTTGGTGACTTTTGAACCCCTCTTATATACTTTTATGATGTGTTCACTTTATTTTGACTGCAGTGGATTACACAGAGAATATCTGATACCTGTGTAATGTTACATAAAATTAACTTTTAAGGTAGAAACCTAGTCTGGGATCTTACCAGGCAAAGAGGCCTTTTATAGAGTGTAACCAGTGAACTAAAAGAGGGTATAACAGAGGGTCCTGCTGAGTTTTTAAGAGCAGATCAGCCCCATCATGATGATTTATGAAGTGTGCGGAGACAGAGAGCAGGGAATACCAGGGATGAGAGGAGTTCATCTGTTGACCTTATGATGAAGCACGAATAACAACAACCTTAGCGGTACAGTCCAGCACTCGGGTAGCTGCAAGCCCTCAGTGGTTGTCTTTGGAGTTTAGTCAGACCAGAGACACTAGGGAAAACTGTGCTTTTGACTGTGTTGTATTTTGACAAATATTGACTGTCTCCACTTTAAAAAGTGTTTCCACTGTCTTTATTCTGTTCATTTTTGTTGCGTACAGGCCTCCATCCTGGATCTTCACTCTGGGGCGTTGTCGATGGGGAAGCAGTTTGTAAATATCTATAGGTGAGTATTCCGTGTGAATTTATACAGCACCTAACAGGAAGTCGTCTCCAACTGAACTTCAGCCACAGCTTGATCTGTCCGAATCACAGCTCTATCAGATGTCTCAAGGTACGTTTCATGTTCACATCAAAGTACACCCCTGGGCCTGAGGAGCTGAGCAGAAATCAATGGCGGCTATTATGGGAATGACTTTCTAGCTTTGATTGTGAAAGATCATCTCTTACACCTGGAGATTTTCCTCATGTCAGTTGCACTTTGGTGCCCACACACAGGCTGGAACTGTGCTGGCAGTTATCTTGTACAGCTGGCATGTGTTGGCACGCTTGTTGTGACATTTTGGTCCTCTGTATGTGTATCTATTGCTGCTTGCATTTTGATGTGGCGGCAGTGTTTCAGTATTTAAATGGCTGCCATCCTACAGATGCTTAAGGTGGTGTGTTTGATATTGGTTTTTATTTTTTATCGCAAATAAATCCATATGCTTTTTCATCCACAGGTATTTTAAGAATGAGATACAGGATGTTTTTACAGAAGAAGATTTTGAACTGTACAGGTGAGTGATGTGGAAATGTTTGAAGCATTTCTTTTGACAAAATTTTTCTGGGCTTCCTTAACGATTAGTCAGCTAGTCTTTTTGGCAGCCCACCAACTGGTTGGTTTTGAAAATCTGTGGTTTTGTAATCCCTATTATGGATATGGATGGATAAAAGTACCACAAGCTGATGTCAACTATATAAAGAAATTTGATGTGCTCTGTTTTAAACTAGGGATGTTCGTGGCCGAATTCAAAAGGCGATAGCTGAGACTTTTGGTCTGGACTCCAAACAGATGTACCTCACAAAGCCCACCTTCTTCTCTCGCATCAACAGCACCTCTGCCAAAACCACTCATGATGAGTACTGGCACCCACATATCGATAAGGTAATGCACATCCAAGAAAACGTTTAATGTCTAGCTTTTAAATCATATCCTAGGAATGTTCAAGAACTCCTAATGTTTACTCAGTGACCAGTGTTCTGTAACTGCCAATCACATTGGTTCCCTCAGAACATGGACCAAAAATATCTCCATGCACAAGGGCCCAGATGTTTTGAGCTAGTTTTAATAGGCCATATTATTGCAAAGTTGACATTTATAAATAAATAATCTTTCACATCAAATTAGTTCAGTGACTTGAAATAAAGCAGAACTTTAAATACTTGTCTAGGGAGGCAAATCTTTAAAGCAAACACAAAGGGATTTGGATATGAATAATGGAACTATATTAATATTATATTCATGATGTAACCATGCATCAGCTAATTATTACAGATATGAAATTAATTGGCACTCAACCCCAATTACTGGCATATGGGATATCCCCACAGCCCTATGGTGCCCGGCTTCTTGAACCATTTATATAATAGTTGAATTTGATTTTAAAGTGGCAAATATACTTGGTGTTTACACAGACTTATAATGCTGCACAGATGTATTATATACATGAATCACAATCACAGGGAACAGTGAATCACATGCTGTAATGTTGATTTATTGATTTGCACTGACACATGCTGATTGATGTGACATTTATGCTTTCTAAAAGACTGACTTGAAGCGCTAACAAAAATATTTCAGAACCGATCTGGCAAAATAAAAAGAGTATTATTTAAGAGCTGGCTAAATTGCCCAAAATAACATAACTGTCTGTCTTAATCAGATACAATTACAAATATAGCTGCAAGCAGAAGTAATCGGGGTTCAAGCGCTTTAAGGCCTTTAAGCACATGCATAAAAAGGTATTATGTTTTATTTAGCAAGCGTGTAACCACCTAGATCATAGATGGAAGACACTATTTACAGCCAATATACTGTAGGTAATTTACTAAGGAAATATGTTTTTTAAATCTTTTTAACAGTTATAGCGCAACCTATGGCCCGATTTCCATAAGTTTGCATGCTTCTTTAGAATCATATTTCGCATGTGCTCACCAGGTTCTACGTAAATCAGACACGAAAAAGACCATCACAATATCATGTGATTTGCTATAAAAATATAGCCTTTTGCACTTTTTAACAGTTATAACATCACCTAAGGCCCGATCTTCATAAAAGCTTGCGTGCTTATTTAGAATTATATGTCGCATATGTGTTTACCTAATTTCGCAAAGTTCTGAGTTTTTGTTTAGGACTGATAGACTTTTGGGTACATTTGGCCACGCCCATTTTCTAAACGACCCTGTTATAGCTATCCAAATGCTAAAGTTCACCAAATTTTTTTTTTTGTTTTTTTTGGGGGGGATAATTATTGACCTAGTGAGTCCAGAGATTTGTCCTGCAGTGGTTTTATTGAGGTTGAGCGAAAAATTAGTCAAACAAGCCCAGTGATTTTTTTTTTTTTTTTTTTTTTCCGATTGACCTCTGTTAACCTTGTCTAACAGTTGCTCAGACTTCATCGGCCGTGTGTTTCGAGATGCTTGAACTTCCTCTTAGACCATCACAGCGCCTTGGACAAAGACACTGCATGCAAGTTTTCAAATCAATCGGACTGACTGTTGCGTAGCTATAGACGTTTTCGTGTTTTTTTTGTTTTGTTTTTTTTTCATTTTATAGCACCACCAAGTGGCCAGTCGCTGTGTCTTTTTTTCACATGACCACACTGACCCAAGGATTCCAATGATGCAAGTGAGTCTGCGACTGGTGGTTTAGGAGTTATGAGAGATTTTCGTAATTTCGATTTCTGTAGCGTAACTATCAGGCCAATCGGGGCGAGCCTTGATGTTGTAGACGGGGAGGGTACTACCAAGTCTCTACTGTCTGCCCGATCACTTTTAGGGCAGAATGTTGATCTCTGAAAATCCCAACAATTCCAATAGGGTTTCAGCGCTACACACTTAAACCCCTAAATACTCATACATAATGAGCCCCAGGAGGGGCCAAGACTTGCGGTACACCACTGGCTCATATGTTTTTAGCATATTAGAGACTCTTCTCTGAATTCCCCATGTATAAATATGGAAGTGCTCAGCAATATTTGCACACAAAACAATGTTTGGTACAGCACATTTAGGACCCAAATTCTTTATTTGGCCAGACTTAAAGCTTTTATCGCAACAACATTGCCTTTAAAAGACATGATTTATTTTTGAAACAAAGAGTAATGTTGCTACATCACTTTCTAGCTGTTGGAGATCAGGGGATCTAAAAACAAGTTCAAGTTCATTTATGTCTGGTCTTTAGAAGTATCTTTGATCTCTGAGTTGGTTGTTGAATGTGGACATCAGGGTGATTTAATCAAAGTGATCATTTCACTTTGCAGGCAAGGTTTACGTGCTTGGCTGTAACACATCAGAGGAATAAACTGCTTACATTAAAGATAAATTGCTTTTGTGTTTTGGATTTCTTCATGCTGCATGAGAGGCAAAAAGATAAACAGATTGAGAAGGTCGTTGTAGCTTGTAGCTGCACCTATTGGTTTGTTTTTGAAATGTAATTGTCCACATTGCGTCATTATCTGTTATTTGCTTATACAATTGTACAATTCACTTGAATCAGCTCGTGTTTAGACAGAAATGCATTACGCCACAGTGATGATGTGCTGTGTTGGTAGGGTTTGTCCATATGGGTTGTGGGATGATATTTTGGCATTGGTAGAATAATAAAAACAAATAAGCGTCTCAAATGCTGAATGTACTCCCTCTGTGGTAGGTGTGTAGAATATACTTAATCAGTCTCTGAAAAACCACTGGAAACAACGTGCTGTCGCCAGAATACTGCCAGTCTTAAACCCTAGATTTCATTAAAGTAGTTAAAAGTGTGATCCGACATGCCGAGAAGTGACGCCTGTGTGGTTTGGGATCACTAAAGAGATTTCCCTTATAAAGCAGAGCAGAGTTTAAAGTCCCAGGGATGCCGTTAAATTCTACCACTGTTTTTCGTTAAGCCAGGAAATCTTAGGCTTTACTTGAGGGCTTTTTTTTTTGTTGTTGAGATTTTTACTTGTCTACATTTTAAAAAATGCAGCAATTTAAAAATAAATGAATGAATCCGTCAATTAACATGGATTAGATTTTTTTTAACCCATAACACATCACGTCATGATCAGTTTGGTTCTCCCCATCCAGCTAAGATTAATTATTAAAACATCTTAGTTAGTGCTTTAGGCTCATGCTGAGATTTGTTTGAGGTTTTAGAGAAAATAAATGTTCATGGTGTTTAAAATGTGCATATTTTTTAACAGGAGACTTATGGATCTTTTGACTACACATCTTTGCTCTACTTGTCTGATTATGGTTTGGAGTTTGGTGGCGGACGGTTTGTCTTCATGGACCCAAATAGCAACCGAACGGTGGAGCCACGTGCTGGTAAATACACACAATATCATACGCATCATCTGGATTTGTATAAAAGCATGAAAGTAGTGTAATGTGTTCAAGCAAGATAATGATTAAATTACGGCTGTCAGTTAATTTAAAAAAAAAAAAAGGGGGAAAAAAAGAAATCGAATTTATGATCAGATTAATTAAATGACAAATTAATTATGTACAGTATATACATATATTTGAGAAAAATATTTTAAAATATATTTAAATAGAAGCAGTTTTTAAATTATAATATTTCAAAATATTACTGTTTTAATATGGAATTCCAAAGCTATCTGTTATCAGATCTGTTGAAGATGCGGTTTCTGTTCATGTGTGCCAAGACATTTTAGAAATCCCGACCAGACGTTGTTTTACGGCCATGTTCGGAATAAAGAGGATGTGTGGTAACCCTACATACAGTTAAGGTGATATTAAATTACTTAAACTGTGATATAAGATTTTGGATATATTGCCCATCTCTAAGTTATTCATTCCCTGTGTGACTTTTTGCAAAGGCTTGGGTTTTGTTTGGTGACACCACAAGGTGTCACTGTGGCCTCAAAGCTTCAGCACTGCCACTCTGAGCTCGATGGCTATGTCTGCGGTAAAACACGCCCCCTCATTAGCATACAGACAAAGAAATGTGAAAATAAATAAATGTAGAAATAAATAAATTTGGAAATTAAATAAATGTAGGCATAAATACATATATACATAAATAAATGTGGAAATAAATAAATGTAGAAATAAATGAAAAAATAAAATAAATGTAGAAAAAATACAATTATACATAAATAAGGAAATAAAAGTATAAATGCTCATTTATTTTTGTATTTTTACATTTCTTTGTATATTTATTTATGTATTTTTGCTTTTTTACATTTCTTTGTATATTTATTTATTTATGTATTTATTTATTTATAAATTAGTCAGCTTTGGAATTCCATATTTTCACAGTATTTTTGATTTCTTGGTGAGTATAAAAGACTTCTTTAAAAAGCATTAAAAAAAATCTTACCAAGCCCAAACCTGAGTGGCAGTTTACGTTAATATAAAATAAACGCATATTAAATATGTATGAAAACGCTTAAAGCTAAAATCTACCTTGTTGGATTTACATTTAATGCCCACTGGCAATTTATTTAATTTCTGTGCTCCTGAGTATTCAAATGACCTCTTGCCAGACATGGTGTTACGTCTGCTTAAATTAAGATCAGTCACATTCTGCCTGGTAACTGTGCCTAATGTGGCATATAATGTGCAATATAGAATGATTGTTTTGTGTGTCATGTTAAGTTTCCATTCTTTGAATTCTATTGGGAAGGGCGAACTGCAACTTAAAGTAGCAATAAGTGTACTTCCTGTAGGAAGACACAATTGTTAAGCACTAAAACCAGTTGCATAATAAATCTGTCTTGAAGATACAATGCAGGTTGTGTGTATAAACTTTATGAGGTTATTAATTGGCACCGCTGAGGTTCTTTCGAACACTGAATCCATTTACTGAATCATGTAAGTGGTTTTACGGTTCATTTGAAGTGCAAAAGAATTAGCAATAATTATCACTTTTTGTATGCCACCATGAAGTAATATGGAGTTTCACTAAGGCTCTCTCCTCTATTGCGGTGATTACACAAACACTCCAAACCCTCTTTATGACTTGTTTTACATACCTGTTGCATGGACTAATTGTTTTGTTTTCTTAGCCTGGCATTTTGATAATGTCCCATGATGACGCTATCCATGAATAGCTGCCTGATTATGTGGTCTGCACGGAGAAGCTGTTATTTTGACTCGTGCATGTGAATTAATTTACCTTTCAGCTCTTTATTAGAATCTGTCACTTTTGAGTGGATAATGTCTGTTGTTTTCAAAGGTGCACTCGGTGCTGTCATACAATGATGATAAAAACTGTCAGGCTCTTTTCTTTAAAATCTGCCCCCACATATCCCTACTGGGCCGGTGAGAGGTGTTTTGCCATGTAGCATGACATTTGATCATGAAGTGCTCCCTGAACCCATTAAAGATTGATGGAAGGGTGATAGTAGATGGCAGGTGACTGCAGATAAGATACATGCTTTTGTATGTGCATGTACAGGGGTTGAACGAAGTAATGTGAACAGCCATTGTCATAGGGGTTCATATAATTTGTTTAGGCTACAGGGAAAAAAACAAACATTGCGATTTATCTTTTCATTCTCTATATTCTCTAGGTTGTATAAAAGTTGTGTTCAGCAGTGATAAGTACAAGTGAAATGGGTGATTTGTCAGACTTCTAAAACGGATAATTATGGGAGCCCATTTAGCAGGAGCGTTTGTAACCTTAACAGCCCAATTGTTTTGTCTTTTAAGAACAACAGTTTTGTACACAAAGGCAAGACTTGCTTTGACGACAACCAAAAGCGAACACTAAGAAAAAAATGTCCAAACAACAAAGAACTACTGCTGAAAAAGTGAAAGCAGAACTCAATATTCACTTTGAAGAGACCCTGTTTCCACAAAAACCGACCATAGAGAACTTTAGAAAGCCAACATCCATGAAAGAGCCACAATTTCTAACACTTTAATCACAGACTCCAATGCTAAAATTTGGAAAATATGGTGCCATTAATAATCATAAAACCTGGACAGCTGGAGCACCAAGATGAACTTCAACATCTGCCATGGCCAGCTCAATCACCTGACTTGAATATCACTGAACCACTGTGAGCAGTTTTAGAGAAAAGAATGAGAAGCAGATTCCCCCTCCAATGTGTCTGAAGCAACTGGCAGATGCTCTGATAGATGACATTCCATTAAAACTATTCAAAAGTAGCATTAATCTACTCTAAGAAGTTTTGTATATACATATAGTCATGGTCAGAATTATTGGCACCCTTGGTAAATATGTTCAAAGATGGCTCTAAAAATAAATCTGCGTCGTTTATTCTTTTGATCTTGCATTAAAGAAATTCTCAAAAATCTAACCTTTCCTTGAAATAAAGCAAAGTGTGGGGGGAAATCACATTATGAAGCGTTTTTCTCAAACACATAAGAATTTCTAGGGGTACCAATAATTGTGGCCTCTGATTCCCATTCATATTTACTTTTATTTTTTATTTTTTTTAGCACACCAGGGTGACTAGGAACATGAAATTGTCCAGCCATGACTTCTTGTTTCACAGGAGTATAAATATGAGGAAACACAAAGGCCAAATTCCCTTAGTCGCCATGAAATTTGAAGTGTTTTGGCTTTTAGAATGAACATGTTAGCCTTACTGTTTTCTATAAGCTAGTGTGCTCCAAAAAATGACAACATTTGTATTTAGAAGATATAAACATTCAAAACTTAGTCTCTCACTTCCGGCAATATGGATCAATGATTTTGATGACATCAAGCTGCACTTCAGCTATAGCTATAATCTGAAAATGTCATCAGATTTTCTGTCCAATCAAATGCTCTCTAGAATCTAAAGTGTCCCGCCCCCTACATTGAAGCTGTGGCTAAAATCGGTCACTTGTTCACACATTTACTATTTTCTACATGGTGAATGGCACATAGTGCACTAAATATGGGATAGGGAACAATTCAGACAGTATAAATATGCTTTCCATTGGGGCGAATGAAGTCTGGTTTCACGTTAGCGGCACACGAACCGCAGCAGCGCGCATACAGACTGCTCTGGTCCAGAGACACGATAGCGCAGAGCGGATCATATACGCGAGTCTGCGCAGACCAGAAAACACATCGGACCCATTTGAATTCTGCACAGAATGCTATATTTTAAAGCGATAATGGAGAATATTAGGAGGAGAAACTGTTAGAGATTAGGAGGAAACTGCAGCTTACTCGGCTCTGGCCGAGCTGTGATATAAACTAAACACTACTGGCTATTTTAAAAAGGGGGAGGATCGATTATGACCCGCCCTGTCTTCCTGTTTCAGTGGAAATTACGTCAACACATTGAATAATGCTGCACGTTTCAAGGCACTTCAGTGGGCCTTTAATCATCAGTCCCAATAGGTAAAACCAAAGAATATAGTTCTGATGTGCAGCAAAAGATTGTTGAGCTTCACAAAATAGAAAGTGGCTGTAAGGAAATAGCTAAAGCATTGAAAATCCCCATTTCCGTCATCGGGGCAATAAAAGTTCCAATTAACAAAAGATGTTACAAATCTGCTTGGAAGAGGACATGTGTCTATATTGTCTTAATGCATTGCGAGGAGGAGAGTTTGAGTGGCCAAAGAGGATCACAGATGAAGAATTGCAGAAATTAGTTGTCTTGACTTCAAACGGGACTGGTTTTGGCAGCAAACCCACCAGATGGGTTGGTACAAACAGGGATAAAATGTACCCCATGTCCACGGTTAAATATACTGCTGGATCTTTAATGTTGTGGGCCTATTTTTCTGCTGGAGGTCCTGGACATCTTCTTCAGATACGGGGTGTCATGGATTCTATCGAATACCAACAGATAAATCAAAACCTGACGGCCTCTGCTAGAAATTTTATAATGGGCCGTGGTTAGATCTTCAGGACAATGATCCAAAACAAACATCAAAATCAACACAAAAATGGGTCACAAAAAGAAGCTTCTGCCATGACCATCCCAGTCCCCTGACCTGAACCCTATAGAAAATGAATGGGCTGAACTGAAGCGAAGAAGCACCAACATGGATCTGGGAATCTGAAGGATCTGGAGAGATTCTGTATGGAGAAATGGTCTCAGAGTCTTCTTCTATAATGCCTGATGAGGTTGGAGAACACCTGACAAGAGAGCAGAGCTGTTATCTTGGCAAAAGGAGGTTGCAAAAAGTATTGAACAAAAGGGTGCCATTAATTGTGGCCAACATGTATTGGAGAAAAAGGTTTACTTTCCTCACATTTTCAATTCTTTTACTTCAGTGAAAGGTTAGATTTTTGTTTTTTGTTTTTTTTAATTAAAGATCAAAATGATTAACAATGCAAATGTATTTTTACAAGCTTCTTTGTTCATATTTACCAAGGGTGCCAATCATTTTGACCATGACTGTATGTATGTATATATCACTGATATCCATTTTGATGCATTTCAGTCCCCAATGTTTTCAGCTCTGGAATTCCTCCTCCCGTCGTGCCCCATCTCCAGCTAGGGTGATGAGTTTTGAATGCCTGCCTCCAGTTTTAAATGAATTAGGATACAGTGCGTTAGATGTAGCAGCTGGAACGTGTTCCTGTTCACTGGGTGGCAGAAGCAGTGTGCTGTGCCGCTGCGTTGATTATCCATCAGGTGTGGCTGATGAGCCCTGATCTTCGCTGAGGTAATTATTACTCTGATGGATAACTCCGTTGAACAGGCTGTAATTATAGCTAGACTGACAATCAACCTCCCTCTTCGATGATGGATGTGAGGAGAGATATTGGCCTGTTGAGATACACAGCACTAAACACGAGAGGAGGACAGAGGTGAGATGAGAAAGGGGAGGGGTGCTGATACAGACATAAGAAGAGTGTGAAAGATGATGTCATATATTAGAAGATGAGATTGGGTGGAAAAAAGCACTTTATTTTTGTCGCACTGGGAAAATTGACGCCTGGTGCTGGATGAATCCTGTGGGATCACAGCTGCATCTCCTGATTTGAGAGTCACAGAGGAGCAACGTGCTTTTAGCCCAGTGAGCGCCTCATATGGTTAGAACTAGCTGAGGAGTTTAAAGAAGGCAACAGGTGCATTTTTATTGTCAGGTGGAAAAACAAAGGGCTGTGTTTGTCTGTGATAAAAGGAAATGGGTGCAGTTTAAAGTTTTAATGTGCAAATATAGGGACACTTTTTAAAAGCAGAAGACCTTAAAGTGGTGAGATACAGTATCTGTCATGTTATGCATTTAAAGATTTTAACACTAACTATAGTTTATCTTGTGTAGAAATTTTTGCATTTGACCTATTTATTCTGATAATAAGGCATTTTAAGGCAAGTCAGTTCACCTTGCGACCAAAACTGTTTGTCATGATTAAGTTTCAATAACATATTTTAAATAAGGAATAATATCTGACAACATGCAGACACTTGCATTTCTACATTATATTGATTGTTTCATTTTCTCCCATTCAGCCAGGTTTCTGGAATAGACCTAAACGTAACCAAACTAGATAAGATCATACTGTACATCGCTTGTTTAATTATTGATGGGGGGGGAAATGTTCTCCTGTCATTTTTCCCCTCACTCTAAATATTCTTTTCACTTCTTATTAAACTCCTCTCCATGGAAACGCAATCAAATCATATCATTAGAACCTCTGAAATATAATTGCCATTTTATTGTTTTCTAGTGAACCGTGTTACATGACAACATGCTGGCAAACCGTGTGCTCTTCTCTGAGCTTTTTATTCTTAATTTGTTGATTTGTTAAATTTCTACGTCACTGAAACTTATGTTTTTAGCCAGTTTCTCTCTTTCTTGATATCATTCCTCTCCTAATTTCCATGCAAACCCTGTAATCGGGATTTAAATTTTCCCAGCCAAATACTCCATGTCCTTAGGCATCTTTCAGGTTTTATGGCATTATACACTTTCCTCCAGAAACACAGTGCAGCATGTTATTTACATGTGCATATTGATCCTAACGTTTTATTTTCTCAAACGTGTAGTATGGTTGTAACATTTTAATGAGATTCACTGTAACTTTCACAATCAAAAAGAGTCGACGAGGGTCAGAATGAAGCAGCCACAACGGATGTAATTTGCATAAATATCCTGTTTAGCAAATGTCTCATGCATCTTCAGTTGAAGTGTACAGAATTAGACTTGGCTAATTAGCGTGGAGGCAGCATGTGGTTTTTAATAATATCCGTCCAGCTTCAACCTGCATGGGTCACTGTGAAATCTAACATTTTATGGAGGAATGTTTTTATTGAAAGTATCTAGTGTATAATGCTTGTTATTTCCTCTTGCTGTAAATCCCAATAATCACACCATAAGAACATAATTTATGTACTGGATGGATCAATTAATTGAAATTAAGAATCAATAATGGGATGTAGATAAACTGTATTGATTTATAAGACAGTTTTCCCATTTTGACAACAGATTTAAAACGATGTATGCAAAAAGTATGCTTGCATTGACCTTTTCAAGAATTTTTAGAGGTGACATAAATACAATTTAATTCTATTAAAAAAAAGTATCAAATCCTGCTTTTGTGTTGATTCACAAAAAAAAAAAAAAAAAAAAAAAATAGAGTAAATCGGCTCATCTGTATCAGTGTTCCAAGCAAAAAAAAAACATTTAAGTTTTTTTTTTTTTTTTTTTTTTCTTCCTTCTTCCTTCTTCCTTCTTCCTTTTGCACTTAAAAATCCCTGATATAAATATTACTAAATATTATCTGTTAGTTATGTACTCTATTCTTCGTTCAAATGACCTGTTTTACCTCAAAGTTCCTCGGGTCCGAACTGAACTTAGAAAATTATTGTTTTAAATATAATGCTTATGTTGCTTGGAATAATTTACAAAAAAAACAAAACAAAAAAAAAAAACGTAAAGCTGACCATGCTTCCATCACTGAAAGAGTTTAAGGTACTTTTACTAGATTCTGTGTTTTGTCCCCTTGTTTTGTACCCTTGTGTTGTACCCTTTTTTTTTTTTGTAAATTTGTATATTTGTTATTTGTTGCTTCCCTCTTGGCCAGGCCATTCTTGTAAAATAGATTTTTAATCTCAATGAGTTTTTAACCTGGTTAAATAAAGAAATGAAATTAAAGGTTAGATTTTTGTGAATATTTTGAATGAAAGACTAAGAGGAGAAGTTGCAAAAACAAATTTTCAGTCAGTTTTGTTCATATTTACTAATATTTGTGAAGCCCTTTTTAAAAGTAGTAGCTGCTATTTAAATGTTGCTTTGTTTATGTAAAAGGGCTCTGAATGCCATACTTTATAGTTTCTCCATACGCCTGACACATTGAGAACTAATTTGAGAACTCTTCTAGGACTGAGCATGTTTATTAATGCATTAGTGCAATGTCATACTTTGTTGACACTCCTAAATCATGCATGTTTTTGTTAGCGATTTTCTCGCTTTCGCATGTATCCCTTCCATCCTTTTTCATTGCAGAATTCCAATTGCATTGCCTAATACTTTCAATTTACTTCCAGCTTGCAGGATCTATGTTGCATTATGGATATTCCTCCAGCAGTGCAGTCCAACATACAGCATTTATTCATAGAATTTTACACATGCATTTCCACTTTTAAAAGTCGGCTTTTAAAAAGAAAAACATGAACATTTAATGAGATTCGGTACAACTGCTATCATCAAGAATGGTCCACAAAGGCCAGTACCAGGTAGACATAATGAAGGTAATTTACATAAATATCAAGTTTAGCAAAGGCCTCCTTTCTGCTTCTTAAAATTTTAGTGTCTTAAAATGAATTCAACAATCCAACCAAGCAAAATTAGTATGTTTTAGTAATTATCCCGGCACCAACTTTTATTTAGATTGATGATTTGGAGCCTTGTTCCATTGATGGTGTGCTGGTCAACATGAAATGCAACAATAATTGTCAATCACAAACATTTAAGTTCATATACAACTTAAAACTGCCTTTTAATCATGAGGGGGGAAATCTGTAGAAAATCTAAGTATCCTTAGCGTTCGAACATCATGATAGCCTGATGTTAACATACTTCATATGCAGTTTTCTCTCTGTCATCGTCCCTATCCTTTCATCTCCTGCAGGTCGAGTGTCTTTCTTCTCATCCGGTTCTGAGAACCTCCACCATGTGGAGAAGGTCGTTTGGGGCACACGATATGCCATTACGGTGTCCTTCACATGTGACCCCGATTATGCCATTGATAACCCCTCCCTGCCGTAGGATCCACCTGGCTCAAAGGGACGGATGAGTGACAGGAACCCTAGAGCAAACACAAAGGAGAATGCTGAAACACTCTCCTCTGGCACTTTCAACAGTTGGATTCATGGCGTAAAAAAACCTTATTGTCCCATTAGAAAAATGTTTGGGATTTTCTGTGCTCAGATGGGTTTTGTTTTTAATTTACAAGGTGTTTTTCAGGAGATTTACTTGAACTGCTGTCGTTTTGAAGACACGCATCTTTTGGGTTTGACTTTCGTTCCGAAAGTCCTTCTTTACAATTGAACTTTCTCTTTCCTGACTGTGCTTCACTCTTTAAAATCTTTTATATTATTATACTTAAATCACTGTCTAGACAGGCGACACAAGTGGGATGATAAAAACAGGTGTTTGTAATGAAAACAAGGAGCTGGGAACCCGTTTGTCAAATATTTCTGCTTATATCACCAACTGAAACAAATGTTCTTTGTAGAATTGCTTTCAAAACCTGCATATGCTTCTAATGAAACATCAATGTATCAGATTAGATACCCAAAAGAACAGTTTATTCCTTCAGCCATGTCTTTCTACTTGAATGAAAGTTTTAAAAGAAAACCTTTTTGATATCTTTGATAAACGAGTGTGATGTTGTAATATTCAAAGAGAGAAAGAAAGTTTACTTTATATGGCTCTTTTGTTTGAATGTCTCTTTAACTTTCCAGTGCCAAGTATGACATTTTGTATTGTGTATCTGATGAGCTTTTGGAAACGCATAACCTCCTTCAAATGTGTTTGATTTAATTACACTGACGTTACGTGGTAAAAATCAAGTTCAGCCAATCACAACACGCTTGTTTTTGTCAACTTGTTTTGAGCTAATTGGCGTCTCTGTTTACAGGCCCAATGCCCAAAACTGGATGGTTGTGTGAGTTGAAGTAAGATGTAAAACAGAAGTTTGATATTTTTCACATGTAAAGCATTGAGCAAAATCTTCTCAATAGTATGTTTTTCAGACGTTATGCTATGAATCTGTCAAAACCTGTGGTGAATTTTAATGAATAAACTTAACCAAGAATTTTAGACAAATTCTGAATCAGCTTATACATTTAATGCCTGTTATTGAAATGCATGCATCAGCTTTATTATAATAGGAAAAGGAGTCTCTTTAGGTTTCTCTTGTTTTTCAGGCCTGCTCATATGTGATGATTCATGAATTTTGGCTGATGCTTAATTTGCTGTTCCTGTTGCATCACCAATAGTTTAATTGGAAATCTCTCTTGGTTAGTAATGTCCCCTTTTCAGTTGCTAATTCATTCATGCTTTAGCTACTGGAAGGCTGAATATTAACTAGTGTGCAAAGACACTTCATTAAATGATCATTTTAGGTTTATGCAAAGTATTTTATTATTTATATTTATTAAGTAGATTTTGCCAACAGCAATCACAGTCTTGTGTCTCAGGGCAGATCCCCTCAGTGACTAGGCTGAACAGTTGATTTATTGCCACTGTATACAATATGAAATACAATCCGTCCATATCATGTGGAGTTGCTTATTTATCTATGATGAGCTGCATTTGCATGAGATGATGGGGTTGAACATGTTGGATGTGCGCCATGCGTATAAATGTGCTTGTTTGTTTTGAAATATGGGGAGGATATCGCCGTTCAAAAGTTTGGGAATGTAAGATTTTTAAAGTGTTTTTAAAAGAAGTCTCTTGTGCTCATCAAGGCTGCATTTATTTAATCAAATAATGGTAATATTGTAACATGTTATTACAAATTGTTTTCTATTTTGATATATTTTAAAATAAAATGTATTATTGTGATGGTTAAGCTGAGTTTTCAGCATTACTCCAGTCTTCAGTGTCACATGACCCTCCAGAAATCATTCTAATATGATGTAATTTGGTGCTCAAGAAACTATTATTATTATCAATGTTAAAGGATTAGTTCACTTTAAAATGAAAATTACCCCAAGATTTATTCACCCTCAAGCCATCCTAGGTGTATATGACTTTCTTCTTTCTGATGAACACAATGGAAGTTATATTAATAAATCTCCTGACGCTTTCAAGCTTTATAATGGGAGTGAATGGGGCCCACGAGTCTGAAGAACTGCCTTCCGTATTAAACTTATGAAGAAAGTGTAACGCCTCTCGCAGTTCAAAACGCTTACTCTGCGTCCGAGTCATATGTCGCGTCAGTTGCGCTTTTTTGTAAGTTGAATACGGAGGGCGGTCTGGCGCAAGCTAGATATTTTACTTTATAATGTGTTAAATATGGATATTTTTCTTACACAAACCCATCGATTCGCTTCAGAAGGCCTTTATTAACCCCCCAGAGATGTGTGGATTACATTTATGATGGATGGATGCACTTTTTTGAGCTTCAAACTCGTGGGCCCCATTCACTGCCATTATAAAGCTTGGCAGCATCAGGATATTTATTAATCTAACTCTGATTGTGTTCATTAGAAAGAAGAAAGTCATATACACCTAGGATGGCTTGAGGGTGAGTAAATCATGGGGTAATTTTCATTTTAAAATGAACTAATCCTTTAAAGACAGTTGTGCTGCTTAATACTTTTGTGCTTAATACATTTTTTTTTAGGATTCTTTTAATAGAAAGTTCAAAAGAAGTTCAAAAGTATTTATTTTAAATGGATATTTGAACAGTGTAAAAGTCGTTACTGGCACTTTTGATCAATTTAATGCATCCTTGCTGAATAAAAGTATTATTTTCTTAAATATTACTGACACAATTTTGAATGCTATACATAGACATTTTAGCTTAGGGTAGATTCATTTACATAAGTGTAGGAGTGTCTTACAGTAGTAGTGCATTAGTCCTCTTTTAAGATATTGTAATAATTGTAAATAATCCTTTTAAAACCTTTTTTTATGTTTTTAGGATCTTTGTTAATCTCATTACATTCTTGCATGTGTAATATAGGCCTGAAGCTTAAATTTTGCATGATTATTGGCAGCTGCTTCGATGTTAAAACTGGAATGTAAATCAATAAGTATGCCTTTTGGAAGAGAGGGTTTGCCAGTAGGTGTTCTGGTTTTGAAGAACAGATGTTGCTAATTAAATAATGAGACAAAACAAATCATGGCCACATTCTAGCTTGTAGTTCGACCACAGGCAATTCGCAAGAAACTCTGGATTGATGGCTACGGTAACACAAGCTTCCCTCTGGCGATACAACATTCTGCACCGTTTACACTTAAGTCATGCAATTTCCTATGACTACCCACTTGCAGAGCCCAACAATAACACGCACGGCGAGATTGTGATTTATTTAATTTCTTGAAGAGACTGATAAATACAAAAGGAAATGTGAAACGTTTGACTGGCGCCTTCAATCCGCGGTTGTGCAATTTAATATTAAAGGTTTGTTTAATATGAGTGTTTTCTCTACAGTGTCATTAAGTAAAGTAATACGCTCTCTCTTGACATCAGACTCAATTCTTCCATTTTTGAGCTAATGTTTCCATGATAAACGATGCTCGACGTGTTTTGCCAGCATGAGGCTTGGCACTTTGAGCTGCTCAAGAAATCCCATAACTGCTTATGACCCTGGTCTGAGCGTCAACCCACTCTTGAGTTTGATGACTGCATGAAGATGTCAGACCCCAGTTGTATGGCTTCTGTTCTTTTGTCTCCAGAGAAATGGAGACTGCATCAATTTTATCCTTCCACTGCCAGAGATAGATGGAGAGAGTGAATATTATGTTTTTTCCCCACTTTAAACAACTGAAAGACCGTTGAGTCCTTACTGACATTGAGAACCAAAATAGAACACTGCAGGGGTTTGTTCTCTTAGCCGTCCAAATGGATTATCTAAGCAACTGGCCTGCCGTATTGTTAATTTTGATATTACTGATCTGAAAAACCATTATGCATTTCCTTTTTATCAATAAATAAAAAATATGAATACTACAGATTATCAACATGACCTTTATGGTATTTTTCCTGATGTTCCTGGCAAGTTTACATTGTTTCTATTTTATGCTAAGGATATTGAGTGTAAAGTGTCACTTTAGCCACCTGCTACATGCCAGATTCATTGACTGAGCATAATGCATTAGTTCCTGAGGAACAGAGTTCAAATACATGAATATGCACAGGCCAGTTTAGCCCTAAGCGGCAAATGCCGCCATATGGATTGTGAGCTGGGAAAGCAATTTGTAGATGATTTTGTCCCAGATTGTCTGGTGATTCATTTCTTGGTTCTAGTACACAAGCACAGCTGAATGGACTACTGATGAGTGTGCTTAATATTAGTGCACTAATGTCTCAGATTAGTGGACCATTTGTTGCTTTCTATTGTAATTTGTTGATTGGCTAGGTGGAGTCTCACTGTGAGTTAGCATCTTTGTAAGAAATTAATGTGTCATTGTGTGTTATTGTAATGATATGGACTTAGATGTAAGTGTAGGTTCATTTTCCAGCGTTGTACACAGTTTTTTCCCACACTAGATTTGAATCCTTGTCATCCACTTAATTACAGCTCTGTGGAAAATAATGTAATTATTTCTGTGATAAGATGCAGCATTTTGACTTACCAGACATGGAAATATGTGGGAAAAGTTACTCTTGGCACAATAAACTTTATTAATAGTTCTGATAACATGCATTTTTATCTGGAGTGTGAATGTAGCAATTTTTTTATTCATTGTCATTCGATTTTTAATAATGTGTGATTAAGCTAGAGAAGTAGTGTTGGATATGCAGTGGCAAGAAAAAGTATGTGAACCCCTTGCAGAATCTGAAAATGTGAATAATTTTTAACAAAATGAGAGATCATACAAAATGCAAGTTATTTTTTATTTAGTACTGTCCTGAATAAGATATTTTATATAAAAGATGTTTACATATAGTCCACAAGACAAAAAAAATAGCTGAATTTATAAAAATGACCCTGTTTAAAAGTTTATGAACCCTTGATTCTTAATACTGTGTCGTTACCTGTATGATCCACTGCTGTTTTTTTTTTTTGTAATGGTTGTTCTTGAGTCCCTTGTTTGTCCTGAGCAGTTAAACTGTCCAATCTTCAGTTTTCCAGCATCTTTTGCATATTTGAAACTTTTCCATCTTTCGCATATTTGAACCCTTTTTGCGCCAGAAGGAAATGCGATGCATTAAGAGCCGGGGGTTGAAAACTTTTGTCCACATTTTTCTTATTTTGTTTAAATATCAATTTTTTATTCATTTAGTACTGCCCTTCGGAAGCAACAGAAGATACTTACATGTTTCCCAGAAGACAAATTAAGTACAATTTACCTTGATCTTCAAATTCAAAAGGTTTTCACCCCCAGGCTCTTAATGCATCGTGTTTCCTTCTGGAGCATCAGTGAAATGTTTGAACCTTTTTTAATAGTTGTGTTTGAGTCCCTCAGTTGTCAAGTGTGAAAAGATGGATCTCAAAATCATACAGTCACTGCTGGAGCGGGTTCAAATATGCAAAAGATGCTGGAAAACTGAAGGATTTTCACAGATTCTGCAAGGGGTTTTTCTTGCCACTGTATGTGTATGATACAGTATATAGCCTTATGTTATCTTCACATGCTTGTCGAAAGATCCTACTTCCCACTTATGCAGTTGTAATTACAAATTTGTTACATTCAAGTTAAAATCTGCTTGTTGTTTATGAGAATTGGTTAGTTTTATCAGTTAATCTAACAGGGGGTTTATTTTTACAGTATGTGTACTTACATTGTACTTACCCAAGAAAGTAGTGGGTAATATAAGGTAACTACATGGGTTAAGGTTAGGTTTAGCGGTAGCTTCAGGGTTAGACCTAGTTATTACCCAGTTATTATAATTACTATATTAAGTACATAGTATGTACATGGGGAACAGGACTGTAAAATAAAGTACTACCCAACAGGGGTATCTCTTAGGCCTTGAAGTCTTACTTGGATGTCACTTTTCTGAACATGTTTCCATCTATAAGTATTCAAAGGACATGGCATAAGTGCACTGGTTAAATTTAGGTTCAAGCTAATGTGAAAAATATGAATGAGTTGGTTGTTTTGTGAATGGAGGGGAAAAAGATCTCAGCATTTATCTGTAAACATTGTTCTGAAATGAGGTTAGGTTATGGCCTTGATCAGTCTTGAATATTGATGTCATGTGTGGAAAAGTAATAGTGTTTGTGATGGTAATGTTTTTTTCCCCAGTCTTTGGACAAAAAAAAAAAAAAAAAAAAAAATAGAAAAGCTTTGGAGTTTGCTTTTTGGTTAAATGAAATGCTTAAAAAATAAATAAATTGCTTCTGGATAATAATAATAAAAATTAAATTAAATTTCTAAAATCCACACTGTCACTGTGCTGTTCTGTCAAATATACCTTGTCATTTCTCATAGCCATCCGTTCTTTTTCTCCATTTTTTTTTTTTTTTTTTGAAAATCTGTTGAATAAAAATTTGCGTCATGGTAATGACAAGCAGTATAGAGGATATAATTTTCCTGTCTTTATAACATTTTATTAATATTAGCCTAATGATATGTAAAGGGACACGAGGGGAAAAATAAATCTGTTTTTTATATATTATTCAAGCTGGAATAGCGGTTTGTGAAAATCACAGTTGGTGACAGTAAAGTTCCCCTAACTGAAGATTCATGCTTACCTTTACACGAACGGGTTAAGCTTTCCAATCTCTTCACTGCATCACCTTTAACTGCGCCATGGCAAGCGTCTCAGAGTTGAACTCAAACTGATTACTGGATGACGCAGACTTTCCCCAAGAGTACAAGCTCGGTGGACGCTTTTTAAACGATGACGTGTAGCGGTAAAAACTCTTGTGGCGGTTTTTAAGATACTCTCGATAATTCTTGGTCAGGAGCGTGTACAGAAACGGGTTTATGCAGCTGTTGCTGTAGGTCAAACTCGCCACGAGGTAATTGATGCTCGTGTGCGTGTTTGAGGCTAAACTAAAGGGCTTGTGGTACAGGGGGACAAGTTGCCATATCCAAAAGGGCAGAAAACACGCCCAGAACACGAGCACAATTGTGAAAATCATTATCAAAACTTTCTGTTTTGGTGAGCGCTTGCTGCTTTTATTAATAGCCGACGTTTTTTGAGACTCTAGGTACGTCTTGGCTAGTCTGGTGTACAAGTAACCAATTACAAGCCCTGGCGCCATGATGCTCGTGCAGAATAGGACAGTCAGGTACAATTTATACGCCTGGGGTGCCCAGGTGGGCGCGCACATCCGTTTCACCCCTCCATCTGCGGTTGTTTTAGTAGTCTGGTTAACCATGACCATCATGGGAATAGTTAGGACGAGGGACAAAATCCAAACGCCCCACGCCATGGCTTTTCGGTAGCTCTTGGAGCGTTTCACAGTATCCAATGGTTTAGTCACTGCCAGGTATCGCTCCATGCACATCACTGTCAGAGTAAAGATGCTCGCGTGCATAGTTAACAGGTCCAGACTCAGCAGTATCCTACAGCCCACATCCCCGAAGTACCAGTCCTTCAGAAAGTACGTGCACACAACAAAAGGAATCGTGGAGAGGTAAAGAAGATCCGCGAGCGCAAGGTTGATGATGGAGATGTACATGGAAGTGGCGAAGCGTATGGAATGACACATGACTACCAGAGTGTAGACGTTTCCCGAAACTCCAACGATGTAAACCACCGAGAGCAGCGTCCCGAAAGTCGATGTTATCACAAGCTCGTCCACCGAACCGGAGTTGCTACGGGACGGACCGCTGACACTGCCAGACTTGTTGTAATTCATTGCGCTCGGCGGTGAATGCGGAGCTCTGCACGGGAACTTTATGCCAGGTGCGCCAGACCCCACACACTGTTTGGATATTTGACAGATGTGTCTGAGCGCACTCGCCGGTGTCCGCCGCTCCTGACGTCAAACCCGCACTTGCTTTTTGGCCACTAAATGTTTTCTAAGAAAGTTTAGAGGCAACGTGCATTTATTTACAGTTTTTGTGTATGTCTTTTACTAGATTCCCTTCAATATTTCAGGGAACAAACATCTGGTAAAAAAGTACATAACGCAGAAATGTCACAAAAAATGAAAAATCCATATATGTCTGATGTTATTCACTCAGTTAACATTATAATTTCTGCTTTACGCACAGACAAATGTTTTGAAACAAGTCTTTTTTTTAAAAGATACCGTCTCGAAATGTTTATTCTGGTTTGAAATATAGGCTATTTCGAAACATCTTTGTCCTCTGCATGGGCGTGAGACGTTAACCCCCATTATCACGTGCATCTGACCTTGGGTTAGTCCCACAGTGATCTGCAGCGTTCTCATAAATCGTACCGGTGAAAATCAGGACTGCAGACTAAAAAATGACTGTAGCCATTGGCTGCAAAAATGAAACATTTAAGCGACAAATTACCTTTTTTATTTATTTATTTACATAATCACTCAAACAAGATGGTTTGTTTCTCAAAAAGGGTTCAGATATATGCTCCCTGTCATACAAATTGGTCAACAAATATTCAGCTAACTTTGTTTTACTGGCTGTTTAAATGTATTTGCTTCACACAAAGGTGAAGAAAAAAAAAAGAACATTTGTGACCCTGGACCACAAAACCAGTCATAAGGGTCATTTTTTAAAATTGAGATTTATACATCATCTGAAAGCTGACTAAATAAGCTTTCCATTGATGTATGGTTTGTTAGGATAGGACAGAATATTTGGCCGAGGTACAACTATTTGAAAATCTGGAATCTGAGGGTGCAAAAAAATCGAATTATTGAGAAAATCGCCTTTAAAGTTGTCCAAATGAAGTCCTTAGCGATGCATATTACTACTAATAATATTTTTTTAATATACACTCACCTAAAGGATTATTAGGAACACCTGTTCAATTTCTCATTAATGCAATTATCTAATCAACCAATCACATGGCAGTTGCTTCAATGCATTTAGGGGTGTGGTCCTGGTCAAGACAATCTCCTGAACTCCAAACTGAATGTCAGAATGGGAAAGAAAGGTGATTTAAGCAATTTTGAGCGTGGCATGGTTGTTGGTGCCAGACGGGCCGGTCTGAATATTTCACAATCTGCTCAGTTACTGGGATTTTCACGCACAACCGTTTCTAGAGTTTACAAAGAATGGTGTGAAAAGGGAAAAACATCCAGTATGCGGCAGTCCTGTGGGCGAAAATGCCTTGTTGATGCTAGAGGTCAGAGGAGAATGGGCCGACTGATTCAAGCTGATAGAAGAGCAACTTTGACTGAAATAACCACTCGTTACAACCGAGGTATGCAGCAAAGCATTTGTGAAGCCACAACACGCACAACCTTGAGGCGGATGGGCTACAACAGCAGAAGACCCCACCGGGTACCACTCATCTCCACTACAAATAGGAAAAAGAGGCTACAATTTGCACGAGCTCACCAAAATTGGACAGTTGAAGACTGGAAAAATGTTGCCTGGTCTGATGAGTCTCGATTTCTGTTGAGACATTCAGATGGTAGAGTCAGAATTTGGCGTAAACAGAATGAGAACATGGATCCATCATGCCTTGTTACCACTGTGCAGGCTGGTGGTGGTGGTGTAATGGTGTGGGGGATGTTTTCTTGGCACACTTTAGGCCCCTTAGTGCCAATTGGGCATCGTTTAAATGCCACGGCCTACCTGAGCATTGTTTCTGACCATGTCCATCCCTTTATGACCACCATGTACCCATCCTCTGATGGCTACTTCCAGCAGGATAATGCACCATGTCACAAAGCTCGAATCATTTCAAATTGGTTTCTTGAACATGACAGTGAGTTCACTGTACTAAAATGGCCCCCACAGTCACCAGATCTCAACCCAATAGAGCATCTTTGGGATGTGGTGGAACGGGAGCTTCGTGCCCTGGATGTGCATCCCACAAATCTCCATCAACTGCAAGATGCTATCCTATCAATATGGGCCAACATTTCTAAAGAATGCTTTCAGCACCTTGTTGAATCAATGCCACGTAGAATTAAGGCAGTTCTTTTTTATAAATTGTTGTTGAATTGTGAGCTCTGATATTGCTGTAATCTGATTTGAAATTAAGTTTGCTTCTTGATTTACATATGAAACAACCAGCAACCGTAAGAGTGCAGTTATTGTCATTTGAAAATCCATTTTTATTTATTTCACTACCAAGAGACAATGCTAAATTCAGTTTATGCAATACTTGTTAGGCTTTGTGAAGCACCACAGTTATTTCTCCAGTGTTGTGGGAGTGTTCTTGTTTCTGTTGTAGTTAAGCATGGATTTATTTCTTGGCAGTCCCCATGCATTAAATGTCATTTTGATATTGCTGTGTAGAACTTTGGTCAACACCTGTTGTTGTTATGGTCTATGAATAAATTTCACTTTTATTAAATAAAGTAGTCATATATTGGGTCATGTCCCTCTGGGCTATGAAGTAAATACCAAAGGTTAGTGATTTTATATTAAAGCATTCACCACACTTCTTCTGCAATATAACAGTGCTTTATGTTTGGATGGAGCTGTCATTGATCCAAGTAGATCCTGGCACAAGAATGAAAGGCAGCACCACATGAGAGAGAATGTTGTTACATACAGTAAGTACAGAGTGTGCATTAAGTTGAGAGCTCTTTGGATATTTTGAGACCGAGAGCACATGATTGGCAGGGCGGAACTGTATCATAACAGTGGGAGCTGAATACTGATGATGCTTTATGAAAGCTGCTGAAGAGGAACTTGCAGACAAGTGGGCCAATTCAGGTACACAAGGCACAGGGAGTTGTTTGCGTATTTAAATGGTTTGCGAAGCAAGACACTTCCTGTGACAATTCTTGGTGTTTTGATTAGTTGCATGACACAAGACACCTTGTTTTCTCCTTTAGGGAAACACATTCTTTTCAGGTGTGTTAATGGAGAGCTGTCCATGGTGCTGAGTTAACAGCTTTTGTTAAGGTCTTGAAGTTGTCAAAGCAGACAGATTTTGCTTTGATTGCATATGATCAATCACAAATACAGAAAGCATTGCTTGAGAAAGAAATACTCCTTAGCAAACTTTTCACAATGTGTCGAGTTGTATTATAATTTGTACAGAGAGTAAATGTTTAGCGGGAGTGAGTTATTTCGGTTTTCAGTGATCCAGGAGGATAGTAAATATGGAGAGAACACCGCTACGAAAAATGTAAAAAAACCTCCATGTTTGTAGTCAACATTTCAAACTGGATGAATACAAACACGGACTGTGTCCAAAATCGCCCCCTATTCATAGTTTTCAGTCACGTGACTGTCGCGGGGCCCTGGAGGGCAAAACAGCCATAGAACTGCAGCACAAGCCTGTCAATTTTTAAAAAAATATGTGAACAAAATGCAGGTTTTGGGGATTTGTGATCCATATACAGCACCTGCAGTATATCAATCACTAAAAATAGCGGGACGTTTTTAAAACACTTAACGTGAAAAACACTTATAGAGTTGCACCAATAAGGATTAAATTAAGCAAAGTTTAACGCTAATAAAGAATTTGCTGATATGGGTTTTATTTTAAATTGAGTTGCACAGATTAACTATGTAGAAAGACCGTTAGACGCCAGGCTAAAGAATTCTTATCAGTGCAACCCACCCTTGAAGCGCCCTAATGTACTATAACAGTGATATTAAAAGATTAAATTCAGTTTACACTTTTTTGATGATGCATACTATATAGGCTACAGGCGAGTAGAATATGAACGCAACGCGTTTTCTTTATAATGGTTTTCGATGGGAAAAACACTTAACGAGAAACCTCGTGTTGCATTAATATTCTGTGTTCATTTGCTTGCCTTGTACAAAGTATGCAACATCAGTAAGGTCTTTTAATATCACTGTCTTACCACGTTAAAACTTACTACAAACCTGGTAAAAATGACTGGCGGGCAATGGCGGAAATTCTTGGGCGTTCCTATAGTGGTGCGACGTCACGTGAAAACTATGAATACTCCTATATTTGAGGGGACAGCCATTTGTAATGGTGTCCGAGACCATAGTGGACGTTATTGAGTGCACTCATTCAATCCCACAATGCACCGCAATAACAAGTGTACAACTGATGTACACTGAACGGCTAGAGAATACCCATAATGCACTGTGAGAGTCGTACGCTGAATGAATTCCCGCGTCTCGCCAGGGGATGGCGCCCGCAGCTGAATCAATCATCCATCCATTTTCCAAACCGCGCTGGTCCAGCGTAATATCATACAGGTATAAATTCATTTTTAATTTATTATTAAATTGTTTAATTACGGTTTATACAGGCTAGTTTTCATGGAAGAGTTCAAGATAAATCTTTTCATTGCTACTGGAGCTGCCAGTTTGCTACTTTTTAAATAATTATTAAACAGCAAGCAGAAACTATGCAAAAGCGTCATCCCTTCCGGCGTACTCAGTGTCCGAATTCACTCACTCGTTTCCATTCACTCCTTCAAGTGGACTATATTAGTGGAGTAATGTAGGGAATAGTGAATGAGGGTATAGGGGGCGATTTCGAACACAGCAAGGGTTTTAGGGCAAAAAAATGAATGTAACTGCCATTCCTTCAGTTAATTAGGAAGAAGAGGCAATAAAGAAGAGTCGCATACAGGCAAGAAGCCTGTTGTTGTGTTCAATTTTTACTATAATAAATGTTAATAACCCTTTGATGATCTGACTGTCCGTGGGCAGGGGTATATCAATGCGGAAGTACAGTCTGTAGTTTTCATGAAAGCCCCGGAGCTGTCAAAACTTTTTTTGACAAATAAACATGAATTTCTTGGTCCAGGTAACACAGAGAAAGAGTAATTATTGTTCATTTACATATACTACTGCACTGTAAAAAATTATATAATCAATAAGTTATAAAAAAACGTGTGTTTACATTGCTTTAACTCATCAAAATAAGTTAAGCAATTTTCTACTTTTTTTTATAAGCTACACAAGATTCAACTCATGTAAGTCAGTTTAATGTAATTTAATTTGAAATGACTTAAACATCCAAGTTGATTGTACTTAAAATTTTAAGGCAGTAACTTTTTTTTAACAGTGTGTCATTTTAACACAGGCCGGGTTGAAAATCATCTCTATTAACACTATTAACTCTAAACACGGAGAAAGTGTAAACATTGTTCATTTACATATACCACCGACATTTTAAAAACTGAAAACTTACACTTTAACTGGCTACACTTCTCAGTATACTGCAAGTACCTTTAGGACTTATGTAAGTGTGTATTGACATGTCAAAGGAAAAGGATACTCGAGGCAGAGTGAAAAAGGACAGGGAAGAAGACAGTATGTACTGCGAGGCATAGTTTCTGGTCTTCATGCTGTGTCGCCAGCAATGATCAAATCAAACGGCTCAGATCAGCTGCAGGGATCATCTGCAACTAGCTGTCTATTTCCCGTCTCCCTCCACACAAATAGACACTTGACTGTGGGGCTAGAAACACTTCCTCAGTGCAAAGATTTCCCCATCTTAAATCAAACAGTGGAATGATTGTGTTTTAAACAAGCAAAGCCAACAAAAACACTGCTCACAGCTGATTTTTGTCTTATCTTTTCAGCTAGTGCTAGACTAGACATACTTTTCCGAGTTGCTTTTGAATGCAATAACAAAGTAAAATCTGATTCTTTTTGGCTACAGTTTTTATCGATGTTCTCCCTCCATTTTTTTGTCTTCTGCATTTTATCTTAGCTATTTTATCTTAGCTATTCTGCATTTTATCTTAGCTATTTGCATTCATGCTCCTTTGTTTTTCTGTTTATAAAAACTTATGAGAAAGTTAAAATGGTTTGAATAGTTGTTATTCTCTGTAGAGTTCTAAAGTATTCTGAACTCATGCCTGATTAATATATGCATTTACTGACAGCGCAGTGGATTGCAGAAACATTTGCTTTGAGTCTTTGACTTTTGGAGAGAATCAATGCTGCTTTTTGATAAGGTGTTAGCAGATGACCTTGTAAATGCTCCAGTTCAATTGATCCATCTATGGCTGCCTGTAGGAAACACAAGATATCAATCTATATTAATGACTATTCTGTTAATGTTAATCTCATTACCACATGTTAATATGTGAATAGGGAGACCAGACTGATTTATAGGATAAAGATTCTACTCACTATCCTCACAATTAGAAAATGATGACTATGCCAGGACCTTCTCTCATTTTGTTTTACAAATGTGACATCAATCATAATGGGGCATTTATCATGAGAATAGGATGATGCCTTAACAAGGTCTCCACAGAAATCATTAAAACATGTGCAAAAATATTCAATTTTAAGGTTTCTCCTGCGTTTTCAGTGGTAATGATAAACACCAAACCTAATGATGTGCCCAAGGAAAAACCAAGGTCAGAATTTTTGAATATCCAACTAAGCTCTTTTATTGTAGATATCTCTTGGACTGCTGTGGATTTTCCCACTATTTCATGCAATGGTTTCCATGTATCTTCATTGTGGAGTGCTGTTTTGGTGCTGGAGCGTTCTCATCTTCAGCCCTTGCTTTTTGATGTGACTGCCCAGTAATCCTGTTTTGTAATCGATGTAATGATTGAGCCCTGGGGGGTGCAGGGGGAGAAGCACCAGATGAGAAATTCAGCTGAGGTCTCAAGGACTGAGCAGAGACTCAAGGATTTCTCTGGACAGACACACTTTTTTTTTTTTTTGACAAGGTCCAAAACATCACCAAGGATTGTATTTAAAGTGAAAATTTGTTTAAAAAAAAAAAAAAAATAGATATCTGGAATCTATATTTTTACTCATGTCCCCATTTTTTTAATTTTTTTTTGGTAAAATGTGTATGTGTGTGTATATGTGCGTGTAAGTATATATATACAGTGGGGAGAACAAGTATTTGATACACTGCCGATTTTGCAGGTTTGCCCACTTACAAAGCATGTAGAAGTCTGTAATTTTTATCATAGGTACTCTTCAACTGTGAGTGACGGAATCTAAAACAAAAATCCAGAAAATCACATTGTATGATTTTTAAGTAATTAATTTGCATTTTATTGCATGACATAAGTATTTGATACATCAGAAAAGCAGAACTTAATATTTGGTACAGAAACCTTTGTTTGCAATTACAGAGATCATACGTTTCCTGTAGTTCTTGACCAGGTTTGCACACACTGCAGCAGGGATTTTGGCCCACTCCTCCATACAGACCTTCTCCAGATCCTTCAGGTTTCGGGGCTGTCGCTGGGCAATACGGACTTTCAGCTCCCTCCAAAGATTTTCTATTGGGTTCAGGTCTGGAGACTGGCTAGGCCACTCCAGGACCTTGAGATGCTTCTTACGGAGCCACTCCTTAGTTGTCCTGGCTGTGTGTTTCAGGTTGTTGTCATGCTGGAAGACCCAGCCACGACCCATCTTCAATGCTCTTACTGAGGGAAGGAAGTTGTTGGCCAAGATCTCGCGATACATGGCCCCATCCATCCTCCCCTCAATACGGTGCAGTCGTCCTGTCCCCATTGCAGAAAAGCATCCCCAAAGAATGATGTTTCCACTTCCATGCTTCACGGTTGGGATGGTGTTCTTGGGGTTGTACTCATCCTTCTTCTTCCTCCAAACACGGCGAGTGGAGTTTAGACCAAAAAGCTCTATTTTTGTCTCATCAGACCACATGACCTTCTCCCATTCCTCCTCTGGATCATCCAAATGGTAATTGGCAAACTTCAGATGGGCCTGGACATGCGCTGGCTTGAGCAGGGGGACCTTGCGTGCGCTGCAGGATTTTAATCCATGACGGCGTAGTGTGTTACTAATGGTTTTCTTTGAGACTGTGGTCCCAGCTCTCTTCAGGTCATTGACCAGGTCCTGCCGTGTAGTTCTGGGCTGATCCCTCACCTTCCTCATGATCATTGATGCCCCACGAGGTGAGATCTTGCATGGTGCCCCAGACCGAGGGAGATTGACCATCTTGAACTTCTTCCATTTTCTAATAATTGCGCCAACAGTTGTTGCCTTCTCACCAAGCTGCTTGCCTATTGTCCTGTAGCCCATCCCAGCCTTGTGCAGGTCTACAATTTTATCCCTGATGTCCTTACACAGCTCTCTGGTCTTGGCCATTGTGGAGAGGTTGGAGTCTGTTTGATTGAGTGTGTGGACAGGTGTCTTTTATACAGGTAACAGGTTCAAACAGGTGCAGTTAATACAGGTAATGAGTGGAGAACAGGAGGGCTTCTTAAAGAAAAACTAACAGGTCTGTGAGAGCCGGAATTCTTACTGGTTGGTAGGTGATCAAATACTTATGTCATGCAATAAAATGCAAATTCATTATTTAAAAATCATACAATGTGATTTTCTGGATTTTTGTTTTAGATTCCGTCTCTCACAGTTGAAGTGTACCTATGCTAAAAATTACAGACCTCTACATGCTTTGTAAGTGGGCAAAATAGCAAAATCGGCAGTGTATCAAATACTTGTTCTCCCCACTGTAGGAAGGCATCAAAGGTTCCATTTCAAGGGAACTCGCGCTGCGTCACCACTTTGGGAACACCTCTGCGTGATTGCGTCGTGAAGCACGTGTGTAATCAGTCCAACGGAGAGACGGAACGTCATAGGCGGGTGACGTCATAGACCCGGAAGGTATAAAGCATACCGGCAAACAAACGCCGCTAGCTTCTGTTGTCTTCAGCAAGCGCTCCGTGTAACATTGTCTTTGTCAGCTCTGTGTTTGTGTCTGAGTTCAGACTTTTTTGTTTTCATACAACAAGTTGCAACACACACTGACACACTAGAGAGACACTATGGCGAGCGAACAGCGTTTCAGAAAATGTGTTCCTCCCTGCTCTTGTTACATCACGAGTGGGGATACACATTTGATGTGCGTTGTTTGTCTGGGAGAGCAGCACGCTCAGTTGGCTCTCGAGGGGGCCGGCTGCGAGCATTGTGAGGCTTTGCCTCTGAGAGTGTTGCGATCCCGCCGGGCGCTCTTCGAGGGGAGCGCTGCGGCTCGCGTTCCCCGCGGCACAGGCCCCGCTGCTGCCGAGGCACAGTGGCAACTTATGTTGTGGGGTTCGCAAATGGATCTGTCAGAGGGGTTAGAGATGGGCCCAGCCCTTTCTCTGCCTTCACCTGGCAGGTCCAGTGCTGCTTCTCTGGGTTCGGGAGCCCACGTTGCGGTTTCTCCCGCCCAGGAAGTGGCCTCGGCGCTACAGTTGTCCAGCTCCGAGGAGGTGGATGTCTGTAGTGTCGACACAGGAATTGAAGACTCGCCACTTCAATCTCCTGCTAGTGAGGAGCTGGTGGAGGTTCTGAGCAGAGCTGTGGCCAGATTAAACATCGACTGGCCACAAGAAAATCAGGAGCGCGTCTCAGTAAAAAGCAGACTTGATGAGCGCTTCCTGCCAGCCCGCTCTGTTCAGCCTCCACGTCGGGGCTTACCGTTTTTCGTGGCTCTCCACACCGAGGTGTCGAGAACGTGGAAACAGCCCATGTCATCTCGAATTTTCAGTCCCCAAATGTCTGTGTATAGTAACATCATGGGGCTGAAAAGGCATGGGTATGGTTCGATGCCGAGGGTGGAAGAGACGCTTGCGAGCCATCTCTCTCCCGAGTCGGCGTCGGCCATTAAAGCCCCGACATTGCCCACCAAGCCACTGAGAGCTACATCGGCACTGGTGGGCAAAGTGTACTCGGCAGCGGGTCAGGCTGCCGCATGCCTGCACACTATGGCTATCGTGCAGGCATACCAGGCTGACCTGCTGAAAGACCTGGGGAGTAGCCACGAGATTGGAGCAGATGTAATTAATGAGCTCCGATCCTCAGCAGATTTAGCTCTCCGTGCCACCAAGGAGACGGCAAAATCTATAGGCCGTTCTATGGCAGCGCTGGTGGCCACGGAGAGGCATCTGTGGCTCAATCTTACGTAGATAAAGGAGAAAGATAAAAGCTTCCTGCTTGATGCGCCGCTGTCTCCTGGGGGCCTGTTCGGTGACGCCGTCACTACTGTCACTGACAGGTTCCAGGAGGCAAAGAAACAGTCTGTGGTGCTCAAGCAGCTCCTTCCCCGTAAGCCCCAGGTCTCGTCTGCTGCTGTGCGGGAGCAGCAGACCCCGGGTACGAGCTCCTCACACCGAGCGCAGCAAAAAGAGTGTCGCCACCCGTACTCCCCCTCAGAAAGGGTGGGGCGGTGGGCGGCGCTCTCAGGCGCAGTCTTCCAAGAGTAAGACAGATCTGCGGACTGTCATTATTTCAAGGAAGGCTGCGTCTAAGAAGCCCTGACGGCAGTGGGCCCAGGGCAGTGAGGGTTTCCCCCTCCGGGGGCAGGCGGTGCTCACCTCAGTACACGGTACCCGTCTGTCCTCGGTACCCTCACAGGGTCAATCCACCAACCCCGCCCGAGTGCCGGGGCGTGGAGGGCCCTTGCGAGTCATCCGAGGATGGCTCGCGCCCTCCGAGGAGGGAGGTGGCGCTGTCGAGCCAGTTGTTCCCTGCCGGTCCGCCGCTTCAGGGTGCTGCGCTCACAGTGCAGAGTACATCAGAGACCAGCCTTGAGAGGCTGGTACCCCTAGTAGTTTTTCTGGCAGAGTGGGAGAATCTGCCAAATATATCTCAGTGGGTCCTGCAGGTGGTAAAAATAGGGTACGCCATCCAGTTCAGGTGTCGTCCACCCAGTTTCAACAGGGTTCTGCCCACGCTGGTGGGCTCCGAGCAGGCTCTGATTATGACTCAAGAAGTACAGACCCTCCTGCAGAAAGGGGCCATAGAAAAGGTCCCTCTGTCTGACAGGGAGTCAGGGTTCTACAGCCGGTACTTCATCGTGCCAAAGAAGGATGGGGGGCTGCGCCCTATTCTAGATCTGTGCATCCTCAACCGCTCAGTAGCAAAGCTCCAGTTCAGGATGCTTACACTCAAACATATTGTGTCTCAAATCAGGTTCGAGGACTGGTTTGTCACGATAGATCTCAAAGATGTTTATTTTCATGTCTCCATCCTTCCGCAGCACAGGAAGTACCTGAGGTTCGCTTTTGGGGGAGAAGCGTACCAATATCGGGTGCTTCCCTTCGGTCTAGCCCTTTCACCCCGCACCTTCACCAAGTGTGTAGACACGGCATTAGCCCCCTTGCGTATGCAGGGAATCCGCATTCTCAATTATATCGATGACTGGCTGATCCTAGCACAGTCAGCACGCCTGGCGGTTCAACATCGAGATGTTGTTCTCGCACACATGAGGAAGTTAGGACTGATACTCAACTTCAAGAAAAGCATTCTTTCTCCAGTTCAGAGAATAACGTATCTAGGCGTGAGCTGGAACTCAGTCTCTATGCAGGCCCGCTTATCAGAGCCTCGCATAGGGTCGATCCTCTCAGCAGTAAAAGGGGTGAAGCTAGACCAGCCACTCACTGTCAAACAGTATCAGAGGCTGTTAGGTCTGATGGCAGCAGCATCCAACGTGATTCCTTGTGGCCTGTTGTACATGAGACCGTTACATTGGTGGCTTAAGACCAAAGGATATTCCCAGAGGGGAAACCCTTTTTGTGTGATCAAGGCAACGCGGCGGTGTCTCCGCACCTTGGTCATGTGGAAGGATCCTTGGTTTCTGGCCCAAGGCCCGTTGCTGGGGGCACCGTGTCAGCGGGTATCTCTGACCACGGATGCCTCCCTTATGGGTTGGGGGGCGACCATGAGTGGTCGCTCGGCCCAGGGCTTATGGCAGGACTGTCATCGTTCATGGCACATAAATTGCCTAGAAATGCTGGCGGTGTTTCAGGCTCTGAAACACTTCCTGCCATACCTCAGGGGCCATCATGTGCTAGTACGCACGGACAGCACATCGGTGGTCTCCTATATAAACCATCAGGGGGGGGTTGAGGTCACGCCTATTATACAAGTTGGCCCCCCAGATCCTCCTGTGGGCCCAAGGGAAACTGCACTCAGTCAGGGCAGTTTACATCCCAGGGCGCCTGAATGTGGAAGCAGACATCCTGTCGAGGCAGGGGCCGAGGCCCGGGGAGTGGAGACTCCACACCGAGGTGGTGGAGCTCCTTTGGGAGAAGTTTGGCAGGGCCGAGGTGGACCTGTTTGCCACACACGAAAACACACATTGTCAACTGTGGTTCTCCCTAACGCCTCCAGCTCCTCTGGGACTGGACGCCATGGTACAGGAGTGGCCGAGGCTGCCCCTGTACGCATTTCCCCTGATTGCTCTGCTTCCGGGAGTTCTAGAGAGAGTGCGCCGGGATGGGGCCCATCTTCTGCTAGTAGCTCCATTCTGGCCAGCCCGAGTTTGGTTCTCGGACATTGTGTCGCTTCTCGACGGCCCTCCCCTGGAGATTCCGTTCAGGAGGGACCTTCTCTCTCAGGTGGGCGGTGCCATCCTGCACCCTCGCCCAGAGCTGTGGAATCTGTGGGCTTGGCCTCTGAGGGGGCCCAGCTCATAAGTTCTGGTCTCTCAACCGAGGTTGTGGTGACCATTCTACACTCTAGAGCTCCCTCCATGAGGAAACTGTATGCTCTGAAGTGGAGACTCTTCACCTCATGGTGAAGAGATCGCCTGTGGGATCCAGTTAACTGCCCTGCGAGCGCGGTGCTGGAGTTCCTGCAGGAGAGGTTCTCCGCTGGGTTAGCTCCCTCCACATTAAAGGTGTATGTGGCGGCCTTAGCAGCTTACCACACTCCTTTGGGTGGTGTTTCATTGGGGCGACACCCTCTGGTTACTCGTTTCCTCCGTGGTACTATGAGGCTGAGGCCTACAGTACGCACCAGGGTGCCGGCCTGGGATTTAGCCATTGTCCTACAAGGCCTTTCTGAGGCTCCCTTCGAGCCACTAGAAGAAGTTCCTGAGAAGTTTCTCACTCTTAAAACTATCTTTCTTCTTGCGATATCTTCTCTCAGAAGAATAGGGGATTTACAAGCCCTCTCTGTGGCACCCTCGTGCTTGGAATTTGCTCCCGGTATGGCTAAAGCTTTTCTGCACCCTAGACCGGGTTACGTTCCTAAGGTTCCCACTAATCCTGTGAGACCTATAGTACTCCAAGTACTCCTTTTTTTCCTCCGCCGTTTCTGACGTCAGACCAGGAAAAATCTAATCTGCTTTGCCCTGTTCGTGCACTGGATGCTTATGTCCACAGAGCTGCCCTGTGGAGGAAATCAGAACAGCTATTTGTCAGTTACGGGCCACCCTCGAGGGGGGGTCCGGCTTCTAAGCAGAGGATGAGCAAGTGGGTAGTCGAGGCTATTTCACTTGCTTATGTGGCGGCCGGACAGCCTTCCCCTTTGGCTGTCCGGGCCCACTCAACCAGGGGTATGGCTGCCTCTCAGGCATTTTTGGCAGGGGCCTCCCTGCAGGACATTTGTGATGGTCCTCACCGCTCACCTTTGTCAGGTTCTACGAACTAGACATTAATGTTACTCCGGGGGCTCGGGTGCTGGCCTCCTAGACAATGTTCCAGGCGTGCATCCGGCTCCTATGGGGCCGTGGGTATTCTCGTTCCCAAAGCGGTGACACAGCGCGAGTTCCCTTGAAAGGGAACGTCTCAGTTACGTATGTAACCGTAGTTCCCTGAATAGGGAACGAGACGCTGCGTCACCCTGCCATACTCCCCACATGCCCGCAAGCATCTTGCTTCAGCCTTTTACAGAAGCTAGCGGCGTTTGTTTGCCGGTATGCTTTATACCTTCCGGGTCTATGACGTCACCCGCCTATGACGTTCCGTCTCTTCATTGGACTGATTACACACGTGTTTCATGACGCAATCACGCAGAGGCGTTTCCAAAGCGGTGACGCAGCGTCTCGTTCCCTATTCAGGGAACTCAGGTTACATACGTAACCGAGATGTTTTTCCGAATCCAATGTCAGCTTCACTTCCTGCCTCCCGAGAGACCTTCATCTGATCGAGTTTTGAAGGCAGCATAAATGTATCCTTCGCTGCCTTTGATATCCCACAATCCTGTGCGTTCCATTCTGTGACAGTTGAGCTATAAAAAAAAGATGGCGTCCGAAAGTTGGCTGGTCAGTTTGTGTGTAAAAGTAAGTTTTTGACCAACAGTTTCCACTTCTGATGTCATTTCTAGCGAGAAATTATTAATGTAGTAATTAAATATTTGTTTAGTTCTCACCAAAGCTCTCTCTATTTTGCTGTAGATCATTAAACTGTTTTGTTAGGGTAAAACAGTTTAGGACCCAAGACCAGTTATGAAAAATGAAGACCAAGAGTCAGGAGTGCAATTAATTAAAGAAAAATTTACTGAAGAATAGTTTGCAGATTCATCAGCAGAAGCCAGCTTCAAGTCTCACAAGGAGTTCGTAGGCCGCGCTCCCTCTCTACCCGTCTATCGTACATACAATTTCTCAACAGTTATACTCTTTTCAAGGTCTAGCCACGTCATTACTGCAAGTTGAAAGATTCTGATTGGCTAAGAGAAAATAGACAGTCATGTTAAATTTCCACACATTGTCAGTTAATCAGATGCACGTGACCATAGATCACTTGTTGACGCTTTCACCCCAGAATTAGGCACGTAGTGACCTTCCAGGTCTGGAGCAGGCGCCAGCTTGTCCAGAACAACAAGTCCACCCATCTCTTAGGATGCCCGTAATCCACCTCTAATACTGATCTGTAACACAGAATTTTATGCAGATACACAGTCTCTCCAAGGTTGGAGTTGGTTGAGCTCCAGTTCTGACCAGAAAGTTTCCCAAAACATACTGATAACATGTGCTTTCTCTCAGTAAGAGGTACAGACAATAGTACAGGCAATATTCATCAGTGTTTCAGTAAAAGGAAATATAAAATGAATAAAATATAATAAAAATGAAAGACAAATCCATTATATCAGGTTATAATTTGGATAAAACAGAAAATCTCTTTTTCCTTCAATGATTTAACTTTAACTATTGTTAATCTGATTAATCTGGGGTAATTTGTTTTTCCGTTGGCTTGACTGATTACAAAACAAGCACATAGTCATTTTCAAAAGGACATACTAAATTAGCACCTGGTCATCATAAATACAAACCCGATTCCAAAAAAGTTGGGACACTGTACAAATTGTGAATAAAAACAGAATGCAATGATGTGGAAGTTTCAAATTTCAATATTTTATTCAGAATACAACATAGATGACATATCAAATGTTTAATCTGAGAAAATGTATCATTTTAAGGGAAAAATAAGTTGATTTTAAATTTTATGGCATCAACACATCTCAAAAAAGTTGGGACAAGGCCATGTTTACCACTGTGTGGCATCCCCTCTTCTTTTTATAACAGTCTGCAAACGTCTGGGGACTGAGGAGACAAGTTGCTCAAGTTTAGGAATAGGAATGTTGTCCCATTCTTGTCTAATACAGGATTCTAGTTGCTCAACTGTCTTAAGTCTTCTTTGTCGCATCTTCCTCTTTATGATGCGCCAAATGTTTTCTATGGGTGAAAGATCTGGACTGCAAGCTGGCCATTTCAGTACCCGGATCCTTCTTCTACGCAGCCACGATGTTGTAATTGATGCAGTATGTGGTCTGGCATTGTCATGTTGGAAAATGCAAGGTCTTCCCTGAAAGAGACGACGTCTGGATGGGAGCATATGTTGTTCTAGAACTTGGATATACCTTTGAGCATTGATGGTGCCTTTCCAGATGTGTAAGCTGCCCATGCCACACGCACTCATGCAACCCCATACCATCAGAGATGCAGGCTTCTGATAACAACTTGGGTTGTTCTTGTCCTCTTTAGTCCGGATGACATGGCGTCCCAGTTTTCCAAAAAGAACTTCAAATTTTGATTCGTCTGACCACAGAACAGTTTTCCACTTTGCCACAGTCCATTTTAAATGAGCCTTGGCCCAGAGAAAACGCCTGCGCTTCTGGATCATGTTTAGATATGGCTTCTTTTTTGACCTATAGAGTTTTAGCCGGCAACGGCGAGTGGCACGGTGGATTGTGTTCACCGACAATGTTTTCTGGAAGTATTCCTGAGCCCATGTTGTGATTTCCATTACAGTAGCATTCCTGTATGTGATTCAGTGCCGTCTAAGGGCCCTAAGATCACGGGCATCCAGTATGGTTTTCCGGCCTTGACCCTTACGCACAGAGATTGTTCCAGATTCTCTGAATCTTTGGATGATATTATGCACTGTAGATGATGATAACTTCAAACTCTTTGCAATTTTTCTCTGAGAAACTCCTTTCTGATATTGCTCCACTATTTTTCGCCGCAGCATTGGGGGAATTGGTGATCCTCTGCCCATCTTGACTTCTGAGAGACACTGCCACTCTGAGAGGCTCTTTTTATACTCAATCATGTTGCCAATTGACCTAATAAGTTGCAAATTGGTCCTCCAGCTGTTCCTTATATGTACATTTAACTTTTCCGGTCTCTTATTGCTACCTGTCCCAACTTTTTTGGAATGTGTAGCTCTCATGAAGTCCAAAATGAGCCAATATTTGGCATGACATTTCAAAATGTCTCACTTTCAACATTTGATATGTTATCTATATTCTATTGTGAATAAAACATAAGTTTATGAGATTTGTAAATTATTGTATTGCTTTTTTATTCACAATTTGTACAGTGTCCCAACATTTTTGGAATCGGGTTTGTACCAAGATATATCATTGAAAAATAGGGATTGTAAATACACTCCTTTCAAAACACAGACCTTTTTCAGGTCAAAACACAATAGTGGTCTAAAATAAAAATAAATAAACAACCACAAAATAAGTAAAACAGAATAATCCATCCAATTACATTCAGTCTCTACCTAAAACATCCTTCAGTTTACAGTCTACACACATATAGCATGTACCACCTTAATTGCATGACGTTATACATTTCTTTTTCAAAAATAGAAATAAAAGAAAACAAATTCATATCATCCATCTCAATCATTATTTCCACTACAACATAGACTAATTTTACTCAAGAACCCCTTTGTTAAACTTTCTATTTGCAACAGACCCATTTTCACTCATCATAGCCCATCATATTTAACCATAAATGAACATAAATCTAAATTTGTTAATGTTAAAAACATTTCATCAAAATGACATAATTATCCAGGCATATAAATTCAATTATCTTTTTCAATCATCTCCTTACACTGTTAATCATACTGTTAATCATACTCAATACCCAATTATTTATAAAAATCACTTTTCACAGAATTTAACCGTACTCAGACAATGTTATCAGTACAACATTCAAAATCAATTAATTAGGGCTTCCTTTAAAGTACTTTTTTTTTTATTCTCAATGTCTTGTCCATTAAAACTCTTTAGGCGTAAGCTCCAAATGACCAAAATCTTAAACCTCTTAATTCATGTCATTTGGCAGTGATACTTATCATCAAATACTCACTAGCCTTGCCACTTACACCAAAACTATTATAATTTTACCAAGAACTGACAAATTTTCATAATCTTCCATATCACTGTTTTTAAAACAAATTGTATTCTGAAAAGCATTCATAGTTCATAATATATTAACTTAATTTGACTTCACAGGTGTTCATAAATTGTTCATAAATTCTGTCAGAAGTTTTATTTTCACAACATTAATTTGTGTGGCTATCTCTTTTCATTTTAACTAATTGTCACATTATTCCTCTATCAAATAGTTAGTCTGCAGATGCACAATATGATCGTTATTGTCTCAGTACCACTTATCTCTACTGCTCTGCAGAAACCAATCCCAGTCACATAGAAAGCCTTAAAGTCACTTGCTCCTTCAAATCTTATTACATAAATTGTAGTTCTCTTAGACATCTAATGTCATGCCTCCATTTAATGGATAAAAAAAAAAAAATAATAATAATAAAATAAAAATAAAACTTTTTCATAAGTTATATTCCTTTGTTCGCCCTTCGGCCTTTCAAAATGTGAGGGGTCTCTGGATAATTTAGATAGTGACTTCAGCCAATTTGTCACTTTGTCTCTGCCGCCAAGTCTATAACATTTACTTTTACCATTTTTGATCAGTTGACAGTGTTTAAATTTAGACCCTCAGAATTTAGACAAGGGTTTTTAACCCATGATGGACGGCAATCATTAACTTTACAATTCCACTTTAAAATAACTACACTAATCCAGAGAGTAATTCAAATCACATCATAAATGACAAAAGTAGTCATAATTGCCAATAACAGACAGAGCTGGGTACCCAATCCACTTAAAGCTCGTCCCATGTTCTGGATCATCTTTTCACCAGATTCACTCAGAAGTAGCAGTTTCTTTAAAGTTTGTTGTTTGACTTAACCCATCTGTAATGGTAAACACTCATTCCAGAGTTTAATGACGCCATACACTCAATCAGGACAGAACAGTTTCACGAATCAACACATACAAAACATAAAGTTCAGTCACCAACGTACACACACACACTCATACTAAACACATAATTATCAACTACTCATTTTCCAGGTTTGCTTTTAGTGTTAACTCTAAAAATATTTAAACTCAGCTTTTACAAAATCTCTTAACCAATTTCAAATCACGTCTGTTCACTATTAATTTGTCTTCACACAAGTCATCTGGTTTGTTTTGGTTCCGATATCATTGCTTTTGTTTTGTTTCAGCTTTAACAAGGCGATAACCGACAGAGTACAATCCCTGTACCCACTTAAGCAGTCTCTCTCTCTCTCTTACACAAATAATCTTTTCAACAGCCTCCTAAGACTTTAACTCAGACAAACTATAATATTAAATTCATTAACCTTTAATCCTTCACAAAGTTTAGAAATTTAAATTTTTAACTTTCAAATTAGAACTATTATAATCATCTCAAATAAGTTATGCTATGAAATTTTTTTAAAATTATCTTTAGTTTAAATACCTTTGTTATCCAGACCTTCTCTTTAAACTTCAAAAGCTGTCCTCATCTTTAGTCGCCACCATGTCTTGGAATTATCCTATGCCATATCTAATGACCTGCAGGAGTAAAACTCATAATAGACACATTAATTCCTAATCATACAGTTTTACTGATACAAATTAATAAATTTTGTTCTGGTCTCCACAAAAGTTAATGACAATCCCCTCAGTCTCTTGAAAGCCCTTTCCCATCATAACGCTTTTCCTCAGGGTGTTCCCTGGTATTCAAAAACAAGATATTCAATGAATGCGGTTTTTGGTGAATGGTATGGAGGAACATTTCTGGGGCAGACTGCTGTATCTGTCACAGCTCCCCCCTTGATGATGCTGCTGGCCTCACAGGCATCTGCTCACTCTCATACCCATCTTACATAAAAACACCTCCCTTCAGGAGATGGCCAGTGGCGGCGGTGACCCCCTGCCTTAGGTTACCCTCTGTCTGGCCAAAGAGGATCTTACCCGTGTAAGAATGGATTTAACCTGAGCATGAACTCAAGAAGTCTAATCTGCAATAAGACAATAAAACTTCTCTCATCTGAATAAGGGATCTACAAGAGAAAACAAGACCCCACCTGGTCAATCTTATCTCCCCCCCCCCCCAGCGAGTCCTGACCATCTCACCCTCTCTGTCTCAGGGCCCACACAATCATGCAAATCTCACAGATCCTGCCACAAGCTGTTTCTTTGTGGTCATAAATAAATACGTTTGGTGCGATTGGTAAAGAGGTTTCATTCCCACATCAGTAGAACAGGTCATCATAAAGAAAACAGGGCTTGTTCCCCTGGTGTGGGAGATGCTCATAAAGATCTTTTGATAAACCTTTGCTGTCATCCCCCAAAGATAGGCGTGACCATTTGGGCATGAGAAAAGTTCAACCAAAAGCTGCATAAATATTTGGGTGCTAAATGTTTATTGTTCTTTGTTCTGGTTGAGTATTTAAAGGGAATTGGCAAACCACTCAGGGAAGCATCTGTATTCAGAACTTCCCACACTGTTGCGGTGTGTCTCTATTGCCAGGTAATGATGACTCTTGGAAACTCTTTTTCTATTATTTTGTAATTGTGTTGTATAGTGTATGCTGATCAGTTGTGTATAATGGGTTCTTTTTATTTCCTTTATTTGGTTTTTGCCTGGCTAAAATAAACATTAATATTGATTTATCTTGTATTTTACTGAAATCATTATTCTAGTATGGATCAATGTGGAGTCCTTTATTTCCGCAAATCTTTTGCCAGAATAGATCAAACCGAGGACCCCATGACTGAAGCATGGAGCGCAGCATGCGGGGTAATCCGATTTCTGACTATTACTGTATTAGCAAGTTGCAGCTTCCGTGTCTATTAATTAAATTACACTTTTTGTTGAGTAAGCAGGTGCGACCACTTAAAGGTAAAATATTCACTCTGCAATCCTCTGACTAATATCAGAACTGGCCAGTTTGTGTTCGTGAACGCGCGACTCGCGACGCGTCTGTTTCTGTACGATATCGGGTCCCTTGATGAATGAATATTTGAGAATAAGAGATACTAAGAAAATCAACGATCCAAATTAAATCACAACTAATCATTTGATCAGCCGTTAATTTATAAACGTAACAAACGCAACGAAAATCACATACAATTAGAGTCAGATTAAATTATTCATGGAGTCAGATTGAAAATTGGATCTTCACATTTTAATACATTAAAGTGATTCTTCCAGAAGTGCTAGAAAAGACATACATGCAGAAGTCCTTCAACCAGCTGCTGGATTCCTACGTTGGGCCAAGCAGGTGGAGCTTACAGCTTATGTAGCCTTTTACAATTTATGAAGTTTAAAGCCTCAATTATTTCACCATGTTTTGATTTCTTTTGGTGTTTGCCAATTGTGTCCCAATATGTGAGCATTTCATCATCTCAGAAGTTCAGCTTTAATCCATTCACAAGATCAACTGTGAAAAAATGTCCTCATTCTGATGAATTTCAGAAAATTCACTGCAAGGGATCCCGGGTTTCGGCACCATCTGTAAGGGTGGGTCGCCTACAGTGGTTCAGGCTGCAGGGTTGCCGAAAGACTAAAGAAACGTTATCAGCAAGAGGATAGAAAACTGTACATTTCTCGTCTTTACCACCCACTGCAACTTATACCAACGATGGAAATAAGCGCAGTTACAATAGCAAAATATGTGGGAGAGCGTTGCTAGAATGTGACTATATTGTATTGCAATAGGTAGCACTTCAAAGTCAATACCAAGTCAAAACTAGTTAGCACATCATTTGTAATAGAAAGGATTTAATGACAATTTCTGGTTATGACAAAATAGATGTACACCCGTCTTTGAGAAATCACCTCATGCACACTGGTAACCGCTCTTTCCATTACGAGATCTTTGACAGTTTTCTTCAACAGAATCAGGTGTTTTCTGGAGCTTAGGATAGGTGCATTCAAGAGTCACCAGAGCCATTTGGTCTGCCTACTAATGTTAAAACAGGGAGACAGGTTAATTACAGCAGAATTTAATCACTAAAATCCATTATACATCTTCAAAGTGGCAACATAGCAGTGCTTAGATTATACTCAGTGAATTTAGTTATAACACCGTCCATTCAGTGTAATGTTCTGCTACATCTTTAACTGGAGCCATCGGTCCTGTACATGGTGGAGGCTAAGATCAGACACAGAAGTTACTGGTCATAGAATAAATTAGTCAAAAATTTCACTTTCATTTAAGGTCTGTATTTAAAGACTAAAATCCATTGAGTTTTACCTGAAACATTTATTGCCCTCTTAATGGCAATAATTTCTTTTAACAAATCTGCGTCTATGATTTTTAACTGAAACACTGTGCTTTACTATAAATAGCTTGTTATCACATATGCCACAGGCTCAGACAGCAGCTGTTAGCTGATTTTGAATGAGAGAGAGACTCTGAGGCATTCAGGACTGGTACACTGCATTTTCATAAACTTTTAACATCAGACATTATCTTTTAACTCTAGCCCAGCTTAAGACTTAGCCATAAATGACATGCGTTTTCAAATAAACATAATTTTATATTTGTCTTTTGCCCATACAGTGAATATAAAAATTACAAATTCTCACTAGTCTCTGTTACACCTGCAATTTCAGCCACAGCACCAGAAATGACATGGTGGGGCCAGATTCAGATAAGCAAATTGTTTCATTACAGCTAAGCACAAGCTTATCTTTTGAAAGCAAAACATCAGCTTCTGGTTTTCAACATATTAACACCAATTAACTTCCCTAGTGTTTTCACCAACCCAACATTCTGTCTAATAAACATTATCAGAGTTTTGCAAGAGTGAGAGGAACAGGAACATATATATTATAATTTTTTGTCATTTAAACCCTCTACGTTACTATTTATATATCTTTTGCAACTCACGGTTTGCAGTCATTGTCTGTAATTTTACATCAACCTGTATAAAAATTATTATAGATCTTTCCTTCAAAATGAATTCCTTAAGACTTCAGTCTTATGACCTTATTTGTATCTCGTTCTTTTCTTAGACAGAGTGGAAGTCTCTTCTTTGTTTCTTTCTTTTTACTTGGTTTCGTTTACAGACTTTACGAATATGTCCAAGTTTTCCACACTTGTGGCATTTAAAAAGCTTTTCGTAGCAGTCACGAGCCATATGCCCTTTCTTACCACAGTGGGAACATTTTATGTCATCTGGTAGAGCAACGTTCAGCAACCTGTGTGCTCCAATTCCCAGTCTCTGGGGCGGTGCCTAAAGCGCCAACCACTTGGACAGTCTGAGAAGAGAGCTCAGGATCCAATAAAACAGACAATGGCTTGCAATTCATGGCTCTATCTGCTTTTTTAAACACATCACAATTGGTAATCAGATTGTACCATCCCTCAGTTACTTCTGGGATTTTTCCTTCGGGGGTTAATGGCACCCCACCCATGTTACAAATACAAATTTTCTGGTTCTCTCTTTGTTTGTAGCCAGTCAAGTTGCTGTTTGACTTTCCAATCAGAATTAAATCACTGGCTGACCATTTTCTTAATAAGTTCTGCTAATTTCTTCAGGGCTTCAGAGCAGAGCTGCTTACAGCGTTTGCTCTCTTTCGTCTCAATATCTTTATCAGGACTGATCATGTTACTGATCATGTTACTCAATTTGTCAGCCATATTTTATTCACAGTTAATACAAATCCATACTCACCTGAAACAGCAAGAGATGGAGGCGGCGATCTTTGAACAACACAGCTGTGGCTTCTGCGTGATGAGACTGCAAAGTACACTTATACGAAAAAGTCACATATACTGTTCCATGCCAATTTGGGTCACAATTTTACTCAGGATCGTTCCAGATGCATTCCTGGCAAACAACCCTATATCTATTTTTATTTTGTTTAACTAATGACTTAATCCCTGACTGCCTGATTCTCTAAATTCGGGGCTCCCCTATCTGAGATGGAGGAGATTGAGCAGGTTTTGCGGCACCCACTGGACTGTCTCACAGATCACGGCCCAGGGGACGTGCCCCTGTAGAGGTAGTGCTACACCAATGGCCCCTAATGAGCCCCCCCCTGTATTAGACACGTATCTTGCGCTGTCTGCTACGTGTTAACCGTTGCCCGTAGTAATGTGGCGTGCTATCAGTGACTTCTTATACCCTTATGCTTTCCAATAAAACACTTAGTATAATTAATCCTCACTCCTATCGAAGTGAGGCTCTTCCGCCCTCCTTACCCAATCTCTTCCAGTCAGCGAGCCCTAACCTAAAAATAATAAAAGGACTTCCTACCTTGTTTGCTGATTTGCCAGGGGTGTCACCTAAGAATGATTGCTCGCCAATTTCTCCACCATAGAGTAAAACAGTTTAGGACCCAAGACCAGTTATGAATAATGAAGACCAAGAGTCAGGAGTGCAATTAATTAAAGAAAAATTTACTGAAGAATAGTTTGCAGTTTCATCAGCAGAAGCCAGCTTCAGGTCTCACAAGGAGTTTTGTAGGCCGCGCTCCCTCTCTACCCGTCTATCGTACATACAATTTCTCAACAGTTATACTCTTTTCAAGGTCTAGCCACGTCATTACTGCAAGTTGAATGATTCTGATTGGCTAAGAGAAAATAGACAGTCATGGTAAAGTTCCACACATTGTCAGTTAATCAGATGCACGTGACCATAGATCACTTGTTGATGCTTTCACCATGGAATTAGGCACGTAGTGACCATCCAGGTCTGGAACAGGCGCCAACTTGTCCAGAACAACAAGTCCACCCATCTCTTAGGATGCCCGTAATCCACCTCCAATACAGATCTGTAACACAGAATTTTACGCACATACACAGATACACAGTCTCTCCAAGGTTGGAGTTGGTTGAACTCTAGTTCTGACCAGAAAATTTCCCAAAACATACTGATAACATGTACTTTCTCTCAGTAAGAGGTACAGACAATAGTACAGGCAATATTCATCTTGATTCTTTAGTGTTTCAGTAAAAGGAAATAATAATAAAAATATAATAAAAATGAAAGACAAATCCATATTTCATCTCTGGAAGCCGGGCTAAGTGAGTAAGCACTGTTACTGCACTCCTGGCATGTTAGGGGTGTGTGATCCCCTAGGCCAGACCCTCAGTCACTCCTCAGAGACCAAATACAAACTTTAGAAAACATATATAAAGAAACAAGAAACAATAAGTGGTTCTCTTGATTAAATAATATCATAACTGGAAAGAATCATTAAAAATCATTATAATGATATAGGAGGATAAATATTGATTATAAATTTAATTAGGATATATATATATATATATATATAGGTGTATTGAAGCGGCAGTGGATTTCAGAATCTGCCCCTTTCAGTTTAATGCCTTAGAAATCTGTCCAAAATCAGTTTTGTGAGGTGCACAAACGCTGCCTTACAAGTTATTGTCTGGTAAGGCAACGAGGCAACAAGTCAGCTGCCTAGGTTTTCACGCAGCCACTATTTAAGTTCTCCCTTCACAGTCTTTCATTGCTCCTGCCTGTCTAAACTTTGTTTTGGAATTCTGTCTTCATCTTTGTCTGCCTTCCTGCAACCTCCTGTGACACTAAACCTATTTTTTTAAACCTATTCTTGCATCTCAATTTAAGATGGTAAGTAGATGAATTGTACAATTGATGTACAATTCATTACATTTTATTAAATTAAATATATTTATGAATTTTAATCATGCCCCTTGCTCCATACATAATTTAGAATTTTCCCACCATCTTAACAATTCAAGCTTAATACCACCTAAATGCAAAACGTATTGTTATGCTCTTTCGCTTTCTTAATTTAGGATATTTTCTTAGAAAAATATTAATATACACTACTATTTGTTATTAATTAATCAGCGTATTATATTTGTGAAGAATAATTTGGCATATCAGCTCTGATTAAAAGTGAAATAACAGTAATCGAATTATTAGCAATTACAATGGTACTATTTTTATCTCCTTGAGACAGTTTCTTCAGTGTCTATATTCCATTATGATAATCCATAAAGTGTTGCCTGCACTTTAACAAACACAAAAGAGGTAAATTCTAGACTGTGAACGTTTTTAGTACCGCCTCTGACAGAATCCTCTGCAGCTAATACTTAACCTTTGTCTGTTCCTGTGCTTTGAAATGAGCTATTACTATTATAACAAGTAACTAGTCAAACTAGGTGATAAGGTCATCAAGTTTTCTAGAAATTCAATTACCTAGTCCTGGTAGGATTCTGACATTACAGCACCTAAATGTGCTTTGGGCATTATACCGCTGTTTGGGAAGCTTAATTATAGACGCAGCACAAAGTGCAAGTCTGAAATGTGTTTAGCACGCTTCCAGCTTCTGAAAGGAAGCAGTATGACTTCATTATGGTGTTTTGTGTGTAACTGTGTGTGTGTGTGTCCCTGTTTGTGGAGTGCGTTAATATACCCCTAGTTCAAAAACCACAAGGAGCCTTGGAATCATTCAAAAAAGGCCCTTATCAAAACAGACACAGGTAATTATTAAATAAATTGCCTGGAAGTGATTTCAGTGAGCCCATTTAATTTCCATTCAGTTAACATGCAGAGCAGTATCCAAAAATCGAAGGCTGTCAACATCTGCTGTCATGACAACACTTAAGTGAAAAAAAATTAAAATGCCCATTTATTCAGCCTTTTATTCATTTTAATAGAAGTTTTTTTTCTGTCCTCTACTTTGATTGGACAAGTTCCTTCCAGAAGTGTGTGTATCACTGTTTGTCTGTTTACAGCGCCTCGCAATGGTGCAGAACACATGGTGTTAAACTAACAAAATTAAAAGCTTCACCCTGATCGAATAACACACAGATGTCTTTAAACAAACGACCTTCATGCTGTTTATAATTAGATAAGCAAACTGTGCACTTCAGTCTTCTGTCAAGATTGCAAGGTTTCATACTGTGGTAATAACTCTTTGAAGAGCACTCCGAACCAATTCCCTTAATGCTTTTCAATTCAAATGATGGGAAACATGCATCTGTATGCTCTAATCAATGGGGAAATTATTTACTCATCACATGTCTATTAACACTGATTTTAAAATGATGACTCTATAATGAATGTGTAATTTTGTGTAGAAGAGACTGCTGTTAAACAACAGGAACAGGGGACAGTTGCACCATCTGTGCGTAAGTTACAACTTATGTATTAAATTGGGTACATTTAGAAATATAGCGGGTGAATTGTGTATATGATGTATATTTACGATGTTATGATGAACTATATGCCTTTCTCCACTGACGTTCTGAGTTGTTCAAAGCGTTTCTAAGGATACTGATTTTTAGAAGGCAAACCGAGATGGTGAACGGGAGCATGGTTTGTGTAACATTAGCAACACATTATTAGCTGTTTGATAACGTAGTCAAGCCAAAGGCTAATTATTATTAATTATCGTTATGTGTCCGACGTTGTAGAGCGCGATACATAAAACGTATTACCATTCTGATACATCAACTTGTAGACGAACCTGTATAATTCACTCTTCCACTTCTTCTGAATCAGTTTCTGGTTCAAACATATATGGCTGAATTAAACCAGTATTTCCACTTGCCATTGTGCAGCGTTTACTACAGTAAAGTTGACCGAGTGGATCAGCTATTCTGAGTTGGTGTAAGTGAGTGGAGGTGGGGCTAATTTGCATATTTATGGATCTGAGTATAGTACATTTTTCATAGGAAAAAAACGTTTAAATGTGTCATTTTTGGTGATCAAAGATGAGTTTTAAGGGATAAAATTATTGACTACAGGGGGACTTTAAAGTTAAGGCTTATAAAAAAACAAAACCATTGCCCCTTAGATACTACAGTTCCTTAATATGATGTACATGCACAAATAATCATGAAATAAAATATTTAGTATATTTAAATATCACATTTCAATGTACAGTCAAACCAAAATTTATTCAGAACTCTTTAACATTTTCTCACATTATCACAGTTTATTCACTATAGTTTAGAATTAAAATGGTAATAAAATATGACAAGAACTCATCTTGATAATGTACAAATTCATCTTGATAATGTCAGATAACTTTGATAGAAAGGTATGTAATGGATTACAATCAGCCAATCAGCTGTCGGCTGTTAAATTTAAGTACACAATTAGATAATACCAATTTAGATCAACCAATTAGCAAGCAATGCTTCATTTTGTTCAGTCTGTGGTGTAAAAGGTCGCATTAGCAATTGAAGAAAAAACACTTCAGCAAAACATGGTCAGGTCAAAGTGTCTGAATAATTTTGGTCCCAAATTTTGATCAATTTTACTGGTAGTCCACTGTATGAAATTTTTTTGGGGTATAATATGTCACAGTTTACTTTATTTTGCTATCCTCACTTACATAAATGAACTATAGTGTCCTGCACCCACTAGTAAAAAATTATATCTGGTGAATAATTTTTGGTTTGACTGTATATTTTAAAACATGGTCATTTGAAAAACATGCCTGTTGTGAAATTTCTGCAAAATTATATTATATTGCTTCTTGCAAGTAATACACTTGGAAAGTTAAAAAGTCCAGGGATTGCTGTGAGAAAAAAAAAAGTTAATTTTTATCCGAACCAGAGCTGGAAACATTTTATTAGGGACCAAGCACTGAATGGTGCGATGGCACCTATTGTATCCTATTTTCTTCTTCTTCTTCTTCTTCCGCCGCCATGCGAGTCTATGGCAGCCCATAGAACCGTATGGTAAAAAAATTTGCACACTGATAGAGGTCAGTCCAAACATTCACCACAGCAAATTTGGAGTCTCTAACTCTAACTCAATCAAGTTTCACTTACATTTATGCTAATAACTTTTGAACCATAAGGGCTAGAAACAAAATGTTTCCCTCTGATTCCTTGGCTCAAGACGTTTCGATTGCATCCTATGACTTTTCCTGACAAAAAAACTACTTTTTCGAACTCCTCCTAGACGGTGTGTCCGATTTTATCGAAAATCAAATCAGATCATGCCATGCTGGCAAAAAGTTATCAAAAGCTTTTTGATAAACCCAACCGTTCTCGAATAACACACAAACAAATTCGACGTAGAGCACCGCAAATTGGACACGAGGCTATATCTCCGCAACGCTTTAGCGTATTCAGACCAAACTTGGTATATGTCATCCCAAGCATGACCTGAGGCTACATGCTGTGTTTCAACACAGCGCCACCTACTGGTCAGAAGATGTGAAAAATGGCTATATTTGCTTATAACTTCTGAATGGTTAGCTCGAAAATCATAAAACTGGTCTCTTCTGATTCAGTGCATCATGCTGAGTCGTATGATTCCCATATTGACTATTGTGGGTGTCGCCATTTTGAATTTTGTTCTATAATGCTGTATTTTAAGAACGCATTAGCGTATCGTTAAAAACTCGGTATGTGTCATCGGGACCAAACCAAACCTTTCTCGAGTAACATCAACAAATTTGTTGGCATGATGCAAAGCTGATTCTGAGGCTGTAACTCTGCAACGCTTTGGCATATTGACACAAAACTTTTTATGTGTCATTGTCACCTCACACTGACCACACCATAATAATTTGATTACAGTGCCACCTATTGGTCAAAAGTAATAAGCAAGTTGATCATATGACAGTGATTGTATTTGTGATTTTTCAGCCATTTTGACAAAATAAAAAGCTCCCAGCCATGCTTGCATGTCATATTGTTCCTTTTTGTGCTTGGCCCCGATAATTGCTGCTTGCAGCTACATTTACGTTTGTTGTTGTATGTATATGCTACACCCACACTAAACCCAAACTTAACAGAAAGTGTTAACAAAAGCAAACATGAAAAAAAAGGCATTTACGTACTGAGTCAACCATTTTAGCTTGCTTCTAGTCTTTAGTTTTTGTCTTTGATTTGTTTTATCGTGATTCATGGTTCTCAAGATTCGCATCATTCTGCATCACAACTGCAGTGCTGTACCACGTGAGCTACAGAGCGAGCCATACATATGAAGCTGGTTATGTGATGTGAACGACAAAACATACTATCATTCACTATGGTAAAAGTGCTCCTAAGGTCAAAATATAGGATTGTGCAAGGAGCCGCATGAAAATAAGTCTTTATTAATCAATAATCTGCCCCTGTAATCACAATTTGTGTAAACAGGAATAAAGGTTGTTGGTGTTTTACTGCCACTAGTGTTAATTTCAGATGGAAACTGTAGTGAATTGTATCGCAAAAATGTAGGTAGAGGCACGTTTTAAAAATGAGCCTGCGTTCAGTTTATTATCATTTTACGACAGTTATGTGAGGCAGAAGAAATCTGAAACATCGCTGCAACAAGAACTCAAGAGAAATGCCTGGCTTTTCAACACTACTTGTTGGATCAATCAAGATAAATGTCATATTATGATGCTTCATATTACTTTACGGAGAGCTTGTGATTTGAACAGAACAGAATTAGTGACAAACAAATCTGTTAGTGTAAACTTTATGTGCCAATTCAAGGAAGACCTTATGAACAGCTGTTGCAACCCTATCCAGGGCCATAACCACGTCCTCCCAATATTCAAAATAGTGGCTGATCAAACTAGTTTGTATAGTTTTATATTTGGTTCCACTTAATCTTGAATGTTACATCCTTTAGCAACACTTCTTCAACTACTCTGTCTCCCATCGCTCCTTCTCTTCTCTTTCATCTATACATTTTTCTGTTGATTTTAACCCTCACATTATTAGCATGCAACTCTTCTTTGAGCTGGTGCTTCCAGGTATGTGCAAGTATAGGTCTCTGCAGGATAGTAATAGGAGTTACTAGATCAGTGGGCGAGGCCATAAACATAGGGGCATTTTCCACTGCATTACCCGATTTTCCCACGTCACAGTGTGGGTAGGGTTTAGGGGTGGGGTCGGGTGAAGGAGATCATTTTCATTGCATGATTTATAAACACCCATCAGTTTGAAAACACCCACAAATTTAGAAATGCCCACTTTTGTTCCGCAGAGACCCCATACTCGGTATGTGCGACTCTCAGCTCAGTTCACCTTCATTGATCTGGGCAAAATGTTCCAGTTGAATATAGCCCATTCAAACAGTAATTGTTTCTCATGTGCATGTCTGGGGAAATTTTTTTTGCATTGCACCTCAGTGATAAAACTCAATTGAATAAATGAGTTTTGTGATCCTACGAACCCAGGAACACACTGCTCACGTGGTTATAGTTGCATGGTTGTCTGCTGTAAATAAAATGTCATATGCTTGGAATAATAAGAGTAAATTCACATTTAATTTAATAATAGGAAAACAATACTCTATTTATTATTAGATTTTTTTGTTTTGTTTAAAGATAGGAAGATAGTTGAAATGGTTTTCTGTCTTGTAGCCTATTTTCTCAAAATGATGTAAGTCATTTGAACAAAAACCTGCTTGGTTTATATTTTTTAATGTATGTCATTTTATATAATATATTTTAAAATTGTATTGCATACCTGTTGCTGCCACAATAACGGTCCATTTCAAATGTTTACATGCTTTTGTTCTCTTTCTCTTTTTTTGTTCTCGCTGAGGTGGATGAAATATTGTTCTTGTAAACAGTTCCAGCATTTCAGTAAAAGTGTACATCAAATGCATGCAAATTACAGTGAAGCGCAACGGTTATTATATGGGCATACGGTGCTCCACAGTGGTCAAAAAGGATTTAAACAGTGAATTTTGAATTGATCTCTTCTTGTAAACTCAGAGATGTGGATTCGGGCGGGAGTTAAATTATCACATGTCCTTGATGTTTGTCAAAATACAGTAGGTACTGTAATTCAGCTTGGATTTTTTACGCAGTTGGTGATAAAAAACACTGACATTCTGGATTCGGATGGCAATAAAATCACAGAATAGCCCCTGTAAATTACTTTGATTACTTGTCTTTGTTGTATCCCTATATGTTTAGATTGGCGTTTTTTAAAGGGTTGTTCATTGATTGTCTGCATATGTGATTGCCTGGCAGACTCTTGTTGCCTGTGCAATTACTGCAAACCAAAATTAGACATCATAGAGAACATGCAATCTCTTGTTGCTGCTAAAAATAGTGAGCCTCTAAAAGCGTGATTATAGGAAGTGTTCCCAAGGTCCAAATGTTGTGTTTATTTTAAGAGATGTTTAAAATAAGGCCACAATAATCAGCTGATTGGCCCAAATGGAGTTATCAAGACTCTGTTGGAACAATGTCTTAACAGATGGTTCCTGTCTTGTTAGAACAGCATGAACTGAAGGTGCTATATGAACATTCACACTCCAAGTTTGTTCTTAAATCCCATGTGTTATGCATAGGCAGAATGTCCTACGAGCAGGAGGACTAGTAAACCGATAACATCAGTTGTGACGTGTGCCTTTATCATCATGTTGCCACAATTATGCCCCCATTGTCATTATTTTCCATAGGCTGTTTGTGAGTGATGTCAAATGGGTTTTTTAATCATATCCTGTCTCAGCTGCACAAAACATTCACCCTTGACTTTATCTCACACACAACTAACAAGCACTACTCAATGTTATACCACTGCTGTCATCAGGGCTCCAGAATGAGTCTAAAAAACTTTGCAACAATAGCCTTAGTTATTCTATTTGATTTCAACAACAAACACAGCATGAGTCATGATGTGTGATTCCTGAACAGATTCATAAAGTGAGTTAGTGATTTGAATCAGACTCGTCAGTAATTTTTTAGAGCCATTACTTGCTGCCTTAATGAAACATTTTTCCAGTTTCTGACAACACAATCTCATGGCAATTCGTAACTATTTTAAGTTTTGGAAAATTGGCTAATTCGTGTGAATTCATACGATTTTGTACATCATTAGTTTATTATATATTTACGGTGCACGTCAATGTTTGCATTCAACAACAAACAGCGTGAGTCATGATGTGTGATAAGTGAACAAATGATTCTTTTGAACCATTTGTTAAAGAGTCAGGCACAAAGATTCATGAAACCGTCTTGCTTGTGAGCTAGCGATTTAAATCAGATCACAGTCATTAATCGTTTTAGACTCATTTTTTTTCGGTTACTGGCAACCCAATTTTATGGCATTTCATAACATTTTACAAATTGACATATTGGTGGCTAATTCTCACAAATTCATACAATCTCATTTGAACGTTTTCGTACAATCTGCTTACGCCCAGTGATGGGTATGTTAAGAGGTGGACCTTCATGCTTGCTTATTTTCTAATAATCATAGTTTTATGATCATAGTCATCATAATAATCATAGTCATCATTGTTGTGTGATTCACATTGTACGAATTCATATGAAATTGCCACCTCGCAAAGTTACGTTTTTTCTGTGAGATCTGGGCTGCGTTCAGCCCCGACAAAACGTTGCAAAACCTTTTTTTAAACGTAAGCGGTGGTGCGTTGAACACCCTGTTCTGATGACGCAAGAGTTGCAACTATAGCAGCTGAGAAGGCCATTCTTTGTGTTCTTTTTGAAGAATTTTCGGTATAAATACGTGTTTAATACTGCAAAATATGCTCGATGTTACAGTCACTGCCCTTGCCGTCCACATGTTGCGTATACCGAGCTGCAGCGGACACATCTGTAAACGACTTTACTTGGGCTGACATTTTTGACACACCCACCAAACAAGAGAAAACGTATCTCAAACCCCGTTGCACACCGTTTCCAGGAAACATGTCGTTCAACCTGGAAACCATAGTAAAACGTTGCACACCGGTTTGAGCTTGAACGTGCCCCAGGTTGGTTACAGCAATGTATTTTAACAAATGTATTTAAATGGTACAATTAGAAAACACCCTAGTTTATTTAATTGTGTCAAGCACATTATATGATTCGTTGATGATAGTGAATAACAATCTTAATCTCTATAGTTTAGTTTATACAGTGGGGAGAACAAGTATTTGATACACTGCCGATTTTTCAGGTTTTCCTACTTACAAAGCATGTAGAGGTCTGTAATTTTTATCATAGGTATACTTCAACTGTGAGTGACAGAATCTAAAACAAAAATCCAGAAAATCACATTGTATGATTTTTAAATAATTAATTTGCATTTTATTGCATGACATAAGTATTTGATCACCTACCAACCAGTAAGAATTCCGGCTCTCACAGACCTGTTAGTTTTTCTTTAAGAAGCCCTCCTGTTCTCCACTCATTACCTGTATTAACTGCACCTGTTTGAACTCGTTACCTGTATAAAAGACACCTGTCCACACACTCAATCAAACAGACTCCAACCTCTCCACAATGGCCAAGACCAGAGAGCTGTATAAGGACATCAGGGATAAAATTGTAGACCTGCACAAGGCTGGGATGGGCTACAGGACAATAGGCAAGCAGCTTGGTGAGAAGGAAACAACTGTTGGCGCAATTATTAGAAAATGGAAGAAGTTCAAGATGACGGTCAATCTCCCTCGGTTTGGGGCACCATGCAAGATCTCACCTCGTGGGGCATCAATGATCATGAGGAAGGTGAGGGATCAGCCCAGAACTACACGGCAGGACCTGGTCAATGACCTGAAGAGAGCTGGGACCACAGTCTCAAAGAAAACCATTAGTAACACACTACGCCGTCATGGATTAAAATCCTGCAGCGCACGCAAGGTCCCCCTGCTCAAGCCAGCGCATGTCCAGGCCCATCTGAAGTTTGCCAATGACCATCTGGATGATCCAGAGGAGGAATGGGAGACGGTCATGTGGTCTGATGAGACAAAAATAGAGCTTTTTGGTCTAAACTCCACTCGCCGTGTTTGGAGGAAGAAGAAGGATGAGTACAACCCCAAGAACACTATCCCAACCGTGAAGCATGGAGGTGGAAACATCATTCTTTGGGGATGCTTTTCTGCAAAGGGGACAGGACAACTGCACCGTATTGAGGGGAGGATGGATGGGGCCATGTATCGCGAGATCTTGGCCAACAACCTCCTTCCCTCAGTAAGAGCATTGAAGATGGGTTGTGGCTGGGTCTTCCAGCATGACAACGACCTGAAACACACAGCCAGGGCAACTAAGGAGTGGCTCCGTAAGAAGCATCTCAAGGTCCTGGAGTGGCCTAGCCAGTCTCCAGACCTGAACCCAATAGAAAATCTTTGGAGGGAGCTGAAAGTCCGTATTGCCCAGCGACAGCCCGAAACCTGAAGGATCTGGAGAAGGTCTGTATGGAGGAGTGGGCCAAAATCCCTGCTGCAGTGTGTGCAAACCTGGTCAAGAACTACAGGAAACGTATGATCTCTGTAATTGCAAACAAAGGTTTCTGTACCAAATATTAAGTTCTGCTTTTCTGATGTATCAAATATTTTTGTCATGCAATAAAATGCAAATTAATTACTTAAAAATCATACAATGTGATTTTCTGGATTTTTGTTTTAGATTCCGTCTCTCACAGTTGAAGTGTACCTATGATAAAAATTACAGACTTCTACATGCTTTGTAAGTGGGCAAACCTGCAAAATCGGCAGTGTATCAAATACTTGTTCTCCCCACTGTATGTGTAGCCTGAGGTGGTTAGGGTCATTGGACATTCAAGGCTTAGTGCAGACCGGGTGTATATGGTGCCATGCTTTGATTAAATATTGGAATATTATATGTTTTATGATTAAATGTTGATGGTACTTCTGCAAGGTATCATTTTAATGAAGTAACCCTTTTTATCACTAGAGAAAAGACTAAAAAGGCCCCGCTTACTGTCTGAACTGCAGAAGTTTCCTTCAAAACGAGGTAGTTAAAAAAGAACAAAAGAAGTTTGTTCCTTTAGGCTTTCCATGCAGGTATGGTGTATATTAAGGTGAAAGTAGTGCTCGCAGAGTATTTTAACTTTGCAGAGTGTTTTAATCTTCTAAGATTAAAATAGTGGATTTACAAAAGTTTGTGGCATCATATCTTAAAAGTTTTGAAAGATGGTAAGTGGGCTCTGGGCAGCCTGTATGTGTTTTGCTTTGTTATCATTCTTATGTCTGCGAAATATTTGGTGCTTACAGCTGGGTGGAGCATAGCTCAGACAAAAGCCAACAAATCCTGTAGTTTCTTCACGGTTGTCTGCAAAACTCAAGGCTCCGCAATCATTTAAAGGAGCATTCTTTGTTATGAAATAAACTGCAGTTTACAGTGCATTTTATGACTTAGAAGCAGATTAACATTAACATGCTCTGAATGATTTTAATTGTGACAAAAAAATACCTGACATGAAAACTTGAGAAAGTCAAGGTAACAAAAAGAATTACGTAGCCCTCACCTGGTTGAGTGGTGACATCTGAGAAATATGCAGTGATATTTTGTGAGTAGCATGGTGGATTTTATAATATAATAAATCTATAAAATCTTGGCTTGGAAGGATTTGGAGGGCTGCACTGTATTTGTGTTCCATGTGTTGTGACTGAAAGTGTGTGAACATTGCTCTGGTGGGCGATTCATTTCATGGTCTCTTCCAGTCCACATCAAACATTCATTTCACCTTTTCACATTTGGAAGTTTTTTCACCTTTGTAATCCTTCCACAGAGAAATCTGGAGAAAATTGTCTTGCTCACAAATTAGGCAATTATACTTCTCAAAGACTCACTTCAGAAAATAATGCAAGATAAGAATACAAATGCTATGAAACTGCATTTCAAACATTAGAAAATTTATTCCAAAACTGATTCCACAGTGTTTGAAGAGGTAAAACAGAGTATTGTATTTATCAGTACAAAATGCAGGTCTTGGCACATATCACTTGTCATGTTCTGTAAATGTCCATCCACGTACACATGCACATATTTCTTCATGAATGATTTTCTAAAGGTAAATTTTTCTACATCTATTTGCAGATTTGTATCTTATCCTTATTTTCGGATTTGAATTATATAAATAATTTCTAGAGCAAAGCTTGTCTGACACGGTAATTGGCAATGTGAGCAACGTCTCATCCTTTAATGTTCATACTTTCAGCTTCATGCTGCAGCCAAGAGTACTTTTCCAGCAAATAAATGTATGAAATATTTTTTAAATTGTTTAAAATAGTCACTTGTGATTATGACCAGAGGAACCTTGTAAATGCCTGCGAGTCTTCAAACACCTACTAAATGTCAACTTACTATGGATAATTGCAACTCTTATGCTAAACTTCAACACAAATACACAAATAAAAATAGACCCTTTACAGTTTTTAACATACTCTTATCTGTATGACCATAAATGACGAAGTATTTTAAGTTGTTTCCGCTGTTATAATGAGGGGGGTAGTGGGCAGATGACATCATCCAGACATGCCAATTATCGGAGCTTGGCAGAAAAAAGACTACAGGAGTGGAAAAACTAATCTCTGCACAAGTTTTATTTTTCATTATTACCTAGTTCTGGCATTAAACTCTAGATGGCGCAAGCTGATAGGTCTTTAACTCATTTGGTAGCGATCACATCATTATCTACATAGCACAGCTGATTGGTTGCTGTAGTATTGCTGTTAGCAGTCTGCAGCATGCTTTCAGAAACCCTCCACCTTCCCCAGATCCACCTGCTACGGGGGTTAATTCATGTATGTTACATGTGCAATGTCTGTGAATGTATTGGCAGTAGCAAGTCTCAGTACTTGCTCTGTAGCAGCAGCAGCGTAGCAGACAGTAGCGGCTCCTGGCCATAAATGTAGGTAGGGCAGATTCTGGGTCTTAGTGCTAGATATCATAACCATTTTGTAAGCTTTATATTCTAATCGCTGAACACATTAGACACACTTTTGACAGAATTCGAATGTCCTTGCATTATTCAGCCTGAGGATGGCACTCTAATGATAATTGACAGACTTTATTACACACGACAAACGCATAGAATGCCATCTTAGAATTGCCTTAATGTAGTATTAATTGCGTCCGAATGTTGTTTTAGAATATTACAAGTTGTGTCAACGCTATCTCACGACCAATTCGTACGTATTTGTACGAGGTGGCTAATTCGTACGAATTCGTACGAATTCGTACGACCTCACTCATATGAATTCGTACTGTCTATACTGCAGTGATGGGTCGGTTTTAGGGGCGGGGTTAGGGGTAGGTCATTCGTACAAAATCATACGAATTGACCAACTCGTCAAATAAGTGAGGTCGTACAAATTCGTAAGAATTAGCCACCTCCACCTCGTAACACTTTACGACTTAAAATAGTCTAGAAAATCTGAAAAATATTTGTTGCTGAATGCTGAACACATTTATAATTTATTAATTCGGTGTATATAGAGGTCTATGTTTGGATGGATATTTTGGTGAGGCTCTGCCCCACCTGCCCATACAGACGAGCCTCGGCTGGTAGCAGATCTATTCCGCCAAGACCAAATACATTAACATAGCCATATCCATTACCATGCCAATCTCTATTACCATACCAAACTCCCGAGAGTTATGACAGAATTCTATTTATTTTGTACTTTTATAACAAAAGAGACGGTTTTCAGTTTTGTAGCTGATTGTGACCAAAAAACTTTGTTTTTTGTCAGCCCTACAAAAAATATGACCTATATGCAAGAGTGCATTCTGTTTACCGCTTAGTGCTTAATACTTTAAAGGAGGCTGTACTAACTACCTCAGGTGGGACTAAATACCGCTAGGTGGAGCAATCTGTAATATGCTGTCTACTGTCTGTTCAAAATAAATGAAAAGAAACCTAGCATTGGGGATTTGTTGCTTTTTCCTGTTGTACCAAACTCATATCGAACCGTGATCCCAAAACCGAGCTATACTGAACCGTGACTTATGTCTACCGTCACCAGAAAAACAGTGTAAAACAGGGAGAGATTACATGAACAATACAGCTGGTGATCCGATATAAATGGCATTTACATCGGGTCAGCCACATTAAACACTGTTCATGTAATCTCTCAACGGGGATTGATGGCATTAACTTTAAACAGAATGGTTGACATGAGACGAACACCAAGCAAAACGCTTCACTTGAAACTTTAAATTACAGCCAAAATGGACAGTAATTTCAAGCCCATATCCGACAGTTGTTCGCCACTTGATTTTTGAGAGTCTTTCTCTGGATCGATGGACTGTGATATTGCAGCACAGATGCTCGACACTCAACTCTGCAATGCACCTTTTGTGTTTTGGCACTGTTGTTGAGAGAGACAATCCTTCGCTGACAGACCTTATTTACTGGGCCTTTTGATCATAGAGGAGTCGGTTTTGTGACAGTCATTAGTTTGTAGTGTTGACTACAGGGACCAAGCTCTGTCTACCATGTTACGCTCCCACTTTATCAAAAAAGAATGAGTGGTTGGAGGGAGTAAGGGACTCACTTAGAAGCTACAGCCGCTATGTGATTTGGTCGAATAATGATGCCCCCAAAGAGAGTTGGACAAAAGAGGCACAAGGAAGAACAAGTGTGGTGTTTCATTAAACCGCTGCAATAGTTGATTCCAATGTTGCGTAAACATTTTAGATGCGTATATTAATCCCAAATGCTACTTTAGAGACTGCACAAGGTAAATTAAGGTTAAGATATTTTAATTAATCATCTAACTGAAATGATAATGACCCTGTTTAGGTACAGTAGCAAGTCTATTTTACTTTCTGAGTCTATTAATATGAAATCCCTAATGTCTCTAAATTGGATGTTTGTGTCTCGCTACTTTATCCATTAAGCCAAATTTCAAAGCTTTCAAAAAATTCCCTCAAGGTTAATATTTTTTAAATGAAACCGTCAAAATAGTGCCAGTTATAGAGGCCAGTTATAGAATAACTGCCAGTTATAGTGCCAGTTATAGAATAAAACATAATAATGTGGCATGTCCTCACATTAAATTACGAGAGGTACCACTTGATGATGATATTTGCTTATGAAATCGTCTAATGCTCTTAAAATAAAAGATTTTTCCCCCCACAAGAAATCTTCTGGACACAAGAACATTGTTGCAGTGCTTGAAAATGGTTGAAATGAGCAGAACGATTTCAAATTTTTTTATAAATACTTGACTCTGTCACTGGAAGTGAGGCTTTTTATATTGAAGTAGGATACACTGTGAAGAGCGAATGAAAACCTATAACAGAACATAAAATTTATTCACAGTATAGTACGATGATGGACAAGCATGCTAATTGATTTGAAATGCTTGTGAGGACCTTCATGATTGTCATTTTTCTGTTTTCCTCGGTTCAGAGTTTTTTATGGGGTGTGAAGGAATTATATGGGATTTTGGAGTAGGATTGTGGGAGGTTGTAGGAGGTGATGCGGGATGTCAGCTGCTGCTATGGGAGGAATGAGAGAAATGAAGGTTTAAAGTTTTTAGTGTTACTGCAGCTAAAACAGCTGAAACTATTTTTTCTGGCTTTTTAAATAATTGATGTTAAATGAAGAAGACAGTTGATCAAGTGAACAAAATTTAAATAAGGTAGGAGGAACAGAGTAAAAGAAAAATATCAAAAAGAACTACATATATAAGTTAATGTTTTTAATACCTTATTCCATTTTGTATCTGTCCTATTTTTTCGTAATGTAGATTTACTGTGTCATACCAGCTTTGGAACAAAATTTTGAAGCTGCTGCTTTTCCATGTTCTGATAACAAGTGAGGCTATTTCAGTCCTTGAAAGTAGAATCTGCCCATCTATCATTGAACTAGTGTTGATGAAATGTCTTGTAACGTTTGGAAAATGAGACAGCACCATTTCAGAAATTATGATGTCTAGATGAAAACCTCAAGAGTCTTATTATAAATCCTTATTCAGAATTCTGGTACACAACCAGAAAACATTCATTGTGTTTCATTCTCTTGTTCCACACCCCTAGAAATGTGCTGTGTCTTATTGTGAAATTACTTTGTGTGTGTGTGACTTAAGATGTTCTCTGAATTTTTATTCTCATTTTAGTCTCATTTTGGAAACAACTGAAACATTAATGACTATGTTCATCCAGCATTCATACACAGATCAGCTGACATGAGCAGCTAGGTCGGAACTAGTCACTGCTCATTTGTCTCTTCTAACCGATAACTCTTCTATTCCCGTTATCTGAATATAATTGCTTGGGTCTAATTGTGGCAGCATAATTGCAAGAACTTGATTCTGGCACATACATTTGTCAAATGTGGAGAGATGTACAAAAATTCATCAGCAACTGAATAAAATGCTTGGCTGAGTTAAGGGCAGAGAAAAGAATGAGAAAGAACATTTGCATAAAATTTGTCAGAGTACAAATATTGTTCTTTTGGGGAGTTTTGACAACTTTAGGATTCTGAATACATACATAAACCAGTTTTAATTTTGAGAGAGTTAGCGCACAGGAAAATTAAACCAATTGTTTAAAGACATTCGGATTTCAATACTAAAAAGTGCCTGAGTAATTTGAAAACACAATTTTCTATTCAAACACTGTTATTGTTTCTGTATTCTAGTACATTATAACGGGGTTCTGCTCACCATTATATTCTCGCAGCGAGTGTTTGCACTCAGGTGTAAATATCTGATACAACAAAATGTATGTTTCATGTCAAAGACATGGACTAAAGACGCATGGACATTTCAGTGTGGGCAAACAAATCCAGCTTATTTCTGATTTCCAAATTTAGTCACAGCAGAATTAACCATTGTGCATCTCCGAGCAACACAGTAGTGGCATATAAACCGATCAGGCATAACATTATGATCCTAATATTGTGTTGGTCCCCCTTTTGCTGCCAAAACAGCCCTGACCCGTAGAGGCATGGACTCCACTAGGCCCCTGAAGGTGAGCTGTGGTATCTGGCACCAAGATGTTAGCAGCAGATCCTTTAAGTTCCGTAAGTTGCGAGGTGGGGCCTTCATGGATCGGACTTGTTTGTTCAGCACATCCCACAGATTCTTGATTGGATTGAGATCTGAGGAATTTGGAGGCCAAGTCAACACCTCAAACTCATTGTTGTGCTCCTCAAACCATTCCTGAACCATTTTTGCTTTGTGGCAGGGTGCATTATCCTGCTGAAAGAGGCCACAGCCAACAGGGAATACCGTTTCCATGAAAGGGTGTACATGGTCTGCAACAATGCTTAGGTAGGTGGTACGTGTCAAAGTAACATCCACATGGATGGCAGGACCCAAGGTTTCCTAGCAGAACATTGCTCAAAGCATCACACTGCCTCTGCCGGCTTGCCTTCTTCCCATAGTGCATCCTGGTGCCATGTGTTCCCCAGGTAAGCGACGCACACGCACCCGGCCATCCACGTGATGTAAAAGAAAACGTGATTCATCAGACCAGGCCACCTTCTTTGATTGCTCAGGGGTCCGTCTAGCCATCACAATTTGGCCCTTGTCAAACTCACTCATATCCTTACGCTTGCCCATTTTTCCTGCTTCTAACACCTCAACTTTGAGGAGAAAATGTTCACTTGCTGCCTAATATATCCCACCCACTAACAGGTGCCGTAATGAAGAGATAATCAGTGTTATTCACTTCACCTGTCAGTGGTCATAATATTATGCCTGATCTGTGTACATACACAATATATATATAGGAACGATAATATATATATTATAGGAATAAAACAAGTGAGTCATTGAATCATTCAAAAATTTCTGGTATTACTATCCTTGCTGGGGCATTTTGTCTCCGTAACGTAGGTAATACTTGAATCACACACACACAGAGCTGCTTTTCTTCAGTACTCTGGCTCCTCTGTAGCTGCATTTGCATTCATTCTGTGGTTTACCTTTCATTCTGAGTGGATGCACCATGGTTTTTTGTCTTAGATGGTGCCAGCAATATCTTATGCTAGACATACATGAATTATCAGTGATCCCTGCATGAACACCTCACATCTGTATGCAAAGACCATGTGCTGTGTTTGAATGAAAGGGACAAAAGTCATAAGCTTGTTTTGTTGACAATTACAATGTTCTTTATGCTGTTTTATGCTTGAATGCCTGAGCTAATTTCCCCACAGACGTTGGCAGTAAAAGACCCTGAGCAGCCATCTTTGACTAGTTTTTCAATCGTTTTTTGAAAGTTTTGAATAAAGAAACACAAAAGAGTATGTGAGAGAGAACGTGCGCAAATAACATATTAACAAAACTTTTATTGCTTTTCCTTTCAGTCAGTCTTTCACTCAACTTGAATAGTCAGCATAAGACTCTTCACAAACCCAGACTCTCTATTATATTTACTACAATGAGGTTAACACAGATCGCTTTTGCTTTCTAAGTGGCACCCCACCATTTAGCTCCTGAAGTCATTAAGATAGATCTGCCACTATTGAGTTCTTGACTTACACTGATAAGTTGCGTGGATGAATGTGGAAAAAATGAATTTACAGCCTGTTTCTTGATCCAGCTATAGCTGATGGCTGTCCTTCCCTACTCAGGACACACATCTGGCCTTGGACACAGACAGAAAATTGACACACTGCTCTTCTCATAGAAGCAGATTTTCTTTTTGTAATCCAGCCAAAAGCCCCGCAGTCATTTCCCGCTGGAAGGCGCACTACTGTGCATAGCTAGACAACTGTCACCAATCATTTGGGCTGTCATGAGCACTTATGCAAAATACAATGTGTTAGATGATGTTTCAGTGGGCTTTGATAACTGAAATTTGGGTGTCTTGAAGAGGATGTTTAAGATGACAAGTCTATCTTTTAAAGCAGACTTGTTTTTGCAAGAGTGCATCTCCATGCATATTTTAAGAGCTTTGAATGCACATGATTGATAGATATTTAAAGGAGTTTCCTGGGTTTAATACAAGTTAAGCTCAATCAACAGCATTTGTGGCATAATGTTGATTGCTACAAAAAAAATAAGTTTGACTCGTCCCTCATTTTCTCCCTGAAAAAGGCACTTACAATGGAAGTAAATGGGGCCATTTTTTATGTAATTTAAAGGCAGAAATGTGAAGCCTGTAGTTTTATAAAAGCCCTTAATTCTTCTGTTAAAACTTGTGTATTATCTGAGCTGTAAAATTATTCTCATCGTTTTATGGGCATTGTAGGGTTGTCATGGCAATGAAATTGTAAAATTGGACTGAGCTACATAGAAAAGGTTAGTAAGCTAACACAAACGTGTCTCTTTGAGGGTACTGTCTGAGTGACAAGCATTTTTTTTCTTCCTGAAAGTGTTGTTCATGTCTTGTGGCTATTGAAACACAGGGCATCCTCATTCACTTGTATTTTTAAGTGCCCCACTGTAGCTCATTTAGTCTAAATAAAATGTTGTGGTAATCAACATTAAGCAACAAGTGCTGTCAACTGAGCCTAGTCCTTTAATGTGAATTTTGCAAATTTTCTTAAATCTGCTAATTGCATGTACAGTTTTTTACACTTTAAACAACAATAAATCTGACACTTACTGTAGCATTTTAAGACCAAGCAACATTTTTGTGAACAATAGTTTCAACAGGATGATGTATAATAGCTGTCATTCATGACTCATCCCAATGTTTATACACAGTCTTTCCACTGGTGATTCACATCCAAGAAAAGAGCAACTGTTTGTCGCAAACAATGTGAATGGATTGACAGGGAAAACATGCAGCTGTGCTTTTGACAGACCTCCAACTTGATAAGTGTTGATAGACCTTCCATACAGTGATTGATTAAAGTAGAGGCAGATGAGAGGAGCTGGGAAAAGGCGGCGACAGTCACCTCACCTGACAGCATCAAACACAGATGGTGGTTGTGTGGAAACACAACGGTTAAAAGCTACAGCTCATTAATCTCATCTCATTTTGATTACGCTGATGGTTTCAAATGCATCTCTGCTTTCTTTCAGATGCACAGTTTTGCACAGATTTTTTTTACCCCTATTTGCAGTCTGGACAATTCGATGCAGGTTGCTGAATGTCAGAGCCAGTCTGCAGATTTGCGGCAGTTGGAGTTGACAGATTTAATAGAAAATTGATGTAGAGACTCTGCATCACTCTTTTTAGCTTCACGCTTTGATTCCATCCAGTCAGAGGAAAATAAATATGTTTTTGATATTTTGAGCCGATTTTAGAACACATGTTGTTTTCATTTGTCATGAGTTTGTTGTATTCAGAATGGCTTGAAAAGGATAACACTTTAGAATAGGTAACTATGCAGGACAATTACTACATTAACACTTCAGCTACTACTATGAACTAGTATGGAAACAAGATTAACTAATTGTTAAGTAACAGCAAATTTAGGACTGAGATAGTCACTTACTGGTAATCAATAATTACTGAATGAGATAAGCATCATGAAGAACTATTAACTATGACAAATTGTATAGAATTACCAATTAATTAATAATCACAACTTTACTATTGTAACGGTGTTTGCAGGCAGACAGATGAAGACAGATGAATCAGGTTCCAAGGAGGTGTAGTGGCTGACGACATCTGGGGAACGACCGCAGGAGACGAGGATGATGGATCCATAGGCGCAGACGAAGAGCCGATGGAAACGAGCTACATCGCTGGTACTGGAGACCAAGGTGATGCCGCGGCGACGATCGTTGAAGGCGGTTCCAGAGTACCCGAGTACCCGACAGAGGCGATGCCAAGGGGAATGAGGAACCCGCTGCAGCCGTAGGGGTGGAGGGACGGAGTGCAGCGGACCACTTCTGTGGCAGAAGTGGTGTGACGACTGACCAAGGGGGAGCTAGCAGGACGAGTGAACCCGGTGGAACTGCAAGTCTGAGGGTCTCCGGTGGAGCCAAAGGTGGGAGGAGCCAAGACGGAGCATACAGGTCGACAGGCCGAGAACAGAGAGAACAGAAGCCGGAGGCGGAGCCACAGGATGGATACACGACCTGCGGCTCGACGTCACAGGGACTCCCCGGAGACGGCGCAGGGCTGTAGACATCCGGCAGCGGCTGGGCTGGAGGACTGGCTGAGCTTTAAGGTGATGGTGGCAACAGAAGTCTTGACAAAGTCACGGTAAATATAACACAGTCCATGGAGGTTGATGAAAAAAAATCATAGTTCATGGTACTGTCTAGAAACAGTGATGATGAAGGTACCGGGTGGGATAGGGTGGGAGTCGCTAGCTCCTCACTGAAGTTTATCAACCAGTCCTCATTATCCATACTCACTACTCCCTCGTCCACTGGTGTCGCGGGCTCAGACTCACGATGGAGCTCCACTTCCAGGGCGAGGGTCAGCTCTGTCCTCCTCTCCTCAGGCTCTGTGACAGAAATTGTAGACCTGGGCAAGGTTGGGATGGGCTACAGGACAATAGGCAAGCAGCTTGGTGAGAAGGCAACAACTGTTAGAAAATGGAAGAAGTTCAAGATGACGGTCAATGTCCCTCGGTCTGGGGCACCATGCAAGATCTCACCTCGTGGGGCATCAATGATCATGAGGAAGGTGGGGGATCAGCCCAGAACTACACGGCAGGACCTGGCCAATGACCTGAAGAGAGCTGGGACCACAGTCTCAAAGAAAACCATTAGTAACACACTACACCGTCATGGATTAAAACCCTGCAGCACACGCAAGGTCCCCCTGCTCAAGCCAGCGCATGTCCAGGCCCATCTGAAGTTTGCCAGTGACCATCTGGATGATCCAGAGGAGGAATGGGAGAAGGTCATGTGGTCTGATGAGACAAAAATAGAGCTTTTTGGTCTAAACTCCACTCGCCGTGTTTGGAGGAAGAAGAAGAATGAGTACAACCTCAAGAACACCATCCCAACCGTGAAGCATGGAGGTGGAAACATCATTCTTTGGGGATGCTTTTCTGCAAAGGGGACAGGACGACTGCACCGTATTGAGGGGAGGATGGATGGGGCCATGTATCGCGAGATCTTGGCCAACAACCTCCGTCCCTCAGCAAGAGCATTGAAGAAGGGTCTTGGCTGGGTCTTCCAGCATGACAACGACCTGAAACACACAGCCAGGGCAACTAAGGAGTGGCTCCATAAGAAGCATCTCAAGGTCCTGGAGTGGCCTAGCCAGTCTCCAGACCTGAACCCAATAGAAAATCTTTAGAGGAAGCTGAAAGTCCGTATTGCTCAGCAACAGCCCCGAAACCTGAAGGATCTGGAGAAGGTCTGTATGGAGGAGTGGGCCAAAATCTCTGCTGCAGTGTGTGCAAACCTGGTCAAGAACTACAGGAAACGTATGATCTCTGTAACTGCAAACAAAGGTTTCTGTACCAAATATTAAGTTCTGCTTTTCTGATGTATCAAATACTTATGTCATGCAATAAAATGCAAATTAATTACTTCGAAATCATACAATGTGATTTTCTGGATTTTTGTTTTAGATTCCGTCACTCACAGTTGAAGAGTACCTATTACAGACTTCTACATGCTTTGTAAGTGGGCAAACCTGCAAAATCGGCAGTGTATCAAATACTTGTTCTCCCCACTGTATGTGTCTGAGATGTGAGCATGTCTTTTTTACTCTGAACATGGTCACAAAATATATCATAATTACTCAAGTATTACCTAGTCACGCTTCAAGAACTACTAGTAGTTAATGTTGTAATTAGTAATTAATTGGTAATTCTTTATCATTTGTAATCTCGTTCTCATTCACTATTATTCTGCAGCGTTACTGTATCTGTAATCTGTTTCAATTTTCAAGGTAGCTATAGTTCACAACTGGACATTCTTCCTGTTTATCACAAGTTAGTGGTTTATTCAGTATGTGATTTGTCCGTTACGGACCCATTTTTATAGGGTGTTTAATCCTTTAAGCGTTTTATTGGGTGTGCAGTCCCTTGTCAAAATGCCTGGACTACCATATGTACACTTTAGTATTTTTATACTAGTGCTGCACACTATCAGTCTGCCTAAAAAAATGTCTCAAACATGTGCTTAGTTTGCCGCAGCCTCTTCCAAAATGGCAAAAGAACAGGACTGGTATTGCTTTTGAACTGCTGCTTGGATCTGTAAAGATTTCAGATGTTCAATCTGCCTCTATCTGGCAAAGAAATAAATGTCTTCACCGTAAGACATTAAGGCACAAATTATATGAAAGTGGCCCATAAATATGTTATTAAATGGAAATAATCAGCAATTAGTCACACTGATGTCTGTCATCTTTTGGCCTAGCTGCAACATCACTGGAAGTTACCCAGCGTCTGTTCAATGATCTAAGCAGAGCTTTGCTGGGCCGATGTGATGTTTTTATGGACACACCGTTTCCAGACAGTAAAAGTCAACAGTGCAGCAGCAGTTAATGGTTGGAATCGTCAGGGTGCAGACGGTGAGCCCTTTTCCCTTCCTCTATGATTTATGAGTTATGAGGAATTAGAGTTTTCTTTTATAGGGCCTTACTGAGTCTCATCCGTTGCAGTGGATGGTGGGGATGGTGAAGGCAGGCTGCCCTGCGTCTGAGTTTGCGGAGCAGGGGAAATTATTTTATCCACCCACTTCCTTCTCCTCGACAGGACTGTGGCAGATTTGTGCATCTTACTAAAACCATCCATCAGGGTGTCTCAACAGAAGAGCACTGAAGGAGAAAAAGTTATTTAACTGATTACTTACATGCATTCCCAAAGTGGGCCGATTTCTCAAACACAAAGTGACCCCAATTATTGAAGTAATTGCTGTGTCAATAGTTATTTTCTGTTGAAGGTAATTTTTTTTAGGGAACACTGCTTCTAGGACAAACTGACTTTGCCAATCAGTTACTCAACCTTTTGAGAATAGAAGACCTAATTATCCGCTAATCAACAAATAAGCAAGTTTAACAAAGTAAAAAATCTGGAAATGTCAAAATGATGTATGATCGAGCAAAGTATCTGTTAGCTAAGAGCCATGCCTCAGCAAGGTCCTTCTTTTCTCCATTATTACTTATTCATTTGTGAAGTCCAGCCTTGTTTGTCCTGCACCTGGTGTTCTGTTGCTGTTTACTCTTCTATCATATTAGTGTTGCCATGTGTCCTCTGGGAGAATGGTCACTGTGTGTTCCCGGGAGCTGAATTAATGTTGTAAAGATCTAATTAGATGCTGTTTTTATTGTTTTGCATACAAATGATGGAAGCATTTAAAGCTAATTTGTGGTGTGCAGTGGTTCAGTAGCAATTTGACTAACTTTTCAGTAGTATTACAGCAGCTTTCAAAATAGTGTTTTTGCTGTAACAAGCTTTTTAAAACAAGTGTCAATTCGTTCTACTGAATAAATAGCCATTTCTTTCATTTTTAGAGTTCATTCCAATTCAATCCAGTGAATTGGTTAATTGTACACGACCCTCTCTCATACTGTATGTAGTGTAGAAAATTGATTCTTAATAGTAAATTGATTCATTCTAAATGGTCCTTTCTCTCATATTGGTTGTAGTGATGGGAGAAGCGAAGCTTTTCATAATTTTGAATCAATTAAACCAACTGCGTCGCAAAATGATTCACTGTTGCGAAGCTTCATGCGCTGAGGATATCAGGTGGATAAAGCCATGCATGTTAATCCAATGATAAGACAGCAAAATTATACTCAGACATAATTCTACAAAACAATTGAAAATGTTTTGTTTAAAGCTTAATCATTACATTCTAATCAATAATATTAGTAAATATCATCACTTATATGTGTATATCATCTTTTATTGATTTGCAGCACTTAATTCGTGTACCAACAAACTTTTTTATTACTTTATATAACAGAGCCCCTAAAAATGATTTTGCACAAATGTTTTGCTTTCCCTGAGAAACTTTGCGTTCCTTCGCAAAAACGTTTACGTTCTGCAGAGAAACTTTATTTTTGCTTGCAAAGAGCTCAAAAGGTTTTGCAAGTGAATGCAAAGTTTCTCGGGGGAACGAAAAACGTTTTGCAAGTGAATGCTACGTTTCTCGGGTCAACATAAAGGTTTTGAGAGCGAACACAAAGTATCTCTGGGGAACGCAAAACGTTTTGCAAGCGAATACTAAGTTTCTCGGGTTGAACGCAAAGGTTTTGCGAATGAGCACAAAGTTTCTTGGGGGAACGCAAAACATTTGCGAGAGAACGCAAATGCATTGACATTATTTTTCTCATGTTTTTGTTCCACCACCATGTCCCTTATAGGGGCTCCGTAGATATATATTAATAATAATGATAATAATTTATTGATGCACGGCGGTCTGTTATTGCAGGTACATCGTCTTTACATTTTCACGCCCCTAAACATGATGCGGAACAAAACGAACTGTGTAATAGTTGCGTTACATGTCAGTCAAACGTCCTCTTTGGCGGCCCTTGACCAATGAAAGCTGCGAAATAGTCCAGACCTTCTGCCGTCAGTCTAAAGGTCTGGCTACGCGAGACTAGGTTCATTATAATGACCTCAGTTATATAAATGACAAACTATTCTGTTTTTTTAGTGTGTGTGTGTGTGTGTGTGTGTGTGTGTGTGTGTTTAGTTTACATTTGCAGTCCAAGTTTGATTCTGTTGGAATTGTTCATTATTCAGAAACTCACTGTTTTGTGCCTGAAAACTGTGCCGATTAAATTCTAAATTATATCAGTAGATATAATTCAATGTAGTGAGCTACTTTTTATTAGTAATTTGTAACGTGTAGTACTCTTTTCTAAATAGTAGCTTGGCTTTACTTTAAATTATTACAAAATACAGTGGGGAGAACAAGTATTGTTCACTGCCGATTTTGCAGGTTTGCCCACTTACAAAGCATGTAGAAGTCTGTAATTTTTATCATAGGTACTCTTCAACTGTGAGTGACGGAATCTAAAACAAAAATCCAGAAAATCACATTGTATGATTTTTAAGTAATTAATTTGCATTTTATTGCATGACATAAGTATTTGATACATCAGAAAAGCAGAACTTAATATTTGGTACAGAAACCTTTGTTTGCAATTACAGAGATCATACGTTTCCTGTAGTTCTTGACCAGGTTTGCACACACTGCAGCAGGGATTTTGGCCCACTCCTCCATACAGACCTTCTCCAGATCCTTCAAGTTTCGGGGTTGTCGCTGGGCAATACGGACTTTCAGCTCCCTCCAAAGATTTTCTATTGGGTTCAGGTCTGGAGACTGGCTAGGCCACTCCAGGACCTTGAGATGCTTCTTACGGAGCCACTCCTTAGTTGCCCTGGCTGTGTGTTTCAGGTCGTTGTCATGCTGGAAGACCCAGCCACGACCCATCTTCAATGCTCTTACTGAGGGAAGGAGGTTGTTGGCCAAGATCTCGCGATACATGGCCCCATCCATCCTCCCCTCAATACGGTGCAGTCGTCCTGTCCCCTTTGCAGAAAAGCATCCCCAAAGAATGATGTTTCCACCTCCATGCTTCACGGTTGGGATGGTGTTCTTGGGGTTGTACTCATCCTTCTTCTTCCTCCAAACACGGCGAGTGGAGTTTAGACCAAAAAGCTCTATTTTTGTCTCATCAGACCACATGACCTTCTCCCATTCCTCCTCTGGATCATCCAGATGGTCATTGGCAAACTTCAGATGGGCCTGGACATGCGCTGGCTTGAGCAGGGGGACCTTGCGTGCGCTGCAGGATTTTAATCCATGACGGTGTAGTGTGTTACTAATGGTTTTCTTTGAGACTGTGGTCCCAGCTCTCTTCAGGTCATTGACCAGGTCCTGCCGTGTAGTTCTGGGCTGATCCCTCACCTTCCTCATGATCATTGATGCCCCACAAGGTGAGATCTTGCATGGTGCCCCAGACCGAGGGACATTGACCGTCATCTTGAAGTTCTTCCATTTTCTAATAATTGCGCCAACAGTTGTTGCCTTCTCACCAAGCTGCTTGCCTATTGTCCTGTAGCCCATCCCAGCCTTGTGCAGGTCTACAATTTTATCCCTGATGTCCTTACACAGCTCTCTGGTCTTGGCCATTGTGGAGAGGTTGGAGTCTGTTTGATTGAGTGTGTGGACAGGTGTCTTTTATACAGGTAACGAGTTCAAACAGGTGCAGTTAATACAGGTAATGAGTGGAGAACAAGAGGGCTTCTTAAAGAAAAACTAACAGGTCTGTGAGAGCCAGAATTCTTACTGGTTGGTAGGTGATCAAATACTTATGTCATGCAATAAAATGCAAATTAATTATTTAAAAATCATACAATGTGATTTTCTGGATTTTTGTTTTAGATTCCGTCTCGCACAGTTGAAGAGTACCTATGATAAAAATTACAGACTTCTACATGCTTTGTAAGTGGGTAAACCTGCAAAATCAGCAGTGTATCAAATACTTGTTCTCCCCACTGTACCTTTCCCAGCACTGCAATGGTTGATAAAGAGCATTTCTCTTCTGCTGACTGATAAAGCACAGGGATCAAGTTTAGGCAGTCAAATTGGTCATAAGGTTATTTTAGAGGCAAGATACAGTATCTTTTTGAAAAAAGCTTAACACTTAGACAGGTAGTCCAGGAACACTGGTGAGGGACAGTCATGACTCATCATCAAAAACTTTAATAAAACAACATTGTATATACACTCACCTAAAGGATTATTAGGAACACCATACTAATACTGTGTTTGACCCCCTTTCGCCTTCAGAACTGCCTTAATTCTACGTGGCATTGATTCAACAAGGTGCTGAAAGCATTCTTTAGAAATGTTGGCCCATATTGATAGGATAGCATCTTGCAGTTGATGGAGATTTGTGGGATGCACATCCAGGGCACGAAGCTCCCGTTCCACCACATCCCAAAGATGCTCTACTGGGTTGAGATCTGGTGACTGTGGGGGCCATTTTAGTACAGTGAACTCATTGTCATGTTCAAGAAACCAATTTGAAATGATTCGAGCTTTGTGACATGGTGCATTATCCTGCTGGAAGTAGCCATCAGAGGATGGGTACATGGTGGTCATAAAGGGATGGACATGGTCAGAAACAATGCTCAGGTAGGCCGTGGCATTTAAACGATGCCCAATTGGCACTAAGGGGCCTAAAGTGTGCCAAGAAAACATCCCCCACACCATTACACCACCACCACCAGCCTGCACAGTGGTAACAAGGCATGATGGATCCATGTTCTCATTCTGTTTACGCCAAATTCTGACTCTACCATCTGAATGTCTCAACAGAAATCGAGACTCATCAGACCAGGCAACATTTTTCCAGTCTTCAACTGTCCAATTTTGGTGAGCTCGTGCAAATTGTAGCCTCTTTTTCCTATTTGTAGTGGAGATGAGTGGTACCCGGTGGGGTCTTCTGCTGTTGTAGCCCATCCGCCTCAAGGTTGTGCGTGTTGTGGCTTTACAAATGCTTTGCTGCATACCTCGGTTGTAACGAGTGGTTATTTCAGTCAAAGTTGCTCTTCTATCAGCTTGAATCAGTCGGCCCATTCTCCTCTGACCTCTAGCATCAACAAGGCATTTTCGCCCACAGGACTGCCGCATACTGGATGTTTTTCCCTTTTCACACCATTCTTTGTAAACTCTAGAAATGGTTGTGCGTGAAAATCCCAGTAACTGAGCAGATTGTGAAATACTCAGACCGGCCCGTCTGGCACCAACAACCATGCCACGCTCAAAATTGCTTAAATCACCTTTCTTTCCCATTCTGACATTCAGTTTGGAGTTCAGGAGATTGTCTTGACCAGGACCACACCCCTAAATGCATTGAAGCAACTGCCATGTGATTGGTTGATTAGATAATTGCATTAATGAGAAATTGAACAGGTGTTCCTAATAATCCTTTAGGTGAGTGTATAAAAACAAGGTAAAACTATATCTAATACTTTCATTTTGAAACTTGATAGCTCCTTTCCTTTTGTAATTTTTTTTTGGTTTGCTTTTAACCATTATGGACAAGAAGTTGGTTCATGCTTTGTTCAGCCCAATTGTAGATAACAGTCCTCTTCAGTGAACTGTGAAACTGTCATAAATAATATTCTATCCACAGTCTTGTGTTGATTCTCTTTTGAATTTTCAATCCTTGGGTAATCCTATGAAATTTAAATGTGGTTTTGCTGCTTTTTTCTGTCTTTTGTCAAAAACCTTATAATAATTTATATGGAAAATTCAGTTAGCGATAGCTGGAATCTCTGCTATAATATCGGTTTTGCCAGGACAAATTTATTCTAGCTTCATGCATTCTTTTTTTATCAACACTTGAATGTGGGTAAATTTCATAAAGAAACATTTTGAGCAAAAAGCTGAGAAATACATGTTTTTGTCAAAGACTACATCCAGATCGGATTCAGAACGATGATCAAAACATAGATGGAGTAGATCAAGTCCATCAACACCCCCAAAGCTTGCACAGTCCTATAGCTCGTCCTGGGTTGACATTTCATTCAGTAACATTAGGCAGTTTTGCTGTTTAATGTTGATGATCACGCTATTTTACATATGCATATAATTACATTCTATCGCTTGTTTTTGCTTTTTCTTCATGTGTCTTTTAATCAGGAGATTCAGTACTCTTTCAGAAGATGTGTCATAGTGCCCCCTACCTTATAACAGTGAAATTCCGGAAAACCGGAAATTTGCGGGAAAACCCCGTCAATGGCGGGGAAGTGTTGTCTCATAAATTACGGAAATTTCCGTCAATGGTGGGGAAAGAGTTAAAAACTCTGCTCTCTTTTTTCACGTATGACAGTGTGCAGCATCATCTTTTTATCGTTCTTTTGCGCATGCGGGTCAGTCCAGGAAGATGATCTATTCAGACTGGAATCTGATATTGGCCACATTTAAAACAACAGTGTGAACAGCTATACAATCTGAGCAATAAATCGGAATTGAGCACTAAGGCTCGCAGTGTGAACGTAGCCTATGATGCGAAAGCAGATTTTCACATTTAGAAGGGTTTGTTTGTATATTCATTCCATATCAAATCTGAATGCTTAAATATTGGCAGAGGCTATTTGCACTAAGTGAAAATAGCAGTATTTTCTTTCACTAAGTGTAAATAGTTGTTAGATTCTATTTATACTTAAGTGCAAATATTGGCAGATACTTTAGGACTCTCTCATCACTGTCAGGGAATCAACAACTGGCTGATGACCTGAATGAGTTTTACTGCAAATTTGAAAATCTCAGTCTCGCACCCCACATTGACTCTGACGGTCTATCTGCACAACCATCAACACCTCCAGGAACCCCACTCTCCTCCCTCCTGCACTTCGGGTCTGTGAAGAGGATGTGTGTCGGATCTTCCGGAAACAGAAGACAACAGAAGACATAATGAATCATTATGATTCATTATGAATATTTGAATCAGTTAATGAGATTAACTTGATGTAGCTACATTAACATTACAATCAATCAATCAGTTCATCCTGTGAACGCTCAGTATTATTATTAATTAATTATAAGGAAAGGATATTTTTCATGGCCACAGAAAAATAATTCTTCCTTTGTATTTACAGCACTTAGAGCTGTAAGAATCGGTTTTACTGCTAAAACAAAAGCTGAAGATCCAACCCCCTGCAATAGAACAATAAAACTCACTAATCTGGAGAGAAGATCTCACAGAAAGAGTGTAGGACATCGGCCTGCCCAAACCTTCTCCCCCTCTCCCTCAGCGACTCCCTTCCCTCTGATTCAAGTCACAGAATGCATATATACCACAGATGATGTATCTTGTTAATCTATTGTTTTTCCACTTTCATGTGTGGTATCTTTTTAAAGGTCTCAGTGTGATTGGTAAAATGGTCTCAACTTCACTGCTGTCACTGGTAGGATGAGAAAGATTGAAACTTTGATTGAATTCTGTTCTCCTTTTGAATGGTCTCAGAAGATATCTGATCCTCTCCCCCGAAACCAGGTGTTTGTGTTGCAAATATTTACAACCCTTTTGTTCTGGTCTGGGTATTTAAGGAAGGGTGGCAGAGCTGCTATTTGGGAACATTCTGTAGCCAGAACCCCCATGCAGTGCTGTGTCAGTGTCCGAGAGGCACTCACACACACTGTATGTACAGTGCCAGATATAATGACTCTTTGAAACTATTTTCATATTACTTTGTAATTGTATTTTATATTTTTATGCTGAAAGTTGTGTACCATGGATTCGTGTTTAATTATTTTTATGTAAGTTCTGTCTGGCCAAAATAAATGTTAATCTTGATTTATCTTGTATTATTCTGAAATCATTATTCTAGTATGGATCAATGTGGAGTCCTTTATTTCCGCAAATCTTTTGCCAGAATAGATCAAACCGAGGACCCCATGACTGAAGCATGGAGCGCAGCATGCGGGATAATCCGATTTCTGACTATTACTGTATTAGCAAGTTGCAGCTCTCGTGTCTATTAATCAAATTACACTTTTTGTTGAGTAAGCAGGTGCGACCACTTCAAGGTAAAATATTCACTCTGCAATCCTCTGACTAATATCAGAACTGGCCAGTTTGTGTTCGTGAATGCGCGAATCGCGACGCGTCTGTTTCTATGTGATATCGGGTCCCTTGATGAACGAATATTTGAAAATAAGAGATACTAAGAAAAACCAACGATCCAAATTAAATCACAATGAATCATCAGCTGTTAAATTACAAACGTAACAAATTGAACGAAGTCACGTAAAATTGGAGTCAGATCACTTTATTCATGGAGTCAGATTTAAAATTAGATTTTAATAAATTAAGTGAATTTAACAGAAATGCTGAAAAGGCTTACACGCAGAATCCTTCAACCAAGCCGTTAGATTCCGTTTTTGGGCTAACGGATGGACCTTACAGAGTGCATAACAAGATTGATCATTTAAGTGACAATTTGTTTGCAGGCAGGGAGTCAAATAACCAAACATATATTGTGCACAAAGTTTATTAACTAAATCATAAAAGCATACATACACATCACACATACATGGTAAGAAGGAAAGTGAGAGAATGAAAAACCGGGTCAGAACAAAGGAATGAAACTATGGAAACATCTGGGAGAACCATCATTGACTACAAGCTCCTTTGTCTGAACAAAGGGGTTTACAGTTTAACTAACTACACAGCGATTTGTATATCGTACGTTACTTGCATTTAACCTGAGCTGTAGAAGAGCGTCCGAGGTGAAATCGCAGGAGAAAGTCTTGATAGTTCGGTCCGAAGGTGTTGCAATCGATTTCTTCTGTGTTGACTGAAGAAGAAATGATGAGCTTGCATGATTATTTCGACTCCGTCAAGGTTGAGTAAGTTGCACATAGCTTGAGGTGTTGGGCCTGCTGGCCCACCGGCCATGTGGTGGCCTTGGGTTTCCTGTCCCACACACACATATGATGTGTGTGTAGGCCTTATCAGCCTGGCTTTCTTGGCCTGGCTAAGAGCCAGCCAAAATGACGCATCGGTTCAGCAAGAGAGAGAGAGTGGGCGGATCTGTGCATCTCTCTTTAAAGTCTGCAAGAAGTCACCACCCCTTCAGTCAGTGAGCCAATCGTATGCAGGCTTTCGGAGGGAAAGTTTTACGATCCTTTGTCTCAAGCAGATCGTTTGCAGATTGGTTGCTGATGAAGGAACTATTAAAGATTCTTGTAATACTAATATGTTGCACAGGTATCGACATATCATATACACAATCATTCAGATTTTTAAATTACAACTTCGTAGACACCAAACATGCCATACACATGATTTTCGTTAACCATAGTATGCAATTCATAAATCCAGCAGAGATTGAATTAATACATAGACCAAACCCTACCCCAAACCTCAAAATCATGAGATGGATATATGTTTATATATTTCTCAAGTGGTTATATATAGGCTATATGGGTTTAAGATGGTTTATTTGTAAAAAGAATTGAGTGGGAGTCACAGCTCTCTGCAAATTCTTTCTGGTCGTAAACCCATGTGTCCTGTAACCCGAGGCCCGGTGTTAGCTGCACTAGGGATGTTAGTTGTAGTTTTGGGGGATGGTTTCACCAAACGTTGTTGGGAGAGTAAGTTTGCTGGATCATTCATTAAATATAATGAATAAATAATTGTGTCTGATTTGTCTCAATCGTTACAGCTGTAATTCCCTTTCTGCTTCAAATGCTCCACCATCATCCCCATCGCGTGAAAAAAAAATTGCTGGACTTAATGACTACAGACCTTTTGCTCTAACATCTGTGGTTATGAAGTTATTTGAGAGACAAGTATTGGCTTACCTGAGAGACATTACATGACCCTTGCTGGACCCCCTGCAGTTTGCTTATCAAGCAAACAGGTCAGCGGATGATGCAGTCAACATGGGACTGCATTATATCCTGCAACATCTGGACAAACCAGGGACTTTTGTGAGGATCCTGTTTGTGGACTTCGGCTTTCAATACCATCATCCCGGCCCTCCTCTGTACTAAATGAGCCCAGCTCTCTGTTCCTAGCTCTGTCTATCAATGGATCACCAGTTTTATGACAGATAGGTAACAGCTAGTGAGAATGAGGAAATTCACATTTAACACCTGCACAATTAGCACTGGCACACAAGGATGTGTGCTCTCCCCTCTGCTCTTCTTCCTGTACACGAATGACTGCACCGCCAAAGACCCCTCTGTCCAACTCCTGAAGTTTGCAGACAACACTACTATCATACTCATACACAAAGGTGACGAGTCTGTGTATAGGCAGGAGGTTGAACAGCTGGCTGTCTGGTGCACTCATAACAACCTGAAGATGAACACGCTCAAAACAGTGGAGATGATGACTTCAGAAGAAACTTGCCACAGGGGGTGCTAATGCATTTCTACTCAGCTGTATTGAATCTGTCCTCTACACTTTAATAACTGTCTGGTTTGGCTCAGCTACAAAATCATCGGAAGACTACAGAGGATGGTTCAGACTGCTGAGAGGATTATTTGTACTCCCCTGCCCACCATCCAAGAGCTGTATATATTCAGAGTGACAAAAGGGCTCAGAAAATCACTCTGGATCCTTCACATCCAAGCCACCTTCTCTTTGAACTTTTGCCATCTGGCCAGTGCTACAGAGCACCGAGCACCAGAACAGCCAGTCTGTTCTGAATAGTTGAAAGTTCATGAACAGTTAAAAGTGAAAGTGACATGTGAAGGCCAAGTATGGTAACCCATACTTGGAATTTGTCCTCTGCATTTGACCCATCAAAGTTAGTGCACACACTTTAGGAGCAGTGAGTAGTGAACACACACACACAAGCAGTGGGCAGCCATTTTGCTGTGGTGCCCGAGGAGCAAACCTTTGGGTTACCAGTCTGACTCTTAAACCATTAGGCCACGACTGCACCAATGTTCTCCCCACTGTGCAATGATAACTATGTGCAATATCATTTATATTTATTTGACAATACCCTTCTTATTCCATTCAGTGTTAATTCTATTCTATTTGTACAGTGGGGAGAACAAGTATTTGATACACTGCCGATTTTGCAGGTTTGCCCACTTACAAAGCATGTAGAAGTCTGTAATTTTTATCATAGGTACTCTTCAACTGTGAGTGATGGAATCTAAAACAAAAATCCAGAAAATCACATTGTATGATTTTTAAGTAATTAATTTGCATTTTATTGCATGACATAAGTATTTGATACATCAGAAAAGCAGAACTTAATATTTGGTACAGAAACCTTTGTTTGCAATTACAGAGATCATACGTTTCCTGTAGTTCTTGACCAGGTTTGCACACACTGCAGCAGGGATTTTGGCCCACTCCTCCATACAGACCTTCTCCAGATCCTTCAGGTTTCAGGGCTGTCGCTGGGCAATACGGACTTTCAGCTCCCTCCAAAGAATTTCTATTGGGTTCAGGTCTGGAGACCTGCTAGGCCACTCCAGGATCTTGAGATGCTTCTTACGGAGCCACTCCTTAGTTGCCCTGGCTGTGTGTTTCAGGTCGTTGTCATGCTGGAAGACCCAGCCACGACCCATCTTCAATGCTCTTACTGAGGGAAGGAGGTTGTTGGCCAAGATCTTGCGATACATGGCCCCATCCATCCTCCCCTCAATACGGTGCAGTTGTCCTGTCCCCTTTGCAGAAAAGCATCCCCAAAGAATGATGTTTCCACCTCCATGCTTCACGGTTGGGATGGTGTTCTTGGGGTTGTACTCATCCTTCTTCTTCCTCCAAACACGGCGAGTGGAGTTTAGACCAAAAAGCTCTATTTTTGTCTCATCAGACCACATGACCTTCTCCCATTCCTCCTCTGGATCATCCAGATGGTCATTGGCAAACTTCAGACGGGCCTGGACATGCGCTGGCTTGAGCAGGGGGACCTTGCATGCGCTGCAGTATTTTAATCCATGACGGCGTAGTGTGTTACTAAAGGTTTTCTTTGAGACTGTGGTCCCAGCTCTCTTCAGGTCATTGACCAGGTCCTGCCGTGTAGTTCTGGGCTAATCCCTCACCTTCCTCATGATCATTGATGCCCCACGAGGTGAGATCTTGCATGGTGTCCCAGACCGAGGGAGATTGACCGTCATCTTGAACTTCTTCCATTTTCTAGTAATTGCCTTCTTACCTTGCCGCTTGCCTATTGTCCTGTAGCCCATCCCAGCCTTGTGCAGGTCTACAATTTTATCCCTGATGTCCTTACACAGCTCTCTGGTCTTGGCCATTGTGGAGAGGTTGGAGTCTGTTTGATTGAGTGTGTGGACAGGTGTCTTTTATACAAGTAACGAGTTCAAACAGGTGCAGTTAATACAGGTAATGAGTGGAGAACAGGAGGGCTTCTTAAAGAAAAACTAACAGGTCTGTGAGAGCCGGAATTCTTACTGGTTGGTAGGTGATCAAATACTTATGTCATGCAATAAAATGCAAATTAATTATTTAAAAATCATACAATGTGATTTTCTGGATTTTTGCTTTAGATTCCGTCTTTCACAGTTGAAGTGTACCTATGATAAAAATTACAGACCTCTACATGCTTTGTAAGTAGGAAAACCTGCAAAATTGGCAGTGTATCAAATACTTGTTCTCCCCACTGTATATAGCACAGCTGTAAAAAATGGTTTATTTTGTTTTTTATATATATATATACATATTCCCCTGCCACTGGCCTAAGAAACTGGGATAGGCTTCATCCCTATGACTTAAAAGGTTGTATAAGGAATAAAGATCCATCTAAATAAGTGAATAAACGAAGCAAAGAGAGTTAACTGTCTCTAACATTGTGAACGGCTAACATATATTTTGCTAGTGCAGCTGTGCTAACATCTTCTCCAAATATGAAGGGCATTTTCTCAGTATCACTCAGTTCAATGAATGATGGAATCAATGTTTCAAATCTGGGCAGAAATTTTTCTCTTACATCATGATATTTAGTACAGATGAGTAGAAAGTGTTTCTCATCCTCTATTTTCTGTAGATCACAGTCTCTCTCTCTCTCTCTCTCTCTCTCTCTCTCTCTCTCTAGACCCCTGAAAGTGTGCTGTGGTATCTGGCACCAAGATGTTAGCAGCAGATCCTTTAAGTCCTGTAAGTTGTGAGGTGGAGCCTCCATGGATCGGACTTGTTTCTTCAGCACATCCCACAGATACTCGATTGGATTGAGACCTGGGGAATTTGGAGGCCAAGTCAACACTTCAAACTCGTTGTTGTGCTCCTCAAACCATTCCTGAACCATTTTTGCTTTGTGGCAGGGCGCATTATCCTGCTGAAAGAGGCCACAGCCACCAGGGAATACCGTTTCCATGAAAGAGTGTACATGGTCTGCAACAATGCTTAGGTAGGTGGTATGTGTCAAAGTAACATCCACATGGATGACCAGGCCACCTTCTTTCATTGCTCCGTGGTCCAGTTCTGATGCTCATGTGCCCAATGTTGACGCTTTCGGCGGTGGACAGGGGTCAGCATGGGCACCCTGACTGGTCTGCGGCTATGCAGCCCCATGCGCAACAAACTGCGATGCACTGTGTATTCTGACACCTTTCTATCAGAACCAGCATTACCTTCTTGAGCAATTTGAGCTACAGTAGCTTATCTGTTTGATCGGACCAAACGGGCCAGCCTTCGCTCTCCACGTGCATCAATGAGCCTTGGCCACCCATGACCCTGTCGCAGGTTCACCAGTGTTCCTTCCTTGGACCACTTTTGATAGATACTGACCACTGCAGACCGGGAAAAACCCACAAGAGCTGCAGTTTTGTAGATGCTCTGACCCAGTCATCTAGCCATCACAATTTGGCCCTTGTCAAACTCGCTCAAATCCTTATGCTTGCCCATTTTTCCTGCTTCTAACACATCAACTTTGAGGACAAAATGTTCACTTGCTGCCCAATTTATCCCACCCACTAACAGGTGTCGTGATGAAGAGATAATCATTGTTATTCACCTGTCAGTGATCATAATGTTATGCCTGATCGGTGTATATATATATATATATACAAACCTGATTCCAAAAAAGTTGGGACACTGTACAAATTGTGAATAAAAAAGGAATGCAATAATTTACAAATCTTATAAACTTATATTTTATTCACAATAGAATATAGATAACATATCAAATGTTGAAAGTGAGACATTTTGAAATGTCATGCCAAATATTGGCTCATTTTGGATTTCATGAGAGCTACACATTCCAAAAAAGTTGGAACAGGTAGCAATAAGAGGCCGGAAAAGTTAAATATACATATAAGGAACAGCTGAAGGACCAATCTGCAACTTATTAGGTCAATTGGCAACATGATTGGATATAAAAAGAGCCTCTCAGAGTGGCAGTGTCTCTCAGAAGTCAAGATGGGCAGAGGATCACCAATTCCCCCAATGCTGCGGTGAAAAATAGTGGAGCAATATCAGAAAGGAGTTTCTCAGAGAAAAATTGCAAAGAGTTTGAAGTTATCATCATCTACAGTGCATAATATCATCCAAAGATTCAGAGAATCTGGAACAATCTCTGTGCGTAAGGGTCAAGGCCGGAAAACCATACTAGATGCCCGTGATCTTCGGGTCCTTAGACGGCACTGCATCACATACAGGAATGCTACTGTAATGGAAATCACAACATGGGCTCAGGAATACTTCCAGAAAACATTGTCGGTGAACACAATCCACCGTGCCACTCGCCGTTGCCGGCTAAAACTCTATAGGTCAAAAAAGAAGCCGTATCTAAACATGATCCAGAAGCACAGGCGTTTTCTCTGGGCCAAGGCTCATTTAAAATGGACTGTGGGAAAGTGGAAAACTGTTCTGTGGTCAGACGAATCAAAATTTGAAGTTCTTTTTGGAAAACTGGGACGCCATGTCATCCGGACTAAAGAGGACAAGGACAACCCAAGTTGTCATCAGCGCTCAGTTCAGAAGCCTGCATCTCTGATGGTATGGGGTTGCATGAGTGCGTGTGGCATGGGCAGTTTACGCATCTGGAAAGGCACCATCAATGCTGAAAGGTATATCCAAGTTCTAGAACAACATATGCTCCCATCCAGATGTCGTCTCTTTCAGGGAAGACCTTGCATTTTCCAACATGACAATGCCAGACCACATACTGCATCAATTACAACATCATGGCTGCGTAGAAGAAGGATCCGGGTACTGAAATGGCCAGCCTGAAGTCCAGATCTTTCACCCACAGAAAACATTTGGCGCATCATAAAGAAGACTTAAGACAGTTGAGCAACTAGGAACCTGTATTAGACAAGAATGGGACAACATTCCTATTCCTAAACTTGAGCAACTTGTCTCCTCAGTCCCCAGACGTTTGCAGACTGTTATAAAAAGAAGAGGGGATGCCACACAGTGGTAAACATGGCCTTGTCCCAACTTTTTTGAGATGTGTTGATGCCATGAAATTTTAAAATCAACTTATTTTTCCCTTAAAATGATACATTTTCTCAGTTTAAACATTTGATATGTCATCTATGTTGTATTCTGAATAAAATATTGAAATTTGAAACTTCCACATCATTGCATTCTGTTTTTATTCACAATTTGTACAGTGTCCCAACTTTTTTGGAATTGGGTTTGTATGTATATATATATATATATATATACAGCTCTGGAAAAAATTAAGAGACCACTTAACATTGAGAAATCAATGTTAAGTGGTCTCTTAATTTTTTTCCAGAGCTGTGTGTGTGTGTGTGTGTGTGTGTGTCTTATATTCACACATATTTTTCTCTCTGTGTACTGTTGTTGTCTCTGTGTACTGGAAGTCACCAAAACAAATTCCTTGTGTATGCAAACATACTAAGCAATAAAGCTCTTTCTGATTATGATTTCTGATACTATTTGCCCCTCAGTGTAGTACATTATAAAATAGCATGCAATAATAACAACATGTTGAGTGTATGATTAAATTTATTAAAATCATTAAATGGATGCCGCCTTATTGGGACAATAAAGCCCTCCCTAAACCTACCCTTAACCCTACCTAATAAACTATTAAATGCCCATTAGACACTTTATTCCCACTTTTCACATATTTTCTTCATTTTTATTTAAAATAAATGCCTTTCTGATCTGATATGCGATGGGAAAGGGGAGAAGAAAGAAATTGGAAAAAGGCAGATTCAAACTCAGGCCGGTCGTGTCAAAAGTTACCGCTACCCGCCTTACTCTCCATGCCGCTGCTTCTGTTATTAGAAGGGTTTTTTTTGTAATTTTGTCTGGCCCAATCAGACATTGGTGGGCGGAGTAAGTGTAAATAGCCTTTGCCAACAAGTCGGGCTATTTGCACTTAGTGCAATTAGACACTGTTAAATATTCCCATTTTATAGAATTTATCTCTGTATCTTATCAGTTAACACAACCCTTAATACAGCAAACAGTCACTGCCCATCCTAAGTGGCCACTCACTAGAGGTGTATTATTCCAGGTTGCATAGCTCCAGATCCATAGGTCTTTGTCGTGCTGAGTTATTTGTGGTGTCTGGCACTCTCACTGGGACTGCTGCCTCCAATTTAGAGCTGGCTCTTAAGCTTCTGTGAAGTGACACTTCTGTCTTTAACACCTCTGTGCTGTGCTCATGTTATATTGATGTCTTTAAAACCTCAGGCCAAAGAAATCTTGGCATTTTCTGGTCTTTAGAAAGAAAAATGTCTTATTGACCAAACCACCATGATGTTTTCCAACCACAGATTGCATGTATATATGTACATTTAAAATTTGGGGTCAGTAAGATTTTTTTTTTTTTTTACTTCAAATAAATGCTGTACCTTTGAAATTTCTATTCATCAACGAATCCTGAAAAATGTATTGGTTTCCACAAAAATATTAAGCAGCATGCTAACACTTTATTTTGAAAGCCCCCCAACAAACATCTACAAACATCAACAGTCTACTAATACTCTAATAAGATTTAGTTGACATAGTTGCAAAGTTACTTATAGTTGCTAATGTTTAGTTAGTAAAGTGTAACCAGCAGCACAACCGTTTCAACATTTGTAATAATAAGAAATGTTTCTTGAGCACCAAATCAGAATATTAGAATGATTTCTGAAGGATCATGTGACACTAAAGACTGGAGTAATGGCTGCTGAAAATTCAGCTTAAATTTTGAAATTTCACAATATTACTGTTTTTACTGTACTTTTGATCAAATAAATGCAGCCTTAGTGAGCATAAGAGACTTCTCTCAAAAACATTAAAAAACCTTACATACCCCAAATTTTTTACTGTATGTAATTTATACACTATAAGGCATTCTGCAGTGGAGAAGGAAGAACATGAGACAGAAAAAAAGAAAGAAAAGCCCATTCATGTGATGTACCACAAACAGACAGCAGATGGTCTAACCTCTAGGGTTTTGGAAATCCTAGCAGTGTTTGGAACTAGCAAGACTGAGGGAAACACAGAGGTACTAATCATGACAGGACAAGAATAAACACTCGGCACCAGATAAGTAGAGACGGGGGTTTACAACATCAAAAAAGACCTGAGGTGCTGACTACAGAGAAGCCCCTGTGGCAACCTAGAACATATAATGCAGGCAGGAACACCACACCGGGACAACCAAATCTATAGGACTGTGTATACAGTATAGCTGTCCATATATCGGTTTGTCTATATCTGTCTATATCTACAATTTTTATCAAGGCGTTGTCCAACCTAAATTTCAAAGTTTATTTTGACAAATGTTTATAATTTAAAATGAGTTTGTACATTTCTTTCAAATTCATTTTAAAGGGTTAGCTTCCAGGTTCTACATCAGAACGCTGGCTAATTATTGGCTAGCTCCTGCGTCAGCGTCACATGCATGGGTCGTGGTGCTCACGTGAACAGCATCGGCCAATGGTAAGCCGGCGTTCTGATGTAGAACCTGGAAGTGCTGCACTGTATTTACTACGTAAATAGCGTATGAGAATGACGTTGAAGAGAAGAGATTGTTGAATAAAGTCATTATTTTGGGGTGGGGGTGGGGGTTCATTATTTAATGAAAAGACAGGACGTTCTTTCCCCAGAGTATCTCCTCCTTAGACTGTTTGTCGTTTTACAAAGCATTGTATAAAATGTTATGGCTAAATTCTTTTGGGACTTCCAATTTCTTAGCCAGACAAGCCATTCTATGTGATCACAGAAGATCAGAAAACACCAGTCGTGATAGATATAGCAGTCTGAATGTAAGGTAGTAATTGTGAGAAGAAAAGGAAGTAGTAGGAGTATGAGAAGAGAAATGCCCAGAATTGAGGGATTAAATGGACCTTGACTCAAAGCCAAAACATATTTTTTATAGTGGTCTTGCTGTGCCACCCAAACAATAAGCAGTTTCATCAAATGCCCCCCACCCCAAAAAAAAAAAAACCCACATTGCATATCTAAATTCAGAACATGCACACTGCGGTAAATCCTGAAGCGTTGAAGCCTTTAGTAGAGAGTGTGAGACGAAGGGAAGAATATCACCCACAAAGTGAGTGAGGAGGGTGTCACACAGTCTTTTCTCATGCAGACTTTGTCTTATAGTTCTAAATCATATTTTGCCATCTGACTTATACACACCGTAGATAATTGTCTTTGCACAGAGACACACTGATGCCGTGAGTCATGAGCTCTTTCATTTCTTAAATTTTATGGGCATACCTTCCTACTGTAGTCACAGCCTCCGACCTACATATGAGGACCACCAGGACATCGCAGTCATATTTTATGCTTCCAAAACATCTTCAAGCTTTTCGTTAAACTGAATTTGACATGGTAAGTTTCAACATTGTCAGTCCGAAGAACACTGGGTCATCAGTTCTGGGTCATTATATTTATATGCAATGTGAAACAGTCACAGCACTTAAACCACCATAAATAATTACATGTTCATTAAACAGTCCTCTTGCATAATTATGTAAATTGCTTAAATATTGTACATAATGAAAATAGAAATGAACACAGCATTTGTGTTTCATGTCTAGTCAATGTTTAGTTATACATATAAAACTACGTGTTATGACTTTTAGCATCTGGGTCATGTTTTTGTTTAAGTTTCACTAGTTCATATTTGTCATAGTGGTCTTTGACTTTATACTGACACCTATTAGAGTGGATGAATGAAGTTTGTTTATGAACTGCTTAAGTTTTGTATTTATCTTTTGTCCGTCTCACACATTTGCACTGGTTGTTGATGGTTTCTGCTGCATTGCACCATTCTTCCTTGAGCTCCCTTCTGGCTGTGCTTGTGGTGTGTGACCATGGATGGAGGCTTTTGAGAAACGTTTGCTTCTACTGTCATACGTTCACTGTCACTGTTTGAAGTCCTGCTATGGCTGTGTTTGTTTTTATTGCTTCAGCAGGCACTGCTGGTTTTTATTATTTTATTATTTAGTTTGGACCGGTGGATTGCACACAAACTGACACAACCATCACTCTTTACTATACTGTTGACCCAAGACTTGTGTGCTTTGAAAAGTATCTTTAGTGCTGGAAAAGCTATAAACAATAAGATTACTAGTGGTTACTGTTGAATTGCAACATATTTGCATTATGGAAACTTTCTGAATTATGTAGAAAAAAAATAACAAATTGTAAATGTACATTATTTACATTTATTAAAAATTATTTTTAAATTTGAAAATGTATACATTTTTAGCTATTTTTACCCGACAATTTCTGTCTAGCACTTGTTAGGTTTGTAGGTGGTTACAAAGTCATTATATCTCTCCTGTATTACCACAATAGTCTTAGTGTACCGTGGTAGGTGAGAGTTTATCAAAATTATAGTGAATCCATTGGGATAAAGTGTGAATGAATATTTCTAGCTAATATACATAATCTTCACAAATTGTTTTTGAAAGATATCTCTTTTACAGTAAATTCAAATTATTATCTCCCCATAGATACTAGTGGCTGTGCGCAAAATCCCTCTGTTGTTGAATATCTTCTTTTTTTTTCACACACACACACACACACACACACACACACACACACACACACACACACACACACACACACACACACACACACACACACACACACACACACACACACACACACACTTACTTCACATTTCCTTCATAAGCCAAAAATCCTTAGCCAGAAATAAGGCCAAATTAATTGAGATACATTTCTTATGCATCACCCAAGTGTCTCTAATGGCCACCAGGTCTTCCATTTCATTTTGGTGGTGGATGTTGTGACAGTGTGCCAAAGTCTGTTGAATAATTGCTCATTTCTTACTGCTCACTGGTGTCACTGATGTGTGATTTCTATATTTACCATGTTTGACTGAATGGGGAAAAAAAACTGGATCGCTTTTATTTCCGTGCAGATATCTAAGTGTTATTGTACTGTCATGCTGGAAGTGATGCATGTCTCTTTCAGTCAGTGTCTCCTTTCATGCGTCTGACATGGCTGACTGACTCAGAGTTTTCTACTGTAATCAGAGGTGGAGAGTTCATCAAAGACACCATGCACGTCTGAAATAAACAGATTCCCATAGATCAAGGCTTGTTAGCATGGCACCATTAGCTCCTGCAGGAAACTGTACCATCTGGGCTTAAAAAGTGTGCTTTTCTTCACTGACAATCATTCAAAAGTAGGTCTGTTTTCTCAAGTACTTTTTTCCCCATTGTATTATTGTATGGGTCTTTTGGAGGGCTCTTAAAAGTTTGAAATGTACTTATTTTATTTAATTTTTACATTTTATAATATTATAATCAGTGTTTATAATTGAAAAATATTGTTTTATGATATTTTAATCATACATGTGTTGTCACAATGCAATTTTCCAGCTGTTCCATATTGTTTAGTCATATGGCAAGTAAAAGTAATACATATGTATTTTCCTGATAATTAATGTATTAGTTTGAAAATTGGAAGAATTTATTCTAGAACATTACATACAATTTTTTAACATGATTTTGATCATACAAATTTTGCCTTTTGAGTTCCTGTTCCTTTTACTTGGAAAAAAAATCTCTTTCATTTTACTTTTAACAAATCTGATTTGTCTCTAGTTTAACTACATTTACCATGTTCAGAAATAGTCCTTGTGGTTTTATATTAGAAGTCTTTTCCAGGAAATGAAACCAAGAGAAGGATGAACTGCATTCATCATCCAAGTGCTCCCCAGATAGAATATGCTAGGAAATATGATTTTATATTTTTGCACCTATATTTCAACATACTCATACACTGTCCAATGCTCAATATAAAGGGGAATTGCTCATTTTTACAGACTACATATTCATCAATATTAATGTACTTACAAGGATAGTTCACCCAAAAATTCTGTCAGCATTTACTCACGACCCTCATGTTTCATGCAAGAAAGAAAGTCATACAACTTTGGAATGACATCAGTGTGAGTAGAGATGAGAGAATTTTCATTTTTGGTTGAAGTATACCTTTACATCTGATTCACTCTGACACCATCACACATTGAAAACTCCAAAGGATCATCTCCAAACGCAGTCAATATATACCTCCAGCCTAGCAGTGGGGAAATTGTCTCTTGAATTTTTAAGGATCTTTCCTCTAGTCAATAAAATGCTTTAGTGCTTATCCAAAAAGTACAGGGTTTTATACAAGGAAGCACAATGTAGTGGGCAAAAGTGTCCACCCCTTTATAGATTTCTGTATTAATCCTGCAGGTGTGGAGATAAAAGGGAGTTATCAGCTCACTGCACAGATCCCAGATGTGTCAAACACTGACATGCTGGAAAAAGCTGATAACTCACAGCTGCTCTGAAACTCAAACTACACAATGCCACCACGAAACGATTCCCTGGTGAGACTATTAACAGAATAGCAATGATAGATGTGCATCTATTTTGAAATACAAAAGCAGAGCCACATTGTTATAGCTCATTCGCATTGCCATAAGCACTTACAAACATTTCTTTGACATTAAATAAAGCAGCACTTAATTTTTCTCACTTTAAAACATGCATGTAGAGATCAATTTAAAATGAATGAATATAATTTATCTTTACTCCAGATTGATTGATAGGTACCCTCCAGTGTTCTTTAACCTCACATGAGATAACATTAACAAATTGTGTTCTTGAGTGTTCTATTCAAATTATAATTTATTACAATAATTCCCATCACATCCCAAACTTTCATCTGTACAAATAATATCTGCATAAATTAGCCCACAGGAAAGCAGTTCTCTTCAAATCCGACTGGCCAAGAAACACACAGAGGAGGAACAGGATGTCATTATAGGATTTTGTTTGTCTTATTGCCCATAACAGATAATTCATTCATGTGTTTCTACCCCATGCATAATTATTTATTATGGTTTGAATGAATAAAATATCCCAATTACTCAGCTTGTGTCTAATATTAGCAGCTAGCGTTTAGAAAGGGCAGTGAAAATATGACAAATAAGATCCGCTGAATGGAAATGTATGTGCCCTTGAAATGCATGATTGCTCATTACTTTAACTTTTCAGGTATGACAAGTACTGCTGATTAATGGACACATTATTTGAATATTTGTTCAAATTATGAAATTTATCTCTAGATTACAATCATTTGTTCAAACAACAATTTGACAGATGGCCGTTAGCCTTTTATCTGCCTTTCATTTTTTCAGTCCTCAAATATTAAGTGTTATTTGGAGCAGAATTTCTCTCTTCCATGTGGGCAGAAAGAAAATGAGTGATAGAGTAACACGGTTTGATGTCAGACCTCATCAGCTACGTGCTGACTTGCAACAACATGCAACATTAAGCCCATTCAGAGTTTGTAGACTCAAATCCATTACTCCAGGAATTGAGGTGATTTGCTCATAGACTGGGGACTTTCTCCTCTTCTTTTCTTTCATTTATATTTTTCTCTTTCTGCATTTGTCCAACAGTTGGTATTATCAGTCGGTCCAATTACATACTGCTTTAACATTATACATTAAACTAATTACCCAGTGATTCTGAAGTGCACACTGAGTTATGTGCTATTTTAATAAATGTGTCTGCTAATTGGGTAGGATAATAAAGATTACTGCATTGCTAAAATGACTTCCAGAGACACTGCAGGTTGTCTTTAAATGTCTGACCTGGTTTAAATCCTAATTAATATATTCGGATCTATGGCTTGCATCACACAATATAATGAAGACCCAGAAGTGTGACATTGTTAGATATCTTAGATATAGTATGTTCAGGGATTTTCCAAGAATGCCATTTGTTATGGTGCTCAATAAATCAATAATCATTTTCTTCAGTCTAAAAAGACATGGTCAACATTACCCTGAACTACATTCTAGTGTACAGAACAAAGATGAACGACGACATGCTTAATAAACATGCTGAAGAGTGAAATCCTTTTATTTCCCTTTCATTTTTGTCCTACAGTATTTTTTTAATGGATACCTTTTGAGCAATCTGTCATTAGGTGTATCACGAGCTAACAACAACAATTTACAACATTTATAATTTTCTGTTGATTTATTAATATACTATTCATAATAGTTTTGTTACACTTTATTTCGATAGTCCAAATTAGACATTCTATACTTATAAGTAACCTTGCAACTACATGCCAACTAACTCTCATTAATTTGCAACTACATGTCATCTAACTCTCATTAGAGTATTAGTAGACTTTTAGGTTAGTGTTAGGGTTAATAGAATAGGTAACACTTGTATGGGGAACACATATTCACTATTACCTACGACTTTTGCCTCAATGAACTACTAATTTACTGCTTATTAATAGTTATATGGTAGTATTTGTAGCGTTTAAGTTTAGGTATAGGGTAGGATTAAGGGATGTAGAATATGGTCATGCAGAATAAGGCATTAATATGTGCTTTATAAGTACTAATAAACAGCCAATATCCTAGTAATATGCATGCTAATAAGCAACTAGTTAATGGCGAGAATTGAACCCTAAAATAAAGTGTTACCATAGAATAACATTAGTTGACATGTAATTGCAAAGTAGTATTTGACATGTAATTGCAAAGTTAACATCTGCTCGGGAAGCATCGAAAATAAAGTCTACAGACAGTCTACTAATGCTCTAATGACTGGTAGTTGACATGTAGTGTAGTTGCAAAGTTAGTTAGTAGAATGTCTAAAGTGGACAAAGTATTGAAATAAAGTGTTACTGAAAAATTTAATATTGAATATTAAAATACAGTCTAATATAACTAATATTAATTTATACAGCTGAAAATGGTAATGTATCAGTATACATAAAATTGTTAAAGGCACACTATGTAGTTTTTCGCCGCTAGAGGTCGCCTATTCAAAACAAAGGCGTAGCTTGATGACGCCGAGATTGAGCGTGGAATCTTGGGAGTTGTCGTCTTCACCTCACAGCCGGTGTAATAGAATCGGGACGGGACTCGGGCAGAAATCATGTTCACAGATGAGATTATTAACGTTACTGTAGTGTGAAGCAGAGCAGGGGCGAGTGCTGTGGGAGCTGAACGAGGCCGCTGAAGTGATTGCTAATGAGAGACGAGCGTGACACACGGCTCGACAGCAACGGAACTCCGGTCCTGCGGATGTGGGGTAACGCAGTGCTGTTTTATCATATTAGATACATTTAAGTGTGTTGAAAATGATGTTATAACGCTACTCTGTGCGTTTGCTCCGCAGCTGCTATGAGATACTTGTTGCACACTGCAGTAAGCTAGATCGATATTAGAATATCATATTAATAAATACTGGATGGCTTGTGTTGCTAAATGGCATGCAATTCATTTTAAAACATATTGTATGACGGAGAAAATGCTGTATTACTGTACAATTAGTTTTCTGTCTATAAATGTCTCCAAACAGTTGTTTCCTTGTCTAATAAAACATATAATATATAAAAGCGTCTTTGGTGTTTCCATGGTTTCTACAAAATAAAAAAATCGAGGGTAACGCGGATATGATCAGGATCCGTGTCCTGGTCAAAAAAATTGTTTATTGGATTTAAACATTCTTGGAAACATTTGGGATAATGTAAGTACACAAGTCAACAAAATATATAACACTGTTCTAGTGTTTTTTTGGATATTTTAATCCAAAAATCTTACATATTGTGCCTTTAATGCATTGACCCTATCATAAATCAAAGTGCATGTATGCTTTGGAGAGTGGATTTTACATAAAGCATAAAAAGTTTGTTAAAAAAACTGGCATAATTTGGCAGATATTTTTCCTACTTGGTTGTTCAAAGCAATACTGTAAATTTGACTATATTTATTCTCAGTTATTTGACTTGATGTACCAACATTGTAATCTTTATACTGTAAGTAGCTGATCCACTTTACTTCCTTTCTTCATTCCTGCTATTTGTGTGACCTCTATAAGCTCAACCGCTCTAAGGTTTTATCAAGCAATGGGCAATCCTTTCTGTCTTTGATAACGTATGGATTACCGCTGAGCACTTTTCCTGGCTTTGCTTGAGTCTCAGAATGAATGAACCAAGTTCCAGCTCTCTCCAAAATCCCCACGCAGTGGTTTTCACTTCTACCTCACTGCCTAGTTATCAAAGGACAGCATTCAGCATGCAATCCTATAAAACAAGATCATTTATGAATTTTCAGTCAGCCTGACATCTTGTTATGCTGTGTGTGTATGTGTATAGTGTTGGAGAGGAGTCGGGGGGGATGGTTCTGGGAAAATGCTGCTCAAGATTATGTGATTCGGCCCAGGGGCTCAGAGACATAATGCCAGAAAGAGAGAGAGGAAGATAGAAGGAGAGTTGGAATGAGTCCTTCCAAAATCATAATGAGATGAAGGTTTCACACTTCCGATAGAGCGATAAAATCAAAGAGAATGCTCAGAATGAGCTCCTCTGCTCATCTACCTCATTATCGGGATTTTTCGGCTTGAAGAATTATAGAGTAGGCTGCCACTGGAAGAATGGCGAATGTACATCCAATTTCATATGCAATTCAAAATTAATTAAAGTTGATCTGTGCTGCTGGAGCAAAGGGCAGGAGAGTACAGAGAAAATAAATCACTTGTTAGCCCTCGTGTGATGATTTGTGCTCTGTACTGTATATCAGAAGCTGCTTAAGACTCTAATGCATTAACTTTCCTCTTTCCTTTTTCTTAACATTGTATTTTCTACAGATAATTTCTGCAATAACTGTGACTTAGTTATGAAAGCTTCTGCCTGTCAAGGGAATCAAGAAAAAATAGACTTCATAGAGCTTTTTTTTTTTCTTATACTAGAATAAACTTGAATGGAAATTATTCGGTATTCTTATGCTAAAATGGTTATTTTATATTGTCAGTGACAGCTTTTCATTTAGAAGAATATATAAAACATCTTTTAAGGGCATTTCAAGAGCACCAAGACGCAAGAGATTTGTAAAAACAGGTCTGAAATCCTTTATAATGATAATATGTGTAAATGCAATTCTAGTGAATTAGAGCCCCAATCTATATATATATATATATATATATATATATATATATAATATTCAGTGACCTAATTCAATTTGAATAGGTAAGACTTCTATAAATACATTCATTGACTATGAATTTGAATGTGACCTTTCGGTGGTATTGAAAAGTGTTATTGAAAGCTGCATCTAATATAATATCCTTCCCTGTGCGTCAGCACCATTACAGTCAAAACAAATTATTGGATTGTATCTTCTCGTTTTGAGTTTAAAGTTCCACACAGTGCTCTGGATTTCTTAGTAAAGACCCTAATTTGAAATGCAAGCCTGTGCAGAGATGTGGCTTTGTATATTTCAGGGGTTTTGATGGGGTCAGCTCAATGCTTATACATACTTACAAATCAAAATCGTTCTGATGTTGTGTCAGTGATAACGATGGACTCATATGGTATGGTTTAGAGTCATATGGTATGATGTTTCATTACACATCTGTTCTATTTGTTTTAAAACCTAAAGAATGAGATATTACAGTGCCATAGCTTTCACATACAGTGGGGAGAACAAGTATTTGATACACTGCTGATTTTGCAGGTTTGCCCACTTACAAAGCATGTAGAAGTCTGTAATTTTTATCATAGGTACTCTTCAACTGTGCGAGACGGAATCTAAAACAAAAATCCAGAAAATCACATTGTATGATTTTTAAATAATTAATTTGCATTTTATTGCATGACATAAGTATTTGATCACCTACCAACCAGTAAGAATTCCGGCTCTCATAGACCTGTTAGTTTTTCTTTAAGAAGCCCTCTTGTTCTCCACTCATTACCTGTATTAACTGCACCTGTTTGAACTCGTTACCTGTATAAAAGACACCTGTGCACACACTCAATCAAACAGACTCCAACCTCTCCACAATGGCCAAGACCAGAGAGCTGTGTAAGGACATCAGGGATAAAATTGTAGACCTGCACAAGGCTGGGATGGGCTACAGGACAATAGGCAAGCAGCTTGGTGAGAAGGCAACAACTGTTGGCGCAATTATTAGAAAATGGAAGAACTTCAAGATGACGGTCAATGTCCCTCGGTCTGGGGCACCATGCAAGATCTCACCTTGTGGGGCATCAATGATCATGAGGAAGGTGAGGGATCAGCCCAGAACTACACGGCAGGACCTGGTCAATGACCTGAAGAGAGCTGGGACCACAGTCTCAAAGAAAACCATTAGTGACACACTACACTGTCATGGATTAAAATCCTGCAGCGTTTCATCATCATTCTTTGGGGATGCTTTTCTGCAAAGGGGACAGGATGACTGCACCGTATTGAGGGGAGGATGGATGGGGCCATGTATCACGAGATCTTGGCCAACAACCTCCTTCCCTCAGTAAGAACATTGAAGAAGGGTCGTGGCTGGGTCTTCCAGCATGACAACGACCTGAAACACACAGCCAGGGCAACTAAGGAGTGGCTCCGTAAGAAGCATCTCAAGGTCCTGGAGTAGCCTAGCCAGTCTCCAGACCTGAACCCAATAGAAAATCTTTGGAGGGAGCTGAAAGTCCGTATTGCCCAGCGACAGCCCCGAAACCTGAAGGATCTGGAGAAGGTCTGTATGGAGGAGTGGGCCAAAATCCCTGCTGCAGTGTGTGCAAACCTGGTCAAGAACTACAGGAAACGTATGATCTCTGTAATTGCAAACAAAGGTTTCTGTACCAAATATTAAGTTCTGCTTTTCTGATGTATCAAATACTTATGTCATGCAATAAAATGCAAATTAATTACTAAAAAATCATACAATGTGATTTTCTGGATTTTTGTTTTAGATTCCGTCACTCACAGTTGAAGAGTACCTATGATAAAAATTACAGACTTCTACATGCTTTGTAAGTGGGCAAACCTGCAAAATCGGCAGTGTATCAAATACTTGTTCTCCCCACTGTAAATGTGTTGCTATTTGACAACAGTCTAAGCATTATATCTAAGCACATCCAGAAGATGATTTCAAACCATTTTCTGCCATTTTTTGTTTTCTACATTTTGCTATATCTTTAATTTGTTTACATAAATGTGAAACATTTTGCAGCTAGGCAAAACATACATACTAGGGCAGGGACATTATATTGATACCATTTGAATGGTCTGTTTCCCATAGAACAGATTTGATGGGTCAACTGTAATCCGTAGGATATAATATGAAAGATTTGTTTAGAAGATCATCATCCAGAAGTCTATTACCTGTGTTTCAAAGTTTTTATATTTAAGATGAACTCTATGAAATTTATATATGCTATTTAACTTAATGATAACATGTTCCTACAGTTAACTTTTTGGAAAAACCCATCCTAACTGAAAACCTAACTATTCTTTTTGTTCTCTGCAAAATGCAAAGACTTTGTGATTCGGCAAAAGAAGAAAAAAAAAAACGAACAGTGCGCCTTGTAAAAGAAGTTGGACGTATCTTATTCATCCTCTTTTTATCTTTTTTCATACATCAGTTAAAAAGCTCTGCTTGCAGTTGTGCTTGGTGCTATCTGGACCCCTGTCTGTAAAATAAAGAGATACTCAGCTACTCATCTGCGGCGGGCCATATCTGTGGCGATGCATGTTGCAATAGTGCTGTCAAATCTGACTGCTGGTATCCTATAACACCCTCTCACACATAAATTTTTTTTACCATGTTCGGAGGAGTAAAATTTGCATATGTGGCTCCAACAACCAGATGCATTTACACTTCCAGTTTTGTTTGGAGTGATCAGATTGAAATCTGTCCCGAAAGTGTTTCGGGGGGCATTTACACCTCGTCTTTTCACAATGGGATAGCTATCCGATCAGAGAAAATGTGTGAAGTGACCAGGTGTAAGTTACGGAGATATAGTGCTTGTGAGTAACAAATTCTCAGTTTGAAAACTGGCCTCAATCTCCCCACTAACTGAATTAATGAGGAGAAGACCACTCATTGTTTTTAGTGAGTTACATCATAATGCTCACTTATCCCCCAGTAAGTTCATTGCAGTTTGTTGTTGGATGAAAAGGCAATTTAGCTGGTTATATACACCGATCAGGCATAACGTTATGACCACCTTCCTAATATTGTGTTGGTCCCCCTTTTGTTGCCAAAACAGCCCTGACCATCAAGGTATGGACTCCACTAGACCCCTGAAGGTGTACTGTGGTATCTGGCACCAAGATATTAGCTGCAGATCCTTTAAGTCCTGTAAGTTGCGAGGTGGTGCCTCCATGGATCGGACTTGTTTGTTCAGCACATCTCACAGATGCTCGATTGGATTGAGATCTGGGGAATTTGGAGGCCAAGTCAACACCTCAAACACGTTGTTGTGCTCCTCAAACCATTCCTGAACCATTTTTGCTTTGTGGCAGGGCGCATTATCCTGCTGAAAGAGGCCACAGCCACCAGAGAATACCATTTCCATGAAAGGGTGTACATGCTCTGCAACAATGCTTAGGTAGGTGGTACGTGTCAAAGTAACATCCACATGGATGGCAGGACCCAAGGTTTCCCAGCAGAACATTGCCCAAAGCATCACACTGCCTTCGCCGGCTTGCCTTCTTCCCATAGTGCATCCTGGTGCCATGTGTTCCCCAGGTAAGCGACGCACCCGGCCATCCACATAATGTAAGAAAACGTGATTCATCAGACCAGGCCACCTTCTTTCATTGCTCCATGGTCCAGTTCTGATACTCACGTGCCCACTGTTGGCGCTTTCGGCGGTGGACAGGGGTCAGCATGGGCACCCTGACTGGTCTGCGGCTATGCAGCCCCATACACAACAAACTGTGTTGCACTGTGTATTCTGACACCTTTCTATCAGAACCAGCATTAACTTCTTGAGCAATTTGAGCTACAGTAGCTCATCTATTTGATCGGACCAAACGGGCCTTCCTTGGACCACTTTTGATAGATACTGACCACTGCAGACTGGGGACACCCCATAAGAGCTGCAGTTTTGGAGATGCTCTGACCCAGTTGTCTAGCCATCACAATTTGGCCCTTGTCAAACTCCTTACGCTTGAGGACAAAATGTTCCCTTGCTGCCTAATATATACCACCCACCAACAGATGCCATGATATATATATATATATATAATTTCATTTCATCAACATGAATATTTATAAAGATTGAGGCAAAACACATTAATATTATTATGGTAAATTCACTCTTGGGATAATGTAGTCAAGTGCATTGTTGCATGTTTCACTCTAGTGTTTGCAAAATAATACTACATTTCAAAGTAAAAAATCCGCTTCAGAGTTTGACTCCTACCTGGGCACTCAACCAAACCCATCAGTATGTTATAGCCTCAGAGAAGATGGGGAGGGATTAAACAATGGACTCATAGCAGATGTTTTATGAGAAATTAATAATAAACCCGTTTCCCAGTGCCAGGCCAGACAGAGATGCTTCTCCTGTTTTGATCCAGCAAACTCCAGAACTTCTCGTTTACATAACAACAGAAAACTAAAAGAAAAAAAAGAAAAAAAAAATAGGCAAACAATTACAGCATTTCTTTTGAACACACTGTCTGCATTGTTTTTCCATAAAGGGTAGATTTGAGACTCTGTGATGAGCAAGCCACTGGCACCAGAAAAGGTACATTGTAGTCTCATTACATATAATGACAGACAGAGCAGCACTGGTCAAATTTGCTTTTACTGACAACCAGGGTTGTTATAAAGCTTGGGGAAATTCAGTGAACATCATTAATATGCATATTCTGTTCATTTCCACTGAAACTCTCTCTCTCTCTCTCTCTCTCTCTCTCTCTCTCTCTCTCTCTCTCTCTCTCTCTCTCTCTCTCTCTCTCTCTCTCTCTCTCTCTCTCTCTCTCTCTCTCTCTCTCTCTCTCGTTGTGACTGCAAAAAAAGTAGGCTATATGTGGACCACTATGGAAGGCATTTTCTGCCAATTTTAAATATAAAAATAAAAGAGGAAATAAAATGAAAACTAAACTTCATTTTAAATCTACATTTTAATTTGAATTGTGTCACTATTATTGTATGAGCATTAATAAAAAAGCTTTGCAAAAACTATATTTGGAGTGTCTTTTTCACGTTTGCCTTTTCATTTTAATATTGGCAGTCGTGCCTCGAGATTGTCGTGAAAATGAAACGCCAAATCACTGTCACGTGTCTGTCTGTGTGTTTGGTCTTTCTGTTTTGTTTTGATTCTGTCACATGTTCTCTTGTCTTAGTTTCCCGCCACTTGTCTGTTTTAATGTCGTGGAATGTATGCCAAAATGAGTTTTCGCGTGCATATGATACGCACTTTATGGCGTGTATATAACACGCTCTTGGGTAGGATGGGGGTGGGGGGTGAGGGGTTCGTGCGTATAATACGCCATAAAGTGCTTATCATATGCACGTGAAAAACTGCGTACCATATACACGCTAAAACTCATTTTGGCGTATACATTCCACGACATTGCACACTCGTATTATTGATACGCATTTTCGTGTGATCGGGCTCTAGGGGGACACACCAAACTTCTGTTAGGCCGATTATGAATGGAATTTGGTTGTTACGACTGATCATGCTCAAACGCGCCGAATCAGGGACAGTTGCGTTCAGTCTGTGTTTACAGTCGGTGTGAAAAATCATGCAGTGTAAAAATTCTTGTCTTATAATTTAAGAACCAGCTGCTGCCAGTCCTCCTCACAAAGATTTTAATATTGCGATTTAATATTAGATTTAATATTGATTTTTATATTGATGTTTAATATTTGCGACTGGCGCAGGCGATTATGCTGAGGAGATGCGTTCCCTGTCAAACATCATTCTTGTAATTTTATCAAAAACAATCTTTTTGATGTTTCTTTTGTATTAATTCATAATTGCAAGTTAACGGTTTTAGGCTATTCATTTTGTGCTGCAGATGGAAAAAGTGAAACTGCATTCTGTAAAAATTCAGAATAAGCAGTGATTTCTCTCATTTAAAAAAAAAAATAGAAATAAAGGGCGTTTTTATACTGGCAGTTTAGTTCAGAACGGGACACGGTTCGCATTAAAATTGATAATGTGAAAGCTGTCATGCGGACCTGGGAGCGCACCAGGGTACCGAACCCGAGACTACCTGGAGGAGGTGCTCTGAGTTCGGTTGTCATTTACTCAGCTGCGCATAATAGCACCAAATTCATAGTAATAATAAAAAACAATATAGGCCTATTGACCCGCGTTCTGTTTTCTATTATGCCATGTGCATGTTTGTGATTATGTAAGATGCAGCAAACGCACCAGGGTTCAATAGAATCAAGTTGATCAACGCTGCGGGGGAAACAGGGAACTATCGCGCTCGGACTTGGACTGCAACAAACGTGCCCAGTGTAAAAACGCACTATTATTTTATTTCGACCTGGAGTCTAATAAAAGTTAAACAGAAAAAATGGTAGCTTATGTAGGCTATATAACGGCACTTGTTTCAGAATAGTAATGTTAACGTTAATGACTGATAGCCTAATGTTAATTTAGAGTTAGAGTTTCCAGTGTTGTCAATCCCGTTAAATGGTTTTGGGAGCGTTGTACACTTACTGTAGACTGATAAAATGAAAATAAAAATATAAAAATAACATTTTGAATGACTTCTGTTTCAGAATAAATAAAGCAGTATTTTATTTCGTTATAACCAGTAACTCTGGAAACAGAACGAAAAAATAGCGCAGCATTTTTGCTCATTCTGCACAAATTGCACTGCAAATAAGTAGTGGCAGCTGTCTGTTGATATCCATGTTTGTTTCGGTACAAGATCTTGCACAGTTGAGTTCAGCAGAATGCCACGTTGTGACTCACTTATCGTTAAATGTGTTGTGTAGTGGATTGACTCAGTCGTAAATGTTTGTGCTCTTCTCTGACTGTCAAAGGTTAAAATCTGCTCCAGTCTAAGGGAACAGTCTTTAGGTGTGTTCAGTTCAGTCTTAGAATGTTTCAGCTAGTCGTTAAGTGTGTCCCCGGCATAGTTCTGTTAAGTTCTGTTCAGCTGTGTTTAGTTAATTATCTCGTTTCTGTCTGCTATTTAAGTTCCTCTTGTTCACTTAGTCTTTGATCTAGTCACTGTTATGTTGGAGTGTGTTTCCCTGCCTTTCTGTTTGTTCCTGAATGTCATTATTAAAGTTTCAGTTTGTTTGAGTCTTCAGCTTGTTCCTGGTTCACCAACCATTACAATCACCAATTGCATTTTATTTTTCAATTTGACAGGGATGATGCATTGTCAACGTGAAAATTAAAATTAAAATTTCAATTTTGTCACATATTTTGCATACAGTTTTATATAATGAAATGGTTAATCTGGTTCTAGTTTCAATTTTTATCATTTAATTGATTTATTTAAAATTGGCAGAAAATGCTTTCCATAGGACCTCAGTACACATGTAGCAAACTATCAGTCAGTAGCATAATTCAACACTACACACAGTTTGGCTGCAACCCGGCACTGCAACACAGCAGAAACTCTTTCTGGAAGAAAAAAAAAAAGGTGTTATAACCATTTTGGTCTCTTGTTCTCAGTGACATTAAATTTCAGTGTGCTTCCAGAGGGAGAAATAAATTTGCTGATGTTAAAGTCAGGAAATGAAGAAGTCACGAAAAAGTGGCAGATCCCAATGCAATTTCCCTGCCAGGTTTTATGGAAAATTTGACTCAGACACATCTTTTCTTACTGATACCAAAGGTAAACACTTCAAGCAGCTTGTAATTACCAGACTTTTAAAACATGGTAATTTTTTCCAGTGGTATTGGCCTATGGAAACCGACTTATAATAAACAGGATTGGCTTTTAATTATTTCAGCAGCACCCATTACTAACAGGAGCAAACAAACAAACAAACAAACAGACATACGTTTTCCTTAGACAATCATTTATTAAAATGCGATGTGCCAAAGAGCTTACTGGCTTTCAGCATGACACCTCATCAATTATAAGAAAATGGTTTAGTGTGGTGTGGACTCACACAGCACAGACCTGAACACCATTGAACATGGATGATTCATAGCACTACTGGGAGCTAAGCCCATCACCCAACACCATTGTCTGACTTCACTGATCTTGGATCTTAACTGGGGAAAATCTCTGTAGTCATGTTCCAACATCTAGTGGAAAGCCTTCCCAGAAGAATAGAAGCTGTTACAGCAGCAGAAGGAGAGCCAGCTTTCTATTAATGCTCATGGTTTTTAAATTAAATGTTCAACATGTACATTCAGGGGTTCACATCTTTTTTGTATGGCTGTGATCAAAGGACGTCTGGTGAAATGGGAATTTGGACTCCACCATCTAGGTTTATAATTCCAGAATCATCTAACTGCTGCATGTGAACCCAAGAAGCCCCTTTAGCAACACACTGTAGGATTTTGTAAGATCCTTGTGTTCATATATATATATACACTCACCTAAAGGATTATTAGGAACACCATACTAATACTGTGTTTGACCCCCTTTCGGCTTCAGAACTGCCTTAATTCTACGTGGCATTGATTCAACAAGGTGCTGAAAGCATTCTTTAGAAATGTTGGCCCATATTGATAGGATAGCATCTTGCAGTTGATGGAGATTTGTGGGATGCACATCCAGGGCACGAAGCTCCCGTTCCACCACATCCCAAAGATGCTCTATTGGGTTGAGATCTGGTGACTGTGGGGGCCATTTTAGTACAGTGAACTCATTGTCATGTTCAAGAAACCAATTTGAAATGATTCGAGCTTTGTGACATGGTGCATTATCCTGCTGGAAGTAGCCATCAGAGGATGGGTACATGGTGGTCATAAAGGGATGGACATGGTCAGAAACAATGCTCAGGTAGGCCGTGGCATTTAAACGATGCCCAATTGGCACTAAGGGGCCTAAAGTGTGCCAAGAAAACATCCCCCACACCATTACACCACCACCACCAGCCTGCACAGTGGTAACAAGGCATGATGGATCCATGTTCTCATTCTGTTTACGCCAAATTCTGACTCTACCATCTGAATGTCTCAACAGAAATCGAGACTCATCAGACCAGGCAACATTTTTCCAGTCTTCAACTGTCCAATTTTGGTGAGCTCGTGCAAATTGTAGCCTCTTTTTCCTATTTGTAGTGGAGATGAGTGGTACCCGGTGGGGTCTTCTGCTGTTGTAGCCCATCCGCCTCAAGGTTGTGCGTGTTGTGGCTTCACAAATGCTTTGCTGCATACCTCGGTTGTAACGAGTGGTTATTTCAGTCAAAGTTGCTCTTCTATCAGCTTGAATCAGTCGGCCCATTCTCCTCTGACCTCTAGCATCAACAAGGCATTTTCGCCCACAGGACTGCCGCATACTGGATGTTTTTCCCTTTTCACACCATTCTTTGTAAACTCTAGAAATGGTTGTGCGTGAAAATCCCAGTAACTGAGCAGATTGTGAAATACTCAGACCGGCCCGTCTGGCACCAACAACCATGCCACGCTCAAAATTGCTTAAATCACCTTTCTTTCCCATTCTGACATTCAGTTTGGAGTTCAGGAGATTGTCTTGACCAGGACCACACCCCTAAATGCATTGAAGCAACTGCCATGTGATTGGTTGATTAGATAATTGCATTAATGAGAAATTGAACAGGTGTTCCTAATAATCCTTTAGGTGAGTGTATGTGTGTGTGTGTGTGTGTGTGTGTGTGTGTGTGTGTGTGTGTGTGTGTGTGTGTTTTGCAGCCCACTGCAGTATATTTCAGATGGCTGTTTCTTGGTCTATAAGTCCTACAAAAAAAGCCAAGAATTTTTTTGAAGCCAAAAATGACATTTATATTGCATGAGAAAAATCTTAAGCAGTGTTATGAAGACACAATCTTATTTTAAATAATTGTATATTTTATATTATTATATTACAATGTATTACTACTACTACTACTACTACTACTACACTGTAAACCCTAACGCTCAAAATAATTAATTGGTTTGAGTAGACCAACTCATATTAAACAAATTAGTTCAATTAAATTAACTTTTATGAGTATTTAGAACTTTCTTTTTCTTTTGAGTTCTCAAAACTGACACATTTTAAGTAATCTGAATCGTTTCATTGTTTTGAGTTTTAGGAACTTGTTTCTTTTAATTTAGACAAACTTAAATTTAACTGAAACTGGGCTGGGATTTCAATTTCCCAGCATGCTTTGCCATGACACTCAAAAGGGAGAATAAATGCTAAAATTAAGAGTTATTTTTTATTTATTTTTTTTTTTTTTGTGCAAGATTAATGTTAAGTGGGAGATTTAGTAGTGTTTAACGTTTTGTTATGCTAGTTTAGACGAGTTTCTGTTATGTTGGTTTTTTGTAGGGTTACCATCATGGTGACGAGTGGAGCAAAAGCTTAGTTTGAGAACAGATATACTAAATGTTTTATATTGCTGTCCTCATTCAGCAAGTGCTATTGTGTATGCATTGTGTAACCAATTAGCAAGGTAGCATTTGTTGAATTAGCTAGTTAAAGCTAACCAACTTTCCATTACTAAAAATATTTAAGTTGAGATTACATTTTTTAAGTTAAATGTATGAATTAGCTTACTCAAATATTTAAAGTTAAGAGCAATTAAAATGTATAAGTACAAAATGAAAATCAGCAAGTTCTGCTTAAACTTTACATTTCTTAATTTGATGTAACTAATTACCTCATTTTTTTTAGTTTTGCCAACTTATTGGGGTTTACAGTGTATCATTATTATTATTATTTGCTTTATATTATGTTATCAGCATATCTTTTTTTTTTTTTTTTTTTTTTTTTTTACACATTAGAGTACACATCCATCCGTCTGCCCAAAAAAGGTATCATTGACATGACATAATTGCTTTACATTATGGCTATGGAAATAATTTGACATGTTGAGCTTAGAGTTGGTTGCCATAGTATTCTATTCACTGCCAGATGTTTTCCACCGGCATCCTGGAATATGGAACATGGCTTGAGAGGTTGATTAACATAATAGGTGTGGGACCGGATGTTGAATTAAATGCTCAGTGATTCATGGCATGCAGACAGCTCATTCAGAGCTCACAGAAACAGATAATATGGTTTAAACAAATAGCTGTAAAAAAGCAGTCATATTTCATATAGGGTTTTTTTCCATTTACTACTAACTTAGTTGTTCGGCTTTTATTAATTATTTTATTAATAGTCACCTTCTTTTGGACCATTATTCAGCAAATCCCCATGATGTTCACAGACATTAACTGATCTGAGGGTCCCGAAAAACCGACTCAATCATTATTTCAAGTACATTGTGATTCAGATGTGACCAGAAGTGGTGTAGTCTGAGTGGGTTAAGTTGTTTATGTGGTAATTAGTCCATCCATTTCCAGCAGTTTGACCCATATGGTTTGTGAATACAAGAGGCAGGTATTACACATTAACAGGGTAATCAGCTATTCATAGTGATTAAGAGAACATGATAGGCAGGCATTATTGCATTGATGGTAGCAAATCAATTATAACGCCATAGAAGTATACATCAACTTACCAGCATTTTGCATAGAAGTATACATCAATTTACCAGCATTTAGCTGATGTATATTGTTTCTGTACATTTGCTTTGATTTTGTGCTGTTGATTATTTTGTCACTCTCGTGGAGCGGCCAGGGTTGAGTGGTCTCTGGCTTATCACCTTCTCCAAGTCTGAACCTTGGACTTTTGGGTTACCCAAAACTTTGAATTGGAATGCTACAAGCACAATAGTGGGTGTTGGCAGCAGCTGGTGAACATGTGTGAGAAATGCATGATTCCTATGGAATTTCGGTCGGCAAAAGCCTTTTGAGAAGAAGATCTAAAGTATTAATGTGAAATCTTGGTTTTGTGAGATTAAGGTGAACGTGTCCTTCTTAAAAATGAGCATACCATCACCTGCTGTCTTCTGAAGCATAGCAACATCTGGTATGGCCTGTGGAAGAACATGAATTCAATCATAAATAAATTTAAAAGGGTTGATTTTGTGTGTGTGTGTGTGGGGGGGGGGGGGGGGGGGTGGTGGTGTTGGGGTAGGTTGTGGTGAAGGACTGAAATATATGTATATATATACACACACCCAAAGTGTTTTAGAGAGTGCAAACAGATTTGGTAATCATCTTAAGGGACTTCATACAAGAGTTAGAAAATGACAGAAAACTTTATTTACAAAAATTGCTTCTGCTGTTGTTTACCTTCATTTTATAGCCCCGTTTTACAACCGGCAGCAAAACAGCAACAAAAAGAAACCTTAGAAATTTCGTTGAGCAATTGCAATCCAGAAAATCTTTTAGAGAGAAAACAAAAATTACTTAATTGAAATGTTGACAAAACATTTTAGATCCTGTCAATCATTCTGCCTTTATTATGTATTAATACGTTGTATGTTTGTATTTTATCACAGCACCAGCAGCATTATAGCGCGATCAACTCAAGTTACCGTTTGCTGTCTTGGGTCTGATTTGTCAGGAAAACTCAGCAGGTAGGATGTAAATGAGAGCGATGAGGGCAGGACTTCCCAGTGTTACTCTGATTGAACATCATATCTCAGAGGCTTGAGGACTGGCTGGATTGGAGTTATGGAGACATTTGGCCATGTTAGATAATTATGTGCCAGTCAGTGTATTTCATAATGCATTTAAGTGCATTTTTCCATTTCATGTAGTCACACACCTCAGCTCACAAGGTCGGATTTTCCTACATAATAACATACTAAAATCACTCAGGAAAATATAAAAAGACACTTTCATCTTAATGTACCATAGACTTGAATAAAACAAGGCTTGCTTTATATGCACTGCTTTTGTGAGGAACTGACCTTAGACTTCATCATTACCTGATAATATTCACATTTAACAGTATGGCTTATAAGTACAGTATAGAAATGTATACTACATATCAGCACTTAGAAATGCTGCTTGCTCAATCATATTAGAGGACCGCAATTAATTGTTTCATAATTTCTAATCTTTCACAACTTTCACGTTCAATTATTATATGTCATTTTGACTACCATAGTGCTCTATGCAAGGATGTTACCAAAACCAGGATGTTTTTGCTGATTTCGAGGCTTGTACTTCACAACGTCTACTGTAGGTAAAGGAACATTTGTTCTTTTTGAAAGTGACAGCCAATTATTGTGCTGATTCAAACGGATTTTTTATTATTATATTTGTTATATTAAATGTTATACAGTCACCTGAAGACACACACAAGGTAAATTAATTGCAATGAAATTTGAATTACTCTCTGTGAAAGCAGGATATTGACAGAATTGTTTCAGTGTTGAAAGCATCAATGAGCTAATAAATTTGACGGTTAGAAGCTAATTAACTGAGAAGGCCTGTAATGATCTTGAAAAATGTGTCATCAGATATCTTAGTGAGCTTCTGTTATCACCACACTGACGATTATCATTTATCGTGTCATTTAGATACTATATAACAATCTTGTTGATTTTAACACTATTATTCTCAGTTTGCAGAGGTCATACTGTCACCATGGAAACTAAACTGCATGAAAATGTTTTCCAAGGTGTTTTACATTATATTTTTTCACTCATACACTACTATATTGAGTTGAATCAAGGGAATCTGAGACCATTTTTGCACTTTCAACATTAGGGGTCCTACATTACTATATCACTAATTTACCAACTAATGTACCCTATTTGACTATGGGGACCATCTACAGAATGTACTGAAATAGATTACCTAAATTGTGTGTGTATATATAGAAACTAAGGGTAGCAAAATAACAGTTCATGTTTATATTATTGTGGGAGTGTATTGTGGGAGTGCTGTCCTAAGTAATTGTATGAGGGTGTGGGGTTCCCTTATCTGGGAATTGTTATTTTTAGATTTCAGGGCATGGTTTAAAAGTCAAAGATCTGGTTCCATCATCTGGGGATCTGGGCATATTATAGCTTTAAAATTCCTGACATCTGAGTGAATTCCCCTACATACTACAAAGAAAACAGGAAACTATTACACACAGACTGTTTGGTATATTTTTAGATGTGGGAGCTCAGATGGGAGTGGATAAATTCAAAATTTAAAGCTGAAGCATGTCATTTTTTTTTTTATGTTAAAATACTTTCTTCTATCCAAGCTTAATGTGCAGAGACTGTACTGTAGTAATTATAAGCAAGCTATTTGTAAGGTTGAGTTCCCTACAACATGTAAACATTGTGACTCTGTGTTGTTATCATCAGTGTTGAGAAGGTTACTTTGGAAATGTAATAGGTTACAGTTACTGATTACAAGTTACCCTATTTAAAATGTAATAAGTAGTGTAACTATTTCAATTACTTTATTAAAGTAATGTAACATATTACATTTGATTACTTTTTGATTACTTTTCTAAATTTCTAATGAATGTTAATGTTAATAATTTTCAAACATTTAACCTCTAAAAAACAAAGATAGTTATATTTAGTTATATTTAAGAGAAAACAGAATTCTAGATTATTATACTGTAGTAAAAAAAACTGAGAAAACAGTAAGAAAATCTTCTTACTGATATAAAAAAAATAGTAAAAATCTCTAAAAAACACACTATTCTTTTTACCACTATGTGTGTGTGAAGGGAAACATTATACCATATAAGGCCTAATACTGAGGTCTCACTAACAGAAGCTTTATTTTTTTTTAATAACGTTATATTCCACCTAAAATATTGTTTAGACTCAATGACCAATCGTTGTGTAGTTAAAAAGCTTTATTTTGCAATCAAAACGGGAAAAAACTAATAGAGAGGTTTGTCCTCTAGGTGGTGCTTAAGGTTAACATTCATCATAGGAGATGCTTCCTCAGGTTCTACATTGAAACCTTTGATGTCGATAGCATTTTAATAGTTGGCAAACATATTTTGCACTGAACTGTTATATTTGCGCCCTTTTCTAATTCCTGGATTAAATTTTATTTTTTTTATTTTCTGCACTGGAACACATTTTTATCACTCGCCATGGTGGAAACTCTCAAGACAGGGTGTAGCCTAAAGGCTAAAGCTTTCAGTGGTAATGTGGATTGATGTAATTGGCAGACGTGGTGCACTGCAAATTCAAACAAGAGAACCAGTCAAAAGCAACGGAATAGCATCATTTACTAAACGGCCTTTAAATGGAAGGAGGTATTGTGCACATCAAAAACTAAAATATTATTCAACATATCCTAGCTTTTTACACAAAATATTCAGATGTAACCTCTTTGTAATCGTTAACATTTTCATAAGTAACTGTAATTTAATTACACATTTTTTTCCCAGTAACTGTAATGGATTACAGTTACATTTATTTTGTAATTAAATTACGTAACTCTGTTACATGTAACTATACTCCCCAACACTGGTTATCATAACATTGCATTGTTTAAAAATTCCGACCAGTCTGACACGCAACGCAGGATTTTTCCCCCCAAACCAGTTTAGCGGAAATCCCGCCCTGCAGTTAATTCCATTGGTTAAGGTTAGGGTGAAGGGTAGGGATTAGTGTTTGGTGTAGGCAATCAGCACTGTGATTGACATGACCAATGAAATCTTTAGAATCAGCTGCGGGGCGGAGTTTCCGTTGAACTGGTTTGGGGGGAAAAATCACGCCACGGCAACAGTGGCTCAACCAATGGCATGAGTTGGAGGTGTGGCTTTCTGTTTGTACAACCAGTGACAGACATGGGGAATGAGAAACCTGTTTGAAAACAGGCATTGTTCTTGCAGTTCTTTTTTTTTGTGATGCTAGTGGTGCTACAACTACACATCTCAACTTTAAGGTCAGTGGATTCGCACTTTCCTGTGTCTTATAAGTTGCTAAATATTCATAAAGTTACAATGTTTTCTTGACAGGTACCATGACAATTGGTTTGACTATGTTTTTGAAAGTATTGTTCAGTGTTTTGGCTTAATAATGTTAAGACCAGTGTTGATTAGCATCTTAGTATTAACAGAAAGTTGTATATTCTGAAATCCATGAGGTACCTTTTTAGTATTTTTGCTCGGATATAGGTTTCATCCTGTCAATTTCTAAGTGTGGATACCTTGGTATCATTATTAGGCTTATTGCTGTATGATGCATGAACTCTTGAGCTGGCCATCCCACTGACAGTGCAAAAGAAAATAGGAAATACCTGTCTTCCAAGATGTCAGAATGAACACTCACAGGACTTCAATTACTGCAAGAAAACCAACAGCTTTGCTGTTTCAAACTCAGAGATCTATTTTTTCAGTCACTACATCTTTCACTTCACGTTATTTTAGAGAGCTTTGCCAGAGTTCGAATGTGCTGGCCACTGATAGATTGTTTGTACCCAAGCAATACTTCAAGACGTCTGTGGTGGCACTCTACCATGAAGTTCAAACCAATTAAAACTTCCGGAGAGAATTTGGTCGGAGAGCAAAAGTGCAGGGAATTTGAAGCTTCTTTCCCAGTCATGGCTCCCAGGACGCCTCCCTCTGAGACTCTGAGGTAAAAATACAAGGTTTCTACTGGCATTTGAAAAATACAAACTCTGACATTTGTTCTAATTAAAGCAGACATCTGTACAGGAACATTTAGATTGTTTTCTCATGAGGATGCACTCATTTGATATTTATTATTCTTTAAGATGAAGAAAGGATGACTATGGCTTCATTTTCACCTGGCATTAACATGCGTGGGATCGTATTACATTCAGATAGCACTTGACCACATTAAATGTCAGGTGCACATACAGTACATCCAAGGTCTCATTTTGAGCAGATCACTGAGCAACTACATGTGGAAGTGGTCAGGGTGCTAATGCTTTAGCTGCATATATCTACATAAGTAGTAGGTCTTGTAGGTTTGAAAGATTGAGTTGAAAATATTATTTCATGCTCTACTTTGTTTGCCAGTAAAATATTGCAATGCTTGGTGTTGTTACTCTGATATCACAAGAACTTCTTGCAAAAGCTCTTTTTGTCTAACCAAGCTCTGTGTTGTATCCTTGACTGTGGGAATCCTAAGTAGGATAAACGCAATAGACCATATACATTACCTTATTTTTACCTGTCAAAATGATGGAAAGCATTTTGAAATATCCTCCATTTTTTCAAATTCAGAATAATTAAGGAAAATTTCTCATATGTTGGTGCTGTTTTCCGACCGATCACACTAGTGACGCATTTATTGCAAGGTCTAAATGCAACCCAGTTCAAGAACATATGAAACTTTTTAATGCCAAGTGTAAAGGGGTCTATCAACAACAGTCAACAAGAGATGGAAATACTTATCTGATTTCTGCTTGTTTTTCTCTGAGATGTTGTTTCTTTTGGAGTTAATCCCATGTCTTTGTAGGCACAGAGGCCATATATCTAACTATGTCTTTTCGTACCATTCAGTGCGGTAGCCAAGGTTAAACCATCACTGTGAACCCCTGTCAGTCCCAGAAGTGATCTATGTGCTTTCCCATCTATGTACTTGAAGATTAGTGTGGGTTTATTCTGACTCTTAGAGCACTGTTACATTGCATCAAAGCGTACGACCTCAACATGCAATAGAGGCCATCTGTCAACGCGTGAAACAAGAACATTTTCAGGAACGAAGGTTTTATTTTTAAAGTCCAGGCAAAGTGATCGTTCAGTTTTCCTTTTATGTTCCTGATTGCCCAGAAAGCACTGCTCTCTGCTTTCTGCTTTTTAGCAAGAAGGTCATTCTGTTGGAATAAAGGTACATTTCTCAGTTTTTTCGACATTATTTTGGCATAAAAGCATCAGCTCTTGTTATGAGGTACATAAACACCCGTTCTCAGTAATTCACTATATTTCTGAGTGCCATTATTTGGCGAGAGACAGAAAACAAATACAAAAAAGCCTGTGCATAGCTCTAATAAACTACTTGTGAGCACAGCCGTATCCTTTTAAGGGTGTTCAAAAGAAAAGCACAAAGTGGAAATATATCCAGCGGTCTGAAGTGATCCGAGGTGAACTTCTTTGAATACAAAGTAAACTTCACATTTTATGTGATTACATCAAAGAAAGTGTTTGAACCCATGAGATGAACTTATGAATAATCACATATGTATCAGCATGAAAATGCATCAGCATTTGCACCAAATCCATTAATATGTGTTAAGAGTTGTGTTACTTTCTGTGCTGCCCATGTCTCATTTTAATCTTTGGCCCAGAGAAAATTTGTAAAATCCTTTTGTATGAGAAAGTTTGTTTCATATTACTGATTTGCTCTGCTGCCTCTCTCATTATTCATTATGCTAATACAACAACGTGAGACACTTCCAGGCCATCCACCAATCATCTGAAAACAATATATCGCTTTGCTCTTTCATTATAAACTCCCTTAGGTTTCAGATGCCTCTGTCATGCCTCTTTAATGAGTTAATTAACCAGAGAAAACTCTCTCTCTCTCTCTCTCTTTGTTCTAGTTAAGACTGAAAACCAAACAATGTGACATGGAGATGCAGACACTGAGCCAGTGAACAGGTAAAATACTCAGGAAAAGTAGGCAGCTATACAAAATGGACAGAAATAAATAAACTGGCGAGGATTTTCTCCTCACTGTCGCTTGCAGGTGTTTCTTTAAAACTTTCTGAATCTAGGAATTATAAGGCGGCTCTATGCGGATGATTAGATACAGATGTGCAGATCATTTTTATTTTTTGTTATACAATACCTGTTCCTCATTATTGCAGCTCTTGAAAATGACCCACTCCTTATCCTTTCCATCATACATTTGGTTTCCCCTCACACATTTGGTCTTGCTTTTAGGGCACAAGCGGACGAGAAATGTCTTTTTAATGAATTAATCTGTGCGAGCCCTGTTAGGGAAGTTTCTCACATAGAAAACCAGCATGAGCAAACTTGAATGTGTTCTTTTTGTCCTTGGGTCCAGCTGGGACCTACTTTTGTCCTCCGATGGGTCCAGCTTTGATGAGACAGAAAACATATCTGTCACTATAATTTATTCTAAACTATAGAGTAAGCATGCTTTGATTTGTTCACAATTTTGTAAGCACTTCCCCAAACGCAGAGGTATTTCGGATCATATATATCTCATATAGATCATATATGCTTCATGTCTCTGCTGTTTTTTGCAAAGATATCTAATTCTAATAATATAATCATTTAAATTAAATATCTAAATAATAACATGTTACTGTATTATTGTTATATTTACAGTATATTTTTATATATTATTATTCAAATAGATATTTAATTTAAATAATGATATTGTTATCATAATTAGATATCTTTGCAACAAACAACATTATTTCTGGCATTTCATCTGTAGCCCCAATACCATTGCATGTCCTTTGCTTTGAATAGTAATAACGTATACAGCTACAAACCCGATTCCAAAAAAGTTGGGACACTGTACAAATTGTGAATAAAAACAGAATGCAATGATGTGGAAGTTTCAAATTTCAATATTTTATTCAGAATACAACATAGATGACATATCAAATGTTTAAACTGAGAAAATGTATCATTTTAAGGGAAAAATAAGTTGTTGATTTTAAATTTCATGGCATCAACACATCTCAAAAAAGTTGGGACAAGGCCATGTTTACCACTGTGTGGCATCCCCTCTTCTTTTTATAACAGTCTGCAAACGCCTGGGGACTGAGGAGACAAGTTGCTCAAGTTTAGGAATAGGAATGTTGTCCCATTCTTGTCTAATACAGGCTCCTAGTTGCTCAACTGTCTTAGGTCTTCTTTGTCGCATCTTCCTCTTTATGATGCGCCAAATGTTTTCTATGGGTGAAAGATCTGGACTGCAGGCTGGCCATTTCAGTACCCGGATCCTTCTTCTACACAGCCATGATGTTGTAATTGATGCAGTATGTGGTCTGGCATTGTCATGTTGGAAAATGCAAGGTCTTCCCTGAAAGAGACGACGTCTGGATAGGAGCATATGTTGTTCTAGAACTTGGATATACCTTTCAGCATTGATGGTGCATTTCCAGATGTGTAAGCTGCCCATGCCACACGCACTCATGCAACCCCATACCATCAGAGATGCAGGCTTCTGAACTGAGCGCTGATGACAACTTGGGTTGTCCTTGTCCTCTTTAGTCCAGATGACATGGCATCCCAGTTTTCCAAAAAGAACTTCAAATTTTGATTCGTCTGACCACAGAACAGTTTTCCACTTTCCCACAGTCCATTTTAAATGAGCCTTGGCCCAGAGAAAACGCCTGCGCTTCTGGATTATGTTTAGATATGGCTTCTTTTTTGACCTATAGAGTTTTAGCCGGCAACGGCGAATGGCACAGTGGATTGTGTTCACCGACAATGTTTTCTGGAAGTATTCCTGAGCCCATGTTGTGATTTCCATTACAGTAGCATTCCTGTATGTGATGCAGTGCCGTCTAAGGGCCCGAAGATCATGGGCATCCAGTATGGTTTTCCGGCCTTGACCCTTACGCACAGAGATTGTTCCAGATTCTCTGAATCTTTGGATGATATTATGCACTGTAGATGATGATAACTTCAAACTCTTTGCAATTTTTCTCTGAGAAACTCCTTTCTGATATTGCTCCACTATTTTTCGCCGCAGCATTGGGGGAATTGGTGATCCTCTGCCCATCTTGAGTTCTGAGAGACACTGCCACTCTGAGAGGCTCTTTTTATACCCAATCATGTTGCCAATTGACCTAATAAGTTGCAAATTGGTCCTCCAGCTGTTCCTTATATGTACATTTAACTTTTCCGGCCTCTTATTGCTACCTGTCCCAACTTTTTTGGAATGTGTAGCTCTCATGAAATCCAAAATGAGCCAATATTTGGCATGACATTTCAAAATGTCTCACTTTCAACATTTGATATGTTATCTATATTCTATTGTGAATAAAATATAAGTTTATGAGATTTGTAAATTATTGCATTCCTTTTTTATTCACAATTTGTACAGTGTCCCAACTGTTTTGGAATCGGGTTTGTATATTTGGATTATTAGACAATGTCAAAATAAAGTGAACCTGCAGAGTTTTGCGTTCTAAGGCATGTAAAGGGAAACACTGACACTGAGAAGAAAGAGTGAAAACACTTCACATGTGCTCGCGGACATGACTGCTACTGAACATCTGAACACAAACAAAGATCAAATGCACATTGACGGATCTTCTTCCATCTGTTCTCCAAAATGTAATTAAATTGATATTTCTGCAGGCGTGTGTAAACTGGTTAACTCTGTCTAAGCAAAGGCATTTCTTTTCAAGAGGAACAGGCAGCTGCCACTGCAAATTACACACAAATTGCGGTTTGGCGGGTGTTCATTTCATACTCTGTGAACAATGGTAGCTTATTTAATGTATAAATTAAGGTAGGCCCTATATGTCCATAAAACTGGTAATATCATACTTTGTAGTAGTGGTATCGTGTACTTAGCTTGAGACGATTCAGTGCATGCAGGAAACTGAACAAGTAATCCAAACTGATTTGCAAACCAAATTAAGACAGTTTTGCCAATTTGGCAACTTGGAATAAACTAATTTCTTAACATGTCGCCCAGCATAACAAAGTAAAAGTACAGTTTTTTTTTTTTTTCCATTACAAATGTACTCAAGTTAAAGTAAAATAGATCACATTTAAATCTATTCTTAAAAGTACAAATTTTCCAAAAAATACTCGAGTAAATGTAATGAAGTAAATGTACTTTGTTACTACCCACCTCTGCCCAAATGAATTTCACTTCATTTCTTAGTATTACCATTGATGATATAAGTATCTGCACAACTAATGTTTGCTTCTCATTACATTAAGACTCGAAATCTAAACTCAAAAACTCTAAAAGAAACGTCCTCTCACTTTCAACAGCTTTTTCCCCCAGCAAATGTCTGGAATAATAGAGTTCCTAAAGAAACCTTTCTTTAGGAACTCCATTATTCCAGAAAATAATGGGGGCAAAAGCTATTGAAAGTATAAAAAAATGTCAGTATCTGGTGTATCCAGCAGCTGGTTTAAGTGCTACATTGCATCTCATCCTCATGGACTGCATCAGATTTACCAGTTCTTGCTGTGAGATGTTACTCCACTCTTCCACCAAGTTCTCAGTCACTTCTGAGGGGACAGATGGTTACATGTGGTTTAGCACTGCAAGGACGATCAGCTGTCCTTCCTGTCTCCCTGTAGCACTGTCTTATGCGTCTTACATTACGCACATTGCAGTTTATTGCTCTGGCAACATCTGCAGTCCTCATGCCTCCCTGCAGCAGAGGCTATGGAATGTTCACGCAGGTGATCAGGGACTCTGAGCATCGTTCTCTTGGTGTTTTTCAGAGTCAGTAGAAAGGTCTCTTTACTGTCCTATTGTAACTGTGACCCTTAATTGTCTATGGCCTGTAAACTGTTAGTGCCTTAGGACCTTAGGTTTTATAGGCATATGTGCAATAATTGTTTATGGTTCATTGAACAAGCATGAAAAACATTGTTTAAACACTTTCCAATAAAGATCTGCAAAGGTTTTTTTGGATTTTACAAAAACAAAAGAAAGTACTGCACATCAGTACTTGCAAAAGTATCAAAATTGCTTTATTTGCCAACAAAATTATCTTTAAAATACAGTATTTTGAAAAAGAGACATTTCTTTTTTCTTTTTTTTGCTGAGTTTAGTATCATATTAGGCCCATTGCATGAATCAATATCACAACAAAATCACAGTTGAAAAAAACACAAGATGCATGCTGATTGATTGATAATGACAAAGTGTAAGGCTGCTCTGCTCTGCTCTGCTCTGCTCTGGTATTTAATATTTCAGAGCTAGCATTGTATGTATTTTCTCACTTATTGCAAAAATTATGCACAATAAAAATACTATTTGTTCATATTATCATAGTTTTAAAACGTATGAATTCACATTTTTATGATGCTTTCATGATGGATTTTCACAGTTTAAGATTAAAAGTCTGGGACAAGGGTAAATCAATGAAAAAGCAAACATTTGAAAGTTGCAAAAATAAATGATGCCTGGTAAAAAGTTTATAAGACTTTAATCTTCATGCAATACAGTTTTACTTGAAAAACAAAAACCCCTAGGACATAAAAGTGCCCAAAGTTGAAGAAACATCCAAATACATATTTATTTTATCTGTTGTTGAAAGACTTTTTCAATACAAAATCTGGGATAATGTTCTTGGTTGTCCCCTTTTTAATGGCCCTGCATAAAAGGGTTCTCTTTTTCTTGATGAAAGTCTTTGCTTCACAGTGTCATATATGTCATTTAATGACAATATTACTACAATAACAGTCATGGATCATTTAGTTTCCTTAAGTTTTCAACAACTTTCATCCTAGACTCAGTTACATGCGAATGCATGTTGGTTATATTCAAGGAACATTATTTTTACGTCAGCTGTCGTCAGCTGGAGTGGATTCTCCTTAAATAACAGCATTTTCATGAATTTTGCCATTGTTTGTCTCCACAAGGGCTCCTCTGTTCAGGCTGTGATTTTAATCTTATGCATCATTGGAGTTGCTTATCACAAAAGTACATTTACATTGAATCATTTAGCAGACGCTTTTATCCAAAGCAACCTACAAATGAAGAGAGCAATAGAAGTAATCAAACCAACAATACGGCAACAATATGCAAGTGCTGTGACTACTCCCAGTTAGTCTTGCACAGTACACATAGCAAGGTTTTTTTTTTTAAATTGATATATAGAATAGTAATTGTTAGTATTAATGGGTCAAGTGACCCATGAGAAAGATGCGTCTTCAGCCATTTCTTGAAAATGGCTAAAGACTAAGCAGCTCGGGTTGAATTAGGCAGGTCATTCCACCAGCATGGAACAGTCAAGGTAAAGGTCCATGAAAGTGATTTTGTGCCTCTTTGGGATGGCACCACAAGGCTGCGTTTACTTGCAGAATGTAAGCTTCTGGAGGGCACATAAGTCTGTGAGTTATGAGTCTGTAAGTAGTGAGTTTAGGTATAGGGGTGCGAGCCAGTGGTTGTTCAGTAGCCAAACATAAGTGCCTTGAATTTAATGCAATCGGCAATTTGCAATCAGTGCAAGTTTATGAGAGGTGTAACATGCGCTCTCTTCAGCTCGCTAAAGACTCTTGCTGCAGCATTCTGGATCATTTGCAGAGGTTTGACAGTGCATGCTGAAAGGCCTTCCAAGAGAGCATTACAATAGTCCAGTCTGGATAGAACAAGAGCTTGGACAAGGAGTTGTGTAGCATGCTCTGTTAGGAAAGGCCTGATCTTCCTAAGATGCTGTATAAGGCAAATCTGCAGGACCAGGCAGTTCTAGCAATGTGGTCTGTGAAGTTTAACTGATCACTGATCAAAACTCAGAGGTTCCTGGCTGTCCTGGATGGAGTTATGATTGACAAACCTAGCTGAATGGAGAAGTTGTGATGAAGTTTTGGGTTGGCTGAGACCACTAGCTGTTCTGTCTTCACAAGGTTGATTTGAAAGTGGTTGTCCTTCATTCAACAAGAAATGTCTGTCAGGCAGGCCGAGATGCGATCAGCTACCATTGGATCATCTGGCTGGAATGAGAGGTAGATTTGTGTATCATCAGCAGCATGTTCCTGAATGACAGATCCTAGTGATGACATGTAGATGGAGAAGAGAAGTGGTCCAAGCACTGAGCCCTGAGGTACCCCAGTAGCTAGATGTTGCGACTTAGACACCTCACCCCTTCACGACACCCTGAAGGACCTACCTGAGAGGTAAGACTTGAACCGTTGAAGTGCAGCTTCTGAGATGCCCTTCATCATGAGGGTTGACAGAAGGATCTGCTGGTTAACTGTGTCAAAAGCAGCAGACAGAACCAGTAAGATGAGTACTGAAAATTTGGAAGCTGCTCTTGCCAGTCTCAGAGCTTCAATAACCGAAAGCAGCGCAGTCTCAATTGAGTGGCCACTCAAAGTCTGCCCTCGTTTACGCCTCTGAAACCTGGACAGTTTACCAGCGATGTGCCAAGAACCTGAACTGCTTTCACCTCTGCTGTCTCTGCAAACTGTTGAAAGTGAATTGGCAGGACAAAGTCCCAGACACAAAAATACCCGAACAGACAAGCATGCCCAGCATCTTCACAATACTGCAAAAATCTCAGCTCCAGAAAAGTAATGAAGTAAGAACAATTTTAAACTCTGTTTTCATTTTGATATACACATTTACATTAATGTTCCAGTTTCATTAATGGCGATATGCACTGAAATTACATAAAGTCATTACTCATTACTAAAAATTATATGAATTTAGATGTGGATGTGCTACTTTTGATCATTTTTCCTGTGACACGCTGTTTTAATGACAGCAAGGATTAAATATAGGCTAATTCCAATAATTCCTCTTTAAACTAAACTGCAGATCTCCTGTTATGACAAAATATGTTTTAGCGAGAACGATGAAGATGCACACTTACTTCGATATTGCAGACACTGCAGGATTTGGTGGTCGAACGGTCCATTATCCGGTTTGAATAGGTCCAACGTTAATAGCTTACTGTACAACCGTAGTTGCACGGACACGGAGTGTAAAGACATCTTCACAAAATTATGAAAAATACCACTGTATTTAAAGGATAGCCTACAACTTGAAGAAACCAGTTAAGATTTGCACGTTTCTTTTTTAAAATACTTTGTCAGTGACGCGCTGAGTCAGACAATTGTATTTACACTGCAATAAATAAGTAGGCCTATCTGTTTCCATTAAAAATAGCCTATACACCCTATATGTTCACATTACCAGCAAAACTACATGAATTTGATTCGATTTGAATTGTTTAAAATGAACTAAATATTCTGAATTAAAATACCATTTGGCCTGTGGAAATGAATGAATCAACTTTATTCTAAAAAATTTATCTGCGAAGTATTTTATACAATTTTGTTTTTATGGATATTTTGATATATTTATTCTAAAACATAAAAAGGATATTAGATGATTTTCAGCAATGTAATGTGTAAGGCACAAATGGCATTTATAGTCCATATTTAATAGCTATTTTTCAATGTCTTGTACCTTTGACAGTGTTAAACATGGTGTCACATGCATGGGAATATGCATGGAAATGATATGCAGATGAGGTTATGCATAGTAAAACTAGGCTTTGTAAGCTCCATATATGGTGATTTCAGGGAGGAGATGGAGATGCACGTACGCACAATCTTCTGCTGGCTGGGATTTATAAAGGGATTTTTGCGCAGGTTCTGGTGTAGACATGATTTTATAAATCTGAATTTTTTGTGTGTACGCAAAACCTAGCTTTTGCGCGTACGTACACTTTAGGATGAAATCTATGGAAAGTTTTATAAATGAGGCCCCTGATCTGCCCACATTGCCAGTGACACTTCCGGGCTCGGATTGGCTTTACCAGCCATCTGCGAACCCATGTTTCCCATCCCTAGACGACATTGGATGAAGTTGGTCATCGTCTCAACGGAAGGACGAACACGAAGGGATAAATAGTGCTTGTGTATTTTACTGTTATTTTACTTTCAGAGTTTTGAATATAATATCACTTTTGAACAAAACTCTTTCATGCTGTAGTAGAAGCCCTGCAGATCTGTTTAGCTTCTAAAACATTTCTATCAGTCTACTGAAAGTTTCCAGGAAAGCATTTTCTAATATGTAACATTAAATGCAATTTCCTAGTAAAAGTATCAGTGTGTTTATACAAATATTTAAACAACTGTTTCTCGTATTTGAACCAAACTATTTTTTTTTAAATTTTTTTTATTGCCAGCATTATTTTTTTTATTTGTTAAAAGTTAAATGGGTAAAACATCCCCCGCTTATAAGGCGCATGGCTAAGCGATTTACAGTGACATTCTTCTGTCAATATTTGAGACAAGCAATGCAATGAGCAGAACTGATTTAATTAATTTATTCATTCAAATCAGCTCTCTTGTGAAGGACAGTGACTCCAAAGGGTTTCTTCAGAATAATAGGGTAACAACTTTCCACACTAAGAGTATTTATGAAATATTTATGAAATACTATATCTTCTTTCTCTTTGTATTGTGTAAACAGTTTTTAGCAGATGCCTGCACCAAGTGCATCCTTAGTTCATGCAAATACAGCAGTTTAATTAGTAACTTAATTTCCCTTTCAGTCGGTCACGTTCGACGTACGTCGGAACTGACCGACGAATTGGGGATCCCCAATTCGTCGGTCAGTTCCGACGTACGTCTCCGTTCCCTCCTTCAGGGAACGAGAGTTACATACATAACCGAGATGTTCCCTTTCAGTCGGTCACGTTCGACATACGTCGGAACTGACTGATGAATTGGGGATCCCCAATTCGTCGGTCAGTTCCGACGTATGTCTTCGTTCCCTCCTTCAGGGAACGAGGTTTACATACGTAACCGAGACGATTTGACATAATCTATTAATTAATTGTGGTGTCAGTGCTGATGTTCATCAAATTTTCAACAATGTGACCCAGTGAGGGCTCATCAGTGGGATTTTTTTTAAAAATTCAGCTGCATACCAAAGTCAATGGAAAGGTGGGACCCTTAGGAAGACTGTGGTTGAGGTGCTCAGTATTCATTAACTACCTGAGGTCATCTGGTCACATTTCATTTCAGTGATTCTGTCTGCACACAAGCGCATCAATCATTCAATCAGTCTCTTACAATTTCACTATTTATCCATGATGGTGATGGAAGCTGGCACTTTGTCATCTACCCCCACACATGCACTTTCAAACATATACAGACACAAACCGCCCAGTGTGCTAGACATCAAATACATAATTCAAGATGAGAGACATTTGATAGTGAGATATAAAATGTAATAAATAAATAATAATACAGTATATAAAAACACAATATATTATAATATATTACAAAGGGACATGTGACGAAGCAGTGTGAAGCATCTTACCGTTAAGAGGATTAAAAGATGATGTGGCAAACTTGAAAGCATCATCAAAGTAAACAGTTTATATTCCATAGTGAATTTACATCAATATAACTATTCTATAGCCAAAGTATAGTGATTAAGTTATTTGTAAAAAGAAAATTATATTTTGAGTTACATTTTTCCCCATGGGAAGACTGTACATGTTTTTTTACCCTAAGCTGCTGCCTTCTAAAACCTCGTTTGAAGAATTGTTTTTCTCTTCTTGCAGTTTTTTCCTAATTATTTTGGGGGTTTAAAGGCTACAGCCAAGCTCAAAAGTTTGAGATAAACATAATGTTGTTTTGCTCATCTGAAATTGCCATGAGTAATAACTCTTCTAAGAGTTTAAGACATATTTAAGGTGGATGCAAGTTTGTAATTATAGGGTCTCTAGAGTATAGCTGACTCTTGTTAGAGAAGATTAATGTAAAGAACCCTGGGCAACTGGCAAAAGAAATGTATGAAAAATATTAGTAACAATTTATTTTGAAAGTCCACTTTAGACATTCTACTAAATATAACTTTGCAATTACTTGTCAATTAATTAACTCTCATTAATTTGCAACTACATGTCAATTAACTCTCACTAGTTGACTGTTAGGTTAGGGTTAGGGCAGGGGTGTCAAACTCAGTTCCTGCAGGGTCACAGCCCTGCAAAGTTTAGCTTCAGCTTTAATCAAACACACCTGTTCAAGCCAATCAAGTCCTTCAGGCTTATTTGAAAACTACAGGTATGTGTTTTATAGAGCATGTTTGGAACTACATTCTGTAGGAATGTGGCCCTCCAGGAGCTGAGTTTGATACCCCTTGGTTAGGGTTAGGGTTCAGGTTAGTAGAATAAGTTGACATGTACTTATTATTGCATTCAATTATAATGTACTTATATTGCATTAAAGGCTTGGGTAACCCCACTGCTTAAAAAAAACCTACATTAAACGCTTCACTTATAGAAATTTACAGACCTGTCTCTCTCCTCCCATTCATAGAACAACTTGTTTTCAACCAGGTATCATATTTCCTTTCTCAGAGCGACCAGCAGGACGATAACAAATCAAGTTTTAAAAGCAGCCACTCAATGACACTTGCTGTCGGTTATGGAAGCTCTGCAGATTGCAAGAGCTGATTCCAAATCATCAGTTCTCATTCTGCTAGATCTCTCTGCACCTTTCAACACAGTTAATCATAAGATCCTTCTTTCCACCTTGGTTTGAATCTTACCTCACAGGTAGGTCATTCAAGGGTTCCTGGAGAAGGGAGGTATCCAAAACACATATGGTTACCGGGATACCCCAGGCATCAGTTCTTGGACCTCTCCTCTTATACACACATCACTGGGACCCATTATACAGGCACATGGTTTCTCATGCCAATGCTATGTTGATGACACACACCTCTACTTTTCATTTCAACCAGATGATCCCATGGAGGCTGCATGGATCTCAGACTGCCCCGTCAGTACTTCACAATTTTACCATCCAGCTAAGTTCATCGACAGTAATCCCATCAAGTTCGGCAAGGAATCTTGGGGTAATCTTTGATGACCAGCTGACCTTCAAAGACCACATTGCTACTACAGCATGATCATGCAGGCTTGTACTGTACAAAATCAGGAAGCTCGGCCCTTCCTAACTAAGAATGCAACACAACTTCTCGTCCAGGGCCTTGTCATTTCCAGGCTGGACTTATGCTCTTCTGGCTGGACTTCCTACACGTGCAATCAAGTTTAGTTTTATTCAGATTTCTGAGATCTGCCACTGTGAAACTGAACACAAGTATAATAAATTTGAGTTAGGAGGCATGCTGTGTTATAGTGTGTGAGCCAGACAGATTAATTTCCCTCATTTTCATTCCTATTGAAACTATATAATAACTTATAATAATGAGCTCATTTACCACACATCCTCTGAGAAGGCTAAAATGTCTGGTCCCTGCTAAGTGATCTGACAACAGACAGATTTGGAATGCGCACCTGGTAGATCACTTTGTTTCACTACAGCATGTTGTGTTGTTAGCAAGCTCTAAGAAAATGAAATGACTAATTGCATATCAATGTCAGTGTTGGCTGATTATTAAATTGGAAATCTAACAGGTATTTCTTCAAAAATTTACACAGTATGAGCTATGTATATATACATTTTAATCTCATGTTCAATATGCAGGATTCACATTAGGAACTGCATGAGCACATGGCTGAATATTAGATTTTTAATGTTTTATTATTGTTGTGGTTGTCATCATTGGCAGAAAGCTAAAGTGGTAGTTTTTCATTTGCACACAGCTCAGGTGCTCCACTTGCTTTTCTGCAACTCGCTATTCATTCTAGTGAAATCACAAAACAAAATGCAAACAAATGTTGTGTGCATTGCAGTTTTGAATTTGAAAGGATACTCCCCCCACTCTTGTGGGGTGTTCCCGGTCTGCAGTGGTCAGTATCTATCAAAAGTGGTCCAAGGAAGGAACAGTGGCGAACCGGTGACAGGGTCATGGGTGGCCAAGCCTCATTGATGCCCGTTTGGTCAAACAGATGAGCTACTGTAGCTCAAATTGCTCAAGAAATTAACGCTGGTTCTGATAGAAATGTGCATCGCAGTTTGTTGGGGGCTGCATAGCCGCAGACCAGTCAGGGTGCCCATGCTGACCTCTGTCCACCGCCGAAAGCGTCAACAGTGGGCACGTGAGCATCAGAACTGGACCATGGAGCAATGGAAGAATTTGGCCTGGTCTGATGAATCACGTTGTCTTTTACATCACGTGGATGGCCGGGTGTGTGTGCGTCGCTTACCTGGGGAACATGGCACCAGGATGCACTATGGGAAGAAGGTAAGCAGGCGGAGGCAGTGTGATGCTTTGGGCAATGTTCTGCTGGGAAACCTTGGGTCCTGCCATCCATGTGGATGTTACTTTGACTCGTACCACCTACCTAAGCATTGTTGCAGACCATGTACACCCTTTCATGGAAACGGTATTCCCTGCAACTTACAGGACTTAAAGGATCTGCTGCTAACACCTTGGTGTTTGATACCACAGCACACCTTCAGGGGTCAAGTGGAGTCCATGCTTCGACGGGTCAGGGCTGTTTTGGCAGTAAAAGGGGGACCAACACAATATTAGGTCATAATGTTATGCCTGATCGGTGTATATGTATATGTATAACATATACACTACCGGTCAAACATTTTTGGATGGTAAGATTTTTTTATGTTTTTAGAAGAAGTCTCTTATGCTCACCAAGGCTGCATTTACAGTGGGGAGAACAAGTATTTGATACACTGCTGATTTTACAGGTTTGCCCACTTACAAAGCATGTAGAAGTCTGTAATTTTTATCATAGGTACTCTTCAACTGTGAGTGACGGAATCTAAAACAAAAGTCCAGAAAATCACATTGTATGATTTTTAAATAATTAATTTGCATTTTATTGCATGACATAAGTATTTGATCACCTACCAACCAGTAAGAATTCCGGCTCTCACAGACCTGTTAGTTTTTCTTTAAGAAGCCCTCCTGTTCTCCACTCATTACCTGTATTAATTGCACATGTTTGAACTCGTTACCTGTATAAAAGACACCTGTCCACACACTCAATCAAACAGACTCCAACCTCTCCACAATGGCCAAGACCAGAGAGCTGTGTAAGGACATCAGGGATAAAATTGTAGACCTGCACAAGGCTGGGACAAATGCTGTTCTTTTGAACTTTCTATTCATCAAATAATCCTGAAAAAAAAATTGTACACAACTGTTTTCAACATTGATGATAATAATAAATGTTTCTTGAGCAGCAAATCGGGAAAATTCAGCTTTGCCAACACAGAAATAAATTGCATTTTAAAAAAATTAGAAATTAGAAAACAGTTATTTTAAATTGTAAAAATATTTCACAATATTACTGTTTTTGCTGTATTTTGGATCAAATAAATGAAGCCTTGGTGAGCAGAAGAGACTTTAAAAACATTAAAAAATCTTACCGTCCAAAAACGTTTGACCGGTAGTGTATACTGTACATCAGTGACAGTGTAAGTGTCTATAACCATTTCAAGAAAACATAATACTAATACATTTTCATATAACAGAAAGAAGCAAAAGAATAGTGTCAATTATTACGTTCATACTCTGGTAATATAGATGTACAGTAGAAGCTAATTCAGTATGTAGAAGCTAATTCAATGCATTTACTGTAAAATGAAAAATTCGAACTTATTTGTATGCAGGCTTCTTGCTTCTCTCTTTATTTTGTCTTATTTGGTCACTCTGCACCTACTGTAATTCTTTGGGTGGCTGGTCACAAGTGATGCTCCAAAACATTTATGTGCATTTCACAGGAATCTTAATTGGAAAAATATAGCTTGAAATTTAAAATGTAAAGCTTCCACACAGGTTCTACTTACCACAAGGCTTTTGCTTCTAAGAAAATTAAATGACTAATTGCATATCAATGTCAGTGTTGGCTGATTATTAAATTGGAAATCAAAACGGGGGTATAGTGAATACCTTACTTGGAAACATCTAACAGGCCTTTCTTTGAAAATTCACCCACTATAATGACTTTTCATTATTGAACTAATTAATATGATGCACATTTCAGACCTATTATAAAGATTCATTGTGTTTGCATGATTCATTGTTAGATACAATATTACATTCAGTCTTCACTAGAATTTAGTTTTTGAGTATTTAATTTGATTGAATCAGTCTGGCAATCTGAATATATAAAAAGTGTTAATAAACCACTAATTAGGATTTTTGTTAACATGATTCTTAGCCATACATGTTTTCAGTTTGAATCATCTGTGCAAAAATGAGGCTTTGATACGAAGTTGGCACTCACATTTCTTCAGATTGACACAATAGTTAATAAAAGTATTGCTAATATTACTGTAAATCACATCAGTGGATAAAAGAGCAATATTTCCATTGTGCTGTCCATTGGCAGTCGTTTATATCAAACAAACCTCTCCAAGCTTCTCATGACAACATCTGCTAAAACATCTGGCTCATTAAGTCTCCTGTGAAATCTGAATGGCAGTTCATTGCAGCAATAACATTTCCAAAACAAAAGCTTTTAATTCAGTTCTGCCATTTCAAGGCACGGTATCTTTTGTATTTTCTGATCTAATATACAATAATGACAGCAAACTAACGCTCCAGCATTACTGAATTATACTTCATTCTGCACTAAGACCAATAGTCAATTGCTGTCTTCATTAAACAGCTCTTTTTAATTATGCTAATATAAAATGAGTAATAGTTACCAAAAAATGAGGTAAAGATTCAAGTACTGCTGCTGTTTACTGAACATATTTATTGAGTGCATGTAAGGTACATTGCTCAGCAAGCATCACTGGGTCTTGTAAAGAGAAATTCTGAAATTGCACATAGACTAAACAATGACAAATGCGAAAAAACACCATCACCACATCACAATAGCAAAACAAAGACACATAGAGAAACTATACTGTAGAATTATCTGTGTAGGTCTGAACCAAACAGCTTCAAAAAATAACATTGTTTTTGCATTCCTGCATTTGAATTGCCTCAAATTGTTTGTAATTGCATACTAAATGCTCTTCCAAAAACATGTCCATTTGAGAGTTTATATTAGAAATAAATTAACTTGTTACACAGCAGTCGAAAAATTTGGAAACAACTCATTCTCCCCTGAGGTATGAAATTCAGCCTTGGAACTATGAACTATGAATTCTCATACTCCATGGAAGGCTTCTCCCTCTGATTTACACACTGATTTTTTTTTTTTTCATTTTGCAATAGGTGCATAATATATTCTTTTATATTTCACATAATACATATCTGTGTGCTTCACCTGATCTGTGATTGCCATTAGCTTTTGTGTAAACAAAGATGTAGGCAAAAATTTAAATAAAATAGCTATAATATTTACAAGTAATCTGCCCTTATAAATTTAACATAAAATACAACACGGACATTAAGTATATGGTAACACTTTACAATAATTTGTCAACATTAGTGCATTAGGTATCATGAAATAACAATGAACTTTTTACAGCATTTATTAATAGGTGAATGTTAATTTTTAGGTTTAACATCACATTTTAACATTTCAATTTCAACATAATAACAGCGCTGTATATCAGTCCACTCATCCTGTAACTTGTCTCTCTGTTATTGGTTGCAGTGAAAATGACCTCCGAGTAGTATTGTCAAACATATCGATATTTCTATTAGGGATGTCAATTTACATAAATTCCCATAATTGATCGTTGTTTAGATTAACGATCAATTAATCAATTAATCGTTAACCTTAACCTCTTAACAACCACTTGCTTAACTAATACAAAATAGGTGTCGTTTTAAAGAGTAGAAGTTTGGATTTACAGTGAATATAGGGAATATGACCATCACTTAACAAGTGCTTTTAAATTTGCTGACATATTAGAAGTGCTCTGTTTTCAGTGTGAAAAAATAACTGTTTATCATGAAAATGTGATCTGTAAAATCATTGTACATACCAGAAAAGTTCACAGCTAGCAGAATACAAGCATATTTGTTTCAGTTAGAGACCAAACTGTACCAAGTATTTGTGCCAATTTTTGTTTGTAACTTCACAAAACATTAGTAAACCATAAGTAGATCACATACACTATATTGACAAAAGTATTGGGACACCCCTCTAAATCATTGAATTCAGGTTCCAATCACTTCCATGGCCACATGTGTATAAAATCAATCACCTAGGCATGCAGACTGCTTCTACAAACATTTGTGAAAGAATGGGTCACTCTCAGGAGCTCAGTGAATTTAAGCGTGGTACCGTGATAGGTTGCCACCTGTGCAGTAAGTCCATTTGTGAAATTTCCTCACTACTAAATATTTCATGGTCAACAGTTAGTGGTATTATAACAAAGTGGAAGCAATTGGGAACAACAGCAACTCAGCCACAAAGTGGTAGGCCACATAAAATCACAGAGCGGGGTCAGCGCATGCTGAGGCGCACAGTGCGCAGAAGTTGCCAACTTTCTGCAGAGTCAGTAGCTACAGACCTCCAAACTTTGTGGGGCCTTTAGATTAGCTCAAGAACAGTGTGTAGAGAGCTTCATGGAATTGGTTTCCATGGCCGAGCAGCTGCATCCAAGCCTTATATCACCAAGTGCAATGCAAAGCATCGGATGCAGTGGTGTAAAGCATGCCGCCACTGGACTCTAAAGCAGTAGAGACGTGTTCTCTGGAGTGACAAATCACGCTTCTCTGTCTGGCAATCTGATGGATGAGTCTGGGTTTGGCGGTTACCAGGAGAACGGTACTTGCCTGACTGCATTGTGCTGAGTGTAAAGTTTGGTGGAGGGGGGATTATGGTGTGGGGTTGTTTTTCAGGGGGTGGGCTTGGCCCCTTAGTTCCAGTGAGAGGAATTCTTAATGCTTCAGCATACCAAGACATTTTGGACAATTTCATGCTCCCAACTTTGTGGGAACAGTTTGGGGATGGCCCCTTCCTGTTCCAACATGACTGCGCACCAGTGCACAAAGCAAGGTCCATAAAGACATGGATGAGCAAGTTTGGTGTGGAGAAACTTGACTGGCCTGCACAGAGTCCTAACCTCAACCCAATAGAACACCTTTGGGATGAATTAGAGTGGAGACTATGAGCCAGGCCTTCTCGTCCAACATCATGTGCTTCTTAGAAGAATGGTCAAAAATTCCCATAAACACACTCCTAAACCTTGTGGAAAGCCTTCCCAGAAGAGTTGAAGCTGTTATAGCTGCAAAGGGTGGGACAACTCCATACTAAACCCTACGGATTAAGAATGGGATGTCATTAAAGTTCATGTGCGTGTAAAGGCAGGCGTCCCAAAACTTTTGGCAGTATAGTGTATCTTTATTTAGATCAGGTGGTCTCAAAACGAGCCCAAACACAACATAAGACAATGTGTAGGTCACGGAGTGACATGACATGCTGCTTGGCTAAAGCTATTGGACTTCCAAGATCCGTCGCGATCATGATGCTGTGTTTTCCAACGTCATTTGAAAGTTCAACAAATGGAAATGAATTGGGAACCGCATACTACTATACTACTCATACTACTATTACCATATTTTTCTATGGCAGAAATAGTATGGGTAGCATGCTTTAAATGGGTATTATGTTTCAAATTCAGCAATGCAGTACATATGGCATGATTTTCCTGTAGTATCGAAAATCAGATTTTTTTTTAAGTTATCGTATCGAAGTTAGAAATTCCAGTATCGTGACAACACATCTCAGAGCACTTTAGTACAAATATTACAGTAATAATGTTGCAATGTTTGCTAGACTGATTGTTTTGTACATTGTAGCTTTTTTCTTAGCTAAAACTTTAAAATAATTCCAACTCAAATCAAAATTTCATGTCCATGTTGTAAACATGCATGAATTGAAAGTGAACAATAGTAATTTTAAAATTAAATTAGCATTAACCTAGACTGGGTAAACCTGTACATTTTTCTATCCTGCTTCCGTTACAAATCTGCGGGGACTAAATACAAACTGGCTTAACCACCTGGCGCGCTGTTGGCGGGTTTAACACGATTACGATAGAGAAGCAACGGCAAGCAGCTTTTTGTTTACATTCAACATGGCAGCCGTCGAAGTGCAGCAACCCGTTGATGCCGCTCTCGCTGCTGTTTTAAAAGATTTCAAAAACAAGTTTTCTTTGAAAACAGAACAGAAACTTGCCCTGGAACAATTCCTACAAAAGAAGGATGTGTTTGCCTTACTACCGACTGCTCTGCAAAGTACGTCACCCGGATCGTTGGTCTGATTGGTTGAAGGACTATCCAATTGCGTACAGAGTCATTTAAACTATGCCCGTTGATCACGGCCTCTTGAGCAGTAGAAAATACAGAGCAGACTCCCCAGACTAATGTTCAATCTTAAAAGATTGAGCTTGGTCTGGTGACCAGACAAGCATTAACCTAGATTATTAAGTGCTTTAAAAAGTTTATTATTAGTTCATGATAGTTAATGCATACCTAATGCAGTTTTATAAATATTGTTTAGGAATTAAACCTTAGTGTAACGTGTTACCAAGTATATTTAAGCTCTCTGTACAAAAATAAAATAGGCATTCCTCAGATTCAACATACCAAAGCAACATACATACTTTGGGCAGTACTTTCCTGTTTATCTTTTGTGTAAAACAAATAGAGAGTCCAACAATAATAAGCACCATTGTGCATTAAGATAAATAATCTATTCCTTTGGAGTCAGGAAACTAAAGTTGCCAAGTTGATGAGTTTCACTCTGCAATGCTCATATTGTGCGCATTGTGTGTATCCTATATGTGTACAGGCCTTCCATATGGATGGGTTTTGACTTCAGAATGGAAAGTGTCCAACTCATTAGAAGTCAAAGCAAAGCATCCTCTGCATTGTAGTTTTGAGAAACAGCTCTCTGGTTAGTCTGAGGTCAATGCAAAACCTCCAGTCTTGTCGGCCTCAAGGAAATAGGATATAGGAGACAGAATCTTCTCTGATTAGAGAGAATCCATTTGACAGGCCCGAGGAATAGAATACAGTACTCTGTAAAAATAAAAGGGTGCGTAGAAGTCCTTCCCATAGTGTTCTGGAGGGCTTTCCATCGCTGCATTGCCATGGCTGTATTGTAGTAGCCTACAATGATCATCAAATCATCAAAGACAAATCAAATAGAATAGCTTCATATCAAACGCAGCCCATAAGATCAAATAGAGCAAGAATATTTTCAGGAATAAGAGAGAAACTGATTTTTTGTACGAGGAAATATGCCTCTTTTTTGAAGTGATTCATGTTCGGAAGGATTCTGATTGCTACTATTGCAGTTGTTTGAAGGAAATGACTCTCATCATAGTGAGTCTCTTGGGAGAGGGGGAGATGAAAGTTCTCACATTTTTCTCTTGGTTTTTGCCCTACTTTGAAATTTGATCCTCAATGATAAAGTTTGACAGATGATCAAAGAAATAAATATATAAAATATAACCCAGTTCACAGTGATAATAGTTTGAGAAAACCGGTGAACTGGGAATTGTTTTTCCCTCTTTAAAGTCATCCAGGATTGAAACAAATCAACAGGTGAGGTGCTGGCAACTCCAACCCCACATTGGCCTCTTAATGTGGGGATACTCCTTGTGCTGTGACTTGCTTTTCTTCTCTTGCCCAATCTGCTCTTCCTTTGCTCTCCCTCTTCTGTTCGGAGGAGGGAGATACCAGCCGTCTTGGCTTGCTTTGCCCTTGTCTTGCCCCAGACAGTCGTCTTTCCCTGTAACAGCAGCAGAACAACCAGTTAAACTATGTGGAGCTGATTTGGCAGATAAACATGCTCTTAGTCTGTCGTTCGTGCTAACCCAGACCACTCTCCCATATGGTCAGGTTTTGAACAGAAGGGATAAAGAACATTATGTGACTGTGCAAACACTTTGCTCTGTGTGGAATTGATTAAGCAGTGCACTGGGGCCAAAACTCCTGCTTTATCTAGCTTTCATTTTCCTATATTACCTATTACGGTAGTGCTCGATTACTAGAACGCACTGCCTACAGGGTGTGATCCATAAAAATGGTGGTTTATAGATTCTGGCCTCTAATACAGCGAATTAAGGTATCATTTGCTTCACTTTAAACTTGCTTCAGTATTTTAGAGATCTGGCACTGCAATGGCATTTCCCAATCTGCAAACTGTTAGAGAACAAATGGCATTGAAAACAATAAGATTTACTTGACATCTGAATTACAAAGAGTGAAAACTGCTTCTTTTCATCCAATTATACATCAAATGCATTATTTTTGTCCTCCAGAGGCATTTAGATGATGTTTGTAGTTGTCTGAGGAGGTTTTCTTTATACTACTAATCTTATAATGAAACAAAACTAAGTTTCAATAAAAGACCCAAATAGTTCTGAAAGAAGTACTGAAAAAGCATAATTATGAGAGTACTCCAGCTCTTCGGTGACCATATTGCCCCATCACAAGTCGCAACCTATCATATTGAGTCCAATCCCACAGCTTTGTTTGCATATAAACCTGAGAATAGTGTGGAATCAAACACCTACGTGTCGCGATTTCGGGCTTGTCCCATTGCCCAGGAAGGTGCTGACACACACAGCAGCTGGTGTGTGCTGTGTCTTGTCATGACATGAGTCAAAATCTGCCATAACCCTTGAAGCTATCAGGAGGTGAGATATAGACCTGTGCTTTAAATAACACAGTAATAATAGAACGATCTATTCAGCTGCTTCAAAGATTTGTTGACCTAGTGAACTGAGAACCAGTTGCTCACTCAAATACTTGACTGTGTTTAGTCTTGAAGGTCATTTCAGTAGTATAATATTAAACATTAAACTTCATTAAATTTTTCCCACGAACCTACGCTGAATATTTATTTTAACACTTAAGCATAGCAAATTTTTTTGGAGCTTGCATCCACATGTACCTTATTATACAATAGTTAGTTCTGGTCCTCGAATTTGATTGGCAGAGTGACAGGCTCCTTTTCCAGGTTACATCAATGTAGACCTTGGTCAGGTTAGATGCCATATTGAATTTAACATGGATGAAAACAAGGCTGTGAGGGATAGATGTACAGTCTTTACAATGGCAATTTTCATAACTTTTAAAAAAGTTGTTTTATGGATTTTTGTCTGAAAGTCTACAGAAAGACGTTTCGTCAGCTGAACAATCAATATGTTTTTTTATGATTAACTTCCTGTTTATTGAACTGTTGTATTATAAAAACAGTATAACACTCTTGCTTATGTGCTATTACTTAAATAAAAACACCTAAATGAAATGAAGATGGCAATACAGCAAAAATAACATAAATCTTAAAACTTACAGGTAGGACTAAATGAAGTAAATGATTCTAACCCTAAATCAGAGGCTAAATTTGTGGCTATATGTGCAGCTGTCAGGGGCCATTTAGGCTATTACTCTGGGCAATAAGAGAATCATGAAGGTCCTCATTATCACAGTGGGATTTAAGCAAGGTGACATCTGCCGGACAGACCAGCTGCGCGCAGCCCTACCGATCACAGATTAGCAGACAGATTGTTTACACTGCAATCGATCGCCAACTGTTTGAATTCCATTAGCTGTGCAATGGGCTTCCCAAAAATCTCTGAGATCCTACCAACCAAAATCATGTCATGTCCAAAAATGTCTTTTCTAAATGTTTTCCTCTTAACACCTACGATAAATTGCATATCTGCCACTAACCATTTTGTGTGTTCATTCAGCAGACACATTCTCCATTAGTTCTTGTTTAGATTTTCAAAAATAGACTTCTCTCCTGATGTGTGCAATAAGCGTTTTTTTCCAGAAAAGGCAAGAACAGGAAGACGACATCATTATATGCCAACGGTCATTAGAAATGAGCCCAAAATAAATGAAGCTTGTGCTCATTATAAACAGAATGACTTTGCATCAGGGCCAGAAGATCAGGGGCTGAGCAGCCAGGCAGAGCAGTCCACAATCTCCTTACCGTGATTACTAGGAAATAGAGAAGAAATGTCATCACTGGGTGAAAGAAAGAGGGGGAAATCCAATAAATTAGATTTAGTCAGGCACCAAGCATCACATGGCCTGTTAGCACCTACAGCAGCATTCTATGAGTGATGCCCTGAATTCTGAGTACATTCTGGTCTGACAAAATTGAACCCCTTTAGGGTGGTTGTAATTTTGTATGGCCCTTTCACGCTACTTTAAGTCAATCCAATCACTAGTGAAAATACAATACAGAAAGAAAATGTGGAAAAAGCTTTTGACAATCTCCATTTCCAGGAACACAGCTGACACACCACTCTGCTAGTCTGTTCTTGGGCTTTGGTTAATGCGGTGATTACTGTTTAGGAGTCGTTCCAACTGGCATGAATTCTGTTGAGCTCACTCTTTCATTGAGTTCAAAACTTGTGTTTGTATACATCAATATAAAGCTTAGCACCCTTTGATTGCTTACTTAATATGCCTAATTATTTATTAGGCATGTTTTATCCAATGCAACTTAACCCTCATCCATCCCTCGCACTCTGTAACAAATCAGTCCCTAGCGGGTCAAAATGACCCGAAGCCGTAAAATTACACTTTTTTTTTTTTAATGCATTTTATTTTAGATTTTTTATTTTTTATTTTATTAACCTTTAAATTACTAGATTTTATAAATAAATAATATAATTTAAGCACATTCTTCACATTCTTTCAACTTAAATTCAAAATAACTCAACATTCAATGCATAACCCTGTTAATTCAGCTCAGAATATCTCACATTGGGTGTCTCTGCCGTCCTCTTGTGGAAAAAAATTATATAACATGGTATTTCATGAATCTTGCCACTAGATGATGTTATAGCTCTATATGGAGCAAATGAGCTGTTCTACTGGGTCCTAAAGTCAGTTCTTGAGTTTATCTCTTCAGTATGCGTTCAGATACACATGTAGACATTATAAAAACAATTTTTGGTAAAGTTTAGTTTTGAGCATGTTTTAGGGTTTTCAATGTATACTGAAGCATTCCATTCATTCCTAAGGGGGTCAAATTGACCCGCGAGGGACTGATTTGTTACTTTTTTTTCAAATTTCAACCACATAAACTCCTTGGATCCAGTCTTTTTTGTGTGTGTGTATTCATGGCTCAAGTGCGACAAAAGTCCTAAGGTCTTGGACAAAAATTAATTTTGGGTCAAAATAACCCGAGGGATGGAACATACATTTCCTATATGGACAGCCCCCCTGGCCAGCTGGCATAGTACCTTGCTTCAAAGCGCAATGGAAATAAGATATCCTTCTTATGGTCTAGATCATAGATCCCACTCTTTAGGGGTTTGAATGCACTACATTTGTACCTCTTTTATCATCAAAAAGTTGTGTATATAAAGAAACGAATAGACACTTTTAAAATATGTTTAAATGTAAATTCAAATGAGATGTAGCCTCCAGTCATATCAGTAGCATAATAAAAGCTGTTTTATTTTACATGCAAAAGGATTTAAAAACAGCAAGAATGTTAAGACAACCTTTCGTTACCATTGTTTGACTTCAAAGTGATCTATTTTCAAATGACCCAGAATGCTCTGCACTTGTATTTGTTATCTGTCCTCCCTGTTCTTCTCTGTGCTTTGTACTTATTTGTACACATTTATAGGTGACAAAATGTTTTATTTCTATTTCAACACCAGCCTCGATATAAACCTGTTTAACTGCCACCTTGATTAATTCACCAACAATAATGAAAAGCACTGGCTGATTATAAAAAAATATGAAATGGTGAGAAAATATATGTTTTTGGGAGAGTCTTTTCATGATATTTTCAGTGGTGTTAGTCACCTAGGTTTTCTGCTTTTTCTCTTCTTGCCTTAAGGATAAGCCTGTTTGATTTACCTCTCATTTATCTGCTGAGAATTTAAGGGAATTAAAATAGGAATCCGTGAAAATATGGGGGAAAATACATAAAAAGCAGGTATTGTTTTCGTGGTCTGATTGATGGTCTAATGCATTGCTCTAATAAATTTATTGTGTTGTTTCTGATTAAATCAAGCTGTTGGAATATAGTGTTTGGCTGGCAGTGGAAAACCATAATACAGTGCATTATGGTGCGGTCTGTGGAATGACCTGAAATGCTTTGTAAATCAGTGAGATGCAGACAGCAAGAGGCAGACTAGAAACTGAGGGCAGGGAAACCAGCCAAAGAGCACATAAGCAGCATTCGAATGTCAACAGGTGCTGTGATTCTCTCTCTCTCTCTCTCTCTCTCTCTCTCTCTCTCTCTCTCTCTCTCTCTCTCTCTCTCTCTCTCTCTCTCTCTCTCTCTCTCTCTCTCTCTCTCTCTCTCTCTCTCTCTCTCTCTCTCTCTCTCTCTCTCTCTCTCTCTCTCTCTCTCTCTCTCTCTCTCTCTCTCTCTCTCTCTCTCTCTCTCTCTCTCTCTCTCTCTCATTGTCCTTATCAGTTGCGCTCCATCTATCGTGTGCCGGGCACAGTAATCCTGGCCAGTACACCCCTGCAGCATGCCAGCTGAATAGCACAGTATTGCCAAAGCTTCCTCATCAGAGTGCTTTCATTTGCAGGTTAGCAGGAACTGTGTATAATGCGAAAGCCCACTAAGCAGGATTTCTAAATCAAGTCCTTGTGTTATTTGTGAGAGAATATTATGTATAGTAGTGTGATATGTGTTACACATCCTCCTGATATAGAGATGGCATGTGGGTGAAGTGTTTGTACCACTTCACTTCGTCATGAAGCCTGGCTTCCAGGATCACCTCCATCCCATTCTCATTTCAGTTAATCCCAGTGAGTTTCAACCCCTGTGCTTATCGGTGTACCACAGGGCACTTCTCCTGTACACAATCCTGTCTGAACAGAATGGGTTACTGTGTGATGATGTGTGTTGAGACCCCTGTAGGATTAGGGTCACCGGGATTTTGCCAAGTAAGACATGTTCCTGGATCAACACATTTTGTTGGTCCTGGAACATTTTTTTTAGTCCTAATCCTATCCATAAATTATCCCTAAAATCAGAGGGAAATGATAGGTGAATAACACTGATGTAGAAGCATCTAACCCTGGTTGTAAGCCTAAACTTGACATACTGGCAACTGTAAACTTGTCCCTCATATCTGATTGGTTGATTAGAATGTTGTTCCAGGATTAGCAAAGATGTTGATCCAGAAACATGTTGTACTTGGTGAAATCACATTCATCGTAGAATTAGGTTGCTGGGTGACACTGTGTGATTCAATCACATTTTATTTTCCAGTTACCAGTGGTGGACAAAGTACAAGTACTTGAGTAAAAGTACAGATACCCTATTAAAATATTACTCCTGTAAAAGTACTGTATAAGTACTCATTTTTCAGTTTTACTTGTACTTCCTTTTTTAATGTACTTAAGTATTAAAATAAAAAGTACTGATCGATGAACCATATATTTATTCTAGCCAGCACTAATCAGACTAATCTGTAGTGGGCACTAATAATTGTGAATTTCAGTATCAACCAAATTAACAAGTTTCCAAATTGATACTTATATTCAGCAAGGACACATTAAAATTAGATTTGAATCATGTGAAATGATTTTAAATGGGAGAAGTATCATCTAAACCAACAATTTCTCTTGTTTGATTTGAAATAACATTCACTCATCACTTATTTCACCTTTCTGTTAAAATAAAATATGTTCCAATATGTTTTATTATATTATATAAAATGTATTACATAAAATGTATTTATTATATAAAATAGATGCGTTTCAATGGCATTGACTGCTTTTGACTGCTCATGGATAAACATCCTGCAAGGTCCTTTTGGATGCATCTCATGAATGGATAATGTAAAGTTCTGGATTGGGTGTCTCTGAAGTCTTGATGATGTTAGTTTACATCTCGCATCTTGCAATTGCAAGTTATAATGTCAGAATTTTCTGACAGAAAAATGATGGATGCATCATGGATGCATTTCATGAATGGATAATGTAAAGTTCTCTATTGGGTGTCTCTGAAGTCCAGATGATGGCTGGTTCAGTGTTTCATATGAACAGCAGCTAAAGCAGCAGGTGGATGGGCAGAAGTGTGTGCACACCAGTGCCACTGTGTTTTCTGTGTAAGTAAACCCTGCAGTGAAGTCCCTGTCGCTGAGATCAGAGGAAGCTTTTTCTCCAGCTTCCATTTCCTTAACACTACTTCTTTGTTCTTTAAAGGAAAAGAAAAAAAAAGAAAAGAAGGAAAAAAAACATCATTTTATGAATCTTGAAAAGGTTTTTTGGAGAAGTGTTTGTGTTTTTCAAACTCCCCTATCATGTTTTGTACTGATGATGTGTGGAGGGTGAGGAAAAGTTCTCCACTCTATTTCAGATGGATGGTTCATATGGCACATCATGCATCAAACGAGTGAACCTGGGGCACTAATGTCTGATCCTTGTTACTTCCCCCTTGTGACTCATTCCCTCAATTAGCTCCATCTGTAGTGCTGTGCAGTTCACACACCCCCCGACATGCTGACACTCAGATAAATTAGCATGCACCTATACACAAAAACATGCACGATACACACGCTAATCTGTGTTCAAAATTGGACAGCCATGATATTTTTTATTTTTTTAAAGTGCTTGAACTTTTCTGAACTATGGAAGCTTGTTTCCATTAGGGAATAAAACAATTTAAAAGATAATTCCAACTTTTTATCTCACAATACTGACTTTTTTCTCTCACAATTGCGAGTTTACATCTTGCAATTCTGACTTTTTCTGACAATTTCTCAGAATTGTTAGATTGAAACTTTCAATTGTAAGTTATAAAGTCAGAATTGCGAGTTATAAACGCAAAATTCTGACTTTTTTCCTCACGATTGCGAGTTTATATTTCACAATAATTTTTTTCTCTCGCAATTCCGACTTTATATCTCGCAATTCTAAGAAAAAAAGTCAGAAATGCGAGTTTATATCTCGTAATTGTGACTTTATAACACACAATTGCGACTTTATATCATGCAATTCTGACTTCATAACTCTGGAAAAAAAACACTGAAAAAAATTGCGACTTTATATCTCGCAATTCTGACTTTATATCTTGCAATTGCAAGTTAATATCATGCATTTGCGATAAAAAATAAGAATTGTGAGATAAAAGTCGCAATTACCTTTTTTTTTATTATTCATTGGCTTTATATTCATATATGCTGAGTTTGAAATACAAGAGGTATTTCATTTATCTGCAGTGTTTTTAATATATGATGGACATCATCTTTAATATACTTAAATATATTAAAGAAATGTTGAGGAAAAACTAATCACACACCATCCAGTCAGGGATAGTCGGACGGTTAAGGATCATTGTGAGGTTGAAGTGACACTGGGGACACGTTGAGTACTCAATCACAACGGGACCCTTGAGCAAGGGTCTTCACCTCAGATTGCTCCAATGAGATCGCTGTGGCAATTAGTCTGCTGTAGGTTGCCGTGGTTGAAAGGCAGGTCGTGAGTAACTGAGCGCACAACGTATTTGTCAATGATGATTTACTTTGAGTCCATGCCTGAGCAAAAATACCAGCTGACAGGGACAACCTTTAACTGCACTATAACAGGGAAGTGATGCATCTTGAGACAGGATTAGAGGTGCTTCATCAGTAATGTAGAGTGTTTCATGTGCCTTTTCTGTTTATCATAACTATGCAACATCCTGTATACAGCTGAAAGTATTTGAGAAGTGTTTAAAATCACAACAACAAAATCAAATAAATATTTTACATTAATTATTGTAATGCTTTGGGATCACTTTGCGCTACTGTTCATTTACAACTGTCAGAACAGCTAAATTTCCAACCTCATTTAAAAAGAACCTCAGGGGAGAATGCGTCTAGACTCACTAAGCCCATTTAGGCTTAGCTGAGCAAGCAATTGAGCCAAAAGCAGTTACCTGTGCTGGTAATTGCTATTTATGTGATTTGTACAAATTGTTTTGGTGAGGAAGTACCTGCTAAAAACATTAATCTGTCAGTTATCTCATAATATATGGTGGGGTCCAAAAGTCTTCTAAATGATTTAAAACTGTTAAGAAATATTTGTGATTTTTTTCAGATTTTTTCCAAAGTTTTACAATTCAAGTTTTTTTCATTTCAAATGTTTAATCAAATTGTTATGATGATAATGTTATATAACTTAAAATATAACAAAATATATTTTTATATAATTTATTTTTGTATTAAATTAGAAAAACAAATCAAAACCTGAACCATTTTCTCTAGTACTCTAAGACGTTTGAACCCCACTGTATAGTATGTATACTACCGTTCAAAAGTGTGGGATTTAAAAAAAAAAAAATAATAATAATAATAATACTTTTATTCAGCAAGGATGCATTAAATTGAAGTGTAAAGACATTTACAATGTTACAAATATTTCTGTTTCAAATAAATAATGTTCTTTTGAACTTTCTGTTCATGAAAGAATCATGAAAAAAATGTCAAGGTCTCTACAAAAATATTAAACACAACTGTTATCAACATTAATGATAATAAAAAAAATATTTCTTTAGGAGCATATCAGCATGATTTCTGAAGATTCATGTGACACGGAAGTCAATTATTTTAAATTGTAATAATATTTAAAAGTATTACTGGTTTTTACTACATTTCTGATCAAATAAATACAGCCTTTGTGAGCATAAGACACTTCGCTAACACTTTACAATAAGGTTCATTAGTTAACATTAATTAACTACATTAATTAACATGAACTAATAATGAACTGCACTTATAAAGCATTTATTTATCTTACTAATACATTATTAAAATCTTGTTAACATTAGTTAATGCACTGTGAACTAACATGAACAAACCATGAACAGCTGTATTTTTATTAACTAACGTTAACATAGATGAACAAATACAGTAACGTCTCGGTTATGTATGTAACCCTCGTTCCCTGAAGGAAGGGAAAAGAGACGTTACGTCAGTTACTGACGAAATGGGGGTTTCGCTTAGAAGCCAATCGCCTTTGAGCTCTACAAAACGAGCCAATGGCATGAAGATGCCATGGGTCTGCGGAATTTGCATAATGCAACCCCGCCCCACCGCGTGGGTATAAAGGGCATTGCGTGGCAATCTCGCATTATGTTACCTGCTGAAGAGCCGAGGCATGAGCGTCCGGCTGTTCCAGCGGTACAGCGGAAGTGGCATGGGGACGTAACGTCTCCGTTCCCTTCCTTCAGGGAACGAGGGTTACATACGTAACCGAGAGTACACTGTCAGTTACTGACGAAATGGGGGTCCCAATACAATCTCGCCACGACGGCTGTCTTCCAGCGTCCTGCGCTGACCAGGGCTCCCTGCCGTGAGTCTTAGCACGAACGAGGGGCTAGGCTCAACGCTGATACCAAGATACACTGGGAAGCATATCCCACGTGGAGAAATGCAACACAATGCCTGCCCGAAGGGAGGACTTAAGAATACACATATGACCCCCGTAGGGACTCCATATGGAGCACTCTGGGGTATCCAGCCGCAGGTGGAAAGTTTTTCAACCCCAGGTGTGGCAAGGTGTCTTGCCAAGGGAAGACACGTGCTCAGAGAGACTTACCGTGGAAATACACATGTGGGGGTTGCCCAACGGGGGAACCATGCACACGGAGGCACCTAGCCGAACACGAGGGCTGACCAAGCGGGCATGCACTCTGGTGTCGACATCAGCAGTGCTGGAGGAGCTCAGGGCTTACTGGGAAGCTCACCTGAGAGAAAATGCGCATGCATCCAGTCCGTGGAGTGGAATGGCGCAGCAAGCGAAGACACCTGAGCCTGTCCAGTTACTGGCCACTTGGGGCGAGTACATGAGCGGACACAGGCTCCACTCGGAGATTATAAAGTCTTGTGAATGTGATGGGTGTCGCCCAGCCTGCAGCTCTACAAATGTCTGTCAGCGAGGCGCCACACGCTAAAGCCCAAGAGGAAGCAACACTCCTAGTGGAGTGTGCTCTAACCCCAAGGGGGCATGGCATGCCCTGAACCTGATATGCCAGGACAATGGCGTCCACTATCCAGTGAGACAACCTCTGCTTGGAGAGAGCCTTCCCTTTCTGCTGCCCTCCGTAACAGACAAAGAGCTGGTCTGAGGTCCTGAAACACTACGTCCGGTCTACGTAAGCGTGAAGGACGCGTACTGGACAGAGCAGTGCCAAGGCTGGGTCTGCCTCCTCCACAGGCAGCGCTTGCAGGTTCACCACCTGATCCCTGAAGGGAGTGGTGGGAACCTTGGGCACGTATCCAGGCCGGGGTCTCAGGATCACGTGAGAATTGGCCGGCCTGAATTCCAGGCACGCTTCGTCAACCGTAAATGCCTGCAGGTCCCCTACCCTCTTGATGGAAGCCAGAGCAATCAAGAGCGCCACTTTCATTGAAAGGAACTTCAGCTCCACAGACTGCAGAGGCTCAAAGGGAGCTTTCTGCAGGGCAGATAAAACCACTGCAAGATCCCAAGAGGGTATTTGAGGAGGACGAGGAGGATTTAATCTCCTCGCTCCTCTACGGAACCTGCTGACCAGGTCGTGCTGACCTACCATTTTTGAATCCACCAGGTCATGATGAGCCGAAATCGCGGCCACATAGACCTTCAGGGTGGAGGGAGACAGCCTTCGCTCCAACCCTTCTTGGAGGAAGGAAAGCACAGACCCGATTGAGCATTTCGTGGGGTCTTCTTGGCGAGAAGAGCACCAGGTGACGAAGAGGTTCCACTTCAACGCATAGGCCTGTCTCGTGGACAAGGCCCTAGCGGAAGTGATGGTAGCCGCCACCTGAGGTGGCAGGGTACTCAAACCTACCGCGTCCCGTCCAGGTCCCACACGTGTAGGTTCCAAAGGTCGGGACGTGGGTGCCATACGGTGCCCCGTCTCTGAGTAAGGAGGTCCTTCCTCAGAGGGATCGACCAGGGAGGGGCTGTCGCAAGGAGTATGAGTTCTGAGAACCAGGTCCGGCCGGGCCAATATGGGGCGACCAAAAGGACCTGCTCCCTGTCCTCCCTGATCTTGCACAGAACCTGTGCGAGAAGGCTCACTGGGGGAAACGCATACTTGCGTGGGCCCCGCTGCCAGCTGTGCGCTAGTGCATCCGTGCCGAGGGTCCCCTCGGTCAGGGAATAATACCAGCGGCAATGGGAAGAGTCGTGGGAGGCAAACAGATCTATCTGTGCATCGCCAAACTGTTCCCAAATCAGCTGAACCGTCTGGGGATGGAGTCTCCATTCCCCCGGAAGCGGCTGAAACCGCGACAGCTCGTCGGCTGCACGATTCAGTTCTCCCGGGATTTGAACGGCACGAAGCGACCTCAGATGCTTCTGACTCCATAGGAGGAGATGGCGGGCGAGTTGCGACATCCGGCGGGAGCGTAGACCACCTTGTCGGTTGATGTACGCTACTGTCGCCGTGCTGTCTGAACGGACCAGTACGTGCTTGTCCTTAAGCAGGGCTCGGAAGCGGTGCAGGGCAAGACGTACGGCCAGCAACTCGAGGCAATTGACATGCCATAGGCGCTGGGGTCCTTTCCAGGAGCCCGCGGCAGCATGTCCATTGCACATCGTGCCCCAGCCCGTGGCAGAGACATCTGTTGTTACAACAACATGCCTGGAAACTCGTTCTAGGGGAACACCTGCCCATAGAAAACTGAGGTTCGCCCACGGGGTGAAGGTCTGACGGCAGGCCCGAGTAACTGGGACCCGGAGCGTGCCGTGTTGCCATGCCCATCTCGGGACTCGATCGCGAAGCCAGTGCTGAAGCGGTCTCATATGAAGCAAACCGAGCGGCGTTACCGCGGCTGCGGATGCCATATGCCCCAGGAGCCTCTGAAAATATTTCAGTGGTACCGCACTCTTGCCCTCGAACTGGCAAAGACAAGTCAGCAGTGACTGCGCGCGCTCGCTCGTAAGCTGCGCGTACATGGCGACTGAGTCGATTTCCATACCGAGAAAAGAGATCCTCTGCACTGGGGAGAGTTTGCTCTTTTCCCAGTTGACCCGAAGGCCCAGACGGGCAAGGTGCTGAAGCACCAGGTCCCTGTGTTCGCAAACCTGATCCCGAGAGTGGCCTAGAATCAGCCAGTCGTCGAGATAGTTCAGGATGCGAACCCCGTGTTGCCTGAGCGGCATAAGGGCTGCCTCGACGACCTTCGTAAAGACGCAAGGGGACAGGGCTAGCCCGAATGGGAGAACCGTGTACTGATATGCCGTAGAAACGGTCTGTGTCGAGGAAGAATGGAGACATGAAAGTACGCGTCCTTCAGGTCGATCGCTGCAAACCAATCCAATGGACGAACGCATTCGAAAATGCGTTTGGCTGTCAACATCCTGAATGGAAGCCTGTGAAGGGTTCGGTTCAAGATGCGCAGGTCCAGGATTGGCCGTAACCCACCGGTTTTCTTGGGTACAATGAAGTAAGGGCTGTAGAAGCCGGACTCTATCTCGGCTGGAGGGACGATCTCGACCGCACCCTTCGCCAGTAGGGTGGCGACCTCCGCACGCATAACAGGGGCATTGCCACCCACCATGGTATAGCGGACTCCCCGAAAGCGGAGAGGAGACCGTGCGAACTGAATCGCATAGCCGAACCTGATGGTGCGAGCGAGCCAGCTGGACAGATTGGGAAGCGCTAGCCAGGCTCCCAGAAACTGTACCAGCGGGGTCAAGCGGACCACAGGCGTACCCCCGATGGGGCAGCGAGGCGCAATGACCGGCCCAGACATGGGAGGCGTGGGAGCGTCCCGAGGTGTGGGCGGGGTCGAATTCCGTGCCCTGACAGAGGAGACCAGGGAAGGACCAGCGTTCCACGGGGGTCTCGTCTGCCAGGGGGCTGGCGACAGAGGGCGTCGCACACTGCCAGCCGTGCCCTCTTGAGGCTCGGAGGTGAAAATGTCAGTTCTTTCTTTACAAGGATTCTCCCCCGGCCCTCCAGCGGGGGAAGGAGTGGCCCTGCTACCATCTCCTGAGAAAGAACCGAGTTCACCTCCGAGCCTTCCTGCGGCGTCCTCCACGCCTCGGCCCGGGTGAAGGCTGCTGCTGGGGCTGAGCGGGAGGAACGAGGGCCGCAGGAGGGCGGCTTCGGCGGGGAGCAGACTGAGGCCTCTGAGCCGGCGGCTGGGTGGAGGCAGCAGCAGGCCACCGGGGCAGAATATGTTTGATCGCCTCAGTCTGTCTCTGAGCGGTCGAGAACTGTTGGGCGAAGTCCTGGACCGCCCCGCCGAATAGCCCATCCTGGGAAATGGGAGAATTGAGGAAACGGGTTCGCTCAGATTCTCCCACATCAACCAGGTTGAGCCATAAGTGGCGCTCCTGGACCACAGAAGTGGACATCACCTGACCGAGAGAGCGAGCGGTCACCTTCGTCGCTCGTAGAGCGAGGTCGGTGGCCGCCCGCGGCTCCTGCATTAATGCGGGGTCAGCATTGCCCTCGTGCATGTCTCTGAGCACCTTGGCCTGGTAGACCTGAAGGCTGGCCATCGCATGCAGGGTGGACACGGCCTGGCCCGCAGCTCTGTGGGTCTTCGCCACCAAAGTAGACGTAAACCCACAGGCCTTGGACGGGTGCTTTGGGTCACCACGCCATGTCGCAGCGCTCTGCGGACACAGTTGCATCACAACAGAGCGCTCAACAGGGGGAACCCCAGTGTACCCTTTCACCGCGCCGCCGTCGAGGGCAGTGAAGGCGGAAGTGGCTGCTGAACGATCGCGAAAAGTCAAGGGAGACTTCCACGACTTCGACACCTCTTCATGCACTTCCGGGAAGAAGGGCACTGGGGGCTGACGGGCGCCTTCGGCACGGGCCGTCCCCAGATACCAATCATCTAGCCGAGAGCGCTCGGGACATGGCGGAGGGTTCCACACAAGCCCAAGAGCCTCAGCCGCCCGGGAAAGCATGGCTGTGAGCTCTGGATCAGACTCGGGCAATGCTGGAACTCCTGAAGGAGGCAACACAGCCAAATCGTCATCTCCAGAGGAATCTAGCCCACCTTGTGATGCGGCGATCGACATAGTATCCTCCGCCGGTGCGCCAAATGAAACGCAGGGCCCAGGACAGGAAACACCTGCGCCCTCATCTGGCAACACCACAGGTTGCAGTGTGCTAGAAGGGGGTGTGGCCCGAGGAGGATTCGTCGGGTTGGCCCACACCGTCACCCTCAAGTCACCCTGACCACCAGCCAAAGTATTCCCACTCGTGGAGGGAATAGATTGGGGTGTGGTAGAGGGGACTCTCCCTCCAGCACGGAGATCATGGAGTCTTGACCGCAACACTGCGATGGCCATGTTCCCGCAGTGGGAACATGACTCATCCATGAACACGCGCTCGGCGTGCACGAGGCCCAAGCACGCCAAACAGCGATCATGCCCGTCAAACGGAGGAACCAGCCGACCGCACCCAGAAACGGAGCACGGGCGAGACATCTTGAAAAAGACGTGCCACATGCAGCTCTTTTAGAGAGGAGTCTTTGCTCTGCAGAATGCCGAAGCGCCTAGGGAGAACACACACGCTGTGCTAGATCACTGCACAGATCAGACAGGAATGCGGAACTCACTAGAACGCGCCGTAACACCAACACTCTGGAAAGACACTCGTCTTGAAGAGAAAAACGCTCAGGGGGTAACACTCGGCTCTGAAGCAGAAACATAATGCGAGATTGCCACGCAACGCCCTTTTTACCCACGAGGTGGGGCGGGGTTGCGTTATGCAAATTCCGCAGACCCATGGCATCTTCATGCCATTGGCTCGTTTTGTAGAGCTCAAAGGCGATTGGCTTCTAAGCGAAACCCCCATTTCGTCAGTAACTGACGTAACTCGTAGTGTACTGACTGAAAGGGAACAAATGTATTGCTCATGGTTAGTTCATGTTAGTTAATACATTAACTAATGTTAACTAATGAAACCTTATTGTAAAGTGTTACCGACACTTCTTTCAAAAATCTTTCAAAAATCTTACCGACCCCAAAAATATGAACAGAAATAGATTCAGTTTGTTAGACACTTACATTGCCATAAATGGCACAAATACACACTGGTGGAAATTTGGGGTGTTCCTTCTGTCTTCCTTCCTATGTGAATTCCTTTGCTGTAGTACTGAGAGCTGAAAATAGAGAATAAAACTTACATCCAAAATTTTTACACCCTTCTGGATCTGGGATAGTATAATTGTTTCTACTTAACTGCTGCATTTATGGATCTTACATCATTATGAAGGCTACAAAATACCCTAGCGAGAACCTTTCTGGGTCATACTTCACTAAAATTGCGTAACACTCTGGTGTATAGCAATTTTCTATTTACTTAATAGTCGTCTGCAGTTTCTTTCACATTCCTATTGTAGTTTATTCCATAATCTTATGTACTTTCATTTAGTACTTGTTGCCTTAAAATAGTCATAGTTAGGTATCAACCATGATTGCATGTGCTGGCATTCTGTATAAATTACCCGACTCTCATCAAAACTCAAGGTTGAAGGATTCAGCTGAGCTCTCAGGGTCCCGTATTTGTATTTGTTCTGGTTCTGATTCCACACAGCAGTTGCAGTAAAACTGGAAACACTGCAGCACACTTGCATTACTTACGTGCCACCCTTTAATAAGCAAGATGACGCCACATACTGAACCGTGCAAAACAAAGACAGGGTTCAGTAACACAAGTGGAAAGTAATATATGACCGTATTTCAGAAAAAAGACCCTTGGGGAAACAGAACACACGAGGAGACCGAATCGAATAATGAAATACTGTTTGTCTTTTTTTCCAGGATCTACGATTGAAACACAAGTGGAAATAATTAAGATCTCCAAGCAGCTTTACAGATGTCCTTCTAATTGATCTCAGGTTGTTTACTACACAGTCACACACATGCTGCGGCGAAGAACAACATGTAATCGCTGTTTACTTTTAGATGAAACAATAATGTCATTAAATGGTCATGTTCTCTGTGTCCTTTTAAACTAATGCTTGCCATAAATAGCCATTGCTCTGAAAACTTTTTTCCATTAGTGACTTTTCCGTGTCTGGGATGGGATGGGTGCTAATTGGAACACATGATCTTAAAGACCGCAGGTGATTTATTCAGAGGTCAGGGCTTTTAATGCTCTGAGGAGATAACGGATAGGAGGATAACTCCATCATAAGCGGTTTCTGGCAAACAGCTTTGCACATTTATATGTTTGCAACCTAACCTACATCAAACAAAATCTTAATTAGTTCAAGAGGAAAAATAAACTATTATCTGTACCATTAAAATATTTCCAACCCAGGTTTATACTCACAACCTTAACGATTTATTCACACCACAGGTGCTCTGAATAATTACCAAGGATGCAGGAAATAACAGGCAGTATCGCAGCATTCACGGAAAGAGCACATCTGTGATTAACATTGCAGAACCGGCCATTGTTTTGGCCAGTCCAAGTAAAGTTGGATAAGATAAACCATGTGTGAACCTTGATGATCTGGCTATAACTGATCATGCTTTTCATTTAACTTTTTACAGGATATATCATTTCAACATGTGAATGATGCCTCTTTTGTACAAGCCACTGCATTCTTCACCACTGAACACATGTTAAAGGTCAGTAAAACAAGTGTGATTGCATTCAGGTGTCATTATGACGAAAGCCGACATGACTTTAAAGTAGGCAACTTGTTTATTTTTCGAATTGAGCAAACTCACTTTACATGGAAGCTCTTTTTTGAATCAACCAGTGGCTAGTCCAATGTAAATGAATTTTCTGAAAGTCATTTCTGATTACAATATTAATTAAGAATGCATGTAGAAAGAAAAAAAAAATTCCCCTGAAACTGAAGAAATCCAAACAGCATTTGACCCCACTGACTTTCATTATGACAAAATCTTTCCTTGTATAACACTGACTTTTTTGCCATGGTATGTGCGCACACTCAGACAAAACATTAACACACACACCCAGACGTTGAAGATACACATACACACATTTTGCGCACGTCTTACTTGATTTTATACTGAAATACCATATATGGTACGGTTTGATTTTAAGTAGCATGATTGGATGCTCAAGACATTCTGAAGAATGTTGTTTTACTTACACCTATATATATGACCTTTCTTCCTTAATACATTTGAGAATGTTATAGTACTGCACTGTGTCTGTGTTTCCTTGAGCATTCTCCCGAGATATCTCGTGCTGCAGCTGCCACACATCACAAGGGGTTGGTATATTGAACATTGACTGATGACTGAGAATATTGAGGCTACAGACAAGTTAGTTCTAACACTCGGTTAACTATAGACCCAATATAGTCCGGCTATTAGTAACCCACTTCTAGCCAAAATAACCTTGAATTTGGTTACATGTCGTTTTTTGCTACAATAGCTTGCAAGATGTATAATATTCCATCATGTAAGCAAAGTCAACAGTGATTACAAGGTGTTTGGTTTCATTTCTTTGACATGTTTTATGCGTAGCCACGATTGATGACTAGTGAATTCTTGGGCTATGGTTAGACGTCTATTAAATTTTCACTGACAGCCCAAATTTTGCCTTGTTTTAGCCTAGACGTCAGGGCTATGTTTGGATGGCTAATAGACGTAAAAATTACAAAATTGATTGCTGGGTTATACATTGTCTAATAACAATGGCGCATAAACTGTCAGATAGAAATCCGAACGCATTGTTAGCATCAACGCATGCTCGGCTGTGCATCAAGGCCATATAGCGGTTGCAAGGGCAGCAGTCATGAGCACTCCTTTGAAACATAAGATGACAAATGGGACACTCTACAGTGCCTTGGATTGCAGGGACAAACATAGACATCTCAAGACTGCAAGAACATGTCAAGTGTGCCATATGGGACACAACCACTGTCATGGCATGATTTTTTCATCTTTTCATAACTGAAAAGCAGTTTTAGCATATTTTGAATAGGAACTAAGGCTACAAGTTTAAGTTATTTAATGCCACTTAGTTTGTTTCATTCAATAGAGGTGCACTGGCTGGCTGCCTTTTGCCGTAGGAATCCAAGGAAGATCTAATTAGCAAAATTCAGGCACCAGTTCAACCTTGTGAACAGATTTTAATAAGCTTCGCATCTGCCAGGCACCCACTACTCACACATGGTGTTTTTCTTCAGCCAGTAGCAGATCATATAGTGTTTGTATGTTTTTAGTTTAGGGTTAATCTTCAGTCATTATCTTTGTAGGATGTCTGCCAAGTTTCTTGAGCAATCTAGCCTATTGCACCTCATAATATTACACATTCCTGCTTCTTGGACAGCCTACATGCTGTCTAGTGTGTAACGGCTAGTCTGAAGCAGTCTGTGCCATCACTTTCTTTAGGCATTTACCCAAATCGTTGGGAAAGATCATTTCTAAATGGCTTAGTCAATCAGCTAAATCCAGATGTTTTCTAGACATCCTCTGTTGCTTATAAATCATTGCTGGGTAGCATACAAATCTATTTGCAAAACAATCATTATGGAACTAATAATCACATTATTAAAAGTACTCTTCTTTTTTTGAAGAGGAACAGGAAGTCTAAACTAATATCAGTCAAAAGTGTTTTTTTAAACATTGAACACACACAACCACCCAAGAAAGACTTCAAAAGCTGAGGTTTCGTGAAAGGTAACAGCTAATATGTTCAAATTACATCAAGTTAGTGCCAAGCAAGTAAGGATTACTATGAGAATGATTCCGGAAAGGTATTTCCACACAATTGATTCAAAAAACTATGTGTAAATATAAGCATTATGCTTCCTTGGACTGCTTGTGTCTAAAGCAAAAATAATCATTATAATTCATAAGAATAATTAAGAATTTATTTTAATCTGTTTTTTTTGGGGTTTTTTTTGTTTTTTGTTTTTTGCTAGCATATATACTACTGTTCAAAAGTTTGGGGTCAGTAAGATCTTTTTTAAAGTTAATATATATATATACAGTATATAGTACTATTACAAGTAAGTTTCAGCGTAGGACATTTTGTTTTTTTAGACATATTGTATCATGTCATATTTTTTCATTAGAAGGTTCCCTCACCTCCAAAATCCCAATTTAACCCCTGCAAGTATGTAATTGAATAAATGAGGCTTGAGCAAATAAAGCTGAGCACCTCATAACCAAGACAAATGTTCAGAATATTCCACTAATAAAGTTCACTGGAATCCTCATGAAACCAAATTTAGTACAGATGTGATTGTTATAGCAAGTGTTATGTGGCTTTGTGATGTATTTTGTTAAGGGGTAAGTGATTATTGGGATGCCTCAGGTCTTTGACCACCGAGGAGACAGTCAGCTGTGAATTGAAGAGCATATCTCAGGGAAACATGACATAAGCCTGCAATATGATCTGAGCCAGAGGGCACGAGAACCACATTCCTTTATAAAGCTGCTTGACACCTCACTAGGTCACTTTCTCCTGCAAGGACACACTAACGAAAATCACAGGCCATAAAGAAGCTCTCTCACTAAATATTTCAGTGTGAAAACCCACGAATCAGCTGCTGTCATATCAGTGTTTTTATTTAGGAGATTATCACAGAGCCATATGGGTGTGATGAATTAATTAATTTTCCTTCTTCTACATTATGTATACCAGTGCAAGGTGGAGTATATAGATACAGAATAATAACATTCATTCATTGTAACCCCCCCAAAAAAATAGCCCTCCATGCCAACGGGATGGAAGGGAAAAGGCTTACCATGCAGACATTCATAGCTGCTGTTCCTTCAGTATGTTCAATTCACGGGAAGAGTGCTTCGGTTGCTTCGGTTCCACTACAGATGCAGAGACGGGGCAGAGCAGAATCTGCCCAGGGAAAGACACAGGTTTACTGATAGGGAAACCGTACCATGGAAGAATACACATATGGGATTACCAAGGGGGAATCACAACATATGGGGTATCTAGCCCAATACAAGGGCTGACCGACCAGGCATGCATCTCGAGTACTGGGCCTGGACGCCTCAGCCACGTCTGATTACAGAAGGATGATTGGAGGAAACTCAATCCAGGGTTCGCCAAGTGGGGAACTCACCTGGAGAGCAAAGAAGGTGCTCGTATCCCCCCCTTAGAGGGAAATGGTGATGCAAGCGAGCCACCGAGCCAGCTTTCCTGCACATTACCCGTTTGTACCCAACACACGGAAAGTCCACTCTGAGATTGTAGAATATTGTGAAGGTATTAGGTGTCACCCAGCCTGCAGCTCTGCAGATGTCTGCCAAAGAGGCGCTGTGCACCAATGCCCAGGAGGAGGCAACACTCTGAGTGGACTGAGCCCTCACTCCGAGGGGGCATGGCACGCCTTATCCCAAAAAGGAGTGGTGGAAACTTTGGGCACATATTCGTCCCGGGGTCTCAGGATCACGTGAGAAATGGCCGACCTGAAATCAATCCATGAATCGCTGACCGAAAATGCCTGCAGATTCCCCCGGGGCCAGCTGTGTGTCAGCGCATCCATGCTGAGGGATGCCTTGGTCAGGGAGTAAAAGAGCGAGCAGTGGGAGGACTCCGGGGAGGCAAACAGGTCTACCCGTGCATCCTGGAATCGACTCCAGATCAGCCGGACCACCTGGGGATGGAGTTTCCATTCTCCTGGAAGTGTGAGCTGTCTTGAGAGCGCGTCGGCCACACGATTGAGCATGCCCACGCCGTGACTTCCGTCGCCCAGAGGGTGAGATCAGTCACCGTGCGCAGTTCCTGCATCAACCCCGCCTCAGAACTACACTCATGCAGTTCTTTCAGCGCTTTGGCCTGATGGACTTGCAGGATGGCCATCGCATGCAGAGCGGCACTGTAAGCCTTAGCAGCCAGGGCTGCCGTGGCGGCACTTTGCAGGCATAAGTGCACCGCAATTGCATGCTCCACCTTGGGAATCTCCACGTACCCCCTGGCAGCCCCACCAGAGCGTACTGAGAGTGGAGGAGGCTGCGAAACGGCTTCGGGCAGTAAATGGTGCCTTCCATGACTTCTGTAGCTCCTCGTGCACTTCTGGGAAGAAAGGCACTGGGGCCCGGCGTGGCTGTGAACCGCACGCTGCACTCAGGAATCAATCATCCAACGCTCAAGACAAGGTGCAGGGTTCCACTCGAGTCCGATGCCCGCGGCCCAGGCAAGAATGGCTGTCAACTCTGAATCCAATTCAGCGTTAGCGACCACCCCAGGTGGTGGAAGCTCAGCTTCGTCTTCCTCTCCAGAGGACAATAGCCCACTCTCTGATGCAGCTATCGACATCTGATCCTCATCCGGAGTGCTGAATGACACGCTGGGTCCCCCGCGAGAAGGACTCGCGCCATCATGCGATAGCTCGATGGCACACGGCATGCTAGAGAAGCAAGAGGTCCATGGGGACTGGCCCGGCAGAAGAGCTTCCACTGTAACCCTCAGGTCTGCCTTGTGCAGAGGCAGCGGGCTAAGTTACAGCAGAGGGGACTCTTGCATTCACGAAGAAGGAGAGTCGTGACTGCAATGCCGACATGGTCATGATCTCGCAGTGAGAGCATGAACCATCCATGAACGCCATCTCAGCATGTTCACGGCCCAGACATGTGAGACTGCAATCGTGGCCGTCAAATGATGACAGGAAACAATCGCATCCAAAACACATGTACGGAAAGGCATCTTTAAAAAGACGCTCACCACCCATGCTTGCTCTTTTGGGGAAATCTGCTCTTTTGCGCCAAAGCGCCCAGGGGGAATCGCTGCACTGAACTGTGCAAATGCTCTTTTTTTGAATTCCGAAACACCACTGAATGCACCCTTTCACTGGCAAGAGAGATATCCTCTGTTGCATGCTCTTTCTGGAAATGCTCTTCTTTACACTGCACGCAACCACTCGGTTCCGTTCTGCCCTCTTATATACTCATATGTACAGGGTGGACAAGTGGCTTGGCATGCAAATTCCACTCGCCAATTCCATTCACAGTTTTTCTAAAACTCAGAGGTGATTGAGGCTCCCAAGTGAGACCCTATTTGTCAGTTGACATAACGTTGTAGTTACTGATAGATCTGATCAGATCAGTATCAGTATGAGGAAGTATTAAAGTTGTGATAATTCTAAGCCAGCATGATATCTTATGATCCTGTAAAATGACATCTAACAGGAAGTGAGTTAAAGTGTGAACTGTGTGTTCAGACTTCCCCATACATGATTATCCTTTTAGATTTATCATGCAAATCACAGTTCGGCAATACCACACAAAACCACAGTCCCTCTGTGCAATGAATAATCTCTATTGCACTGTGATTATCAGTTTAGAGACCATATGGCTTGGACAGCATACAGCTGTTATTCAGAGTCAGTGTTTAAGTGCATTCGTTTTTCCCATTATCCTTTCAAGGCTGACGTACAGGCACACAAACAAATGCACAAATACACCAGCACAGATACACCACGACTCACCCTCAAGATAATTTACCATGAAGGTCTCCAATCTCTTACAATTTCCACAATGGGATCCAAAAAGATGAGAAATCCTAATATAGGGTACAATTACATAAACCACTGAGCCTGCAAAACCTTTTACTTCCAGCTGAGATAAATTAAACTGATGTTTTTCCTGAACATAAACGAGCAGTCCAGAACAATTAAACAAGTGATTTGTTCTGCAACAACAGTCATTTTACAGAGGACAATGTGTTGATAAGTTAACTAGAGAACACGGTCGCAGCACAATCATCATTGTTTAATCCAGCTTCTTTTTCCCCCCACTGAATCTCAAAGGCCAGAAGGCCACACAAAGGCTGCTTGAACAGACTTTATTTGACTTTCTTGGATTGTGCATCAAGACCATATATCATCTCTGAGTTCCTGCTGCCTTAATGGTTCTAGCACCTGAGAGAATACCCGCTGCGGCAATGCCCTCCCTCTCCGAGCACTTAGAAAAACAAAACCACTCAGAGCGCAGCACCTGGAATCAGTGTGGAGTTATAACTCTCCTAAGAGACACCCTGCCCTATCCTGTGTTCCCTGCCCCAGGCTTGCTCTGCGGCATCATCCCAGCTCACAGTTTTCCTCTTTCCGCTCCTCCCGGACACTCCACATAACTCTAATTATTGGCCCACCCTGCTGATCCCCATAAGTTCAGCTGCAACACCTTCAAGGACTTCCTCTCCATTCAAAACAAGCCCGAAAGCTTCACCGCTCTGATCTGTGGGAAAAGGGAAACTCACAGCATGGGCCGCAGAGATAGGATTATGGTAAACTTACGAGGTGTGTGTGTATTACTGGAGCCTTCAGCCAAATTTTCAACTTCCAGAAAGCCCTAAGAAGATGCCAAGGGGAAATAGTGACTGTTAAGAAATAGCAAGAAGTGACTTTTGCCTTTTGAAACTGTTATATTTGTCTTTATTTGTGCTGTAAGTAGCTTTTTGGAGCACCATACATAAAATGTCCCTACTTCCTTACAGATAGCTCAGAAATACATGTCCTGAGGAATCAACGTGCCTCGGTGACAACACAACACAGTGTCCTAACCAGATGCAAAGCAATGAAGCTACAAGCAATAAAAGGTATGTAAAACTGAAAGTTTTTGTCAGTTGCTTGTTTAGGTTTGCAGTCACGTCCATGGAAGTTTTGGAGAAAGGGCATGTGTTCGAAGTTATGGGGGTGGCTAAGCCTGGCAGAATAAGGAAAACTGAGAATCGCCTACAGCACCTTTAAGGTTAAACACAATCTATTTTCACATTCCATTTCTGGGAAACAGAAGTGTCAAAATAGAACCATTTCAAAGTTTGCTAGAGTTCTCAAGTACACTAAGGTGACTTTAAAAGTAGAAAAGAAAAAAAAAAAACAATCAGGTGAAACATGCCTTTATAGAAGTTTTCTTCGTCATTGTCTTGGGTGTTTTGGATTCGTTCCTTATTGTCTTCTGCAGAACACAAAAGGAGATAAACCATTTTGGTTACCACAGATTTATATTGTATAAAAAAAGCCCCAAACATTTCTCAAAATAATTTATTTTATGTTACACAGAGGAAAGAAAGTTGAAACAGCATGATGGTGAGTTTTTGGGTGAACTATCACTTTAAGGAAGTAAAAGGACATTGCAACACAGAAAGATCAGGGGGGCATCAGCAGTGTTGTTGTGTGTTTCATAATGAACATGGCCATGCACTTGCAGAAAAGACAAAATGGACAAACACAGGGTCAGCACACAGTGTACCATATTGTTGCACAACCTAGAAAAAAAAAAGATTCTGTAAGTAAATACATCCCACTACTCTGATTCTTTGTTTTAATTGCCTTACATCTATGGAATGCAGAATACAGAGGGACAGAGCTGCTGTGCTATTTCATTACTGATGCTCTGTGGATCAGATGACCCTGTGATCCAGTCCCTCATTGAATGTTTCACATGGCATTGTGAAACTCACACATCTTGGCTAACAAAATATACTCCTCAGCTATTGCAGTAAGCAAATGTTATGCCAGGAAAATGCACAAATAGCTCTGAGAGAACATAAAAAGTAAGGTTTGCAAGCTTTCATTTCAGAAAAAAATTGGCCATTTAGCTATTTGTATATTTCATCTCCGCCAACTAAAACAGTTCCAGAAGAAGCCAAACACAAGCTTTGCATATTAAATAAGCAATGCACAGGCTAAAAAGCAGTTCTAGAACAGCATGAGTGGATTGACAGAGATTCCTTCTAAAACCGCTCTGTAATCTGCATATTATTTAGTTTTTTAGTCAATTATAAAAATGCAAATAAAAGCAATTCCACTAGTGCTCTCAGACGTTTGGACCCCACTGTATCCACTGTGTATTTTTCTATTCCTTGTACAAACACCCTTGCAATGTGTAATCACACAGAAATGAACACTTTGCCCTAACAATATAAATTGTTTAGTCTAATATAGGAAATCATTCTTAAATGTTTTAAAGACTCAGCAAACTAAAACTTTGTTGTTAGAACAGGTACGTGGAGTGATGTGGGCTAAAAAGAGTGTTTTCACAGTTACAATGAAAAAAAGAGGAACAGAAAAATTAACATATTAATCGGTATATGTTCACAAAAACTACAAAATTATATTATGGGAGTGGCTTGAATGCGGCGCAGGAGATGCAGATAACTTGATCTTGACCCTTAAGAAACTTTAATTAATGCTGTCACGTAACAAATCTGCTTCAAATTGAATTAAAAATTAAATGAATTGCTAATTAGAACATTGAAATAAAAATGTAAAGGGTGTACAAACACTATAAAATAGTGAATATAAATAATTGGGAATCATGTTTAAAAAAAAACAGTGCACATTTCATTTATCTATTATAACTTTTATGTTGTTTTGGTCGCTTCGCTGTTTCCTTATAAAGTCCCGAAATTCGTTTTTTTTTTTTTTTTTTATGTGTCAAGTTTTTTGCCAAGTGGCTTTTTTAATTATATGATGTCATTACGTTGCTGTCTTGACGCCAGCCAATTGCTGCATTACTGATCGTGGTTTCGAGTATCGATGCATCTGCCCTCTTCAGTGAACACAAGAATGCGCAGTAATCTCAGATAATTTAATCCCGATATTTTAATCCAATCTGCAAATTCGTTTGAAGAACCAAATTAGCCAGAGATCAGTTATCACGATTAGAAGATCTGGGATCTGTCAAATCATCTCAGATGTATTAAGCGAGGTACGAAGAATGGACCCCTGGTGGTGACATTGTTGATTATCTATAAACGTAGGATCCCTGTCCAGCATCGGAACAATGTTGTGAATACATGGAAACGGCACGATTCATGACAACAGTGCTGAACTTTGAGGCTCAAATCTTGTGTATCACATCTGCTCATTATTTTTTTTTTTTGAACATCTGCTTGTAATTACTATCAGCCCTGACTTTTCTCATCAATTGTAGGCTTTTGCAACCAAAAGCTTTTCTTTAAATCATTCGGATAGATACAACATTGTGGGTATGTTTGTATATCATAAACAGGACTGCATAAGAACAACTGATTTCTGAGGGAAATGTTATAATAAAATGCATAATGTCTTTAACATAAGAATACACCTGTTAATGAATATTAGTTTAAAGTCTGTGATGGTTAATATGTGTGCTGGATGTGTTTCACATTCTGTTTCTGTGCTCAATGTCACTAAAGATAATGCTTAATTATTAAGTCCTTTATTAATGGGTCTCTCTGACCTCTAATGCCTCATTTGTTGATCTTTGTAATCCCTGTTCTCTCATCTGTCTCTTGCCGTTGTAATGCTCTTGTCTCAAAGGCTTAGTCATGCTCTGAAGAACATTCCTGAGTTATCCAAGTGGCTGAGTGCAAAACCTCAGTGTGACAAAATGCTTTTTATATGATAACTGCCATTATCAGCCCATGCAGTAAAATCACAGGCACACATCCTTATGGGTAGCAAAGGCACTGAAGGGCTTCTTCTTCTTTGACTTCTTTGTTGAACATAACACTGTAAACCCTAACTTTTATGAGTATTTAGAACTTTCTTTTTCTTTTGAGTTCACAAAACTGACACATTTGAAGTAATCTGAACTGTTTAATTGTTTTGAGTTTTATGAACTTGTTTCTTTGAAATTAGACAAACTTAAATTTAACTGAAACTGAGCTGGGATTTCTTGATGGTTACCGTCACATGGTGACAAGTGGAGCACGAGCTTAGTTTGAGAACAGATATATGTTTAATGTTCTGTATTGCTGTACTCATTCGGCAAGTGCTATGCAAATGCTATCAAAGCATTGTGTTACCAATTAGCAAGATAGCATTTATTGAATTAGCTAGTTAAAGCTATCTAAGTTTCCACTACTAAAAATATTTAAGTTGATAATTGTAATTTAAATGTATGAATTAGCTTACACAAATATTTGAAGTTAAGAGCAATTAAAATGTATGAGTACAAAATAAAAATCTGCAAGTTCAGATTTAAATTTCTGAACCTAAAAAATTTGATGTAACCGATTACCTCAATTTTTTGAGTTTTGCCAACTTATTTGGTTTTACATATATAATATAATATGATACAATATAATATAATATGATATAATATAATATCATATAATTAATATAATGTAATATTAGTTTAATGTGTACTAATATTATTTTAAAATTGTGACAGGAAGATAGTGCTCAGTTTTGAGAAAATTATTCAAGTTTTTGCAGATAATACCTGCCTTAGCAAGCTTAATCATTTTCCTTTTTGTACAACAACTTTTTTTGTTTGATGAATGAAAAAAAAAAAACACAGAGTAGTACACACTATAATCTCTCACCACAGAGTCACATTTATCATTCATCATCTTAAAACATCAGGAAAAAACAGGCACAAGAAAGTACCATTAATACATCAATCATTCAAGCGTTTGTTTTTTTACGTTGGCAAAGCCTTGACAAAGCACTAAAACTAAAGCTTTCATATAAACATCTCAGCGTAACATGGCAAACCTCCAGTAGATATCAGAATAATCAAGAGAACAAAGCAAACTCATAGTTTCTTTTCATCTAAAATGGGGACAAATTTATAGATGCAAAGATAAGATGTCTGTAATGTTTCTTAAGTTGCAAAACAAAAAATGTTTTCCAGTGTTTGCAAAAGGAATGAGATAAGGCTTATGGGAAGGAGCTGGTCAGTTTGGCACAGCATGCCGAGTTTCCTGTACATTTTGACAGGATAAAGACGGAAGGGATCTGAGCCGCACTGATTACTTCACAAAAAGTCATTAGCACAGATGTGTGCATTAAAACGAGCTAGGTGCTGCGTGAGTGATGGCGGTGTCAAATGCCTGTAATGGCCTGACCTTGTAGAAGCTCATTCACCTCGCCTCGTAAGACAGATACTGCGGTAGCCTGCCGGGTGACGTGGGGTGATGGAACTCTGTGACCCTTTAATATCAGAGAAAGCCACATTCACCACTGTCCTCTTCAAGGGGAAACCCTGACACATTTACAGTGCTCGGATCAATGGCGGAACAGAAGGAATCCGTGGGCCTGTAAATAGTGATCGATATCTCAGTATCCTACCCAGAGGCACAGATCATAATTAATTCAGAACAATGGATTTTTCACGGGCGTTCATATATACAGTTTGTGCGAGATAAGATGCCCGGACCGGGGTCATTGGAACGGTATTTACAAGCATGGACACAAGAGCAACGGGGCCTCATAAACTCAGCCAGCTGTCCTGGGTCTGTCAGTAAGCTGCTGCCGTTAACAGCTCTTCAACGAACCTGTTTCTTGATTCGTTTCCATTACCAGCATCTATACTCCCACACCATATTGACCGTCGTGTATAGCAAACAAATGCATACCTTTCTGATATACTGACGTACCCAGAATTGTGCAATGTTTGCACTTGCAGTCGTTTTTAATTAGATAATGTAGGCAGCTCTGCGGTGTATGTATAATGCATAATGTATTTGTAGCTGGGGCATAATCCGACTTTGCACTCTCAAAACTCTATAAGACGTATTTAATAGTCAGGACATATTTTGATGCATGACCTGCTGATTCTCATTATCTTTAACCTGTTTTCCTGCTGGTTTTTCCCCCATTACAGTCCATCGCAAAAGAATCTCACTCAAGTTTACCAACAAAATGAAAGTTAAACATTCAAATCTTTCTGCAGCCACTGCATTTGTATTTCACTCATCCAGCTCTCTACTAACAGCCGTTATCACTAGCCCTGCACGGAAAGCTCAGCATATTTCTGCAGAATCCAGCAGAATCCGTCAAGTTCTGCACATCCTTCCTCCATCCCCTGAGTTTTTACTTTACAAAATATTTTGTCTAATATGACAATGCTTTCAGCTATCAACACTGTAAAAAAATAAATCCGTTAACGGAAAAAGTACTGGCAGTTCATTACCTGGACATTATCGAGTAATTTTACAGACATTTCCGTTAACCCTACCATAGAACACAATGAAGTTCAAAATTCTAAATACAGGTAAAACACCTGTAAAAAAATAAATACGGAAAATTCTGTCAAATTAATACAGTACATTGTTCCCTATTTTTAAGGATTATTTTAGAGTGGCTCTCAGCCAGAATGCAACAAATTACGTCAATTTTCTCTCACAACTGGGGTAGAAAAGTGTGCAGATTTGTGGTATGAATGTGAATTAAATCAATTGACCCATGATTGTTGCTTTTGTAAGGCAGGTGCAACATTGATTACTGAACCAAGCCAGGGTTATTTTTTATAAAGTATAATGGAAATATGTGCCATTCTTCTTTGGATAACAAAGATCATAACAGTTCATCATCATGCGATTGTTCTGCCAGGAGTACCTCATGCTAGGCTCAAGATGGTCTGGAAGAGCTCCTGGAATATATGAGATGTATTGATTTGGATCCTTATTGGATCAGTACCAGATAAAACAGCCCACCGTCTAGACAAATAAGGTCTCTCACTCGGTGACAGAAAAAGATTGGTGTCCAGATTGAAACAACTAAGGTGGTCCTTTTTATTTAACTTTAATTTACCTATAATAACTTTGTCAAGGCGAGTTTATTTAGCAAGTTAGTGCTTTGTCGGGGACACTTTGACTTTGCGCTTCCTTTTGATTTGAATGCGAAATGTGACTTTTGTTAAGTTATTATCTAGGCCTTAAGTAAAAGATTATATGGATGCAAATTCAGGTAATTGCATTCCACCTTCAGAGGCTATTCATGTAGCTACATTTACTATGCAAAAAAATAGATAAGCAGCAGGTAGCAATTCTAAATGTAAATGTTGACCTTCACATTTTGGTTGTTTGGCAGAATGCCATGGAAACGTTATGTATTATTTTTTATAATTCAATTAAAATTGTTGACAAAAAGACAACGTGTTTTAGTGAATTCAGAATTATATTTGATTTTGAACTTACGGCCTGGTTTCACAGACAGAGCTTAGATTAAGCCAGGAGTAGCTTTTTGAAATGTTGAAACATTTTTGAAACATTACTGGTGTGCATCTTGAGACAAAACAATGGCACTGACATATTTTATGATATGTCAGAGCAAGTTGCTTTCAGTTAAGACAGCTCAAACATGTATTTTAGTCTAGGCTTAAAGCCTTGTCTGTGAAACTGGGTATAGAAGAAATATTTGTCACCCACCTAATTATAGCAATCACACCCTCAGTGTTGGTGAATCAATATTTAAACAAAGGGAAAGAGCAATCATTACGTGTAATGTTAGTGTCTGCACCAAATAGAGACATTGTAGGAGAGGCTGTTGTAGAGGACAGGTTATTTTTAGAGCTGTAGGGACACACAGGTCTTCTTTCTGGCAATGTCCATCACTTCCTAAATGTGGGTCATGTGGCCCACCAAAGGCAGATTATCAAAATCCACCCAAGAGGAAAGACCTCAGAAAAAATATTTCCATTGCTCTGCTGACTGATTTCCTCTCTCAGTAGTGCACTAAAGTAGACAATGGAAGCATAATACTACTTTGAGAAAAAACAAGAAACTCAACTAAGTGTATAGACCTTTTGAAGTGATGATATTGTAATCATGGCAGTGATTCAATCGACTGTTTGATACTTTCTTGTTCAGCTCTCAAGTTTTTTTTTTTTTAGTTAACTTATTCTCACTTATTTGTTTGTATCTTTCTATATTTCTTTCTTGAACTGTGAAAAAGAACTATGAACTTTTTCTTCAAACTATCATTCCAGTATGTGTGCAGTGGAATTATAATGCTGTCAGTAAATAATTATCTTTTCTAAGATTATGTAGTCTATTTATAATTATTTTTAATATAGACTATGTAGTTCTTATAACAGTTTGTCTGGTGCTCAGAAGTCTGTTCTATAAATTAGAGAGAAATTAACTATAAACATGCTGTGATCTTTTATTTTATTTTCAGTATATTATAAGAATAGAGACTCTTTTCAATATGAATGATTACAGATTTTGTATTTATGATACAAAAAAGATTCTGATAACCTAATGAAGAATGTTAAAATTCTGTTACCTATTGTATAGTTAGTGGACATTAATGAAAACCCAATGACAAAAATGTACTCCGCTGAAGCTAAACCCAAAGCTGAATAACACACTGAAACACAAGTTGGATCTGAGAGCGCTCAATGAATATGAGAAAGGAGCTTTGGTATGTTCCTTTTTCCCTCTTTCCTTTCTCTGCTCTGTTTTTAATTTTGTCATTTGGTGGGAAATTAAAATAAATTTTAGAATTAGATCAAGTTCTAATCTGAAGGGAGTTTTGTTGTTTTTTTTCCCCTGAGTGATTCCAGACAGAATTATTGCAGAAAGACACTGTAATTTATTTTTCTTCCTAACTCAACCTCATACCCCATTCCAGCCTTGTTAGAGATTTATTCTTTCAGTCTACACTCATTCATAAGATGCAGGCATTCAGTATCATAAAGATCATCTTGAAGGTAGCAGGTCTGCTGATTGGAGAGTAATTTGGTGCTGAGATCCAATCAGTGGAACCCAATTATCATGTAGCCTATTTTACTCAGACTAGCAGTTGCACTATGACCAATTATCTAAGAACCAATTGCTTGTTTGTAAATTGTAAATTGCAAACATAACATATTTTTATAGACCTGGAATAAATTAAAGATTGTCATACAATTAAATAGAATGGTAACTCTCATTTTTTTTTCTGAATGTCTCTCCAGTTCATCTGTCCTTTACCTGCATTTTCTAGTCATGTGTACTCTTGAATTGGTTTTTTGTTTTTTTAACAAGGCAATTAAAAAAAAATCATAATGAGCAACCAAAAAAGATTTGTCAATCTCTCATCTGTAGCCTTTTGCAGAGACAAGTCCCGATCAGAAAATCAGACCCATGACCACAAAACTAAAACTCTGTCCCGACTCTGGCCCTGGCTTGATTCAGAACAGACCCGCTGGACTGAGCAAAGATGAAGGTAAACTAGAGAACATTTGGTTTTATTCAGACACGATCTTTATCTTTCACATCGACTTAGATTGAAAAACAGCATGTAGTTCCGATAGAAGGCCAAGAAGACAAGGTCAGGGACCTACCTCAGAGGCTGCTGTTGTTGGTGCGAGAAGTATGTGCGAGAACAAAGCTCTCCGTGCACTGCTGACTGCTGGAGGACAAGGAGCGACGGGGCGACCGCTGGAAGCGATTCCGTCGGTTGAGGTAGCTGCCAGCTGTCCAAGTCCTCTGTCTCTTGCGAAGGTACTCCTTGTAGTTCTTGGTGAGCAGGGTGTAGAGGAACGGATTGATGCAACTGTTGCTGTAGGTCAGACAGGTGGTCAGATAGTTAATGTTGCGCTTGGCCTTGGTGGAGAGATCCAGCGCCGGCTGGAACTGACCTAGAAGCTGCCAAATCCAGAAAGGTAGGAAGCAGGCCCAGAACAGGAGCACAATGGTGAAGATCAGATACAGGACCTTCTGGTTTGGGAGCTTCTTGGTCTGCTTGAAAGTCTCAGTCTGGGAGATCCAGTAGGTTCGTGCCAGGCGTATGTATAGGTACCCAATTATCACCCCTGGAGCCACGATGCTTGTGCCAAAGAGAAACGAGATGTAGATTTTATATGAGAGAGGGCTCAGGGTGGGTTGACACATTGGCTTGGAACTCTCTGTCATCAGCTGGACGCCAATGATCATGGGTAAGGTGAGAATCAGCGAGGCCGTCCACACCAGAAGGGCGATTGCTTTTCTGTAGCTCTTAGAGCGTTTGACTGTATCCAGAGGCTTGAGTACAGCAAAGTAACGTTCTGTGCTCATAACAGTCAGGGTGAAAATGCTGGCATGCATGGTAAGGAAGTCCATGCTGATGAGGATCCGACACCCGGCATCTCCAAAGTACCATCCCTTCAGGAAATGTGTGCATACCACAAATGGAATCGTGAGTAAGTAAAGCAGATCAGCTAGTGCCAGGTTGATAATGTAGATGTACATAGAGGCAGCCGAACGCATGGAGTGGCACATGACCACGAGCGTGTAGATATTTCCAGACACACCCACAAGACACATTAGGGACAGGATGGTGCCAATGGTGAAGGTGGCAGCCATGTCTTCAGTAGATGCTTCTACTGGACGCTCGGTGACATTGGAAATCTTTTCCACCATCGCCACTATGGGCTCCATTGATACAGTGGTCATCTCTACAGAGGAATTAATAGTCAAAAGTGGTTAAAAAGTAAGTTGTAACACTTACAAACTTGTTTTGCAAATATGAATAAAATAATTTAATAAGACATTCAATTAAATTCATTTTAATCTCATGATACAAATTTTTTGTGTACCTTCAATTCCTAATAATAATTTATATATTGTAACCCATTCTGTACATTAGGTCAAACATTTTAATTTGACTTTATTTACGATTACAGGCTTGTTTCATAAGGAGAATTTTATAAAATAATTATTTAAAATTAGTATAAAACAATATTTTAACCTAGCTATTAAACAGCTAAAACATGTTTAATCTGCCTTAATTTTTTTAAAGGCTTGTGTTTTGTAAGTTATATAAACCTATTTTGTAAAAATATACCTATGGTATATATAAGGTTATATATTTTTAGTGTGCCTTAAATTATTGAAAATCATCACTTATATCACTCTTATCAATGAAAAATTAAGTTGAGTGGTGGATTAACTCACTTCTTGATATAATCGCTTTAAAGTCAGCTGATTTTAATTAACTTTTTCTATCAAATGATTACTACCTAAGCATGAAATGTAATAGATAATATCTAAAACTAGTCCCTGCGCCCTCAAATTAATGAAATATGCTTTTCTACCATAACAGGCATTTCGGACAAATGACCTCCAAAGTCAAATGTAATGTCACTACAAGAAGAAAAAATAATGCTTTACCTTGATTGAATTCCACAGATGGCGTAGCTCCAAGCAGAAAGACGTTTAGCATTTATAATGAGTCCAACTCATGGTTTCTCTGAAGAGTTTACTCAGGGATTCCTACCACATTGTCAGCAAGAAACCCTTGTATAGCAAAATAAAACTATTCCAGTGGACCAAAAAGAAATTACTTAAGTCGTGTCATGTGTGTTAGGACACACAGACCACGTCAATAAAAAAAACGTAAATGAGATAGGCAGGTGCTTCATCCATGTAAGAAAAACTTCTGTTATTCTTCAGCAGAACACTCACTAAATCACAAACCTGAGTGGCAGATCAAAAAATCCTACAGGTTCAGAACAACAAAAGAAAGTGGTACGAGGGGGAAAAGGGCAGAATCCTCTTAGATGGATATGCCCAAGGAGGCGATCACTTTGAGCTACAGCTGGATTTCGAAACCCTCTCCTCCACTGACAGAGTACGTGCCTGCGAGGGGTAGAGAGAGAGAGAGCTACTCACACACTAACATAGAGTGGGAGGGGAGATGAGGGAGAGAGGAAAGGAGAGAGAGAGAGAGAGAGAGAGAGAGAGAGAGAGAGAGAGAGAGAGAGAGAGAGAGAGAGAGAGAGAGAGAGAGAGAGAGAGAGAGAGAGAGAGAAGAGAGAGAGAGAGAGAGAGAGAGAGAGAGAGAGAGAGAGAGAGAGAGAGAGAAGAGATTGGTTGGGGGGAAAGCATTGTGAAGAGGTATTCTGGAAATGTATGTGTGCGTGTTATTTGTGAATGACTAATGAGCTACTACCTGAACTCATTCATTCATATAGCAGATAGGAGATTGACACACATGGGTGGGGATTCATATTACACATTTGTGTTTCTGTCTCCAAATAAAGAGAAATAATAATGAAACAGAACATGATGTACCATAACATGCTGCCCTTACAAAATTAAATTTGCAGGCATTTCAAGCAAACAGGTTTAAGGTAAATGTTTTTTGACAGAGGCAATTTACCCATCTTGTCTGTCAAGTTCCTTTTAGCAATGCAATCAAAAGCAATTAGCAATTTTCTCCACTTTGATGTTCCAAGGTAAACATTTTGCAGTGTTGATTTCACAGAATAAGCACAGACCAAGTCTTGACTGGCAGAAAGAGTCAGAGCTGGCCAAAGTGGGTGTAGTGCACTGTGGCAAGTCCTTTACTTTAAAGATGGCGTTTTTCATCCCAAAGGTCATCCCTCTAAAAATGGCTTAAAAGACTAATTCTCAGCGGGTACTTAATACATACCTGGCAGTTTTCGGCACTTTTATGAAAGAAAGTCAGCCTTGTTCCGTTTTTCACAAAGATATGTTACCCTTACAAGGAGGAATCCACATTCACAGCTTGTTTATGACTCTAGTGTTGAAGGATGTTGAGATGGCATGGATTTAGAATGAACTTTATACAGAATACTCCCACATTTTTACTGGATCTGCTGTGTTATGAAGCAAACAAATGTTCTCCTTTTTTTCCAAATATTGAAGGGTTTTTCTATCACAAACATTTTGGGGAGGGTGAGCAAAAACAATTATTAACACTTCACAATAAGGTTTAGTTTATTAACATGAGTTAATGTGTTATGTATCATGAACTAACAATGAACAATATTCTACAGCGTTTAATAATCTAGGTTAAAGTTAATTCAGAAATATGCTATTGTTCATTGCTAATTCATGTTTGTTCAAAATACATTTACTTTAAAATTAATTAATAATTTAACTTTAAATGTTAAATGGCTTAGATTTCACTATATTAATAAACGCTGTAAACTTATTTTTGTTATTATTAGGTTCATGGCACGTTAAAGTTATGATGTAACAGAGGTCGCAAAAGATCTTTTCTTCCATATTGTGACATGCATTAATGTGAAACAGATTATCGAAAATGTGAAAAACATTTGGCAAGGACTTGGTTATATCCATCGGTTGTTGATTGGATTTTTGATGAAAAATTATGTGGTCAAAAAAAAATCTCAATAAGAAAACTGTTCAGAATAAGACTATTAAGATGTGTGTAGAAAATAGGTTATAGTGAATTTCCATTTCATGTCGACTAATGTTAATTAACTAAACTTCATTGTAATGTTTTACCATGTTTTTTTTTTTTTTTTGGGTGCATATGCGTATAATATCTGTGATTATAAAGGAGCAAAAACTCTCCACTGCAATTTGCATACAGCATTTGTATTCATGTGGCAGTCGGTGTGATTCAATGTTGAGTTAACACATGAGCAAAATTAATGCCAGTCTCCATCATGAGATGAGTCCGTGCAAATGTGCCACAGCACCATCTCAATTAATGGGAAACCGTGAAGTGGTGAGAGGTCAGAGCAAATGCCAGAACACTCATTCAGAAGTACATCAACGGCACCGCAATACAATCAATGGCACTGGGCTTATCAAAGAACACATTTGGATTTGACTCCATCAATTCAAGAATGTGGGGGAAAAACCAACTGAATTATAATGCACCATTTCGACTGAAATATTCAGGTCTCCCAGAGTCAACAATATGAATCTGATCTGGAATCCTCAGGAAGTCATATCTCCGACTTTAATATAGCCAGGTTCATACGATGGCACACAGCCTCGGTTGGTAAAAGTTCAAAGGGCTGGAAATGAGGTTTAGAGAATTTTTACCCTTTCAGATAGATGGGCAATCCAAGTCGACAATACGCTCTGGTGCACACGGCAAACACCATCCACAGCTCTAGCATTTTGGACTAGCTTATCATTTCATTCAGAGAATATTATTTGTAGGTCAACCATTTTGCTCTTGAGCAAATTAGCTGTTCTCGTCTCTAAGGGCCAGAGTAAAGATCATCGTAACCTCATGTCAAAGGCAGCTCATATTTTAGGGCTGTTTCTGCTTGGTCTCCAAGACCACTATCAGATTAATAGATGTTGTCTGTCTCCTGTGGCTCCTGTGAAAGTTACATCTGGAGGTCATCAGGAAGGGATACATGGGAAAGGTAGGAGGAATAGAAGGAGAAAATGACAGTTGAGTCATAAACTGAACAGCACAAACACAATGCAAAGTTGAGTGTTCGTCTGGCTGGAAAGTAGAGCATTGTAATTATAATAACAGTGTACAGCCTGATCAACAGAGATGTGGGAGTGAGTGCAGGAGAAGGGCTGGTTTCTTGTCTGATTCTCGAGTTGTCCTGTAACTGATGGGGACCAACTGATTGCTCCAGTTGCACTAAACTGTAAGGTTTTAATTCGATGTGATGTCAACCATTGAAGGCTACGTGGGATCTGACAGTCTGAGTCTACTGACTAATATACTTGTTCTTACCGTAGTTGTAACAATACCACTTGTTCCATTCCTGAATGTGCATTCTAGACAGATTGTCAGACTGGTGAGGATTTTTCTGCAAGTCTTTCTGCTTGTTACACAGTTAAGCCAGTAGGTGGCGGCTAGGGTTGTAGTGGTATACTGGTATAAACACCGTATAAATTACGGTATAAAATACATTTCATAGGACTCTATTATTTTTAAAAGTTTTAATCAATTAGTAATGATAAACATAAGTTGTTTATCTAATCCATAATCAAGTATTAAATTTAACTGATTAGATATGCTTTTGATTACTGTAATTTCAATAATAATTGATTGTTTAATTCCATATACCATGAAAGTGCTATTTTCTGAGACGGTTATCATACCGTGAAAATATCATACCATTACAACCATAGTGGTGGCAAATGACTGCATTTATGAGTCAATGAAACATTAATTTAATCAATTCAAACAAGCAAGCAGCTGTTTTTTTGAATGAGTCATTGAAACATTCATTCAACCAATTTGTTAAAAAGAACCTCTTCATTCAGGAACTGAAACACCATTACTGTAGCTTTGTCCGAAATCAAGTAGGTCATCTGTACTTTTTGTTTTATGAATACTGTGAATTTGGACACATCACTCATTTCATATACATTGTATACATTGCAACACTTAAAGCATCAAAACTGCACATCATCTCAGAATGTACACTCAACTCTCACTGTATAGACCTATACTGTATATCAATCATAGTATGAGTAAATCTTCTGAGACTTGATGCTTTAAGTGTACACAGACTCAGTGAAGTCAAACTCAAGTTAGTTTGTGAGTCACTTTGGATAATAGCCCTTACGAAAAAGAAGTATACTTCAAGTTAATTTTATGAAGTATACTTAAGGAATGTTCAAGTATATTTTTAAGTATACTTTATGTACTAAGTATACTAATATCAATGTACTAGTAATAAACTTGTAAGCGTACTATTTCAGTACAGCTTGGGACTAAATTGGCCCACTTTAAGTATATAAAAGTATACGTTTAAGTGTACTATAAGGGTAACAGTAGTAAACTTTAAGTACACAACCAGTTCACAACTACGTTTCTCATTTGTACTGCAGCTGTACTTATAAGTATACTAGTAGTTTACTATTTTAATACTTGTAGCACATTATTTTAGTTTATGAAAGTACACTTTTAAGTACACTCTCAGTAACTCCCAGTACTAGTTTAGTAGTTTTATAATGCATGTATACTTGTAAGTTTTAAGTGAACTTAACATCATACTTATCTTTTGATCAAAACACAGATGGAGTAGATCGAGTCCATCAACACCCCCAAAGCTTCACAGTCGTTTCCTCTTCATGGGTTCGACATTTCATTCGGTAACATTAGGCAGTTTTGATTTATATGCTGTTTAATGTTTAATGATCGCATTGTCACAAATATTCTATCACTTGTTTCTGCTTCTTCTTCACCTGTTTTCACTGAGATTCTGTACTCTTTCAGAAGATGTGTAATAGCGCCCCCTGTTGTATATAACAGTGAAAACATGGATGAACAAATTCAGTCAGCGGCAGGTAAAGAGTAAAGTAGATTTTAAGTAAATTCCTATGTACACTACCAGTGGACTAGCCTACACAAAAATCCAGATACTCCAAATTAGGAACATACCTGTTTTCTTTATAAATCGATATTTTAATGTAAGTTTATAAGACAGTATGTAAAACTATGTGAACAAAAGTATTTAATAGGCTACTCAATCAAAAGAGTAAACACAACTACAAGCCAAGTATACTTAGAATACTTAATTATACTTTTAAGTATATCTCCATCAGAAGATTGAGTACAAGTATAGGCCAAATACTTATACCTTTCTGCCAGTATAAGTCAAGAATACTTAAGTGCAATTTTAAGTATGTTTCTGAGAAGTACATACAAAGTAGACTGAACGTATACTTTCTTATTTTTAGTTTAAAAGAAGTATACTAATAGCACACTAGAATAAGCTTCTTTTTCATAAGGGGGTGTCTGCTAAATGATTAAATACAATGTTATTTCATCAGTTAGTCAGTTCTTATTCACCCATTGTCGTTTGCCACATATTCACACGATGCTTCAAACTCAGACACACTGCCAGGCTGTGAGAGTTTAGGAGACTTAATCAAGTGATGGGAAAAGTAGCAGGAATAGGAACACTTTTTGCATAGAAACCCAGACAATGTCTGTAAAACTGTGCCAAACGTTCGACATCTGAAAGATCAGCAAACCCCCACTCACTACACAAATACATGACATCCATCTCTTGAGCGGGATTTATTGTCCATGCAGACGTTCGCCTGGTGAAGAAGTGCTTGGCCCGCTGCCGCCTCTGCTGCATAGGGTTGATGGACAACAGGAAATCACCTCATGAACACAGTGTTCTCAGGTACATGGAATGTCAAGGGGAGTCACGTGTGTTATGACTTTGACGGAGTGCTCACTCTGCCTTGTGTCAGGACAACACATTTGCTGACAACAGTCTTTCCCTTGCAACTCCAGAGTGTCTGGAGATACCATTAACCCTGTAATGCTTCAGTGACTGATTCAGCAAAGACGTGGTTAAAGTTACGATGTGGCCTGAGAGGTTTTTGTGCCTGTGTAGTACCCTTACTAATTAGTTTGAGCCATGGTGTCATATTCCTGCATTGTCTGCTGCTCTGATTCCACAGTCACCTAGAGAAAAGCTGAATTGCTCATACATTTCTCTGGCATAGCTTACTGCAATACTTAGTGGAGATCTCAATTATGTGTCTTTTATACAGCTTGAAGGTGAAGCATGTAATTTATGCAGCACTACTGACAACCAAATGGAATTTTAATCATTTTTTGAGTGAATATAACAACATTGGATCAACCAATGGCATGAGTTTGGGCGGGACAATCTCTTTCTCCAAGCAACAGATGAAGGGGGAGTGTTTCCAACTTTAAACTTTAAACTAAAAATGACTGAAAAAGTAATTATTTTGCAATTAAAGTGTAAGAAAGGTACACTGATAGCCCTATACCTAACCGTCAGTAGGCTGTAAGCAGACCATACAAATATGTATGAATGAGTTTGTACAAATTTATTCAAATTAGCCACCTATTTGCCAAAATATAAAAAAATAAAAAACGGTTTTTTTTTTCAATGAATTGCCATGAGAGTAGCACAAATATTACATACTCAACATTTAAGTTTAATGTGTTTCTCCTAAAAAAAAGTACATGACATACAATAAGAATACAAAATCAGTTTGGATAGCATATCACAAATAAGTTGCTCTTTTGAAATGTCTCAATGCCAATTGCAGACTTTGGTATCTTGGCAATCTGAGCACAGTTTGTGACAGTGCTGAGAACTCTGGAGAAGACACATGAAAGATTATCAGCATGGTTTTCTCAAGGGGGTAATTCTGAGAAACAGAAGTCTTAATTTGCAATTTATCTTTGAGAAACTATAAAGATTAGTGTTTTTCACCCTAAAAGGCACTTCTTGATCAGCACTCATGTATAAACTTAATCTGCAGCAAAACCCCACTGGAATACTGTCTGTGAACATGTCTCCTTGTTTGTTTACCGAAACAGGTTCTTCAAAGGATCACAAAAACATAAAAGGAAAAGCTTGAAAGAAAGAGGAACACTTCTTCCTGCGTTTTAGGCTTAAAGGAAAAGGAGAAGTAAAAGAGAGCCCAAGTGAAACAGAGAGAGAAAGATACTTGATTTTAGTATTAATGGCTGAGTGATATGCACAACCTAACACCACACTGCCCTCTAGCACCATTTAAAAGTTTAATATGGTTTATTTTTTATGCATCCCTGAGAGCCAATCACAACCTTTAGTAGCTAGTAGTAACCACAGTAGCTCTAATATTTTTTTCCGGCCACAAATTAAGTCTATAATAAATCTACAAAACCAAGTCAGAGCTGTTGCCCTGTAGACATGTTTGATCACTTTGGAAGGCCTCTCATCACAGAACAGCTTTGTTGTCTAAATTAGTGTGTGTGTGTGTGCGTGTGTGTGCGTATATATATATATATATATATACACACTCACCTAAAGGATTATTAGGAACACCATACTAATACTGTGTTTGACCCCCTTTCGCCTTCAGAACTGCCTTTATTCTACGTGGCATTGATTCAACAAGGTGCTGAAAGCATTCTTTAGAAATGTTGGCCCATATTGATAGGATAGCATCTTGCAGTTGATGGAGATTTGTGGGATGCACATCCAGGGCACGAAGCTCCCGTTCCACCACATCCCAAAGATGCTCTATTGGGTTGAGATCTGGTGACTGTGGGGGCCATTTTAGTACAGTGAACTCATTGACATGTTCAAGAAACCAATTTGAAATGATTCGAGCTTTGTGACATGGTGCATTATCCTGCTGGAAGTAGCCATCAGAGGATGGGTACATGGTGGTCATAAAGGGATGGACATGGTCAGAAACAATGCTCAGGTAGGCCGTGGCATTTAAACGATGCCCAATTGGCACTAAGGGGCCTAAAGTGTGCCAAGAAAACATCCCCCACACCATTACACCACCACCACCAGCCTGCACAGTGGTAACAAGGCATGATGGATCCATGTTCTCATTCTGTTTACGCCAAATTCTGACTCTACCATCTGAATGTCTCAACAGAAATCGAGACTCATCAGACCAGGCAACATTTTTCCAGTCTTCAACTGTCCAATTTTGGTGAGCTCGTGCAAATTGTAGCCTCTTTTTGCTATTTGTAGTGGAGATGAGTGGTACCCGGTGGGGTCTTCTGCTGTTGTAGCCCATCCGCCTCAAGGTTGTGCGTGTTGTGGCTTCACAAATGCTTTGCTGCATACCTCGGTTGTAACGAGTGGTTATTTCAGTCAAAGTTGCTCTTCTATCAGCTTGAATCAGTCGGCCCATTCTCCTCTGACCTCTAGCATCAACAAGGCATTTTCGCCCACAGGACTGCCGCATACTGGATGTTTTTCCCTTTTCACACCATTCTTTGTAAACTCTAGAAATGGTTGTGCGTGAAAATCCCAGTAACTGAGCAGATTGTGAAATACTCAGACCGGCCCGTCTGGCACCAACAACCATGCCACGCTCAAAATTGCTTAAATCACCTTTCTTTCCCATTCTGACATTCAGTTTGGAGTTCAGGAGATTGTCTTGACCAGGACCACACCCCTAAATGCATTGAAGCAACTGCCATGTGATTGGTTGATTAGATAATTGCATTAATGAGAAATTGAACAGGTGTTCCTAATAATCCTTTAGGTGAGTGTATATATATATATATAAATTAAAAAATAAGCAAAACACCTGAGCCTTAAGTTATAGGATATAGCAAAAGCTAGGGGACAGCCTGCTACTGCTGAATTTTGCACACAGAATACACTGTAATTTGGCCCAAACTGGACCTACAATATAGTAATTTAAAGTGGTCCTATTATGCTATTTTAAAGGCTCCTAATTTTGTTTTGGAGGTCTCCTACAACAGGTTTACATGCATCAAAGGTCAAAAAACACTTAAATTTTCTCTTAATATGCATTGCACATCACCACATTCTTCAATGATTCTCAAACGACTCAATGGATGAATCAGTCTCTCTAAATCCCTCCTTTCCGCAAGCCTGCTCTGCTCTGATTGGCCAGATGGCCCAGTCTGTTGTGATTGGTCTACCGCTTACAGTGCACGTTGGAAACAAACGGCCATTACCGGAGCTGTGCGGAGGCTTCCTAAAGCTCAGCGATTGTACACACTGTAAAGACAGTAGCGATGGCGTCGATTTTACCATATCTATCCGAGCGCGAATCTGATGATGAAACAGTGGAAGAACTAGTTATTCAGCCCGAACCTCCATCGCAAGGATGACTTGAGCAGGACGTTTCTCAGTCATACACTTCTCACTTTGAAGTACATTATGAGATGTTGCAACTGTAATTCCTCACCATCAGCATTAACAAGTGTATGTCCGTCAACAAACCGATGTGTATATTTCTAATTCATTGCGGTGCACGTGCGGGAATTGTATTAACTGTATAAATAACGGTGCATGTTAGCCAAGCGCTAACGTGAATGACTGATGTAACATTAAAGTTTGCAAAACAAATCTTGCTCCATCCTTTATCTTTATTCAAAGTAGTAAGAACGACAGACAATCTGCATAAATAGACATATGGTTTTAGGTAATAGTGGAACACAGCTGATTAGCTGATTATTTCAGTAAGACACTGGTAGAAATATATACATCAGTAATTAATAATACTTACAGGTTGTGATTCTGAGGAGCAAGCTGGTCCAAATAAACTGGTACAGACCCATCTTTCAAGAGCAAGCGTTTTGCGAATCCTGCGTTGAACTCAGAGATTTGAGCAGTCGTCAGTAAAATGACGTGTTTGAGGGCGGGACAAGTTATTCGCGGGCAGACATACATAGGCGGGCATTATGCAAATATAATTTCTAGTGACGTAGAACTGTCATCACAGTAAGATTCGAACAAAAAACTACTTGTTAAGGCGGTTCAGAGTCGATTCTTTCTTTTGGGAGACAATAACTTTTATTTATTGTGCACTTTCGACTTTACAACTTTGTAGAACGTTTACATTCACAAACAGGTATATGACACACTGCATGAAAAGGAATATTCGAAAAACCATAATGGGGCACTTTAAAATGGGTCCATAAATTATCTCACTAAGCCTATAATATTGTCAGCTGTACTTTTGATTCCTTGTGTATCTAAAAAAATAAGTGCATACACTTCTTCAAAAGTAAAAAGGAAGATTGTAGAAGCAGAAGGTCAAAAGCTAGAAACTGTTTCACATTGATCTGTGATATCCAAAAAAGATTTACATCTAAAGTACTGCCCATTGAAAATGGCTGTTTCTCAATACGCATTCTTAAGCGATCTTGCGTCCTTGTCTTCTCGTACTACGTCATCATAAACCATCGAAGTTCAATTCCAATACTCAAGAAAGCAAGTACAGAGGACGCATGAACGTATCCGCGTGTGTTCTTGATATCGAGGACGCATTGAATATGGACTTGAGAGAATCAAACTGTTAGACACTGTGGGCGGTCGATGTACGGAAGCCTGTAAGCTTTAAACTGCTCATTCTCAATTAAGGGAATCCCGTTGCAAGCTCGAAAATACTTGACAGCTCATGAAAGCAAACATTTGTCTGTTTGTTTTGCTTAATTAAAAAAAGTAATAAAGACCCAAAGAAAGCCTGCAGTATTTTTATTGCCATATTAAAAATAATCTTAACATTGACAAAGCAACATTAAACGTACATACTTATTTTCACAAATACACGCAGTAAAATAAAATGATATAAAATAATATGAAAATAAATGTCTATAATAATATGAAAGAAATGTTTTAAAAGGTTGTGATATTTGTTTGTGATGTCATGTTGTATTTATTGTGCATTAGCCACTATAGAATATGCTGGAACAATCAGCTGAGTAACAAGATTGCAGCACATCTCAGTTGTCACAAGGATGCGTTCTCTGTATTCGTTCTTTCAAGGTCGCCTGGCAAGACCGGTCTCCATGAGAACGCAAGTCCTTTGCGTTCTTGGAATTGAGAAACAGCCAATGTCCATACCTCAGTCCCCAACACACACTCTTTAATGAAAAAAAAACAAACTGTCTCATACTTATTTTTTTAAAGAAATAAAAGCTGCTTATCTCAGATACAGTCATCAGGGGGCCAAATTTTAGCGATGACCCTGCTTAGATGCACTGTTATAACAAATAATCAAATAACTATTAAATTAATCTCAGGTTATGCCTTGATGATCTGCCTTTGGTGCTGTTTGCTTTTATAAGGATGTAAACCAGGATTGATGACCTGGAAGTTTGACCTATTTCAGGACTTTCATATATTAGTTACAGCCATTTCATGTGATGATTTGCATAATCGTGTTCATGAGCATTGCAACCGGGGCATAGCAATGATTACAACTTTTATAAATTGCCAAATTGGTCCCCCCACACTTTTAGTTCATTACATTGTGCTTGACTGCAGTGTGAATTAAACAAAATTGTAGCTGGTCGTGAACAACAATGACTTCAATATCAAGCAAAAAGCCTCTGCTGCTCGACTAATTTAGCAATTTGCTGAACGAATGCGCTAATGCTCACCTACCAACGCCTTTCAGCAAATCAGTTATGGTGAACGTAATTAATATTCATAAGCCAAGACACACCTGGCACACTTAGCCCAGTTCCTGTGGAGAGAAGATGCATGCAAGTCATTCTTAACAGAAACATGAGCTTTTATATTCATGGCTGTCTCAACAATATTTATACCTCTGTTTTTAGGCTTTCAAATAGCATCTCATAGCAAATCCATGACAAGTAGGCATTTTAAACCGTGTCATACTTATGCAGGCAGTTATGTCGGTGAAAACCATTACAAATAGATGCATTTTTCCTTTGCAATACTCTTTGAAGCACTTCACAGACCTCACTTCCAATCTACTAAAAAAGTCTGCCATAGTCCCTCCCCAACTATCTATGAAGCATCTGGCTCTATCAAGCCGTTGTTACCGCAACAACACCAGTACAGAGGTCAAGTCAGGCTTGATCCTGGAAATGCGTTGCCTGATGAGTCACAGCCTCTTTTTCCTCAGCATCTGGGTTCTGTATGCCTTTGCTGTTGTTTTTCGAAATAGCATGTCCTCGGCCCTGCACACAAGTGAGCATGCTCAGAAACCATAACCGAGAGAGGCAAGAGATTAATAGAATCACTGCGATGTAAAAAGCCAGTGGCTCGTATTATAAATTACCTCGCTTTTTTTCTTCTTTTACACAGACCTAGGATGATCCCAAGTGGATTCACAAAGAACAGAATGAGTGAGAGAGTGGGAATTGGGCGGCACACACCACTAATCAAGCAGAGATCATGCAAGCAGCCCTGCTGTTACAGTCGGACCTCTGATTTCACAACGGCCCACTATTGCCTCTAGTGACACTTCTCCTCTCCTCTGACCATTCTTGTGTCATGTCAGTGTGTTTTTGCCTGGAGAACAGATATTTATTGTTGTTCTCTCATTACTCTCACCACTTGGGGTACCTCTTGTGTACGCCTGCACCATTCCAAATCAAATACCCAGAAAAGCCTCCAGTTATTTTGCTGCAGGCCAAACGAATGTGTGTTTATCACAGAGTGGACGTGCTGTAGTGTTCTGAATATCGAAATTGCGGTTGAAATAAATTGGCTCAGAGCCTGGTATAGAGCACAGGGTGTCTTTGAGTTGTGCTGGCAATTTTGTTTAGCTGTTGTGTTTGTCTCTGTTTACATTTTAGGAAATTGAATGACCTTGTATGCAGTCAAACAAGTTTCCATGTACCAGCTGGACTTCCTTATACGATTATAAAAAGGGATATGCACAATTTGAGATTTTCTTTTTCTAATGCAACCTTATGCTGTATTTGCTGTTCTACAGATACGGAAGGATATAGAGGGATATGGAGACTGTTCACTCAACCCCTTAAGTGAAGATTATACGTCTGGGTTATTGTTGGTCAGGCCAGCAAGCTAGGTCAGCTTTTTCCCATGGCTTTTGTTACATTGATGGGGTATTTCATCCATAAGTTAAAATTCTTTACTCAACCTCCCGTCATTTCAAACTTGTTTGACTTTCTTTCTTCTGTGGAACTTATACATTTTTTGGAAGACAATGGTCACCAAAACAGTTTGGTTACCAACATTTGTTCAAAAAGTTTTTGGACCAAGGTTTGAGAGGTTTATACAGATACAAACTATCCCGTTAATTTGCTATTGTATTAGGTAAATTATTTACTGTTTATTATTTACTAATTACTAATTGATTTAATATTTTGATATAGTGACCATTGAACTGTATAGTCAGCTGTTGTTCGTGGTAATATAACAGTGCTATTTTCAGGTCGCTTGTAATATTTAGCAGTCTCTCTCTCTTTTTTCTCACTTATCAATTTTTTTTTTTTCTTTTATATTACTTTTGTTGTATAGTATAAACAAACTATACAAGTAAAAACTTTTTGAAATAAGAAATACAGTATAATGTACAAGCCAGTCAGTATGGCAAAATACTGGCTTCCTGGAGCTAAAAATTGACTATATTGACTAAATTAGATGAGAGAGTTCCCTTTCACTACGAGTTATGTCAGTTACTGACGAAATGGGGGTTTCGCTTAGAAGCCAATCGCCTTTGAGCTCTACAAAACGAGCTAATGGCATGAAGATGCCATGGGTCTGCGGAATTTGCATAACACAACCCCACCCCACCGCGTGGGTATAAAGGGCGTTGAGTAGCAATCTCGCATTATGTTTCTGCTTCAGAGCCGAGTGTTACTGCCTGAGCATTTTTTCTCTTCAAGACGAGTGTCTCTCCAGAGTGTTGGTGTTACGGCGCGTTCTAGCGAGTTCCGCATTCCTGTCTGATCTGTGCAGTGATCTAGCACAGCGTGTGTGTTCTCCCTAGGCGCTTCAGCATTTCTGCAGAGCAAAAACTCTTCTCTAAAAGAGCTGCACGCGGCACGTCTGTTTCAAGATGTCTCGCCCGTGCTCCGTTCCTGGGTGCGGTCGGCTGGTTCCTCCGTTTGACGGGCGTGATCGCTGTTTGGCGTGCTTGGGCCTCGTGCACGCCGAGCGCGCGTTCATGGATGAGTCATGTTCCCACTGCGGGAACATGGCCATCGCAGTGTTGCTGTCAAGAGGGAGAGTCCCCTCTACCACACCCCAATCTATTCCCTCCACGAGTGGGAATACTTTGGCTGGTGGTCAGGGTGACGGTGTGGGCCAACCGGACGAATCCTCCTCGGGCCACACCCCCTTCTAGCACACTGCAACCTGTGGTGTTGCCAGATGAGTGCGCAGGTGTTTCCCGTCCTGGGCCCTGCGTTTCATTTGGCGCACCGGCGGAGGATGCTATGTCGATCGCCACATCACAAGGTGGGCTAGATTTCTCCGGAGATGACGATTCGGCTGTGTTGCCTCCTTCGGGAGTCCCAGCATTGCCCGAGTCTGATCCAGAGCTCACAGCCATGCTTTCCCGGGCGGCCGAGGCTCTTGGGCTTGTGTGGAACCCTTCGCAATGTCTCGAGCACTCTCGGCTAGATGATTGGTATCTGGGGGCGGCCCGTGCCAAAGGCGCCCGTCAGCCCCCAGTGCCCTTCTTCCCGGAAGTGCATGAAGAGGTGTCGAAGTCGTGGAAGTCTCCCTTGACTTTTCTCGATCGTTCGGCAGCCACTTCCGCCTTCACTGCCCTCGATGGCGGCGCGGTGAAAGGGTACACTGGGGTTCCCCCTGTTGAGCGCTCTGTTGCGATGCAACTGTGTCCGCAGAGCGCTGCGACATGGCGTGGTGACCCAAAGCACCCGTCCAAGGCCTATGGGTTTACGTCTACTTTGGTGGCGAAGACCCACAGAGCTGTGGGCCAGGCTGCTTCCGCCCTGCATGCGATGGCCACCCTTCAGGTCTACCAGGCCAAGGTGCTCAGAGACATGCACGAGGGCAATGCTGACCCCGCGTTAATGCAGGAGCTGCGGGCGGCCACCGACCTCGCTCTACGAGTGACGAAGGTGACCGCTCGCTCTCTCGGTCAGGTGATGTCCACTTCTGTGGTCGAGGAGCGCCACTTATGACTCAACCTGGCTGATATGGGAGAATCTGAGCGAACCCGTTTCCTCAATTCTCCCATTTCCCAGGATGGGCTATTCGGCGGGGCGGTCCAGGACTTCGCCCAACAGTTCTCGACCGCTCAGAAACAGACTGAGGCAATCAAGCATATTCTGCCCCGGCAGCCTGCTGCTGCCTCTACCCAGCCGCCGGCTCAGAAGCCTCAGTCTGCTCCCCGCTGGGCCGAGGCGTGGAGGACGTCGCAGGAAGGCAGCCCCGCCCGTTCCAGCCCCCCAGCCTGCTAAACGGCAGTCTAAGCGGCGGTCCTGAGACAGGTGGCTCGGAGGTGAACTCGGTTCTTTCCCAGGAGATGGTAGCAGGGCCACTCCTTCCCCCGGTAGAGGGCCGGGGGAGAATCCTTGGTTAAAGAAAGACCTGACATTTTCACCTCTGAGCCTCAAGAGGGCGCGGCTGGCAGTGTGCGACGCCAAGCAGCCTCGCCACTCTCGGCCCCCTCTGTCGCCAGCCCCCTGGCAGACGAGACCCCCGTGGAACGCTGGTCTTTCCCTGGTCTCCTCTGTCAGGGCGCGGAATTCGACCCCGCCCACACCTCGGGACGCTCCCACGCCTCCCATGTCTGGGCCGGTCATCGCTGCCCCATCGGGGGTACGCCTGTGGTTCGCATGACCCCGCTGGTACAGTTTCTGGAAGCCTGGCTAGCTCGCACCATCAGGTTCGGCTATGCGATTCAGTTCGCACGGTCTCCTCCCCTTTTTCGGGGAGTCCCCTATACCATGGTGGGTGGCAATGCCCCTGTCATGCGTGCGGAGGTCGCCACCCTACTGGCGAAGGGTGCGGTCGAGATCGTCCCTCCAGCCGGGATGGAGTCCGGCTTCTACAGCCCTTACTTCATTGTACCCAAGAAAACCGGTGGGTTACGGCCAATCCTGGACCTGCTCATCTTGAACCGAACCCTTCACAGGCTTCCATTCAGGATGTTGACAGCCAAACGCATTTTCGAACGCGTTCGTCCATTGGATTGGTTTGCAGCGTTTGACCTGAAGGACGCGTACTTTCATGTCTCCATTCTTTCTCAACACAGACCGTTTCTACGGTTTGCCTTCGAGGGGCAGGCATATCAGTACACGGTTCTCCCATTCGGGCTAGCCCTGTCCCCTCGCGTCTTTACAAAGGTCGTTGAGGCAGCCCTTGTGCCGCTCAGGCAACACGGGGTTCGCATCCTGAACTATCTCGACGACTGGCTGATTCTAGGCCACTCTCGGGATCAGGTTTGCGAACACAGGGACCTGGTGCTTCAGCACCTTGCCTGTCTGGGCCTTCGGGTCAACTGGGAAAAGAGCAAACTCTCCCCAGTGCAGAGGATCTCTTTTCTCGGTATGGAAATCGACTCGGTCGCCATGTACGCGCAGCTTACGAGCGAGCGTGCGCAGTCACTCCACTGAAATATTTTTTAGAGGCTCCTGGGGCATATGGCATCCGCAGCCGTGGTAACGCCACTCGGTTTGCTTCATATGAGACCGCTTCAGCATTGGCTTCGCGATCGAGTTCAGAGATGGGCATGGCAACACGGCACGCTCCGGGTCCCAGTGACTCGGGCCTGCCGTCAGACCTTCACCCCGTGGGCGAACCTCAGTTTTCTACGGGCAGGTGTTCCCCTAGAACGAGTTTCCAGGCATGTTGTTGTATCAACAGATACCTCTGCCACGGGCTGGGGTGCCATGTGCAATGGACATGCTGCCGCGGGCTCCTGGAGAGGACCCCAGCGCCTATGGCATGTCAATTGCCTCGAGTTGCTGGCCGTACGTCTTGCCCAGCACCGCTTCCGAGCCCTGCTCAAGGACAAGCACGTACTGGTCTGTTCAGACAGCACGGCGACAGTAGTGTACATCAACCGACAAGGTGGTCTACGCTCCCGCCGGATGTCGCAACTCGCCCGCCATCTCCTCCTATGGAGTCAGAAGCATCTGAGGTCGCTTCGTGCCGTTCACATCCCGGGAGAACTGAATCGTGCAACCAACGAGCTGTCACGGTTTCAGCCGCTTCCGGGGGAATGGAGACTCCATCCCCAGACGGTTCAGCTGATTTGGGAACAGTTCGGCGACGCACAGATAGATCTGTTTACCTCCCACGACTCTTCCCATTGCCGCTGGTATTACTCCCTGACCAAGGGGACCCTCGGCACGGATGCACTAGCGCACAGCTGGCCGCGGGGCCCACGCAAGTATGCGTTTCCCCCAGTGAGCCTTCTCGCACAGGTTCTGTGCAAGATCAGGTAGGACAGGGAGCAGGTCCTTTTGGTCGCCCCATATTGGCCCGGCCGGACCTGGTTCTCAGAACTCATACTCCTTGCGACAGCCCCTCCCTGGTTGATCCCTCTGAGGAAGGACCTCCTTACTCAGAGACGGGGCACCGTATGGAACCCACGTCCCGACCTTTGGAACCTACACGGTGGGACCTGGATGGGACGCGGTAGGTTTGAGTACCCTGCCACCTCAGGTGGCGGCTACCATCACTTCCGCTAGGGCCTTGTCCACGAGACAGGCCTATGCGTTGAAGTGGAACCTCTTCGTCATCTGGTGCTCTTCTCGCCGAGAAGACCCCACGAAATGCTCAATCAGGTCCGTGCTTTCCTTCCTCCAAGAAGGGTTGGAGCGAAGGCTGTCTCCCTCCAACCTGAAGGTCTATGTGGCCGTCTGCAGTCTGTGGAGCTGAAGTTCCTTTCAATGAAAGTGGCGCTCTTGATTGCTCTGGCTTCCATCAAGAGGGTAGGGGACCTGCAGGCATTTTCGGTTGACGAAGCATGCCTGGAATTCAGGCCGGCCAATTCTCACGTGATCCTGAGACCCCGGCCTCGATACGTGCCCAAGGTTCCCACCACTCCCTTCAGTGATCAGGTGGTAAACCTGCAAGCGCTGCCTATGGAGGAGGCAGACCCAGCCTTGGCACTGCTCTGTCCAGTACACGCCCTTCGCGCTTATGTAGACCGGACGCAGTGTTTCAGGACCTCAGACCAGCTCTTTGTCTGTTACGGAGGGCAGCAGAAAGGGAAGGCTCTCTCCAAGCAGAGGTTGTCTCACTGGATAGTGGACGCCATTGTCCTGGCATATCAGGTTCAGGGCATGCCATGCCCCCTTGGGGTTAGAGCACACTCCACTAGGAGTGTTGCCTCCTCTTGGGCTTTAGCGCATGGCGCCTCGCTGACAGACATTTGTAGAGCTGCAGGCTGGGCGACATCCAACACATTTGTAAGATTTTATAATCTCCGAGTGGAGCCTGTGTCCGCTCGTGTACTCGCCCCAAGTGGCCAGTAACTGGACAGGCTCAGGTGTCTTCGCTTGCTGCGCCATTCCACTCCACGGACTGGATGCGTGCGCATTTTCTCTCAGGTGAGCTTCCCAGTAAGCCCTGAGCTCCTCCAGCACTGCTGATTTCGACACCAGAGTGCATGCCCACTTGGTCAGCCCTCGTGTTCGGCTAGGTGCCTCCGTGTGCATGGTTCCCCCGTTGGGCAACCCCCACATGTGTATTTCCACGGTAAGTCTCTCTGAGCACGTGTCTTCCCTTGGCAAGACACCCTTGCCACACCTGGGGTTGAAAAATTTTCCACCTGCGGCTGGATACCCCAGAGTGCTCCATATGCAGTCCCTACGGGGGTCATATGTGTATTCTTAAATCCTCCCTTCGGGCAGGCATTGTGTTGCACTTCTCCACGTGGGATATGCTTCCCAGTGTATCTTGGTATCGGCGTTGAGCCTAGCCCCTCGTTCGTGCTAAGACTCACGGCAGGGAGCCCTGGTCAGCGCAGGACGCTGGAAGACAGCCGTCGTGGCGAGATTGTATTGGGACCCCCATTTCGTCAGTAACTGACGTAACTCGTAGTGTACTGACTGAAAGGGAACGTCTCGGTTACGTATGTGTCCCCATGCCACTTCTGCTGTACCGCTGGAACGGCCGGACGCTCAGGCCTCGGCTCTTCAGCAGGTAACATAATGCGAGATTGCTACGCAACGCCCTTTATACCCACGCGGTGGGGCGGAGTTGCGTTATGCAAATTCCGCAAACCCATGGCATCTTCATGCCACTGGCTCGTTTTGTAGAGCTCAAAGGCGATTGGCTTCTAAGCGAAACCCCCATTTCGTCAGTAACTGACATAACGTCTCCGTTCCCTTCCTTCAGGGAACGAGGGTTACATACGTAACCGAGACGTTCTGAAGGATGATGCAGGGAATAAAATGGCATTGTGATTCAGCAGCTAGTCACACTAAAGACTAATTATAGTTCTTTTTGTTCCCATTTTTTTTTTTTTTTTTGCTTTCAAACACCTGCGCTATTGTGTCACACGTCTTGTTATGATTTTCTAACTCTAAAACATTTCACTAGCTTTTATAGGTTTCATCAAAAGGTGACTTTATCCTCTGTACAGACAGAGCCTGTTCCAAATTGTGGTAATATGAGACTAAATTTGTGATGAAACCATTGGGCTACAGTTAAATACGTAGAAAGTCATGGATGTGCAATTTTAAATGAGGATTTAAGAGGAATATGTCCCAATTTCCCAAATGGAACCTGTCTGTGTTAAGAGATAAGTGGACTTACATAAAGGGCGAGAGTTTCTTGACTTCCAAGAGGCGGTAGTACATCATCTTGTAAAATTATAGCCTATTGTAATGTACATTGGTTTGACATTGGTTTGATGAGAGAAATCGCTCACCCTTTGATATCAACGTTTTGAAATACACTCGACTCCAATCTAGTGATCTGTTGTTAATAATATTTGTCTCTATCTTTGTTATAGAGATGCTTCAATATGCACAGATTTGCAAAACTGGAGGACTGAGTGAATAGGTCTATCTGATGGGGTGAAGATACGATTGATTCCACAAGGACTGATTTATGATCCAATTAATTAAAGGTTTTTTTGTTCAAAACAAAATGTAAATGAGCCAGTACATCATCAATTCTTCTTCCAAAATTTGTTTTTGTCATATCCTAATTATGTAAGCCTATTATAAGTGTTTATATTTTAGACCTGATGGGACGGTTTTCACGGGAAATTGCGTATACATACGTCACTCGCCTGTGCGTGTCTTGTCAATATCCATAAAAAGAGAAAAGTTGCTCCTGCCGCTACTGTAACGCGTGTATGGTGTACTAGGATCAGGTTAGTTGTCACAACGAATGTGAAAGGTTGACATGGAGCATACTAAATCTCGAACCTCAGGGGAATCACACGTTAAAAAAAAGCCGAATGGAGAGTATGTTGGCAAAAAAAAGAGAACGCGACTGATGAGATTCAACATTGGCTTTGCAGAGATGGTAAGAACTAAGGGATTTGAAAATGTAAAAGTGAAGTGGAGAAGGCGTTTTTATTACTCTACAGGTATGTAAGGTATTTTATTAAACAGATAAATTGCCATATGTAGCTCTTTAACAGAGTTCAAGCATTATCTATTGTGAAGGGTCATTTATTATGGTTGTTGTAGCGCTGCGCTGGAATTTATTTTCAAGGAAGTAGGCCTACTGTGTGGGTAAAGTAACCTCTTCAACTAGTAAGCTTGCGAGCCTTTCCATCTAATTATACCAAAGACTCATAGGCATAAATCGCGGGGGGTGGGTCGGGGGCTTACTGTATTATCTTATGTTGTATTATCTTAAGATTAAGTATATTAATCTTGTTTTGTGGTTGCTTAGATTTTCTTACTAGAAACAAGATAATAATCCTCATAAAGAAAATGAATATTATTATAATTGCTTTGCCATGCAGCAGAGGTAAACTGAAAGGTTAGAGGGCTCTGGCCACTTGAGCTATAACACTAAATTAAATGATCACAAACAGGATTAGTCAATAAGGACCAATGCAGAGAGAGAAACACATTACTCATCTCTGAGGAGGAACAGCAAATCCCTGAAATGCCTTTGTTTATTCTCCCCAAAGTGATTATTCAAAGCCACAAATGTAATGCAAACATCCTTTTTGAAAGCCTGACCTAAACTACATTGCACATGAATTGTGAAGCTCATCACGATTGCACTAAAACAACATGAATGCTTAACGCATGAAATCAAAGCGTGGCAGCTGGGTGCATGTGAATTATTGAAACAAGTCAGTGACATGGAGACAGCAGGAGCAAGCGACACCACTGGTGCATAAGGTGATTGAAAGGAAAATCATCACTGGAACAAACACTGACAGAAACTTGATCCCCCAAGCTATTTAGTTTATGAAGATGTGCTACCTGTATTTATCTTGTTCCTAAAGATAATTTACTGACTCCATAGCTTAAAGGGACAGTTCACCCAAAACTTAAATACATAAATATGCAAAAATATACACAATTCAATAATGATGTAAAACATACAGTGACTCAAATCTCATTAGCATATGTGACCCGTGCTGGCAAAAGGAGTTGGAATGCGCACAGGATAATTTCACGCTACGGGCAAAACAAGTGAAAAATGTTGATTTTGAGGTTTTCACAAAAATCAGTTAAGCCCTCGATCCCAATGCTCCAAATATCAATTAAACATCTAAAAGTATCTTTATGAGAGGAGTACCTTTCCTTTGTCAATGAAAACGATCTTACTCGCGCTGACTGACAGATCCGACGCGTGCGCACAAAGACGACTCAGACAGCACGCAATCCCGATATACACACAGAATTATAGTATTTCAAAATATCTATCATGGTGAGTATTCATGCAAACATTATCTGTTATGTTTTATGTGAACGTTTGGTTAACTGTTGGGGAAAAACATCTGATGTGTGACATTATTTTAGATCCCTGCGGTACAGAAGGTCTTAATATATAGGTTGTCTGTTGTATTAATGGTAATCAAACAATTGTGGTATCATTGAAAAATGATATTTTATAAATAATAATATAATATAAAACATATATTTTTAGATATTTGGTTTATAGATATTTGGTTTTGAATTGGTGTGTGTCAAATTTGGTGTTATTACCAGGGATTTTAAGGCATGGTTGCTAGGTGATTTTGTTTTGAAACCTTCAGAAAACTTTAACTCGATTTTTCTAAAAATTTACTTGCTTACTCTAACGACGTCAAACAGGTGTAGCTCAGTCATTTTTTGTCCGATTCAAAATAACAATAACTAATTTTTGAAAATGTGCTCACTGCGACTCATTTTGCCAGCACGGGTCACATATGTATCTATTCAAATATGCAGATGAGTTGAATTTTGATTGATGCTATTGGTTCACGAGGAGAATCTTTTCAGTACTTGGGCTTGAAATCAGTCTTTTTCTCACACAAAACTATTGTATGACTTCATAAGACTTGAAATACACTCACCTAAAGGATTATTAGGAACACCATACTAATACTGTGTTTGACCCCCTTTCGCCTTCAGAACTGCCTTAATTCTACGTGGCATTGATTCAACAAGGTGCTGAAAGCATTCTTTAGAAATGTTGGCCCATATTGATAGGATAGCATCTTGCAGTTGATGGAGATTTGTGGGATGCACATCCAGGGCACGAAGCTCCCGTTCCACCACATCCCAAAGATGCTCTATTGGGTTGAGATCTGGTGACTGTGGGGGCCATTTTAGTACAGTGAACTCATTGTCATGTTCAAGAAACCAATTTGAAATGATTCGAGCTTTGTGACATGGTGCATTATCCTGCTGGAAGTAGCCATCAGAGGATGGGTACATGGTGGTCATAAAGGGATGGACATGGTCAGAAACAATGCTCAGGTAGGCCGTGGCATTTAAACGATGCCCAATTGGCACTAAGGGGCCTAAAGTGTGCCAAGAAAACATCCCCCACACCATTACACCACCACCACCAGCCTGCACAGTGGTAACAAGGCATGATGGATCCATGTTCTCATTCTGTTTACGCCAAATTCTGACTCTACCATCTGAATGTCTCAACAGAAATCGAGACTCATCAGAACAGGCAACATTTTTCCAGTCTTCAACTGTCCAATTTTGGTGAGCTCGTGCAAATTGTAGCCTCTTTTTCCTATTTGTAGTGGAGATGAGTGGTACCCGGTGGGGTCTTCTGCTGTTGTAGCCCATCCGCCTCAAGGTTGTGCGTGTTGTGGCTTCACAAATGCTTTGCTGCATACCTCGGTTGTAACGAGTGGTTATTTCAGTCAAAGTTGCTCTTCTATCAGCTTGAATCAGTCGGCCCATTCTCCTCTGACCTCTAGCATCAACAAGGCATTTTCGCCCACAGGACTGCCGCATACTGGATGTTTTTCCCTTTTCACACCATTCTTTGTAAACTCTAGAAATGGTTGTGCGTGAAAATCCCAGTAACTGAGCAGATTGTGAAATACTCAGACCGGCCCGTCTGGCACCAACAACCATGCCACGCTCAAAATTGCTTAAATCACCTTTCTTTCCCATTCTGACATTCAGTTTGGAGTTCAGGAGATTGTCTTGACCAGGACCACACCCCTACATGCATTGAAGCAACTGCCATGTGATTGGTTGATTAGATAATTGCATTAATGAGAAATTGAACAGGTGTTCCTAATAATCCTTTAGGTGAGTGTATAGTGTACAAGTTGTATGAACTACATTTAGCTTTTTCTGAAACTTAATCTCCCATAGTCAGTATATGGAGAAAGCAGCGTTAACCTTTCTTTTGTGGTCTTTAGGGGAAAAAAAGCTCATATAAGCGTAAAATTGAGGAAATATTTACAGAATTAAAATTTCTGGGAGCACTATTCCTTTACATTATCTAATTGCAAGCAACAATAATCACTATAAAAACATTTGTATAGTATCCATTTCATGGACAAACCTTTATTTACAAGTATGACAAACTGGAGGTTTCATGTTGAAGGGTACAGCTGAACAGCCCCCCTGTGCCAATACATAAAGAACAAAATCGAAACTGGGTCATTTTACGCTTCAGTCTAAGGGCAGCCTAAACGATGATTGATCTTACAATAGTTTCATCCCACCCAGCGTGAACAAGACTGTTTGGATCAGTGCAAGGCTGTAATTTTTGCAATTTTTTTTATTTTTATAAAGCATAAAGAAACAGAACAGTGAATGAAGTTCTAGGTCTAATTCTATTTGGGAAATAATATTTGTATTCATGTTTAATTATTGGTGGTGTAAGAATCGTTTTTACTGCTAAGACAAAAGCTGAAGATCCAACCCCCTGCAATAGAACAATAAAACTCACTAATCTGGAGAGAAGATCTCATAGAAAGAGTGTAGGACATCGGCCTGCCCAAACCTTCTCCCCCTCTCCCTCACCGACTCCCTTCCCTCTAATTCAAGTCACAGAATGCATATATACCACAGATGATGTATCTTGTTAATCTATTGTTTTTCCACTTTCATGTGTGGTATCTTTTTAAAGGTCTCAGTGTGATTGGTAAAATGGTCTCAACTTCACTGCTGTGACTGGTAGGATGAGAAAGATTGAAACTTATGAAAATTCTGTTCTCCTTTTGAATGGTCTCAGAAGATATCTGATCCTCTCCCCCGAAACCAGGTGTTTGTGTTGCAGATATTTACAACCCTTTTGTTCTGGTCTGGGTATTTAAGGAAGGGTGGCAGAGCTGCCATTTGGGAACATTCTGTAGCCAGAGCCCCCATGCAGTGCTGTGTCAGTGTCTTAGAGGCACTTACGCACACTGTATGTACAGTGCCAGATATAATGACTCTTTGAAACTATTTTCATATTACTTTGTAATTGTATTTTATATTTTTATGCTGAAAGTTGTGTACCATGGATTCGTGTTTTTATGGATTTTTATGTAAGTTCTGTCTGGCCAAAATAAATGTTAATCTTGATTTATCTTGTATTTTACTGAAATCATTATTCTAGTATGGATCAATGTGGAGTCCTTTATTTCCGCAAATCTTTTGCCAGAATAGATCAAACCGAGGACCCCATGACTGAAGCATGGAGCGCAGCATGCGGGATAATCTGATTTCTGACTATTACTGTATTAGCACGTTGCAGCTCTCGTGTCTATTAATCAAATTACACTTTTTGTTGAGTAAGCAGGTGCGACCACTTCAAGGTAAAATATTCACTCTGCAATCCTCTGACTAATATCAGAACTGGCCAGTTTGTGTTCGTGAACGCGTGAATCGCGACGCGTCTGTTTCTGTGTGATATCGGGTCCCTTGATGAACGAATATTTGAAAATAAGAGATACTAAGAAAAACCAACGATCCAAATTAAATCACAATGAATCATCAGCTGTTAAATTACAAACGTAACAAATTGAACAAAGTCACATAAAATTGGAGTCAGATCACTTTATTCATGGAGTCAGATTTAAAATTTAGATTTTTTCAATTTAACAGAAATGCTGAAAAGGCTTACACGCAGAATCCTTCAACCAAGCCGTTAGATTCCGTTTTTGGGCTAATGGATGGACCTTACAGTGGGGACTTGTCCCCCTCAATGTCTATGGTGGTTACGGCCCTGGATCAGTGTTACATCAGGTTAGAGAAATGAATTTTGAAACGTGAGAATTAGCAAAGCTTGATTTCACACCGATTGAAACGTTTCATCATTGTATACAAATCTTTTGAGTCTATATCCAAACTCACTACTGGTTTTAACAGACATGGACATGGATGTGGAAATGGACGTGCTGCTGTGCCCTTTGACATTATAAAGCTAAGCAGGGCATTAATGTGATCAACGCCAGAGTGTCACAGCAATCTCAATAAATTGGTATGAAAAGCCAGCCAGAGGTCCCAGCAGGACTGGCGAATCAGTGAGCCGTGGTACTACTTTTTACATTGCCTCATGGACCCTATGAAAAGAAAAAGTATATTCTGTTGAAGTGACTTGCAGTGGCTGTGCAGTCATGGAATAACACACTGCATGGAGCCTAAAGATTTTTTAGCTAATTTTATGTGATCAATGTAGTGTCAAATTAGCTGTATTTGAACAATGCAATAGTTATGATGTATCTCTTTATTATTCAGGTGCAGTACACTGTCATGTCTTGCTGTCTATAGATCTAAAATGTCAAAAAAAGGTCAAGGTTTTCCCATAACACCATTGTTTTAACCTCTTAAGATCTAGAGGGGTATAGAAAGTTGATTCCTTCAAAAAAGGAAAGTTGAAGTGAATCCATGATGCTTTTACACTGTCCCATATCAGCCATTAATAATTCCTGAGGTGTCACACTGTCTTAGGAATTGAATTAATCATCAGAGGCTTTCACAATGTGAAGAAAGACTTTGACTGTATATGGGGTGCATTATATGCCAAGGGAGCTGCTGGTGCTCAAGGGAACTCATGAACATCTATCTTTAGCACTTATGATACGAGGTGAGACAGGGATGTTACATTCAGAGAAAAGTGCTCGGTGTGCTCAACTTCATCAGTCACAAAGATTGGGTGTGAAGTGTCATGTCAGATTGCGGTGATGAACCTTTATTTTCATACTGTGTAAAGAAAAGAAAAAATATCTGAACATCCCATCCCACAGTGAAGAAAAACATACAGGAGACATTGTATATATTTAAAATAAATAAATAAATAAAATGTTAAAATGAGCATCCAAAATACATTTACTTGCAAAATATTAAGACCTTGGGTAAGAAAAATAACTGGAATTCAAGATTGATTTTCTGAAAACAAGACTCCAAAGTGACAAATCAGTAATAAATAAAATTGCAGTGCAACATCCATTTATAACTGCTCAGATTCAAAAGATACTGTGAATTTTAACAGATTCTGCATTCGTACTCTAAAATAAGACTGCAGCAATCCCTAAAAAGGAAGCAGGCAGTTCACACTGCCATTCCACTTATCATCTCAATCTATTACATTCACAGAGTTCTACAAAGTTTGGCCATGTTCCCAATATGTGTGGTCACTGATAGGGATGTGAAGAACATGGCATAGACCTTAACCACAGGAAGTAGAGGAGATAGCATCAGCAGATGCTGAAACCATGGCCCCCTATTGCATTAATGTATGCCACACACAATGTGCAGCACACAGAACTAAACAAATGACTTAAACAGGCGAACACTACAGGTGTTTGCCACAAAACTGGAGTAGAGCTCAAACACTTTTTCTTTACTCTAGAACAGGCAAATTGATGGCAGTGACCAAATGTGCTGAGTATCGTGAACTTTGGCTTGGGAGAGTTCAATTTCTGTGAACTGTTTTCATTAATATGAGGGGCTGACGTGCAGGATTCCTCCTCTTGTGATTATCTTGGGCGGATCAAGCTTCTGTTTGGAACAGGAGATGCAGCCTATTAGTCAGCCTGTGTTGAGTTTCTTCAACCATTGGGTAGGTTTAAGAATACAGGACGGCAGGGTTATAGGTTTTTAATGGCTTGTGAAGTGTGTTTTTTCAGGAAAAGGGGGTATCCTATGAGTTTTCTAAAATCTCAATGTCCAGCGATCTCCTTAAATGGTTTCCAACTGCATCGTGCTAATGATTTGTTTAGGGCAGAGGTACAGCATGTGCATTTTTAAGGGGTCATGTCATAAGGAATAACATTTTTTCCTTAATTTCCTTGACATTTTAGAACTCAAAACATCCTCCCTATTGCAAAAATAGCATTTATAGAACCCAAGCCACAAAAAACAAAACATTTACTACTGCAGCTTTGTGACATTACAGTTTAATGTTCCACAACAATACACCATATACTCATAGGCTCCTTTGCAACTTTAGATTCTTGATTCTGTTTTATTGTAGGTTTACCTTTTGTTTCATCCTGGTGCCAATGCTGCAATGTAGCATCTCTCATATCTAAAGTCCTTTGAACTCTTGAGTCTTGAGGTTAATAAACAAAAAGGATTTAGAATATGGCCAAATAAATCAAAAGAATAATAATAAAAATAAAAAAAATTCACAGATTTTCAGAAACAATTCAATTTCAGGATAGACCTCCCCAGAGATGACAAACTGACTTGATCTCATATCAGATATTGGACTGAAAGAGTTTCTGCACAGATGCTGCTTTTACTTAATCATATATTCTTTCTCTCCCTGCTTTTTTTTTTATTTGTTGAAGTGTAAAATTTGAATGTGTTGAAGTGAGAATTTTTGACTTTGCATTTTGATGGCTAAGCAAGTTATATAAAACAATGCTGTTCTCTCTGTTTTTAATTCATTTTGTATACGCAAAACAAACATTTCAGTTCTTGGGCTTCTTTACTTCAGTGCATATTTAGGAATTCACCAAGTTTCTCAATTTCTGAAAGGCAGTTTTATTGTTAACTTAATATAATGCTGCCCAGATAAAAATAAAACTAGCTTGCTGTTTTTCTTTGACAGTGCACTACATTTTTGGAAGTTTTTTGTATGAGCAGTATATTTAATATCAGGTATTTGTTATGCTATTGATTGCTTGAACACCTTACTCCACGGAATAATGTTGGGATCTGAGATCAATCTTTATGAATTTATGTGCACTAATTTATTGTACACGAGAATGAATGAGAAATGAGAACAAACTGAACGGGAGACCTTGGAACAAAGTCAGATAAAATGAACATAAAACATTAGACAAGAAAAACTTGACTATCATGCGCTAAAGTCTTATTTTGATGCTCATCTTTCAACATGAGAGTGAAACCTATCAATATCCATACATAGGCCCAACAACAACTGCTGTTGATCTATGAGACCCGACTGAATTACCAGCCCCAGGGAACCAGAGACAGCACCTCCAACATGATAAAGATATTACCAGGCTCCATACTGCTCTGTCAGACCTCAGGGTCCAAAACTCCTTATTCTATGTCATTAAAGGTGCAGTAAGCGATTTCTGAGAAACACTGGTGATGTTTGAAATCGACACCCAAACAACCACACCCCTCCCTTCATTGCTCCGCCCCCAAACTAACGAACGCGCTATGCAACACAGGCAACCACTAACAGCTGCCACATCAGACATATCGCGCAAGTACGGATAAATCAGCTAACAAAAGATTTCGCAGTTTAGTTGTTTCAGTGTATTTTTTTTATGTTGGCACAACATAAAGTGTCTGAATTTGTTCATTCAACTTAATGTTAAGTAGGGTAGAGTGGGGGAAAACGCCCCCCCCTTAAGGACTGTGTAACTTTTCTGTGAAACAAAAGTTAAGAAAGTGTCTAGAATAGTCATCCCATCCTAGTTTTCAGTGATAATGACATAAATTATAAACCAAGTACGAAACATATCCAGAGTTTTCATGTTATTAGATTTTTAACAAAAATTAAAATCGTAATTTTTCGTAACCATCACAGATGGTGTAAAATGCCCCCACTCTGACAAAGCAATTTGCTTTATATGTTTACAGTAAAATCAGAGTACAAGCATGTTTTAGCTTAAAATTAAAAAGACAAGCCAAAATAAATATGAAAATGTATTAATGAACCATGCTGAAAATCAACCTTTTTTTAAAAAAAATATTGTTAGCTGATGCTAACTGGCTGGCTAACTAGCTAGCTGATGTTAATGTGAGGTAATTTTTAAATATAAAGTCCAAATATTTTTATTCAACCACCTAGTTAGATTACATTTGATGGAAAAACAAAGAATGTGATGTTCAGAACATGGTAACTACAGTAATTATGATAGTGGGAAGCAATGCCCCCTGGGGACGTTTTATCCCACAGACTATGTTTGAAAAAAAAATGATGTCATTCTGAAAATATAATTATATTTTCCTTAAATGACAAGTAATCCCTAACTACAGGCCTTGCTCTTCTCATATCATATATAACTGTGATGTTCTGCAAAACAACAAGCTTTAGAACACTTTTTTTCTTACTGTTAAAAATTATATCACTTAATGTGAAATCCGTTTTCTCTCAGGTACGTCACCAGTGTAAGCTTTGCGGTCAAAACTTCTACATCACTCTGGTCAACATAGTCCATAGCAACAACAAAAACGTATCTTGATTTTATCTAGTGGTTATTTTGGGAAACAGAAGGGGGGCGTTTTACCCCATGGGGGCGTTTTATCCACTCTACCCTATTCACAGTCTTAACTAGTGTCTTAACTAGTTTGTAAGTTGACTTAACAAGAGCATTTGTCGCTTTAACTTAAAAACATATGTTGAATCAAGTTCAGAACATTTATCGTGAGATCTCATGAAGCGTGAAGCAGACAGAAGACGTTCGTCGGCCATGATGGAGGTCTTATCGGCACAAGATTAAAATCTTCCACCATCGTCAATTTTGATAAGTAAATATTTGTTTACACAGGTGTAATAAAAATCATATACATGATCTAATAGTCTAAGGGCCAGATTGACTAAACAGGGCAAATTAGCGTGAGAGCTTGCAAAAGAGCCGATGGGAGTGGAAAGTTCAGCGCGTGATCTAATTAAAGAACACAGACGCAGCTGGATAAATAATGGCGCAAACACCAGTAAATTGATGAGTGCAAACCTTAGTAAATCACCTTGCATGATTTATTTAAATACTCTCTTCCTATAAATTTTGAGTCTGAAAGGGAAGATCTTACAAATGCATATGTCAGCCGCAAAAATAACTGTGCCCACGTCTTTTCTGCACTAATTTTTGACTGCATGTCTTTAGTAAATCCTGCAGTAGTTTTTTAACGCCAAAAGAGGGTTTGCACTGGCGCAAGCTGTTAGTAAATCTGGCCCTAAGTATTGCTTACAGCTTTTATATCAAATTTGATGTTTGCTAATCCATGCAGAGTTTGGCTAATCATATTAAATAGTTGCTAGTCAGCAAACTAAAGCTAAATATCTGTAAAACCAGCTAACTAATATTTCTTCTAGTTTCTTAAATTGTTAATTATTCAACGTGCATTATCTCAGTGTGTAGCAAAAATTTTTTGAGGGTGGCTTGTTAGCCTGAAGACTAACTCCACACGCGATAATATAAACTATCTTTCAAGTTATTGCTATATCATGATATGTAAATGTATGTGGAAACATCTGCGTCACATTCAGTGTTTGTTTTTGTTTTTTTGGTGAGAGAGATGAAGAAACACGTCGATACAATTTAGTGAAGCAATTTAACAGGTGTCTTTTTGCAAGTTACCAGAGTATTTAGACGGTGATAAATGATCTAACCGACTTTTTTGTTAGATCAAACAAAAATATTAAACTATAGTAGGCTATATAAAATATAAAAGTGCTGTATAGTGTAGGCTATAGTAAAGCACAAGAACTTTTGGAGTTGGAAAATAGCATTAAGAGGGCTGAAACAAAGTTAAAACAGCAAGTGACATCTAGTGGTCTTAGAGAATTAACTCAACTAAAATACTGATATAACACCATTCTGTCTCAAAAGATTGAATTTTTGCTATTCATGACAAGACAGGCATAGTTTGAGCCAGGGGATAAGGCAGAGAAACTTATAGCTAATTATATTAAACACAAGTAGTGTTCTTCATTATTCCATCTGTTAGGTCTTCCAGGGGAGATATATTTACTGTTGCAACAGATAAGACATTTAAAGAATTTTACATAGAGCTCTACAAGTCAGCATCATTGTCAGCTGATGAGGATATTAGTATATTCCTGGAACCGCTAAATCTCCTTAAACTAACTTCTTGATTCAGATATAACCCTGGAGAAAGTGATGGAGGTGAAGGTGATCAAAACATTTCCTACAGGAAAAGCTCCTGGACCGGATGGTTTTCCTACAGAATTTTTTAGAGTTCACGTTACAGAACTTGCTCCGTAAATGCTAGAAGTCTTTATGGAGGCATTTCAGATGGAGGAATTACCACCAACGATGTCACAAGCTCTCATTAGTCTTATATTTAAAGAGGATAAAGATTCAAGTGTAACACATTAGCTCAAAGGAAAAATATTAATAATTAATTAATCATAACACATTATAATTCACTGATTCTTGAGATAAGGGACAAAACATGTTTTAGATGTTAAAAAATAAAAACTAACACTACATCATTAAAAATTGGTATTTTTGTAGACAAAGGTCTCAGATAATGAACCATGTAAGGGAACAGGCTTATTTCTAAAATTTTTATTTTTTTTTTTTCCAAAATTTATATTTATTCACTCTATAACTTAATTTGTGTCAACTCCGTCAGACACACTAAAAAGCATGCTAATTTAATTTAAACTATCCAAAAACAATGTAAAGTCTTCAGTTATGCAATATTGGTGTTCAGTAAAGGAGCTAAGTTATAAAATACATTTTCTGTTTATTTTTTGTTTGTTTTCACACTATTATGAACAACCCAGTTTCTAAATTCCTTAATTCTCCTATCTCCTTTTAATATTAAACATATATCACCAATGTTCTTAGGTAATTAAGACATAATATCATGTAGTTCCATTGATGTTTTAACATTTTACATAATAAATTGAAAAAAGAATAAGACATTTTTTTCAAAATGAACAAAAACCTTCACCTGACGGTGTAAAATACTGATGGAGTTGACAAATACTGACGGTGTTGACAAAGGTCGAGCTGAGGCCAAATATACAGTATATGTAAATAGAATCATGAAACAGCATTAGAAGAATTCCCCATATGCAAAAAACATATTAAATCACATTATACAGACTTTTTGAGAGCACTTGTCAACCATCAGACATAAAACCTGATGGAGTTGACGTCTGATGGAGTTGACAAAATAGAATTTTTTTCCACCTTAACCACGTTTTCTACAGTGGAGCAATTTAGTTTTTTTCCTCAGTTGTAATAATAAACTTATCAAAATGGCAAGATTTATCCCACAACTATTTACAGAAACTATTACACTGCGATGACGGAGTTGACATGTTAAGGCTCTGACCGCAGAGACTTCAATATTGTTTGTTTAAAATATTAAAAAAAATATAACTTCGAGGAATTTGTGTCCTGCTGTGAGATCCACAATGAGCAGGAAATAGTAAATGCTCTTCAGAGTTAAAGCTGCCCATAACACTGCCTGATTTATTCAGAACTATAAAAAATCCTGACGCAGTTGACGCAAAGTGAGGACACAACTTTTATAGCTATTTTTTTTAATGGAAAATATAATTCAATATTTACTTTTTGTATTGTTTGATATCTTAAAGATCTTCGCCTTTTAATGTAACTGTGTATTTTTTAATTTGTTGCATTTTTAAACACTTTGTTTGGCAGTTTTACATTGTGACCTAATGCTGAGGACAGGTTAGATTACATGCGTTTCCAAGTATAGAGTGTACTTTTAAAATAATATTAAAGAAATTATTTAAAAGTATAAGCAATAAATGTCCTGAGTATACAAATTTCCCTTAGATGTAACTTTTTAAGTATTTTTATTGTGTTGATATTCTTACTTTTTAACATAAATAGGGCTTTTGTGTTTGGGACATGTTTTGTCCCTTATCTCAAGAATCAGTGAATTAATTATAAATATTTGGATCAGTTACATGAATTAACCTCATGTAACTGAATTACTATTACAATCAAATAATCTGTTCGTCCAGCGAACACTCAGTACTGATTTGTCTATCAACTCTTCAGAACGTCTCGGTTATGTATGTAACCCTCGTTCCCTGAAGGAAGGGAAAAGAGACGTTACGTCAGTTACTGACGAAATGGGGTTTCGCTTAGAAGCCAATCGCCTTTGAGCTCTACAAAACGAGCCAATGGCATGAAGATGCCATGGGTCTGCGGAATTTGCATAACGCAACCCCGCCCCACCGCGTGGGTATAAAGGGCGTTGCGTGGCAATCTCGCATTATGTTACCTGCTGAAGAGCCAAGGCATGAGCGTCCGGCAGTTCCAGCGGTACAGCGGAAGTGGCATGGAGACGTAACGTCTCCGTTCCCTTCCTTCAGGGAACGAGGGTTACATACGTAACCGAGACGTTCCCTTTCAGTCAGTACACTACGAGTTACGTCAGTTACTGACGAAATGGGGGTCCCAATACAATCTCGCCACGACGGCTGTCTTCCAGCGTCCTGCGCTGACCAGGGCTCCCTGTCGTGAGTCTTAGCACGAACGAGGGGCTAGGCTCAACGCTGATACCAAGGTACACTGGGAAGCATATCCCACGTGGGGAAATGCAACACAATGCCTGCCCGAAGGGAGGACTTAAGAATACCCATATGACCCCCGTAGGGACTGCATATGGAGCACTCTGGGGTATCCAGCCGCAGGTGGAAAATTTTTTCAACCCCAGGAGTGGCAAGGTGTCTTGCCAAGGGAAGACACGTGCTCAGAGAGACTTACCGTGGAAATACACATGTGGGGGTTGCCCAACGGGGGAACCATGCACACGGAGGCACCTAGCCGAACACGAGGGCTGACCACGCGGGCATGCACTTTGGTGTCGACATAAGCAGTGCTGGAGGAGCTCAGGGCTTACTGGGAAGCTCACCTGAGAAAAAATGCGCACGCATCCAGTCCATGGAGTGGAATGGCGCAGCAAGCGAAGACACCTGAGCCTGTCCAGTTACTGGCCACTTGGGGCAAGTACACGAGCGGACACAGGCTCCACTCGGAGATTATAAAATCTTGCGAATGTGTTAGGTGTCGCCCAGCCTGCAGCTGTACAAATGTCTGTCAGCGAGGCGCCACGCGCTAAAGCCCAAGAGGAAGCAACACTCCTAGTGGAGTGTGCTCTAACCCCAAGGGGGCATGGCATGCCCTGAACCTGATATGCCAGGACAATGGCGTCCACTATCCAGTGAGACAACCTCTGCTTGGAGAGAGCCTTCCCTTTCTGCTGCCCTCCGTAACAGACAAAGAGCTGGTCTGAGGTCCTGAAACACTGTGTCCGGTCTACGTAAGCGCGAAGGGCGCGTACTGGACAGAGCAGTGCCAAGGCTGGGTCTGCCTCCTCCACAGGCAGCGCTTGCAGGTTCACCACCTGATCCCTGAAGGGAGTGGTGGGAACCTTGGGCACATATCCAGGCCGGGGTCTCAGGATCATGTGAGAATTGGCCGGCCCAAATTCCAGGCACGCTTCGTCAACCGAAAATGCCTGCAGGTCCCCTACCCTCTTGATGGAAGCCAGAGCAATCAAGAGCGCCACTTTCAATGAAAGGAACTTCAGCTCCACAGACTGCAGGGGCTCAAAGGGAGCTTTCTGCAGGGCAGATAAAACCACTGCAAGATCCCAAGAGGGTATTTGAGGAGGACGAGGAGGATTTAATCTCCTCGCTCCTCTAAGGAACCTGCTGACCAGGTTGTGCTGACCTACCGTTTTCGAATCCACCAGGTCATGATGAGCTGAAATCGCGGCCACATAGACCTTCAGGGTGGAGGGAGACAGCCTTCGCTCCAACCCTTCTTGGAGGAAGGAAAGCACAGACCCGATTGAGCATTTCGTGGGGTCTTCTTGGCGAGAAGAGCACCAGGTGACGAAGAGGTTCCACTTCAACGCATAGGCCTGTCTCGTGGACAAGGCCCTAGCGGAAGTGACGGTAGCCGCCACCTGAGGTGGCAGGGTACTCAAACCTACCGCGTCCCGTCCAGGTCCCACACGTGTAGGTTCCAAAGGTCGGGACGTGGGTGCCATACGGTGCCCCGTCTCTGAGTAAGGAGGTCCTTCCTCAGAGGGATCGACCAGGGAGGGGCTGTCGCAAGGAGTAAGAGTTCTGAGAACCAGGTCCGGCCGGGCCAATATGGGGCAACCAAAAGCACCTGCTCCCTGTCCTCCCTGATCTTGCACAGAACCTGTGCGAGAAGGCTCACTGGGGGAAACGCATACTTGCGTGGGCCCCGCGGCCAGCTGTGCACTAGTGCATCTGTGCCGAGGGTCCCCTCGGTCAGGGAATAATACCAGCGGCAATGGGAAGAGTCGTGGGAGGCAAACAGAACTAACTGTGCGTCGCCAAACTGTTCCCAAATCAGCTGAACCGTCTGGGGATGGAGTCTCCATTCCCCCGGAAGCGGCTGAAACCGTGACACCTCGTCGGCTGCACGATTCAGTTCTCCCGGGATGTGAACGGCATGAAGCGACCTCAGATGCTTCTGACTCCATAGGAGGAGATGGCGGGCGAGTTGCGACATCCGTCGGGAGCGTAGACCACCTTGTCGGTTGATGTACGCTACTGTCGCCGTGCTGTCTGAACGGACCAGTACGTGCTTGTCCTTGAGCAGGGCTCGGAAGCGGTGCAGGGCAAGACGTACGGCCAGCAACTCGAGGCAATTGACATGCCATAGGCGCTGGGGTCCTTTCCAGGACCCCAGACATGGGAGGCGTGGGAGCGTCCCGGGGTGTGGGCGGGGTCGAATTCCGCGTCCTGACAGAGGAGACCAGGGAAGGACCAGCGTTCCACGGGGGTCTCGACTGCCAGGGGGCTGGCGACAGAGGGGGCCGAGAGTGGCGAGGCGCACACTGCCAGCCGTGCCCTCTTGAGGCTCGGAGGTGAAAATGTCAGTTCTTTCTTTACAAGGATTCTCCCCCGGCCCTCCAGCGGGGGAAGGAGTGGCCCTGCTACCATCTCCTGAGAAAGAACTGAGTTCACCTCCGAGCCGCCCGTCCCAGGACCGCCGCTTAGACTGCCGTTTAGCAGGCTGGGGGGCTGTGACGGGCGGGGCTGCCTTCCTGGGGCGTCCTCCACGCCTCGGCCTGGGTGAAGGCTGCTGCTGGGGCTGAGCGGGAGGAACGAGGGCCGCAGGCAGGCGGCCTCGGCGGGGAGCAGACTAAAGCCTCTGAGCCGGCGGCTGGGTGGAGGCAGCAGCAGGCTGCCGGGGCAGAATATGCGCCTCAGTCTGTCTCTGAGCGGTCGAGAACTGTTGGGCGAAGTCCTGGACCGCCCCGCCGAATAGCCCATCCTGGGAAATGGGAGAATTGAGGAAACGGGTTCGCTCAGATTCTCCCACATCAACCAGGTTGAGCCATAAGTGGCGCTCCTGGACCACAGAAGTGGACATCACCTGACCGAGAGAGCGAGCGGTCACCTTCGTCGCTCGTAGAGCGAGGTCGGTGGCCGCCCACAGCTCCTGGATTAATGCGGGGTCAGCATTGCCCTCGTGCATGTCTCTGAGCACCTTGGCCTGGTAGACCTGAAGGGTGGCCATCGCATGCAGGGCGGACGCGGCCTGGTCCGCAGCTCTGTGGGTCTTCGCCACCAAAGTAGACGTAAACCCATAGGCCTTGGACGGGTGCTTTGGGTCACCACGCCATGTCGCAGCGCTCTGCGGACACAGTTGCATCGCAACAGAGCGCTCAACAGGGGGAACCCCAGTGTACCCTTTCACCGCGCTGCCGTCGAGGGCAGTGAAGGCGGAAGTGGCTGCCGAACGATCGCGAAAAGCCAAGGAAGACTTCCACGACTTCGACACCTCTTCATGCACTTCCGGGAAGAATGGCACTGGGGGCTGACGGGCGCCTTCGGCACGGGCCGCCCCCAGATACCAATCATCTAGCCGAGAGCGCTCGGGACATGGCGGAGGGTTCCACACAAGCCCAAGAGCCTCGGCCGCCCGGGAAAGCATGGCTGTGAGCTCTGGATCAGACTCGGGCAATGCTGGGACTCCCGAAGGAGGCAACACAGCCGAATCATCATCTCCGGAGGAATCCAGCCCACCTTGTGATGCGGCGATCGACATAGTATCCTCCGCCGGTGCACCAAATGAAACGCAGGGCCCAGGACGGGAAACACCTGCGCCCTCATCTGGCAACACCACAGGTTGCAGTGTGCTAGAAGGGGGTGTGGCCCGAGGAGGATTCGTCGGGTTGGCCCACACCGTCTCCCTCAAGTCACCCTGACCACCAGCCAAAGTATTCCCACTCGTGGTGGGAATAGATTGGGGTGTGGTAGAGGGGACTCTCCCTCCAGCACGGAGATCATGGAGTCTTGACCGCAACACTGCGATGGCCATGTTCCCGCAGTGGGATCATGACTCATCCATGAACGCGCGCTCGGCGTGCACGAGGCCCAAGCACGCCAAACAGCGATCATGCCCGTCAAACGGAGGAACCAGCCGACCGCACCCAGAAACGGAGCACGGGCGAGACATCTTGAAAAAGACGTGCCACGTGCAGCTCTTTTAGAGAGGAGTCTTTGCTCTGCAGAATGCCGAAGCGCCTAGGGAGAACACACACGCTGTGCTAGATCACTGCACAGATCAGACAGGAATGCGGAACTCGCTAGAACGCGCTGTAACACCAACACTCTGGAGAGACACTCGTCTTGAAGAGAAAAACGCTCAGGCGGTAACACTCGGCTCTGAAGCAGAAACATAATGCGAGATTGCCACGCAACGCCCTTTATACCCACGCGGTGGGGCGGGGTTGCGTTATGCAAATTCCGCAGACCCATGGCATCTTCATGTCATTGGCTCGTTTTGTAGAGCTCAAAGGCGATTGGCTTCTGAGCGAAACCCCCATTTCGTCAGTAACTGACGTAACTTGTAGTGTACTGACTGAAAGGGAAAGGATATTTTCTGTGGCCACAGAAAAATAACTCTTTCTTAGCTCGTAGCTATGATCGATTCGTTAAAGGGACAATTTATTTATAAGCAGACCAGAATCAACTCATATGAATGTGCACAAAGTTTATTTAACTAAATCATGAACACATAACTAATCTACACAAACATACACACGAGCACACGTACATGGGTAGAATGGTAGGGGTGTGACGCGAGACTAAACTGTAAAGAGATTTCTCATTGAGGTGAAAAGCTGTCTTGCGTCATATTGTCATGACCGAGTTTGAGGGTGAAGTTAGGATAGAATATGCCAACGCTACATTTACATTACGCCTCCACTGTAGTTTTGCTTTTTATAGAAATAAAAACAATTTAATTCAGGTGGATAACAGTCACTTCAATTCCATCAGCTCATCCAATACAGGCTGTTCGAGTCGTACATAGTGCGCAGCACTGATCACGTGACGAGAAGACTGACTGGACCATGGCGGAGGATTCGTTGCGCAACAGAAGCGTCAGGCAATTGTCTTATATTTTAAAATGCGCGTTCAGCACCACCGCTCCCTATTCACAGAGTACGCACGATCGCGAAATTGAAAGTGAAAGTAAACGGGAGCGCTCATTCAAACACGATTTCAATAAGTTACCGCTGTTTGAAAGCGGCTCCCTGAGGCATACAAATATCTCCCAATATGAAAGCTATCTGTGCAGTTGTAACCATCTCTTAGCTCTCTATCATGGTTGAAGAAAAATTTGGTCTCTATTTGCACTTTAATATTGAGTACTTTGATTATGGTTATTGTTTGCACTTAATATCTATGATCAATTTATGGAAAGGAGTTCAGTTAGGAGGTCAAAAGAAGCTTGTGTGCAGTTCTAAGGTCTGAAGAGACAATCATACAGGAAAGAAGCCAGTCAGTTGAGTTTTTGGCAAAACCTTTACAGTGCTTGTTGTCTTTTACTGCATATGATAATTCATACTCAGAAAGTAGAACTGAAATGACATTCATTACAAGATGATGAGTTAAAACATTTCAAATGCACCTGCAGACTATTTTTCTAGTCATGTATTTCATCATTGAGGATTTCTTAAAAATACTATGTAAAAATATCGTCTTGTCTTGTTCTCGTGAACCCAATCTCGTGTCTCGTCTCGTGAGATAAGTGTCTCGTCACACCCCTACAAAATGGAAAGTGAAAGTGGTTGAAAAACCGGATTAGAACTGAGGAATGAATATTGTGATAGGAGACACCAGCTAGATGGGCTAACATTAACTAGTAATTCTATAATCAAGCACACATAACACTATTCAATATAAAAAGACAATATACAAACAGTAATGATACACAAAAATGTACTGGGGAAATGTATGTTCATTCATTAAACAGATTGTCAATGAATTAGTGTGCAGAATTCCATTTCTATAGGGGATTGAATGTCTGTTGGTTGTACTGTTCTCTCATTTGAGAACAATCAGCCCAAGCGTCTTTGAAATGTATGAGTGGGCACCAGGGTGCTAATTCACAGTGGGGAAACTAGACATCACGGAGCCTGTCTGGGTCCTTAAGGAGATTAAATTGTAAAAATCGTGTGTTTGATCGGTCCAGTCGCTACACAAGCGAGTGTAAAAGTTAGCTTTCCAATATCATTGACTCAACTGGATATGAAAATTTAGTCAAAGATTCTGACTAATCGTTTAAATAAAGTTAAATAATCACTTATACATGTAGATCACAAAGGGTTCATTAGTGGTCATAGTTCTTCTGATAATTTTCAACGGTTTATTGACATTAGGTGGTCAGTAGTGGAGGAACACACCCCAATTGGAGCCATTTCATTAGATGCCAAGAAGGCTTTTGACATGATGGAGTGGAAGTGCCTTTTTAAAATTCTAGAAGTTTATGGCTTTGGAAACACATTTATAAGATGGATTAAATTGCTGTATGAACAACCTGTAGCAGTGTTACAAACCTGTAAAAAAATATGGACAACACCCCTTCACTATCTTCCTTTGTAGAAAAGTGAAGCCGCCAATGTCTAAATATGACGCTGACATCTTGCGCTGATTTGGGACCTGCGTCTGCGCAGTAGTGACCTCGGGACCTGAGTCTGCGCAGTAGAGAGCAGGAAGTAGAGCCGCGATATCAAAACCCCGCCCACACTCCCACATATCTAGTACAGTTTACTGCAGAACAACTTATGTCGGTGTGAAATAAACAGTTATAAACAGTATTAAAGCTAAAACTCCAATCTCCTCCCAAAAATCCAGAAAAAAGTCAGTTGATGCCTCAGTGACAACTCAGAGAAGCTGTCAATCACAGCAGTCAATCATGACGTCACACCCCCGTTTTAATAGCATCAAAAAACAAACTAAAACCAAACTTATTTTAAAAAACACTTGAAATGACATCAGCGTGATACAAACTACCTAAAATGACAGAAACCATCTTTGGAAAAAAATTATTTGAAGTGTAATTTGATTGTTTAGTTTGTCTCGCGACCCATTAGAATACATGGAGGGGGCAGGGTTTATGAGCTATACTGGGACCAACCACCTGGGGGCGATAGAGAGGCTTTGGCTTCACTTTTCAGGACGTGTGCGGCACACTTGTTACAAACCAATGGATTTTCCACTTGGTAGAGGGACCCGTTGCTGTTCTGTCTCACTTTGGAACCTTTAACTGCCGCAATAAGAAAAGATGATGATCTTCCTGGTATCGTAGCGGGGGGAGAAATACATAAGCTTATGCTTTATGCAGACAACATTTTATTATATGTTTCTGACCCTGGGGTGGTAGGTCTCCTTGCCTCTGTAGAACAATTGACGTTTTCTCTAAGTTTTCAGGTTATAGGGTGAATTGGTTTAAATCAGAAGCTCCTGCACTAATTGCATTTTGCCGTGACGCAGCTTTTCATCTTGGCACGTTTCAATGGCCTAAGTGAGCCTAATGTTTTGTTTTATTATTATGCTTTCAATCTTAGACACCTGGCTCATTTGTCACTTCCTCCTGAGCGAGCTCCCCCTTGGTATATGGTTGAACAATCTGTCTTGCCTTTGATTATACTATTGCAAAGTCTGTCCATTAAACTGGTTGGAGAGGTGAAAAAACATCCTATTATGTCACACCTTTATGAAAATGGTCCTTCAAACACTTGTGACAGCAGTATGGCATCTACTAGATCTCAATTTACAGTTATGACATTTACTTTGTTCTACTTTTGGTTCTTGTACACAGCTTCCTGAGTCAGCAGACGCTCATTGTATGGTAATTTCGGTATATGGGAAGGGTCATGAAGCATCAGTGTACTACTCCTGGTTGATTCAAAATCTTGGTGATGGAGGTTTATTAGCTCTTAAGAAAACATGGGAAAGAGATCTAAACCTAACATTCGACGATGAGGAATGTCATAGAGTTTTAAAGAATGTCAAGAGTACGCTTTGTACAGCTTAAGATTATGTACTGATTTTACTGGACTCCTTCCAGACTGTTTAGGCTTGGGTTAAAAGATACACCATATTGCTGGAGTTGTAAGGCTGAGGATGGAGGTTTAGCTCATGCTCTTTGGTTTTGTTGAACAATTCAGGATTTCTGGAAAAGAGTTTGTGAACACGTCGGCACAGGTTTGGATATTCATTTTTCACTAGGTCCTAGACTGTTTATATTAGGTGGGTAGACAGACAATGAAATAAGAGACAAGCACAAAAGGTACTGGGTCCAAACCAGTTTAATGATTGGCAGACAAATATTTCTTAGGAGTTGGAAGTCAGAGGAGGCCCCCTCCTTTCAGGAATGGGTAGCAGAACTAGGTAGAGAGCTGCATTTGAAAATATGTCATAAACAGACTGACAAACTAAATTTATAAACTGATAATTATAAGAAATTATTTAACCTATTTGGAAAATGGGCGGTAATAATTATGTCTGATAAACACGATCACAGTCAAAAGTGTAGGCCTAATTGTGATGTTTTTTTTATTTTATTTATTTTCATATGTTCATATATGTTCAGTTTTGAGTTAGTTATCTGTCATTGCTGTTTACCTACCTGCGGGAGTTGCTAACAGGGTAAAAATGTTGATTCTGTACAGATTTATTGTGTTATATTCTGAAAAGTGTCTGAGAATCAATAAAAACTGTTAAGTGGTGTAATAATTTGCATTTGACCTGCACTGTGAAACTTCTATTGTTTTTTTCTATTATTTTTTTTGTGTATTATTGTTTAACATGTTCTTAATGTTTGTATGATGTTCTGTAATTACTTTAGATCAGCACAGAATTCACGAGACCTGTGTCGATTGACCTGAGCAAGTCCTTATTATGAGGGTCTTGACAAACATGTGCCAAGGCTGCTGCATTTGTACTTCTCTAGGCATGCAAACATAGTAGAAATAAGCCTAAATTTATTTTATGTGCCTAAAAGTAGGGGTGGGCGATATATATGGCAAAAATGTAACATCATAATTTGTTCCAGGCAGCATCACGATCCACAATCGTATCACAAATCACTATTTCCCTATTTAAAAAATAAGGTGCTACAAGCTAATAAAACATAAAAGAAAAAAGAACGATGGACTGTTTACTAAACTATGACTAAAATCTTATCTCACTTTTTTTGTCATTTTAAGCATTAAGCAACCTTGGCATCCATTTTAAAGCCTTCCCATTTTCTTACGTCTCTCCAGCACTGGAAAGCTTTTAAAATTTTAACGTGGATCCTATCTCTTACCTGATCACAACCCTCCTTCTTCCATTATATTACTATATCCATATATCATAATGTTGTGACCTTCTCCTCTTTGGTAATATTTTAGCCATTTCTCTTTCTACAGCTTTCTAAAAATGTCCAGCTTGCTCTCTTCTCTCTCTCCTCCCATATTAAGAGCGTATACACCCCCTATGGCTTTTTGGCTATAAGAGTGTTGTGCTGCTCGTGGCTCGGTCTGATCCACTGTTGTTGGTTTTTTGTCCTATTTACACAGCCAGGACTATGTACAAACACATTTTTCTCAGCACACACACAACGTCTAGCAAATATATTTACAAAATTATTTGTTTAGGTGTTGATTTCATTTCACAGAAATTGCTTACTGCACCTTTAAGGTAAATATAACTGAATAATAGTTGAAAATGCAAAAATAAAAAAAAAAGTTACTGCAATAGTATTTTAATAAATAGTGGAGTAATTATACCACATCAACAACAAATCAATTCTGTGAACTGTCCTTGCTTTTTGTTTGACTCTTGACACATTGTTATAGCTTTGGAAGTTAATTTGAAGTAATAAAAATGAAGTTTAATCTTCATTCCATCCTTTTATTTATTTATTTTTTGGTCAACATGTTAAAACAAAGTTGTGTAGACTTTGAAGAAAGAAGTACACAAAATCCTTTAACATTCTCTCGTTAAATGTAATTATTATAATGTAATATTTAAAGGTACGTTCACGCCATGTTGTAATTACCATAATTGTATAACGAGATTTCAACTTGTAAAAAGCGTTCACACCCTCGTAGAGCTCGTAATTGTAAGATGGAAATTTTCTGAGAGCTATCACTGCATTCACGCCATGTCGTAATTACCGTAGTCTCAAAATGAAAACACGACATGTGACCTTATATTCTGAGCTATTCATGTCCTTGGACTGGGAATTATGTGTTTCTATGGCACCACAATCAACACCAAAATAATCTGCAGTGGTCATGTGGTAGAAGTAGAAGCTCTCAAACAATTCCCATCTTACAAGCTGCAATTACGAGCTCTATGAGGACGTGGATGCTTTTTACAAGTTGAAATCACTGCAATAATTATACGACATGGCGTGAACGCACCTTATTACCTGTACCACCTCTCCACTGTTGCCAAATGGCAAAAGTTAAATACTGCGCCAAATGTTGCTAGATGGTGTCATAGGCTATTCATGATATAATTGCATAGTATTTGCATTCTGCCAAGTGTCAGCCCTTACATTCGGTAGTTACAACCCCTACATTTATTTGCTTCTCTCCTACTCTCTGTGCTTATATACTGTATTTTAATACAGCCAAATTCCCAATAAAACTGTTTTCATTTACAAACCCGATTCCAAAAAAGTTGGGACACTGTACAAATTGTGAATAAAAAAGGAATGCAATAATTTACAAATCTCATAAACTTACATTTTATTCACAATAGAATATAGATAACATATCAAATGTTGAAAGTGAGACATTTTGAAATGTCATGCCAAATATTGGCTCATTTTGGATTTCATTAGAGCTACACATTCCAAAAAAGTTGGGACAGGTAGCAATAAAAGGCCGGAAAAGTTAAATGTACATATAAGGAACAGCTGGAGGACCAATTTGCAACTTATTAGGTCAATTGGCAACATGATTGGGTATAAAAAGAGCCTCTCAGAGTGGCAGTGTCTCTCAGAAGTCAAGATGGGCAGAGGATCACCAATTCCCCCAATGCTGCGGCGAAAAATAGTGGAGCAATATCAGAAAGGAGTTTCTCAGAGAAAAATTGCAAAGAGTTTGAAGTTATCATCATCTACAGTGCATAATATCATCCAAAGATTCAGAGAATCTGGAACAATCTCTGTGCGTAAGGGTCAAGGCCGGAAAACCATACTGGATGCCCGTGATCTTCGGGCCCTTAGACGGCACTGCATCACATACAGGAATGCTACTGTAATGGAAATCACAACATGGGCTCAGGAATACTTCCAGAAAACATTGTCGGTGAACACAATCCACCGTGCCATTCGCCGTTGCCGGCTAAAACTCTATAGGTCAAAAAAGAAGCCATATCTAAACATGATCCAGAAGCGCAGGCGTTTTCTCTGGGCCAAGGCTCATTTAAAATGGACTGTGGCAAAGTGGAAAACTGTTCTGTGGTCAGACGAATCAAAATTTGAAGTTCTTTTTGGAAAACTGGGACGCCATGTCATCCGGACTAAAGAGGACAAGGACAACCCAAGTTGTTATCAGCGCTCAGTTCAGAAGCCTGCATCTCTGATGGTATGGGGTTGCATGAGTGCGTGTGGCATGGGCAGCTTACACATCTGGAAAGGCACCATCAATGCTGAAAGGTATATCCAAGTTTTAGAACAACATATGCTCCCATCCAGACGTCGTCTCTTTCAGGGAAGACCTTGCATTTTCCAACATGACAATGCCAGACCACATACTGCATCAATTACAACATCATGGCTGCGTAGAAGAAGGATCCGGGTACTGAAGTGTCCGAGGAAACATGCTCAAAGTCTAGTGTGACCTTGGCTTAAAGGGTTAGTTCACCCAAAAATGAAAACTCTGTCATTAATTACTTACCCTCATGTCGTTCGACACCCGTAAGACCTTCGTTCATCTTCGGAACACAAATAAAGATATTTTTGTTGAAATCCGATGGCTCAGAAAGGCCTCCATCGGCAGCAATGACATTTCCTCTCTCAAGACCCATAAAAGGTACTAAAGACGTCGTTAAAAAGTCCATCTCACTACAGTGGTTCTACAATCATTTTATGAAGCGACGAGAATAGTTTTTGTGCGAAAAAAAAAAAAATCAAAGTAACGGCTTTATTCAACTTTATGTCTTCCGTCTAGGCCTCTGACGTGAACTCACAAAGCACCACGACGCATGCGCGAGAATATGACGTAGAGCCGGAGTTCGGGCATCCAGGAAATGCACACTTTAGCACCATTTTGAGCACTACGCCAAGACCTAAAGCACAATCAATGTAGAATTCAACAGCTTAGATACGGCGCATCTTCCTCTGCTTGTAAACAAAGTTCCTCGCTTCCGCCGGCTCTACGTCATATTCTCGCGCATGCGTCGTGGTGCTTCGTGAGTTCACGTCAGAGGTCCAGACGGAAGACAAGAATAAAGTTGAATAAAGTCGTTATTTAGATTTTTTTTTGCGCACAAAAACTATTCTCGTCGCTTCATAAAATTATTGTAGAACCACTGTAGTGAGATGGACTTCTTAACGACGTCTTTAGTACCTTTTATGGGTCTTGAGAGAGGAAATGTCATTGCTGCCGATGGAGGCCTTTCTAAGCCATCGGATTTCAACAAAAATATCTTAATTTGTGTTCCGAAGATGAACAAAGGTCTTACGGGTGTCGAACGACATGAGGGTAAGTAATTAATGACAGAATTTTCATTTTTGGGTGAACTAACCCCTTAATACAGCTATTTCTAGGTTAGAAGCAACAGAATCTATTTTAACTGACAGCCCTGCCGCTGCTCCTCTCAGCCACTCGCTGAACAGAGCAGATGCAGAGAGAGGTGTGTGCAGCAGGAAAGCAAGACCTTGTGCTCATGCAGCAGAACCGGCGAGACTCGGAAACTAGATAAGGTTCATCCAAGAAGTCACTAGACTTGTTGCTTCACTTGCCGCTTTTTGGGGAAAAAGTCACTAAAGGGGTCTGTAAAGTAGCTAAATCTAGTGCTTCAGATTCATTTAGTGTTGATAGTGTTGCCGTAGAAAGGCATAATTCTCAGTCCGAAGACGTGAACAGCTCTGAATTGAACGTCACGTGTTGTCATCTCGAGACTGTGGTAATTACGACATGGGTGAACGCAGCATATTAAGCTTTACAGTGGTCCACACAAAATTACAGATCAATCAATCTCAATATAGATAACAAAAATGTGGAAAATAATCTTTAACAGATTTCAACCATTTAAAAAAAAAAAAAAAAAAAAAATTACAGCCATGATTTCAGACAGCTGCTTGACATCAAATCATCTAGGTTAAGGAGAAGATACCTTACCAGAGGGTTCTGTGTGCAGACTGTTTTTGTTGGCCTCTTCCAAAAGCTCTTTCTGTATAAAATTACTTGAATAAAGCAAAATTATGAAGGATTTCTTAACGTGAATGACATGAAGGCTACCTTATTGCCAAAGGAGATTACTTTGTCTTTATGGAAATATGGAAAGTGCTTTTGGAATGAGCACAATATGCTCTTAGAATATTTTTTCTGTAATGAATCGTTTCAGATGACCTGATCCCCTTCAGGGTAAAGTTCTAATAGACAAGAAAATGCTTAATGAATATGATGTATTTTTAAAATATGCTTGGGAAAGCAGGACTCAAGTTGTTAAGGACTCAAGGATGACCTCCCACTCACTCACCTCAAACACAAAATAAATAAATAAATAAAAAAAGATGTTCTCTCATAAGCCCCTTTCAGAGCGTTGATCCCAGAAAATTGCCATAAAATGGCTAGAGTGCCTTCTGTGTGAACGCAAACACATCCCGGGATTGATCTTGGAATGGGGACCTAGTAACATTGCTGGGATCAGTCCCGGAACACGCCCTGTGTGAACAAAAGGCAGGACCAATGCCGTAAGGGTAGTGTCGTAGTGATGATGCTAAAGCTGAGATCGTTCACCAGCTTAGTGGAACGGTACACAATGCGCTAGTTTATGATCCAATCAGAAAAAAAGTGTGCTTTCTCTAGAGAGAAATTGCAGATCATAAGCGAACTTAAGACGCTGCAGAGACATTACACAACACCTCCTAATGTCACGTGTCTTTACGGGATGTGTGTGAACGCAGATAATAATGTTAACAATTAACCCCCTTCAGGGTACAATGTTTGAACCAATAGGTGTACATGGTTCTCCAGAATGGTTTGGTAGTCCTTTGCCAGTGACGCGCCCATCAAGCACAGTAGGGAATGGCATGATATTGTAGCCCAAACCATCACTGATCCACCCCTGTGCTTCACTCCACAACAGTCGGGGTGTTAAGCCTCGTTGGGGCTTCTCCACACCATAATTCCCACGAATGTGGGAAAGACATTGAAGGTGGACTCATCAGAGAACAACATGTTTCACATTGTCCACAGCCCAAGATTTGAACTGTTGGCACTATTAGCCACGTTTCCACTGCCGGGCCAAAAGCGAGCATGCTAGTGCATGCCAGGGCCAGTCACGTTTCCATTGTCACTTCTGGGGCTTGATTGGGCCTCGTCGGGCTTCCTCGGGGCCAAAGGCCAGGGTTTTTTGGCCCGCCAATACCTTGGTCCAAAGCGGGCCAACTGGGGCTTGAGGAGTGGCCATGAACAGAGGCGGAATTCACCTGAGTCAGGAGACAGTAAACACAGCTGCTCATTTCCCATGTTATCATTATCAGGTTACCAGCTAACTTCAACATTTAAGGCATTTTAAACAATTTTCAGCTCAAAACTATTAAAATTGTTTAAAATGTTTAAAACTATATGTATGAGTATGTTAAAACTGTTTAAAACTATAGGTATGTTCTCTTTTTATGTGAAATGGTAAATACCAGTTTGATTCGGCATAATTGATGTACACTCCTGACACAAATTTAAAAAAAATACTGTTACTGTAACATTTTTTATTGTAAAACATAATCTTTAACTAAAGTCCAAACGTTCGCTTCTGTCATGCTAATTTTTTGATCTAGCTAGTTTTCAGTCAGCTGGTGAAACGGTGGGGTTGTGTGACGTCGTTCTATGAAGGTGTGTTAGGAGCGGGTTTTAGGGTAGTGCTGCATTTTTAGGGTAGATTTTGGCCTCAGTGCTTGAGGTCCGAGGCTATTGGCCCTGCCCGGCATGTTGTTAGCCCTGGCTCGCACTGGCCCGACAGTGGAAAAGCGGCTATTGAAACCGACATTTGGCATTGGCACGCACGAGTGACCAAAGGTTTGGCTATAGAAGACCGACCCTGATTATTGATGCTGTGGAGCTTCTGATGAACAGTTTTGGTGGAAACAGGAGTCTCAAAGCGAGCATTTCATACTGCAGTGGTGGTATGCCGACATTACCCGGGATACCATAGCTCTAGATACACCATTGTGTCCTCTTGTGAACTCCCATTATGTTGTGTGGATTGCAATATTTTATGTACAGCTGTGCTATTGCTCTGCTAATTCAACATTCATACTCTGATCTTACTGATGGAATGTAAAATCAGTGAAGATTGGCCAACAGGCCATGCATATATAGGTGTGAAACCTCTAACACTATATTGGCCAGTGTTTCAGTTTCATTGTCTAACCCCTGTATGTGAACTGCTGTCATTAAGTCTGTGAGCTGATATGATTTTGTTTATATTTTAAGAGTGATTCTGTTATGATTCCCATTTATTAGGCTTATTCCAAAACTGATGACACATTTGGCTTATTTTTTAAACTAAAACATAAAAATGTTTTTATTCGTTGTATTGCCTTTTAAACACTTTAAAGGGGTCCTGTCATGCTTTTTCACTTTTTCAACTTTAGTTAGTGTGTAATGTTGCTGTTTGAGCATATATAAGGTCTGCAAGGTTACAAAGCTTAAAGTCCACTCCAAAGGGAGATATTTTATTTAACAGAATCCACTTTCCAAGAACAACAACGAATGACACGTTTGGACTACAACACATTTTTTCCGGGCTTTATGAAGTCACAGTGTTACTCATTTAAATAATCCCTGCCCACGGAATACGCAAAAAAGAGACGCCGTTTTCTTTTTCATTTGTTTGACCTTCCTACGAACTTAGAGTGGTTAAAAATTTATTTTAAACACTGTTCCTAAACATTATAACAGTTCCCACTTTGTCGGGACAATCTGTTGTTTGTGGATCACCACTTGTAAGTATGGCTGTATATCTTACGGTTCCAATTATAAGTTTTATTTTGTTGCTATGATGTAAACAATGGGCAAAGCTTTGCCTTCACTTGCCTGCTAGCCAACATTAGTGTTGATATAGTGTTTGTAGCGTTTCTAAGACTGTTCTCCGCCCCCTTTGGAAATTTAACTATGGTTTTGTGATCGATTACTGTTTGTATTACCATAGTTTTCCAACAAGTATCATTATTAAATGGTGTATAACATTGTATTTAAAATGTATAGGAAAAAAAAAACATACTACTCTGAAACGTCCTGTGAAATCCGTGCTTGGACAATCCTCTTGTTTGTTAATCTTAAATTTGAATCAGGCTTGAATTGGTTAGAAATTTATGCCATCCTTAATATTTACACCTGAGCAGATGAAACTCGCGGTTATGGTAAGGGGCATGACATTTCACAAACACACGCTAAGCGATGCAAATCACAACACATTTCGTATTTCAGAAGGAGGGGCTTCATCAATACAGGAACTGTTCGGCGTGTTCGAGCCAGACTGGTGAGAGAGGTGCTGTAATAAATGTAAAACATGAAAAATAACATGTTTTTTGAACAATCAAGCATGAAAGCATATTCTAGTACACCCCAAAAACAAAATCAAGACTTCGTAAAAGGGCATTATAGGACCCCTTTAAGTGTTGTCTTTTAATATATTTATGTTTTTGTGTTGATGCTTATGTGATGTGATAGGGCTTGTCTTCTCAATCATTTGGAGGAGGTCATGAATGGATTTCTTCTGGCTTTCTGAAACATGCTCCTGCTCAGCGGAGCGCCAGAGCAACACTGATGAGCACACACTCGCTATAGCAACTCAGCCAATCACTGAGGACCTCCCAAAGTGTCTTGATGACTTTTTGGCTGGTAAACAAGGCCTTTGAGTTTTCAACCCACCTTTAAACGTCACTCGAGGTGTTGTTTTCCCAAACGTTAAATTTTCAGCCAGGCCATCTTATCACAGTCTTCAATGGGAACTGCGTCATGTTTTGGAAGTCAAATTGATTCAGCCTGTTCAGTAAATGAAGTTATCATAGATTTTCCAATACTCATTTTCTGCAAGGAGGGATGGAGAGCTCAAATATCGAAGGGTCCTCAGCTATCAGGCTTCATTTCAGGAGTGGGAACCCAGGGAGAAGCCAAATCGCTAACATGATCTACACGCATAGAAGCACAGTGGAGGTTAATTGTCATTTCCTCCTGAGGATGTTTACCAATAACTTCAATGTTTTCCTTTTCCATCTGGTCACTCAAGCTGTTTTCCAGGATTTTGCAGTTTAATAGAAAAGCTGAGTGGGAACGTCATCATCTTCTTTCAGTGTCAAAGAAGTGTTTTTACTGTGATGTGAAAGCCAAATGTTTGAAGTAAAAAAGTATTAAATATTATAGCAAACAGATGACACTCTCCATTTGCATTCTTTTGTTTTAGCATCACCTTGATCAAAATGATCCACGCTGAAGATATCCTAGAGGTAGAATTACACACCACTAATAAAGAGTTTATACGGTAACCAAATGTCTGGTGCAATGGCGAGCTGTACAGAACATCATTAGGTGCTTTGCACATTCTACAATCATTATAAACTCCATCCTGGTGCATGTCTCTCACAAAAAAAAATTGCATTTGGTACATGCATAATTCAAGTGAGATTAGAAAAAGCTTATGTAGATTGCTAAAATGAAGCTGGTAAATCATTCTGAAATTGGTCCAATGACAAAAACACACACTGAAACCATATACAAACTGCAGCCACAGATTTGGACTGCATCCAGGGCTTTGAAGCAAAATAGAGGTATTTTACTGAACTGGACCCTGTGAAGCACACACTTTCTTGAAAGGAGGCCTGCAGATGCGCCGATTAGCTTTCATGAAAACCAAAGGGAATCGCTTCAGTGAGTCTCCCACAGTGCACTTGAAAACAGCTTCAATCAACATACATTTTGATTCTGAGTGAGGCTTAAATGGAAGAACTAAATATACCTGAACTAGCACGTGTGTAGTGTGAAAAATAAAGGTGGCACAATATGTAAATAACTGCTTATAACATAGTCACTTATGGTTCTCAAAGAAGCTGGGGGCATCTGCAAACTTCCAAGGGTGCTGCAGGATGAACTAAAAGTATTTCAAAGCTATTTTAAAATGACCTTAATATAATTTTCAAAATAACAATCATAATGATAATCTTTCACGTTTCTTCTAAAGCTGGGTGCACACTGTACGATTTTGGCCACAATTTGGCTGTCTGAGACAAATTTTGCAAATCCTAAAAGATTCCTCTGATCCTAGGCTAAAATCTGAAGTCTTTGATCGTTAGTTTGATTAATGACCGTTGCGATCAAACTTTACCTCAGACGAAATTCTGTCAGTATCAGAAGATTTACTGCACAGTCCTGCAGTGTGACTTCTCCAGCGACGACCATCAAATTGTCTTAGTTTTTCAAGACAAACCATGACCAAAATGAGCGCTAGAGATTTCTTTGTAGCCACTCAATCCCGCTTCAATCCCGCGTGTAATGCAGCTCACTGTCACTGAACGCGTCACTGATTGATGATATAAAACTCCGGACGAGCTTTCTTGCATGCGTCCGTTTTTAACGCGCCTTAACTATCGTACAGTCTGACATTAATGACAACTTAGATCTTACAGTGTGACATGGCTTACAGCGGGGATCATGTTCGTACAGTCTGACAAGGAACAATCGTAAAGGACTATTATAAATCGCACAGTGTGCACCCGGCTTAAGTCATTCAGAGCAGAGAAATAAAAGCTGTTTCTTACTGATTATTAATAAATCAACATTTTCTCATAGATACTTTCTGTCCACTCTCAACCTCAATGTAGCAATTTGGTCCTGCATTTTTTTCTGCTGGTCCTACTGTGCTGAGTAAAAAATGGACAAATCTGTCCAACAAAATGGGACATTATTTTATTTGTCCTCTCAACAACTGTTGTTTTTATTGAAGAACATACAGTTCTTGAGACCTCTATAAATCACAAAATAAATCAATAATTTATTTTAATCTATTAACACTACAAAATATACACTCAAATATATATCAAATATTGTTTTGGACAATGTGGGCGAGTCTTGGAGTGAAAACCACTACCTTACAGCTTTTAGAAACTCAAGAGCAAATGCTTTTCTTTTCTCACAATTTTTTCATGTTACAATTTCACACAAATATTGTATGAGCTGTACTGATAATATAGCATTTATTTAACTAGACAACCTGGTGTCCAAAAACATCATCAGAATTTAAACCAGATTTCCAATGAAATGCTCAAAACTTGTGCGTGTTTTGCAGTGATTTTCTGCTTCATGAGTTCAATTAATGTAAGTATTTGTTCTCTTCAGTCTGAAAGGCTGTCAGTAAAAGTAGCACACAATCCGTTCTGCAGACAGTGTCACAAGACTTGTTCTTTAGTCAGGGCACACCAGTCTAATACTTGTGTTTAAAAATCAAAGAGCTGTTTAATGCTTTATTTTTAAAGATATATATTATATCATCATCATTATTAATAATAATAATAATAATAATAATAATATCATTATTTCTACAAATACATGGATCCCGGCGCTTTGAAAAATGTTTTCTTTCTTTTTGTCTTTGTTAAAACAAGAACGCTAAAAATATCCTATGGTGAAAAAATAAAGCAAACAACAAACGATTTAAACACTGAGAAAAAGAGAAAAATCACAAAAAGACAAATAAAACTATAACGAAATTGAAAAAAAGAAATTCTACACCTTTACAAACACTATGGCCCAATAATTTAAGAAAATAGTGTCTCTAAAACGTTCATATTGCTTTGTACCTTCATCAGTGCCCTTTAGGGAGTTCAGCAATACAGTACTGTGAAGTCTTCACAACAGCCAGAAGGGGACGCCCTCCCCCGGGCTCTGCACTGACCTCCACGAGGAGGTCATGAGGTTGCCAACCGATCTGCTGGCATCTTTGAGGAGAGAGAGTCCCGTTATTAGCTTGTTTAATCCTCAGCACAACATCCTTTTGTGTTCTTTTGGCAGTAGAGAAAAAAAATACAAGGTATAGTTACTATTCCTCATGATCTTGTAGTATTCACCATTGTTGTAGTTAGCATTATTACTCTCTAAGATATTATTACTATTACTATCACCATCACGGATACACGGAGTGCATCGTGTGTCATGTGCGCATGTGTGTGCGTGATCGTGCAAGTCAGTGTTCAGTGCTCAGAGCTTGTTTTCTCAAAAGAGAAACTAGGCAGAGTCAATAGCTTGGAGTTCGGGATGCCCTCTTGAGGCAGCCCATCTCCTCCTCCACCCAAATCAAATGAGTCTTTGGAGTCACTGGAGGGAGCGCGCCTCCTCAGGCAAGTGTCCCGGCTTGGCAAGGGGGGTGGCACTATCCCCAGAGCAGGGTGAAAGCCTCCCGGAAGCTCTGGACCCTCGGGCGGATCCTCGGAGATGCACGGTGGACTCATCTTCTTCTTGCGGGGGCGTGGTGAGGACTGCTGCTGGAGGCTGTCAGCTCGCGAGACAAAGCCGGAGGAGATCGAACTGCGCTGGGGACTGCTTTCCACGGACGAGCACACCTCGATGGAGTGCCGGCGTGGGTCGTCGAGCCAGGACAAGGGCCGTGGTAACAGCAGAGCTCGCTGGCCCTGAGTGTCCACGCTGTGGTACTTCTTAAGCTGACGTCTTGTACCTTGATCTCCCGTTTCTCCTCCAATTCCATCATCGCTCCTCCCTGCGAGCCCTGCACGGATAATTCGGGATACCTCCTGATCCACAGAGTCTGTTTCCTCCTGCTTCCCGGCAGCCGGTGGTGGCGGCGGCGGTAGGGGCGGAGAGTGGGAGCGGCTGGAGAACACGTACTGGTCGTAGGGGTTGTGCTGCGTGTGGACGCTAGGTCGTGATGGTTTCGGGGAGGCGCCTGGTGTGGCAGGGACCAGAAAGAGCGAAGGCTGGTGCTGCTGCTGAGGTGGAAGGTTGACAGGGGGGTCCGACAGTTCCCTAAGTCCCAGGAGACCCTCGTTTTCCCCTCCCTCTGTGTATAGAGTCTCCTGAGAGTCAGCACTCACTGCCACCTGAGGAGAGCAGGGACGGGAGGAGGTGAGGGGAAGGTAGGGGGTAACATTAGGGATTAGGACATGAACAGGTGAGAGGGAGACTGGTTAGTATGAGATGTCAGGGGTGTAGAAGCCAGTGGAAGGGGAGGGGAGCCGTGGAGTTAGAGTGGAGTTCACCATTAGCATTATACTCCACAAGCTCTCTGCTTCAAAGGATTGGAGGTGAAATTAGAAAAATAGAAAAAACGCCTCAGGGCGTCTATTTTGAATGAGTTTGTAGCCCCAATCAGAGGTAGCCGACATTTAGAATCTGACACTGATATTCTTCTTTTTTAAAAGTTTGTATCAAACTTGAAAGTATCAAATGAAGTAACTCACCACAAAACATACCAAAACATCCCGACCACACACTGTACCTTTAACCGACAAAAAATAGTGCTTAAATTGTGCTAAAAGTTCAATAAAACTTGCTCAATAGTTACACATTCTGAAGTAACATTCTTAGTTCAACAACCTCCAGTTAGTTAACATTCTTAGTACGTTCTGTCTCATGGGCAGTCCTAGGGATGGGCTTCTAGTGGCTATGCCCCAATTTCTTTTTTTTTTTTTTTAAATACTTTGAGTTTTAATGTCAGGTCATTCTCATCTGCTCTATAAATCAGACATAATGAAGAAACTACAGGATCTATTGACGTTTTAGTCAGAGTTGCACTCCATCTAGATGCAATAAGCACCAACTATTTCACAGACAAATGGAATATACATTTGTGCTTGAGCCTGACACTTGCGGTTCTTGGAAACTGTTTTATAAAGACCACAAACAAGGCCATGAACTTCGCAAACTTTGGTAAATCAACTAACACAGTTAAAAACGGTTGCAATGACAAGTAACAGTCACAACTGTCAACCTGTACACAGAGCTACAGAGAGCCTGAAGGTAAAACGTATGCATGCATGCAGATGAGACCTTTTTTATTTTTATCTCCAGTTATATTTAAATGTTTACTTCATACCATTTCAACATGTAGTTTAAAGTTTAAAATTCTAATATTTAATCATATGATGACTCATGCATCCACAGAGGTTTGGGATAAGCTCTGAATACCCCGACCCTAGAACCGCCCCTGGTCCTTCTTATTACGCTATTGCGTGTGTACAGTATACTGGAGAAATTGGCAAATCAATATCTGTCTTCCTTTTGCTCTACATCTTCATGTCTAATTTTTGACGAAGTAAGTACCTACTCTCCATGTACAAAACTGACACACTGCCTGAGTAGCAGTACTGTACATGCTACTGCTCTAGGTGAAGTCACATAGGTGAAAACTTACAATATCAATTGCACTTTTAGAGAAAAGTTTGCAATAGGTGTATTGTTTTAACTAGGGCAGAGAAACATTTACCCTAGGGCAAAACTACAGGCACTGTTTGGCAGACTGCACTCTGAGCCACTGGGCTACTGCAACAGACCACAAGACCCATGTCTCTTCCTGGGGTCACTATCTCTCGGAAACCCCCATAATCTGTCTATTTCTCTTAATCGAGGAAGTCCGAGAGAGACAACGGCCCAGTAGGAGAGAGGTGGGTGGGTGTTTTGGGAGGGGCTAAAGATCAAGAGGAACCATGACAAATTTGGAAAGTTAGCTAACATGGAGTAAGAGACGAAGCCATGAGTGTCCTTGTTCTGTGTTGAAACTTGTATGATTGAAACTATGCTGCCACCTAGTGGCAGGAAATTGTTTTTACATTAGCATGACAAGAGATTGACTAAATGGCATGTCTGGGAAACAAAGAATTCGAAATAATTACTAATTTAATAAAAATAAAAAAAAGTGTTAATATTGTTAAGATTTAAAGTTCATTTAAGGCAACTGATATAACTACAATACTGCAAATAATTTATTTTGAGCTAATTTGAGCAACTAATTTGAGTGTAGGAGACATCAGCCCACTAATTTAATTCCCCATGATCTTTACCCTGCAGTTTTGGCCTTTACAGTAGCCATGGTGAAATGTGTCAGGCTGGAGGAACGGGATTTAAGGGGTGTGGTAGGACAAAGTTGGGTATGGAGTTCAAGGATCTGTGGAGAGGGTGCTGGAGGCCAGCTGATTCAAGCAGCCCATTCCAGCTCTCTCAGAAACAGGAGTATCTGTGTCTCAGGAGCAGCTCGGGGTCAGGCTTGGGTTGGACCATGCTGAGCTACTCGGAGTAAGTCACATTAGAGGGTATGCAGGCCAAAAAACAGAAGAAAAAAAAGGAGAGAATGCAGGAAGGATTAAGAGAAGAAATATACTAGCCAGAGGGAGAGATCAACAGTGCACATGTGTCAGACTTCATACCAGTCACATTCCCATAAGTCTCCAATCACAATCCACAAAGGAAGATAATGAATATTATGCATTATGGAAGAAGACCAGCAGAGAGAAAATTGTTCTGCTACAAAACCTAGTGAGCTGCTTATTTTAAGGAGTCATATGTCGCTCCCGATATGTAGGTTATTCCAACGTAATTATTTTGATCCCTGCAAACTTATGTTGTAACTTAGTTTGTATTCAATGTAAAGTATTTGCTCTGGCTCTTGTTTTAAATGATTTTGTTCTGTTGTTGTACTTGTTGTTGTTATCTGTTGCCGTTGTAAAAGCATAATGTGGAGGTTGGTCGGTGCGGTATTTGTCCCACCTTTTTTTAACCCCAAATTTGTACGTGCTACAGTATGTATTTTTAAACATTTTCAAAAAATGTTTAAGCTTTTTTTTTAATATTTACGCATTCCAATTAATAGTAAAATTCCATCAAATTATCCATCTTTAATCAATTATTCAATTAAAATGTGTAAGGATTATTCAATTCAATTTGAAGGAATTAAAGGGGTGGTTGATTATGATTTCACTTTTTAAACTTTAGTTAGTGTGTAATGTTGCTGTTTGAGCATAAACAATATCTGCAAAGTTACAACGCTCAAAGCAAAGTGAGATATTTTATTTTAAAGAAATTGCTTTTTAAGGACTACAACAAACAGCTGGTAGGGACTACACAAGCTTCCTCTCGGGTTAGTGACATCACTAACCCTGAAATTTACATAAATCCTTCCCCCGGGAACACACAACAAAGGGGGTGAGATTATCATGACAGAATATGCTAATCAATGACTTGAAGATAGTTAACTCCACATCAGCTACATAAATTCATCAGCTAACCATTCAGGAACATCATTCTACATGTTGTCACTTCTTCTTGAGTCTCTCCAACTCCGGTTTGAACATAAAAGGCTGAACAGTTTCAGATCTTTTCAGTGTGTATCAGAGCTACTAACTGGAGTTCTTGATGCTCCGCCCCGTGAGCAGCAGCTCATTTGCATTTAAAGGGACACACAAAAACGGTACGTTTTTGATCACCCTCAAAAAGTGACAATTTTAACATGCTATAAAAAATTATCTGTGGGGTATTTTGAGCTAAAACTTCACATACACACTCTGGGGACATCAGAGACTTATTTTACATCTTGTAAAAAGGGGCAATCAACCACCCCTTTAATTGAAATGCGTAAATCTTAAAAAAAGGCTTATAATTTTTTTTGAGTGTACTGTTAGCTTAGCAACATCTCCTGACTCATGCAATTTGTATGAAGAGCAGTAGAAATTAATACTTTTATATAGCAAGGATGCATTAAATTGATTAAAATTGACAGTAAAGATGTTTATAATGTTACAAAAGAATTCTATTCCAAATAAATGCTGTTCCTTTGAACTTTCTATTCATCAAAGAATACAGAAAAATCACGGTTTCCACAAAAATATTGGTAATAATAAGAAATGTTTCTTGCATATGACAAGAGTGGAATAATGGCTGCTAAGTAATCAACTTTGCCACCACAGGAATACATTACATTTTCAAAATATATTAAAATAGAAAACAGTTACTGTAAATTGTAATAACATTTAACAATATTACTGTTTTTACTATATTTTGTATCAAATAAATGTAGTTTTGGTGAGCATAAGAGAATTCTTTCATAAACATTAAAAAAAAACAACAACTTTTGAATGGTAATATGTGTGTCAGCGGAATATATAAGAAGTATGCATCGAGGCAGCTCACTGTGTTTTGGAACAGAGCTACTATGTAAAACCAGAGTGCATCAACATTTGCTAATAGAACAGACTCTGCAAGCACAACATAATCAAAAGCAATAGGCCTGAGCTCACCTGTCTGCGTAGGGTGCGTGAGAGTGTGTGTGCCCGGCGAGGTGGGGGGATTCGTGGGATGCTCTCTGAGTCTGATAGGCTATGAGGACTGATCGGTCTGAACAGATCGGCGGGCACAGTCAAGTGCTGGGTGGGTTCTTCTGTTTGAGATTGGATAGAGCCTGTAGACCCTGTGTGAGGAGACATTTGATATGACACAATTATTGACATACGTATTAACAACCATATTTAAAACAAATTCAGAAATAAAATGCAGTGCTGCACCTGTCTGAGCTAGGTGAGGTGAGGTTGTGTGGGTACTGTGGGTCGAGTTGGGCTGCAGCGGCAGGAACATGTAGCTGTCATTGGGCAGAGAATGTGTGCGGCCCACTGAGGTCTTCTTCACGTACAGCAAGTGCTCATCCATTGGCTCGTCTGGCTGCTGGGGGTCTAGAGGATCTGGTGGAGCTGTGGTCTGAGGGACATTAAAAGAGATGCAAGTCAAGGTGAGAGCCTGTACTTGTGTTTGGAGCATCAGGGGCCCTTATGAACACATGGACACACACGCACACACACTGTACCTAATACATAGAGGCTGGACTGGTTAGCATACAATGAAAGGCAAACGTCACTGCGCACTAGACACAGGGAGGAGACTGATCAAGAGACGTTCTCATAAATCAATGTTGTATGAATGCAAATGCATATTTCTCATATGAATATGTACATTTAATTAAACTTTTCATATCCATGTACTGTATATGGTATATATTTAAATTAACTTTAAATTAAGACTAAGACTTAAAGTATAAGTTCAATCAGACATGAACATTTGTGAACAATCGTTCACAATCGAGTCGTGAACAATCGAGTCGTGTCTTTTTAATGAATCGACTTATCCAGTTCACAAAATCTGCTTGAATGATTCATGAATCAGATTGAATCAGACTCACTTTAGGCTATATTCACACTGCAAGCCTTAGTGCTCAGATCCGATTTTTTTGTTTGGCTGTTCACATAATTTTTTTTAAAATGTGGCCAATATCAGATTTGAACAGGTCACAATCCTGGACTGATCAGCAACCACCGGAAGAACTACTAGTATGTAAAATCTTTGGAGTGACTCCCATCAGTGCAGAATTGTGACAAATGTTGTTCTTGAGTGACGTAAAATCTGATATTGCTGTTCAGACTGAGGTCGCATTGCAAAACATGGGACCTGTATCTGATTTAGGACCACATATGGAAGGCTATGTTCAGACTGTCAGTCCAAATCTGATTTTTGAGCATATCCGATCAGATAAAGTAAGTGTGAATGGCAAAAAAAAAAATTCACATGAAATGTGGTTTTGAGCTACATTCATAGGTGGTTTGAATTCCTATTCAAATTGCATTTCTGGAAATCTGTTTCAGTCTGACTGCTATGGTCGGATTTCACATGGTTTATGTGACTTTCTCACGTCACGTAAAAGTCAGACGCTGTTATAGGAAACATGCTGAAAGTCGCTGCAGAAACAAGGTTTTGTTGTTGCAAAGTGCTGGACAAGCAGAAAATGACAATATAATGAAGACATGTTTTGAAATCGGCAGAGATGACATCACGGAATAAAGCTGCACATACCAGCCTTCTACGGTTTTGCCACTGCCTCATAAAACGCAGTAGTCCAGCGTGGCAACTACACATTGTCATGGTGTAAATAAGACAACATCTGTATTGCAAACCCCTCCGTGTTGCGGTTGTAGTTGTTGTTTTTGGCCTATATCTATCAACGCAACATCATTGCCATAGAAACCAATACAGATTTTTCAGAAAATTAGAGAGCTGCATGGACAGTTGAACAGTTGCGATACACAATGGCTACGTTCACACTGTCAGTCCAAATCCGATTATTTGTGTATCCGATTGGAATCTGATCTAAAATTATTGTCCATATTGTGTATCGCAATTCGCAACTGTTCAGATCCGATTTGTGTGTCCATGCCGCTGTAATGTCTTTTTTCCGTGCTGTCGCCGGTTTCAAAACACGTCTTTGTTATATTGTCATTTTCTGCTCGTCCGGCACTTTGCAACAACACAACCTTGTTTCTGCAGCGACTTTCAACATGTTTCCTACAACAACGTCTTGACGTTTACGTTTTACGTGGCATTAGAAAGTCACATAAACCACATGAAATCCGGTCAGAGTGGTCAGACTGAAACGGATTTCCAGAAATGCGATTTGAATAGGATTTCAAACCACATATGAATGTAGCTCAAAACTACATTTTTTTTGCTGTTCACACTTGCTAAATCTGATCTGCACAAAAATCGGATTTGTACTGACAGTCTGAACGTAGCCAATGTGGACAGTCAATAATTTTAGATCAGATTCCAATCGGATAGACAAATAATCAGATTTGGACTGACAGTGTGAACGTAGCCGAAGTGGCTCAAATCAGAATCGAAAAGATCAGATTCCATGTGGTTTGTGCTGTTCACAATGTTATGAAAAAAAAACAGATCCAAGACACATATGAGCAATTGTGGCAGATTTGGGTCTGAATGTAGCCAGTTATCAGAAATTCTGGACTGGTAATCTGTTAAATGAGTCTTAAGGACCATTTTTGTGATACGTTTTTAGTGTTGAAAGCTACAAGTACACACTATTCAGAATTTCTTATTTTCATGAACAAATTAAAGTAATAAAGTAATACATGAGATTAGTAATTACAATTTTAAAATTTCTGGGTGAATTATTCCTTGAAATGACACTCATGCAAGTCCACATATTCTTGCTCAGAGATTTAAGTCATTTTTATCAATTTTCGTCCATATTCATTGTTTGTGATTAAATGTGTTTTGAGTGAATTCGCTCTGTTCCTCTTTTACTGTTTACTGTCGTTCTTTATGGGAAACTATTATATACCCATTAACATTAATGGTGGCATTTTTGATGATGCTCCATGGTATAGGCACTGAGGAATTATGCATATCTCAGTGCAGATTTTTCTGCCATTTTTCATCCGCATAAATACGACAGAGAAATGAGAACATGCTGGATCTAAATCTCACTCATCTGAGAAATACTATGTATAAATTATTTATGGATCTATGGGCATAGTTCTGAAACATTGAATATGAATTAAATTGCAAGGTGTCAGAAACCATCAGCCTTCTCCCTTCAGAAGCTGCGCCCAGAGCCTGTACTACTGTAGCTGGCAGACAGCAGAAGCCGACCCCATACCACACTCCTATGCTCTTTCAAGAAGCATGGTACTAGGGAGAAACTTCACTTTTAATACACACAAAAATAAGACAAAGATAAAATCATGAAACAAAAACAAACAGACACAAGTAGATATGCAGACAGATAATGGATGGAAACAGGAACATCTAAAAAGTATGAAGAGACAAGATGGAAAAGAGGTTCAGAAATGGCCTTTAGACGTGTGGGTAGAAGAACGGGGACATAGCTGCAGAACCCAGACAGGAAAGGAGCAGAATGACAGGCAGTAATTCTACTCTACTGGACTGGACTAGACCATACAAACACCAGGCTGGTGGGAAATGTTCAGAGAGAGGGAAAGAGAGAGAAAGAACAAAAGAAAGAACGAGTGGACGGTTAGAAACCCCCAAAGTTCCAAAAACACTCGCCTCTCAGCTCTGCATAAATCATTTATGATGTTTATCCACCAAGTGTCAGAAAACGGATTATTATATTATATTATACATTTACATTATATTATACATTACATATTGAAATCTAAATATAATATCTATTTATATGTAATGTACACACTGTCGACAATTTTGGGTTCAGTAAGATTTTTTTTTAAGATAATACTTTTATTGAGCTAGGACACATTAAATTGATAAAAAGTGACAGTAAAGTAAATTATAATGTTACAAAAGATTTAGATTTCAAATAAATGCTGTTTATAAAAACTTTCTATTCATCAAATAATTAAATAAAAACTGTGTCATGGTTTCCGAACAATATTAAGCAGCACAACTGTTTTCAACATTGATGATAAGAAATTTTACTTAAGCACCAAATCATCATATTAGAATGATTTCTGAAGGATCATGTGACACTGAAGACTGCTGAAAATTCAGTTTTGCCATCACAGGAAATAAACGACATTTAAAATGTATTAACATAGAAAAGAGTTCAAATGTAAAAATATTTCACAATATTACTCTTTTGTTTTCTATTTTTAATTTAAAAAATACAGCCTTTGTTTATTTTTGGTGTAAGACACTTCTTTATTCAGTGCTTATCGCTGTCACCCAGCGATAAGCACTGTTATTCAACGAAATTGACGTTAGTGAGTGGGATACGTCTTACAGATCCGCTTGCCATAGCACCTTGTTAATGGTTAAACGATGAAACGAAATGGCCAAGCATCCAGTGGCCAGAGATATATAATTACCTGATCGACACTCCAAGTGTATAGACCTATTTTGTGTTCGCAAACAGCGATGAGTTTTTTTTTCTCGCAAATCCGAGTTTATATCTCACAATTCTTAGAAGGAAAAACAAAATTGTACTCGTGATTCTGTCTTATATCCCGCAATTCTAATTCCCCAATCAGAAAATCTGAATTGTGCGATAAAAATGTTATAGGCTATGTTTAAAAGTTATCTATGCAAAATGTAAAAGATGTTAAAAAATGTTTAAATATTATTTCATGCTGTAACTGCTATGTACGTATCTCCCCTATGAAGTGCATATGTGAGTGTTATGTAATGTAGACTTACTGTTTACATCAAATTCATGCTTTAATAGTAGACTAATCATTGCAGGTTTCATCAGTCCAGTCTGTGACTTGCAACATAAACGTCTGCGTTTAGCTTTAAAGGACGTCTTCAACAACGGTATTCTATAAAAATTAAGACTATAATTTTTTGCATTCCGATTCTGACATCCAAAGGCATAGCAAAACATTTTTCTCTTATTCTGTGGATTTTGCCCATTTTCCTCCACTTGTTACAGCTACTTTTCTGCAGCCATCATGCGCGCGCAGCTGCAAGTGATGTAACTGTGACGTCTGCTCCAAATTGGTCTATAGGTACCACATGAAACCAAGGAGTCCTTCAAGGTGCCACTCTGAAGAATGTTTAGTTAAAACTGTGCTTTAACTAGCTTAAAACAGCAGCATAATGTTTAATTGATCAAAGCAAATCTATTAGAGGGCCAAAAGACCTGGGGATAAAATATTCAGGGCCAAATACTGAAGCAGGGTGGAGAGGGCGGATGTCTTTGGAAGCAGTGTAAGGCTGAGAGGCAGGAGTGGAAAATGAACGTTGCTCTACTGTTAAATACATTGCACTCCTGACTGGTTAGTAAGAGGGGGTTAAAATCATCTGGGACAGAGTCATCCGTCAGAGCTAAGGACCAGGATTTCTCCGACGCCAGAGATAGAGCCTCCATCTCGGCTAGAGGAATCTAAAGAAGAAGAGATGAGCCAAGAGTGAGATGGGCAACCAGCACATGCATAGTTAGAAGACACGCAGACTATCACACAGGTACAATTAATACAACTTTATGTGGTGAGGTCAGTTCATTTTTGCGAACATAACAGTTCAGTGCATAGGAACCAGGGTTGTGCGCCATTCGGATTTAAGCTGAGAAGGTCTTTTAAATTCCAATTAATGTTTTGAATGTGATGTAGCAAACAGGATGCAGAATTCCAATTCAAACCTCAATGTAATGAAGTAGAATTAAAATGATTTGAAATTCAAATAAAATTAGTAGTGCTGTCAATCGATTAAAAAAATTTAACTAGATTAATCACACATTTTTTTTTCTGTGATTAATCATGATTAATCGCAATTAAAAACACTTTTTATACGTTTTTTATATATTTTATAATATAATAATTTCACATTTAATCTCCAAATAATGTAGAAACAACATAAAGACAGTATCTTTTAAATACTTGTTTAATGGCATATTTTTATTAATGAAGGCCAGTATCACTGACACTAATACAGCCACTGAGGTCTCTATGAAATTGATTTTTCCCCCCAATGTTAAACATTAATTATAGCCATTCAACATTACAGTGTAATTGAAAACTATCCATTTTTTTTTAACATTAATTAGGCTTCAAAAATATAATAACTTTTAATTTAAGTGAACTTAAAACAATCCTCACATAAACCCATAATAAATTTCATATTTACCAGTGGCCTTCCTATCTAACAAGGTCGGAAATATAGGCTACAGAAATTGAATAAAGTTATCAAACAGTCTGCACTGCATAAATTATAAATTAAATATAGATTAATCCTTACTAAAGCTACAAAACTTCTTTAGTCAAGAGTAATTTTCTCTGTTACCTTCTTTGATTAACATTAATGACCGACATCATTAGTGGCTACTGTCACTTTAAGACCTGCCGCTGCTGCTCATGATGCAGATCTCACACGCGTCTCATTTTCTCACACCGCTTTACGTTCATGTAAACCTTTGTTTAACTCATTTAAGACTGCTCTAATGAGGATAAAACTGACATTTTGGCATAACTGTGTCTGTTATTTTTCGTTCAGGCGCGAAAGAGAACTCGATTCTGGCACGTTCTCTTTTGTCTTGTCACGCTTGAATGGTTTAAAATCATTTGCAGGAATAAGAGCATGATCATATAATGTAACGCTAGCTAAAGGAAGGTTAATTGCGTTAAATATTTTTAACGCGTTAAACTGGAAAAAATTAATCGCATGCGTTAACGCATTAATGTTGACAGCACTAAAAATTTGATAATTTACTAGAAAAAAGTTTTATTGTTGGCTTGACAAAGCCTTGTATAAAATTTTGGATGGATATTGCTATAAATACTGTAAATTCTTCCTGTTATTCCGATTCAAATTCCAATTCAGCTTCCTGTGGGGTGTGATCAATGCAATTCAAATTCACTTCTTCAATTCAGAATTTTGCCCAACCCTGATGGAAACACCCTCCAAGTCAGCTGACAAGATGCACATAACCTTCCGTCAGTAGCCATGATAGATACAGAAATATTTATTGGTCCTCAGATATTAAAGTTATATCAGATTACCCTCGTAGAGGAATAATGTGGAATCTCTTTCATAGATCCTTAAAAGTTAATAGGCGAAATCCTGCATACTGCACCGTTTAATTGACCCTGAGAGTTTGAGCTGGAACAACTTTTTTGCAAAGTCATCAAAATAAAAGAGCCAGCTATTACCATAAAGACATTAAATATTCTCCAATTGCATTTAAAAAAAGCTTTTAGAAGCCTCGGTTTTTGCATTGCTAATGCAACTGAATGAAATATTTCTCTGTGAAACAGACCAAAAGAGATTTTCTTGCATAATTCAACAGCGGTCCAGCTCTTTATCGATCCACACATTACCTCTTTGACTCCAGCCAGATGAGTCCATCACTTTTTGGGGGTAATTATGATCTTTGGAACATGGCACAAATTTCACACAATTTTGCGAGACTTTGTCACTCTTATGGGATCAGGAAATAAGTACACTTCAACAAATGGATATTACTGGAGCAGAACCAAGTCCTTGCCTTCTAAAGAGCGCTGGAAATCCCACAGTGCTGAGGTGGTTTTGTAACTGACACAAAGAAACATCAGCGCTATTATGTAAGTTTAAGTGGTCCAGAGAGAGAAAAGGAGAGAAAGAAGAAGGGAAAAGACAGGCAGAGAGAGGAGAGGAGTGTGGTACGAGGCAAAGCTGGGTGAACAGGGAAGCTATTGACCTGTTTCTCAGTGCAGTGCTTTCTGGGAAGGGGGGGCAGAGCGTAGAAGTGGCAGATGGAGCCAGATAAGTTGTCCATGAGGCTGAGCTCTCCTTCCAGTGAGCCCTGGATCACCAGGGAAACTGAGTCAAGCATAGGCCTCCGCTAAAAGCCCCAGAATGTGGAAGACAGGATGAATGACAAAGAGAGAGAAAGAGAGCAGACAGAGACAGAGGCAGAAGAGATGAGGAGGGGTAACGTGAATGACATTACACAGAGAAAAAACAGAGGAGAAATGAAGGAAGGAGAGAAGTTTGCAGACTATAACACAATTAGTCAGAAGCAAGATTTACAAAGGAATAAACAAGGACAGTTCACCCAAAAATAGAGACTTAATCTCATGTTTTTAAAAACCTGTATGACTTTATTTCCATTGGAACTCAAAAGAATATATTTTTGAAGAATGTGCTGGCGTTCCACAGAAGAAAGAAGGCCATACAACTTTGGAACAACACGAGGGTGAATAAATAATAGAATTTAAATTTTTGGGTGAACTGAGACTTTAAACTAGAAGTACCTAAAATGTATCACTTATGTGCTGAACAGAGTAGTATTGAGATCTAAACTTACAAAGATGCATTGCTCACAGGTAAAACAGCTTCTACCACTGACATCCACAAGGTGGAACTAGAACTCTATGAACATTTGTCCTGATGATGAGCAAAACATTTTGACACAGCCACACTTCAGAAGAGGGCTGGAGGGATAGTGTCATTGTTAACATAAAAAATGGCTGGTATTCTGGAAATAGCCAGCCTACATTAAAAAAATAAGAGGCCTGTATCACTACTTTCCCATGGCACCAGTCTGACCTCCAACCACCGAGTTTATAAGGAGCAAACAACAGGCACTTACGGAAATAACGAAAACTGATGGACTTCCCCACGTTAAAAATAACAGTCAAGTGTTTTAAAACGTGTCTTTCGGGTAAATACCTAAATGCATGTTATAATGCTCTGAAAAGCCCCAACAAATACTAAATCTGCATATTGACAGACTCATCTTTTGAACTAATAAATGGTTAATTGTTTGTTGGACACTGATGATTACATTAAACCATGAAAAAAAGAAACATTTTGTACATTGTCTGAAATTAAGATATTTGTATCATATATAATATATTTTAAAAGACGGTCCGGGTGACAAGGTAAAGGGATAGTTCACCCAAAAATGAGAATTTTGTTTCACCCTCAGATTGTTCCAAACACAAAAGAAGATATTTTGAAGCCAAACTGGTGAACATATTTCTCAAAAATATCTTCTTTTTTTCATACAAGTTTGGACACAACATGAGGGTGAGTATATGATGAAATAATTTTCATTTTTGGATGAACTATTCCTTTAAGCTCTATGTTGTTAATTACCATAGAATTTTTTTTACTATGTTTAAGCAAAAACCATGTTTACAATTATTCACTTAAATGGAAGTCAGTGACTTTGCATTGGAGTGGAATAAATGGTAAAGCTGCAGTGTTGTATGTATTACCACAAGGCTTAAACATTATGTGTGTTTACATGAGACCAGAGTAACAAAATTGTTTACTATCTTCTTCAGTTCGTCTCATGACCATATAAAGCCAGTAAACCCTGCAATTTTCCAAAAAAGGGCCAAAAAGGGACTTTTCACTTAGAGAGAAATCCACAGGAATTACAACGGTAGTGCAGAACCAAATCGCATGTTTAGAACAGTTGTCCCACTGCTAAAACATACCTACAGCTCAAATAATACACACGTCCTAATATAAATTGACTACTATAAATGCTTTAAAGGGTTAGTGCACCGAAAAATGAAACAATTGTCATCAATTACCCTCATGTCATTCCAAACCAGTAAGACTTTTGTCTTCGAAACACAAATTTTTAAATTAATGTTGATGTTTCTGTACCTCCACTTGACAGTCCATTCAACTATCACTTTGTCACTTCAAAAAGTTCATAGAGATCGTAAAACTAACCCATATGAATCAAGCGGTTTAGTCCAAATTTTCTGAAGAGATTGGATCGCTTTATATGATTAACAGATTGAATTTAGGCTTTTATTCACATATAAACTTTGATCAGCGAACATAAACAGAAGCTCAACCGTACTTGCTTGACGAGCGAGAAACGTGCTGTGTAACACACGAGAATGAACCTCATTGGTTCTCGCACATCAAGCAAGCATACTTGAGCTTAAGTTTACCATATCTGATGTGTGCGTTGATGAATGTTTATATGTGATGAATATATATATATTCATCACATAGCGATCGTGTCTCTTCATAAAATTTGGACTAAACCTCTAAATTCATATTGATTAATTTTACAATTTCTTTATGACATTTTTGAAGTGTCAAAGTTGCGTAGACTGTCAATGGAGGGACAGAAATCTCTGATTTTGTCTTCATTTGTGTATTAAAGATTAACAAAAGTCTTACGGATTTGGAACAACATGAGGATAAGTAAATTATGACAGAATTTTCTTTTTTTGGTGAACTAACCCTTTAACCAAAAGTTTAAGTTAGTTTAACCCTTTCTTTGTAAGTGCACTGCTATACAACAACATTTTAGTTTGTTTTAACAAATTGAAGGGACAAAATTATTTTCAGTGGTAATGGAGAACATGCAGTAGATGCCAGGAACATTCCTTTAATATATGCATCAGTGACATCAATGGGTTCAGGTGCCTATGGAAGCATACGGCATGTAGTCTAGCAGTATAGTGTGAAGTTAGATAATAGAGCGTCTTCCCTGAAACACTCTATGACATTCAAAAATTTCAACAAAACAAAAGCAAGCAGGACAAAAACAAGCTTAAGCAGGATTCTAGTTGGTCTAATGTGGTGGTAAGTAGCTTAAACCAGCTAGAAACCAGCTAGCATATAGTCTGACTCGTGTTGAACCTGAAAATGACACCATAGGCGGTACACACCATTGACCTCACCGCATTTCCACTCACCTCTAAAGGCGGCTCCAAATTATGAGGACGATCAGGATCTGTCTTTATGTGATCTTCAGAGTCTCTGCGTATGTCTGCAGGTGGACTGTCTGAGGGGTAAAGCGGTCCAGACAGGTCTCGAGAGTCTCTTGAGATCCAGGGTGACCCCCCTGGCCCACCCATGTCACCAGGTCCCAAAGGTGGCATGTGCCCTCGGGACATTCCTCCATCTCCACCCGCAGCCTCCAGCTCCATCTCGGCTTCCAGCTCAGCCTCTTCCTTGGCCTCTTTGTTGCTTTCCTCCAGGTGCTTCATGAGCACAGCGATCACCACATTGACCAGCACAAACTGCGCCGTCAGGACGAAGGACACAAAATAAATGGGGGACACCACTGTGTTGTAGCAGATGCCCGTGTCTTGGGAGCAGTCTCTGAGCGTGTCCTGCGACGAGTGTAAAAATGAGAGCTGAATAGATTTCTAACACCCTTACACAAAACACATGCAATGCATTTAAAACAAACTGTACATCATTTAAATTCAGCACTATGAGTTGACTGTGTCCCACCTTCATAATGCCATTCCAGTTGTCCCCGGTGGATACACGGAACAGCAGGAGGAAAGCCATGCCAAAATTCTTGAATGTGGCATAACGGCCGAGACCTTCACAGGGGTGCAGCTCATCACATACTGGGACAGAAAGAAAATGTCAGAGGTAAATACATGGAAATGTTAAAATCTACATATGATGAAGGATGTGTTTGTTCATTATGAACATATGTACAATTTGTCCTTTTTCAACATGTAGGCATATGCATTTCCTGAAGCATCTGCTCTTGGGGTGAATTTGGTGAGACGGACTAATTTGGACAGATTGCAGGTGGTCTGAAACCTTCTCCATTTGTGTATTATTTTGCGTACAACGACATTGTTTATATTGAATAGCTTGAAATGGCTTTAAAGGGATAGTTCACCCAAAAATGAAAATTACCTCATGATTTACTCACCCTCAAGCCATCCTAGGTGTATATGACATTCTTCTTTCAGACGAATACAATCAGAGTTATATTAAAAAAATGTCCTGGCTCTTCCAAGTATTATAATGGAAGCCCGAAAAAGTGCATCCATCCATTATAAAAGTAATTAATACGGGTCCGGGGGGTTAATAAAGGCCTTCTGAAGCGAATCGATGGGTATTTGTGAGAAAAATATCCATATTTAACACGTTATAAAGTAAAATATCTAGCTTCCAGTGGACCGCCTTCTGTATTCAACGAAAAAAGCGTAACTGGCGCGACGATAACGTCGGACGTAGCGTAAACGTTTTGAACTGCGAGAGGCGTTACACTGTCTGCGTAAGTTTAAATACAGAAGGTAGATATTTTACTTTATAAAGTTTTAAATATGGATATTTTTTCACAAACCCATCGATTGACTTATCGATTCACAGAAGGCCTTTATTAACCCCCCGGAGCCGTATGGATTACTTTTATAATGGATGGATGCACTTTTTTGGGCTTCAAATTTTGGACTGCCATTCACTGCCATTATAATACTTGGAAGAGCCAGGACATTTTTTAATATAACTCTGATTGTATTAGTCTGAAAGAAGAATGTCATATACACCTAGGATGGCTTGAGGGTGAGTAAATTATGGGATAATTTTAATTTTTGGGTGAACTATCCCTTTAAATCCCTTCCCAGACTCATACGTCTCAGCAACCTTTATTCTGAGGGGCTAAGGCAGCTCTTTTTTATGTTGGCATGATGGGACAACATACTTCAATGCTTATGACCAAACTAGACCAGGGCTGCATTTCCCAAAAGCATCTTAATCCTAAGTAGATCGTAGAGACTGTTGGCAGCCCATATGAGTTTACTGAGGTTTATACTACAAAGTATATAAGGTGTCACTCTACTCTTGTATGATGTATGATGCTGTATTCATTTGCACCTGTTTTTAATTTTGACGTACACTTGATGTAGTGAGAAATATAGAAAATATACATTCAAAGACTCAAATTATATAAATTTATTATCCTTTATGTAACGGTGAAATGGCATTTAAATGAACTAATATGTTTAAAAAAAAAACTATACTTTCTCTGCAGTGTACTTACTGTTTCACAACATACATACAGTATACAGACAACCACTTAAATCGAGATAAACTACTCAAACTACTAATTGACCAGTCAACAATTTAACCCAATCCTTAGGTGGGAAGAAACAGAAAAAGGTTTGCCTTGCAGACAAGTCAATCTCAGTTCAGCCAGCAGAAACCATATATTGAACTTGGACAGCATTGTAAAGCTGGATATGAATTATGAAGTCTCTATGTTTATCTTGAGCCGGCTGATTGGAAATGGAAATGACATCAACCCTGGTATTGTGCTGAGCTGCAATGAATCACAGCAGGCTGTATTCAGTAAACCAGTGCCAAATGTGCTGCCACGTATTTTAGAGAAAATCTGCTGCAGGTACCATATTTATGGTTTGCTCTTACAGACAAAATTGGAAAACTTTCAAAAATATGTGAAAGTGATCTTACAGCAATTTAAAACAAATAAACAGTAATAAACCAAGCAAATTTAAACACAATTACGCTACATTAGAGGATACAGTTACAACATCAGTGGCCTAATCAGTTTCACTGAGTGTTGCATTTAAGTCATATAATATTGTGTATAAAGTATCATATTAATGTTTACACTTTGTTGAGATACATCCATTGAAAACCCAATGAAAATCATATCCTGGTGCATTGCAATTTTACTTAATACAAACCCGATTCCAAAAAAGTTGGGACACTGTACAAATTGTGAATAAAAACAGAATGCAATGATGTGGAAGTTTCAAATTTCAATATTTTATTCAGAATACAATATAGATGACATATCAAATGTTTAAACTGAGAAAATGTATCATTTTAAGGGAAAAATAAGTTGATTTTAAATTTCATGGCATCAACACATCTCAAAAAAGTTGGGACAAGGCCATGTTTACCACTGTGTGGCATCCCCTCTTCTTTTTATAACAGTCTGCAAACGTCTGGGGACTGAGGAGACAAGTTGCTCAAGTTTAGGAATAGGAATGTTGTCCCATTCTTGTCTAATCCAGGCTTCTAGTTGCTCAACTGTCTTAGGTCTTCTTTATGATGCGCCAAATGTTTTCTATGGGTGAAAGATCTGGACTGCAGGCTGGCCATTTCAGTACCCAGATCCTTCTTCTACGCAGCCATGATGTTGTAATTGATGCAGTATGTGGTCTGGCATTGTCATGTTGGAAAATGCAAGGTCTTCCCTGAAAGAGACGACATCTGGATGGGAGCATATGTTGTTCTAGAACTTGGATATACCTTTCAGCATTGATGGTGCCTTTCCAGATGTGTAAGCTGCCCATGCCACACGCACTCATGCAACCCCATACCATCAGAGATGCAGACTTCTGAACTGAGCGCTGATAACAATTTGGGTTGTCCTTGTCCTCTTTAGTCCAGATGACATGGCGTCCCAGTTTTCCAAAAAGAACTTCAAATTTTGATTCATCTGACCACAGAACAGTTTTCCACTTTGCCACAGTCCATTTTAAATGAGCCTTGGCCCAGAGAAAACGCCTGCGCTTCTAGATCATGTTTAGATATGGCTTCTTTTTTGACCTATAGAGTTTTAGCCGGCAACGGCGAGTGGCACGGTGGATTGTGTTCACCGACAATGTTTTCTGGAAGTATTCCTGAGCCCATGTTGTGATTTCCATTACAGTAGCATTCCTGTATGTGATGCAGTGCCGTCTAAGGGCCCGAAGATCACGGGCATCCAGTATGGTTTTCCAGCCTTGACCCTTACGCACAGAGATTGTTCCAGATTCTCTGAATCTTTGGATGATATTATGCACTGTAGATGATGATAACTTCAAACTCTTTGCAATTTTTCTCTGAGAAACTCCTTTCTGATATTGCTCCACTATATTTCACCGCAGCATTGGGGGAATTTGTGATCCTCTGCCCATCTTGAGTTCTGAGAGACACTGCCACTCTGAGAGGCTCTTTTTATACCCAATCATGTTGCCAATTGACCTAATAAGTTGCAAATTGGTCCTCCAGCTGTTCCTTATATGTACATTTAACTTTTCCGGCCTCTTATTGCTACCTGTCCCAACTTTTTTGGAATGTGTAGCTCTCATGAAATCCAAAATGAGCCAATATTTGGCATGACATTTCAAAATGTCCCACTTTCAACATTTGATATGTTATCTATATTCTATTGTGAATAAAATATAAGTTTATGAGATTTGTAAATTATTGCATTCCTTTTTTATTCACAATTTGTACAGTGTCCCAACTTTTTTGGAATCGGGTTTGTACATTTTAATGTGGCACAGTCAATGAAAGTTAGTTTGGCATCTTAACTTAGGTTTAATTTCAAGTTAACATAATATTGTATTGTTGTGTAGAGCATATTTTCATTTTTACCACAAAAATTAGTTTTTGGACTCCCAGTAGTTGTGTTTCGGTTCCCTAGGGGGTCTAAGTAATTTACAATTCAGTGTAAATAAAATCCAGACAGGAAGATCCTGAGGAGTGCATAGGTGTGTGTTTTTGTGTGTGAGAGAGAGAGAGGGGGGGTTGTGTCTGAGTGAATTAGACCACAAGGAAAAATGGTCCTTATTTATGTGTTTTTTATGCTTACTCAGGTCACCAAATAGCTCCACTCCCAGAGCAGCGAAGATGAAGAAGAGCAACATGAAGAGAAGACCCAGATTCCCCACCTGTAGAGAGTGAGAGAGAGAGAGAGAGAGAGAGAGAGAGAGAGAGAGAGAGAGAGAGAGAGAGAGACAGACAGGAGAGTTTGTCATGGAGCTCAAAAGAAACTGACAGGGCAGACCTAGAAATACCACCTGTGAGGAGCCAACAAGAGAGAGTCATGAAGTGACAAGATGACAGTTGTGTTCCACCTGATTACAGCTTGCCAGTTTTGTAAACTTAAATCTCAAACTATGCCGTAGCCTACTGTAGCAGTAGTTTTGCACACGTTCCAGACATGTGGGGGGGTGAATCTGCAGTCTTGTTTTCTGATTTCATTCCTCCTTTCCAGAGGTGTCAAGTAACAAAGTACAAATACTTCGTTACCTTACTTAAGTAGAAATTTTGGGTATCTATACTTTACTGGAGTAATTATTTTTCAGCCGACTTTTTACTTCTACTCCTTACATGTTCAGGCAGTTATCTGTACTTTCTACTCCTTACATTTTAAAAATAGCCTTGTTACTCCTATTTCATTTCGGCTTGTTTTCATTCCGGCTTGTCATCATTCAAAAAAATAAATAAAATAAATTTATCCTATCCAGATAAATCGCGCCATCCGGATAGAGTGAATTTGATTGTGGTTGGATGAGAAGTATAAACATATACCAATCCAACACCCTATTGGTTTGTACACGATCCATTGCACCTACACATCACAAATCACACAGATTTTCACACAGAAATCATTGCCAGATTGGGCGGGTTCACGCCCAATTGGGTGGTTTTGAATTTGATTGTGCGGGTAAAAATGGGTTTGGGCGGGTGGACAAAATTTGGGCTGGTTTGGGGTCAGTTCGGCGGTTTTCAAAAATCTAAATTGTATAGTCGAATTGCTTAATAAACAAAACTCAAGTGTGCATGAACTCCATAAAATCAGTCATCATGACACACACAGGCCCAAGAAGAGTCAGCTGGCGTATGTGTTGACGTCGCAGATGAGCACGCACTTTCAGCCAATCAGCGATCAGCAGGCAGACGTGCAGTATATTCAAGTGATCGCTATGCTAAAGTGGCATACATATACAGTAAGTTGTATCTACAGTAAAGAGTGGGAGAGTAAACCAACTCTCAAAATGTGGATTACACCTGTGACTCGAAGACTCTTTATAAATATAACCATGACTCCTGTCCATCGTCATATACACCCTCAGGACATCTGCAACTAGCAACCCCAACAGCTGCTGAAATAGGTTTGAATCAACAATTAATCAGTTTTGACTGTGCTAAGTGCGTGTTCTATGTACTTCACGAAAGAGTACTGTAGTTTTGTCAAAGCAAAGCGCAACACAAAGGTAAGCGCATTGTTGTTATTTTTTGTTGGCGGATTATTGTACAGTATCAATAAATGACACATTTTGGCAGTGGTGTGTGCATTAACGTGTGTGAAATGCCTGTTAATTACATTGCTTTTTCCGATCTCTTATATTGGGCACTTTTTGCACTTAAATTGGCTTATTCTTACTGTTGACATTGAAAATGATGCATGTGTTTTTCTGAGGGATTGCTGTTTTGACAGTTTCTACCTGGACATACAGTCATATTTGATCTGTTTTCCTGGAAAATTGATTTTTTTATCATCAACATTATGTTTTAAGGAGATAAAATGGTACTTAACCTTGATTGGTATGGCAATAAAATAATATCACATTATTTTGTCAGTTAAAGTTTTGGGAATTTTTTTCTTGGAGTGGGTGGGTTTTGGTGAGCTTTTGGGCTGGAAATCGTTGACCCAATCTGGCAACACTGATCACACATGTACATTTACATTCCAATAAAGGTTATTGATAACATGCCTCTGAAGTTTGACTTTTTGCACCATTACAATACTTATAGGCAACTAGTCATCATATCTTCCGCTCCATGAAACATGTTAATGCTCAGTAGTACACACATATATAGTTCTTTAATGTATTTGCATTGCACTAAAATGCATTCATTTTCAATGGGCATATATGTGGCTGAAACAGGTAGCCTAGCGCATCCCAAATTTTTCAGCATTAACATTTTAATATAACATTATAGTCATTATGGCCTTTAGAAAAATGTTTTTTTGAGGAGGTGGGGTAGTGCACTATAGGCCCCTATGGCACAGCCTAAGCTTTTGTCCTTAATGGCATTTTTTTCCTTACATTACTTTTACTTTTATACTTTAAGTAGTTTTGAAACCAGTACTTTTACACTTTTACTTGAGTAAAAAGCTTGAGTTGATACTTCAACTTCTACAGAAGTCTTTTTAAACCCTAGTATCTATACTTCTACATGAGTGATGAATGTGAATACTTTTGACACCTCTGCTCCTTTCTCTCAATCAATAAGAAGTGTCAGAAAACCATAAATAAAATTCTCCTATTCTCCTAATAGAAAAACCTCAAAGCTATTTAGTCCTGGGTCAATTTTATTATGCAGTACATTTTCATGTCACCATCATGTGTCTTAATATATTGGATACATATTAAATTCATAATTTTCAAAGATGAAAATCATTTATTTTTCACAAATTAAACATAGGTGTGAATTTTTAAATAATTTCACTACATTGATTTGAATGTATTTCTGTCATGACAACTCTCTGAGTGTTTTGGCATGGTAATGGATATGACAATGTTGATATATTAGGTCTAGGCGGATTAGACCTGCTACGCTGCTGCTGCTGTTATTGCTGCTGTTGGTTATTTTTGCTGTTGCTGCAGAGCAAGTACGGGACTTATTACTGCCATTACATACACGACACACTGCTGTGAGCAAGTAAGACATGCTGCTGCTGTACAATATAGTGTACATGAATTACCAGTAGCAGATCTATACAGGTGGAGCTGGGGAGGGTGGAGATTTTTTTTTGTAAAGTTTGAGCACGCGAGCTCATTGGCTACTGATACAGCAGGAACCAATCAGCTGTGCCCTATAGAGGATGATCTGATTGCAAGCAAGTTAAGGATCTATTAGCTTGCGCCATCTAGAGTTTCATGACAGAACTTTGTATTTCGTCAACTTTGTATTTCACCATTCTGAGAGAAATAACAATTTTTTTATTTTTAAATTTAAGAAATATTTTCAGTGTATTGAATTAATTTATAGACAATTTATTAATAAATATTCCAGGTTTTTCTTATTTCTTCTTTATCCTTTCTCTAATCAAAAAGTGAAGCAACATTTGTCTTGGGTATATTGTTTTGTATAATTGAACATACTAGTGTGATGTTTTGTGGTATTAATTGGTCGGTCTGACTTAAAATATTCCATCTTATGTAAATTATAAAAATCAGTATGATATTATCAAAATGTCTGAAGATGGTTCAAAATTAACAAAATTAAAGTAAATCACATTAAATTCAAGTTTTGCCAATTTTGCCCTGTCACTGTGAGAAAAAAACAAACAAAAAAAACAAATTAGTTTTAATTTAGGAAATATTTTCAAATTAATAAATTATTCAAAGTATATCACATTAAATTCAAGATAACTCGCAATGAGCAATGGCTTTAGACATTTATGTTCATCCTGTTAAATCATCAACATAGTGTAAAATATAATAATAATTATTATTATTATTGTTATTATTACTACTACTAAAATAATAACAATAATAATAATAATAAAATTAATAATAATAATTATTATTATTTTACTGTAGTTTAAGTGCCGGAACCCTGTTCTGGTATACCCTTATAATATAGAAAATGATACTGCATAACAGGAAGAACCCACCTACACCCAGCTGGATTCGGAAAAGAATCACGTGAAACATATAACCATCACAGACGACTGGCTCACGCATGATTAGGCAAACGGAGGAAAACGGAAATGAAAAAGAGTCAGATTAGATGTGCTGACAAATCCAATTGCATTGACATTTCTTTTTCCAAGGCTGGCCATTTTCCCACCCTAATCTCTCTTAAGTGCACTCTTCACTGCTGGATTCACAGTGATTCAAGACATAAAGATCAAGCTGACACAATCTGGCAGGATATCTCAGAACACTCTTAAGGATCAGAACACCTCTCACAAATTGCAGGAGAGTAGATCAATAGCCTAGAACCACAAAAAGCAACTTTAGAACAAAATAAACAAAAACTGTGTGAAAGTCACAGCGACAGAGTGAAAGGGCGTAAGAGCTAAACATGATCTAATCCAATTAGTGACAGTTAGTTAACTGTAGAATTACATGTCTGATTATCGAAATGCATTTCTGAGGAGAGACTGGAATTAATAGTGTGTCCTGTGGTGCGGCATGTTTCCAAATCAAAAGCCCTGCAGGCGGTGGTGAAGCCTGATGTTATCAAAGAATGTGCATGCTGGAGATTTTCTTCTCTGGCTTCTGTCATTTCTGCTATTCTCCATGCCGCCCATCAGAGCCAATCTGCACTGCTGTGGCCTCTTCATGGCAGATTGACTATGCAAATGAGGCCTGAGGAGAGTGGAGGGACCACAGGAGAACAGGGAACGGGGACCGGGAGCTCTCTCGCAGCGCAGGATTCATGGGATATGAGTGGAGAGCGGAACTTTATGAGGGAGACAGACAAAAGTTTTGTGCAGTACCTGAGGCAGGGCCTGGATCACAGTATCAAGCAGAGCTCGCATTCCGACGGCCATTTTTAGTAGCTTCAGCACTAAAAGGAGAGGACACAGTTGCACATTACTACATGTAATTACTATAGTAATAATAGTAAATTATGCATAATTACAAGTAACTAACCCTAAACCAAACGCTAAAGGCCAAAGTATACTTCCCTTTTTACGCGTACGCGAGGGTCAGCGTACACGAATTTCATCATCAGAAGAGTATGCGTGTACTGAACGCGCACCGCAGATTTTTGTAACCGCACGTACTTTGTACTTACATGCGCTTTTTTTGTAGTATTTACATGGGTTGTAACTCTGGGCCAAGAGATTGCTCAAAACTGCGCATGCGTCGAACGCCTGTGTACGCGTAGTCACGTACGAGTCAAAAGAAGTATGCTTTGCAAGGCTGTGCGTTCGACTGTACGCCTACTCTCGCGTACGTGTAAAAGAACGAATTATACTTTCGCCTTAACACTAACCGTAACTCTATAGTAAGTACATGTAGTTAACTATTACTCAGTACTTATTTGAGTAAGTACAATGTAACAAGTCACTTTAAAATAAAGTGTAACCATACTTTGTTTCACCCACAAAAAAAAAAGATAATTTAGACTTTTTATCTCACAATCCTGACTTTTTTCATTGCAATTGTGAGTTTACATCTCACAATTCTGACTTTATAACTCACAACTGCGACTTTACATCATGCAATTCTGACTTTATAACTCGCAATTGCAAGCTTATATCATGTAATTTTAAGAAAAAAAAGTTAGAATTGCGAGATATTCAGTGTCACATGATCCTTCAGAAATGATCTATTATGCTGATTTGGTGCTCAAGAACATTTCTTATGAAAACTGTTGTGCAATTATTTGAAATAGAAATCTTGTGTAACATTACAAATGTCTTAACTGTTACTTTTGATTCATTTAATGCATCATTGCTGAATAAAAGTATTAACTTCTTACAAAAAATACAGACCCCAAACTTTATCAGTGCCACCAGGATTAAACAATTTGTATGTATGAAAACAATAAAGGACCAAGGCAGCTTCCTTGTGGGACTCCAAAGTGGGTTTTATGTTTCTCAGACACATGCTCTCTAAGTTTAACATAAAAATGTCTCCCTTTAATATATGTTTTAAACCAATTTAATACACAGTTGGAAAGACCTACTAGCTTTTCCAAATGACTGATTAAAATATCATGGTCGATCATATCAAACGCTGCACCTTACCTTTATCGGAATTTATTATGAGGTCACAAATTATTTTTGTAAGAGCAGTTTCAGTACTGTGGTACTGTTTAAAAAGTTGTAGGAACAATTGATGCACAATAGTCATACATGACACAAAGGACAAACAAAATGCATAAATCTTGTTACCAAATTATGATTTTAACTTTTAAAACAACCTATGGACTTGAGGGACGTTCACACTACTTTTTGTTCCATAGACTTCCATTCATATGCATACGAAGGCTTCAGACCGCAAACGAAAGCTAATGCGAAAAGTTTCACATTTCATGTGTTCCAAAGTTCAAGTTTGGTGAACTCTGACCTGCAAATTCGAATCACGTGAAGACATGTGGCCATTAGAAGATCGATACGTCACGCCGTGATCTCTTGGCTTAATTTAAAAAATGCATATTTTTGCAGTAAAGTCGGGTAGTATATATATATCACATTTTGAATGCATTAATATTTCTTATATGTTGAATTCATGTTTATAAAAAGTAGAATGTGACATCATAGTATCACAACCGTGTTCGTAAAAATTTTTGTGTGCTCAAAGTCTAGTGTGACCACGGCTTTAGGCCTACAATTAGGCCATTAGGACATTTTTTTTTTTTTTGCGGTGTATTCAGTGTTCGTGGAATCGCAAAAAAAATTACCAATATAGGCATATTCAATGTATTACAAAGAAGTAAAGTCTAAATCATGCTTATAATTTTGACAAAAGTGGCATTTGAGAAAAAAAATTAAATTGATCAAACCGTGACTCAATCTTTTAACAGAGCCCTGTTTGGACAGACATAAATGCGCACACAGTGGGCGCACTATTTCTTTAAAAGTGGTCAGTGGAAACTAATTCTCATGTAATTTTCACAGTGGTCAGATCACGGAGAATGCTATTATTGGGGTCGTGCACTACACACGGAGCTTTAATGATGGCCGTTCAGCCATGGAGGAGATGCCATTGTCGAGGTTTAGTTAATTGCAATCAGGGCCGTGAGTGGATGATGCTTGTGACTTTCATTACAAGAATGTCTGAATGAATCCAGGAGGAAATAGGCTGCGAAGACGTGCGAGCACGCCCATACTCGCTCACGCACACACACACAACCTGATGAGAACACAGACATCTGAGCAGGTGTGTTTGCTTGGCCATCTCTGTTGAGGGAATAATCAATAAAGACTCTCCCAGCAGCTCTTTCATTAGAGGAAGAATAATCGTTCCAAGCAAAGAAGCACCCCAGCTTCCTACACTGTGTGTGTTGTGAGTGTGTGTGTAAGTAGAGTGGCTGTGTGAACTAAATTTCTCATTACAGCCATCTGGACTCTTTCTACACAGACTACGGCTTCTGCTGAGCAGTCTGTGAAACAACAGAGATCCCGAGGGTGACACACACAACCGAGTCTGATCTACTGAGGCTAACAGGCAGAGCCGCTGAGGAGTGTAAACTTTCACAGGGAGAAAAATGGACCATGGCTGCATGGAAGATAAGAGGGAAGAGAATACAAACCACGAGCGATCCGCAGCACCCTCATGATGCGAATGATGGTGGGGTTGATGGGAAGGGAAGCGTTGACCTCAATTTCCTCCAGTGTTATGCCCATTATAGACAACAGAACAATGGCAAGATCTAACTGGTTCCACCTGCATAAAGACACATTATGTTAATTCATATATAAGAATAATGCTACCTTTAAGTAATGTCAGAATGATTGTACACTACTATTCCAAGTGTTGGGGGTCTGTATTTTTTTTTTTCAAAGAAAGAAATTATTACTTTTATTCAGCAAGGATGCATTAAATTAAACTGCATAAAATGTAAATGCTTTAGAATTATAGAGAGTTTTGACAAAAACATTACACAGTGCAACAGCTTTAAACTCTGATAATAATAATAATAAAATGTATATATTTCTTGAGCACCAAATCACCATATTAGAATGATTTCTGGAGTAATTCATGCTGAAAATTCAGCTTTGCAATCAAAGGAATAAATCTAATTTAAATATACTTAAACATAAAACAGTTAAATTGTAATAATATTTCACAATACTACAATTTTACTGTATTTTTGATCAAATGAATGCAGCTTTGGTGAGCATAAGAGACTTCTTTCAAAAAAAAAAAATCGTAACAACCCCAAACCAAGATGAGTTCACATGAATGTTGCATTTACCTTCTTTGGATTAAGAATTAAATTGTTTATAATTTAGTTTTGTTGTCATTGAAATTTATTTTGTATTAATGTTGTGTACTGTTGATGAACAACTGTCAGATTGCCAAAAACTCTTACACACACGTTTATGAGGTGACAGTCTTGAGCAACAAAACTACATTACCCATAATTCTCTGTGACAGCACAAAAATGTTAAAATACATTGTTAAAGCATCAATTGCACACAGAATGTGCATCCTTTATTTTTTTGTAGCAATTGCCTTTGTCAATAAGCGAAAAAGAATACAACTTCCTCAATCTTACACTAACAGAAAAGTACTTGAAAGTAGCATTGTATCCTTAAAAAGTGTGTAATACAATTCCAGGAGTCAAAACATGAGGGTTTGAGTCTCTCTGTAAGCAATGAAAATTTGAAATGATCAAAGAAACTTCATTTTGTGCAAATAACCCTTATTTGACCCTGGATGTTACTTCTCTTTTCCATAAAGTTTCTCAGCAGGTTCACTGTCTAAATATTCACGGCTAACTTTAAATAACTCCCTCTGAGGTTCAAATATAACACTGTCATGGGTGAGGTAGAGCCTAGAGTCTGTTTTAGGACACCTCAATTTGCTGGGGCCTGCAGCCATGAGAGGTGTTTCATTAGAAATGTTGGGAAATTGAAGTCAAATGATTACACAAAGCATTTCTACATTTTTCCCACCAGCTTCATTCGCTAAGGGGCCCAGTGATCAAAGTGTACTTCCATCCTCCATCCCTGCCGACTTGGAGCGTGTTGCGTGAAAGAACCAAAGTAACAGAAAGCCATTTCAAATGTTGTAAATCAATAAAAAGCCTTAAAGTTTCAACTCTTAAACCTTCACCTCCTGAACAACATGTTCTGAAATGTTTAACAGTAGTTTCAACACAGGGGAGGGCCTTTGGTGAGAGATTTGTTTTAAAATCATATCAATTATGTTATGTCAACGTTCTCATTAGAATACAAATAGCTGCTTTACATTTCCCTACACATGGATTAGGGATCTGGGAATTGACATGAAATGCTCTTTATTATGCTAATGAAAGAAAAAGCTGATTACATGAGAACTTCTAATGGCCTATCAACTTTACTAAAGGGACTAATTCACATATTGACTGATTATTCAAGACTAATTAAAAGAGTAATGGATCATTTAAACTCTATAGAGAAAATGTGTGTGTTACATTTTGCCTGCACATATTAAAACTGTAACATCAGGCATTTAGCACATCTTTGTCACTAATGTAAATATGCCATTTAGGAGGCTTTCTTATTGTTTGAGCCCCAGGCAGTATAATTTTGCATGCTTCAAGAAGGGTTTCTTTTACCAAAACCACAAGTGATATAAATTCGGTTGTTGTTTTCCACCACAGACGCCAGTGCATTCAGCCCATGATGTGCTTCTGACAGTCTGAGGCAAACCAAGGAATCTCAAAGCTGTGATATCATTTCAAAGGATGTGGCTTTAGGGAAACTAACAAACCCTATTGCGTTCACCAAAAAAAAAACAGAGATAGGGGCATTGGAGCACCTCCATGGCATGGTTTCAAATATAGCTATTGAATAAAAAATATGTAATTTGTATGTTTACACGTACATACAAATGAACAGATGAACAACTCATAAACTCATAAACTTATAAACAACTTATTTAAGTTCTAGGTGTACCCCGAAACTCAGCTCGCTCGTTTCGCAGAATCAGCAGCGGCTTGGCGCAGAACACCATCTTGATGTAGTGATAAATCTAAATGTTAAAAAGCGCAAAAAAGAGTTCATAATGTCACCCTTGATATAACATTTTCTGGAGTCTCTGTGGGAAAATGAAACGAAAAACAAAAATATGAAAATTTTTATTCCAGTTAGTTTTAAAGGCAAGAATTTTGGTTTTCATTATAGTTTTTTAAAATCTAGCATTCATAGGTTATGTTATTTTATTTTAGCTAATTAAACGTTTTTTCAGTTTTCCTTAAAACCATAACACGGAATCAAACGGGTTTATTTTATTTAGAATCAAATAACGACTTATTATGTATTACCACATTTTTACTTTATATTTCTTTAGAAAGAATGGTCATTTCTATTGATTTTCCACAGGCGAGTCTGGCACACCCTTAGCTCAAAGGTCAAGCTACGCCTATGGCTTTAATGTAAATTTTTTAATTGTTTTGGATCAACTACCTTAGGTGTAACTTTTGAGAGGGTCACGTCTACTACCTGTCCTTGAAGAAGCGACGGAATCCAAAGGCAACAAGCTTGAAGACAGACTCCAGCACAAATATGATTGTGAAAATGTAGTTACAGATCTTCAGAGCCTCGTCCAGGACCTGTTAAAGCAGATAAGCCACAAAGAGAATGTGATAGTGAAATTAACAAGCATATTTCCACTCCTTCAGAACAATAAATAAATACAAAAAATGTAGTCTATGAATGGCCAAATAGGTCACTCCATAATCAATCAGTGGAAAAGATTATGAGTTTTCAAAGGTGGTTAGATTAGCACAAAGAAAACAGCACTCATTAGCTGGCATCTTCAGGGTCTGACAGTCAGTGGACATTGCCAGGGATCTAGCCTTCCCTCGTACGTAATTAAGGCCAGGCTAAGTGTGACGACGCACCAGAAAATCTATTGATTTTGTTCACGGAATGAGAGTGTTAGTGGTCAATCCCCTTTGCTCCACTTGCTCCAAGATTTTGCAGGCCAATGGGGCTCTAATTAAAACAGACTGCTATTTATAGCCACAGATGAGGTCACGGACCTCCATTAATGATGGGTGAAAATCTTGAGAATCATCCCAACAGAGTTGACTAATAGGGATAGTAAACAATAGTTTTGATTTAAGGTAAGATATACCTATGGAAGCTTGTTTCTGGCACAGGTAATTGCAACCTTTTAACTCACAATTCTGACTTTTTTTTCTCGCAATTGCAATTTTATATCTAACGATTCTGACTTTATAACTCACAATTCTTCCTTTCTCAGAATTGTGAGACATAAACGCAATTTTTCTCAGAATTGCAAGTTTATATCTCGCAATTCAGATTTTTTTTCTCAGAATTGTGAGCATTTGCGAATTGCGAGATATAAATATATAAATGCGAGATATGAAGTCAGAATTGTGAGATATAAACTAATAATTGCGAAATAAAATAAAGGTAATTGCAGTCTCGCGATTGTGAGTTTGAGGGCCCTATTTTAACGATCTGAGCGCATGGACTGAAGCGCATGGCGCAGGTGCACTTAGGACGTGTCCGGATCCACTTTTGCTAGTTTAACAACAGAAAAAAATGGTTGGCATGCCAGGCGCATGGTCCAAAAGGTTTGTGTCTATTAATGAATCATGGGTGGGTTTTGGGCGTAACATGCAATAAACCAATCAGAGTCTCATCTCCCATTCCCTTTAAAAGCCAGTTGCGCTTGCACCATGATGGATTCTCTATTTACATGGTGGAATTTGCGAGCGGAAAGACTGAACACTTCTCCAGAGAGGAATCCTTTTATTTTTAATATTTAAAAATGTTTGTGTGCTGGTGCGTATCCCTGTGTGTGTAACAAGCAGAGTGTATGCGCGTTGTGCACCCGCCTATTGGCGCATATTACTAACGCGCCCTTTAAATAACACAAAAAATACTGCGTTTTCAGTTGCCTCAAAATAGCAACGCGCCAACAATGCGCCTGAACACACCTCGTTTTCAGACCAGCAAGCCCATAGGCGAACAGATGGGCGCGAGTGCATGTGCTATTTAAACAACGTGGAGCTGGATGTGAAAATGATAACTGCGTCAGGCTGAAACTAGCATAAAACACTTGCGTCGCATTGTGCCGGGTGTATGATAGGGCCCTATATCTCACAATTCTGCGAAAAGATGTCAGAATTGCGAGTTATGAAGTCAGTATTATGAGATATAAACGCGCAATAGCGAGAAAAAAAGTCCGAATTGTGAGTTATAAAGTCAGAATTGCGAGATATAAACTCACAATTGTGAGAAAAAAGTCAGAATTGCGAGATAAATTAAATATGATTAAAATAATATGTTATAGACAAATTTTTCTTCTGCACTTTTTCACTTTCCCTAAAAAGACATATATATTTAAGACAGAGATATTTATTACCTTCCATAGGCTAGCAATTGAAAGAACCACTAAACTATCAAGGGTAATTTATAGTGGTCTTTTTCCGTCAAAGGTGACCTTTGTCATAAAGGAATAAAAAAGCAGTTCAGAACATATTATACCACCCAAATGATTTACAAAATCCAATCTAAACTCCCAGAACTTATCTGCAAACTCAAGTTATTGTTTTAGTCCTCTATTGAATATTCATGAATTGTCTCTGCAGTGTTATGCGGGGGGGAAAAGACTGATGAGGGAATATGCATAAATTTCAGTGCATACACTACAGTGTGGTTTATTTTGGTAAAGCATTGCTCTCATAAGGCTTTTTTACACACAGGCAATGGCACAAAATGTCCTGGAGCAGCACAATGAAAGTGCAAATAAGTATAATAATATAAAGAAAATGATATACTCACCACTATGATATAATCAAAGTGCAGTATAGCAAAAAGAGTCCATAAACATTATCTGCCTAATCAGCAAATATTATGCAGATCAATAAAGTGAGATAACGGTGAATTAAACTTACAGTAACATTGTCTGCATTGAGTTCATTTCCTTAATGAAATATCAACAAGCGCATGCACTCTCACTGCTCTACTACCTTAGGTTGCTGGTAGTGCTCCATGGACATGGTGATGACATTGAGCCCGATGACAATCGTGATGAACAAGTCCAGATAGTGGCTGGTGCACATCTTGTGGATGAGAAGCCGTGTAGGTGAGTAATCTGAGTAATAGGGTTTACTCTGGGCTTCTGAAAAACCATGGGAATAGGGAGGAAGCATGAAATAACTGTACTGAAACAAACATTGCTTTGTACACACTCATGCCCACACTGAGAAGAGAGGGGAAGAGGGAAATAACCAGTGGGAAAGAGAAGAAGCTAAGAGATAGATCATATGTGTATAAGTTCACCCAGGAATGAAAATGTACTTGCTCATCCTCATGTTGCTCAAAAACCTTTCAGACTTTATTTTTATCTGTAAAACACTAAAGGAGAATTTCTGAAGACTGTGCTGGCTGCTCTTTTCCATGCAATTACAAATGTTAATATTGTAATTGCTCTGGGGTCTAGAGCTTTCAGTCTCTTAACATGCCGCAAACGCACCATAAAAGTATAAAAGTGGCCCATATGACTTGTGTATCATTTTAAAGTTCTGATGCGTTATGACTGCGTTGTGTGAGGAATAGAGTGAATCAGAGTTAATCATTGCAACTGAATCTTTAAGTCAGTGAGTTGAACTTGAAAACTGGATCAGTCCAATTTGTGAGAGAATCATTTAGATTAGTTTTATGAACTGGATCATTCACTGATTTCACTCAATTCATTTACAAATCTTTCAAAAGTTTTCAGCGAGCAACAACAAATTTGACCTGCTTTTTTTCACACAATGCTATATTGTATGACTTCATATGACTTGTAATATAGTGCATGAGTTGCATGGACCACTTCTATGATACTTTGGTAATGGTGCTTTTGATGAGCTTGAAAGTCTTCAAAATTTCTCTTTAAATAGTGCAGAATAAAGTCAAATGGGTTTGGAACAAAATGAGGGTGAGTAAATGGCCATTTTCACTTTCGCGTGAACTTTTCATTTAACCGTGATTGTTTCTGTGGACTATGCCAAATCAAAGGCAGAGAAGCCCAAATTGAGGCGTCACTGTGCCTGAGACCTGCTCACTCACAGATACCTAAACAAAACAAATTGTCCTATTACATCATGGACTTTCTAATGAGACATTAACACATCTCAATTCCACAAGGACGGACTTGTGCATTAGCTAGTTTTGCTGATCCATTTCTATTCTTGTGTTTTTCCTCTATTTTTTTGCTGAGGACAGAGAGGACTAGAGGGATGGCAGAGCAGCGGGGGGCCGGGGGGGCTTATCGTCCCGAAACACAGACAGGGCTGTGAGTGGCAGCTGTGTTCCCTGTGGTCCTGTCAGCCCATTAAGGCAGGCTTTTCCTGGCAACAGCCACTGGACTGAAGGAACAGGTGCTGCATTCAACCTTTTCTTTTTTATATATAATGGAGCCACATCAGCAGTATTTGTTTAATCACATGGCTGCTCCCCACTGGATAGTGAATTTGAGTATGACTCATCTAGAACATGTCCAAATGATTTGCTTGTTAAAGGTGAAGTAATGTTTTGGATGTTAATCTCAGTTGAACATGTAGAGATTTCTACAAGTAAGCCATTGTCTTTGTTTTTTTGCGTTCCATACAGACTTTGAATTAGCATTTATTTTTATATTTTCAGATTTCATTTAAATTTTATCTTAAGTTTTAGTATTTTTGTGATGTTTTCTTTTTTAATATTTCTATTTAGCTTTAATTTATATTTACTTCAGTTTTAGTTTTAGTAATTTTAGTACTTCAACTTATTTTATTTCAGTTAGTTGCCAAGGCAACATTTCTAGTCATTTCTTCATTTAAGTTACTCATTTGATATTTATATATTTTATTTAGTGCTGTCAATCAATGAAAAAAAAATAACTAATTAATGTGCACGATACTGGCACGCGTCTTTCTGTGCATTGTGTGTGTGTCACACAGACAGGACATTCACAGACAGCACGTTCTCTTTTGTCTTGTCGCCGCACTTAAATGGTTTAAAAGCATTTGCATGAATAAGAGCGTGATCATATAATGTAACGCTAGCCAAAGGAAGATAGAAAAACAGATGCTGCGTTAATTGCGTTAAATATTTTTTACGCGTTAAACTGAAAAAATTAATCGCATGCGTTAACACGCTAATTTTGACAGCACTAATTTTATTTCAGCTTGATTTCAATTAACAAAAGCAAATTCATAGCTTTAGTTAACAATAACAACACTGGGAGTGACTCTTTCAGCAGGTTAAATAGATACGCCATTTGGTCTTGAGTGAGTCGTTGATTCATTCAATCAACTGATTTGTTCAAAAAAGCCAACTCATTCAGGAACAAAACAAGTCACTGGCTGAATTTGAAACATACTAGCATACCGTTCTACTACTTCCATATAAAAATATGGCAAAATAGTAGTATTATAGTAGAAGTATATAGTAGTATAGCTATTTTGAATTCACCAGCTGTTTGTATGAGTAAGTCATTGAATCACTGACTCAACCGATTTGTTTGAAAACACTGAACAAAACGCCACTACTGTTTTCTGCTCAAAAACATGAAACAGTTCTGGTTTTGACTTTGTTTGGAACGGTCCAAAAAAATGATATTGTCTCAAATGTTAGATACTTAATATTAACTTCTTTATTTAACGTATAAAAGCAATATCACAATCGCACACTCAGCACTCCTTTGCTCGTGTCCTATTTCTTAAATATGCATGTGACGTATATGAGGTCACTCTGTTGTGATTTCTCAGGACAAGATGTCAGCAACACCGGTTCTGCGGGTAATTACTAAAGGAATTTTTTAGCCCATCTGGCTTTAATTTCCCTAATTGGAGCCATGCTCCTGGTGTTTTTAAATGTGCTGACTCAACATTACCATTGCTTCATAATGTACAGCTTATGAATCTTAAATATCCAGCCTTGGCTAAACATTGCCACTTTGGTTGTTATTTATTTATTTATTTATTCTATTTTATTGCTATTTTTATGACTCCTAGGATCTAACAAGATCTGCGATGAAGTCAATGTTCTGCTCTTTAACCCATGTGTTCTAAATTACTTTATTTGGGCTGCAGACAACAGCATCCAGGGGGGCAGCAACCAAAACCATTCAATTGGGACCAAAAACAGTTACTGTGTAGACTGCCCCAGTTTCAAAGGTGCTCAATTACGGAGGGATGGGAACAGGTGTATGTTCACAGCCTGGTTTTACAGTAGACAGGTCAGCTCCCACAGGACATACCCACTCATCTACTTCCCTCCTACCTTCTGTAGTGAGACTCTCTCCCTTTGTGCACTTTCATTCAAAAAAGCGAATCTTGTAAGATCTTAGTTTTGTTTGGCTTACATTGCTAATTCCAATCCTCCTAAGCACAAGAATAATACTAATAAATTAGTGACAGAGGGAAAGCGGTCTCCATAACCGGATGTTTATATCTAATGAGTACTGCACTGAGTTTAACGAAAGAGTTTCATATAAGATGGCCTTTTGTGCCCCAACTAAAAAAAGCTGGGAGAAAGTGAAGGACTTGGCATCCTACTGTATTTACAGATAATGGATTGAACTTTTTTTTTCCTAGTGGCAGCGGTGCCACTCTGATGTCATGCCATTGCAATGGGTCCAGCTAACATCCACATCAGCCAAATCAGCTTTAAAGAATTTAAAGAGAAGGAAAATGGATTAAAACTATTTTTAACCAACACAAGAATGAAATAGCGATGGAGAATGTGGGTCTGGGACCTCTCCATCTCTGTCTCTATTTTTGTGGCACAAGCTAATGATACCATGACTATGATTTAATGAGACACTCTTTGCTTAGATGGCAATTTTAGCCCATTCCAATTCCATCTATGAATACATTTGAGAACGACGGACAGATAATTGGGTGAGGCAATTGAAGGTTTTGGGCTGAATGATACCACATTTGAATATAGCCACAAAACACTGGTCGCCAACCATCCTGGACATGTTATGTGCTAAAACTCAGTGCAAAACCCATCAACCCCCAAAAAGGAGGGTACGACAACAAATCTCTTGGCATTTTCGTCCCACTGACACTTCATGCTGGTCTTGATGCTTTCGACATGATTCTGGTTTTGCCGCAGCTCACGTGCACTTGGAGAAAAAAAAGCTCTTAAAAGAAACTTTAAATTGAGGAACTCTGGACCCCATAAAATTATTTACTAATGGAAAATGCATGAACACCCTACTTTTTAATATTTGCAAAAAGTATACTACTGATAGAGCCATCACAAAACAAGATGCTGATATGAATCTATGAATATAAATTATACATTTAAAATGTAAATAAATAAATCAGTAATCAATTGTACATGATTTATTTTAGGGGGGAATCTTCCCATCTTTTAGGAGGTCCAAAGTCCTTTCAGAAATATTTTAACAATGCACAAGAGAAGAGAGAAGAGAGAGGATGTGGAAGGTGTAAATCCAAGAAATTAACCATATAGCAGCTAGTACCTTAGAAGCCAAGTCAGTTGGGAAATACAGACAAACTCTGGTCCATTATCAACATTATTTGTACTACAAACACCATAAAGATTTGCAAAATAATATAATAATAACAGTTATTTAAATAAATAATTTTGAGGGTCTAAGGGTGAGGGTCTAAAGGTGGACATCACCAATGTCCTGATGTTGATTATTCATGTTAAGGTTGACATATCCCTATAAAGCGATGCTTACGACAAACTACACCACTAAGAAATATGTTTGAGAAAGATCTGTCCATTATGCAGACTTCATGAGTCATGTGGGGTGAAAGTCATGAGCACTGGGGAATTGTGGGCAGTGGGAGGACTAGACTGTTATTTAAAGGAAGAGCTAGAGAAAAATTCTAAAGCCTGCATGGCAAAATGTCAGACAAAAATAGAAAGGGAAAAAGCAAAGATGATAAAAACAGCCATCTGAATAGGGAAGGCACCAAATTGCAGCTTCGTTCACTCTAAGCCGAATGGTTTTTAATTGAGGCTGGTTTTACCCCCCTGAAGTGCATGGTCAATGAGTTGCTCCTAAAGTAATGAGTCGATGTCTGCTGGACATACTGCTGATGCACCCAATTTTAAAAATTTGTTTGGCAGATACACTTTTTTTTATTTGGCACAATATGCCAGCACACACAGAGTCAAAACCAACAGGAAATGACAGACTAAATGCCTTCTTAAAACAGGCAAAAGAGTGAAAAATAACAGAGGAGGAGGAGAATTTTTAAGCAAAACAAAATTATTATAAGGGGAATAAATCAATCATATATTCAGTGATGGGAGGGCATGGTAAAGAAAATACATTCACACACAAACACAGGCAAACATATACTGTAGAATAGACTAGGGTGATACGAAAAACACAGACACACATATAATATATCATGCTGGCAGACGTGGCAGACAAACCACACTTTCTTTCTGAGTCTGACTTGAGCAAGATGGGCCATCTGAGATGGAGGTAGAATGGCAGAGGCTGGTGGATGGGCAACGGTGATGATGTGCAGAGGGCCGCAAGATTGATGTCATTCTATATTACTCAACATGAGAGGTTAGTTTGACATATCTGACAATCGAAACCTGTTCTCATTTGAGGTAATATGTTTGGTACGTGACAGTTAACAGAAAAGGGAATTTTTTATTATAAAACCTCCAAATGCAAACACTGTTGGTCCAGAGAGAGTAACTGCATATTTGAATCATTAAAATAAAAAATAAAAGGATCACTATTATCACTTTCAGCTCATACTTTTCAGTCTAACAGAAAAAAAAAAATCAAGTCAACTATAAAAATGCATTTGCAAGCTACAGTTTTAAAGTAGCTTCCCCAACACTGGTTGTTACTTATGTTGTAGTACTCTACATTTATAAGTCGTTTTTTGATAAATGCATACAGTCAAACCGAAATTTATTCAGACACCTTCAACATTTTCTCACATTATCACAGTTTATTCGCTATAGTTTCGAAAATTGTAATAAAATATGACAAGAACTCAGAGTTAAACTGTGTCAGAACAAATTCATCTTGATAATGTCAGATAACTTTGATAGAAAGGTATTTAATTGATTACAATCAACCAATCAGCTGTCAGCTGTTAAATTTAAGTACACAATTAGATAATACCAATTTAGGTCAACCAATTACTAAGCAATGCTTAATTTTGTTCAGTCTGTGGTGTAAAAGGTCGCATTAGCAATTAAAGAAAACACTTAAGCAAAACATGGTCAGGTCAAAGTGTCTGAATCATTTTGGTCCCAAATTTTTAGCAATTTTACTGGTAGTCCACTGTATGAAGAATTTTTGGGTATAATATGTCACAGTTTATGTTTACTTTATTTTGGGTTAGGGTGGGGTTAGGGTTAGGGTTAATGAACTATAGTGTCCTGCACTAGTAAAAAATGATATCTGGTGTCTGAATAATGTTTGGTTTGACTGTATATCTGGCCATATATGAAGTGAAGTGACGTGAAGGCCAAGGTAACCCATACTCGGAATTTGTCCTCTGCATTTATCCCATCTAAGTTAATGCACACACATTAGGAGCAGTGAGTAGTGAGCGCACACACTACAAGCCGTGGACACACACACCCGGAGCAGTTGGCAGCCATTTACTGCGGCGCCCGGGGAGCAATTGGGGATTAGGTGCCTTGCTTAAGCACCTCATTCATTACCTGCCGGTATTGAGAATCGAACCCGCAACCTTCCGACTCTCTAACCATTAGGCCACATTATATATATTAGGTGTGGTCACATTAGCAAAAATTAGGTGAGCAAAAAAAGTTAATTTATGAAGTACAGCTCACACATAAGTCACTTTCAAGCCAAGCAGCTATTTGTTGGTCAACGCAGCGAATTTGTGAAATCTGCAAGTGGAAGTCTTTCCTGGATTCCTATTAAAATGACTAGATTTTGTCCGCGAAAATTCACAGAACAATGGTAAAAAAAAAAAAAAAAAAAAAAAACTGCACTTTTACTGATTCTGCTAAAACAAACAAAATTTACATGACCAATCACAAACATCTATAATCTATAACCACCGATACATTAGTTTCAAACACAGATCACTTGTGCTGCTCAAGTGGTGCTACTTCAACAGAATATCTTTACCTCTTCCCCTGTTATTTTCTCTCTATAGCTCACATGGCTTGTTTAACCACCCAGACAGGGTTACATCCCGCTCTCGGCTGGTATTTGTCAAGCCTCCACTCCCACAACATGACAAACAAGCCAGCCATATCAGTACAAATTCTCTGTGAGGTTACAAGAAGATCAAGATGCACTAAAAGGTTACAGCAACTCTTGCAGAAGACTTTTAACTCCATTCTCTATCTATTCTGTTAATAAACCTACTTCCTACAGAATGAACCATGAAGACCCATAAAGAGATTAGCTGCACTTCTTGCCAAAAGGCATGAGTCTGCTGAAATGTAGGACACTGTGTGCATTTTAAATCAGAATCAAACTAAGTTGAATATTTCTTGTACCCTCACCCGAGGTAGAAATTAATCCAGTTAATGAGCATTTTTTATTTATATACAGTATTTCAAGATGGTTACATGAACTTTATACCACCCACCCATGCATTTCCTAATCACAAAGAGCTTAAAATATGTGTAATGTCCAAATGCAACTCTATTAGAATGTCAATAGAGCTGACAATAGAGCAGGTAAAGGAGCATAGCATGACATATATCGGAGCAAAAGTAATTCTTTCAGCTGAAAACTTTATGCCATCTGTTCAATTTGGGGGACTGTTGCTTGCCCATGTTACATAAAGAAGACTTTGAGTCATTTTCACTTGCAGTAGGAAGAAAGGAAATGGTGTTTGGAGCTGCCAGGTTACATAAGAGACCGTGCTGCCTTCTGCTGCCAAGAGTGGAGGTTACACGACACTTAGTAATTTAATTTTCTCCCTCTGTCATTCGCTGTCTCATTGCTCCCCCAGTATCAGTATCAGACTATATACTAGTGTGCTAGAGATGAAAAGATAGATAGGTAGGTCATCCCCAGCTCTACAAGGGTGCAGAAAGACCAGTTAAATAAATACAGTATGCTTCGTTAAGGTGAATTTGCTGTCGGGGGCTAGTTTTTCATATAAATGTGACTAGATTCTGTGCATGGAACCCAATTGAATAGGCCTGTAGGCCTGCAGAAGTAGAACGTCCATTATTTATGAAGTTCTACTGCACACATCCCAGTTCATTAATTAGGTATTTTAGCTAATTAGATTGCGCTTACAGCTATGAATAAGAATGTAGAATGCCAGAAAAGCTGAATTAAAAAAAAAAAAAAAAATAGGGTCATTCTCAAAGTATGGTGACAAACATGAGCTTGCAGTCATGAAAAAAATTAAATATTCATGATAGGCCATGTAAAAGAGATTGTTCTATAATCCAACACAATATTGTCCCCTTCATATGGTACTTATGACATTTATAATAATTTATTTTTTATTTATTTTGTTTTGAGTTAGGCAGCAAAAATAAACAAGATATATAATATAAATAATAATAAATAATGCAAAGTAGTTATTTCTTATTTCAAGCAATTACTATACTTGAAAATCCTAGCGTGTTTTTTGTCGTTGCCACTTGCTTTTGGCTTGCTCACTGGGGGGTTGTCTAGCACAGTTTTTCTTGTCATTTTATCTTCTTTGTTTTTATATTTTCTATTAAGCTGCTTTGGAACAATATGCAAACCACTATGTAAATAAATTTGAATTAAATATTTACAAAGTAAAGAGTAAGAAGAAGCTATTCTTCAGTGTTTGGTGATTTTTCACATCACATTGAAAAAGTTGATTTACCTTAAATATGTCACTCCATAATTTGATGTTACACGATTTAATTTAAAAAAGGAGTTAAATGGCATAATGTACTTTATTCATTGTAATCAGTGTATGCTAATTGCCAATTAGTATGCCTCATCAATTATATGTTTTGAAATCTACAGTACATCATCTTTCATGAAAAATAATTTGATTTTACACTGATTTTACATCCTTTGCTTCATCTTTGAAATAAAATAAAATAAATATCAGAAGTTAAGTCATTCCTTGCGATTAATAATAATGTCATGGTATTAATATACATACCATCAGCTTTTATGGGAGAGAAAAAAAAAAAAAAAAAAAAAAAATCACCATCCTGATTTTAAATGGATGAAAAATGTAAACATCCCTCGATAGTAGCAGGATAAGAATTATTATATGCTGCAGCCGAAAAGGACTTACTGCAAATCAGATGTTACCTAATCAAGGACACCTCCAAATGATATGCCTTGTTAATATAGTGTGTCCGGAAAAACTGCTGGCAGAACACATTTCTGATGAGGCACCTCAGAGAACGGCTAATAAATGGTGACTGGGGGAGGACACAGGTAGAGGAGAGGCAGATGGTTTCAGCCCTACTGCAGTGTGATATGATTAACCAGCCCTTTGATCCCATACTTGAGCATACAGCAGCGACGGTAGTCCAACGGGAGGGGAAAAGAAGCTAATCGAGAGAGACAGACTGGTAGGGGGTAACACCCCCACCTCTCGCAAAAAGAAATCCAAAACAAAATTATAAAATATGCTGAGGCACAGTGTAACTGGACAGTTGAGTAATTAACACGTTGCCTTCTAATTAGAAGCAAAATGAAGCCTGTCATTTTCCATCCCAAATGCGACAACATAACCCAATCTTTGTGTAAACAATGCTGACACGTGCAACTGTGAACTGTGTTTAATATATGGAAAAAGTGTGATCGATACACTCGACATATGTTAATCAATGGTTACACCTTTAGGCTAATCTGCAGAGCTCTCATGTTAGAATATATAAGCGTATACAACTTCATAAACAATGTCCCTATCCCAAATGGAACTCTAAGCTCTCGCAATCTTCCCCCGAGTCCACACTTTAAAGACATAATGCAGCTTCGACTGTCGGGTAGAATGTAGCGTGATGCGGAGCGCGTGGGCTCGGCACAAGTGCGCTTCGAGGGCGCATCGGCTGAAAAGGGGGCACTCGTGAGCACCCTTGTGAAACCTAAAATGACAAATGTGACACCCTACGGTCTCCGCAAGTACACATGAAGTGTGCCGATTGGGACAGGGCCAAACACCCCTTTCCCACCAACATGGTTCTGTTGCGGGTTCCCGGTCTGTGTCCGTTTTCTCAAACAGCTTTGCAGCTTTTCCACTGCAGAAAAATGGGTTATGGACCGGAAAGACCGTTTTAACTCTGGCCCTAAAAACTTGCTGGTCTTGAACGGAGCCAGGGAGCGGATAAATGCTGACACTATCTTGTTGAGCAATCTTATAACGTTGCATTATATTGCTCTTTATACACCGATCAGGCATAACATTACGACCTAATATTGTGTTGGTCCCGCTTCCCATAGTGCATCCTGGTGCCATGTGTTCCCCAGATAAGCGACGCACAAGCACCCGGTCATCCACGTGATGTAAAAGAAAACGTGATTCATCAGACCAGGCCCCCTTCTTCCATTGCTCTGTGGTCTAGTTCGGATGCTCTTGTGCCCACTGTTGGCGCTTTCAGCGGTGGACAGGGGTCAGCATGGGCACCCTGACTGGTCTGCGGCTATGCAGCCCCATACGCAACAAACTGCGATGCACTGTGTATTCTGACACCTTTCTATCAGAACCAGCATTAACTTCTTGAGCAATTTGAGCTACAGTAGCTCGTCTGTTTTATCGGACCACACGGGCCAGCCTTCGCTCCCCACGTGCATCAATGAGCCTTGGCCTACCATGACCCTGCCGCCGGTTCACCACTGATCCTTCCTTGAACCACTTTTGATAGATACTGACCACTGCAGACCAGGAACACCCCAAAAGAGTTTTGGAGATGCCAAAGTTTTGGAGATGCTCTGACCCATTTTTCCTGCTTCTAACACATCAACTTTGAGGACAAAATGCTCACTTGCTGCCTAATATATCCCACCCACTAACAGGTGCGGTGATGAAGAGATAATCAGTGTTATTCACTTCACCTTCATAATGTTATGTCTGATCGGTGTATATATAAAACTATATGTGCGAGAGAGACCCAACGTGTGAGAGAGCGAGTGAATCAACGGTTTCAGTTTCAATATGTCTCCAAAAATGAATGAGAGTACCAGAGCCACCAGTTAGCTAGAATCACTCCCGGTGCTGTGAACAGCAAAACAGAAGTGCCACACTGCCTGCACAAACACCGGGACGCGCAATGTTTTTTTAGACTGGATATAGTCAGGTAAACAACACATAGTAGCATTACATCACTTTTCATTCTTCAAGTCTGTGGAAACACGCGGCCGGTTCGCAACAGGCTCCAGTTCGCCTGGCCGTGAACAGGCTCTGGCTCCAGAACACAAACCATTCTGGAAAAGGGGTATATATTAACCACATTAGAAGTGCATTCAGTCGCTGCATCCGAATATGCCTACTTCCATACTATATAGTATGTGAAAAACAATATGGGCCCTATTTTAACGATCTAAGCGCATGGTCTGATGCGCATGGTGCAGGCGCACTTAGGACGTGTCCGAATCCGCTTTTGGTAGTTTAACAACGGAAAAAACAGTCGGAGCGCCAGGCGCATGGTCCAAAAGGGTTGTACCTAGTCTCTTAATGAGTCATGGGTGTGTTTTGGGCGTAACGTGCAATAAACCAATCAGAGTCTCATCTCCCATTCCCTTTAAAAGCCAATCGCGCTTGCACCATGGTGGATTCGCTATTTACATGGCGGAATTTGGGAGCGGTAAGACTGAACACTTCTCCAGAGAGGAATCCTTTTATTTTTAATATTTAAAAATTTTTGTGTGCTGCTGCGCGTCCCTGTGTGTGTAATAAGCAGAGTGTATGTGTTTTGTGTACCCGCCTATAGGCGCATATTACTAACGCGCTCTTTAAATAACACAAAAAAAACTTAGTTTTCAGTTGCCACAAAATAGCAACACGCCAACAATGTGCCTGAACACACCTCATTTTCAGACCAGCACGCCCATGGGCGAACAGATGGCCGCGAGTGCATGTGCTATTTAAACAGCTTGGCGCTGGACGTGAAAATAATAACTGCGTCGGGCTGAAACTAGCAAAAAACACTTGCGTCGCGCCTGGCGTCGCATTGCGCCGGGTGTATGATAGGGCCCTACGTGTAGTATGTCCAAATTCATAGTATTCCTAAAACAGTAGGCGAAAAGTACTCGAATGACCTACTAAAGATTCTGAAGTACACATTCGATGGACACTTTACTGTCCCATGAAGCCACAGGAGAGGTTGCGAAGCACGTTTCAAACCAAATGTAGTATCTACTATATAGTATGCGATTTCGGATGCAGCAAGTATGTTTTTGTTTATTTTTTGCTTATTTATTCCAGTGGTCTTGGATGCTACACTGACACCTGGTGTGGATGCATTACATTTGTTTATTAGCTGCTGCCAATTCACAGCTAAGCTGTGTACACATTTTAATCACATACATATTTTTTTTTAAATAACTGAGTGCACCTATACTCTATATTTACACATAATTATGGCCAAATTTATAATAATTATCACATCAGTAGTTTTACTTACATAAAATCTCCAATAAAACACTGGTGATAAAACAAAAATTAAGGGGTTTTAAAATGGATAATTGAGAAAGGAAAAAAATAAATGTTTTGAAAGAACATTAGGTGAACAGGGGCAAGGAGAGGCAAAAGAAAGTTAGAAAGAGAGAGGGGGGGGGGGGTTGTGGAGAAAAGTGAGGCAGAGGAGAAGAAAAGAAAAAGGGGTTCATGAGGGAGCTCTTGTTCACCAAGGCAGAACACAGATAGAACGGGGGAGATAAGAGTCTCTCAGCTAAACTGAGAACAACACAAGTAAACATGTTCCATGCACAAAAAATATTCCGCTTTTTGTGTTACATAACTGCCATATATATATATTAGATTTGAAAACTGTCATAGACATTTGTTTCTGCACAACAGATCAATGGATCCAAAAAATGAAATGCCATTTCGGTCAGGTTTACTTCATTTTCAGTTAAATTTGGCTAATACTAGGGCTGCAACAACTAACTGATAATAACTGAAAATGAAAATAATCGACAATGAATTTCATTATTAGCGAGCGAGTGAGTAAATGTCGCTATTACAGTTACATTTTCATAACAAACATCAAATTTAGGTTTAAAATGGGGAGTAATTGAGACATGAAATGCTACAACAGCATGAATAACAATGAGCAATGTTTTTAAAAATAACTTTATATTTTAAAAGTAATATTTTAAACTTACATTATATAGACTTTAATCTGCACATTGTCTAAACAGTTCATCTGCACATTATTCATATAAATAATCAACAGATGAATCGATAAATCAAAATAGTTGTTAGAAGCAGCCCTAGCTTATACATACTTGAGAAGTACAGGGAACAAATATTGTATTGTATCCTCTTATATACAAACAACTCAGCTGTACTCAAGTTACTGTATCAGTTAAAATCATGTGGAGCAGCCCAGTACAGCAACATTTTCTTAAGTCAAAGTGGAACAAGTGTGCCATACAAACAGTCACAAATGAGTTTCAACACGTCATGCAGCCTCTGAACAACAGCAAGGTGTGGTGTTGTGTTTAGCAAGTCAGTAACTTTTGAAAACAGCGTTATGGGGTAACATCACAAAACGAAGTGAATCACTATGCCACAACATCAAACCGATGAGAGAACTTTAAAGCAGACAGATCAATAAAAGCTAAAGACATTAACAGTGATACTCTTCCCTTCGAACAGTCAGCCACAGTGCATCACATTGGGGGCAACATCGAGAGATCGGACCTATAATACCACCAAAGCACTTACTGCAGGCTGAGGTGATTCATCAAGAACTATAACCATATTTATAAAAAAAACAAAAAAAAAAAACATTTGCGGTTTTTCTATCCCTTTCTCTCTCTATCCATCCCCTGTGTGAGCTTAAGGCTGGGCTGGCTGGAACTGGTGATGAGGTGTGGAAACCGGACATACACACTTCCACAGACAATTCTTGTGTGGCCAGATCAGATCTGATGAGGTGAGAACATGGGCGCTGATGGTGCCCTCCCACCCGGTGTCCCCCCTCCCTCATCCCAAACCACCACCACGGTGAACACATAGACATGCCATATACAATCTGTACCTTGTGTGTGATCAGGACTGGACCAACTGACACCGGTCAGCATTACATCTAGAAGAACGAAACCATGTTAATCAGGTATGGCAAAAAAAGAAACCATCAAAGGAGCTGAAATAGGATGGTTTTTCTGAGAGAATATGCTGGTGGGCATTCCAATTATTCTGAGTCCAAAATAACCCTATTGTTGTGTGTAAACTCTAATACTAAATCAATTTATCCCGGCTGTTTATGATCTAGAGTATTAGTCCTAGATAGTTGTGGACTTTGTGGATGGAAATATCTGACAAGTAAACTTCTTCAGTTTATGATAACAGTCATACCAACAAGTTCACCTGAAAGGAACCACAACTTTTCTGCTCAACTTTTTATAGCAAAAGTCCACAAAGTTACCTCAGGATATTTAGACATTATGTTCAAAAAGAAGTTTCAAAATATTAATCGAGCCAGGCAAGACTGACACGCGGTTTAATCCCATTTCCACCTTAGAAACCTGACACATCCCGTCAGACATTCACACCTACGGAAAATTAGATTTGTAGCAAAAAGAAAAGATGAAGAACTGAGCGTAAAATGAAGCACTTTTCCCTCTCCAACTAAAACTGATGGCATGATAGCGCTATAAAACAAAAGGACACACTAATCAGCTAATGCGCAAATCAAATATAGATCTTAATGAGAAAGTATGGTGTGATAGGACATTTAGAGAGGAATAAATTTGACCTTTGAACTGAGATTAAGTGATAAAAGTTGGTGTGTGCCAATGAGAATAGCTTTGTTTTCCTTGCATGAGTTTTAGCGACTCAGATGTTATAGTTTATAGATCACCTATTTACATCTGTATTTCTCAAGGGGTTAAAAAAAGAAATTCCCATTTTTAACTGTTGCTTAAAGATCAAAACATGCTGGACCAATGTCCAAGCCAATGTCAAAACAAGAGCTAGCACCCACACAGAGATCCTCAATGAAGTCATTTTAATGCTAACGCCTTGTGCTGAGAATAGCAGGAAGTGGAACCGAAAGAGAAGGTCATCAATACCACGCCGTGCATCCTGGGGAGGAGCATTGGAGCAGGCAGCTGATGGATGTAACCAATTTGAGTGTGACAAGACTGGATTTTTATTTACTTCTCAGACTGCACTGCCCTACATGCATGAGATGAGGAGGGTGGGCAGAGCCCTGTGGCAGGGGTCCACCACACACCCTGCTCTCTCAGTAAGCAGATCACCATGCAAGCCATGGGACATGCTCTATAGACGTTCCCAGGCAAAAGGGGGGCAAGCCGGGGAGTGGATTCCTAGCTTATTACGGGCCCGAGCATCTCATTCCTCATACGACGGTCACTCTAATTAGCATTAGCATCTAATTTAGCACGCGGTCAAATCAAAATGATCAAGCAGGACTCAGAAAGGTGTGGAAAGGCTACCGACCAGCTAGCTCCTTCTCCTTACTCCTTCTTTTTTTCTCCATGCGTTTAAGACGCTTCTCCTCGCGCCGTTTGGCTTCTTCGGCCTCCTGGTGCCGCCGGCACTTGTGAAAGTTCTCGACCACCACGCCGACAAACATGTTGAGCACGAAGAAAGCCACAATCAGCAAGAAGGAGATGAAATAGAGCAGCATCCATGGGTTGTAATTCATGATGGGCTACAACACATATAAGCACAACACGGGTTAATGTACAGAGAACATAGGTGGTTAAGCTAGTTAGGAAGTCTACTCAAGGCTCAACAGTAAAACACACACACACACAAACACACACATATACTCTGTGTTCCAAATTATTATGCAAGTGACATATCAGTAGGATTTCAGTACAACAAACATTCAGATTTTAGTTTTTAAAATAAACTGTTTGTTTGTTTTATTTCTCCATATCTTTTTTTAGATAACTGGTATCAATCTCAGACAGGTTTGTTAAATAGTTTGCCAGGTCTACTTAGGTAAATGGAAACCCTACTTTAAGAGGTTGTTTCACATTATTAAGCAAGTCACAGTTCTCATGCAATATGGAATATGGGTCAGTAAGAATTTTTTTTTTTTGTGCACAACTGCTTTCAACATTGATAATAAGAATAAATGTTTCTTGAGCAGCAAATCAGCTTATCAGAATGATTTCTGAAAGATCATGTGACACTGAAGACTGGAATAATGATGCTGAAAATTCAGCTTTGATCACAGGAATTACATTTCAAAATATATTCAAATAGAAAACAATTATTTTAAATTGTAATAATATTTCACAATATTACACTTTTTACTGTATTTTGGAACAAACAAATGAATGTTGGTGAACAGAAGAGACTTACACTCACCTAAAGGATTATTAGGAACACCTGTTCAATTTCTCATTAATGCAATTATCTAATCAACCAATCACATGGCAGTTGCTTCAATGCATTTAGGGGTGTGGTCCTGGTCAAGACAATCTCCTGAACTCCAAACTGAATGTCAGAATGGGAAAGAAAGGTGATTTAAGCAATTTTGAGCGTGGCATGGTTGTTGGTGCCAGACGGGCCGGTCTGAGGATTTCACAATCTGCTCAGTTACTGGGATTTTCACGCACAACCATTTCTAGAGTTTACAAAGAATGGTGTGAAAAGGGAAAAACATCCAGTATGCGGCAGTCCTGTGGGCGAAAATGCCTTGTTGATGCTAGAGGTCAGAGGAGAATGGGCCGACTGATTCAAGCTGATAGAAGAGCAACTTTGACTGAAATAACCACTCGTTACAACCGAGGTATGCAGCAAAGCATTTGTGAAGCCACAACACGCACAACCTTGAGGCGGATGGGCTACAACAGCAGAAGACCCCACCGGGTACCACTCATCTCCACTACAAATAGGAAAAAGAGGCTACAATTTGCACGAGCTCACCAAAATTGGACAGTTGAAGACTGGAAAAATGTTGCCTGGTCTGATGAGTCTCGATTTCTGTTGAGACATTCAGATGGTAGAGTCAGAATTTGGCGTAAACAGAATGAGAACATGGATCCATCATGCCTTGTTACCACTGTGCAGGCTGGTGGTGGTGGTGTAATGGTGTGGGGGATGTTTTTTGGCACACTTTAGGCCCCTTAGTGCTAATTGGGCATCGTTTAAATGCCACGGCCTACCTGAGCATTGTTTCTGACCATGTCCATCCCTTTATGACCACCATGTACCCATCCTCTGATGGCTACTTCCAGCAGGATAATGCACCATGTCACAAAGCTCCAATCATTTCAAATTGGTTTCTTGAACATGACAATGAGTTCACTGTACTAAAATGGCCCCCACAGTCACCAGATCTCAACCCAATAGAGCATCTTTGGGATGTGGTGGAACGGGAGCTTCGTGCCCTGGATGTGCATCCCACAAATCTCCATCAACTGCAAGATGCTATCATATCAATATGGGCCAACATTTCTAAAGAATGCTTTCAGCACCTTGTTGAATCAATGCCACGTAGAATTAAGGCAGTTCTGAAGGCGAAAGGGGGTCAAACACAGTATTAGTATGGTGTTCCTAATAATCCTTTAGGTGAGTGTATATATTGTAGCAAAGAAAAGTTTAAATAACTTAAAAAAATAAAGCAACCTTTAACATTCAACTTTTTAAGTTAACTCAACTAATTCGCTCCAATTAAAGTCAACTTAAAAACTTTTGTTCATCTCTTGAGTAATAGGTAGTCTTTTGAACTTAAAAATTATTGTCAAGGCCGTTGAAAAAAAACAAAAACATGTTGAGCTTGAAAAAATAAGGCAACCTATCATACTCAACTTATTAAATCAATTAATTTGCTCCAGTTAGTCAACTTAAAAACATTTATTAATCTAATGAGTAACAGGTAGTCTTTTGAATGTAAAAAATCTTGTCAAGGCAACTATAGAATGTTTAGCATTTAACAATGGAAGCATTAATATTTGTTAGCATTAGTTAATGCACTGTGAAGTAACATGAACAAACCGCTGTATTTTTATTAACTAACATTAACAGAGATTAACAAATACAATAACAAATGTTTTGCTCATGGTTAGTTAATGTTAGTTAATACTTTAACGAATGTTAACAAATGAAACCTTATTGTAAAGTGTGACCATGATATCAATAACAGTTCAGTTCAAAGTTTAAAAAAATGCCTGCCTCTAGCAAGACTAAGCATTCTGCATGCAATAGTGAGGCACAGGCCACATGGCATGCACTAAGGAAGCGATATCTGTTCCAATTTAAACACATGAATGCCTTGGCTAGGACAGGGGGCTGGGCTCTTTTCAATTAGAGCAGAACATTTTCAGGAGCCCACAGCCCACATGAAGCATGGAGACTTCCTTTTCATGCAAAAAACAAAAAACAAAAATAGTACTTTTTATTATTCAGACATTCAAAATTAAAAAAATTCTAGCTGTATTACAAAATAGATATTTGGAGGAAAGAGTGTAATATAAGGCACTTCAAAGAGATCTAATGAATGGACAGTAAGAAGCTTACAGAAGAACTGATGAATGGGAAAGCAGTTCTTTGAAACTATAGGACAGAAATGCTGATCAATGATTTTTAAGCTCTGATCATGGAGTTTGTCTAATCAGAGTTTGCTGTTATTAGAGAATGTGAATGACTGGGATATATTCTGGCCCGCAATTTGTTTGTACTCTAGAAACTGTGACCCAGTTAAATGAATAATGTTTCTGCACTGTCCACAGATCAAATGTATCACAAGGTGAATCTACAAGCATGAAAATCCATATGAATACTACTACAAAAAAAATTGTATGCAAATAAAAGGAGCTTCTGATACAGTCAATACCTGCTGATCGACACCGACAGCATCCAGTCCATCGTACATTATGTCCACCCAACCGTCTTTGGAAGCCAGAACAAAAAGGGACATGAGGGCCTGAGGGAGGTGAAAGATGATTAAAAAGGTTAAAAGAAATCTTTGACTTCAATGGCTCCAATTGACTTTGTTGAAAACGGGACAAGACCACAACGTATTATTTTCGATTTGGAAGTGGCATTACTAGTCGCTTCTAGGTACATCTAAAAAAAGAATCTTGAGACAGAGCAAATGTTTGTGCAACCGTTGCCAAGTTAAGTGCTCACCTGCCCAAGGTTATCAAAGTTGTACTTGTGTCTGACCCATTTGTAGTTAGCCGAAACGCAATCTGATTTGTTGGTGATGTTCCTTGTATCCTCCCCCTGACACACAAAGAACTTTCCTTTGAAAAGCTGTGGGAAAAAAAAAAAACAATTTTATCAGCACACAAACAACCTTCCTTTTCTCTGCGAAACATTTTTTGGAATAACATACACATCTCTGTGACAACCCTATAGGCTCTTTAAAGCAAATAACTAAATAATTTAATTAATTAATATTTAACAGAGAATAAGAGGGAACATATATTACAATTACAGTTTTTTTTTTTTTAAATGAGTACTGACATTAGAATATGCCAATGTTGTCATCACTATATGCACTGTTAAATACTGTAGTACTTTTTTGACTGAAATTACATGTTTACCCAAAATTGCTAGACTAAGAGTAATTTCAAGATACTGTTACAACCATACAAGGACAAAATCAATGTTACACATGACACATTGTACAGGCACAAAGAGCACAGGCATCTTTTCCTGGAAGAATAGAAGATAAATTGCATCGGCGTTCCCTTACGGACTTATGTAAATTGTGGAAGTATGGAAAACAGAACATTTTAATCATAGTCAAATTATTCAGCTGTGGGTAGGAAGAGTATGTTTCAAATTTACAAAAATTAAAATCATGTATTTGTTCTATGCACCACCTCTATCACTCTCACTAAGAGTCTTAAATGCAATCTTGTGGATTAAACACACAGAGCTGTCATATGTTATGTGTTACTTTATACAGTATATGATGTTTTTTTTAAAGGAATTACTTCAATTAATCCCTAAAGTTAAGACTTTTACTTTAATAGTCTGATCCAAGCAAGAAATATTATATCCACTATATAACTGTGAGTTGGCATTTCAAACTACCCTACTGAAAAACACAGCAAAAACTGGCCTAAGTTGGTTTAAGATGGCCTGCCAGACTGTCCAAATCCCTCTAAAACTACCAGAAAACCATTTAAACTTGTTTATGCTGGTTATTTCTGTAGGGTTATGTTTTATTACTCACCTGAACTCCCAAGATGCCAAAAATAATGAAGAAGGCACAGCAGATGACCACAATATTCCCGATAGGCTTGAGTGATGACATCAGTGTCTCAACGACCAGCTTCAGTCCTGGAGCTCTGCTGATCACTCTGAAAATCAAACAGGAGAACAGATGTTTAAGCAACAACAACAACAACATAATTTATTTATAAAGCACATTTAAACACAATATGAACTGATCCAAAGTGCTGTAGAGTATGCAAAAGCAAATCTACACTGTAAAAGCAACAATTACAAATTTCCAAAAGCTTAAGAAACAATTATTTAAGAGTAGACTTAAAAAATGTACAATGAAGGAGCAGACCTCGCATGATAGGGGAGACTCTTCTAAAGTTTGGGCCTAGCCACAGAAAAGGCCAGATCACCTTTTGATTAAAAGTGATACTGTGGCAGAGTTAAAAGTAAAGGATTAGAAGATCTGAGTGCTCTAGCAGGACAGTATAGCTGAAGAAGGTCACTAATATATTTTGGTGCATGGCCAGACAACGCGTTATATACAAACATGAGAACATAACAGGAAGCCAGTGGAGGAATGCTAGAATAGGGGAAATATGGTCCCTCTTTTTAGACCTAGTCAAAAGTTTCGTGGCTGCATTTTGTACAACTTGCAAGCAAGATAATCTAAAAATCTATTTCATCCTCATTACGCTGCAAACAATTATGTGTTATCCAATATAATTATACATTTCTATACAACGTCGAAAGAAACAGTGGTGTCAAGCCTTACTGGAAGGTAAAACTTCAGCATAGACGTGATAAGACGTGATAAGAAATGTTGTATTTCTGAAAAATGCAGGCCAAATGAAGCATATAAAGGTAAATAAATAAAGGTCCCAAAATAGAACCCTGGGGCACGCCACATGAAAAAAGGAGCAGACGATGAAGAAACATTTCCCAAATTTACAAAAAAAGTCCTATTGTCAAGGTAAGACGGAAACCACTGTAGTGCAGTGCCCTGGATTCAAGACGTTCAAGAAGAATGTTATGGTCAGTGATATCAAATGCCATGCTCAGATCCAACAAAACAAGAGCCTGAATCCAGAGCAAGCAAAATATCATTTGTGACCTTCAACAGAGCTGACTCAGTGCTATATGTAAAGATCTAAAACCAGATCTAGCACACTCTGGCACACTAAGCAACAGATCTAGCCTGATGGTTCTGAACTGGTTTTGCTCCAGGATCCTGATTTTACATTTGGAAATAAAGTGGCACCCTAACACAAAAAACTGTTTTCCTAGAACAAAACAAAACACTTAATATTTAATAAAATTTAATTATACTTGCATATAATACCATCCTGTTATTTATGTAATCAGTGTTGAGAAGGTTACTTTGGAAATGTAATAGGTTACAGATTACAAGTTACCATATTTAAAATGTAATAAGTACTGTAACTATTTCAATTACTTTACTTAAGTAATGTAACTGATTACATTGATTATTTTTCTAAATTTCCAGCACTGGAACGCATTTTTATCACTAGCCATGGTGGCAACTCTCAGACAGGTTGTGGCCTAAAGCTTTCAGCGGCGATGTGGATTGATGTAATTGGCAGACTTGGTGCACTGCAAATTTGCACATTAATTACACATTTTTTTCTCAGTAACTGTACATGTAACTAGTTACTCCCCAAAACTGTATGTAATTTACATTTACTTACAATAATAATAATAAACATTTTAATTTATTAGTATATTCATTATTATATATATCATCATTGCTGCAATCACTACCTCCTCTACGAGTGAGTGTGTCTGGCAATTACCAGCAAACATTTCATGCCCTAGCCATTATGCTAAGCAGCCACAATGCAATACTGCAGGGAACTTTCTGTGCTACAAAGAAAAGAGACAGTTTTAATTAAACCGCCGGAATAAAGCTGAAGCCTAATTATTAATGGCACGACATCCGGCACACAACTGCACCTGTCAACCTCTGCAGAGGGTGGCACCCACAGTGACACAAAGACACCTGCTCACAAAGGCACACACAATAACATATGTAATACAAATACACAGCTGTAACAGGAATTCAGCTGCTTTAGAGCCCGTTCACACAAGGCTTGTTCTTGTGTGTGGGGGGGGGGGGGGAAGCGTGCATTTTTAAAGTTTACATGCCGTCTTAACATTTTTTGCACAATGCAATAAACAGTCAAATATGTCCTCTAATGCATGTTTACATAGACCAACTATTAAAAAGTAGTGCAGACAACAGCAACTGTGAACAGCCCATTACATGTACAATTATACTCTAACAAAGCTGTAAAAGGCAACCAATTTTAATCTGCGGCCTTGTTTGTGTTGAACTGATGTTAATGGGACACAATGAGGACCTAAAGCAGTAGCAGGGGATTCTGATGCATTGCAAGATGTTTATGATACTACAGAAACAAGGATTTCACAAATTTCTCCCTTTAGACTGACGAATAAAAGGCACATTAGTCCTCATCTGGTGACAGTGATTTCTGTCTCCTCACCACAGTACTGAGCTAATGCAGCAAAAACCTGATTTGATCCTCAGCTTTGATCTTCTTAAGAAGTGCGCTGTGATTGTATCAGTGTCTGAGGATGAAGAAAAGGCCATGTTTAAAGAGACCAATCAGGTTTAGTCAAAGTAACTGGTTGAGAGAGAAAGGAGTCTGTCAAAGGGAGTGCAGATAACAGGCTGATCTGTCTTTTGTTTGTCTGAATATCTGTGTGCATCTCTCACAAGCTCAAGCATGTTTATCAAAGCGCACTTCGGGGATTTCAGGTAATACCATAAAATCAATTATGGAAATGTCAAACGATGAGAAGGATCAATATGTCTAGACCCACGCTCATCTCTGACTGAATTTGAGAGGGACAATCCAGTGAAATGATACGCCTTGTACACAGTGTGCTCACCAGTGTTGCTATTGTTAACTAAAACAGTTGCGTGAATTGAAGCTGAAATGAAATAAAACAAAATATGAATACTAGAATAAAAAAAACTTAAACTTAACTGAGAATTAGAAGTTTTACCTTTGCAACTAAATTAAATAATTTGAAGTATTAAAAAAAAAAGCTAAATAGAAATAATAAAAATACAAAAGCACATTACAACTCAAACTTAAACTACAATTAAATAGAAAACGGGAAAAATAAAAGCTAATTCAAAATATTAATAACTACTATAATAGCATATAATAAATAATAACACTGGTGCTCACACCATGAGATTTCAACCCCTCATCAATAGAGGGCGCTAGTGCATGAGGTGTTGTGCCAGTAATGTTTTTCAATACAGTAAACTTTACAGAGCACAGTGAAGTTATGTGCTTATACATTTTTTCATGAAAATGTGTAAATAGGCTATGTAATGTATATACAGTAATACAGTAAGAGCAAAAGAAATACATGTTTGTAAAGTGGGCGGTAAAGCATGGTACTTTCATATATACCATGGTACTGAATGATTACCATAGTATGATAATCATATGTGACCCTGGACCACAAAACCAGTTATAAGGGTCAACTGAGATTTATACATTATGATATATTTCTGAATAAATAAGCTTTCCATTGATGTATGGTTTGTTATGATAGAACAATATTTGGCCGAGATACAACTATTTGAAAATCTGGAATCTGAGGGTGCAAAAATAAAAATCTAAATACTGAGAAAATCGCTTTTAAAGTTGTCCAAATGAAGTCCTTAGCAAAGCATATTACTAATAATAATACATTTTTTATATATTTACGGTAGGAAATTTACAAAATATCTTCATTGAATATGATCTTTATTTAATATCCTAATGATTTTTGGCATAAAAGAAAAATTTATAATTTTGACCCATAGCCTACAATGTATTTTTGGCTATTGCCACAAATATACCCATGCGACTTATGACTGGTTTTGTGCTCCACAGTCACATATGGTACTTCAAAAAAATACAATAGTACCATGGTATTTTGGGAGGTGGACCTAGTTTTTAATAATGTGATGCTAATGCTACTCTTCTGGTTTCTGGAAACATGTGTTATGGTTACTGTGTTTTGCAAGTCTTCAGAAAACTGGAATTTTTCATATGCATCACTCCAATCCGGTCTTTTTGTTCTGAAAGGTTTTGATAGAGAAATAAATAAATAAATTAGGAAGAGAACAATAAGTAGCACTGAAGGAGCTTCTTATTCCCAGAACACAGAGACACATTTTCATCCTTGGCTGTAATTAAAGGATGCTGTAGTTGGGCTGGGAACCGTCAGTTTGGGAGATTCAAGCTGTGTGTCCCTGACACACACACCCACACACAGCAAGCACACAATCTGAGGACACCCGTCAAAGGACAAAAAATAATATTAAAAAAATCTCAACTACGAATCAAGAAAGCAGGGGGTAAATACAGCAGCATAAAACAGAATGTAACAACATTTTTTTCTCATTATTTACTCACTCTCTTGTCTTTACAAACCTGTATGACTTACTACTACTGCAGACGACAAAAGAAGATATTAAAGGGATAGTTCGCCCAATTATTCAGTCATTATTTATTCGCCTTGGTGTTGTTCTAATGCACCAGGGTGAGAAATTAATGACTGAATCTCTTCCCTAGCCCACACACATAATCCAGTAAAATTATGACTTCACAATTACACAAGCTATTATCTAAAAACAATAAAACATAAAGGACATCTGCAGCGATGATATGCAAATGAAATGAATCAGCTTCCAGATGAAACCCGAAAGAGCCAATCTGTCCTTATCGTCTTTTCGTGCAATTCTTCGTCCTTGTAATTACAGCAAATAGACAATGCAGAAAAACTAACTTGTTTCTAGTCAAGCATGGTTAGATTAGCTTAACAAATGCCTTAGAGTGGACAGGCACTGTGAAAGAAGCTGGACTGTAATTAGCGTGAGAATTAATGAGCAGCACAAACAATAATAAAGCGGTAGATTATGTAGGTTATTTGCATTCGAAGAGGTCAAGCAGGAGCTTCTAGGAGACTGAACAGAGTGATATCAGTAGATAGATGCTGGTGTCAGGTGTTTAAGGGAGGGTCTGTTCCTCTGGGGCTCATACAGACAGTGGAGGATGGATGGTTCTTTATGTGCTTTTGAGATTAATTTAGATACGCAAGGGTGATGTGCAGTGCAACATACAGTGGAGAGGTTTAACCTGGGGGTCAAAGAGTTGATGAATTTACAGAGTGTGCACATCCCCCCTTAACACCACACATAAATCATCCTGTCTAAAGATTGAAACACACGTCTCTGTATCAATGCCATTAATACTTGATAAGGAGAACATGGACATTAACATACAAAACACAGATGTCCACATGAATAATTGGGCACATCATCCCACCTTAAAGGGAACTGTAATTTTGTTATTTGCTTACTCCTATGTCAAACTTGTATGAATTAGATGTTTTGAATGAAAAGCACTATTAAAAGCACAAAAAAAATAAATAATAATAATAATAAATAATATATAATATATATATAATATATATATATATATATATATATTTCAAGAAATGAATACTTTTATTGAGCAAAGATGCATTAAATTTATCAAAAGTGACAGTAAAAACTTTTCAAAAAAATGTAAATATAAATATATATATATATTATTTTACATAGTATATATAGCAGCACCACTGTTTTCAACAAAAGAAGAAATGTTTATTTAGAACCAAATCAACATATTAAAATGATTTCTGAAAGATCATGAGACATTAAAAAAAATTTGTTTTAATTAAATATATATATATATAAAAAAAATATACAGTTAGAAAACATCTTGGTTATGCATGTAACCATCGTTCCCTGAAGGAGGGAACAGAGACGTACGTCAGAATGTGAACCGACGAATTAGGATATCGTATGAGAGCCCTATCACCTTCGAGTGTGTACTAACCGGCCAATGAACATTGCCGTGCGAGATTTGCATGCCGCACTCCGCCCCACAGTGCGGGTATAAATAGTAAGTGCCTGCAAACGCACATTTGTTTTTCGCTGAGGAGACGTGCTCAGCGGTGGCACAGAAACTATGGCGATGGGACGTACGTCTCCGTTCCCTCCTTCAGGGAACGAGGGTTGCATGCGTAACCGAGATGTCCCCTTTCAGTCGGTCACGTTCGACGTACGTCAGAATGTGAACCGACGAATTGGGATCATTAATAAAACACCACAGTTTCTGACACTTCCAGTGCCTGGCATAAGCCTCACCTCCTTCGCATGTCTCTAGCGATAGGACGGACTTACGTCAGGAGAATCTATTGCTGTTCCGCATGACCCATTACAGTCAGACTTGGACAACACTGGGAAAGCGTGCCAAAGGAACGCTGCAGAGACCACATCCTGCCCGTAGGGAGGTATATGTGGTGAAACACATATGGTCTGGCCAGGGGGCAGAGCACATATGGAATGTCTCTGGGACGGCTCCGGCCAGAGGAGGGAGACAACATCTGGCAGGGACGACAGAGCGGACTCTGTCCAGGGAAAGACACAGGCTCGCCGAAGGGAGCCTTGCCGTGGAAGAATACACATATGGGGCCGCCGTAGGGGCCGCAACATATGGCACCCAGCCAACACAGCAATATTCAGTGCTGGCCTAGCGACAGACACTCCGCAATGTCTGAAGCCGCAAGGGGTGGCGGAGGAGCTTAACAGGGTTCACCAGTGGGGAACTACTGAAGCAAAATAGCGCACTTATCCACTCCGAGGAGGGGAATGGCGCAGCAAGCCGACACAAGAAACGGGGCTCCGGGCGTTACTGGCCACTGGGGGCGAGCACGCGGGAAGCAACCATTTCTACACGGAGGCTATAAAATCTAGCGAACGTGTTCGGTGTCGCCCAGCCCGCAGCTCTACATATATCTGTCAGCGAGGCGCCAGCGCCCAGGAAGAAGCTGCTACTCTCGTAGAGTGAGCTGTCAACCCGAGCGGGCAAGGCACGCCTTGGGCTTGGTACGCCAAGGCGATGGCATCCACTCTCCAGTGGGCCATCCTCTGCTTGGAGACAGCCTTTCCCTTCTGCTGGCCTCCATAACAGACGAAGAGCTGATCTGAGGTCCTGAAGCTTTGAGTTCTGTCCACATATACCTGCAGAGCGCAGACGGGACAGAGCAAAGCTAGGGCTGGGTCTGCCTCCTCCGAGGGCAGCGCTTGCAGGTTCATCACCTGGTCCCGGAAGGGAGTGGTGGGAACCTTGGGCACATATCCGCTTCGTCGACCGAAAATGCGTGCAAGTCCCCTACCCTCTTAATGGAAGCCAATGCAACCTGGAGAACTGTTTTCATCGACACAGAGTTTTTAACTCAGCTGATTGCAAGGGCTCAAAGGGTGGTCTTTGCAGTGCGGTAAGCACCAGAGGCAAATCTCAAGAGGGTATAGAGAGAGGACGAGGCGGATTTAGTCTCCTCGCCCCCCTCAGGAACCTGACAACTAGATCATGCTTCACCAAGGACTTACCATCAACTGCATCGTGATGTGCGGCGATAGCGGCAACATACACTTTGAGGGTGGAGGGAGACAGCCTTCGCTCCAACCCTTCTTGCAGGAAGGAAAGCACCGATCTAACCGAGCAAGTTCGGGGTTCTCCTGTCGAGAAGAACACCATGTGACGAATAGGTTCCACTTCAATGCATAGAGGTGCCTCGTAGAGGGAGCCTGTGAAGGGCAAGGCTCGCATGTCCAAGATTGGCCGAAACCCACCGCTTTTCTTGGGTACGATGAAGTAAGGGGTGTAAAACCCCGACCTCATCTCGGCTGGAGGGACCGCCTCGATCGCGTCCTTCGCCAGTAGGACTGCGATCTCTTCCCGAAGCACAGGAGCGTTCTCCGCCAGCACACAGGTGAACAGAATACCCCTGTAGACCGGGGTACGCCGGGCAAACTGAATCTCGTAGCCGAGTCTGATAGTGCAGCTGAGCCAGCGGGACGGGCTGGGAAGCGCTAGCCAGGCTCCCAGACTCCGAACCAGCGGGACCAACGGCACAACAGACGCACCCGCAGTGGGGCAGCGAGGTGGAACACAGGGACCCGACTCGAACGCCGGAGCGGCCCGAAGTGGGGTCTGCGTGCTGGAAGCACCCTGGTTTCACAATGAACCAGGTGGTGTGTGCGACGGCATGTTTAGCGCGACCTGCACACATGCAGCGCTGCCAGCTGGTGATATGAGAGGGGGCTGAGGGTGGCAAGGCATAGCGTCGCACACCGCCAGATGCGCACTCTTGGGACCCGAAGGAATAGGAAACTGCTCTTTTGTTGACAATTTGGGTACCGCTGGACTCCGAGGAGCCAGCGGCGGAACAAAAACAAAAGGAAACACAGGATTTTCCACCCGGCCCTCCTCGGGGGGAGGGAGCGGTGCCTTCACCGTCTCCCGAAGAGCAGTTCTCCGATCCTCCGGGTCACCCGTCTCAGGGCCGCTTGCGTGATCGCTTGCCACCTGGCTTGGCTGCGGCCTGAGCAGGCTGGGCACCGCGCCCGGCTCCCTACTGTCTGCTGGGTGGAGGCTGCTGCTTTGCAGACTTGGCAGGAGAGGAGGACGAGGCGGACAGGCGCCCTCGGAGACGAGCAGGCGGAGGAGCTGCAACCGGTGGCTAGGTGGAGGCAGCAGCAGACCGCCGGGGCAGGATGTGCCGGATTGCCTCCGTCTGCTTCTGTGCGGCCGAGAACTGTTAGGCGAAGTTCTCGACCGCGTCGCCGAACAGGCCCACCGACGACACGGGGGAGTCCAGGAACCGATACTTGTCGGTTTCCCTCATGTCGGTCAGGTTGAGCCATAGGTGGTGCTCCTGGACCACAAGTGTGGCCATCGCCTGACCAACTGAGCGCGCCGTCACCTTCGTCGCCCGGAGGGCGAGGTCAGTGGCGGTGCGCAGCTCGTCCATGAGCGATTGGTCAGGACCACCCTGGGCCATGTCCATGAGTGCCTTGGCCTGGTAGACCTGCAGCAACACCATGGCATGGAGAGCGGAGGCGGCCTGTCCACAGGCTCTGTAAGCCTTGTCCGTTAGGTTGGACGAGAAGTTACAGGCCCGGGATGGGTGCCGCGGACTACCCCTCCAATTGGCAGCCGTCGGACACAGCTGCATCGCGACAGCGCGCTCAACCGGGGAGATGCCCGCGTACCCCTTGGCCTCCCCGCCATCCAGGGTGGTGAAGGCAGAGGCGAACCGCGGTTCCTCCTCATGCACTTCCGGGAAGAAAGGTACCGGGGCGGAGTGCTGAGAACCAGGGAAAGCATAGCTGCCAATTTGGGATCAGGCTCGGGCAACGTTACTCTTCCAGAAGGAGGCAACGCAGCCGAGTCGTCATCTCCGGTGCACGAAAGAGACGGCTGGTCACTCAGCTGAGGGAACACCACGCTCTTCCGGCAACACAACAGGGTGCAGTGTGCTGGAGGGAATAGGGGCCCGCGGAAGTTGTCTCGGCGGGGAAGCCCTAAACGTAATCCTCAGGTCCCCCGATCTATTCACCAAAGTAGCACTCTCCCGGTTTCCACCAGAGGGAGCGTTAGATCAGGGCATAGGGGTGGGTGCTTGGCCTCGAGAACCGAGGTAGGCAAGCCTGGACCGCAACACTGCGATGGGAACATGAACTATCCACAAACTATCTACGAACATGAACTATCCACGAAAGCTGCTTCAGCGTGCTTAACGCCCAAACACGTGACGCAGCGATCGTGACCATCAGCCGGCGATAGGGAACGACCGCATCCAGAAGATAGATAGATAGATAGATAGATAGATAGATAGATAGATAGATAGATAGATAGATAGATAGATAGATAGATAGATAGATAAATACTTTATTCATCCACTAGGGAAATTCAAGTTTCCAGTAGTAACAATTAAAACAATACAACAAACATAAACAAGACAAGCAGCCCAAAATTATATTATGCCCTGCTCACAAGGATGAATTAAAAAGTCGTATCGCCTGAGGAACAAAAGATGTCCTCAGTCTGTCTGTGGAACAGGACAGGGACAGCATCCTGTTGCTGAAGGTGCTCTTCTGCTTAGAAATGGTACTATGCAGTGGGTGATGGACATTGTCCACAATGGACAAAAGCTTGCTAAGGGTCCTCCTCTCTGCCACAGATGTTAAGGAGTCAAGTTCAACACCCATCACAGAACCAGCCTTCTTCACCAGCTTGTCAAGCTGTGTGCCGTCCCTCTTCTTAATGCTGCTCCCTCAGCATACCACAGCATAGAAGAGGACGCTAGCGATGACGATCTGGTAAAACACCTGCAGTAGCTTTTTACAGATATTAAAGGACCCCAGCCTTCTAAGGAAATAGAGTCGACTCTGTCCCTTCCTGTAAAGGGCATCAATGTTCTTGGACCAGTCCAGTTTGTCGTCCAACTGCAGACCTAGATATTTGTAGGTCTGAACCACCTCCACACAGACACCTTCAATGGACACAGACTGCAGGTGGGGCCTATGCCTCCGGAAGTCAACCACCATTTCCTTAGTTTTTGAAGTGTTAAGCTTTAGGTGGTTAGAACTACACCACCTAACAAAGTCCTCAATTAGGCTCCAATACTCTCCCTCATCTCCATTCTTAATACACCTCACGATGGCAGTGTCATCAGAAAATTTCTGCATGTGACACAATTCCGAGTTGTACTTAAAATCGGAGGTGTACAAGGTAAACAGGACTGGGGAGAGCACTGTCCCCTGTGGTGCCCCTGTGATGCTGACAACAGTCTCAGAGGTGCAGTCCCTCAGTCGGACATACTGAGATCTCTCAGTAAGATAGTCTATAATCCACTTTATGAGGTATGAGTCCACACCCATCACTGTCAGTTTCTCTTTCAATAGAGGGGGCTGGATGGTATTAAATGCGCTGGAGAAATCAAAAACCATGATTCTCACAATGCTACTGTCCCTGTCCAAGTACAAGAGAGACCGGTGAAGCCGGTAGAGGATGGCGTTGTCCACCCCCACCCTCTCCTGATACGCAAACTGCAGAGGGTCGAGTGCATGATAGACCTGTGGAGGTGGTGTATCAGCAGCCGCTCCATGGTCTTCATGACATGTGATGTCAGGGCGACTGGCCTGAAATCATTTGGATCCTTGGAGTGTGGCTTCTTCGGGACAGGCACGATGCAGGATGTCTTCCACAGCACAGGAACCCTCCCTAAACGCAGACTCAGATTGAAGATATGTTGTAGAGGGTCACCAAGCTCTATAGCACAGGCTTTGAGTAGTCTTGGACATACTCTGTCTGGGCCAGCTGCTTTACTGGGGCGGAGCCTCCTCAACTCCCCACTCACTTGAGCTGCTGTGATGATGGGTGGTAAAAAGGGGGTATTAATCTCACATCCAGTGATATTGGTGTTACTCAGGGGAGGCACAGGAATTGCAGCAGTACATGCTCCAGTAGCAGCAGCAGGGGGGGCAGGGCAGTCAAACCTATTAAAAAAGTTATTAAACTGGTCGGCCCTCCCCACATCCCCCTCCACAAGGTTCCCACGCTTTAAGCTGCATCCTGTGCATGGTCTTCATGCCCTCCCACACTTCCCTCATACTGTTTTGCTGCAACTTCTGCTCAACTTTCCTGCTGTAAGTATCTTTAGCCTCTTTCAGCTGGACTTTGAGCTCCCTTTGTATGCGTCTTAGCTCTTCCTGGTCACCATTCATAAAAGCCCTCTTCTTCTGGTTGAGTAGGTCTTTAATGTTGCTGGTAATCCAGGGCTTATTATTGGCAAAGCAGCGTACAGATCTAGTGGGAACAACAATGTACATACAGAAGTTCATGTAGTCAGTTACGCAACTAGTGATACCCTCAATGTCCTCCCCATACGACTCCTGCAGGATTCCCCAGTCCGTACACTGAAAACAGTCACGCAGGGCCTACTCCACCCCAGGAGACCACTTCCTGAAAGAACGTGTGGTGATGGGTAGCCTCATAACTTTGGGCTTTTTGTAATGGGACTTGAGCAAAACCAGATTGTGGTCTGATCTCCCCAGTGGCGGCAGAGGAATGGCAGTGTATGCATCCTTAACATTAGCATACAGTAGATCAATAGTCCTGTTTCCCCTAGTGGGACAGTCAACATACTGGCAAAAAGCAGATAGAGAGGAGTCCAGTGTGACGTGGTTAAAATCCCCAGAAATAAACATGAAGGCATCTGGGTGCTGCGTCTGCAGTCTCGCGACGACCGAGTGGATGACATCACATGCGGCTTCAGCTTGTGCTCGCGGGGGGATGTAGACACAAACTGTAATAGTGTGTGAAAACTCTCTAGGCATGTAATAAGGGCGGAGACTTACAGCCAATAGCTCAATGTCCCTACTACAGGTTGTCACCTTCAACGTAACATGCCCAGGATTACACCATCTGTTGTTAATAAACATTGCAACCCCCCCACCTTTACGTTTCCCACACACCTTCATGTCTCTGTCTGCTCTGACTGTAGTGAAGCCGAGTAAATCCATGTTAGCATCCGTGATGTTGGCAGTTAGCCATGTCTCGGTGAAACACAGCAAACTGCATTCCCTGTAGATCCTTACATTATTCACTAATGCAGCCAGTTCATCGATTTTGTTGGCCAGTGAGTTGACATTCCCCATAACCACCGACGGAACAAAGGGCTTGAATCTCCACCGTTTCTCCACGTGCCTAGCCTTTAGTTTAGCGCCCGCTCGGCATCCCCGGTATGGCCGTCTCACCTCTTGAGGTAGAAAGGGGACAACACCAGCACCAGCCGAAGTCCTGAGAGCGAACAGCTGATCCCTCGTATAAACAAGTCCATGGCTGTTCTTCAATAATAAAACGTCCGTATCCATAGGATAGAATAAAAGTATGGTAAGGCAGCACTATACTAAACCTTTAAGGCCTTTAAAAAAAATTGAAAGTAATAAAAAGCTATAAAAGGGCTTAAAAAGACCAGAAATACACTAGAACAGACAAAGCTACAAACAAAGCTACTGGAGGAGCTGCTGCTCGCAGCTGGTGCTCGTTAAGCTCGTTGAAACACACGGGCACACGGGCGGGATGACATCTTGAAAAAGACCGCCCGTATACTCTTTTAGGGATGGAAAAAGCTCTTTTAGATGTGCTGAAGCACACAGGGGAACAGCCGCGGTGCTGCTGCAGGGGACAGTGCAGCCTGACAGCGCGCTCTCACAATCTCGCCCGGCACGCAACCAGCTGATGAATCAGCGCTTGAGATGACGTGAGCTCGCGGCCGCCGCTGAAGTGCCTTCTCTCCAACACGAAAACTCTCTTCCTTCCTCTGACTGGCTTGAGTCACACTCTCAGAGACAGCAACACTCTGCTCGGCTCCGAAACGAAAGACAAATGTGTGTTTGCAGGCACTTCCTATTTATACCGGCGCTGCGGGGCGGAGTGCAGCATGCAAATCTCGCACGCCAATGTTCATTGGCCGGTTAGTACACACTCGAAGGTGATAGGGCTCTCATACGATATCCCAATTCGTCGGTTCACATTCTGACGTACGTCGAACGTGACCAACTGAAAGGGAACAGTTATTTGTAATAATATTTCACAATATTACTTGTTATGGTATTATTGATTAAATAAATGCAGCCTTGGTGAGCATAAGAGACTTTTTTTTTTTTTTTTTTTTTTTTAAATGGGGTCTTACTGACCACAAACTTTTGAACAGTAGGGTATTACAATTATTTTGAAAAAAGTAATACAAAACAAATTTTAAAAAATACTACAAATTAAATGCATACTAATAATAAAAAAATGATTTAAATTATTTAAAAAATGATCTATTTAAATTTTATTTGAAGATTAAAAGTATATCGCTCGGCAACCGTGGTAACATTCACTTTCATTGTATGAAAAAAGAGTAACTTGGACAACCTGCTAAAAGACAAATATAAAGAAAGCCATACCAGTTTCTAAAGACATTGGAGTGAGTAAACAATAGCAGAATTTTTAATTTTTGGGTGAACTGTCCCTTTAAACTCACTGCACAGACTGGTCCAGATACACATGTGGTCTGGATTACCCACCCCTCCCTGAATTGACTTTTGCAGAAGTAGCCGAGCCCACGCTGTGGAGACTTTTTACAGCTGTCTTTGTCTTTCTTTTGATTTCAACTTGGACTTCACACAGAGGTGCATTAATATAAAGTCTGTCGAGGGAAGGATCAAGAAGTAAAACTTTCAAAAGATGTTCAGCGGTGCAGAGGCAGTTGCACACACAGTAAAGTTCTCTGAAGCAGAGCGTTTTGGCAGTGGAGGAAACTCTGTGTGAGAATCTTTAAAATGTTCACGCAGAGGAGCTCGAGGTGAAAACACAGACCGCTTCATGTTTAATTTACAGGGCGTTTTTTTTCCCTCTCCGGGTGCTCTACATTCTCTGACAGTCAACCGAAGCAACTGTCATTAGTTATAATGGGACCTTATCACACATACTGTTTAAAGGTTAATTCACCTTATGTAACTATGCCACTAGAGGATTCAATACTTCATTGGAATAAAAACATAAAAAGGAATTCAAGTTTTGTTCCACATACTATTCATTATCTATAAGGGTATGCTTGGATCTCTATGCACTATTCAGTAGCAGTGGAGTAATAGTGATGCTCAGGGGTAGTGACATAAATCATTCATTGGCTGTTTTAGCAAACTAGTGAAGAATGCTTCAAAAGATTTGCTGAGAGACGTATTCGTCATTCTCATCAAAATACCTCAACATTATTTGGCACAATACAGTTAAGCAAACTGCTTTATCAGCACACATTAAAATACAAATAAATGATTAAAAAAGACTAAAAATAATTCATGGAATCCGCGTAGGTTCAGGGATAATCCACACCAGAGGTCATTAAATAGCAGACCAGGTGTTTGGAATCCAGACCCAAGATTGGTTCCACCCGGGCTGCTAATAATTTCTCATGAATTAATGTAATTAATTAAAAATAAAATCTTTTTTTTCTTTACTAGTCTACAGGTGCTAAAGTATATAATTAACATTTATGCAATATAAAAATTATGATTAATATACTGTACATGTAAAAAAAAAAAAAAAAAAACAGCACATCAGAGTTGATTTTACCTATTTATTATTTTAAAGTTCCTTGTATCTGACTGTTACATAAATAAAACACTAAAACAATTCCAAATGGGCCTTTTCCTTTCCAGTTCCTTTTCAGAAATGTTGTTGACAGCTCATTTGTTCACTATAACATTGTACCAACACAGCTAAAACACAACTACTGGAAAATGATGTATTTTTAATACAAGTCTCTTGGTAGCATGAGAAACTTGCGGAAGTTGACCCCGAACTGAAGAGTACTTGAAAAGAGAGAAGGGAGCGACTAAGGGGTGAAAGACCAGTGTAAGCATTTTGTGGGCAAATTGGGCAGGAAAGATGAATATTTGATTTTTGTTTTCTGCTTGAATATGTCATAAATATTTAAGAGTAGGGAAGGCCTCCAGAAGTTCCCTCTGCAGGAGGAAAAGTGTAAGGCGCACACACATATGCACACAAATACACATAAATATGCATAAACACAAACACAGCTACATACTGCATCAATTAGGAGCTAATTGATGCATCTAAGTGAGGAAGATGCTAATTGTGGAACTTCAGTCTTTACATTAATTATGCTTCCTGTAAGAAAGTGAATGCCGATTTAAGAATCTAGCGCTTTGACCCAAAGTACATATGAGTGTTTATGTAGCCTACAGCATGGCAGGTGGTGGTGCACTTGTGCATTAAAGCTTTGATGTATTTGTAACTGTTATTTAGCATAATGACTAAATGCAGCACTGAATGGATGTTGTGATCAGTGTACCTGAGCGGCCGCAGGGTCCTCAGTAACCGTAGCACCCGCAGCATGCCCAGGATCTTAGTGCCGCTGTTGGAGATCAGGGATACCAGGATGTCAATCACAGAGATCATCACCAGCATGCCATCCAGAATGTTCCAGCTGCTCTTCAGGTAGGTCTTCTTCCCGAAACACCAGCCCAAAGCAACCACCTTCACAACACCAACAAACAGATATGATTTAAAACACAAATATTGAATACAATTTCAATTAAAGTCAAACTGTAAATTTTTATCCCAAATGAGCCATTTCTTGGTTTATCCGACCAATGGAAGACAGACGGATTGTGTCATAATTTTTACACATATATATATATATATATATATATATATACACACACACACACACCGATCAGGCATAACTCTATGACAGGTGAAGTGAATAACACTTATTATCTCTTCATCACGGCACCTGTTAGTGGGTGTGATATATTAGGCAGAAAGTGAACATTTTGTCCTCATAGTTGATGTGTTAGAAGCAGGAAAAATAGGCAAGCATAAGGATTTGAGCGAGGTTGAAAAGGGCCAAATTGTGATGCTATAGATGACTGGGTCAGAGCATCTCCAAAACTGCAGCTCTTGTGGGGTGTTCCCGGTCTGCAGGAGTCAGTATCTATCAAAAGTGGTCCAAGGAAGGAACAGTGGTGAGCCGGCGACAGGGTCATGAGCGGCCAAGGCTCATTGATGCATGTGGGGAGCGAAGGCTGGCCCGTGTGGTCCGACCAAACAGACGAGCTACTGTAGCTCAAATTGCAGTGCAGTGCATTGCAGTTTGTTGGGTATGGGGCTGCATAGTCGCTGATCAGTCAGGGCACCCATGCTGACCCCTGTCCACCACCGAAAGCACCAACAGTGGGCATGTGAGCATCAGAACTGGACATGGCACCAGGATGCACTATGGGAAGAAGACAAGCCGGCGGAGGCAATGTGATGCTTTGGCCAATGTTCTGCTGGGAAACCTTGGGTCCTGCCATCCATGTGGATGTTACTTTGACACGTACCACCTACCTAAGCATTGTTGCAGACCATGTACACCGTTTCATGGAAACGGTATTACCTGGTGGCTGTGGCCTCTTTCAGCAGGATAATGGGCCCTGCCACAAAGCAAAAATGGTTCAGGAATGGTTTGAGGAGCACAACAACGAGTTTGAGGTGTTGACTTGGCCTCCAAATTTCCCAGATCTCAATCCAATCAAGCATCTGTGAGATGTGCTGAACAAACAAGTCCGATCCATGGAGGCCCCACCTCGCAACTTACAGGACTTAAAGGATCTGCTGCTAACATCTTGGTGCCAGATACCACAGCACACCTTCAGGGGTCTAGTGAAGTCCATGCCTCGAAGGGCCAGGGCTGTTTTGGCAGCAAAAGGGGGACCAACACAATATTCGGTGTATTTCGGTGTATATATTGCAAAATAGATACTTCAACTTTAAGGAAAGGCAATACTTTTACATCATATCTGTAAAGCCATATTAAAACTATATAATCTGTATCATTCACAATTATGAACTTTGTTTACTATAGCTTTCATAACAAATTAATCTTACAGATGTTAAAAACGCATACAATTTGGAAAAAAATATGCACACTTCTTTCAAAATCTAATCCTGTCAGAAACATACAAAAAGAATATGCACATGACAGGAAACGTGAGAAAGCTGATGTGTTTGAAATCTGAATTTGGAAAGAAACACACTTATTCCCTTGCGTTCTTTTTAGTTCTTTCACACTATTGTGGCATTTCTGTGAACGTATCAGGTTAGACTGGCATACAGCTGGCATATAAAAGGGGCTCGGGGGGGGGGGGGGGATAAACAAGCTGAGATAAACAAACCAGGAGTGAGAATCATCTGACTAAAAAGTGCTAAGCATGAATGCGCAGCTCCTAATGATGTTGCTGGTGAATATATCAAACCACAATGTGATCAGACCTCAAAGTGAACAAAGGCATGTCAGGCAACAAGCCAGGAGTTTCAACAGCCCTGTCATCTTTATCCGACCCGGAAAGTTTTTGTCAGTTGCCGTTAATTAACCTCCTGTGAGTACGATTATTCTCTGCCATGATTTTCATTTGAAATCTCTTGGGTGGGCGTGACCTGGCATAAAGCAGGGCCCCAGAATAGAAACCCTAGACCTTTGTGACTGACACCTATGAACTTTTCTGTCTTCTCCAGAGAGGCCTCAACATGTTCTTCCATTTCAACGATAGTCATTTGAATATCTGGCAGACAATCACCCCACCCCACCCCCCTCACTTAGTATTAACTAGTGTGGTGAAGAGTGGAAAATAGAGAGCAGGGCTTGCTTAATAGACTTTTCATGTCAGTGTGCTTTCTTTAGGACCTTTATAAGGCAGAATTTGTTCAAATGTTTAATTCAGCTGACTGGCAGCAGTTGAATATGTCAGAGTGAGATTTTAATATTTTGCTGCCGTAGTCTTTGTTTAGACTTTGTAATTGTCGAAGGGAAGCAGTGACTTAATATAGTCACACAAAAAAATTGTCATTATTTATTCACCCTCGTGTTGTTCCAAACTTGTATGACTTTCTTTCTTATGTGAAAAACAAAAGAAGAAATCAGTAGTTTTTTGTGCAGCAGTGAATAAGAACTGAAGATTTCAAGCACCGTACAAGTATATGACTTCTGCACTGTAATACAAGCCTTCTGAAGCTATACAATAACTTTGTGTGAGGAACAGACGGAAATTTACGTTTTATTCACTGATAATCTTTCTGTAGCTATTAAATGCTGCAAGCGTATCCTTTCTATTTCTGTTTCAAATAAATTCTGTTCTTTCTATTCATCAAAAAATCCTGACAAAAAATGTATTTCCACAAAAAGTGTTTTCATCATTTATAAAAATTAGAAAAGTTTCTTAAAGCCACAATATGTAATTTTTCACCGCTAAAGGTCGCTTATTCAAAACAAAGGCGTAGCTTGATGACGCCTTGATTTTGCGGAGCTTTTATTATGCCGCAGTCGACCGCTTCCGCTTCTTCCGGTCATGCGTATGTGAGATAACGCAGTGCTGTTTTATCATATTAAATACATTTAAGTGTGTTGAAAGTTATGTTATACTGCTACTCTGTGCGTTCGCTCGGCGGCTACTATGAGACACTTGTTGCACACTGCAGTAAGCTAGATCGATATTAGGCATGGTAAAACATGGTACTCGCGGTAAATCAAGAAAACAAGATTTAAACAATAAAACTAACTGTGTTGAGCTATATCACACTGATTAGTTTTCTGTCGATTAATCTATCCAAACAGTTGCTCTAATAAAACACATAATACATTAAAGCGTCTTTGGTGTTTCCATGGTTTCTACAAAATAAAACCAGAAATCGAGGGTAACGCGGGTATGATTTAATTGATAGGTGACGCACGGACACGATTTGTCCTGGTTAAAATTGCTTATTTCTCTGGATTTAAAAATTCTTGGAAACATTTGGGATAATGTAAGTACACAAGTCAATAAAATACACTCACCTAAAGGATTATTAGGAACACCTGTTCAATTTCTCATTAATGCAATTATCTAATCAACCAATCACATGGCAGTTGCTTCAATGCATTTAGGGGTGTGGTCCTGGTCAAGACAATCTCCTGAACTCCAAACTGAATGTCAGAATGGGAAAGAAAGGTGATTTAAGCAATTTTGAGCGTGGCATGGTTGTTGGTGCCAGACGGGCCGGTCTGAGGATTTCACAATCTGCTCAGTTACTGGGATTTTCACGCACAACCATTTCTAGAGTTTACAAAGAATGGTGTGAAAAGGGAAAAACATCCAGTATGCGGCAGTCCTGTGGGCGAAAATGCCTTGTTGATGCTAGAGGTCAGAGGAGAATGGGCCGACTGATTCAAGCTGATAGAAGAGCAACTTTGACTGAAATAACCACTCGTTACAACCGAGGTATGCAGCAAAGCATTTGTGAAGCCACAACACGCACAACCTTGAGGCGGATGGGCTACAACAGCAGAAGACCCCACCGGGTACCACTCATCTCCACTACAAATAGGAAAGAGAGGCTACAATTTGCACGAGCTCACCAAAATTGGACAGTTGAAGACTGGAAAAATGTTGCCTGGTCTGATGAGTCTCGATTTCTGTTGAGACATTCAGATGGTAGAGTCAGAATTTGGCGTAAACAGAATGAGAACATGGATCCATCATGCCTTGTTACCACTGTGCAGGCTGGTGGTGGTGGTGTAATGGTGTGGGGGATGTTTTCTTGGCACACTTTAGGCCCCTTAGTGCCAATCGGGCATCGTTTAAATTCCACGGCCTACCTGAGCATTGTTTCTGACCATGTCCATCCCTTTATGACCACCATGTACCCATCCTCTGATGGCTACTTCCAGCAGGATAATGCACCATGTCACAAAGCTCGAATCATTTCAAATTGGTTTCTTGAACATGACAATGAGTTCACTGTACTAAAATGGCCCCCACAGTCACCAGATCTCAACCCAATAGAGCATCTTTGGGATGTGGTGGAACGGGAGCTTCGTGCCCTGGATGTGCATCCCACAAATCTCCATCAACTGCAAGATGCTATCCTATCAATATGGGCCAACATTTCTAAAGAATGCTTTCAGCACCTTGTTGAATCAATGCCACGTAGAATTAAGGCAGTTCTGAAGGTCAAACACAGCATTAGTATGGTGTTCCTAATAATCCTTTAGGTGAGTGTATATAACACTGTTCTAGTGGTTTTTTGGATATTTTAATCCAAAAATCTTACATATTGTGCCTTTAATAGGAATAGTGCATAAATGTGCCGTCAATAACATTTCTGGAAAAAAAAGAAAGAAATGTTATTGACACACACACACACACACACGTCTCCATAGACGTAATGGTTTTCGTACTGTACAAACTGTATATTCTATCCCCTTACACTAACCCTACCCATCACACAAAACTTTCTGCATTTTTACATTTTCAAAAAAACTCATTCTGTATGTTTTATAAGCTTGTTTCCTCATGGGGACCTCAATTTAGGTCACCACAGTGACATGAGTCAGTGTGCATTCAGGCTGAAGTCCCCACCGGGATAGAAAAGCATAAACACACACACAGACATACACATACATTTACATATACATACATACATATATATATATATATATTAAACAAACATTTTTCTTTTTATGAATGAATCATTCAGACTGGTTCTGTGAACTGTATCAGGTGATTAATATAAGAAGATATGATTCCATAGAATGATTTGCTTATGGATCAGATGTTACTTCTGTCATAAATGTGTCAAGGTTTTAATATTTTCTGTGAATAATAACCACACTTTTATGATGCTTTTGCATGTTTTTTTGAAGATCATTCATGTAACTGTACGAAAAAGAGTGACAATCACAGCTTTGAAAACTCCTTTTGTGTTATATGGAATAAAGAAAGTCATACAGGTTTACAACAACATGGTGAGTAAATGACAGAAGTCTCATTTTTGGCTGAACTTCCTTTTAAAAGTACAGTAAAGGGTCTGCAAGACTGGCTATCTAAAGCCTGTGACAGGAATGTTTTCACCAGACTCCATTAGCCATGCTGATCTAAGAGAGATCGGCACTATAAAAAAAGCCACAGGGAATTGAAGTTTGCTTTTGGCTGGTATTCTGGCCCAGGCGGTGTGTTAGTTTACCCTCTGTCAGAGAAGACGCCACACAGAGACAAATGCCAACCCCGTCACCTACCTTTATTGTCATTTCGGTCACAAAGATGGCAGTAAATATGTAGTTGGACAACGTCAGGAAGATGCGTTCCTGCGGAGAGAACCAGACAAGCAGGGAAAGTGACGTGTGAGTCAGTGCTGGATCACAGAAGATTCATATGTATGTGTGTGTGCGTGTGTGTGTGTGTGTGTGTGTGGCATAACACATTAGAGGTGCCTCCTGTGAAGGCATCTATTGGACTAAGACTCTGCCCACGCTTTGAGTACTCCACGGGCATTAACATCACATACTCACACGCACACCGCATGCCATAAATTTCATCCAGCATCCTCTCTGGATACTAGATAACACAGTGGGTAACAAATGGATAAGTAACAGCTTCATGACTGTAACTATCTCTGAAGTCCAAATAAGTAAATCAAATCTAAAAAATCATTATCAAAGACAAAAATGTTTGTTGAAAAGAGTTACGAAAATAAAGATAAAAGAAATTCTTAAAGGGGTCATATAACATCATTTTGTACTTTCTTCCATGAGGTCTATTTGTAATGTTAGTCAAGTATCTTGTGGCAAAACACCCCTTATTTGTCTTATGACCATTTACTATCATCTAACCCCAAAAACAGAATTTTTTTTTGCCTTCAAGAATTAGTATTTTAGGGTTCCCACTCTTTTTCAGCAACCATTTTCCAGGACATTTTCAATTTTACTACGACAGGAATAAAAAAAAAAACAAGGATCATACCAAATATTGCTCTCTAAGTCTTTAAAAGGTGTATGGTTTATTGCCATGACTTAACTATAAAATAGTTTTTAATATGAGCTCTTAAAAGGCACAGTATGTACGTTTTCACCTCTTATTCAAAACAATAACAAAGGCGTCGTGAATGAGTGTGGAATCATGGGAGTTGTCATCTTCACCTCCACTGCTGATGGAAAGCAATTTGATGGGACTTGGGCAGAAATCATGTTCATGGATGAGCTAATGTATTAAAGTTTTATTAAAGTTGATGTGGTATGAAGCAGGGCAGGCCGAGAGCCTGCTGTTTTTATTATGCTTATATGCAATCATACTAAAATACATTTGAGTGTGTTGAAAGTTATGTTAGTCGGTGGCTGGTATGAGACACTTGTTGCACGCTGCAGTAAGTTAGATCGATATTAGAATATCATATTAATAAAAGCTGGATGACTTGTGTTGCTAAATGGCGTGCAATTAATTTTAAAACATTGTATGGTGGAGAAAATACTGTATTACTGTTACTACAAATAAAGCTCTTTCTGATTACGCTATGTTAGCCACTTGACAAAATACTTTTTTATACAGTATATAATAATAGTCCCTTTAAGATATATATCAATTCTTTGCGGTAAATCAAAAAAAAAATTAGAGATTCAAACAATAAGACTAATCGTGTTGAGTTAGCCTCTATATAACAATGATTCGTTTTCTGTCGATAAATGTATCCAAACAGTTACTCACCTGTCTAATAAAACACACACTATATAAGTAAATCGAGAGTAAAATCTGACTTTATAACACACAATTGTGAGTTTATATCAAAATTATGTGATTAGGTAGCTGCTTACCAGTTAACATTCACTGCATACATTGAGCAGTTAATAGCATTAGCTAACTGCTGCAAGTAGCAACACAAGACTAAAACTCAGCATTCCTGAACATAGCACTTTCTGTAACTAGCGGTAATTGTTTGGGCCAGCGATAAACTCTTTATACTCGGCTAAAGAAATAACTTTAAAAAAAACCAATTTCCAGGACAACAACAAGATTTTCGAGGACATTTGACATTTTCTCTCATTTTCCATGTGTTTTCCAGGACTGGAAAATTTCTCATCTATTTTCCAGGTTTTCAAGGTTTTCCAGGACGAGTGGGAACGTCTCGGTTACATATGTAACGTCTCGGTTACGTATGTAACCCTCGTTCCCTGAGGAGGGAACGGAGACGTAACGTCAGTGACTGACGAATGGGGGTTTCGCTTAGAAGCCTATCATCTTCGAGATCTAGAAAACGCCCAATGGCAGTGCCAATGCCATGGGCATGCGGAATTTGCATAGCGTAACTCCGCCCCACAGCGTGGGTATATAAGGAAGTACGCTGGCAACATCGCATTATGTTTACCTGCTGAGGAGCCAAGACTGAACTCCCGGCTGTTCCAGCGGTACAGCGGAAGTGGCAGAGGGACGTTACGTCTCCGTTCCCTCCTCAGGGAACGAGGGTTACATACGTAACCGAGACGTTCCCTTTCGTTCAGTCACTCCGAGTAACGTCAGTGACTGACGAATGGGGGTCCCAATATAATCACGCCACTCGGCTGTCATCCAGTGCCCTGCGTAAGCGTGAGCTCCCTGTCGTAAGCTAGTACGGACGAAGGACTCCCACTTAACACAGGAATACCAAGGTACACTGGGAAGCATATTCCAGGTGGAAGTATGCGCCAAATGCCTACCCGTAGGGAGGACTTAAGAACACATATGACCCGCTCAGGGCTACATATGGGAAACTCTGGGGTAACCAGCCGAAGGTGGAAGAATTTTACCCCCAGGGGTGGCAAGGGGCTTGCCAAGGGAAAGACACCTGCTCAGGGAGACTTACAGTGGGAATACACATGTGGGGGTCGCCCAACGGGGGAACCATGCACACGGTGGCACCTAGCCAACACGAGGGCCTGAGCGAGAGGGCAGACGTACTGGTGTCGGCATCAACAGTGCTGGAGGAACTCAGGGCTTCAGGGAAACTACCTGAGGAAAATATCGCACGTATCCAGTCCGTGGAGTGGAATGGCGAGCAAGCGAAGACACCTGGCAGCCTAGTCCATTACCGGCCACTAGTAGAGGCGAGTACAAGAGAGGACACTGGCTCCACTCGGAGATTATAGAATCTGGCGAATGTGTTGGGTGTCGCCCAGCCTGCAGCTCTGCAAATGTCTGTCAGCGAGGCGCCATGCGCTAGAGCCCAAGAGGAGGCCACACTCCGGGTGGAGTGAGCCCTGACCCCAAGGGGGCATGGGCGCCCCTGCGTTTGGTAAGCCAAAACAATGGCGTCCACTATCCAGTGAGACAACCTTTGCTTGGAGAGAGCCTTTCCCTTCAGCTTCCCACCATAACAGACAAAGAGCTGGTCTGAGGTCCTGAAACACTGCGTTCTGTCTACGTAAGCACGGAGGGCGCGTACTGGACAGAGCAGTGCCAAGGCTGGGTCTGCCTCCTCCAAAGGCAGCGCTTGCAGGTTCACCACCTGGTCCCTGAAGGGAGTGGTGGGAACCTTGGGCACATATCCAGGCCGGGGTCTCAGGATCACGTGAGAGTTGGCCGGCCCGAGAGTTCCAGGCACGCTTCGTCAACCGAAAATGCCTGCAGGTCCCCTACCCTCTTGATGGAGGCCAAGGCGGTCAGGAGCGCTGTCTTCATAGACAGGAACTTAAGCTCGACTGACCGCAATGGCTCAAAGGGAGCCCTCTGCAGAGCGCTTAGGACTACTGCGAGGTCCCAAGAGGGTACGAGGGGAGAGCGAGGAGGATTCAGTCTCCTCGCTCCCCTCAGGAACCTGATGACCAGGTCGTGCTGACTTACCTTTTTCGTCTCCACAAGGTCGTGGTAGGCAGAAATAGCGGCCACATAAACCTTGAGGGTGGAAGGAGACAGCCTTCGTTCCAACCCTTCCTGGAGGAATGAGAGCACGGACCCGATCGGGCATTTCCAGGGATCTTCTTGGCAAGAAGAACACCAGGTGACGAAGAGGTTCCACTTCAACGCATAGGCGTGTCGAGTAGACAAGGCCCTAGCGGAAGTGATGGTAGCCACCACCTGAGGTGGTAGGGTACTCAAACCTGCCACGTCCCATCCAGGAGCCACACGTGGAGGTTCCAAAGATCGGGACGCGGGTGCCAAAGGGTGCCCCGTCTCTGAGAAAGGAGGTCCTTCCTCAGAGGAATCGACCAGGGAGGGGCTGTCGCAAGGAGTACGAGTTCGGAGAACCAGGTCCGGCCGGGCCAATACGGGGCGACCAAAAGGACCTGCTCCTTGTCCTCCCTGATCTTGCACAGAAGCTGTGCAAGAAGGCTCACTGGGGGAAACGCATACTTGCGGAGGCCCCGCGGCCAGCTGTGCGCCAGAGCGTCCGTGCCGAGGGGGCCCTCGGTCAGGGAATAAAACAGGCGGCAATGGGAAGAGTCGTGGGAGGCAAACAGATCTACCTGTGCGTCGCCGAACTGTTCCCAAATCAGCTGAACCGTCTGGGGATGGAGTCTCCATTCTCCAGGAAGTGGCTGAAGCCGTGAGAGCTCGTCGGCTGCACGGTTCAGGACTCCCGGGATATGGATGGCACGAAGGGACCTCAGGTGCTTCTGACTCCATAAGACGAGATGGCGGGCGAGTTGAGACATGCGGCGGGAACGCAGACCACCCTGGTGGTTGATGTACGCTACTGTGGCCGTGTTGTCTGACCGGACTAGCACGTGTTGACCCTTGAGCAGCGCTCGGAAGCGGTGCAGGGCGAACCGTACTGCCAGCAACTCGAGGCAATTGACATGCAGGAGGCGCTGGGGTCCTGTCCAGGAGCCCGCGGCAGCATGTCCATTGCACATGGCACCCCAGCCCGTGGTGGAGGCATCTGTTGACACAACAATATGCCTGGAAACTCGTTCTAAGGACACACCGGCCCGTAGAAAACTGAGGTTCGACCACGGGGTGAGGGTCTGCAGGCAGGCCCGAGTCACTGGGACCCGGAGCGTGCCCGACTGCCATGCCCATCTCGGGACTCGATCGCGAAGCCAGTGCTTAAGCGGTCTCATATGAAGCAAACCGAGCGGCGTTACCGCGGCTGCAGATGCCATATGCCCCAGGAGCCTCTGAAATAACTTCAGTGGAACCGCACTCTTGCTCTCGATTTGACGAAGGCAAGTCAGCAGTGACTGCGCGCGCTCGCTCGTAAGCTGCGCACACATGGCGACCGAGTCGATTTCCATACCGAGAAAAGAGATCCTCTGCACTGGGCAGAGTTTGCTCTTCTCCCAGTTGACCCGAAGGCCCAGACGGGCTAGGTGCTGGAGCACCAGGTCTCTGTGTTCGCACACCTGCTCTCGAGAGTGGCTGAGGATCAGCCAGTCGTCGAGGTAGTTCAGGATGCGAACCCCGTGTTGCCTGAGTGGCACAAGGGCTGCCTCGACAATCTTCGTGAAGACGCGAGGGGACAGAGCTAGCCCGAATGGGAGGACCGCGTACTGGTATGCCCGCCCCTCGAAAGCAAACCGTAGGAACGGTCTGTGTCGAGGCAGAATGGAGACATGGAAGTAGGCGTCCTTCAGGTCGATCGCTGCAAACCAATCTGCTGGACGAACGCATTCGAAAAGGCGTTTCGCTGTCAACATCCTGAACGGAAGCCTGTGAAGGGATCGGTTCAGGACGCGCAGGTCCAGGATCGGTCGTAACCCACCGGTTTTCTTGGGTACAATGAAGTAAGGGCTGTAGAAGCCGGACTCCATTTCGGCTGGAGGGACAGGCTCGATCGCACCCTTCGCCAGCAAGGTAGCAACCTCCGCACGCATGAGGGGGGCATTGGGCCCCACTATGGTGAATCGGACTCCCCGGAAACGAGGAGGAGACTGAGCGAACTGAATCGCATAGCCGAGCCTGATGGTCTTCGCGACCCAGCGGGACAGTCCAGGGAGCTGAAGCCAGGCTCCCAGAAACTGCACCAGCGGGGTCATGCGAACCATAGACGTACCCCGGGTGGGGCAGCGAGGCGGCGTGACCGGCCCAGACGTGGGAGGCATAGCGTCCGACAGCTGTCAGGACGCGCCGCACCCAAAGACCAATCATCCGCCGAGATGACATGGCTGTCAACTCCGGGTCGGACTCGGGCAATGCTGGCACGCCCGAAGGCGGCAGCATAGCCGAATCTTCATCCGCAGAGGACTCCAGCCCACCTTGAGATGCGGCGATCGACGTCTCGTCGTCATCTGGAGTGCCGAACGAAACACGAGGGGTGTCCGCAAACGGTCCCGCTGTTTCAGTCCGATCATTTGCGGGTAACGGTGTGCGAGAGGGGGGTGTGGCCCGAGGAATGATAGTCGGGATTTATTCCACACCGTAGCCCTCAGGTCACCCTGGCCACCAGCCAGAGTACCATCTCTCTCGGAGACGGTAGATTGGGGTGTGGCAGATGGGACTCTCTTTCCTTTACGGAGGTCATTGAGTCTCGACCGCAACATCGCGATGGTCATGTTCCCGCAGTGAGAACATGACTCATCCACAAACACTGCTTGAGCGTGCTGAAGCCCAAACACGTCAAACAGTGATTGTGCCCATCAGATGGTAACAGAGATTGACCGCACCCAGAAGTGCACGGGCGAACCGTCTTTAAAAAGACGTGCCACGCGCAAGCTCTTTTTGTGAGAGAAAGCTCTGCAGAGTGCTGAAGCGCCCAGGGAACACACACACAGCTGTTGCAGATCACTGCACAGATCAGCAGGCAGTATGCGATCGCTGGAACGCGCCGTCACACCAACACCGACTGGAGAGCTGCTTGTCTCGAAGAAGCTTGACGATATACTCAAAAGGCTTAAGGAGTGAAGAGACAGATGCTCTTGGCTCCGAAGCAGAAACATAATGCGATGTTGCCAGCATACTTCCTTATATACCCACACTGTGGGGCGGAGTTACGCTATGCAAATTCCGCATGCCCATGGCATTGGCACTGCCATTGGGCGTTTTCTAGATCTCGAAGATGATAGGCTTCTAGGCAAAACCCCCACACGTTACTCGGAGTGACTGAACGAAAGGGAACCCTGGTATTTGTATTTTTTTGCAGTGTTTTTCACCCAGCTTGCACCTCTGGAAATAAACTTCTACTGTCCCCGCATATAAGTGCTGGGTAGATGAATTAGAAATTGTAGTTGGTTACTGATTCCAAATTACATGACGAAAATTGTAGTTAGTAACATAATCCATTACATTACACATTTAAGGTAATTGGACTACTTTTTGATTACCTTTGACTGTTTATCACAATGATTTTGAATAGGATCTTTTACCATGTTGATATAAAAATACACAGAGAAAGAAAATATATTCCATTCTTTGTTTTCAACAGCATGAAGTGCATTAAATATTACATTAAGTCAGGGTTTTCCAGCCTTGGGTTCATGAGTTTAATTAAAAGCTATTAAGTAAATAAATCATAAAAGTTAAAAAATTAATCATTTTAAAAGAAAAACAATCAAAATAAAACGCTAACTTAATTTTTTAACAATATTTTATTTGTTTACCTGTATGTATGTGACCATTAACCGACATCAGAGAACCGTGAACTTATTATTATTATTATTATTATTATTATTATTATTATTGACCTAACTTTTTAACCTAAAACCTCAGGGGGTACCTGAAAGACCTTCTGAACGTATATAAACTAAAAAACTATAGACTTTTTTAGAAAAGAAAATTAATTGACAATTACCATCGCACACCTGTTGGTAATAGATAGGTGCGTAGGAAAGAGGATAAACAAATCCAAAAATCTCAAAAATAAACCTATATATGCCTGATGAAGGTCATGAGACCGAAACGTCGATAATAAAAAGTTTTTGATATTTTCTGCAAGTATCGATAGTGTGCGGGATTTCCTTTTATTTTTTAGAAAAGAAAATTAAAAGATAAAAAAAGAAGTAGTAGGGAGAATCAATGAATTATGAATAATTTACTGCTATTGTGAGAATAACATGCAATCATGTAATCAATAAAAAAGTAACTGTAGTCTGATCACGAGTATTTTAAAATGTAATATAATATAATTACATGTACTTAATTTTTGGAATCTAAATATGTAATCCAGATTACATGTAATCAGTTACTATCCAGCACTGTTCAGCATACATTTGATGTAATACAATGCACTGTCAGGTCAAAACAGTGTTATTTTAGTTTCACTGAGACACTATTATAGTTTGATTTAGTTAATTGATTTCTTGATTTAGTTTTTGTATTCATATTTTCCACTTTAATTTTAGTTACAGTTTTATTCATTTTGTTATGTTTTTTTTTTTATTATGTTATATACTAATTTTATTAGTTTAAAAAAAAAGTGTATATAATTTTTTATATTTTTTGTTTTAGTTTTAGTTATAGTTATTTTAGTACATCAAGTAAACTAAATTAAAATAAACAAAAAATGATGCATGGACAACTAGCTGAAAACAAAAAATCTTTAAAGTTTTTATTTATATTTTATTTTATTTCAGTTAAATTATATTTTATTTCAAGTGATGAAAGTTTATGGGTTTTTTTTAGTTTTAGTTAACTATAATAACCCTGTATCAAAGCATAAATTGACCTGCACTACACGTTTTTGAAATTAATTCAATCACAAAACAGACAATGTGTAATAAAATTTTGATTTTGATTACATTTTGATTTGATGTTTGTTTGTTTCCATTTACATTTAAACTAAACTGAGAAGTGAGATCATGTCCACAAACAAGACTGTTACACAGCACTATCATCCTAAAATGACACTGCAGACACAAAAACCTCCTGCTCCCCTCGCCCTCTGTCTGTGCCACACGGCCTTCCCACGTAGCAGGTGCTGTCCTCTCCAGCTCTCTGCTCTGACCTGAGCCAGGACTGCTTGTTCCTCTTTCTATAACAGACAGTAACACTGTCAACAGACTCCATCCTCATGCTCTCGTATGACTCAATCTAGAGACTCCTGTGTAAGGAATCTGACTCACCCAACCAGAAACACCAACGTCACAGGTGAAATAATATGCTGATATACAGAAAGAGCCATGTGCTCATTAAGGGTGAAATAGTTCCCTTAAAAAGTTCAATATATTTTTGTTCATCTCTTGTTTAACAACTCCTCTGAAAACATAAAATGTGTATGAATTGGGAAATGTCAATTTATGGTAATTCAGGAGCAGTTATGGTAATTCTATGTATTTCTGAGTCACCAGTCTGACATAATTGAAAAGAAATTCCAAATGGATAAAAGAATGAACTGTTTAAAAGTTTGGGGTCAGGGATGCATTAAATTGGTCAAAAGTGAAAGTAAAGATATTTATAATGTTACAAAATTTTAAATAAATTCTGTTCTTTTGAACTTTCTATTCATCAAAGAATACTGAAAAAATCAATGTATCATGATTTCCAGAAAAATGTTAAGCAGCACAACTGTTTTCTTTTCACCATTGACAATAATAAGAAATGTTGCACCAAATCAGCATATTAGAATGATTTCTGAAGGATCATGTGACAGCATCACAGAAATAAATTCCACTATAAAATATATTACAATAGACAATTGTAAAATTGTCAAATTTAAATTGTACGGAGCCCCTAAAGGGACATGGTGGTGGAAAAAAAATATGGGATGGGAGGAAAAAGTATATTTCAATGCTTTCGCGTTCCCTCGCTAAACTTTTGCGTATGCTCACAAAGGACTAAAAATTTTGCAAGCAATTGCAAAATTTCTTGGGGAAATGCAAAACATTTGCGCGAGAATGCTAAAGCATTCACATATAATTTTTCCTCCCATCTTATTTTTTTTCTCTCCCATCACCAAGTTAGCGGCTCCGTAAAAAAAAATCCAATAATATTTCACAATATTACTGTTTTACTGTATTTTTGATAAAATAAATGCAGCTTTGGTGGGCACTTTTTTCAAAAACATTAAAAAAATCATACTGACCCCAAAATGGTATTGTAGGTGAATATAAATCTAGAAAATGTAATGACTCGAGCTGCAGAACAAGTTTGTGTAAAAAGGAGAGAAAAAAAAAGAGAAAATAAATATTAAAAAAGGACTCAATATTGATTGCAATATTGGTTATTGGTATATCTGGCTCAAAACGATCTAATCATGCATCACTAATAGTTATGTACAAAGTAAAACAATGTAGAACAAAACCAAACCGAATTAAAAATGACCACTGAAGTACAATACAAATCAAACTGTCAGGAATTTAAACTTTTACCCCTCCTAGTGTTTAAACCTGCCCTTGTCCCATTGTGCCTCTTTCTCCCTTACTTTCCTCTCTACACTCCACCGTACTAAAAGACAAAGGCAAAGAGAACATACATTAAACAAATACAATGCCGTTTACATTAGGGGTAACAGAAAAGATTAATATCCACTGTGTAGTCTATGCTACATGCTCAGTCTCTGTCAGGCATGCATGGATCGTGAAAGCCTAATGGATAACAATGTGTGCTGCTTACACAAAGGTTATTAGTTTGGTCTCAGTTAGGAGTGACCCAGTTAACTGGAGGGTTGCTAAGATCCCACCATGGTTCCTTTGAGAGAAGCATCGATTTCTGAATTATAGCTTGACGTTATTACTGAGATTCATGATTGTTTTGGCTCTTGAATGGGAATCCCTATTCAAATCAGTCCTCGGCTTTGGCACAAGCCATTTTGTTTAAGTCAACAGGTATTGAGGATTCATTCAACCTTGCAAATAATCCTTGGTGTTTAAACAGTCATAAACAGGACATGGGTGCATAAGGAAGAGAAGCTGATTTGTACTTTAAACAAGTGGCGTGGAAGTAAAATAAGCAGTGGAGATCTTCACGGCGGAGTGTTGAGAACATGCTCTTTCTGGATTATTTATCCTTCTCCTACTGTGTATGAGCAGCAGGGCCCAAGGGCCATCTTTCCCATGACCCCCCGCTAATGCATGTTTCAGTGGGTCATGGCACCACGTTCTGAAGCTCCTGTACTCTCTGAGAAAGCCTCCTGCTGACATCATTGCCGCGGTTTGTATTGTTTCTGAAAACAGACTGACGTCTTTGCCATTCCATTCTGCTCTCAGGCTTGTTTTCATTCATTGGCGAGTGAACCGTGTGTGTATGTGCGGGTCAGAATTCATGAATGAAGAAGAGCATGTCTGAGAAGCACAGTGTTTGGTCTGCGAAAGAGAAGGGTCAGACAACCCCTGTCCTTCACTCTCATTCTTTTAAAGGTTACTGAACGTCTGAGGTAGCACACATACAAAGGAGTAACATCCAGCTCGGCAGAGAAAACAGACAAACAGAATAAAAAAATTAAAAAAAACGTACACTATTCAGTTAATATGATTCTGACTCTTCTTCAGAGTGTGAAAAATTAAAGTTAAAAACAAAACATTTACTAAAAATCTACAAAGAATGATACGTCTCTGGTTCCTAAAGTACGGAGCCCCTAAAGGGACATGCTGGAAAAATATGAGATGGGAGGAAAAAAATATATTTAAAAACGTTTGCATTCACTCGTAAAACTTTTGCTTTGTTCTCTCAGAAAACATTTGCTTTCCCTTGCAAAAAATATTGCGTCCCCCCAAGAAACTTTAGTTTTCTTGGTGTTTCTTGAATATGCAAACGCAAATATTTTGTGAACGAATGCAAAATTTCTTGCGAGAACGTAAAAGCATTAAAATTTACATTTTCCTCCCATCTCATATTTATTTCCCATCACCATGTCCCTTTGGGGGCTCCATACTAAAGCCTATTTGGGTTAAAAACAGCTTCAAACAATAAAAAAATAAATAAAAATTGTGCTCCAAAAATAAAATAAAAATTAATAAACATATGTACTAAATTAATATACATATGGTAAAATTTCACAATCAATTTGTTAACAACATTAGTTAACATTAACTAAAAATACCTCTAAATCATTTCTTAATCTTAGTTAATGTTAATTTCAACATTTACTAATAGATTTTAAAAACAAAAGTTGTATATGTTAATGTTATTTAATGATTTAATGAACATGAACTAACAATGAACAGTTTTTATTATTTTTATTATTTTATTATTTTTATTAACTAATGTTGACAAATTAATAAATACGGTAAAAATGTATTGCTAATTGTTAATTAATTAATTATTTAATGCATTAACTAATGTGACCTTATTGTAAAGTGTTCCCATATATATATAAAGATGACAAAATATATAACAATTATATGAAATAATAATAAAATATACATATTTCTTAATAGACTGTGCTCAAAAATATTTTATCAGCTGAACATTGCTGTTGTGTAAAGCGTAGCGCAAAACAACTGCTCTTTTTGCATCCATTTTACTTGGTCAAACTGGTACACCAAATGATCAAAATGATTCATTATTGAATTAGTGTGAATCAAAAGCTATTAGTAAAGAGTAGTTTAACAGATCCACTTCCACATTTAAATGCATTTTCAGTGTGTACATGACCAGAGATAGAAAGAGAGAGAGAGAGCGAGCGAGAGAGAGAGAGAGAGAGAGAGAGAGAGAGAGAGAGAGAGAGAGAGAGAGAGAGAGAGTAATCAAAAACTCCCCCTGGTATTTTCATCATTCGTTTCCCATTACTTTGGGTACTGAAAAGACATGCTCATGCCTTGTCTTCAGAGGGGGACTCAGGTGGGGAGTCTGATGGCATTTGTTCATACCCAAATGAAAAAATGTTTCCATATGAAATATTGATGACACACATCTGAGCTCAGTGAGGTACCTGTTACTATAGATCAAGTCTGTCATGGAGATGAGATGGTTTGCATAAGCTCAACACTGGTGTTCTATTACAGCAAAAGTTACACAATTCTGTAGTGACAGTTGGAGCGAACTGACTTTACCTGGTCCAGAGATTCTACAATTACTCATAAATGTCATATCACACTGTGGATTCATATTGAAATGTGCACATTACCTAGCAAACATGTTACAGGTCATTACCAGAAAAAATTTAGAAATGTTACTTTCATTCACAAATGATACGACATGCAGCAACATCATCTGTTGTTATTTGTTTTGTACTTTTGTTTGTTAAATTTCAGTTTATTTTTGGTTATAATAATTTATAATTTAGGTCTTGTTTTTTTAAAGTGAATTTTACTCAACAATTTTTTTTTTCATTAACAATAGCAATCTTGCTGTGTACACTCAAAAAAATTAAGCCTTTTTTTTCAATTGTATAGTAAAATTTCAATAAAAAATAATAATCTACATATTATTCTCTATTATGAATTAAGAATTTTAAATGAGTAAAAAAACTAAAGCTTAATAAAACATTTTGTATAAATCTTAATGGAACAAGTGAATGGACCATTTAGTTTATGTGATTTGTATTCATAAATTTAAACACTTTAAAGGGGTCATGAACTGAGAAATCAACTTTCCCTTGAGCTTTTGATATATAAAAGGTCATCATAATATAAGAATATCCTGTAAGTTTCGGAGCTGAAAGCTTCCTTGTTAGTCAAAGAAAAGCTTTTATTGACAGCTGGCTGAGCAAACGATCTGCGAATATGCGTACCCGTGACGTCAGAGTGCAGTGAAACGCCGCCTCAAGACTAACGCCTAATTCTGTAGCCCCGCCAACCGACTCGTGCATGTCATGACATGTTATAGATAAATAACATAGGCCTACGTGGAGCTAAACCGGATCGAACTTCCAAGTTTTCCGAGTTTTGCTGATGCACGTAGTACTTGGCTTGTGGGTGCGTGCTCGTGTGTGTGTGTGTGTGTGTGTGTGTGTGTGTGTGTGTTAGTTATGCACGGTTTGCGGTTATATCCACCGATTGGGCCGGCCAAGTAATAAAAAATAACATTCCAATTAATTGCGGGTGGATGAGAGATAAATAATTGTGTTTGTTTGATAAAGACATTTTGCGAGCCCTGTGGGCGAATCATTCCGGTTGCCGTTTCTCCACATTGGAAGTTTTCAAAACAATTCCTCACCTCACGTGTAAGGGAGCCGAAGCTCATTAAAAATATGCAAACCTGTTATCCAATCATAGCAGTGGGCGTTTACTTCCAAGTCTTCAATGCGGCACGCCCATAAAAACCGAGTGTTTCAAGAGCTAGGCTCAAAACCAGGGTAGAAAATAGCCTATTACTTATTCATTATGATGTTTTTGAATGTAAAAACCACGCAAACGTTATAAGTTGACCTCAGACAACAGTATAACATTTTTTAAAAAGCCAGTTCATGACCCCTTTAATATATATATTTTTTAATGTATGAATACGAATCACATAAACTAAACTAAACATAAAAAAAAGTTTTTTTTACTCATTTAAAATTCTTAATTCATAATATGAATAATAGCCTATGTAAGGATTATTCAATTCAATTTGATGGAATTTTACTATACAACTGAAATTCATAAATCTTAAAAAAAAAAGGCTTAACATTTTTTTGGAGTGTATTTACGCCAATGTGCAAATATATCATTTGAGATTTTAAATAGCAAATATCACAGTGTGCCATCTGCCCCAAGTCTCAACAAATTCACATGCGTGGAAGAAAAAAGAAGTCGAGTTTTTCCTCTTTAGTGAAGTGCTGACATGATGTCTTTTGGGGGAAGGAAACAAATATCATAGAGGCTCAGAGGCACACATGGTAAAAACTGGATTACATGGATTAAACTGCCGGAAAATAACACAACGGAAAACAACTTTTCCATGCTACATAATGTGTCTCAGAAAATCATTATGGACATAATCCTTCACCAGTTTGGGGGGAAAAATGTTTTATTTATTCATCCCCACCCCCAAATTCAAGTTCCAAATCAAGAAAAGGTGTAAATAACTGCAAATAACGAAATATAAATCTTTGAATAACAACAACAAAAAAACTCTCTCACTAATGTCTGACTGACATTTGATTCTGTGAGTGAGTCAGTATACTTGGATTAAAAATGTATACAGGAATATATTAGATGGACTCTGACTGGAGATGAGTTTGTCTGTACTACTGCTCTCTGCCATGTGGAGCGCTGTGGGTCTCTCTCTGCCTCAGCAGACGCACCGTCACTGGATAAAAAATAATAATAATACTAACATATGCATCCCTATATGCTCAACATGCAATGGACCTGATGCATTTTTTCCCCCTATGTGTTCAGATTACATGTTATCTAAGACATATTTACAATAAGTGAAGCATTCACAACACTAGGAACTCTAATTCTGCATAAACTAGCTCACAAATCACAACAGAATGAGCACCAGAGTGACCCTGGATGTAAATTTGATATTTAATTAAGTATTAGGATAATTAATTCATTATGGTTAGAAGGTCCAAAGTAGGCTAGCTCTTGACTTGGGTTAACAGACTTTACTGTGAATTAATAAAGAGGTTGAACATTTACTCTTTTGGTACAAGAGTGAGAGAAAAGTCTCGTTGGGCAACATTTTATGAAAATTCATTCCTTGAAATGTCAGAAATCTGGTAGCTGCAAAAATGATGGACATCTGCTGTCTCTTTTCAAGGAGGTTTGCAGCACTGCTGTTCTGCCAAGACATAAAACCCTTGAAAACAGACACTAAAATAGCCGTTTCCACACCCCCCATCCCCAAATAATTGTATTAATATACAGTTTGCCAATGCCACAATGAAACAATTTTGACACTATAGTATTCTTCCCATAACTATCATATTATGATCTAGGTAAGAAAGGAAAAGAGATAAAACACATTTTTCTTGTTTTCTTTTCTCATGCTCTTCTGTTTTACTGTAGGTATCCTGAGGGGACATGTAACTGATGACAGTAGTAAACATACAAAACTGATAATGAGATGTAGCAAAGCATTTAAGCCAAGCTGATTGTATCCTTCGGGTCTGTAAGAAAGCATGACATAACATATTGGGCCCTATTTTAACGATATGAGCGCATGGTCTGAAGCGTATGGCGCAGGTGCACTTAGGGCGTGTCCAAATCCAATTTTGCTAAAAACGGTCGGCGCGCCAGGCACATGGTCCAAAAGGGTTGTGTCTAGTCCCTTAATGAGTCATGGGTGTGTTTTGGGCGTAACGTGTATGGGATCAGATTCCCGCCTAATGTATTGCGGTCACGCATCAAAAAATAATAAGCGTGAATCAAAATTTTAAAAACACATGTGAAAATATAACGCACAAAACTGAAAAATCAATGCAAAGTTAACCAGAATCACAAACAACGCGGTCACGGAAATAAAAATAATAAGCGTGAATCAAACATTTAAACATGTTTAAAATTATATTGCTCAAAACTGAAACATGAATTCAAAATTATCTGAATCGCACACAAAATCATGTTTTCTGCTCTTATTTTCACTTTTTCTATGCCTGTGCTCTTTTCTCCTTTGCTCTTGTTTCCACATTCTGCACTTGCGTTTCCAAATGTTGCCGTTGGAGTTTCATGTAAATCAGGGCGGGTCTTAGCATCACCATTGGTCCACTAGTTTTAGATTGACAGCTCATCCTCTAGCCAATCAATCGAAGAGGGAAGTTGACGTCACTCCAATGCGACTCATGCCGCTGTTGAGCTACGAGTATATGTGTTCTCTATCACTGTATCTTCAAGGAAATACATTATTTTATTATTATGAGTATAATCTTAGGAATCTATTCTTTTGTATGATTGACGTTTTAGGGGGTTCTCACAATTAAAGCAGTCAAGTGAACGTGATCACGACTGGGTGCTTACTGACGCTTGGCTGAGAGCGAAACGCGTTCACTATAGGCCCACTGTCTCTGCAAGGAAATATATTAGTTTACAATTATGAATATATTATTAAATATATTAATTTACACAATCGACATTTTAGAGAGGTTAATTAGAAATAAATTGGTCAAATGGTCATGATCCCAACTAGTTGGTTATTGCCACTCTCATTCCAAAGAAATATTTTTTTCGCAGCCAGTGGTGGAATGTAACGAAGTACAAATACTTAAATACTTAAGTACATTTTTCACGTAGCTGTACTTTACTTAAGTAGAATCAATAGTGCATACTTTTGACTTTTACATTTTTACATTTTGCAGCAATTATTATACTTTCTACTCCACTACATTTCTACAACATTTTGTTACATTTTCTGATCAGTTTTTCCCCCTGCCAAAACGTCTTCCTGACCGCCCGTCACACGTTTGTCTCACCAGTGAAGTTTGGTTGTCATAGATATATACAGTGGGGAGAACAAGTACTCTTCAACTGTGAGTGACGGAATCTAAAACAAAAATCCAGAAAATCACATTGTATGATTTTTAAGTAATTCATTTGTATTTTATTGCATGACATACAGTGGGGAGAACAAGTATTTGATACACTGCCGATTTTGCAGGTTTGCCCACTTACAAAGCATGTAGAAGTCTGTAATTTTTATCATAGGCACACTTCAACTGTGAGAGACGGAATCTAAAACAAAAATCCAGAAAATCACATTGTATGATTTTTAAGTAATTCATTTTTCATTTTATTGCATGACATAAGTATTTGATACATCAGAAAAGCAGAACTTAATATTTGGTACAGAAACCTTTGTTTGCAATTACGGAGATCATACGTTTCCTGTAGTTCTTGACCAGGTTTGCACACACTGCAGCAGGGATTAGTTGCCCTGGCTGTGTGTTTCGGGTCGTTGTCATGCTGGAAGACCCAGTCACGACCCATCCTCAATGCTCTTACTGAGGGAAGGAGGTTGATGGCCAAGATCTCACGATACATGGCCCCATCCATCCTCCCCTCAATACGGTGCAGTCGTCCTGTCCCCTTTGCAGAAAAGCATCCCCAAAGAATGATGTTTCCACCTCCATGCTTCACGGTTGGGATGGTCTTCTTGGGGTTGTACTCATCCTTCTTCTTTCTCCAAACACGGCGAGTGGAGTTTAGACCAAAAAGCTCTATTTTTGTCTCATCAGACCACATGACCTTCTCCCATTCCTCCTCTGGATCATCCAGATGGTCATTGGCAAACTTCAGACGGGCCTGGACATGCGCTGGTTTGAGCAGGGGGACTTTGCGTGCGCTGCAGGATTTTAATCCATGACGGCGTAGTGTGTTACTAATGGTTTTCTTTGAGACTGTGGTCCCAGCTCTCTTCAGGTCATTGACCAGGTCCTGCCGTGTAGTTCTGGGCTGATCCCTCACCTTCCTCATGATCATTGATGCCCCACGAGGTGAGATCTTGCATGGTGCCCCAGAACGAGGGAGATTGACCGTTATCTTGAACTTCTTCCATTTTCTAATAATTGCGCCAACAGTTGTTGCCTTCTCACCAAGCTGCTTGCCTATTGTCCTGTAGCCCATCCCAGCCTTGTGCAGGTCTACAATTTTATCCCTGATGTCCTTACACAGCTCTCTGGTCTTGGCCATTGTGGAGAGGTTGGAGTCTGTTTGATTGAGTGTGTGGACAGGTGTCTTTTATACAGGTAACGAGTTCAAACAGGTGCAGTTAATACAGGTAATGAGTGGAGAACAGGAGGGCTTCTTTAAGAAAAACTAACAGGTCTGTGAGAGCCAGAATTCTTACTGGTTGGTAGGTGATCAAATACTTATGTCATGCAATAAAATGCAAATTAATTATTTAAAAATCATACAATGTGATTTTCTGGATTTTTGTTTTAGATTCCGTCACTCACAGTTGAAGTGTACCTATGATAAAAAATTACAGACGTCTACATGCTTTGTAAGTGGGCAAACCTGCAAAATCGGCAGTGTATCAAATACTTGTTCTCCCCACTGTATGGGTTGCTACCAAAGATTCTAGAACGCTAATCTTTGACCCAGCTGACTGCACATCACATTTTTGACATTATTGATCCTTCTTGCAATCGTAATGCAATGGACCACGGCCTACATTAAACCTTTAAATAAAAGGGTTATTGAGCTGTTTACACTGTCATATACAATAAAAGAGCCTGCACAGCGACAGGAAATAAAAATGAACGCAAAAAACATGCCTACCTCACCAGAGTATGTGAGCGAAGCTCCACTCATAAATCGCTCACCGGTAAAACGATGTGCGCTCAAATCCCGCTCCGGGAAGAAATGTCTCTGTAGCCTACTATAGGCTACTTGTAACACGTATTTAGTTTCATATTTTTAAATATTATAATGTTATTTTTTTCATTTAATCTACACTGATTATGAAAAGTGAACAGGACACATCATAAGATGCGCAATGTGTCAGAAGACATGGGGGACAGAAATGATTTTGACCACTTCATTCAGTTTTGTTTTGTTGAAAGCCTTTCTTTAAAGTGAATTTCGTTTTGTATAAATTGTATCTTAATTTTAATCAATTACCAATTGCCTGGATTTAATAAATAATAAGCAAATATAGCAGACAATGACATGGAGGCGTCGGCGCCGCGTGAACAACGGCTTAAATGAACAACTACTAGAAAAAAGCTTTAGTTGGGGGCAGCCCTAGCTACTTATTTCAGACAGGCCTATATTCGAACCAGCATGTCACAAAGGGCATTCTGGCGCTGAGCGGAATGAGCTTTAGAAATGAACGGAATCTGCAGAAAGGCGCTCTCCACTCTGGAGGAAATATTACCGCTCTTTCTACGCAAACTGGGCCACAGATGGTAAGCACAATTACATTAACCCAAAACTAACTTAATTAAAATGCCACAGCCCATACAGATTTTTTTTTTTTTTAATTATTAGAATATAGACATTAAGAGAATAAATTGTTATGCAAGTACTTTTACTTTTAATACTTAAAGTACATTTAAAATCAGGTACTTTTTACTTTTTACTTAAGTAGGGTTGTCATTGTGGTACTTCTACTTTTACTAAAGTAAATAGGTCTCTGGTTATTTGTAGCCTACTTTACTGAGATTCAGTACTTCCTCCACCACTGGTGATAGAGAACGCGTTATACTCGTAGCTCAACAGCGGCTGGTTGGACTGAGTGGCCAGCCAAGCGTCAGTAAGCACCTAGTCGTGATCACGTTCATTTGACTGCTTTAATTGTGAGAACCCCCTAAAACATCAATCATATCAAAAGAATAGATTCCTAATATTATATTCATAATAATAAAATAATGTATTTCCTTGCAGATACAGTGATAGAGAACGCATATACTTGTAGCTCAACAGCGGCATGAGTCGCATTGGAGTGACGTCAACTTCCCTCTTCGATTGATTGGCTAGAGGATGAGCTGTCAATCTAAAACTAGTGGACCAATGGTGATGCTAAGACCCGCCCTGATTTACATGAAACTCTAACGGCAACATTTGGAAACGCAAGCGCAGAATGTGGAAACAAGAGCAAAGGAGAAAAGAGCACAGGCATACAAAAAGTGAAAATAAGAGCAGAAAACATGATTTTGTGTGCGATTCAGATAATTTTGAATTCATGTTTCAGTTTTGAGCAATATAATTTTAAACTTGTTTAAATGTTTGATTCACGCTTATTATTTTTATTTCCGTGACCGCGTTGTTTGTGATTCTGGTTAACTTTGCATTGATTTTTCAGTTTTGTGCGTTGTGTTTTTAAAATTTTGATTCACGCTTATTATTTTTTGATGCGTGACCGCAATACATTAGTCTCATCTCCCATTCCCTTTAAAAGACAGTTGCGCTTGCACCATGGCGGATTCGCTATTTACATGGCGGAATTTGCGAGCGGAAAGACTGAACTCTTCTCCAGAGAGGAATCCTTTTATTTTTTCATATTTAAAAATGTTTGTGTGCTGCTGCGTGTCCCTGTGTGTGTATAAAGCAGAGTGTATGAGTGTATATAGGGGCTAACGCGCCCTTTAAATAACACAAAAAAGTACAGCACTATTGACTTTAGACCAGGTTTTTGTTGGTCAATGGCCAGTCGAACTTACAGATATTACAAAATATTTGGTCCAATGCCCTAACACTGAGTGTCAGTTAGCATTCACATTCATCACAAAGGTAAAGTTATTCAGCAGATCTTTGCTTCATGGGCAGTAGATTATGGAATTTTTTTTTTTTTTTTTGAGCCAATAACCTGTCCTGAACTGTAAATTCTATGTGACTCTGGAGCAGCAGGAAAATTAAGACAATATTGATTAAACTAAGGGCATCACAAGAAAACGCACAGTTCATTAGTGATTATCCTGAACTGAGACATCAAAAGCAGATATCAGAGAGAGAGAGAGAGAGAGAGAGAGAGAGAGAGAGAGAGAAAATCCATTTCATGCTTTTAAGTGCCCTAAAAACAGTTTGAAAAATATTTATTTTGCCAGAATACACGGCTATTTTTGCATGTCTGCCGACAGAGAAAAACTGCTGACATTTGTTTTTACTCTCTATAGAAGCAACCACATCAACCAAACATGATATAAGATGCTATAGAAAAAAATCTATCCATTTAGAAATACATTTTAAAATATACTTTCATGGACATCCAGTTGGTCTTAGATAATTAAATCAGGAATCAGCCCACTGATATTCTGTGATGCTTATCCCATAAAAAAATAAATAAAATAAAATAAATAAACAAAAATAAAGCGACATACCCTTGAGACTAAAGCACAAGAGGGAGCATGGGCTCAAACCTTGCAACATTTATTTGAATCGTCACATGATTGTTTTTGAGTATTATTAAAATAATTTAAAATCCTCCTTCTGCAAAAACTGTATAAAAACTTATAAAAGAAAGTATAAAAAGGAAGTTCATTTTGAATTAAAATAAGCATACAACACTCATCCCAATGACCTAACCACGTATGTCAGCAAATGTTGTTTTGAATGACATGGTTGCGTGTTTGTATGTGTATGAAGTTACATTACTCACAGCGCTGGAGGGGTCGATTCTGGGCCTCTCCATGGCGATAGTGATGCAGTTGAGAAAGATGATAACAAGAACCACATGGTCAAACATCTTGTGACTGATGATTTTATTGCATGTCACACGAAACCTGCAAGACATAATCACACCAGATATGCAAACAGGCAAAATAATGCTGATCACAAAATGAATTCATAAAATAGTGATTTCCCCGAAAGATGAGTCACAAAGGTCAACAAGTCGCTTAGTGAGACTACAGTAATAGAGTTTTCATAAAGAGATAGTTCACCCAAAAATTACGATTCTTTCGTCATTCACTCACCCTCGTGTTGTACTAAAGTGGGACCAATAATAATAGTAATAATAATAATAATAATAATAATAATAACAACATTTGGCAGTCCAATCATTGAATGTATTACGTAAGAGATGTTAACAATCATCATTGACATTAATTTGGGTTCACTGATCTTAATGGAAATACACATCCCTAATCCCCCCCCTTTTCACCGCAATTGATCTGTTAGAAACAGTGACAAACTTATGCTGAATGTGTGTGTGACTTACAGCTCGCCAGCATGACTCCTTTTTATGAATAAATAGTGCTCAGTTCTCTTTAATGTCTCAAGATGTGGCCTGATGTTAAAGAATTTATGCTCAGAAAGGCACTGTGTGGAAACAGACGGCAAACTCTGCGCTGTTGTCATGCCAACCTGCCTCTCACAGCCCCGATCTCTCATGCTGGGGAGTGTGGTCATGCCAGGGTAAAAAGGGGAGAGAAGTGTAATGCTGTGTCTGAAACCTTAGGCAGCTGCCATGCTCCCTCGCTACCCAGTTAGTGAAGAGCTGCGTTTCCATTACCCTTCAAATTGCGCAGACTGAAATTGCGAATTTCGCAAAAACTGCCATAAATCCAAAAAAGTTTTTACGTTCGAGGCAATTCGAAAAAGGAATATTTTGCAAAACTGCAATGGAAACAGTTTTTCCGCATTTGAAGGTCATCTGGCGTACTTAAAAGTCACATGATCATTCTGAATCCACAATTCCTCTGTGAAATCGCGTACTATTACCTTCCAGAAACACCTCATATGTGGCTCCCAAGTATAAGGGTCTTTCCTTGCCATTAAAGCTTGGATAACACGCCTATGCCTATGCCTAAGGCCACAACTTATCGCAAGAGGAAAAAAAAAAGTTTTAGTCACATAACATCGGTTAATGGAAACGCTGTCATTTCGTAATAGTTTTTTTTTTTCGCAAATCTGTAATGGAAACCAGACTAATAGCTATGTTTCCATCCAAAGTTGCGAATTTAACTTGTGCGCAAAATGGGAATATCGCATATTTGCGAATAAAGCAGCGTTTCCATCCAGTGAGCTGAAGAGAACAAAATCATCACTTCCTGATAAACTGCCGCTAAATATCACTAAGAAAAATGGAAGTTGCTGCAGTAGGAGAAGCCACTGTATATAATAATTTTGTATATAATAAATTACGAAACGCAATAAAGTTATCTTGCTTTCGGAGGCAGATGTCTGCTGTTTGGGAACGCAGTTGTGTAAGACAGTTCTGGAAGGTAATTATACTAAACCACTTTGACGACAGACTTTGCTCGGGCATTTCAGAATGACCAAAACAGCATTTCAGATGCAACGAGATGCGTCCTCTGGTTGGTCCAGTTATGACATCCCATCGCAAATGTTATTTGGTAAATGTGTTTTCATCGTAGTTTATGCGCATGTTTTCCAACTCAATTGAGAGCATACGTTTTTTTTACGCGCATTTTTAGAATTTATGCGCATCTTGCCGTTTCCATCCAGCATATTTTTTAATGCGATATTCCAAAATGCACAAAAAAAAAATAGGTGAATGGAAACAGGTTCTTCACAGGTTCTTAAGACAACTTCACACAAGATTTCAGAGAGGCATTCAAAAATACCATAATGTCACATCTAATGATATAAAACATTCAAATGAGCTTTAGACATGACAAAAATATTTAAAGCAAATATCCATTGCTTATACAATGCTTATTTTTCAGTAGAAATTAATAAAAAAAATTTAAATATATAAAAGAATTGATATTTAAAAATGAATTGCCATCTCAGGATTAAACTGCATTTTTAAAAATATATATATATATTAAAATAGAAAAAAAGCTATTTTAAATTGTAATAATATAACTGTTTTTACTGTTTATTGCTCAAAGAATTACAGCCTTATTGAGCAAAAACATTAAGAGAGACTTCTTTCAAAAACATTAAAAATAACCTTAACAGCATCCAACTTAGTATGTATATATATGTATTTTTTTTTAAATCTTACCGGCACCAAACTTTTGAATGGTATCTTAGCTGAAAGTTGAAATACATAAATAAAACTTACAGAACAAAACATTAATGCATAGTCTTACATATTAAACCTCTTTTATTATCAATGTAACATGGTACATCTCATAAGACTGAAGTGTGACAAGCTGACAATCTCTTTGTTTTACATCAGAAGAAAGAGTCAAGTATAACCGCAGACCTGCTTACAACACGCACAGATGGACAAAAGCCTTTTTGCTTTGGTTTTGGTGACACCAATGTATGCCAATCTGCATGTCATAACAGTGCAAAGTGGTGATAGTTTGCATCATCCAGGGCTCGCACAGGAAGGAGGAGGACGATGATCTGAGGTTGTTTGATGTTTAATTAGTAAAGCGCTGACAGAGTGTAACATGCAATGCTGAGTTCTTCTTTCCTCTCCTCTCTCACTAATAAGTGAAGCCTCCATGGAGCTTAATGTGAGCAGACATGCATTTCAAAAAACGGAAAGCACTGGAAAGAGATGAGAAGGGGAATACCAAGAAGATGCCTAAGGGAGATGCTAAAAAGTACAGGATATTTCTCACCCCTCGAGCATCTTAATGAGGGTATTTATTAGGGCTTAGGGGCAACCTAAACTCTTGTACTGAACGTGAGCCACGGTACTATAATAAACGTGATTCAGCTTTTGAAATAACCAGCATATGTTGGATGCTTGAGTGTTTGTGTCCCCACAAGACTTCTTAACTAGTTTAAGCAGGAAATGGTCAACCAGCTCCTTCAGAAAAAACAAACTTACTTGACCAGCACTAAAGAACAAATATTATATTGCAAATTCATGTTTATGTCAAATTTATGGGGCCCACAAGTATTTTTGTGCAATTTTTTTCAGTTGAAATATCTATAAATTCTTGAAACAAGATAAAATTACTGGAGAAGCAACACTGCATTATATATTAAATGCACTCAGTAAAGATACATTCTCTAAATTCACTTATCATTACTATTAAAATTTGAGGGGAGTAAATTATGACAGAATTAAAATTTTTGGATAAACTATCCATTTAAGTGAATTTAGAAGATGTATCTTTACTATGAGTGCATATTGTCTTACTGCTGCACCGGCATAAGTGTGTGCGTGTGTGTGTTAATATATTAATATAATAACTTTTTATTATTTATTATAAACTTACAATTAAGATACATACAATCCTAACCCTAAAAAGCCTTGAAATGAGATAAAATTACTAAAGAAGCAACACTAGGTACATATATATATATATATACATATATATACACACACATATATATATACACTCACCTAAAGGATTATTAGGAACACCTGTTCAATTTCTCATTAATGCAATTATCTAATCAACCAATCACATGGCAGTTGCTTCAATGCATTTAGGGGTGTGGTCCTGGTCAAGACAATCTCCTGAACTCCAAACTGAATGTCAGAATGGGAAAGAAAGGTGATTTAAGCAATTTTGAGCGTGGCATGGTTGTTGGTGCCAGACGGGCCGGTCTGAGTATTTCACAATCTGCTCAGTTACTGGGATTTTCACGCACAACCATTTCTAGAGTTTACAAAGAATGGTGTGAAAAGGGAAAAACATCCAGTATGCGGCAGTCCTGTGGGCGAAAATGCCTTGTTGATGCTAGAGGTCAGAGGAGAATGGGCCGACTGATTCAAGCTGATAGAAGAGCAACTTTGACTGAAATAACCATTCGTTACAACCGAGGTATGGAGCAAAGCATTTGTGAAGCCACAACATGCACAACCTTGAGGCGGATGGGCTACAATAGCCGGGTACCACTCATCTCCACTACAAATAGGAAAAAGAGGCTACAATTTGCACGAGCTCACCAAAATTGGACAGTTGAAGACTGGAAAAATGTTGCCTGGTCTGATGAGTCTCGATTTCTGTTGAATTTGGTCAGAATTTGGCGTAAACAGAATGAGAACATGGATCCATCATGCCTTGTTACCACTGTGCAGGCTGGTGGTGGTGGTGTAATGGTGTGGGGGATGTTTTCTTGGCACACTTTAGGCCCCTTAGTGCCAATTGGGCATCGTTTAAATGCCACGGCCTACCTGAGCATTGTTTCTGACCATGTCCATCCCTTTATGACCACCATGTACCCATCCTCTGATGGCTACTTCCAGCAGGATAATGCACCATGTCACAAAGCTCGAATCATTTCAAATTGGTTTCTTGAACATGACAATGAGTTCACTGTACTAAAATGGCCCCCACAGTCACCAGATCTCAACCCAATAGAGCATCTTTGGGATGTGGTGGAACGGGAGCTTCGTGCCCTGGATGTGCATCCCACAAATCTCCATCAACTGCAAGATGCTATACTATCAATATGGGCCAACATTTCTAAAGAATGCTTTCAGCACCTTCCTTGTTGAATCAATGCCACGTAGAATTAAGACAGTTCTGAAGGCGAAAGGGGGTCAAACACAGTATTAGTATGGTGTTCCTAATAATCCTTTAGGTGAGTGTATATATATATATATATATATATACACACACATATATATATATACATATATATACATATATATATATATATATATATATATATATATACACATATACATATATATATAGGACTCAAGTACACCATCTACATCAAACCAGAAATTATACTGGATATAAATCAATTAAAATCAGTATTATTAATGTCAACAAAAGACAACCAATCCTATCGGTGAAAAAAAAACACATGAAATGCCAAATTTATGTGGGCCCTCCTCAATGTAGAATGGAATCCCCAGGACAGTATTCCCTTCCTGAAAATGTCTTAGATGGTCTTTTCAGCAGATAAGACTATGAGATACTGATAAGGCATCAGATACTCACCGTGACTGTGGGGGGAACAGGTAAAGGGACCAGGTAACCCTCTGCCGACAGCATTCAGGCTGCTTGTGCTCCAGCCAGCGGAAGAGACGATCCTTGCGACTCTGAAAGATGGATGACCAAGTGAGATTATATGACCAGTAAGTTAGTTTCGTTAGCAATAGAAGATATAGAAGTACTTTTTCTTGTAATCTTATAGCAGCCAATTGAATAGAAGAGAATTGGTAGACATCTGTGATAGATCTACTGTAAGGAACAGAAAAATAGCTCTAATAAATCAACTGTAGATTTTCTCACCAGGTTTCCTTCATCATCTGCATTGTCATCCTCACTGTGGTGTTCATCTAGAGAAAGCTGTGTGGTGGCTGCAGATGGAGAACTCTTGCCGTTGCTGAGGAAGTTGGGTGGCCGGGCGCTGTGTATGCTGGCGGAACGATGCACGTATGGCACCTGCAGGGTGTCTGGAGGCAGATCAAACGAGCTACGCGTCTCCAGGGATTCCATGCGCCTGTGCCGAGGCCTCTGGCCCAGGGAGTCCGTCCTGGCGAGGGAGGCATCATCACCCTCGGACATTCCCCCACCACCTCCACTCTCTCCCGCATCTCCCTCATCTGAGCTGGACTGGCCATCGCCGGACAGCAAGGAGCGCCGTTCGCCAGACTGCCGTTTTTGCCTATTGAGACTGGGGGCTCGGCCCAGGCTATTCCAGCTGGAGCGCCTGCTGTTCCAGCTACTGGCTGAACTCCAGGGGGCATTAGGGGAGCTCCGTGCACTCGACTGAGGAAACACGGGGAAAGGAACATGTCACTCTCAAATTAGATCTCATTGGATTACTGTAAAACCTGAGTGTGAACATTTTGGTGCAAAAATTAACTCCACCACATGTACAGATTTATTTACATTATTATACATTCTATAATTTATTATATTATATTATATTATATTATATTATATTATATTATATTATATATATTCACAGACAGGGCTTAGATTAAGCCAGGATTAGGCCTTAGTTCAATTAGGGCATTTAAATAGCTTTTATAAATGTGCCTTAGAAAAAAACATTACTGGTGTGCATCTTGAGACAAAAAAATGGCACTGACATATTTTAAGATATGCCAGTGCAAGTTTCTTTCAGTTAAAACAGCTCAAACATGCATTTTAGTCTGGGACTATAGGCTTAAGCCTTGTCTGTGGGGTATGTGACCCAATAAGTCTGACTTAATTCAGCGTAACAAAACTGATGTTGCATTATAGTAGCATTTTCTACTTTCATGCATTTTTTTGTTACTGACCGGAGATTTATCGTGTCCATTGGGATCCATGGAGACATTGCTGCCTCTGCGGGACTCGTAGCCCATTGCAGGGTCTCCTCCTCCTGATATCTTAGGGATGGGCATGGGTGTTGCAGCTGTGTGAGTGATGAGGGGAGGGGTCAGGCTGGTCTTCAAATCCACATGGCCATTGATGGGCACAACTGTGGAAGGGACAGGGATAGTATGCTCAACATCACTGACACTACAAAACATGACAGACAGCTGAAAAATGCATTAGGAACCATTTCAAGCATGAATTTTTCAAACAAGCTTCAAAAAGGACCATGCATTATGTCAAAAAGACAGAAATACAAAGTATAAACCCACTGTTAGAAGGGTAAAAGTGTATCTGGGATAGCACAGAAGCTAGCTTGTGGATTTCAAAATATAGGCGTGCACAATAATCACGTTCAATATAAAAAATGGCTTGTGTCCTGCAAAAAAAAAATGTCAGTATACCCTATGGCTACATGTTTTAGATAAGCTCATTTGACAATATCAGGACTAAACAGTGAGTGTGGTCTGCTGAAACAAACTTGAGTTCATAAATCTATAAACTCATATAAAACCATGGAACTTGCTAAAAAAAGCAAAAATGTTGTAGAGAACCAATCAACCATTCTTTTGTGACGGGACCAGTAAATTCGTTGACAGTGCAAGTAAAAATCATACTGGGCAAGCAGAAAAAAAATCTTGTTGAGCCCTGAATATGCCATGTGCTTCCATGTAAACTATGCTCTGTGGGTCTCACCGGAGGATGTCGACAGATCCTTCTTATGTCCTGAAACATCCTCCAAGCTCCGTGCATAGAAATCTGCTTCAGAGTCAGACTTTGAGGCATCACCCTTTATCAAATGCGGAAGATAAACAAACATTAGTTAGCAGGTCTTAGAGTTGCTGGAGCTTAGGGAAGCATATTTCAGGGTGAGGAACAGGCAGGTGGGTGAGGGTGTGGTCTCCCCAACCCCAGCAGCCCTTTAAAAAAGGCCAGAGGGTGACTGGTATCTAAGGGAGAGACATCCTAGTTGGGGTAATCCACAAAAACGCAGTGCCGGCATGCATTTGACAGCACCAGGTTGCACTACCACTCTGAAACCACAAGTATTGTGTGATAAATATTAGTTCAATGTATCTTACTTTATATTTTTAAGCAGATGATCTCATGGTCAGACCACCTGCTATATTAGCGTAAAACACATCCACATGCGGATGAATATGTGTGGGATTTTTTCTCGGCTTACTGGAGGAGCAGCACCAGTAGAGGAGGCACATCCAATGTTCAGGCAGGAGAAATAAACACTGCTATTTTTATCAGAGGGCTCATCACATTGTTTGGCCTGTGTTCTCCTCGTCCCCATTCTTGGGCTAGTCTTAAAATGGTTTAACGCCGAGAGTGTTTCAGTGTGGTCTAGCACAGAACTTCAACCCTGGGTGGTTTGTCAAAACAGAGACCACTGTTTAAGGACATGGATCACTCTCTCAGTTTGACCATTAAGGTGTCTATTTGTGGATGATAATGGAATTTAAATACAATACGATAAATATGATAAAAGATGAAAACTTTCCCTCCCTCATCGTGTGGTTACCTGATGTGAAAACGGCAATAGCAAACTCAATTTGCATTTCAGCATATGTTTACCATATTCACAGTACTCAATGAAGCTAATGGTCAAAGACAAAGAGGAGACACAGTGGAGACTATTCTGACAAACCTTGCACCTACGAACAATGTATCCCATTGGCTTCACGTATTAGCATCAAGCTGAATCAAAGCGTTGTGTATTTTGGTCTCTGGAAAAAAAATGCATTAGTAATGGGTGTGTAAATGGGTAAGGAACAAAAACAAAGCAAATTTGAGTTGCATTGAAACCAGTGGGATCATTGTAACACTAAACACGTCACAATCGAACAGCAATTAATTCACATCATAACTACAATGAAAAACAGTAAATAGGACTTGTCAATAGGGAATAACACAATATCTACGTTACTAAGGCAACAGAAAACAAACTTGAAATAGTTATGACACTGGAGTCAAGCTCTGTAAGTCAAGACATGAGAGGGACTCCTTGCCCCTTCTCAACAACAGTGAACAATAAAACAAAACACAGCTGTGATAGGTTGAACTAGCAGAGAGGCACTACAAAGCATCTTCATGAACAGACGACCACCTTCAGTTGGGCCCCATGGATGCAGTTAGCGGTTAGCTTAGCATCAGCACCCACTGGTACTTACTGCATGCTTAGAATTGAGCACTGGGGACGATGTGTCTGGATCGGACTTCACTATCCAAACTCCGACTTGGCCTTTCTGAGCAAAGAGACGTGGCAGAAATATAAAACACCTACAGTATTAGCTAAATAAGCTATCTGACTTTTTGACATAAGCCCTAGCAAAAACTATTAGCTATTGTATTCAGTTAAAACTAAGGTTTATTAAAGCAATAGTTCACCCTTATATTTTAAAAATTGGAATGACCTTTTCATGCACATAAAAAAAAGTATAAATACTCATAATAATCTTCCCTCTGGTGAGCTGGTGAGCTCAAGAATTGGATCAGTCTGATTTATGAAAGAATCATTCCGTTTTTGTAAGATTTGACTCAAACTATACGATTTGTTCACAAATCAAATAGATTTGTGAACAAATAATTCAGACCAGTTTTGTGAATAAAAAAAAATTGATTAATTGACTCAAAAGAATGCTTTGTGAACAAATCATTGAGATCATTTTTAGTGAACTGAATCAGTTGATTCATTAAAAAGATTTGACACAAAAGAATGATTTGTTCACGAATCAAACATATGTTCTGTGAACAAATCATTAAGACCAGGGCTGTGTCCGAAATCGCATACTCTCAAGTAGGTACGTATTTTGAATAATTACTTCACAACCGCTAAAAAAGAATGGTCTATATAGCATGAATGTAATCTGGACGTACTACATTCGCCATGTTGCCCTTATCACTTGACCTACTAGCGTCAGTTGCGTCACGTCATCAGCATTCACAAATCCTGTCCCGTTGCCAGTGTTAATTTCGTTGACAAATAATTTTCGTCAATGACCTTTTTTCACTGACGAAAACGAGACAATAACTAAATAAAAACCAGTTTTGGATGACAAAAGCTATGACGAAAATCAACGAATAAAAACGAGACGAAAGTGTTAGGGAGGGACCATTAGGGAAGAGATCCAGTCAGAACTCAGTGTTGCCAACTATTTTCCAAGAAAAGTAGCTAAAGCCTGCCCAAAAAGTCGCTAAATGTGGCTAGATGACGTCATGTGTCAATTAGCATATCCTTGACGTCACCACGTCGTACCTGCGTTCTGCCTGCCTAATGTGCTTTCTCTCCTAATCCGTGCTCACATACTGTATTTTAAAATAATATAATACAGCCGACTGGGCAATAAATATGTTCTCATTTCCTATATCTTTTTGTCATACAATATCAGGAGTATGATATAGTGAATGACTAAATGTTTATGTGTAAAATAATCTGAATTGAGAGATTGTCAGAAACTGGATTAACTAAAACTCTGTGATAGTGACTAATATAAGCACAAGAGAAGAATGGAAATCATAACGGGTCAAACTAAATTCTTTAAATATAAAACAAAGGAAGCAGATAAGTGATAAATCCGTGGCAACACTGTGTGCTCATGTGTAGCTCGCTCATTCACGTCTGTCAGCTGGTTTGTGCGTTCACCGGCATGCGCTGCTGCTCCTCTCAGCCATTCACTGAACAGGGTAGACGCAGAGAAAGGTGTGACGGCAGGGAGAAAGCAAGACCTCGCGCTCGCAGGACAGTAGGCTACTGGCGACATTTGTAAAGTAGCTGACGTTTGTCCAAAAAGTCGCTAAATATAGCGCCAAAGTCGCTAAATTGGCAACACTGGAACTGATGTCCATTTGAATTGTAACGCGCTAATCTAACCTCTGGAAAATGCGGCGCTGTTGCGCATTCTACAGGCTCACGCAACAGCGCTTCAGAGCGGTTCAATCAATGAATAGCGCACAATTATGCCAGGTAATTGTTTATGAACTAATGCTGAGGAATAATGACAATGTTTACTTTACGATGTTTATATGGTAATATGTTTTAGACGGTTGTAACAATGCATATTTTATCTCCCTCATCTGAACTTGAAAGAGCAGCTGCAATAGTAAGGCTCAGACATTTCAAAATAAGAGTCAAGGTGTATTTCGAGCTTGTTTATAATTAAGTCACGCATTATATATACGTTTTCGGTTACACAATAAACTGTATTTAATTTAATTCCCATTTAATTCATAGTCAGGAGGAAAGACTAAGAACAGTATTTGACACATATTGTTCAATAAAGTATCAGGGTTATAATAGTTAACTAAAACCATTAAAAAAATATGCATTACTTGAAATTAAATAAATGTTAACTGAAATAAAAAAAACAAACTTATTTGAAGATTTAGCTTAACCTGATATACTAAAACAGAAATACAACATTATAAAAACTATATAGGTGTTTTTAAAAACAAACAAAAAAAGTGAATTTCTCTTTTTCGTGTATTTTTAATGTCAAAAACACAATAATGTCAAAATGTTAGTTTTGACATGTATTCAAGTAACAGTCGGTTATGTAATGCTTAAATGCTCAATTAATGCATTACAATTTAACTAAACTACTAAACTACTAAACTAACTGACTAAAACTAAAAACAATTCAGGTGACTAAAATATGACTAAAACTAAATGGCATTTTAGTCAAAAGACTATAGCTAAAACTAAATCAAAATTTGCTGTCAAAAGATTGTCAAAAGTTTTAGAACGATTCCTTTAAGCTTTGTTTGCCAGAACTGCTTTGGTCAGGTACAAGGTGTGAAAGAAAGCCTACTGGGGCTGTGCTGTCAATTAAGACATTAAGGTTGCTGTGCAACTGCTGCTTAACAATCACAGGTCTTAATTAGGAAATTCTACTGGGCTTGACCAACCTTGCTAATAGAGTTATTTCAGGCATGTTTTGACATGAGATGTGCTAATAGCCCCTGAGTAAGAACTAGCGGAGAGGTTTATGTAAGTTTGTTTTGTCGAGGTTAAGGACTGGAAGACGTAAGATACAAGTTCAAAACCTCTCAGAAAAAAAGGTACAAAACAGACAACTGGGGCGGTACACTTTCAAAAGGTACAACTTTGTACCTTATTTACCCATAATAAGGGTGCATATTAGTACATTAACCCTTAAATGCATGAATGTTTCGCCAATCATTATTACATACTTGGGTCTTTAACGACCCAGATTTATATCTAACTGGATCTCTACCTGTCGCGATAATATAAAACTCTCCTGATATTAGAGTAACAATTACAGAAGAATAAAATAAAGTATATTTTGTTACATTTTGAAGCTTGGAAGGGTTCAGTTTGAGCAGATGTTTTATACCATCATCACTGTCCTAGTCAGAGCTCATTTCCCAGTATATTTAGCATTTGGCTCATATTCGCGATCTCAAACATATTCTCAAAACTATCATTTTTAACAGCTTCAGAATCAATATTTTTTTTTATCGCTGACAGCTTCTTCACCAGATCCACCATCAAGTGACCGTGACACTAATATTTTATTGCATTCAGTACTTGCTCTGCAGTAAATCGGTGAGCCATTTCAAGTTTTGCTGATGATACTTCCTATTCTTTTGTTTTCTGCCTGCAGTAACTATGAGTGAAACATCACTTCATCATTGTGTATTAGACATTGCCACCTTGTGGAATAAAGGTGAACTGCACTTATTCAGTCATCAAAGAAAAAAATCTACTTACACTGTTACGCACCTCGGGTCGTTAGCGACCCTATACAATTTTTACAAAAATATGAATGGGAAAAGAGGCATTCTTCCATTTTATTAATTTCTTGTTATATTGTTATAATGAATTGATTGAGGAATACTAAGGTTGATGTCTAACTTTAAAAAATGAATGAGGAGGAGGGTAATGAATGACGTCCCGGGTCACTTAAGACCTGATGTATGCATTTAAGTGTTAAAGGTGCATATTAGTACCTATATGGTACATATTAGAACCTTTTGAAAGGGTACCGCCCCAATGATAGCTTTTGTACCATTTTCTCAGAGAGTGCACATAGCCATTGGTGCTCTCCATTTAATGGCCTTCCACTGCAAATGTCACCTAGCACAGCTGTATGAATGAAAACAAATACAGGATGTGATGTCCAGAACCACAAACAGACTGAGTCTCCTCAACAGGGTCAAGTGCTTCCACTCAGCTCTGGCTCACTGAATGGACTTTCTCAATCTCTGAGATACTGAACTTAGCAGCAATTCTACAAGATCAAAATAATTAAAAGTAAAGCAGTATTAAGAAACGTATCTGCATATTAAACGATTTTAAGACCTATTCAAAAGGACTTCCCAGTTGCCTTATTTGCTTTTGCACAGCAGTCTGTCTGGCTTTGTCTGATTTTGCTGAGGCTTTCCATAAGCCCAAACACATCCTTTCAGCCAGATAAAATAAAGCATGAGGCTCTACAAGGTTTGTACTCTGCCGCCAGGCATTGAGCAAGTGAACCTGAAGAAAGACTTTGAGTCAAGTCTGCTTCTACAAGAAACAATCACAAGTGACACTGTCCACAAACTCTGAGGTCCTCCTGGTTAGTCTCACTGGGTTACATCATGCAGAGTGCTACATACCCCTGAGTCTATAGGCAGCTGAATACAGCTCAGCTGGCCATGCAAATCGTCCCTCTTGGTTATTTCCTAAAGTGGACACATGTTAGGATTTTACCACACAGAGCGAAAGGGTAAGAAAGGGGGAAAAGCATAGAAAAGTGTTAGAAAATTGACAAGACACAAAGTATGAGAAATTTCACTCCCACATTTCAGTAAATACTTCTGTTAAAGTAAAAACAATTTTGCATTTTGGGTGGAGTTTAGGCTGTTAGCATGCTTAGTACAGTGAGTTTGTGGAGTTGTTGCTTATAGTAAAAATGCTGCAACTGCAGGTATCAACTCTTGGCTCTTTTATTCTCTGATATTGATGAACTCTTTTGTTTTCCTCTCCAGCTCCTTTGATATAGGTCAAAATGATATTTGATAAAGGGCTAAAATTAAAATTATGTATGTGTTACATAATGTATGTGTGTGTGCATGCATATATACAGTGGGGAGAACAAGTATTTGGTATACTGCCGATTTTGCAGGTTTGCCCACTTACAAAGCATGTAGAAGTCTGTCATTTTTATCATAGGTACACTTCAACTGTGAGAGACGGAATCTAAAACAAAAATCCAGAAAATCACATTGTATGATTTTTAAGTAATTAATTTGCATTTTATTGCATGACATAAGTATTTGATACATCAGAAAAGCAGAACTTAATATTTGGTACAGAAACCTTTGTTTGCAATTACAGAGATCATACGTTTCCTGTAGTTCTTGACCAGGTTTGCACACACTGCAGCAGGGATTTTGGCCCTTCTCCAGATCCTTCAGGTTTCGGGGCTGTTGCTGGGCAATATGGACTTTCAGCTCCCTCCAAAGATTTTCTATTGGGTTCAGGTCTGGAGACTGGCTAGGCCACTCCAGGACCTTGAGATGCTTCTTACGGAGCCACTCCTTAGTTGCCCTGGCTGTGTGTTTCGGGTCGTTGTCATGCTGGAAGACCCAGCCACGACCCATCTTCAATGCTCTTACTGAGGGAAGGAGGTTGTTGGCCAAGATTTCACGATACATGGCCCCATCCATCCTCCCCTCAATACGGTGCAGTCGTCCTGTCCCCTTTGCAGAAAAGCATCCCCAAAGAATGATGTTTCCACCTCCATGCTTCATGGTTGGGATGATGTTCTTGGGGTTGTACTCATCCTTCTTCTTCCTCCAAACATGGCGAGTGGAGTTCAGACCAAAAAGCTCTATTTTTGTCTCATCAGACCACATGACCTTCTCCCATTCCTCCTCTGGATCATCTAGATGGTCATTGGCAAACTTCAGACGGGCCTGGACATGCGCTGGTTTGAGCAGGGGGACTTTGCGTGCGCTGCAGGATTTTAATCCATGACGGCGTAGTGTGTTACTAATGGTTTTCTTTGAGACTGTGGTCCCAGCTCTCTTCAGGTCATTGACCAGGTCCTGCCGTGTAGTTCTGGGCTGATCCCTCACCTTCCTCATGATCATTGATGCCCCACGAGGTGAGATCTTGCATGGTGCCCCAGACAGAGGGAGATTGACCGTCATCTTGAACTTCTTCCATTTTCTAATAATTGCGCCAACAGTTGTTGCCTTCTCACCAAGCTGCTTGCCTATTGTCCTGTAGCCCATCCCAGCCTTGTGCAGGTCTACAATTTTATCCCTGATGTCCTTACACAGCTCTCTGGTCTTGGCCATTGTGGAGAGGTTGGAGTCTGTTTGATTGAGTGTGTGGACAGGTGTCTTTTATACAAGTAACGAGTTCAAACAGGTGCAGTTAATACAGGTAATGAGTGGAGAACAGGAGGGCTGCTTAAAGAAAAACTAACAGGTCTGTGAGAGCCGGAATTCTTACTGGTTGGTAGGTGATCAAATACTTATGTCATGCAATAAAATGCAAATTAATTATTTAAAAATCATACAATGTGATTTTCTGGATTTTTGTTTTAGATTCCGTCTCTTACAGTTGAAGTGTACCTATGATAAAAATTACAGACTTCTACATGCTTTGTAAGTAGGAAAACCTGCAAAATCGGCAGTGTATCAAATACTTGTTCTCCCCACTGTATATGATGTACACATATACATATATACACACACAGACACATACATATAAACAAACTTTTTATGTTAGATGAGATTAATCGCGATGAAACGATTTGACAGCACTAATTATATATTATATTATATTATATTATATTATTAATAATATTCCTAGCATTTATGGTGGCATAGTTACATAATTACACTACCGTTCAAAAGTTTGGGGTCAGTACGATTTTTAAAATACTTTTATTCAGCAATGATGCATTAAGTTGATCAAAAGTGACAGTAAAAACTGTTATAGAAAATTCTCTTATTTTTCTATTAAAGTATCTAGTAAAAAAAAAAAAAACTAAGTTCCATCAAAATATTAAGCAGCATAAAAGATTTTAACAGAAATGTTTCTGAGCACCAAATCAGCATATATATTAGAATGATTTTTGAGGGATCATGTGACACTGAAGACTGACTCCAGTCAATGACTGCTGAGAATTCAGCTTTGCCATCACAGGAATAAATAACATTTCAAAATATATTAATAACGTTATTTACACAATATTACTGTTTTACAGTTTTGTATCAAATAAATGTAGCCGTGGTAAGAACAAGAGACAAAACCATTTTTAAAAAATCATACCAACCCCAAACTGATTAGAAGTGTACAGTATATTATATCTATATAGGTTCCACTGCAAAGATGGACACAAATATAGTAAGATACAGGAAATTCAATCAAAAAAATAAAAAATCCAGCTTTTAACTAATAAGCTACATGGAACGGTCACTGAACACGCTGACATATAATCTGACATTATAGTCCGAACGAAACCGCCTGTTTACAAATGTGTGCCTATGTGAATTCTTTTTGCTTCAGTGGACAGGACATTACACTGTTGAGGGGACATTCATCCTGGCGCTTGATCTCTCTGCTTCACACGCGTCATTCAGCCACTGGTTTCCCCAGCAACGCTGACGCACTGAAAAGTTTCGACCAACTAAAAATAAACACGATGTTTGCAGAAAAAAGTGTAAGGTTAAAATATTAAGTCAACAGTGTTCGTCAGTTGTAGGGGAGAGCGGGAGGATACGGGCATTACATCAGTTGGGATGAGAATATAATATCCGATGCACTTAGCAAAGGTAAAGACAGATAGGGGTCAGGTGAGTGCGGGCTATCCTCTCTAATTTAAGAGTAGAGAGTTTATTTTGAAGGCTTCTGAGCAAGATAATTTCCTCTAAACTGCCATGATGCAGTATGAAAGCTATTTCTGTCTGGCAGGCAGACACAGGAGAGGCAGGCTCATCTTTTAGAGAGGGGAAAAAAGCAAAGAACTGAGCTCCGTCCAGATATTACCTTCTCTCATGTCGACTAAAAGTCTGTGTCTGTTCATCCACACATAGAACTTTCTCTTTCACTCCCATTATGCAAATGAAAATAAATGACAAACCAATTTTCAATTACGTTTTGTTGCTATAGTTGTTGCTCTAATGAGGTGTTACAGAAAAAGCACTTTAAGATTTTTGATTCATCGTTCGTTATTCTAACAATGATTTTTCTCAACTGAACAATCAATCAAAATCTAGAGCTACTTTTTTTCATTAAAAGTTTTTGCGAATCTTTTAAATCGACCGTGTGAGCAGAGGCTATAATAAATTTTTAGGGTTTTAGATTTACACTAACATTTATTATAAGATAAACTGTTTTACATCCAAAAAGCTAAACACCAAGAGTTCAACAAAATGCATTTGAATACAATTTTACTTTCAATACTTCATCATACCATACAAATAAAGGTGATCGAATCCTAGATTTTTCGCACTGTACACACGCCAACCTGCATGATTCGGTTTGTCTCTTTCAAAAGAGACAGTAATAAAACAACCTCTCCACCCAAAATGATACATAGGTATAACATTTATATCTCTGATTTATCCTGAGCCTGGCCATTTTTGTGTGTGTGTCTGTCTTTCTGTCAGAGAAGAATGGCTGCTATGCATTGGGAGATAAGTTGTCTCATAAGATCATGGAAAAAGAAGGCGATAAAGCAAACGAATGAAGGAAGGAGGATGGGAACAAGGGCTCATAAGAGAGCATGAATGTGAAGTAGGTATTATACACAGAACAAGAAACTCATCACTTCTAGTTGAATAAATAATCCTACATAGTGTCCTAACCAGGCACAATGCGACAAAGCAACAAGCTTTCCAAGTTTCTGTCTTAACCAGCTGTGACAATGACACTACATTTTGTCAGTTGCTTCTGTACTTGTGTGGCACGAAGTCCCAATTCAGTTCACTCAGCAGCCATCTTGGAAACAGTCTCAGGCAGCTATTTTCTAATCTATACTATCTATCTACTTAAATCTGCAGTCTGTAATTTTTACCTCTTTGTCGCCATCTCTGTTTGAACCCTGAAATTGCAGTTATTTGCGGCGTTATCTTTATGTGGGTTGTGCATCGGCCCGGCTCCTCAGCATGGAAGAATCTAATGTTTTGAGGTGTATGTGTGGGTTATCTATCAGTGCACCAGCTGTCAATGATAATTGTCGTTTTGAACTTTCTGAATTACAAGCCGCCATCAAAATGACAAGTTTAATTACATTCCAGCTACTGTAAGAAGAGGTCACAAACGATCGGCCACCTGCAGCATCCACACACTCGATATAGCCTACTAGCCTGGACTCTTTATGTGTACAGACGTGACGTAATGACGCAAAGACAAGCTTACTGTTGTGAATCGGGCTAAGGTAAGGAGATCATTTTGAACACTGGCTGGTTATGTACTTGCTCAACAATTGATTTTGGATCATTTTTAACCAAAAAAAGTTACGGACTGCAGCTGTAAATAAGAAAGACCAAAATCTCCAAAGCTGTTTTTCAAGAAAACATATCGATAACATATTTTAAATCAACTTTAAAAAACTTGAACATTTAAAGTCGCCATGAAATCAAAGTTTTTTGGCTTTTAGTATGAATATGTTAGCCTTATTGTTATCTATAAGCTAGTGTGCTCCAAAACAATTACAAAATTCACATTTAGAATATATAAGCGTTCAAAACGTACAGTCTTACTTCCGCCAATATGGATCAATGATTTTGATGACATCACTTGGCACATGTCCAATCAAATGCTCTCTAGAATCTAAAGCATCCCGCCCCCTACATTATAAATAGACGCTGAAGCTGCAGCTAAAATCGGTCATTTGTTCACACATTTACTATTTTCTATGTGGTGAATGGCACATACTGTACTATACAGTATAGGGGAAAGGGAATGATTCAGATAGTGTAAATATGCTTTCCATTGGGGCGAATGAAGTCTGGTTTCATGTTAGTGTCACGCAGCAGCACACACACAGTCTGCTCTGGTCCAGAGACACGATAGCGCAGAGCGGATCATATGCACGAGTCGGCGCAGACCAGAAAACGTATCGATCCATTTGAATTCTGCACAGAATGCTATACGGAGCGATATGGAGGAGATTAGGAGGGGAAAAAAATGATTAGGAGGCTTTAGCGAGCTCAACTAAATGCTATTGGCTTTTTTTTAAAAAGGGGAGGAGCTGTTCGATAAATCCTGTCTTCCTGTTTCAGTGGAAATTATGTCAACACATTGAATAATGCTGTGCAAGGCACTTCAATGGGCCTTTAAAATGGCACATGCTACTGAAGCGCACACTTATAACGCTTGTAACATGCGTTGGTGTGGATGATATAGTTATCATTATAGTTATCGCTCTTAGTGTGAACAGGACTTCATTGTTGGAACACTACTCAAAGTATTTTTTTTACCACAAAATAACATAGAAAGGTGCATAAGTATGAAACTTAGGACACACCTAAAATTTGTATTTGGTCCAGTTAAACTACATTTTAGTGCAAACACACTATCAAAAAGTTGAAAGGTGAGACTTCTATTCTTGACTGCTATATTAACCATTATGATTTCTCCCATTCTCCCCAATACCACCTAAATTCGGAATAGCACTAGCGTACTACTCTTACAATGTATGCCATAGGAGTAGTATGCTAGTATTCTTTTCTGAAAATCAGCCAGTGTCTCTTTCATTTGGTTTTGCGCTACATATCCCTGCCCACACAAAACTCACTGGACCAAAATCGCTCTTCACATATATTAAACATCAAAAAAGGAAGAGAAGAGATTGATAAAGAAGTTTTGACATGACAAATCCTTCAAGTTCAATCCTTCAAGTACCTCAGAGAAAATCATAAAAAGGCTGCTGTCTAGTGAAGCATCATGAGAAGTCATGAAAATTCAAGGTACATATTCTTAGTTTCAAGCTCTTCAGCTGTGGAGTGGAGTGTGAGAAAGCATGCAAACAGATTGGCTGTGATTTTGTTGCGTCGAGCGACATTTTTCACTTGAATCTTGTCACGTTGTGCCTGTTTAGGACATAGTGTTAGACGAAGGGGACAGGAGAGAGCTAGAGGAGAAAGAGAGAAGAAAGATATGGTGTTGGAATATGTGCTAGACTCTAAAGAACAAAAAGGAGAAGACAGACTGTCAAGTTAAGTGGGGGAAAAAAAGAGGATGAAAGTGTTCAGGCTAGTTTGGAGACAGGCTTTACCTCTGTTTGGAATCCCTCCACTAAGATAGCCACCAACAGGTTGAACAGGACATAGTTTCCAAAAGTCATGAGGGCGATGAAGTACAGAGCAGCCACTGGAGAGGTGGAGGCCATCCCATTATAAAGTACCTTATTCCAGTCCTCCTGAGTCAATATCTGATATACATAAACATATCAGAAAAACATCAGCAACAAATAATTAATCAAATTCCCATTTACACTTATGTTCAAAAATTGGGGTTCTGTAAGATTGTATTGAAAAGAGTTTCTACAAGAAGGCTGTATTTATTTGATCACAAATACAGTAAAACCCGCAATCTTGTGAAATATTATTAGAAAAAAATTCAGTTTTCTGTTGTAATACCTTTTAAAATGTTATTTATTCACGAAACATTTAATTTACTCAAGATTTTTTTTTTATTAATGTCAATGTTGAATACAATTGTGCTGCTTAATACTTTTGTGGAAAAAAAATGCAATAATTCATTAACTAACATTAACAATGAGCAATAACTTTGTTACAACTGTTTATTGTTTATGATTTCATCCATTAAATAAGATTAACCGAAAAAACTTTAGATTTTAATAATGCATTAGATTAATTAACATTGACTAAGATGATTGTTAATTGATGTTTGAACTGTCTTAACTGTCATTTTTGATCAATTTAATGCATCGTTGATTAATAAAAGTATTAATTTCTTTAAAAGAAAAAAGAAACCCCAATGTTTTGAACATATACATGTGTTTGAAATGTTAATTCTGTAGTTAACTGGGATCACAAAACATGTTGGATCTGTATTTAGTGATGTCAAGATGGATGAAAAGATGCCTGATTGAAAATGCAGCTTGTGTAACATGCAGGAATCTTGCCTGAAAAACTGTAACAATGGCCCACAGTAAAGAGTCGAAATTCTTGCGGTCAGGAAGTGTGTCTCCATCTCTCTCAGAGCCGAATTTACATCCAAACAGGTGCATGCCTAGAATACTGTAAAACAAAGTTACAAAATACAGTTAAATGAAAAATAAATCAACAGAATACAGTACATTCAAAATGCACAAAATGATCTCTCATCTTGCCTGAAAATGAATATGAAAAGCATAAGCAGCATGCAGAAGGTGGCCACGTTGTCCATGGTCTTCATCAGGACCACCAGCTGCCTCTGTAGAGCAGGCATGAAGCGAACCAGCTTCAACACCCGCATAAGTCTGAAGGTCCGCAGCACCGACAATCCTCCTCCCTGCTGACCAACAATTTCCCAGACGCTGTCAACACATATAAACACACACATCTGACTATCTGGCAGAATGCATAAGAAGGACAATGCTAAAACATACCCCGGCTACCATAGTTTCCCTTTTATTTCTTGAAAGAAAAACATTCCAACAATGTTTTGGTGTGGTTAGAGCGGTTTGTTGCATTTCAAAGAAATCAAAAAAATGTCACCAGCTAATTGATTAAAAGAAGCTAAAGTAAAACTGCTGTGAATGCATGCAATTGAGCAACAAAATGACTAAAGACACCTGTGGAATTTCATATATCTCAAATAGTAAATATTGGCTTAAATACAGCTGATATACCATTTCATTTTATGCAAGGAACTGCAATTTTTTTGAGCAAGGATGCATTAAATTGACAGTAAAAGTGACAGTCTTTAAATATTTAAAATATTTCCAATAAATTTTAAACATTTCCAATAAATGCTGTTCTTTTGAACTTTAAATACATCATGGTTTCGACCCAAAAAAAAAAAAAAGCAGCACTGTTTTCAACATTAATAATGTTAATAATAATAATGTTGCTTGAGCGCTAAATCAGCATATTAGAATGATTTCTGAAGGATCACGTGACACTGAAAATTCAGCTTTGCCATCACAGGAATCAATTACATTTTAATTAAAGCTGTCAAAATTAACGAGTTAACGCATGTGATTAATTTTTTTCAGTTTAACGCGTTAAAAATATTTAACGCAATTAACGCAGCATAAGTTTTTTCCGTTATCCTTTAGCTAGTGTTACATTATATGATCATGCTCTTATTCAAGCAAATGCTTTTAAACCTTTTAAGCACAACAAGACACAAAAGAGAATCTGTCTGTGAATCTCCTGTCTGAGTGACAGACAAACACACACGCGCGTAAGCACACAGAAAGCTGCTTTAGACAGTGCGCCAGTTCTCTTTTGTGCTTGAAAGCACTTAAATCTTAAATGAGTTCAATAAAGTCTTAAATTAACATAAAGAGTTGTGAGAAAATGGATGTGCCAGATTCGCGTCATGTGCGTGACGCGTCAGGTCTTAAAGCCTAATAAACCTGTGATTAATTACTTAATTTTTTTTAAATCGATTGACAGCACTTTTAATATAAATAGAAAACATTTATTTTAAATTGTAACATATTTCACAATATTAATATATTATTTTAACTTATTTCACAATATTGTTTTAACTATTTTTGGTCAAATAAATGCAGCCTAGGTGAGTATAAGAGACTAAACATTTTTAAAAATCTTACCGACCCAAAACTTAACGAACGATAGTACGAACTAGTACTATATAGTATGAATGATAGTATATGCAGATTTGCAACGTGTGGAGGAGAATTCCTTCAGACTGAATTTATTATTTTTATTAATTTTGATTATTATTTTAATGTTTATTTAGTAATAACTAAAATTTTATGTTTTATCCAATTTTTGTTCATTAAAAAAAGCTGCTTATTTTTTGCTTGTTATATTTGCTGCTTGTTTTTCCATCAAAGGATGATTGGGTTACTATGGTAACCAGAATTTGCCCCCCCCCCCACTCCTCGTTAAACCACGCCCCCAGAATAGTGCATGTTGGTGACTGTATCTATGGGTTAGGGTGTTGAGCATTAATAAATGCAAGAACCCATCATAACATTGTACCATGCCGAATCTTTTCAGATGCTTGTTCAGAAGTCTTATATGCTAATTTATGTCAATTGTGAATGGATGGGCGTGGAATTGCAGCACTCATCATGACAGCTGACAGTCATCAGACTGAACAGGCAACAGATGTCCCATCACTCAGTAATAGCTGCATTCTGTCTGGCTGTCACTGTTGTGATGTAACACACTGCCAGTGTGCATTTTCAGAAATGAAGATGAATGTCAATAAACAGTAATGCAGGCAGCGTTATTATTGTAACACATTTAAAAGTTCTGAGGAAGGAATGCAGATGAGCATGTATACCTGATTACTACAATAATGCCGTCAAAGATATTATAAGGGTTCTTGATGTAGCCGAATGGACCATAGACCAGCAGTTTCAGGAGCATCTCCAGAGCAAACAAACTGGTGAAGACGATATTACTGATTTCCAGAGCGTTTGTCAACTCATCAGGCTGAAAAAGAAAAAAGAGAGAGAAGAAGATAAAACCTAGACTATCACAGCGAAGCCCTTGCACCATATCAGTACTGTTGCATGTCATATTAGTAAGAATATGTACAACAAATATGACGATTTTGAAAACAATGCTCCTGGCACTCATTTGAAGATGAAATATAAATAGAAAAGAAGGGGAAAGGCTGTAAATAAGGATACAGATTTTCATTAAAATATTATTTTACTAAGCAAATACAGTCTGATTGCGTACAGTACTTGCTCTGCAGTAAATCGCTGAGACATTTCAAGTTTTGCTGATTATTCTTGTGTATTCTTTTGTTTTATGCCTGCGGTAATAATGAGTGAAACATCACGTCATCATTGTGTATCAGACATTGCCACCTTTAGGAATAAAGGTGAATTGCACTTATCAATTATTGTTGCGCAGAAAAAAATATATGTACACTATTACATACTTCGGGTCGCTAGAGACTCTATACACTTTTTTACAAAAAAGCAATTAGAAATTGATTAGAAAACAGACATTCTTTTATAATTGTGTTTTTTTTTTTGTTGTTTTTTTTTGTTTATAATGAATAGATTGAGGAATACTAAGAAGGTTTATGTCTACTGTAAAGTTAAAAAAATGAATAAGGGGGAGAGTAGTAAAAGATGTCATCGGTCAATAAAGACCCGAGGTATCCATTAAAGGGTTCAAATAGACTATTTTGATCATGTTTTAAATTAGCAAAGTTCAAAAACACATGCATTACTGTATACTAGCTAGTTTGCTGCATCGTCAAATAATTTTCAAAGAACATGGATTTGAACTATCTATCTATTTTGATCTATCTATCTATTTTTGATCTGGCTGATGCATACATCTGATACATCAGTGCATCTGAAAAAGTACACTACAAAGATATCATCTTTACAAAAATGCAAGAAAATGGAAATGCTTTTTTTCTCAATGGGTGTATCTCTATATAGCTAACCTGAAACAGCTACAGACTACAGATCTACAGAAGTTTCACTCTTTGGTCTGCCTGGTTATTTGATACACAGAATCGTAAACCATTTGAAATTATGAAGTTACATAAGAAAAATATAAGAATCTACTTAACTCCAAAGGCCCTGAGCCATATTTTGTTCTCATTTAATTAAACAGAACACAGACTCACACTTTCATGGCCTCATATTTCCTAATAGCTTACGGTGCTATAGATAAACTAACGTGGGGATTAACTTTTTGACATCATAAACACCAAGTTTCTCATTCTTTTGTTTTATCGGAGCACATTGTCTCGAACGACTTCAAGCTGAACTTAAAACTCAGATACAGGTGAACTACAAAGAAAGAACTGCAGATTCCCTGGTGTAATTGATGTTGTTGATAGTTCGGTATGCAGAGAAAAACTTTTTCTATTCCTTTTTTTATGAGGCACGGGTGAATTGAAGGAGAGACATATGGGCCGGTTCATATTTCGCTTCGGTTTTTTCGATTGTAAAAATGAGACTGGGCAAGAGACCCAGCACGCATAACACATTCTTGAAACATCACGGCTAGCTGGGTTTAATGAACAGAGTCTTAAACGCCTGAAAACAAAACACAACATCCCCAAGCACGCAACTATTTGCCTATGAAAACTAACAGTGATTTTAAGAGACATTTAGACATGTCACTGAACTTCAGAGCTTTAAATGATGACAAAAACTATGTAACCACTCTAATTGTTTACTGAGATGATTGTTTCCGCAAAGTAATGAGGAAAAAATACAATTACATTTTGTGCATGAAATGAAAAATAACATCTATATTAGCTAATAGAATTAAATGTAATCTAATCAGATTTAGAAGTGGTCCGTGGAGCACGATGATGAAGTGTGGGGCTATTTGTGGTTTCACAGAGGTAGGGAAGAAAGCCAGCAGTTTTTTTTTAGCTGTTTCTGGATCTGAGCAGCTGAAGGTTGGGCACTGTCTACCCAGCAGGAGCTTGCACTTGGCCTCTTCATAGGGTGAGGCCCTTCAGTTCAAATCAGGACCACTTGTGAGAAGAGTACATCACACAAATCTCTGCAGGAGTGATTTTTTTCCGAGAACGGCAAGGCTGAAGACTAACGCTGAACTCTTTGAAAGGTTTTGATTCACGAAACATCAGTTTTTCACTTTCTTTGCCTGGAATATCTAAAAATTATGGAGTCCCTAGAGGGACATGGTGATACTAGTAGCAGGAAAAAAAGACTCCCGCGTTCTTTAGAAAATTTGCAGTATATTCGCGGCAGATGGACACAAGTACCGTTATGTGCTGATGCTTTGAAAACAAAACCAAAGGTTCAAAAACCAAATTCTAAAATTGAGGTGAGCAACTCTACACTGTAAACCCTAATGCTCAAAATAATTGATTGGTTTGAGTAGGGTAAACTTAAATTAAACAAATGAGTTCAATTCAATTGACTTTTATGAATATAAAGAACTTTCTTTTTATTTTGAGTTCACAAAACTGACACATTTTAAGCAATCTGAATTGTTTCATTGTTTTGAGTTTTATTAACTTGTTTCTTTTAATTTAGACAAACTTAAATTTAACTGAAACTGGGCTGGGATTCCTATTTCCCAGCATGCTTTGCCATGGTGCTCTAAAGTTAGAGCAAATGCTAAAATTGAATTACATTTTTTGTGCAAGATTAATGGGAGATTTATTAGTGTTTAATGTTTAGCTATGCTAATTTAAAAGAGTTTCTGTTATGTTGGTTTTGATGGTTACCATCATGGTGACAATTGGAGCACAGGTATGTTGAATATTCTATATTGCTGTACTCATTCAGCAATTGCTATGCTTAATGCCATCAAAGCATTGGATTACCATTTAGCAAATTAGCATTTACTCAATTAGCTATTTAAAGCTAGCCATGTTTTCACTTCTAAAAATATTCAAGTTGAGATTACATGATAGTTTTAAGTTAAATGTTTGAGTGTGCTTACTCAAATATTTCAAGTTAAGAGCAATTAAAATATACAAGTACAAGCCAGTTATATTACATCTTGTAAAAAGAGGCATAATAGGTCCCCTTTAAAGAGTTCAAAATACTATGTTAAGGTGGTGTTGGTGTGAAACATCCAGACAGGGAGCTCAGACAAGCCTGAACTCTCTTCAGAAAGCCAGACACCTCTTCAGAAAGCCAGACCCCTCTTCAGATGAGCTGATCTTAAAGGGCCATATCTCACTAGCTGCATTCCGCTATCAGCTGCTGCTCATTCCAGAAAACGCAAGATCACTGTCCTTTAATCTAATTATACAGCTCCTATAAACAAAGCATTGTGCCAAAAATACACACTGTAAACCCCAATTAGTTGGCAAAACTAAAAAAAAAAAGGGAGGCAATCAGTTGCCTCAATTTTTTTAAGTTAAGAAATTTAAAGTTTAAGTAAGCAGAACTTTTTATTTTTATTTTGTAATCATACATTTTAATTAATCTGAACTTGAAATATTTGAGTAAGCTAATTCATACATTTAACTTAAAAATATCATGTCATCTCAAATTTTTAGTAGTGGAAACTTGACTAGTTTTAACTAGCTAATTCAATAAATGCCACCTTGCTAATTGATTACACAATGCTTTGGTTGTATTAGCATAGCATAGCACTTGCTGAATGAGGACAGCAATATAAAACATTTAACATATCTTTTCTCAAACTAAGCTCATGCTCCACTCGTCACCATGATGGTAACCCTACAAAAAAACAACATTACAGAAACTCTTCTAAACTAGCATAACAAAACGTTAAACACTACTAAATCTCCCACTTAACGTTAATCTTGCACACACAGAAAACATAATATAACACTTAATTTTGGCATTTACTGTCCCTTTTGAGCGTCATGATAAAGCATGCTGGGAAATAGAAATCCCAGCCCAGTTTTGATAAATTAAAGTTAGTCTAAATTAAAAGAAACAAGTTCATAAAACTCAGTTTTCAGATTACTTAAAATGTGTCAGTTTTGAGAACTCAAAAGAAAAGGTAAGTTCTAAATACTCTAAAATAGTTCTAAATAAGTTAATTTGTTTGAACTAATTTGTTTAATTTGAGTTGGCTTTACTCAAACCAATTAATTATTTTGAGCCTTAGGGTTTACAGTGGATATATACGCTGGTGGTGCAGAGTGATTGTGGAAATTGGGCTTCGACAACAAGCAAGAGTGAGGGTGACAATTAGACTTTATAGTCAGACTGCAGGCAAAAGTGTCTCAAAGCCGACCCGGATCTGCTTTTTTTCATAACAGTGTGAGCAGCACAAACCACATGGAATCTGATCTTTTCGATTCTGATTTGGGCCGCTACCATATGTGGTCCTAAATCAGATAAATCAGTGTTTTGTGATGCAAATTGGAAAGTGTGCAAATTGTGATGCAAAGTCATATTGGAATTCATGCGACTTTTACATAGCTCTAGATCAAGATTCATCACAATTCTGCACTCATGGGAGTCACTCCAAAGAGCAAAACTTGGAAAAACTGTATGAGAAAAAACATTGCTCTCTTTCACGTCACCCTTGTCTGCTTCTTCATCACCTGAGGACAAATTAGCTGGCTTCCGCGGCACATCAGCTTATAAATTAACATGTAAATGCTGACTTCAGTAACCTCCGTGTTTGCTTCAGTATAATTCAGTGCTGTGTTCCGTCTTTGCTATTGTTCTTTTGCGTATGCGGGTCAGTTCAGGATTGTGACCTCTTTACACTCGAATCTGATATTGGCCATATTTAAACAGCCCCCTGATAGGTCATTGTTTTCAGTTGTCACTGGTGGAAGCTGAAGAGGTTGTTTTCTCCTAAAGAAAGCTTTACAGTGCTCGTGTATATAAAAAAAAAATTCCTTTGGCAAAGAACACCACTGTGGTGGCCACGTCCCAAAGATGAGATATGTGTTTCCTCATTACCAACAATGACGAGTTTACATCCAGTGAAAAATAAATTGTTCGGAATAATTTAAGCCCATGATGAGCAGTTGAGATCGTTTCATTGAAGCATAAACTAGCTGGTCTCATTTCCTCTCATTATGTAACCTCATTATGGCTCAAATTGCTTGAAGCTAAAAGTTCACCACATGTTCACCACATAACGGTTTGAAACAACTAGCCTAAAACAACTTACAAGTAAGATAAATAAGTAAATGAATGCTTGAGGTGGATGTTCAGTGGACAAAATACTGACATTTTAAAGACCCCACAACTTATTTTCTATTGAAACAGGAAGTTGGGTCTGCATATATCAAATGGCTCATATATTTCAGTTTATTCCTCACACAAGCTATTGATAATTTTCATATTTGGCTAAACCCATGCAGTTAAACACCCACATAATACATGCTCTGATCTGAGGATAGGAGCTCATTGATGTATTTGCAATAATAACTAGGCCTAACTGTCATTACAAAGATTGTGTGAAGTCCCAGGGCAAGTCCTGAAACAAAGCAAGCAACCCTCGGTACTCATTAACTTTCATAGCCAGAGCAACAATAACCATTATGCCCCAAAAGCACATTAGGAAGGGAAAGGAAGTAGAAAAGGGGCAGCGTGGGAGGAAGAGGTTGAAAGACATAGAGAGAGAGAGATTCCCAGCAGAGGTGCATGTTGAGATTGGGTACTGGGTTAATGAGTGGCTTGGAATTGTGTGGAATTTTCTTATGCTAAATACTCTGATTAAAGGCAAAGTTTTTTATTAACGCATAACACAGGGTGAGGGATAAGACGTGTGCATTTGAACATTGTCATCTTCCTCTCTACACTAGCACATGAACCAGACCTGCACCGCCAGTCCGCAGGGAAGTATGGGAAGCTTAAAGGACTTCATAGTGCATGTAAGATTGAGAGCTTAAAAAAGTTCACCTACAAGTATGTGTCAACAAGATACTTGAGCTGGAAAACAGGGTATAGATAAACATGGTACATGACACATAGTATATCTTTATAAACAGAGAAGGGAGAATCACATTGTTTTTTGTTTTGGACATTTTATTTTTAATGTGAATTTCGCAAAATGAAACAATAATAAATTTGGCATACTACAGTGAAGTTGCTCATAATTGCAAACAGCCTAAGCAGATCCTATTATTAAAACTGCTAAGAATAAGCTGCATTATAATTGTTCACTGAATTGGTTAGGAATATGGAAGACTGCAGCATTTTTTGCATTGATTGACAGTAACTAGACATTCAAAAGTTTGGGGTCAATTAGGATTTCTATTTTTGAAAGATATAATTATTTTATTCAGCAAAGATCCATTAAATCGAATAAGAGTGACAGTAAAGACTAATACATTTCAATGTATATTTACATTTCTATTTCAAATGAATGCTGCTCTTTTGAAATTTCTATCCATCAAAGAATCCTAACAAAATATATCACATTTTCCACAAACTTTTCAACTTTGCTAACAATGAGAAATGTTTCTTAAATTGTAATAATATTTCACAATATTACTGTTTTACATTAGTATTTAATTAAACAAATGCAGCCTTGGTGAGCAAAGAAACTTACAAAAGCATTTTATTTCACCAACCCCAAACTTTTGAACGGTAGTGTACAATATGTCTAGTAGTGTACACAAGCATTAGTTGTATGCAGGGACTAAAACTAACTTTTTGCCACACCTGCCAATGGCCTGTGACTTTTGTTTTTACCGGCCATGAATATTTTTTACCAGCCATGAAACTGTTTTTGCAAATACAGGTTATGACACCAAAAATGTAGATACCAGTGAGAATTCACAATGTCCAGGTACAGAAATATAATTAAGAAATCAAATGTAAAATAACACTGCATAGTCTTCACTGTATAACATAGATTAATCCTTATTAAAGTTACAAAAGTTATTCAATCAAGATCAGTGAGTGATTTTTCTTTGTCTTTTGTTGTTTGATTAACATTAAGGACAGACGGCAGCAGGTATAGTATATTAGGCTGCTGTCACTTTAAGAGCTAATGCACGGATCCAATATACTAATACACAGTGGTTTTCTCTCTCAATTGTTTATATTTCCTTAAGACATAACTGACTATGTTTACGAGGATACTCACCAATACAGGCATTTTCAAGCGCAAGAAGATGCGAAAGAGAATTCGGTTTGTGCTGTCTGAGACGCAGATTTCACACTTCGGATGTTTGCGCACAGAAAACTTCCCACATAGCGAGTAACGAATTGAGTTCCCTTTCACGTCTTCTTGCGCTTGAATAATTGAATAAAAGGCTTAAACTTTTGTGACGTTTCCCATCAACTGTCCTGAGCATCATTCACGTTTGTTCACGGCCATGTTCTCACAACATTGCATTGCTAATATTCATAAAAATATTATCGCCCAACTGGCACCTTTTCATATACTCGCCAACACGCATATACTCGCATTTGGCGCTTGGCGAGTGTTAATTTTAGGCCCTGGTTGTATGGGTGAAATATTTTTGAGTAAAATCCTAAAAGGTAGCTATGGAGGCAAATATCCCTTTCTGGCTAAAACAGTTGACAGATATATAGCTCGAAATGGAAGGGAAACAGCAACAAAGCCAAGAAATAAACGAAACAGAATGGGCTGAGGAGCTTTTGAACAACTTGGGCTAAAGGTAGAATATGAAATCTGATGGAAAAGAGAGATGGAGATGTGCCTGTGGATTTATTTTTAAACTCTAAAATAAAAAACACACACTTCAGCTCTGTAAATAGCTGCCATGTGGTCAAGTTTTGTGTGGTTTTTATGCGTAAGATCAAGCGATCAACATATCTCATCTCCAAGAAACACAGAGCGGTGTATGGAAGGAGGTCGCACAGAACACTGCTCAGATCAATGTAGCAAAACCTCTTCTGCCTGTTTTTCTCAGTCATTCACACATTCCCCCCATTGGCTACACTCAGTGAAATTCCACTTGATCTTAACTTCATCCAGCAATGTGTGATTTTTCCATCTCTACCACACAATGGAATACCAAAACTGGACAACACAACATCAAATAATGTTTTGAACCCTACTAGCAACATTTCAAGCCTAGGATTGGTAAACAAAGCTGAAATTGTTGCAGTCGAGAGCTTCTTTTTCATTCCAAAGTGGGTTTAAAAAGTGATGCAGGATGTCAGTGATTGGAAGAGAGGAGCTCAGACAAGTATGAAAGACAAAAGGCAATAGAAGCTTCAGGAATGTGAAACAGGAACAGATGCAATTAGCCAGATTGGAAGTTTTATGGGGATCAAAAAACCCAAGTGACCTTGTGCATCCAAATTCTTGCTCTATCTCAGTCTCCAATTCTCCAGATGGACTGCGCCGTAAAGACGACGTTCACTGCCAGAATTCCCCGGGAGTTTACAGGGAACAAAACGAGAGGAGAGACAAAAGAAGCAGAAGTCCTGAGGGGGAGGGGAATGCCATCCGTGTGTTTGTGTGTCTGTGTGTCTGTGTGCGTGCGCTAGCTTCTTTCAGACTACGGGAAACAATGAAGGAGACAAGTATAGACGATGGAAAGCACTAGATCACATCTCTTTTGTTACAGGTCCACATGTTAAAATATTCTGTACATTACCATTCAAAAGAGATGTACTATCATTTCAAATAGAAGCTGTTTTTAGGGGCCAAGCACCGAAGGTGTGTTGACATTTATTGTAATCATTGGCGTTCTTATTATTCTTTTTCTTCTTCCGCTCTGGAAGTCTATGGCAGCCCATAGAACCGTGTGTGTTATGAAATTTGGCAGTCCTAACATTCACCACAGCAAATTTGGAGTCTCTAACTCAATCCCTCTAGCGCCACCAAATGTCCAAAGTTTCACTTACATTTATGTGAATAACTTTTGAACCATAAGGGCTAGAAACAAAATTCCTCTGATTCCTTGGCTAAATACGATTCGATTGCACACTATGACGTCATTTTCCATCATGAAACTTTTCCCACCAAATTTTCCCACCAAAAAAACTACTTTTTTTCATGAAAATCTAATCAAATCATCTTCAGGCTATGCTGGCAAAAAGTTATCAAAAGCTTTTTGATAAACCCAACCATTCTCGAATAACACGCAAACAAATTCGAAGACGAGCATGCCATATCTCCACAACGCTTTAGCGTATTCTGACCAAACTTGATATATGTCATCACAAACATTACCTAAGGCTACATGCTGCGTTTCGGCACAGCGCCACCTACTGGTCCGGAGATAGCAAAAATGGCTAATTTTGCTTGTAACTTCCAAATGGTTCAAACTGGTCTTGTTAGATTCAGGGCAGCATGTCGAGTTGAATGATATCCAATTTTACCATATCGGCCATTTTTGTAGCAAAATGTATTTTTTTAACGCATTAGCGCATCATTACAAAACTCAGTATAGGTCATCAGCACGATGCCCTGAAGGAGCCTGATAAGTTTTGAGACAGCGCCACCTAGTGGTGAAATCAAATATTCATATGCTCATAACTTTTGATGTGGTTGACTTATTTTCATGGGAGTCATCTCCTTAGATTCCTGAATCCTAGCCTACCCTGTCCAACGATACCTTACATGATAGGTTTTTTGCCTTATGGTTTGCGCAACGTTGCGATTTAACGTTAAAACATCTTTGAAACCATTAGTCTGATCGAGATGAAACTACTGTAGGAAATTCGAAATCATAGGTCATTGGTTTAACATTAAAGCCCAAATGCCAAAATTTTGATAGTAAGTGGCAAAAAATGTAATCAAAGTCATGCATGGGATATATTTTATGTACTCATACATATATATGTCTATAACTCCTAAACAAAATGAGATATTTTCACCAAATTTGACACTTATTTATGGGAACACTTTGAGGACACTTCTTTGTACTTGGCCCCTTAATGGCTGCTTGCAGCTATATTTTAAACTTTCTATTTGTCTAAGAATCCTGAAAAAATTTGTATCACGGTTTTCTCAAAAATATTAAGCACCACAGCTATTTTCAACACGGATAATAATAAGAAATGTTGCTTGAGCACCAAATCAGCATATTAGAATGATTTCTTAACTTTTGAATAGTAGTTTACCTCCAACCAGGGTCATAGTAAGGGGGGACAAATTGTTGAAAAAAAATTTCATCCTGGACCCAGTGAATTCACGCGATGACTCTACATCTAATAAAACGCATTCACTTTTGGCAGGGTGGTCGCTTGAGTTCATGAGGCAGAGGACCAAAATTCTTATATTGCCGCATATTCGCTCCTGGATGCCAGCAGATGCTCCCATTTATTTCATATTTTTTGAATAACTCTCAAATTACCAGAATAAATCATTCTAATCAGAGTCAGTGATGATGAATGTTGTTTTCTTTTCTGAGAATCTACCAATTTATGTGAAAAATACAAAACTCTACATCTCTTCATCATCCTTCAAAGTTGCAATGTCTGAATGTCTGAATGTCTTGATCAAATACTGATAATTTTCCTAGTTGTTCATGTCAAAGCCCTGAGTTACGACTTCAATCACGAGCAAGGGGGGCCGTTGCAGGCGGGCATGAACCATGGTGTGTGCCCTCCAAAGGATCTGGAAGACTGTGAGGCATGCGAGCACACTGTGTAAACAGTGCAATGAATTTCAGATGTGTGCCAGTTGCCCTTTTTCTTCAGTTCAGCCCTCAGACTCATGCTCATTCTCTAGTATGGTGAATTACCCGTACAATGGTAAACAACAAAAACATGGTGCATACGGAAAGTCTTGCATTCCGTAATACTGCAGAAAAGGGCAGTGGGGGCAGATGAGTACATTATGTGTTGAAAAAAAAATATAATTTTTAATAATTATGACATACACTATGTTTAAAAGTTGGGGGTCAGTAAGATTGTTTTTAAAGTTTTTAAAATAAGTCTTTTATGCTCACCAAGGCTGTATTTATTTGATAAAAAATACAGTAAAAACATTAATATTGTGAATATTATTACAATTTATAATAACTGTTTTCTACGTTAATATATTTTAAAATGTAATTTATTTAAATAAAGCTGAATTTTTAGCATCATTACTCCAGTCTTCAGTGTCAGAATGATCCTTCAGAAATCATTCTAATATGCTGATTTGCTGCTCAAAAAACATTTTTTATTATTATCAATGTTGAAAACAGTTGTGCTGCTTAATATTTTTGAGAAACCGTGATACATTTTTTTTCAGGATTCTTTGATGAATAGAAAGTTCAAAAGAACAGCATTTATTTGAAATAGAAATATTTTGTAGCATTACTTACTTTTGATCTATTTAATGCATCCTTGCTGAATAGAAATATTGTTTAAAAAAAATATATATCATACTGACCCCAAACTTTGAACAGTAGTGTATAAAGTCAGATTTGAAATTTACAAGCACAACTACATGTAAATACACAATTGTGACATATGAAGTCGCAGTTAAGAGAAATCATGACAATTGTGAGATAAAGTAGTAATAATTGTGAGGTATAAAGCCATGTTGTGAGATATAAAGACGCAATTACGAGGAAAAATTAACTTTTCTGTTTTGTTTTTTTTTACTCTGAGGTAAGTAAAAATGAGGGTTTCCAGATATCAAATTAGTGAGAACAGCATAGAGACGTGCACTAACCTGCTCATGATACTCGATGCCCATGCTGAGTGTGTTAATGAGAATGGCGATCATTATTCCTCGTCCGAAATACTTGCTGTCCACAATCTTCCGGAAAGTGTCGCACACCAGCCTCCAGAAATGGACCACCTTTGCTGCTCGAGCTCCTAATGCAAACTTCTTCTTTCTGTTGGGATCTCTACTGTCCCGATAATGGGCATCCTGTGTGAACTCATAAACGCCCTCACTGTCAGAGTCTGCCATCTCATTCCCATCCATTCCCTCGGAGTCATTTCCCATCAGTTTGGCACAATACGGACACGTCTCTGGGTCAAAGGTCAAAGCAGTGTCCAAGTTTGTGCCACTGCTGTTCATGAGGGCATCCTTGCAGATGATTTTGCCTGAAGTGTATAAGACAGAAATACATCAGAAAAAAAAATGCATAGACAGATGTCTATTTCTTAAGGTTTTTTTTATATTTAGGATTTTTCATTGTCAATTTGGCAAGATAAAATATTTAATATTTAATAATTTTAACACTTGTAAACACTTAAAATTTATAAATTATAGTTCTATCCATCCATCCGATTTTAAATAAAAACTATAATAGTTATATAATAGTTGGATGCTATAATAGTTGGAATATGCACATTCTTTCATTCAGTATTTTATTTATGTTTTTTGTTTATGGTTGGTTTATGGTTTTTCAATTTTCAGCAATTCTGGAAAAATTCATTATATATATATATATATATATATATATATATATTTTTTTTTTTTTTTTTTTTTTTTTTTTTTTTTTTTTTTTTTTTTTCATGAGAAAAATGTAATACTTTTATTTGAATAGTATACAAGTCTCTAACTAGATTATCGAATAGACATCTCTGGGTTGAATTTCCAGCAAATGTAACTATATTATATAGTATTACCATGAGGATGATGTGAACAAAATATAAAATCTAAAATTACTTGTACAGTGATTTTGTTCACACCGCCCAGTCTTACTCTAAACTCATGTGTGTTGCACATTCAGCTCAAGTAACTCAATTTAAAATCAATTTACCAGGAGGACCTTGTGTCTCCACCAGGCACTGTGAGGTGTTGATGGGAGTTGGGACTATGTTTAGGTTGGTAAGGACACTAGCAGTACAACCACCTCCTCCAGGCTCCAGGATTCTCTGTCTGAGCTGCTCTAAGGCCAGAGATGACTGTAACGTGGGGTAGTTCTTGTGTACTGGAGCTGCAAATGGCAATGAGTTCCTTTTATATGCCTGGAGCAGTGTGGGAGAAGGTGAGGGGCCAAAGCGCAGGGGCTCGAGGTGGCCCGCAACCTGATAAACACTATGCATAGATTCTGCACCGCTGGGGACCAGAGACCCACAAAAGGGGTCCTGCTGAGGGATAATGACAGGTAGCATAAGACGCCCAGAGTTGTTGACATTGCCACTCTGGGAACCGTTGTCCACCTCTCTGCCCACGTCGGTTCGGACACTTCCATTGCCCAGATGGTAGTGATGGTGATGATGGTGCATGACGTGTCGGATGGATCCCTGGCGCAGCTTCTGTCGACGTCTTTTTGTGGGTGGCGGTTCCAGCGGTGGGGAAGCGCATATCCGCAGCCCTGCCCGGCGACCGGCGGCCCGGATGAGGTGGCCGATTTGCCTGATGCCTTTGCGGATAATGTGGACTAGGTACTTGAGCAGCTCATCATAGCAGCTTCCTGGCTCAGAGAAGCTATTCAGCGTGCTGGCGTTGGACCTGAAGCGCACTCTCTGCTCCTTCATAAGCTGACTCTCCCGTTGCTTGGTCTCAGAGAACTGTGTCGCTATGACAACCAGACAAAGGTTGATCATGAAGAACGAGCCCACCTGAAAAACAGTGGAGGGAGTGGAGTAGACCATGAACAGAGAGAGCTTCACTGCTCATTAAGAACATTCTTACTGTAACAACAAGAAAAGATGGCATGATAAAAATAGAAAGCATAAAATCGATGGTTATTTTCTGTACTAATAGGATTTGAAATTAACAGATTGGACGTTCAGAACAACACCACATGCTGTACTTTCTTCTGTTTAACACAAAAGAGAAATGTTTCGGTGTTGTTGTTTTTTTGTTTTTTTTGTGCATACAATGGACAGGTTTAGCTTCAAAATCTTTTGCATTCTGTACAAGGAAGTCGTACTTGTTTGGATAGACATGAGGGTGAATAAATGATGACAGAATTAACATTTTTAGGTGAGCTATCCATTTAAATACCCCTAAATGCCTATCCATTTGCTAGGCAAAACATGATTCATTGCATGTCATAGAAATATACGGTACAACTGCAACTACTTTTTTTTTGACACTGATGTTGATGCTTGCCTCCCCTGAGCCCTTTGAATTTAAACAGTCCCCATAAAGTGTGAGGTGAGTTTGATAGGGGGTAATGGAGAATGAATGGGGGAAAATCACGGGGAGGAGGCAATGCCTCCATCGCGCTTTGATTGGATATGATCGGTTATGATTGGATATGATTGGTTCGTGCGATAAATCCCACTGTTTTCATGCACATTCTCGAATCGGCCTGAATGAAGACAATTATGGCTTTAATGGGAAGACTAATTAAAAAGTAATTAAACAACTCAGCCACTTAGATATCACCGCTTTATATCATGGCAAAATCAAACTAGAAATGGCCTGAAAACATGATGACTGTGGGAGTTTTTAGTGAGCAATCAGCTTGGGGAAATTAAAGGTACATCTCTGTGTCTGTGACCAGCGTGTACAAGCTTGATGACTGCTGAAAATAAGTTGACTATTGAAATGAAAATTTGAACATTAGGTCACAAATAATATATATTGTTTAAATTGTTACTGCCTTTAGTGGCAGTGCGTAAAAACACTAACTTGATTAAATTTACTTGCTTTTAATAAATAGAACATTACAAAGTGTAAAAATACAAAATAGAATTGTATTTGGTCTCTCTTTTTATGTAATGTTTATTTAACCAGGTTTTAAATAAGTGAAAAGGTTTAAGGTAAACAGCGACATCAATTTAAATTTGAAATATATAAAAAAAATATAAGGACTTTGCCTTCTCATTTTAAAACACCACTGCACACTACTGATATATGTCACTGATATAATTTCAAAATCTTTAAAACATGATTCTCTTGTCTTTGTCTAGTGAGCTATCTAAGTTTGTCTGACGCGTAGTTACATCAAAGACAGCACAAGGCAGTCTGCCTGGTCAGTGACAGTGATAGTCCAGGTATCACTCTCATAAACGTGTCCTGGTCTGCCCAGCTCAGCCCGAAGCCACTCACTATTATCAGGAGAATGAAGTAGATGAAATTGTAGAAGGAGTGAGAATCCATAACAAAGTACATGATGTCCACCCAGCCCTCCAGAGTAATAACCTACAGGAAAGAACAAAAGTGATTCAGTGCAGCTTATACACATGAGAGGCAGTTTATAAAATACATTATTTTTATATAAAACTATTTTTGCTCTTGAACTCTAGAAACCGATCAACCTCAAGTGCGAAAAAAGATTGGGTAAACGCCTAATGTCAATACAGTGACATGCAAACTAAAATCATAAGTAATCTCTGATTATATGCTCCGATGATCAGTTTTCAGTTCTGTACCCAAGCATGCATGATTAGGTTGACAATACAGATATCTTATGCTCAGGAGGACACCATACCCAGCATGCACTCTTCATTCCCTTTGATTAATCTGTCACAGATTAGATTAGGGAGAAACAGGGAAAGGCAAAACCGGAAAGGAAAGGCACTTTGCTTGCTATTTACAGGGCAATTGGGTGTGCTAGCAGGATGAAGGGCTGTCAGACAGCTAATTCATTTTTAGATACTAAAAATTAAGCGCCTAGCCACAGAATTGGCCGCTTGCAAAAGGAAGATTAAGTCATCGGGCCATTCCACAGTTCAGTACATGACAGTCTCCTAAATATTTAATAGATTTCTATTTTGGTGTGTTGTAAACATGAGAAGTGAAAGTTTAATTCAATTTGAGATTAGAATCAGTGGGCACATACTGTCGGCTGTAGAAGAATTAAAACCTTATCAACCTTTTGTGATAAAAGAACACACAAAAAAAAATTATATAGCCCGCTGATCCCTGCAATTGTCTTCAAGCCAGACTCTAAAAGAGCTAATCCAAAATCCCAGGGCAAATAAGCTTTGATATTTAAACACAGTGTCAGGCGTTTAAAATATTACTGAACGGTCAACTGAGGTAAGCACATTTGGGTTCATGATAGTAAATTTAGTCTCAGTTTGGATCAATCAGTGAATTATTGTACATATGTCACTGTTGGATCAAAGTGCCTCAGATTTTGGTGGCTGTGGGAAGCCATATCTTTACAGTAAACTGTAAATTGTAGGAAAGCACTGATATTTATGGAAGCTTGTTTCCGCCACAGAATAAAACATTTTAAAAGATAATTGCGACTTTTTATCTCACAATTGTAAGTTTACATCTCGCAACGCTGACTTTTTTTCCTCAGAATTGCGAGATTATAAACTCGCAGTTGTGAGTTATAAAGTCAGAATTGCATGTTATAAAGTCATGTTATACGGTGGCCGAGAGAGCTCAACACGCTGCAACTGAAGAAAACACATGCAAATAGAAAAAACACCAGCAAATTAAGAAAACATCTTCATCAGTTTTACAACACTTGTGCCACAAAAGTTCACAGTACAACCAAATACAGAAACGCCCTGCAACCGATCACAACACGACCAAATACAAAAACGCGCTGCAAATACTCACAACGCACCCAAATACAGAAACGCACTGCAAAAGTTCACAACACAACCAAAGACAGAAATGTGCTGCAAATACTCACAACACAACCAAAGACAGAAACGCGCTGCAAATACTCACAACATAACCAAATACAGAAATGCGCTGCAAAACCAGGCCTGGCGATCTCAAGAAGTCAGAATTGCGAGATATAAAGTCAGAATTGCGAGATATAAAGTCGGAATTGCGTTATATAAAGTCAGAATTGCGAGTTATAAAGTCAGAATTGCGAGATATAAAGTCAGAATTGCGAGATATAAAGTCAGAATTGCGAGTTATAAAGTCAGATTCGCGTGATATAAAGTTGGAATTGCGAGATATAAAGTCAGAATTGCGAGTTATAAAGTCGGATTTGCGTGATATAAAGTTGGAATTGCGTGATATAAAGTCAGAATTGCGTGATATAAAGTCAGAATTGCAAGTTATAAAGTCGGAATTGCGTGATATAAAGTCGGAATTGCGTTATATAAAGTCAGAATTGCAAGTTATAAAGTCGGAATTGCGAGTTATAAAGTCAGAATTGCGAGATATAAAGTCAGAATTGCAAGTTATAAAGTCGGATTTGCGTGATATAAAGTTGGAATTGCGTGATATAAAGTCAGAATTGCGTGATATAAAGTCAGAATTGCAAGTTATAAAGTCGGAATTGCGTGATATAAAGTCGGAATTGCGTTATATAAAGTCAGAATTGCAAGTTATAAAGTCGGAATTGCGAGTTATAAAGTCAGAATTGCGAGATATAAAGTCAGAATTGCGAGTTATAAAGTCGGATTTGCGTGATATAAAGTCAGAATTGCGTGATATAAAGTCGGAATTGCGAGTTATAAAGTCAGAATTGCGCGATGCGAGATATAAAGTCCAATTCTGAAGGGAAAAAAAGACTGACTTTTTTCTCAGAATTGCGAATTTATATCTCACAATTCAGACTTTATATGCAATTGTGTGTTATAAAGTCAGAATTGCGAGATATAAACTTGCAACTGTGACTTTATAACACATAATTCTGACTTTATAACTCGCAATTGCGACTTTATATCACGTAATTCTGAGAAAAAAAATCGTGAGATAAAAAGTCGGAATTATACCTTTTTTATTTTTTTATTCTGTGGAGGAAACAAGCTTCCATAGATATTGGCCAGTAAGCCTATAATAATTTTTAATCGTATGGCTGATATTAAAATTCTTTACATTTTTGTGTAAATCAAATAAATCAATCAATAATCAAATAAATGAAATAGTTTTAAATGCTAGTGAATTTAGTGAATTTAGGCATCACAATATTATAATGTACAGTTTAGTATGAAAAAAATAGGCATTCACTTTGAGATTTGCAAAAGATTATATTTTAACAGTGTTATTTAATTATATGTTTTTATAATTCAGATGATGTCAGTGAAAAAATGAGCATGCACAATTAAATACACAGTATCGAATCTCTACCGATATCGTAACAATATATTGTGTATTCTTACTAAACTGTCATATGAAGTTATTGTAAGTGTTTTTATAGGTCTTTCCTTGTATAAGTCTTCACAGCATAAGCAATAAAAGAAGATATATAATAGACCTGAAAGATGGCAATCCAGGCATAACCAATGTTGTCAAAGTTTATGGCCCCCTTGAAGGGATTGGCCTCTCCGGCAGAGCAGTTGGTGTAATACTTGTTCCAGTTGACGCAGGTGGTGTTGTCTGTGCTATTGTAAGCTGCCATGTCCAGCTGGCACTGTCGGCCCTCCTCATGGAGCGTGGGGATGGAGGTGCACAGGCGCATGCCATTCTCCCGTGGTTGAGAACAGATAAATGGGTTTTCATCATCGTTTTCTGTGTGGTAGTACTTGTGCAAGTCTAGACTGGTAGGCCTGTACAAAAAGATAACAACACAAATCACGTTTTATCAGCAGAGTTTGTTTTTACACCAACAATAACCTATGATTATTTCTTGAAATGATAGTTGATGCAATGAAAATGTAATTACTTTCATGACATTCCAAACTCGTATGACCGTCTTTATTTTAGAGAAGACAAATGAGACATTTTTAAAAAATTTATTCCATGCAGCTACAATGAAAGGGGAGTGAGGCTTTCAGGCTTCAAAACTGGCACAAAGAACGCAAAAGTACAAAGGAATAATAATTTTTAATAACAATTTTCTGTTGTTGTTGTTTTTTCATTTTGCAGCTTGACAGTTCTAGTCCTCATTTGCTGTCATTTAAGTGCAGCAAATGGCCAGGAAAAAATTCACCTTTTGTGTTCCACGAAAGAAAGAACGAATATGTATGTAATGCATAGACACACAGTTCAGACAACTCATGCAAATAAATGCAAATCAACTGTGCATTAAGCAGTAACTAGGCCAATGAAGACTTCAGTGCTTGGCCTCAGTTTCTCCTAGGGTTGGGAAAACACCCATTTAAGCACCAGTCAGGCTGCAGCGAGATCAACGGTAACTATCTCCAGAAGAAAAGCGATTGAGCAAGGCCTAGCTTTAATGGTGTTTGGCTCTGACACTGGATAATTGGGCCGTCTGTCAACACAAATTCACCTCAGAGAGAAAGTGCCATGGCGAATTAGCTGCACAAATTACCCATTGGGACAAATCCTAGCCTTCCAAAGAACCCTGACCCTTGAAATATTTATTTCTTAAGAGCAATTTAACAGTTTAAGACCGTCTTAATGTTACATAATCACAGCTCCAAGCCAATCTCTGAGAGGCAGTGGATTCCTTCAAAACGCTGTGCCAGGCCGTGAATCCATGGGGTCTAATTCATGCTTTTAGTGCATTTATAGCTGTGGGGTTAACAGAGCTAGATAGTAAACTAAACTAATTTATGTATGGTTGAAAATTAATAGAAGTACTAGTAATGAGGAAAATTAGAATTATTAGGATCTCATTAGTTCTTATGATTCATTAAATATAAAATAGTGTATGCTACATGTTTATGCATTTCTCGAAGCAAATCACTTCCAATAGTCCCTGTGTGACCCTTTCACCTTTGTGGACATTTCATGCACATTTTCCACTTAAAAAAAAAAAAAAAAAAAAAAAATCCTAACTTTACTTGCTCCTAAAGGGTAAGTTGTGTTGCAGTAACATAAAATGGACAACACACTAATACTCAAAGTAAATACACTAAGTAAATAGAATAAAAATAAGTATAGATAGATAAAATTAGATTAGGATAGATAGATAAGATTAGATTAGGATAGATAGATAGATAGATAGATAGATAGATAGATAGATAGATAGATAGATAGATAGATAGATAAAATTAGATTAGGATAGATAGATAGATAAGATTAGATTAGGATAGATAGATAGATAGATAGATAGATAGATAGATAGATAGATAGATAGATAGATAGATAGATAGATAGATAGATAGATAGATAGATAGATAAAATTAGATTAGGATAGATAGATAGATAGATAGATAGATAGATAGATAGATAGATAGATAGATAGATAGATAGATAGATAGATAGATAGATAGATAGATAGATAGATAGATAGATAGATAAAATTAGATTTAGATAGATAGATAGATAGATAAAATTAGATTTAGATAGATAGATAGATAGATAGATAGATAGATAGATAGATAGATAGATAGATAGATAGATAGATAGATAGATAGATAGATAGATAGATAGATAAAATTAGATTTAGATAGATAGATAGATAGATAGATAGATAGATAGATAGATAGATAGATAGATAGATAGATAGATAGATAGATAGATAGATAGATAGATAGATAGATACCCGATTCCAAAAAAGTTGGGACACTGTACAAATTGTGAATAAAAACAGAATGCAATGATGTGGAAGTTTCAAATTTCAGTATTTTATTCAGAATACAACATAGATGACATATCAAATGTTTAAACTGAGAAAATGTATCATTTTAAGGGAAAAATAAGTTGATTTTAAATTTCATGGCATCAACACATCTCAAAAAAGTTGGGACAAGGCCATGTTTACCACTGTGTAGCATCCCCTCTTCTTTTTATAACAGTCTGCAAACGTCTGGGGACTGAGGAGACAAGTTGCTCAAGTTTAGGAATAGGAATGTTGTCCCATTCTTGTCTAATACAGGCTTCTAGTTGCTCAACTGTCTTAGGTCTTCTTTATGATGCGCCAAATGTTTTCTATGGGTGAAAGATCTGGACTGCAGGCTGGCCATTTCAGTACCCAGATCCTTCTACGCAGCCATGATGTTGTAATTGATGCAGTATGTGGTCTGGCATTGTCATGTTGGAAAATGCAAGGTCTTCCCTGAAAGAGACAACGTCTGGATGGGAGCATATGTTGTTCTAGAACTTGGATATACCTTTCAGCATTGATGGTGCCTTTCCAGATGTGTAAGCTGCCCATGCCACACGCACTCATGCAACCCCATACCATTAGAGATGCAGGCTTCTGAACTGAGCGCTGATGACAACTTGGGTTGTCCTTGTCCTCTTTAGTCCGGATGACATGGCTTCCCAGTTTTCCAAAAAGAACTTCAAATTTTGATTCGTCTGACCACCGAACAGTTTTCCACTTTGCCACAGTCCATTTTAAATGAGCCTTGGCCCAGAGAAAACGCCTGCGCTTCTGGATCATGTTTAGATATGGCTTCTTTTTTGACCTATAGAGTTTTAGCCGGCAACGGCGAGTGGCACAGTGGATTGTGTTCACCGACAAAGTGGAAGTATTCTGGAAGTATTCCTGAGCCCATGTTGTGATTTCCATTACAGTAGCATTCCTGTATGTGATGCAGTGCCGTCTAAGGGCCCGAAGATCACGGGCATCCAGTATGGTTTTCCGGCCTTGACCCTTACGCACAGAGATTGTTCCAGATTCTCTGAATCTTTGGATGATATTATGCACTGTAGATGATGATAACTTCAAACTCTTTGCAATTTTTCTCTGAGAAACTCCTTTCTGATATTGCTCCACTATTTTTCGCCGCAGCATTGGGGGAATTGGTGATCCTCTGCCCATCTTGACTTCTGAGAGACACTGCCACTCTGAGAGGCTCTTTTTATACCCAATCATGTTGCTAATTGACCTAATAAATTGCAAATTGGTCCTCCAGCTGTTCCTTATATGTACATTTAACTTTTCCGGCCTTTTATTGCTACCTGTCCCAACTTTTTTGGAATGTGTAGCTCTCATGAAATCCAAAATGAGCCAATATTTGGCATGACATTTCAAAATGTCTCACTTTCAACATTTGATATGTTATCTATATTCTATTGTGAATAAAATATAAGTTTATGAGATTTGTAAATTATTGCATTCCTTTTTTATTCACAATTTGTACAGTGTCCCAACTTTTTTGGAATCGGGTTTGTAGATAGATAGATAGATAGAATATAGATTTGTTTTTGTCAATTTATGTATTGCTCTTTATTGATTTCAATCTGTAAACCCATAAAATCCTGAATAAATAGATCTGGTGTTGACATTTGGCCTTTCGTCATTACAATAATGTACTCTCACATTATAACCCTTCTTATCTCAAGACTCCTGAGGTCACTTGTAAATTAATATTGTAACCCTGATACTAAAGCCATCACACTCACAGGGAGAAGTTTTCAGGGAGGAAGCAACGGTTGCGGAGAAGCCCGGCCCACAACTGGACTCCTACAATCCCAAAGATGAAGAAAACAAAGAAGCAAAGCAGCAGCACATTGCCCAGCATAGGGAGAGTGTCCAGCAGAAGCGTCACCAGGATTCTCATACCTGCAACACAGAGCAACCGTAGTATTATTTCATCCCTCACACACAAACAAATACACACAAAAAAAAACTGCCACAAGCATATTGCTCTCATAAAACATATGAATTTAAAGTGCTATAATACACTGAACAAACTGTTGCTCCGTTTCATGGTTATGGAGGCTCATTGTAGACCCACAGTATGATTGTTTATATGTGCCAGTAAAAATCTCTGCTGATATCCAGTTTTTCAGACACTGTTGCCCTGGCTTCTCCAATATATCTGCCCTGTGTCAAACCACAATGCCAGCTGACTGAAGCATAAATGATGAAAATCATTTCCTGTTCAGGGTTTGGCAGGTAATTGGTGGAGCAGGGTAATCCAGCCGGTGCTCCCTGGCAGCCTGCAGTCTGTGGGTGATAACTGTGGCCGGCTGTAATTTCCACATTTGGAGGAAGAGTGAGTGGCGATAAGCAGTGAGGCATTAACAGGAATGAATGACAATAGAAGATCCGTGTCATCACATAAAATGGCTCTGTGCTGTGTGGGTTTACAGAGCTTAGTATTGTGCAGATGCTGCATTTCTCAAAGCCGTTGGCTTCGAGATGGGAATTAGCCCCTTAAATTCACTCTTCACTAATGAGACGCCCTGATAGAAACATGGCCTCAAAATATTTTTATGTCAGGGAAATTAGGAAACGCAGTGCCGTTTTGTGAGTATTTATCAGCGTGTATCTATTTACTTGTAATTAGGAAATGGGGAGTTCAGAAAAACAATCGAGGTCTCTGAAATTCGGAGTGTTTCTTCCAATTACGATGTGTTTCTCGTGGATAATCCACTGCTCTGAGATTTCTGCACAGAAAATCACTTCCTAACTTCGGTCATTAGTGACTCCAAATGACTGTGGAATTCACCCTAGCACAGAAATTCAGCTAAGCTTGCCAAGTCAGGGCTTAGTGACAGCGGCACAGATCTGTGTCCCTTACAAACTGAGAGGTAATTCCCCACAGGGAGGTGTATTTCCTGGAGAAAATCACCTTCCTGAATTTTGGTCCCCTAAGAAGACTGACAAATGGAACAGCCGGGCTATGTGAGTTTCCTCACAATACGATAATGGACTGTCTGAGCATGAGGTTGAGCTAACTTTAATCTACATTCTTCGTTAATGTCACTTTTTCCCACAATTTTCCAAATTGTGTATACAATTCATTGAATTGTGTCATTTTACAAAATATATTACACTACACAAAATATGTAATGTCAGTCAACAGTCACATGGCATTTACTATTCAGATGATTGACTGAGCCTCATGAACAATAACGGCAGATTTTAAATAGTGGCGGTCTATTTGAAAGGCGGTCCTGCACCATTGGGGCATCTGTCATCAAAATTATTTGAAATTCTAACAGGTATACAGATATTACAGATACATACATACAGCTTTGTCAAAAAATGTTTTGAAAACCATATAGAAGATAAGAAATACCATGATGAAATTGATTATCAATGTATTTAAAAAGTAAATAAATACATTTTGGTTATAAAAAAATAAAATAATAAATGGTTTGTTTAATTCATGTTAAAAAAATTAAATGTGAAATTGAAATTACATACTATAAACAGTACATACATACACACACATTATATATATATATATACACACATATACATACATACACACACACATATGCATTTATAAATGTATGAAAATGTGTTAAATCCTACACAAATTACACTTGAAAATAAATGTATTAATTTATTATTTTACTGTTACTTTTATTTCTCTTTGCAAATGAAAATGGGAGAACATAAAGAAATGACATACTCCCCCTTTATATGATTATTCCACAGATGCCAGTCCTTATTTTCCTTACCACTGCATTGACACCCATATTGACATAAATGACACATCTGACACAGCTATGTCAGTCTATAGCAATTCACTAATGCAAAGGTCTCGCTCTACGCAGGTGGCTTAACTCATTTATAAACTCCTCCTGAAAAGATTATTTAGGAGAGAGAGTGTATTCCCCAAGGGGAGACTGTAAATATCCTGCCATAGCCATTCTATTATGTTAAAAAAGAGAGTCTCCAGGGCCACACAATGTGCTCGGGTCCCTGTGGATCCCCCTGCCCTTTGGAGTCCTCCACATGCACCAAAAACAAGCTCAATAATAAAGCACAGGGGGAAAAAGAGATCATAACCATGCTTTCTATTTATTTCTCATAAGCTTCCACAGATAATAAAAGAGCAGCTTCTCTGTAGCTTTAATTAAAATTGCGTGAGGGGACATGAACACCACATAAACACAGGGGTCTATATTCCACTGTTGTTCAGCTGATAAGTTTTAACACAAGGGTGTTGATACTTGGCAGAAGACTTAACTAAAGAGATGAGAAGCTTAATCTTCTCAATATTAATTCAATAAGGTTGTAAAAGGACAACACTCAACCCACTGATTTCATTTCTGCATCACACAAAGCTCATTGAAAAGATGCTGGTAAAATGCATAGCCTAAATAGATATCTAACAATAATGTAATCACATATTGATTCATAACTAAAAAATGCCAGGATTCTATTATCCATCCATTCCACAGGTTATTGATGCACCTTTGCACTATGAATAAAATCCATACTTCATTCTGCGTGGCCATCACACCTATAGGCACACACACAATATAATTATATACAAAATATCTCATTCTAATATGCATATAATTTGGTGCTCAATAATTTACTATTATTATTATTATTATTATTATTATTATTATTATTATCAATCTTGAAATACAGTGCTGTTCTATTGAACTTTCTATTCATCAACGTATCCTGGCAAAACAATGTATCATGATTTCACACAAAAAAAAAATATTACATACTAAGAACTGTTTTCAACATCGATAATAAAGAGAACCATTATTACTTTTAATATCTGACTTTTAAAAACTTTTAAATTTTTATCATATTAGAATGCTTTCTGAAGGATCATGTGACACTGAAGACTGGAGTAATGGCTTCAGAAAATTCAGTTTTGCCACCACAAGAAAAAATTACATTAGAAAATAGATTAAAATAGAAAACTTTTTTTTTTTTTAATTGTAATAATATTTCATATTTTTAATCAAATAAATGCAGCCTTGGTGAAACATAAAAAAAAATCCAAACTTGTGTCCCGTCCTATATTATATTATATTATATTATATTATATTATATTATATTATTAATTATATTATGTTTTTAATAATTCATATTCATATCACCATTTGAAATGTATCCCAAATGGTATACTTAAAGGGCAACCATACATTTTATACATATTTAAAAATATTTTGTTTTGTTTTGTTGTTTAATCCATCAGAATAGTGGAAGGTCGAGCCATCCACCTGGTCCAAGTGTTATTTCTCTTTTAAAATCACACAAGATTACTGCTTGCTCTCTTTGTTGCACTGCCTCACTCTCATCTCCATAATTCATAAAAATAGTCACTCATGTGATGGGCAGAGTTATCAGTTCCTCTCTTTCTGTGTCTGCATCTCTTTCCCTCCAATAGTGCCCTCATGTCTCTCACCCATCTACATGTCCACCACTCCAATTACTGCTGGCCTTCTGAAAAAGATGACCGCAACATCACCACTGGCGGACACTTGACATGATGTTGTTCTTCGCCCCAAATAATAATAGAATACACAAGTGGGCAGCGAGACGGGTTTCCAATTAACCTCCAACCGCCCTCAAGTGTGGAATCATGGTGAATTCTAATCCATAAAATGAAGTGTAAAGGAGCTCTAGACTTTCTGACAGACTAATCCACCTTCTAGGGGGAGTAAAAGGGCACGTATAGTGGTCTGTCTACATATTACAGGCCTTTTAAGAGATCGCTTTTCACACCTGCACACCAAAGAGTGAGCCAGCTGTACATCACAGCTCTGCTGAGTATTTTGATTTGTGAGGGAACATGTTTGTCATCTACTGACAGTTTTGCCATGTCCCTTCATCAATCAAGCAATGGGCGTGCAGAACAACAGAAGTGATGTTGATTAAGACAGCTTCTCAAAGAGAACAGAAAGACAGAGGGCACAGAGGTATAGAGGACATAGAAGAAGGTGATGTGAAACAGTAGAACTGACATGAGTCTGCAAAGTACAGCTCAACCATTCGACCCTGTTACCGAAGTTACTGTAAGAAAAAAAAAAAGTCGGTAATACTTTATTTTAGTGTCCTTGTTACAAGTTACATGTAGTTACTATAGTAATAACTATAAATTGTGCATAATTACATGCAACTAACCCTAAATCAAACCCTAACTGATAAATATAAATAAATAATACATAAAAAACAGACAACACTTGCACAAATTATAGTCCATTTCACTGTCTGCTTTTTTGCACTGCCTCATTCTCATCTCCATACTTCTTAAAACTAGTCACTATAAAATAAATAAATATTAATAATAATAAAAAAAAATTAAATAATTTTTTTTTTTTTTAAATACTTTCAGACCCTATTTGTGGAAAGAGCCATGTAGAGTGGGAATGGCCACCAAAAAGTTTTGCTTAGGCCCCCCTTGGTATTTTATTCAAATACATTTCTGTCAGAAGAATTTCAAAATGTTTATGACATGCTGCTTTAGCTTTTAGCTTGACAGTCTAATGATTGATGATTTGAGTTTTCTCCTACTACGCTTTTTCACCCCTTTTGTTTTGATTAGTGCTGTAAAAAATGACAAATAGGATCAACAAAAATCTCTGTCACCCATTCTTGCAGTGATGGTCCACAGCAGGCGAGCTAGAGATAAAATAATTCCCAAATGAATGCAAACATTAGGCCTTCAATTAGTCTGGGTGGCTCTTGAATAATAAATGAGGCTGTCTGCTACCACTTCACCCCCTGTCTCTGATTGGCACAGGTATTAATTAGGCAAAAATTATGATATGAATGGATGCACTTTTGTCGGCTAAACGAACAAGAAGGCATGCACCTGGATGCCATTTCTGACCCCCCGGGCCTACCTGCTCCAGTGATGAATAATGGGTGCAGTTTGTCTGTCGGACTCAGTGTCAGTCCTAGACTTCTGGGGGCCCTAAGCAAAACTTTTAAGGAGCCCCTGTCAGTGCGTTCATTAAATTATAGACAGCATTTAATATTGTTTATTAAGCTGCTGTCACTTTTTTTTACACTGACAAGCATTCAATTACCTTCCCAACTTTTTATGTTCACTAAAGACATAACTTTAAGTGAATACTCCCCAAGACGTACATTCTGACATATTTTTGTGTATTTGTCCGTTTATGCGCACAGCCCAAAGTAGCCTATACTTGTCCATGTTTCGAGGCGCACAGAAAGCCGCCTTTCGCAGCTCAATATGCTTTTAACTTTTTTTTTTTTTTTTAGTATAGAGCAAGTCCGACAGGAGACTGTATATAACGACCATCACGTTATGATTTGACTGATTTGGATGTTATGTAGGAAGGCGACAGCTCATTGCTTTAAAGGAAAGGAACAAAATGCGGCATCGTGTTTTCATAATCGTTGGAAGCCAAAATAAAAAACAAAAGTAAAATTCTATTAATCACAAAGCCCTAGGCATTAAATCATATTTGAGAGCCATGGGGTACCCTGGTGGTTCGGGGGCAACTTGCGTACTTTGCGTATAGGGAAGACCAGCACTAGTCGGACTAATGGACATACTGAACCGTATCCAGAGGGGTGAGAACTGAACTGAACGAGACCCCACACAAATTACACTCACCAAAACCTTGTCTGGGCTAGTCGAAATATTCTAGCTAAATACTACCATTGTTCAACATACATTTTACTACCCTCCACAAATAGGGACATCAAGCAGGATCGGCCAGACATGGTTCCTCATGAAATAAGAGCCGCGGGGGAACCGCGGGCATCTCCTTGGCACGGAGGGTGATTAAAACATCCGGTATATAACGATGTGGCCAATGAAATATCATCACCCTGCCTTAGAGAGAGAGTGAATGTGTGTGTGAGCCAGTCAGTCTGTATTATTCTTTTTGTGTGTGTGTGTGTGTGTGTGTGTGTGTGTGTGTGTGTGTGTGTATGTATGTGTGTGGAAAGTGAGAAGCCATAAAAAGCAATGAAGAGGAAAATGATCTATAAATCTAAAGTCCCTAAAATGGCATGAACTCATCTGGTATATGACTGAGCCCAGGCTACATTTCTCTTTCAAATGTTGATTAAATTACATTAATTGACCACAGTGCTTAAATAATGCAATTCAACATAGAACATTCAGAATTTAATAAACTCTTTGATTGAATGCACGGAATTAATAAATTGAATTAAGTTCCAAGTTCCCATTTTCTACAACAGAAAGTGATACAAATGTACCTTAATTGAACGTTCAATCACCGTAAATAAATAAATAAAAATAAAAATACTGTTATAGTAAATACTGCTGTAACTAAAAAAACCTTAATTATTTGAGGTTTATTTATACTCTTCAAAAATTCTTACAAACTTACAAAGAACACAAGTAACAGATCTCAATATAATATAAATATAAATGCATTACTGTGCATGTCTTTGCACATTTAAAACCACTGATTCAACCAATAAGGTTTCATTAGTTAAAGGGATAGTTCACCCAAAAATGAAAATTAGCCCATGATTTACTCACCCTCAAGCCATCCTAGGTGTATATGACATTCTTCTTTCAGACTAATACAATCAGAGTTATATTAAAAAATGTCCTGGCTCTTACAAGATTTATAATGGCAGTGAATGGCAGCCCAAAATTTGAAGACCAAAAAAAGCACATCCATCCATTATAAAAGTAATCCATACGGCTCTGGGGGGTTAATAAAGTCCTTCTGAAGCGGAATATCCATATTTAACACATTATAAATGGCCATTCACTGCCATTATAAAGCTTGGATTAACCAGGACATTTTTTTAATATAACTCTGATTGTATCCATCTGAAATAAAAATGTCATATACACCTAGGATGGCTTGAGTGTGAGTAAATCATTGGGTAATTTTCATTTTTGGGTGAACTATCCCTTTAAATGTTAGTTAATGCCTTACTAACATTAACAATTAGTAATACATTTGATAGAGCATTTATTATTCTTTATTAATGTTATTTAATAAAAATAAAACTGTTCATAGTTCATGTTAGGTCAGGACCATTAAATATTACCAAATACAACTTTTTTAAGTTACAGTCTTTAAGTAAACATCACTATTGTTTTTTTTTTGTTTGTTTGTTTGTTTGTTTTTAATTATTTCACTTTCATTACGTTTGGAAATATTTTCAATGTAAGATTATTTCTAAAATGTAACATAAAATTTTTACTTAACATTATAATGTAAATCAATATAAACAAATATGTGCACATATTATTATATAACAGAGCACCTTCTTTAAGTTGTATGGTTTTATACAAAGCGTGCAAGTACATTTCAAACATGGCTGCTGATATTGTACTCACTGGGCACTCGGTTAATAGCTCGAAGAGGTCGTAGTACTCTGACAGTTCGAACTGCAGAGAAACTAACATTCTGCAGGTTGAGAGAGTATTCCAGCATCCTGTAACACACAAACAAAAAGAGTTTCAACTTTTAATAAAGCCAAGATATTTGAATATATGCATGCACTAAGGAAGGCACATTATCCCCGGTTTGCAGTTCATCGGTTAATTAATCCACACTTTGGATTTTATTGCAATTTTAAATTTTTAACATCCTCCATATGTATCCCTTACTATGGCAGAATAGCATAAAAGGGCAGCAATATTTTCAAATAAACACTGACAGCCCAGACACATTAGTGGCGTGTTTTCTGCCGAACTGCCAACGCCATACTGTAGATCAATCGAAAGTTATCAGGATTCATCAAACAATTACACTGAATCGTTTTCAATTAGGTCAAAGAGAGGTGGAAGGAAGGTTAATGTAGAGCTTTTGCAAACAAACACATCCACAGCTGTTCCGCACATGTGAACTTCGGAGTGAGGCACATAAAAGAATTGCATGTTTTTGTAGAAAATAAACAAAGTGTGTGTCTCTACGTGCCTGTGAGCTTGCAACCGTGTAATTGCAAACCCAATAACTGTTTCTGGCCATACAACAACTTAAAAAAAGTACAGTAGATTACACTATACGTATCAAGTTTATAAGCAATGCTGATGCTGATAAACGTATACACATGTTAATGAGGGTTCTCATGGTCACGTGACCTGCTTAGATTAAAGCTGCGTGATCTGGGGTGTTTCTCCATACTCTTAAATATGGATCGAGTGAAGTCGGTGACGTGCAAACAGTGCGAGCCCCATTAGCCAAGCAGGGCAGTGAGGAAATGTGTTCTGACTTTGTTGCTCCTGAAATGTGCAGAACAGCTTTGAAGGCACTGATTGGGCTTGATGGAAACCAGCTGGCAACTGGACTGCAAAAATAATAACAGTGGTGACTAAGACTAAAATTTGAAGGAATGGGAATGAAGAAAACACGAAAATATCAAAAGAGAAGGGGAACACAGGAAGTAGATAGGGAGAAAGGACAGATTTGAGGGAGAGGGATGAGAGGGTTAGAGAGAGAGAAAGGACAAAATGCCTGTAAAGCAGGAGAGAGAGACAGGACATGCGTGAGGACACTCAGCAAAAATGTCCCAGAGGGACGCAGGATGTGTCTAAACAAGGTGGACGTGTGTAAATGTGATATAGTCAACAAGCCTCTTACTTCTTTCATACACACATATGAATCACTAATATGGCCGCTTGCAAACATATAAACAAAAAGTGAAGTGTCAGGCCTGGGCGTTTGTCCAGTCAGCACCTAGACCTCTCTTCTGTTATCTGTTTGTGTTTGGCACGGCCATGATGAAGGATGACACACCTTCCCAGAATCACTCTGTTTCTTGACAACATGGTCGCACAATCAACAACGGCGCCATGCTGCGTATACAATGCCAGTTGCGAGGTCACTATAATAGGAAAAGTATGAGCGAGTAAAGGGTCTTGGATCCAAAACAAGTGTGGCCTTCCACATCTATAAGAAATCTGCTTGATTCGATCTCTGGCTGCACCCGAGAGAGCTAGCGTGCTGTTGTGTCTTGTTTGAACAGCTACACAACAGACTATTGAAAGGACTGAAAGACATTTACATTCCTGCAGCATTAGAAATACCAGCTCTTTTGGGACGTACTCCATTTCATACGTTATAAACCAGAGTTGTTCTGTATGATCAAGGCAAGGTTGGTTGGTTCACGGAAAAAAGCTGCAACAGAGTATATGCTGCATTTCAGATGCTTTATGCCTCTCTCTCTTTCCATCCTCTCAGAGTCCCTTGTGGTCTTCAAAGCAGCCGTCCTGGCTGCAGTTCAATCAGAGCTTGGTGTCTTCCACCACCTGGCAGGTTAATGAGGCAAGTTTCAGAGGAGGTTCACTTCCGAACAATCAGCTCTCCATTAAGATAGAGAAGGAAGATACCCCTAACAACACACACACACATACTCTGTCCTCTCTTTCTTTCTCAGTCTGTCCACATGAATCAAATTCTTTGTCTTATTTCTGTTATTTCATTTTAGACCATCTACAAATGAATTTAAACAGTGCATAGGTTTAACAAATAAAGACTAATACAGTTTAGCAACAAACAAAACAGTGTCTGATTCACAAAAAAAAGCAGCATAACCGTTTTCAACTGTGATAAAAATAAGAAATGTTTCTTCCGCACTTATATTAGAATGATTTCTGAAGGATCATTTGGCACTGAAGATTGGAGTAATGGCTGCTGAAAATTCAGCTTTGCCATTAAATGATTCAATTACATTTTAAAATATGAAAACAATTCCTTAAAATTGTAATAATATTCAAAATATTACTGTTTTGGCATTTGGTCAAATAAATATAGCCTTGGTGAACATAAGAGAATACCTTACCAACAGTAGTGTACATAGAAGAGATAACAGTTATGGACTAAAAGCAACAAAATTTCCATTTTGATTTCATGGGGCTTGTCTAGTTGTCTCAGCTCACAAACAGATAGAGACAGAGAGATTCAAACATGCAATACTTCTTTTCAGTTTTATTTTTCTGTTTTGTACTTTTCTATATACGTATTTCTCTCTCAACAAGCTCTCAGACACAGTTACCGTCAGGGGTGCTCTTCTGTTTTTATGGGATGAGACTGATTGATTTACTATGGTCGGAACAGGATAATTTGCCCCTATAGCCTCGGATTCAGAACAGCAAAATGACAAGTTTCTTTTCTGAAGTGCTCTTCAAAACAATACCTCAACCAAACAAGTTTCTTCCAGTCCAAATAAAAACAATGTCTAGGCGCTGCACTACATTTCCCACCATTTCAATGAGAAATAAAGTCAGGATTTTGTTCTTTCCTATATCTATCTTTCCCCTTGACTCTATATACACTATACTATGTCAACACTGACTCACTCTGGGGCCCCACAGTCGCTTTATAGAATAATAATCATAATGGAAGATAATGCAGACGTATAACTCGAATCGATGAAAAGGAAACCTGATTTGCTTTGCGCGCCTCAGCCACAAGAGCGTTCCTCTGATGGGTCAAAAAATAAATGAATGAGGGGGACCTGCAACTGTTTTTTTTTTTCTTGAGGAAACGTTTGATAACTTTTGTTCATAATGCTTTGTCCTTGTCTCGTCCTATTGACATGGTCTGGATCTGCACATGAAGTGTGTCAGCAGCGGGTCTGGAAACAGTCGAAGCAGGATCATTAAGGCCCTGTCCACACGAACACGGGTATTTTCAAAACCGCAGCTTTTTCTTTGCGGTTTGGCCATTCGTCCACACGCAAACACAGTATTCGGGCACTGAAACCGAACTTTTTTGAAAACTCCTGCCAGGGTGAACATTTTTAGAAACTCCAGTTGCAGTGGTGTCGTGTGGACAGTGAAACCGGAGATTTTGGCTTGTTGCGTCAGAACCGGAACCGGCAATAACATTTTTTCCAGGCTTCTGATTGGCCAACATGGCTTTACAGTTAGGGTTATATTGCCACCTGTTGGTTAGGCATGCTCTTGACAGCGCTTCATAGCATGTTTTGCGTTTTCATGTGGATGCAATTTTTTTTTTTTTTTAAACAGAGGAGGGAAAAACTCAGTTTATAAAAATACCTGTGTACGTGTGGACTAGGCCTTAATCAGAAGCAGAGGTGGACATTTTGGTTCTCCTCTCTTTCATGACTAATGAGGATAGTTGTTTGATATAGGATTGGAACAGCAGATGACAACAGTAAGATTTGTTTGATGTTAGCATACAATTTATGCTTTTTTTCCAAACAGAATTAAGAATGTACTGTGAGTAACAAAAGCCATTATATGAAGCCTGAATATTTCATAAAAGTTACCAAATCAAATGAGAACCCAAAGGGATAATTCACCCAAAAAATGAAAATCCTGTCATTATTTACTAACCCTCATGTTGCTTCCGTGGAACACAAAAAAGGCGGTTAATGACAAACTCTACTGAGCCACCCAATTATGGTATATGAGGACTGAGTCTTTCAAGCCTCAAAAAAACATGCAAAAGCAATGTTATATCATCATAAAAAGTCATGTGAACTTAACATGAGTGAGTAAATGATTTTTGAGTGTACTATCACTTTATTATTTCTAAGCTATTGCTTCACCAAATCCAAAATAAAAAGCAAATACTTTGCTGTCCTATCTTTTTGAGGTTAGCAAATGGATCTCGACCTGATGGATGTGTGGAAGCTCTCAGCCATCTGCTAGTACCTGTGAATGATTGCGTTATCAGTTCCAGGCGTCTCCATATACAAATATGAGATGAATAACTCCTAAGATGAAAGGGCTGGATGCTGTCCAGTGTCATCAATAGCCTCCAAGCCAAATAACATTCCTGAAGTCCCCTATACATAGACACGGAATTCTCATTCAGGCACAGGGAGACTCCATTAGCACTGCCGATGTGGGTCATGACCTGATCAGGAGCTTTTACTGGGGTTCAATTTAGAGCAGACTTGCCTCTAAACTCTATTCTCAGTTGTTAGTTAGAAAAGATATAAAAAGTAAACTTCATCAACTATTTTTGAAGGATTTGAATGATGGGCTTGTGAAAGCTTCTAAAGAGGTCCGACTGAGCATGTTCTGGTGACAGTCACATAGAAGACAGTAACTGTCAGATTTCTTGACATGAATGATGGCAATTGAGTTGACAGGTTGTGCTAGCCTTAGAACTATTGACTTGACCAGAAAATGACAGCTGTCTACATGAAACAAAATACATGCCAGATCAAACAACCCGGAAAGTAAATTATCATCATTTTCTCACCAAGACGTTCATCTGAAAAGGCCATTATGGGACAGACAAAAAGATTCTTAATATTAAAAGTGAAGAAAATCTTGAAATAACACACTAAGGTATGACTCTCAGGTCGGCTTGCTGGGTTTAACCTAAAATAAGTAGTGAGTTTCCATGAGTTGAGAGATCTTTCTCAGAGACCTGTCAGAGTCAGAAGTCTTAGAGGCCTGCAATGCTTCCAGGCAAACTATCAGAACCTTTACTACCTTTCTTCGGCCAAGGTCCAACCATAGTGAGGAAAAGAAGGGGAAAGTGGGAAGAGGAAAAGGAGGAGAAGGGGGTGTAGATGTGGAAGCAGAAGTGAACGTAAAAATGGAATAGGGATTCAAAATATAGATGTGAATGTGGAAGAGGAAGAGGAAAAGGGAAGGGAAGGGAAGGGAAGGGAAGGGAAGGGAAGGGAAGGGAAGGGAAGGGAAGGGAAGGGAAGGGAAGGGAAGGGAAGGGAAGGGAAGGGAAGGGAAGGGAAGGGAAGGGAAGGGAAGGGAAGGGAAGGGAAGGGAAGGGAAGGGAAGGGAAGGGAAGGGAAAGTGGGAAGAGGAAGATGATGTGGGAAGAGAAAGAGGAAGATGATGTGGGAAGGGAAGGGAAGGGAAGGGAAGGGAAGGGAAGGGAAGGGAAGGGAAGGGAAGGGAAGGGAAGGGAAGGGAAGGGAAGGGAAGGGAAGGGAAGGGAAGGGAAGGGAAGGGAAGGGAAGGGAAGGGAAGGGAAGGGAAGGGAAGGGAAGGGAAGGGAAGGGAAGGGAAGGGAAGGGAAGGGAAGAGGATGTGGAAGTAAATAAGAAGAGGCTGTAGAATAGGTAGAATGAAGAGGATGTATAAGAGAGAAGATTAAGACAATTGGGCCTGGTCTTGATGGTAAAGCTTCCATACTAAACATAAATCACAAGGTTTTCCAGTAAAATATAAAATATTTAAGCAAAAATGAAAAGAAAGTTTCAGCAAAAAAGCAAAACAATTTGTCTTGTGTCTGTTTCCTGTCTAGGACAAAGTTTTGTGCAGCCCTTTAGTAGAGAGAAAATGCATGAGAGAATAATGCCTGAAATAATAACATATTGGTTCCTTGTCAAAGTATGCAACATTTGGTACAGCATTATGGAAAAAGTCATAAAACTCACTTCCATCAAGGTTATGGCAAAGTGTGCTAGAAGAAATTCTAAAAATACCTTTATACCCAGTCTCTTGTTAAAAATCATAAAAGTGTTCCTGTCTCATAAAGCATTTAAACAATAAGTTAAGACACTGTCACAATCCCTGTAGAAGCCCTGTGGATTTGAAAAGTTTTGTGTTTTTAACTCGGTGTGTGTGAAGACTGGATGGGAAAAGGGCAGACTAATTTAAAAGTGATTCAGCAGAAGTTGCCAAACCGCTGCGGGTGTCTGAAACTGATACCTCGTCTTGGTGGGGTGTATCGAGGGTCTGCATTCTCTAAGGGTTTGCTTTGAAAGATTGAGAAGAGAGAATGCTTGCCTCAATGTCTCTGCAGATGAGACACACAAAGACATATGGTCCAGAGTACAGCAGCGAAGATCTTTAGACTTCTATAAGCTCTCTGGCTCAGCTCAGATAGAAAAGAACAGAAGATTCAGCAAAACAATGTCTCAGTGAAGGGGGTTCTGGTAACCAAACCATCCAGTTGAACCACCAGCACCAATTTATTTACTTAGTATGCAGGCTAAAATCAGTTTTAGACTTGCGATTTATTGCGTCAGAATGTTCCAAAAGGGGGAAAAAAAAACTCACTAAATGTTAACGTTTAAACTGAAACAAATGGTTCATATTAACAATGCCTCCAAGTTCTCTGGTTTAAAATTAATTACTCTTTTTATTTTACTTTGGTTGCCAATTTTTTCCAAAGCCCAAAAAATAAATTAAGCTTAGCTGTATTTTTGGACATATACCACAGTAGTGGAAGTATCTTGGAGTATCATGTGAATACCATTTCAGAATCATGGTATACATCAAAAACCATGCACCACATGATACCATGGTACTCAGTACTTTTTGGTAAAGGTAATAGCCAAAGATTTGCCAGATTCTTCAGAAGGTACCACAGCTGATCAAATTGCTGAGGACCGTAAAACGATGTAGACTGTCACAAATTACAGAAGGTTTTAATGGTAAGCATTTCATCTGGAGAAGTAGCAAACACCCAGAGGGAAATAAGTTTAAGCCAACAGTGGAACAAGCCAGCAGTCTGTCACTCTTGTATGGTTATCTTGTGGAGACACTTTGGCTGATGTCTCCTGAATGTGCTTCCATATGCTCCATATGCTGGGCTGATTTCCATTTCAACAAATAATCCTGTGAGATTACCAACAAGACACATGAGGTTAGGTCCGAGGTAGTAAAGCTGGCAATAAAGCCCATGCAGCCATTGAGTCAGGACTGACAAGCCTTATGGAATGGAAAAGGGGAGTGCTTGTGTTTTCTCGAAAGCACACATCATGCCAAGTCCATACTGAATGCCATGTGTTTGTATGTGTACATTGAAAATGTGTTTGTGTTTGTACTATGGTTAACAAACTGCAAATCTTTGTCCACTAAGCTGCTTGTCTCTTCTGACCTTTTGTGATCTTTGAAAAAAAAGTTATATCTTTATTAGTGATGCACATTTTCTTTACTATATTTCCCAGGGTACACATTTACACAACTAACTGTGTGCATTCAATACCAGTCTCATTGTTTTATGGTGTTTACAAACCCATGTTCATTGATCAGTGCTTCACACAACAGCGCGGAGAGTTGAGATTCACAAATACACATAAATGTAGAAAGTGAGAAAAGTGACTTCTGACATTCACAAAAGACACACTAAAGAATTACGTATTTGCAGCTAACCATGTGTGTATCACAATTCTGTCATTATTTTCTTTACATTTTACATGTTATTTCTTCTGGTGAACATAATAGGAAATAGTAATCATGACTATATTGCTCTATATAGGATGGGTGGATGGGTGGATGGGTGGATGGGTGGATGGATGGTGTTTACCAAGGCTGCATTTATTTGATCAAAAATAATTTAAAAACAATAACATTGTGATACTTTTAAAACTTTTTTCAGGATTTTTTGATGTAAAGCAAGTTAAAAAAAGAAAGAAAGAAAAAAAGAATAGCATTTATTTGAAACCGAAAACTTTTTGAACTTGATCTTACTGGCCAAAAGCTTTTCAACTGTAGTGTATATAAATCTGTGCTCATTTTCACTCAAAGAAAAGTTTCAGCAAAGTCATTTTAGGAGGACTCACCCAGCCAACACAATGAAGAAGTCTAGCCGATTCCAGGTGTCTCCAAGGTAACACTTTTTCCCAAAGATGCCCAGTGCAACCATCTTGATTACCATCTCCACAGCAAAAAAAGCAAAGATGAAATCATCAAAGTCCTGGGGGGAAGAGAGAAATATCCAAAGGGTTAGAAAAAGCTTAAAATGCTGCACTGGCCAATTCAAAGCTTGCAAAAATGTTCTTTTCTTCATCAGGAGAAATAACTTAACTCATACTATATTAAGGACAATTTATAAAGAAATAAACTCTCCAAAGGCATATGCAGATGAATATTAAATTTCCACTTTGATGTCACAGCATGGTGTGTGTGTCCATGAGCTGAGGGGCTATAAGCCTTGACTCATCCTTAGACAGTGATCTCAGTAAGTCTGAGTGGGCACAAACAGCCAACTCACCCAAGTCTTTACCCACAAATCCTCTTCTAGTGCTCTGCTTACGTTACCCGAAATGTGTTTTACATTAAAAGAAAAAAAACTTAAAACTTAAGTGCGCTTTTAACCAAAACATCTCTGTACAGATTTGTGAAAATGAACAATACAAGTCTATATTACTCTACTATAATATGTATATTACACAATGCAATTGTGAAAAACACAGTGTCAATTTACTGATTATTCGGTTTATTGTTGTTCAAAAATGACTTGTTGAATAGAACTGCATGCATGGAAGGAACATTTGCTAGACAGGTGAACTATTCAGGCCTCCTTTAATTTCATTGCAACCAACAATAGGTATATAAAGTGGAGTAAACTGCCTTATTAAATATGTATTTTCCCTAGTCAGATGCAAAAGGCTGTTTGTGAGTTCATAAGTAAAGACCATAGGCTGGGTCCTTGAGACATCAGCGGCTATGCAAACTCAGAGAGACCCTTGTTTCCTCAAGGTTGACTGTCACTGAAAGACACCTGGGCATTCTCAGCCAGCGAGGACATTAGTCAAAGCTCTTAAGTGAGGGATTCCCTCCAGCCAAAGCACTTGCACTCTGACAATGCAGGGAATGTTAATTAAGCCGCAGTGGAGAGCATTTACTGTCGCGCTGGATATTATTCAGAGCCAAGCACTAATGTATTACCTCACCTCTGATCTGCTTGTATTGTACATAGTGGACAAAGAGTACTACAGTTATTGCCAATTCAAAGTTAATGGTAACACACAAAACATCCATAAACAATACTGTCAGGATGAGGACGAGGGGAGAATCTGTAAGATTTCATTTTACATTAATAGTTTGAGGGACGAGACTGTCTATTCAGACAGAGATTGATCTCCTAAGACTATGCCTTAAAGTTCTCTAATTATCTGCCTTAATGTGAACATATGGTGAACACATAAACACAAAATAATAATAATTGCACTACAAATAACAAAAGTCTCCAGCCCTGTACATTAACACTATTCAACATAAAGATGTTTTCCATATTTCCAGTACTATTTTTTGGCAGAGTAAGACAAACGTGAATAAAAAAAGAAAAAAAAGAATAATAATTCAATAATAATAAATTTCAATACATATATTGAATTATTAAAATGCAAATCATTACATAAACATATATACACACACACACACACACACACACACACACACACACATACATACATACATATACAGTGGGGAGAACAAGTATTTGATACACTGCCGATTTTGCAGGTTTTTCTACTTACAAAGCATGTAGAGGTCTGTAATTTTTATCATAGGTACTCTTCAACTGTGAGTCCAGAAAATCACATTGTATGATTTTTAAATAATTAATTTGCATTTTATTGCATGACATAAGTATTTGATCACCTACCAACCAGTAAGAATTCCGGCTCTCACAGACCTGTTAGTTTTTCTTAAAGAAGCCCTCCTGTTCTCCACTCATTACCTGTATTAACTGCACCTGTTTGAACTCGTTACCTGTATAAAAGACACCTGTCCACACACTCAATCAAACAGACTCCAACCTCTCCACAATGGCCAAGACCAGAGAGCTGTGTAAGGACATCAGGGATAAAATTGTAGACCTGCACAAGGCTGGGATGGGCTACAGGACAATAGGCAAGCAGCTTGGTGAGAAGGCAACAACTGTTGGCGCAATTATTAGAAAATGGAAGAAGTTCAAGATGACGGTCAATCTCCCTCGGTCTGGGGCACCATGCAAGATCTCATCTCGTGGGGCATCAATGATCATGAGGAAGGTGAGGGATCAGCCCAGAACTACACGGCAGGACCTGGTCAATGACCTGAAGAGAGCTGGGACCACAGTCTCAAAGAAAACCATTAGTAACACACTACGCCGTCATGGATTAAAATCCTGCAGCGCACGCAAGGTCCCCCTGCTCAAGCCAGCGCATGTCCAGGCCCGTCTGAAGTTTGCCAATGAGTGGGCCAAAATCCCTGCTGCAGTGTGTGCAAACCTGGTCAAGAACTACAGGAAACGTATGATCTCTGTAATTGCAAACAAAGGTTTCTGTACCAAATATTAAGTTCTGCTTTTCTGATGTATCAAATACTTATGTCATGCAATAAAATGCAAATTAATTACTTAAAAATCATACAATGTGATTTTCTGGATTTTTGTTTTAGATTCCGTCACTCACAGTTGAAGTGTACCTATGATAAAAATTACAGACTTCTACATGCTTTGTAAGTGGGCAAACCTGCAAAATCAGCAGTGTATCAAATACTTGTTCTCCCCACTGTATACATTTATATATATATATATATATATATATATATATATATATATATATATTTTACAGCCATATCTAATAGCTCATTGACAGCTATGAATGCAAAAACAGCTAGAAAACGTAACCTTAGTAATGTTATCTTAGTGACCTTAATATACTTGGCAGCATAAGAAAAAATAAATTAACAAAAAAAAAAAAAAAACACATTATCCATGTTAAACATAATAAACATATTAAATATATTTTATTATTTATGTTTCATTGTGCTGCCAAAGATGATATTTTTTTATTTGTTGTAATGTTGTTGTTGTTTTTTTTTTAAATAACCCTTTCATGCATGAGTTATGACAACCTCAGTCAGGACTTTTTTCATGTGTTTTTATTACTCTTAAGGCATGAAAAGCAAGATTTTAAATGTATTTTCTTTACACATATTTTTCAAAGAGATTTTCAGATGTTCACTTGAGTGGACAGTATGCATTTATGGTTTTAACTGAAGAGATATTTTATTAAACATAATATAGTAATACCACAGCAATATTGTGTGTATTTAACAAACCAATGAATAAAATTATATAAAATCATGTGAAAACTATAAAATATATACAAAAAATATAAATGCAAAATATTGCAAATGCAATTGAACTTCATACAAGTTGAACTTTGTGTATCTTTGATAACAGAACATGAGGACATGATTCCATTAAAGATCACGATTCCAACTGGTCAAGGTACAACTGTGGAAAACCAACTCAGATTATGTAGAAAATGATCACATTCCCTCCAGTCTACTAGAGTATGTCTATTTACCCTTATTTGCTGATAATTCTGATTATGTTCAAGATGGACACATTCCTACCATAGCTCTGAGAAAGGTGTTTTTCAAGTGTTATCAATCTGATCTGAAATAAACAGTGTCGGGGGTAACGCATTACAAGTAACATGCATTACGTAATCAGATTACTTTTTTGATGTTACAAGGAAAGTAATGCATTACAAGTAATGTGCATTACGTAATCAGATTACTTTTTGATCTAACGAGTAAAGTAATGCATTACAAGTAACGTGCATTAGGTAATTAGATTACTTTTTGATGTAATGCGTAAAGTAACGCATTACAAGTAACATGCATTACGTAATCAGATTACTTTTTTGATGTAACGAGTAAAGTAATGCATCACAAGTAACATGCATTAAGTAATCAGATTACTTTTTGATCTATCGAGTAAAGTAATGCATTACAAGTAACATGCATTACGTAATCAGATTACTTTTTTGATGTAACGAGTAAAGTAATGCATCACAAGTAACATGCATTACCTAATCAGATTACTTTTTGATCTACCGAGTAAAGTAATGCATTACAAGTAACATGCATTATGTAATCAGATTACTTTTTTGATGTAATGCATAAAGTAACACATTACAAGTAACACGCATTATGTAATCAGATTACTTTTTTGATGTAACGAGTAAAGTAATGCATCACAAGTAACATGCATTAAGTAATCAGATTACTTTTTGATCTATCGAGTAAAGTAATGCATTACAAGTAACGTGCATTACGTAATCAGATTACTTTTTAATCTACCGAGTAAAGTAATGCATTATAAGTAACATGCATTACGTAATCGGATTACTTTTTGATCTATAGAGTAAATTAATGCATTACAAGCAACGTGCATTACGTAATCAGATTACTTTTTTTGATGTAATGAGTAAAGTAATGCATCACATGTAACATGCATTACGTAATCAGATTACTTTTTGATCTACCGAGTAAAGTAATGCATTACAAGTAACGTGCATTACGTAATCAGATTACTTTTTTGATGTTAATGCAAATTTCATCCCAATAACACAAATACATTTATTTACAGTCAGTAAAGTTACTGCAAATGAAGTATTTTCAAAAACAACAGTCACAGTAATAGTACTGAATTGCCACTATAGAGGTTGATGTGCAACTATGCCATCAAAACCCATGCATATGCAAGAAAATGTTTTTTGAATAGCTGTCCACTGTAGTGATCTCTATGCGTGAAAGGGTTAATAAACAAATAATAAAACTGGCATAACATGCAAATTGCTCAAATATATAAATAAATAAATAAATAAATATAAGATTTAGTGAAAAAATACTGTTCCGATAAGGCAAAAGACAGTCCATCGGTCCAACTGGCCAAGAACTCTCTTATGTTGGCCATCCTTATTGTTGATCCCTGCATTATTGATTGATCTTGACCCCAATACTTCAAGAGAGATGGATGCATCTCATAAGTATCGTGTAAGTATGAAACAACGGTGACGGTCAAATTACTTTTTTTAATATATATGTTTTGTTCACAGTCCATGTAGAACTTCTTGGCTCACACAGCTCTACAAATCTCTGTGGGCCCTTTTACGGTTCAACAGCTCCCTCCAAAAGATAAACGACGCAGACCAGGGGAACCCCTCGACAAAACACTCCCAGAGTCTCCACGCAGCCAGAAAGCAGAGCTTGGGGGTTAAATATTCTCTACAGTGCTTTTTCCCCCATCTCCCTAAACACACACCCTACACGCTATATGAATATCTTCCTCTTTATACTTCCCTGTCTCTCATCTCCTTTGTTTCAGAGAGCCTCTTCCCATATTCCTCCTCCCCTCCTTTTTCTAACCACATCTCATCCACCCATTTCTATTTAATACATGTCATCCTTCTCTTTCATATTTCTGGGGAAGCATTCAAAAATAGCTCGCAGAAAGAGTCAGTCTCATCCGCGTGTGTGGAAGCGAGGGTGTTTGTGCTCGTGCGGTGATCTTTTGGCACTGAATAAATCTTCTCATGGTGTCCTCTTTGTTGTACAAATAGCTGAGTGGTGTATTGTCTGAGCTGTGAGAAGGTTATTCTAGTGCAACTGATGGCCTTTCCTTGGGGGAAAAAAAAACAAAACAATTCTTTAAATCCAGAACTTCTTCAGACTATCCGTCCACCCCCACAAATACATACACAAAGAGAGGAGGAAGCTGCAACACACATTCACTGAGGGTAAACTAAAATATCTTCTGTGTTCTTTTTACTAATTCATCTAATTCATGTGTGCAGAGAGCGGTTGCTATGCCGATGACATCATGGAGTCTAGAAGGAAAGTGAAGAGACGTGTACAATGCAGCAGGAAAACACCAATCATCACACTACCATAAATCAACACAATAATGCACATGTGGTCTCTGATATCTGGTGATATATGCTGCTTTCACTAAATATGTTCACCCACATTTGTTGGGTGGAATATCTGAAATGTGATTTACTGTAATCTGGTGATTGTTGCTGTTGGTTGCCGTCTGTCTGTGTAGTGTGAATCAGCCTATATTGTCACAAGTCTTCAGAAGATTTGAGGAAATATCTCATGCTTTCTATATGGACTTGTTTTATGATGATTTTTAGCCCCTGGTCACCATTCAGTTGTATGAGAGCAGCTTAGGCTGTGTTCACACTTGGCATTCCTGATTGGCTGATGATCCGATCTGTTTGACAGGATTTATGTGATTCATATACAATCGATCACAAATAGGGTACTTAATCTACCAATCTACCAATTTGGGCCAGATTTACTAACAGCTTGTGCCAGCACAAACCGTCTTTTGGCGTTAAAAAAATACTGTCAGGATTTACTAAAGACACGCAGTGAGAAATTAGCGCTGAAAAGGCGTGGACAGGGTTATTTTTGCAGCTGACCTTATTGCATATATATTTGTTGGAGTTTCCCTTTCAGACGCAAAATTTATGAGGGAAGGGTATGTAAATGAATCATGCAAGGTGATTTACTAAGATTTGCGCTCATCAATTTACTGCATTCACCTTTACTATTTCTCTCAAAAATTATGATCGTGTTGGTAAGTACTCCGTGTATCCTTAAATTCTTTTCACAACACCGGCAAAGGCAAAAAAAAGATTGTTTACACTCATCTTTTTCTACTTCTTCCAGCGTGCATGCAGTTGAGTTCTGTTGACAACTATGCGTTGCTCAACATATGTCACTTACTCCGTTGCTCTGATTGGTTGTAGGTCTATCCAATTGAGTGCAGAGGCGTTTTTTTTTCCTGGTTCAGTTGAAACACGCCCATAATCACAGCCCAATGGAGCAGTATCAGACTCATATTCTGACTAGAATCTGAGAATGACGACGTCAGGCTACAGTCTTAGATCAAAATAATGGAAATTGTTTAAATTAAGGAATATTTGATTATTCAAAAATAAATGGGTTGATCATGTTTAAACGAGTCATATCATCCAGGTTTAAGTGCAAAGATTATAGCGGGCAATGAATAGGCTATATTGTAGACAGAAATGGGAAATTATTTATAATAAACATGCTAAAACAATAAAAATATATAACATTAAAAATAAAATTATTCCTCTGGCAGTAAGTAATTTAAGCAGCGTGCATCTCTACATGGGGCTATGATTACACCGCCACCAGTGACAATCGCCTCGTTCAGAAAATGTTGTACAGTTAAAATCGACCTATCGACCACAACATTCTTTTGAATAGACTCGAAAATTATGTTGGCATTAGTGGAATTTCATTGGCATGGTTTAAATCATACTTATCTGACCGTTATCAGTTTGTAGCAGTAAATGAAGAGATGTCACACCGAACACAAGTTCAGTATGGAGTACCGCAGGGCTCAGTGCTAGGACCGTTGCTTTTCACCCTGTACATGCTACCACTGGGAGATATTATTAGGAAGCATGGCGTTAATTTTCATTGTTATGCTGACAATACTCAGCTCTATATTTCTTCACGCCCTGACGAAACTTACCAATTCACAAGATTAACAGAATGCATAGCTAATATAAAAAATTGGATGACTAGTAATTTCCTGCAACTTAATTCAGAAAAAAATGAATTTTTAATCATTGGACAAAAAAACTCCACAAGTAGTACCCTAGAATACTGTCTAACACTCGATGGCTGCTCTGTCAAGTCCTCGTCGTCAGTTAGGAACCTGGGTGTGCTCTTTGATACCAATCTCTCATTTGAAAGCCACGTTTCTAGCATCTGTAAAACTGCATTCTACCATCTTAAAAATATATCTAAATTACGGCACATGCTTTCAATGCAAAATGCTGAACAGTTAGTTCATGCGTTCATGACCTCAAGGCTAGATAATTGTAATGCTCTACTGGGTGGTTGCCCCGCTCGCTTAATAAATAAACTGCAGCTGGTTCAAAACGCAGCAGGTAGAGTTCTTACTAGAACCAGGAAGTATGACCATATTAGCCCGGTTCTGGCAACACTGCATTGGCTCCCTATTAAACATCGTATACATTTTAAAATCTTGCTGATTACTTACAAAGCACTAAATGGTTTAGCTCCCCAGTACTTGAGCGAGCTCTTAACGCATTATACTCCATCACGTCTATTGCGGTCTCAAAATTCTGGCCAGTTGATAATACCTAGAATATCAAAATCAACTGCAGGCGGTCGATCCTTTTCCTATTTAGCACCTAAACTCTGGAACAATCTTCCTAGCATTGTTCGGGAAGCAGACACACTCTGTCAGTTTAAATCTAGACTAAAAACACATCTCTTTACTATGGCATACACATAAAACATTTTTAATTTCTATTATTCAAATCAGTTAAATGATTGTTTTAGGCTGCATTAACTAGGTCAGCCGGAACCGGGAACACTTCCAATAACATCTGATGTACTCGTTACATCATAAGAAGAATGGCATCTACGCTAATGTTAGTCTCTCTGTTTATCCCGAGGTTTACTGCAGTCGGCCGGATCCGGGCCGTATCCAGACCAGATGGTGGACCTTAGCCTGGACATGACGACCATATCCCTGAAGTGTCTGTAGAGACCGTGTCAATTAAACCCCCCCCTGTAAATGCCGCATCGACACGACATCCTCATTAAACCCATCCCCGGCGTGACGACTCCAATCTTTCGAATAATCCTACGAATATCTATTGATCTAATATGACTTCTGACCTGTAATGTTGCCAGAATCATAATCATACACTATTTGTTCGTCGGCCAGATGAGAACTGGCACCCCGACTGAGCCTGGTTTCTCCCAAGGTTTTTTTCTCCATTCTGGCCCTGAAGGAGTTTTGGTTCCTTGCCACCGTCGCCTTTGGCTTTTGGCTTGCTCAGTTGGGGACACTTAAATTTCAACTATATTACTGATCTGCCCGCATTGACACTATATGATAATTGAAATTAGTTGGATGACATCACCGCTTTCACCAGAGCGGCTGTACAGCCGAATCAAATTCCGTTGCATTATTTTCCTGTTACCACTGTGAAGCTGCTTTGAAACAATTACCATTGTAAAAAGCGCTATATAAATAAAGGTGATTTGATTTGATTTGATTTAAAATGAAAGAGGACACAGGGTATCAAGTAACTCTATATAAACAGTTTAAAGTCCAAATAAGTCCAACTGCACCAATCCATTATTTCCTGACAGCCCTCAGAGAGAGTGGGCAGGGATTCATATGACGTCCACCAGTGAATACAGACACGATGGCTAGATTGCATCACTGAGATCTGATCACAATGCGTCCTCGACTACCTCTGGACCAGGACACACTGATTGGACAACATTCTGATCAGAGACATGTATACACTTGTCTTTTCAATGTGTATGTGGACAACATCTGGATACAGGTCGCATGTTAATGCCATGTGTAAAGGTAGACATTTGTCAACACGTATCCATGGAAAAAATTAATTCATATACTTCTGGAATGATATGAGGGTAAACGACACCAGAACTTCTATGGCTTCTACAGACTTTGTCCATAAGGTACATTTGACTAGTTTTGCACTCATTGCATCATGCCTCTGGTAAGCAATAAACCACCAGTGTCATTAAAAACAACATATGCTCACTTTACCTGGAGAGAATGCTAAAAATCAAGCCACAACAGATCATACTGTACTGTACAACTGATATGTAGTTCAAACCTTGCATTAGAATCTCATCATCCACAAAAAACATGCTGACAGGGAGCAATAAAAAGACAGAACAGGGTAGAGAGAAATAATGTTATGGCAAAATAATAATAGTCAATTCAATCTATACTGTTAAACACGCAGAGCTCTGCTCACATTATAGTACTTTATGTGTGACTCTCCTCTTAAACATGAAACTACTCATTTTCTGCCCCAGAAGCTTACCTACACTCTCTACTCAACTAAAGCTTGCATAACAACACACACAAGCATCCTAATGCTGCAATTTGGCACTGAAAGGATTAGTTCACCCACAAATGAAAATTCTGGCATCATTTACTCACACTCATGTTGTTCCACACCTGTATGATTTTCTTTTTTGTGTGTGAAATATTAAAGTAGATGTTTTGAAGAATGTTTTTGTCCACACAATGAAAGTCAATGGGGTCCAAAACAACACTGTACTAAATTGACTATCATTATGAAGAAGAAAACACTAAGACATTTTTCAAAATATCTTCTTTTGCATTATTCAGGAGAAAGAAAGTCATATGTGTTTAGAATTATATGTAGGTGACTACATAATGACAGGAAATAAAAACTGCCAAAACTGCAGAGAGAAAAAAAGGGAAAAAGGAAAGCACTGAAGAAATAAATTATAATGTGCTGTGTGGGCAGAAGAGAAGGGGCACAGAGAGAAAAAGAGAGATGCCAGGCATGCTCCCCGGCTTTATTGTATTTCCCTGAATTCTATTATTCCACCAAAGGCATTCTTTTCGAGCTCATGCCGAGGGCTAACCTGAGTCACGTCATTTATGGAGCCCAGGCGTGTCTCCCTGACAGTGATGAGAGCTGATTGTATGTCTTTGTAAATTTCCTGATGACCAGGTTTGCAATCTTATTTCTGGCAAAGCACACTAATTTCCATATGGCAAGAGGGAGAGTGATTTGATAGAGCAGTTGGAGAAGATAATCGCTGTAAATTCTCAGATCTCAAAGATGAAACGGCCCAGGCCATTTATTTCCAATGAGAAGCAGGGAGGGGAACGCTCCAAACGCTTTGGGGTTTAACTGGGCTACGGGTTTCATTTACTATCATTCAGAAAAATACAAGTTTACAAAATAAAAATCAAACAAATAAATTGATCTGTTCCCATTAAATTCCAATGAAAACTTGGCATTATCCATTGAAAGAAAGCAATCTCACACGTTAAAGAGTAAAAGATGATGGTTTCAGGAAACTCACAGCAAGTAAGTGCCTCTAAATTCCATTTCAAAGATAATGCAGTATAAATGTGTATGATAGGTTTTCCTAAATCTCCATACTATGCTAAAGTATATTACTAAATTATATAAATGTATGACTTGGGCCATATTGTTATGGCAAGGCAACTGGGTCAGAGTATCTCTGAAATGGCAAGGCTTGTGGGTTGCTCCCGGGACTAAATGAATGGGACTAATGGGACTAAATTAATTTTGGAGAATATTGCACAAAAAAGTGGGGTATTGCACTTGGAAGGCATTTAACTGTTCAAGAGGGAAATAACCTGTGGGAAGAAACTGTTCCTGTGCCTAGATGTTCTAGTGCCTAGTGATCTGAGGCGCCGTCTGGACGGCAACAGTTCAAATAGGTTGTGGCTGGGGAGAGTGGAGTCTGTGATGATTTTACCTGCCCTTTTCCTCACTCTGGAAGAGTACAAGTCCTGGAGGGTGGGCAGGGGGGCACCAATAATCCTCTCTGTAGTCCGGACTGTCTGTGGTAGTCTCCTGAACCAAACCAGACAGTTATAGACGAACACAGGACAGACTGAGGCTGAGTAGAACTGTCAGGAGCTCCTGTGGCAGATTGAACTTCCTCAGCTGGCGAAGGAAGTACAACCTCTGCTGGGCCTTTTTCACAATGGAGTCAATGTGATAGTCCCACTTCAGAGGTCCTGAAAGATGGTAGTGCCCAGGAACCTGAATGACTCTTCTGCTTCCACAGTGCTGATCATGATGTTGAGTGGGGGAGTGAGTGCTGGGCTGTTCCTTCTGAAGTCCACAATCATCTCCACTGTGTTGAGCGTGTTAAACTCCAGGTTGTTATGACTGCACCAGACAGCCAGTTGTTCGCCCTCTTGTCTTGTAGGAATTTAAACACATTCAGATTGTTAGCCAGTTGTTGATTCTCCACGGATCGTGGGGGTGGAGAAGGGTCAAACCACAAACCGGCAACAGGGTGTTGGGTGCCCAGGGCTCATCGATGCACAAGGACAACAAAGGCTATCCCTTCTGGTCCAAGCAAACAGAAGGTCTACTGTGGCACAAGTCACAAAATTTTAATGATGGTTATGGGAAGAATGAGTCAACACACAGTGCATCGCACTCTGCTGTTTATGGGGCTGTGTAGCCGGAGATCAATCAGAGTGCCTATGATGACCCCTTGGAGCATTGGAAGAAGGTTGTCTGGTCCAATGAGTCCTGTTTTCTTATACAACCAATAGACGGCTGTGTACATGTGCACCATTTACCTGGAGAAGTGATGGTACCAGGATGCACTGTGGGATGATGACAAGCTGGTGGAGGGAATGTGATGTTCTGGGCAATGTTCTGCTGGGAAACCCTAGGTCCAGCCATTCATGTGCACGTAAATTTGATATGAACCGCCTACCTAAACATTGTTGCAGACCAGGTACACCCCTTCATGACAATAGTGTTCCCTGATGGCAGTGGCCTCTTTCAGCAGGATAATGCACCCTGCCACACAGCACACATTGTTAAGGAATGGTTTGAGGAACATGATGAAGAGTTCAAGGTGTTGCCCTGGCCTCCAAATTCCCCAGATCTCAATCCAATGGAGCATCTGTGGGATAGGCTGGACCAACAAGTTCAAACCACAGCAAATCCACCTCGCAGACTACAGGACTTGAAGGATCTGCTGCTAACGTTTTGGAGCCAGATACCACAGGACACCTTCAGAGGTCTTGTAGAGTCCATTCCTCTGCAGGTCGGTGCTGTTTTTGCAGCACGCGGAGGACCAACGTCATAGTAGGCCCTGCCCCAGACCCACAGTACGTAGGTCATCTTACATTTAATAAGGTTGACTGGTGACGAACATGATACAGGACAACAACTCGCTGCATGATGGAGTCTAAAATTCATGATATTGATAAAATTCATGTGATATTGATTTTACACAACAGTTCAATCAATAAGACGTTAATATTGTGATTTTTTTTACACACAATATCACTTTTGCTCAATTTTGCCCCCCCAAAAAATATCACCTATAAAGCCAGAGCAGAACTGCTGTGCATCTCAGAGCAACACAGTGGTGTTTAGTTTATGAATTAATCCAAGTTTTGAGTGATTCATTCGGGTGAACCAATGATTCAATGGCCCGAATTTGAATTCAGCATCAATGACTTACTCATTTAGACATTTACCGCCACCTACTGGCATTTTTATTTTCTTATTTAGAGTTTAATTGCATTTTTTAATTTAATTTCAATTTCATTAAAAAATAATTTCATATTTTGGGGATAGTTTGTGTAATAAATTTGATGTTGAATCAAATAAAATATTTCTTTCTAAAGCTACTTTTTGTAATGTATATTTGATGCTTTTGTCATTTAACACAATAATGACTTTAAATGATCTTTTAGGGGTTATTTCTCAGCCAAATTTGATGTGCGATTGATTAGATTAATAGATTAATTAATCGGCACATCATGTAATTAATTAGGTTACTGTGTGTGTGTACACACACACACACACATACACACACACACACACACACACACACGTACACTACCACAAATACAAAATATAATAGCCTTTTGAGAGATTATGTGGACTAGACAATTATTTCTTCAGGTAATTTATCAAGAGTATGTCAATATTGATTTTAAAATCCAGTCTACAGGCAAGCCACTGTATAGCTGATATATGATTTATGTGACAGTATGCCTTTGAAAAAAAATATTATAATCACGTCTCACAGGCACTCTGTACAGTGAACTTGATCCGCTGTCACAATGTAAAGATCACAGATTAGTATCATTCATTCCACAACCATTAGCTTAATAACTCAGAAATAAGAGGTGATTCACCTCATGTCACAATCAGTCACATTGTATTCTGAAGTGCCTGATTTCAATGACTGCCTGGATGAGTGGTTTTGAAGCTGTGTTTTAAACACTTCATTTAATGTGGTTTAATCCTCTCTAGGGCTGGGCCATTTCAGGCTCATTTGTTTTTATATAGCCCTCCAAATGCTTATGACACCCCCATAACATTAGCGGAATCACATAGTACAGTGAGAAAGAGATATTAAAAGTGTTGTATAACTTTCTGAAAGCCAGAAAAAAAAAGTTTTGGGAAGATGACAGTACATGGAGCATAAAATACATGAGAGATCAGGACTGAAGTGAAATGAAAATGATACATAAAAGACAAAAGACTCATTTTCACACACACAAAAAGGGTCATAAATTGGTTTAAACACTCTACCATTAAAAAAGTTTGGAATTTTTATGCTTTTAAAGTCTTATATTCACCAAGGATGCATTTATTTAATTTAAAAAATCATTAAATATTATTGTAAAATATTATTATAATTGAAAATAACTGGTTTTCATTTTAAATGTATTTATTTATTTATTTTATTGGCAAAGCTCCATTTCTAGCGCCCATTATTCCAGTCTTCAGAGTCATATGATCCTTCAGAAAGCATTTGGTAATCAAGAAACATTTTATATTAGTAGTAGTAGTAACATTCTTGAGGGCGGCGCAAAGACTCAGTGGGTAGCATTGTCGCCCCACAACAAGAAGTTCCCCAGTTCAAGTCCTTCTGTGTGGAGTTTGCATGTTCTGCCTGTGTCTGCGTGGGTTTCCTCCGTGTTCTTCGGCTTCTCCCACAATCCAAAAACATGCAGTATAGGTGAATGCTAAATTGTTCGTAGGTCTGAATGCATGTGTGTGTGAGTCCCAAGCCATGTAATGGGGAGGACCGAGGAAAGACCTGGCAACCTACCCCGGAAAATCATTGCCAAGAAAATTCATGGACAGTCTCTTACGTATGGTGAGAGATGGTCATTAGAATCACCAAGAGCCGGATACGATTAAAATGGTAACAGATAGACAGTAACATTCTTAATATTTTACTATACGCATACAGAAAGTTTGAAAAACAGCATTTATTTGAAATAGAAATTTAATGTAACATTTTAAATGTCTTGGCTGTAATTTTTGATCAATTCAATGCATCCTTGTTAAATAAAAGTATCAACACACACACAAGCAGCACAGCTGTTCTAACATTGATAATAATAAGAAATGTTTCTTGAGCAGCAAATAAGTATATCAGAATAAATTCATAAGGACCATCTGACAGTGAAGACTGGAGTAAATTCAGCTTTGCCATCACAAGAACAAATTACATTTCAATATAAATTTAAAAAGAAAACTATTATTTTAAATTTTAATAATATTTCAGAATATTACTGCTTTTACTGCATTTTTGATCAAATAATTGCAGCCGCAGTGAGCACTTTCAAAAACCTAAAAAATCTACATAAAAAAAAAACTTTTAACAGTAGTTTATATATACACATACAGTACATTAAATACCAATTTCCTTTGCTAATGTCCCCAATATTTATATTTCTATACAATACCAATGTCCTCTATGGAGGATAAAAGTGAATTGTTGCCGGGTCCCTGAATGATAAAAGATTTCCATAGCAGAGGATCCAAAGTGGAAAAGAGAGGATAGCTCTCTTATATCCTTAGGGGAAAACACTCATCTGTTAAACAAAGCAAAAAAGAATTTAGCAGATTGAAATCAAAGTCCCTGAGCCATGTTCCCAAGTCAACGATAAACCAGAGCAGTGTCTTTCCTGTGATAATCTGCTTTGAATTACAGGCGAGGATCTTTTTGTTGCCTATCACCACATGTGGTTTTGGGCATTCCTGTGTCTTTTGGAAGTCAGTCAACACAACATGCTTCAGGATATCTAGAGAAACCCAGCGCTCCACGAGAGAAGATGACAAACGCCCGAAAATAACCTCCCGTTTTTGAGTTGTAACAGTTGTTTGATTTCATTCTAACGCAAACTTCAAATCTGTGTCCAATTACATTTTAATTTGTTTTCCATCTATTCTTTGATCTATTTTAAGTACATGGGGTTACAAAAGGTGATGTATTCTAAGAATGAGACTTACCTGCAGTATCTCGCATCGTTCTGTGTCACAGTGGCTGTCCTCACAAGGGTGAAACATCCCCAGAGTAACGCAGTTCAGCAGGATTACCAACATGCTGGCCCTCTCGAACCATGTGGGAAGCAGAAGTTAAGGAACAGTACAGAGAAAATAAATGCAGTCACAGAAAAAAAAACATTTTTGTTTAGAATATAAACGAATTACATTATTGCAGCCTAGATACCACATCCAAGCTATCGGCAGACATATTTTCAACAATATCTCATGTTGCTAAGGTGAGTGATAAAGAGTTCGAATTAAGCAGAACTACCGCTAATTTATTGATATACCTCTGTTGTATAAATGATGTCCTTTCACACTGTTACACATTCTTAGAAGAAAAGGTTCTACAAAGAACATGAAAAGGTTCTGTCAGGCGATTCATACAGGGGCTCCCATCATGGAATAATTTTTTTAATTTAGTTTTAATACATTTTTTTTTTCTTGTGATTAAATGTTATGAATTAAAAAGCTCGTAAACGTACTTTATCACTAGAAAATTTGAAATAACCTGTTAAACATGAAAGTATTATGCAATGATTTAAGACATTTCTTCTTATAGAACATTTTTGTACGGTGGCCAAGAGAGCTCAAAGCGCTGCAACTGAAGAAAACGCATGCAAATAGAAAAAACACCAGCACATTAAGAAAACATCTTCATCAGTTTGACAACATGTGCTGCAAATACTTACAACTCACCCAAATACAGAAACGCGCTGCAAACACATTTGCATATGTTTTCTTCAGTTGCAGCGTGTTGAGCTCTCTTGGCCACCGTATTTTTGGCATAAAGAGTTCTTTAAAACTGAGTAAAGAACCCTAGGGTTCTATATAGAACCCCACTGAACCTTTTGTACAGAGCCCCTACATGGACATGGTGATGGGAAAAAATCTATTTCAATGCTTTTGCGTTCTCTCGCAAAAGCTTTGCATTCCCCCAAGAAACTTTCTGTTTGCTGGCAAAACCTTTGCATTCCCTTGTAAAAATTTTGCATTAGACCAAGAATTCGTACGACCTCACTCGTACGAATTGGTACGATTTTTGCTAAATCGCACGTATTTGACGAGTTAGTCAATTCGTATGATGTCGTATGAATGACCTACCTCAAACCCCGCCCCTAAAACCTACCCATCACTGCAGTATACACAAATCGTACGAATTCATACGAGTGAGGTTGTACGAATTGGTACGTATTAGCCACCTCGTACAAATACGTACGAATTGGTCGTGAGATAGCGTTGATCATTTCCCTCTGATTTTAGGGATAAGGTATGGGTAGGGTTAGGTTTAGGGGTAGGGATAGGGTTAGGCCTAAATTCTCATACAGCAAAGTTGTTCCAAGATTGACAAAATATTGATCCAGGAACATTTCTTACTTGGCAAAATCACAGTGACCACCCTGAGAAACTTTGCATTAGCTCACAAAGAACTCAAAAGTTTTGAAAGCGGGTGCAAAGTTTTTCAGGGGGAAAAAATGCAAAAAAAAAAAACATTTTCGAGCGAACGCATAAGTTTCTGAGGGGACAGCAAAACGTGTAGTATTCCAAAGCAGTGACATAATTTTTCCTCCCTTTTTTCCATCCCAATGTCTGTTTAGGGTCTCCGTAGTTTTGGAAAAGAAAAGATGATGAAATTGTAATAAATTGTCACGTTATGGTAAGCGATCACATAATTCAGTTATTACGGCTTTAACAAATAACATTTCAATGCCTAAAATCACTTTCTCTATCACGAAAACAAGGTCAGTCCAGCTAAACGTGTTACAGGGCCAATGGTGCTTTTGTCATTATGTTCGTCATTATTTTTCTTGATTTACTTCTGGGGAATAAATGACCCCGAGTTCCTTCATCCTTTTAGCTCACCGCTAGTAATTGATCATAGGGTCGGTAAATGTGTGGCTGGTTCTGCAGATGCCACATACCAATCCAGGGGTCGAGCTCGCACATTTACATCTAAATTAAATACAAGAATGCTAATGCCTATATGGGGTGCCGTCTGAGCAAAGTAGCACCAGACAGAAACCAGCTCATTTTTCATAATTACTGCCAGCGAAGGGCCCATGGGGACATAATTAAAGCCGCCAAAACAAAATAAGACGATGCGCCATCAAACAGGACAATCTATTTTTTTATTGTTGACCATCAGAGTTTCTCCTAGCAGGAAACTTTCCTATGACATCATAACTGAATAATGAAATTGCGCAACACGTAAGACGTCAAGCGAAAACGCTTAGTGGATTTATAGTGGAATACGGGCCTCTTATGTGATCAAACTTTCACAATGGTATCCTGAAATAACCGGTCTTAGTGCTGTGCGCAGATATATGAGAAGTCATAAAGTTCAATAATGTATCTCCCAGCACATTCTGTGTTCACTGAAATGATTTCTGGTATGAAGCCTCAACACTGGTTTTACAGTATTTTACAGTTCTTGACCATAATGAACGTCTCCAGTTGCATAAAGGGGCTGAGACTGTAATGTATTCTGCATGAATAATGTAAACAGACAGAATGTGTCTTCTTCCCCAGAAAGGCAGAAGACTAATTACAAGCTGCTAACTTCTCTCAGGCATCATTGATCTATATACACTGAACCAGAGGCACAGATGAGAGTTAGTGGAAGTGAAGTCATGAATGTGAGGAAAATCACTCAAAAACAATGTAAAAAATGGATGATACACTATATAGAGGTTTTAATAATAAATCATGCAAGTATATTATCATTCAAAAGTTTGGGGTCAGTACTAAGCATTTTAGTTTGTAATGAAAGAAATAGTTTATTCAGCATGGATGCATTAAATTGATCAATAGTTACAGTAAAAGGGATGTCAATTTACACAAATTCCCATGATCGATCGATTTATCGCTTAATCGTTAGCCTTAATACTGCAATATGCGTCTACAGCAGTGACTTATAGCCAACAGCATGACAGGGTGTACAAATGCTGCTCAAAACACCATGTTCCTCACCAAATGATTGAGAAGGGTTTTTAATAAAAATAAAGGGCTAGTAGGATTGTAAAATGAGTCGATGTGATTGATAATTTATTAAATTACGTATTTAATAATCAAATATAACAACTAATACAATGTGTCACCAACGCCACCTCAAGATGCGTGCTATTCAGAATGTTGTGGATGTATACTCCTGTTGTGGATGCGCTCTTCCTGGCACAACACAGCAACTAAACCCAATGAATTCACAACGATTTATTAAAATAGTGGGTAACACTTTATTTTACAGTGTCCTTGTTACATATGTTACATGTACGTACCATAGTAATAACAGTAAATTATGCATAATTACATGCAACTAACCCTCAACCAAACCCTAATCCTACCCTAACCCTATAGTAAGTACATGGTGTTAATTAATATTACTTAGTACTTAAATATATAATTACACTGTAACAATGACACCTTAAAATAAAGTGTAACCAAATAGTGTTCTCATTATAATGTTATGTAATATGACAGTCCCAATCATAGTTATTATTAGTAGTGCATTGCTGTTTGAGCTGTGTGCACTGAAGCTGAAGAGCTGAATGAACACTGGTAAACTGAAGCCCTTTGCTAGCAGGTTATTTAACTAAAAAAAAACGCATCCTATATGAGATTAATCAGATACATACAAAATAAACATAATATTACAAATTATATCGGCACAAAATGATCCGAATGCACGTGTGAACTTGAACTGGAACAGAGTAGCATCAGCACTGGTAATATCATTTAGTCACTACTTTTAATGAAGATGATTGCATGTTGAGCATCTGCGACTTCCTTTCAGCTTCATTTGTGGCAGTTTGTGTCGCTTGCTGAAGAGATGCTCAGCTACTCATCTACATGATGCGTGTTGCAGTTGTGCTGTTATATCTGGCTATTACATGCCATATACACGCTCTCACACATTTATTTTAATTTTTTTTTTACATATTGGGAGGAGTAAAATTTACATATGTGCATTTACAGATGCATTTACATGTCTCAGACCACCTCCTGAAGTGGTTTGAGTGATCGGATTTAAATCTGTCTCGAAAGCGCCCTTACAGAGCCCAAGCTTTTGAACACTAGTGTAGGTACCACAAATTTTTTCAACTTAAAGGCACCATATGTAAGATGTTTAGATTAAAATATCCAAAAACCACTAGAACAATGTTGTATATTTTGTTGACCTGTGTACAACTACTTACATTATCCCAAACATTTCCAACAATGTTTAAATCCAGAGAAATCATCTCTGCGCCACCCTTGATTTTCGTAGAAACCATGGAAACACCAAAGACGCTTTAATATAGTATGCATTTTATTAGACAGATGGGCAACTGTTTGGATATACATTTATCAACAGAAAACTAATCTATGACTATGTTTCCATCACCCTGGTTTTATGCGCATTTTGAAGTATCACGTCAGAAACGACTGATGGAAACGCCAAATTTTGAAACAAAATCCCTTAATTTGAAAAAAAAGGTATTACGCTCGCTTGAGGTGGTTTTTGACTTGAGCGAAAAAGATTAAAAATTCAGTCAAATTTAGTAATGTTTGGCCTGTGATTGATATGTATGCACAAATTTCATTTAAATTATTCAATGTTACTCATCTTGTTTTCTGACCCGATAGTAAGGAGGATCTTTTCGCCACACTGCTCGACCACACGCACTCCATACGGTGGCTGAATGTTATGTTAATGTCTAGCCTACTATATGTGTGTGCAGCGAATCGAGCGCGGCGGGGTAATGTCATCACACGTGATCGTGCGCACATACACATCAAAATAACATTTAGCTAGTGACTGCTTGACGTGTGGCTGAGCAGTGTAGTGAAAGGATAATAATATTATTCTGTCTTGTATTAATATACAAAAAGGAAAAACGGCTCTCAGACGGGAACCGACTCATAGAGCCAACTTGCTCGCTAATGACACATCACTATTGTTTACGCTAATGGTGTTTTATTTACTGTTGGTTACTAGGGTACCAATACCGCGTCATCTGCTCGAACAACTTGATGGAAACGCACCTAATTCACATTTGTATTTTTTTCTTTTTTTGCGAACTTTGAAAAGATTCACTTCACGTTTGGATAGAAACCCAGCTATTGTTATACAGTGCAACACGGTAGATTTTCAACACCAAGTAGATTTTGAATGCCAAATAAATAAATAGTTTCAGTGTAATCACTAAAATGTTAAAGGTGCACTATGTAAATTTTAGCATCATCTAGCGGTGAGGTTGCAAATTGCAACCACCCACCGCTCACCCCTCCCTTTCGAAACACATAGAGAAGCTACGGTGGCCAACACATCCTGTTTTTATTAATATGATATTCTATCGATCTAGATTACTGCAAAGTCTCATATCAGCCACCGAGCGAACGCACAGAGTAACGTTATAACAACTTTCAACAGACTCAAATGTATTTAGTATGACTGCTTTAACCATTTAAAACAGCACTGCGTTACCCCAAATACGCATTAAAAAAAAAAGCGGAAGCGTCCGACTGCAGCATAAGCATAATAAAAGCTCCGAGACCGGTGTGACCTGCTTTATACAACCCTAACGTTAATAAAACTTCAATACATTCGCTCATTCATGAACACACGATTTCTGCCCGAGTCTTTCTGATTTCTTTCCATCGGCTGTGGAGGTGAATAGGGCTGAACGATTAATTGCATTTGCGATAATATCGCGATATGATAAAACACGATTTAACCGCAACTGCGATTACACTCTGGTCACGTGACACGCGAGAGTAAAGCAGTCTGCAGAAGAAGCATCAACTTTGGCACGTTACGCCTACAGGCCTGGCCTAAAGGAAAGAACAGTTTGTGTTTAATCGATCTAATATTTTGTTGGTCATACTATACAATAGGGGTGGGAGAAAAGATTCTCTCTTTAACGATTCTGGATCAATTCTGAGCTTAGATTTTAACTGCAGGTGCGCAATGGCGCTGCGTGTGTTTTAGAAACACCCGTATTCTGCTTGCTTCCATTTCCTCTCACACACACACACCACTCGAACCATAAAATAATATTTCATAACGTTTGGAAAGGTTGAAGCGAATTACAGTGACATTTGCGGGCTTCATTGCACAGGATATGCGCTGTGAGAAACGTGCACTTTGTTTGATGTTACGCTTACAGTGTGTGTTCTCGCCCGCCGGTATTTTCCTTACAAACAGCCTACTCTACGAAGTCTTCATTTATGTGTTCAGCTCTTGAATGGAAAATGTTCAGATACTCTTAAATACTGAAAGCACTCTTTGTTCATTGCTTGTAATATGTTTTTTGTTCCTCTTTATTATTTACTAGCTTTTATGTTTTGAAGCTATGTAAGTTTATATATTTAAAATTCTTAACATGCAATTGTTTTAATTAAATTTTTTGTGTAATTATAAAAAAAAAAAAAAAAAGTACTTTTAATTACATATATAATAATAAAAAAAAAAGATTTTAAGTTTTATTAATAAGATTAATTAATAAGAAAAAAGTTCAAGAATTGTTTTGGAATCGGATCATGACTCCCAGGATCGGAATCGGATTGTGAGGTGCCTAAAGATTCCCACCATTACTATACAATGATTTATTGCTCATCTTTGTTGAATAATACAGAAGATAAAGAGCTTAAAAAATAATCGCATATTAAATCGCAATCGCAATATTGGTAAAAAAAAAAAAAAAAAAATTCCCAATTAGATTATTTTCCAAAATCGTTCAGCCCTAGAGGCTCATTCACGACGTCATCAAGCTACGCCTTTGTTTTGAATAAACGACAGCTAGCGGCTAAACTTACATACTGTGCCTTTAACTCATTATTGTTTTGTTTTGTTTTCCAGAGATGTCTGAAACTAGAATTATTCATATTACCTTTCATACGGTGTAGTATTGCACTTTTTAAATCTCACAGATCTCTAGAATACTTTCTGACTGGTCACTTGCAACCTTCTGCTATCCAATATTTTTGCTAAATGGTCAGTAAACTGTACATTTGACTGTTGACAATCAATCTACTACTCTTTGCTAGTTTATTGACTCTTTATTCTTGCATTAAAATATAACATGCAATATTGATTTTAAATTATTTTCCCTGGTAAGGGGTTCTGGTCATTCTGTCAGGGTTTATTCTGCAATAATGACTGGCTGACTGTTTATGTCTCTACATAGAAACTCCCATAGGAACCAAAGACTGGAATGCATAGAAATGCAAAGATTGAGATAATAAGGGAGTTGCTAGGTGCATTTCAGAGAAAACAGCCAACCCACCACATGACACATTATCCAGCAAGTTGTCAAAAGATCTTCCTAAAGTTGTCTACTTATTTGTCAGTTTTTAAAAAATCTATAGCAACCAAAACTATATGTACTGATAAAAATAAATAAATAAATAAATAAATAAAAAACAGCAGCAGAGCCTTCTGCAACTTTTAAATCCCCACAGGATTAAAATGGTTAATAAAGGTAGCAAGTCACAGACATTGCAAATGTTTTCTTTGCCAGAAAGCAGTAATAAAAGATGAAATGGAGAGTCTTGTGGACAGTAATATCCAGACAAGCCCCCATAAACAATAAATGAGAACACTGGAACATATGCTTATAAATTATTTCATAAAGTTTAATTTGGAAAAACAAAGTGAACTGATACAACGGGCAGAATCTGAAGTGAGAAATGAGCTTAAAAATGCTGTGTGATCCTTAATGGTTTCCACCGCGCACCATGAGCAGACACGTTTTCTCTCATGTGGACCCCCTTCACCATTGCTGGAGGAGTGTAGGTGGGTTTCACTCGCAGGCAACGGTAAGATCAAAACCTCATCAACTCTTTATGTTGTGTTTATGTGGAGCCCAATTCCCACATGAGGCTGCCTTCATGCTCTGAAAAGCCTCACTTTCACTCTTCTGACAGGCTGGAAAAAAGGAACAAGGCATAAAAATATGGCATGTGTATGTTTGTGTGTGCGATTCTGCAGCTTTTCCAGGCCGATTTTTCAGACTAATGCTTGCAAACACACCTGAAAGAGTGACAGAGGTGGGCTGAATAAGCAACACACTCAGGTTTCTCAAGCTCCTGGACTTGGGTATAAACTTATCTTGTGCTAAGTAATGAAAAAAATGAGGGGGGCATCCCCTATGCAGGATGCAGAACTATTGGGAAATTCTGTTGCAAGGACATTCAATGATAATAAACCCAGCAGCTAAGTAATAAAGCTAAATGAATTTCCTAGAAACTAGATGCACCAAGTATCTATTTTAGTACTGGTCTGATGAGACCAACAAAATATATATATATATATATATATATATATATATATATATATTTTTTTTTTTTTTTTTTTTTAATTTAATGCACATAGTATTTTCATATGTGAGTTTCAGACCATCTGTTCATTCATTTCCAAACCATTCATATTGGTATCCTTCTTTCTCTGTGAGTCTAAATGTGTTCATGCAGGCACTTCAAATGTTTAGTAGCCCTTTCTCCAGGGTCTCGGAAGCCCATATGGATGAATGTCATGCCTGGCTAGCCGTATTTCATCTGTCCAATGTTTAATTCAGAGCTCTTGGCATTAGCTATGTTTCATCCCAGGCTCTTACATTCTCCAGTGTCACATGTCCTGACATGGTCCTGTGCTGAGACCCTCACAGGATTAGGTCTACTGGTACCACTGCACTAAAAGGCACAGCCTGCCCCAATGCAAAAAACACTCCATGATATGATGCAGGGACATGCACAGAAGGGTGGCTATGGGGCCCAGGCCACTGCCCCTTTGCCCTCATGGGCCTGCGGTGCCCCTCTAGCAGGTAGAATACTGTATATGAGTGGAGTGGATTTCAATCCATGCTAAATGCATTCTATAATGACTATGCTGCTACAGATCCACTCCGGGGTTTCCATTTCTCGCTCGCACCTCAGCCGCACTCCTCCATCGTGTTGACATTCATTTGACATTCTAGTCTATGCCCTTTTTCTCGGTTTGGGCCACTGCCCCTCAAAATGTCTGAGCACGTTCCTAATATGATGTCATCAGTACACTCATTAGGAAAGGACATTTTGCTCCAATTTTACCCAATCTTGAGACTTATTTGAGTGGGCATTGTGAGTAACTACAATACATGGTAAAACTATTACCCCTAAAAAGTCAGTAAACATGCATCTTTAATTTGAATCATGGTGGAGTTGGGGAAGAAGCATCATGCACATCTAAACATGGCATAACATAGATTTTGAATGTAAAAAAATAAATAAATAAATAAAATCTCACATTTGACATCCTCATTCCTCAAACAAGCCCATCTGTCAAACTTCTGCATGTAAAAGCCTAAAAAGAAGGGGGAAAAAAGGCAGAAATGTGATTCTAAGGACTTGGGAACGAGTCTATGGGGAATGTGAATGTTTTCATGCCACACAAGCTCCTTTCTCAAGTGCACTTAAAGTTTAACTGTAAAGTTAGCTGCAGTCCTCTGGGGTGAACAAAGGAGATTTTGAGGTAAAAGAAGAAAAAAAAAAAAGAAAAAAAAAAAAAAACTTACAATGACCTCTCTTAAAGGGACAGTTCACCCAAATATGAAAAATCTTTCAAATCCTCACGCTCATGTTATTTTTTGGCGTTTGAAAGGCTCTGGTCAACAACCACTGTTTTTTGTATGATGACACGATATCAAGGCCTTTAAACCACAGTTAGACAAAAGTGGCAAGGAGTCTCATCTAGTGCACACAGTCCCTTATTTTCCTCACTGTTAACAATTAGTCCTGCATGATCTCCCAGATAAAAACACAACAGAAATAACACTATTTAATTTCTGCAGCATAGCATTACGAAACATAAAACAATAGAAGAGAGACGTATGAACAGTTAGTGAGCAGATGGAGGTGTAAGTTTTCTCCATAAATACATGATGAGCCTCTTAGCCATCTCAGATTTTACATACAATGTGTAAAGCAAATATCATAATTCAAATTTGCTGTGCTCTAAGACACTAAATGCCATATAAGTTTTATGAAGTGGTTACTCTATTGGAAATTTGAGACATAAACATTTTGTGCTTTCATTTATGTACAGATGCTTCAGGGGCCGTAGTCCAAAAGCATTTGCCAGGTTCAGCTTTCCATCTAAAATGGAAGGAGGGTTTGAGAGAAACATTAAAAAACCCTCAGAAGCAATTTAAAGGCCAGATGGCTATAAAAACATTTAGATTTCCTCATCTTCTCTTTTGAGTCAACTTCCTGCAAGCGGCAGTTGTGTTACAAGATCAGAAGTCTCTGTGGATCAGTGAGGAAGGAATCTTGTGATGGAACGCTGACAAAACTGGGGACATCTGACAGCAGAAGTGCTAAAAGAGCCAATCTCTGCTCTACACCAGGGAGCTGCTTAAAGCTATAAAGTTTGCGAGTAACTGTTGCTTGTCTGTTAAGTGTAAAAATCCAAATTCCTCAACAAAAAAAAAACAAACAAAAAAAAAACAGTTCAAAATTAGAAACTCGTTGTGGGACACAAACACAACACGCAGTTCAAACCAAAACACATGGATAAACATGCATCGCAGAGGAGGTGAAATGGCCAAGATCTGAAAATGTTGCTGGATTTGTTAACCTGTTGTGTTGATATCCAAAGTAGGCTAGTGTTAGCTTGTAGCACAAGCATGAAATCACAAAAAAAGTAGGACTGGGCCATTCAAATGCTTTTTAGCTTTAAATAGATATCGAGATATTTACAGTGGGGCGAACAAGTATTTGCAGGTTTTCCTACTTACAAAGCATGTAGAGGTCTGTAATTTTTATCATAGGTACACTTCAGCTGTGAGAGACGGAATCTAAAACAAAAATCCAGAAAATCACATTGTATGATTTTTAAATAATTAATTAGCATTTTATTGCATGACATAAGTATTTGATCACCTACCAACCAGTAAGAATTCCGGCTCTCACAGACCTGTTCGTTTTTCTTTAAGAAGCCCTCCTGTTCTCCACTCATTACCTGTATTAACTGCACCTGTTTGAACTCGTTACCTGTATAAAAGACACCTGTCCACACACTCAATCAAACAGACTCTAACCTCTCCACAATGGCCAAGACCAGAGAGCTGTGTAAGGACATCAGGGATAAAATTGTAGACCTGCACAAGGCTGGGATGGGCTACAGGACAATAGGCAAGCAGCTTGGTGAGAAGGCAACAACTGTTGGCGCAATTATTAGAAAATGGAAGAAGTTCAAGATGACGGTCAATCTCCCTCGGTCTGGGGCACCATGCAAGATCTCACCTCGTGGGGCATCAATGATCATGAGGAAGGTGAGGGATCAGCCCAGAACTACACGGCAGGACCTGGTCAATGACCTGAAGAGAGATGGGACCACAGTCTCAAAGAAAACCATTAGTAACACACTACATCGTCATGGATTAAAATCCTGCAGCGCACGCAAGGTCCCCCTGCTCAAGCCAGCGCATGTCCAGGCCCGTCTGAAGTTTGCCAATGACCATCTGGATGATCCAGAGGAGGAATGGGAGAAGGTCATGTGGTCTGATGAGACAAAAATAGAGCTTTTTGGTCTAAACTCGCCGTGTTTGGAGGAAGGAGAAGGATGAGTACAACCCCAAGAACACCATCCCAACCGTGAAGCATGGAGGTGGAAACATCATTCTTTGGGGATGCTTTTCTGCAAAGGGGACAGGACGACTGCACCGTATTGAGGGGAGGATGGATGGGGCTATGTATCGCGAGATCTTGGCCAACAACCTCCTTCCCTCAGTAAGAGCATTGAAGATGGGTCGTGGCTGGGTCTTCCAGCATGACAACGACCTGAAACACACAGCCAGGGCAACTAAGGAGTGGCTCCGTAAGAAGCATCTCAAAGTCCTGGATTGGCCTAGCCAGTCTCCAGACCTGAACTCAATAGAAAATCTTTGGAGGGAGCTGAAAGTCCGTATTGCCCAGCGACAGCCCCGAAACCTGAAGGATCTGGAGAAGGTCTGTATGGAGGAGTGGGCCAAAATCCCTGCTGCAGTGTGTGCAAACCTGGTCAAGAACTACAGGAAACGTATGATCTCTGTAATTGCAAACAAAGGTTTCTGTACCAAATATTAAGTTCTGCTTTTCTGATGTATCAAATACTTATGTCATGCAAAGAAATGCAAATTAATTACTTAAAAATCATCACAGTTGTACGTATGATAAAAATTACAGACTTCTACATGCTTTGTAAGTGGGCAAACCTGCAAAATCGGCAGTGTATCAAATACTTGTTCTCCCCACTGTATGTAGGCTTACTGTATTTGCTCTAAAAAAGGCAGATATTTTTCCCCCCAATCAGTCCCAGCTAACAGGGAACTTTGGTTAACATTTTGGCAACATACTCCCAAAGTTATGAAGATACGTTCATTCAGTAACATTCGGTTACAGTTATCTAGTCTTTAATAATGTGTTCAAAACATTTGCACAAAAACGTTATTTATACATCGTTCATGGAACTTTTTTTTTGTGAAGCATTTTAGTTCATCTAACGTTTTTTAAATGTTACAACTTGTTTCAGAATGTTCAGAGAACATTCATTAGTAACGTTCCCATAATATTTGTGGAACGATGAAATGGAATGTTCCCTAAACGTTCGTAAAACCAAGAAAAACATTTTTAAAACATTTAAAGAACTGGACATTTTGAAAGTTTAGAGAATTTTCAGAAATAACGTTTTCATAACTTAATGGGAACATTAGCGAAACGTTCTTAGAACATATGGTAACACTATATTTTAGGGCTCAATTCTCGCTATTAACTAGTTGCTAATTAGCATGCATATTACTAGTATATTAGCTGTTTATTAGTACTTATAAAGCACATATTAATGCCTTATTCTGCATGACCTTATTCTACATCCCTTAATCCTACCCAATACCTAAACACCAAAAAAACTACCTTACTAACTATTAATAAGCAGTAAATTAGGAGTTTATTGAGGCAAAAGTCATAGTTAATAGTGAATATGTGTTACCCATACTAAAGTGTCACTGAACATATTTTTGTTAGCTGGGGTGGAACCATAAATTCAATCAACACTAGGACTAAGAACTAAAAAACAATAATCTAGTTCAAAATAATCAAGGAGCATTAAATGTTTCACTAAAAGAACATTAAGACAAATACTAATGATTTGTAATAAAATGAACGAACATAAAAAAAAAAACATACTAAGGCAGTGGTTCTCAACTTTTTTGAACATAACACAATCAATGTTTAAATAGTTCATTGATTCACTGATTGTTTGAACTGATTCATAAAAATGAATTGAACTCCAATGGCACTTTTGCCAGTTAAAATCTGATATACAGTGGGGAGAACAAGTATTTGATACACTGCCGATTTTGCAGGTTTGCCCACTTACAAAGCATGTAGAGGTCTGTAATTTTTATCATAGGTACACTTCAACTGTGAGTGACGGAATCTAAAACAAAAATCCAGAAAATCACATTGTATGATTTTTAAGTAATTAATTTGCATTTTATTGCATGACATAAGTATTTGATACATCAGAAAAGCAGAATTTAATATTTGGTACAGAAACCTTTGTTTGCAATTACAGAGATCATACGTTTCCTGTAGTTCTTGACCAGGTTTACACACACTGCAGCAGGGATTTTGGCCCACACCTCCATACAGACCTTCTCCAGATCCTTCAGGTTTCGGGGCTGTCGCTGGGCAATATGGACTTTCAGCTCCCTCCAAAGATTTTCTATTGAGTTCAGGTCTGAAGACTGGCTAGGCCACTCCAGGACCTTGAGATGCTTCTTACGGAGCCACTCCTTAGTTGCCCTGGCTGTGTGTTTTGGGTCGTTGTCATGCTGGAAGACCCAGCCACGACCCACCTTCAATGCTCTTACTGAGGGAAGGAGATTGTTGGCCAAGATCTCACGATACATGGCCCCATCCATCCTCCACTCAATACGGTGCAGTCGTCCTGTCCCCTTTGCAGAAAAGCATCCCCAAAGAATGATGTTTCCACCTCCATGCTTCACGGTTGGGATGGTGTTCTTGGGGTTGTACTCATCCTTCTTCTTCCTCTAAACACGGCGAGTGGAGTTTAGACCAAAAAGCTAAATTTTTGTCTCATCAGACCACATGACCTTCTCCCATTCCTCCTCTGGATCATCCAGATGGTCATTGGCAAACTTCAGACGGGCCTGGACATGCGCTGTCTTGAGCAGGGGGACCTTGCGTGCGCTGCAGGATTTTAATCCATATCGGCGTAGTGTGTTACTAATGATTTTATTTGAGACTGTGGTCCCAGCTCTCTTCAGGTCATTGACCAGGTCCTGCCGTGTAGTTCTGGGCTGATCCCTCACCTTCCTCATGATCATTGATGCCCCACGAGGTGAGATCTTGCATGGTGCCCCAGACCGAGGGAGATTGACCGTCATCTTGAACTTCTTCCATTTTCTAATAATTACGCCAACAGTTGTTGCGTTCTAACCAAGCTGCTTACCTATTGTCCTGTAGCCCATCCCAGCCTTGTGCAGGTCTACAATTTTATCCCTGATGTCCTTACACAGCTCTCTGGTCTTGGCCATTGTGGAGAGGTTGGAGTCTGTTTGATTGAGTGTGTGGACAGGTGTCTTTTATACAGGTAACGAGTTCAAACAGGTGCAGTTAATACAGGTAATGAGTGGAGAACAGGAGGGCTTCTTAAAGAAAAACTAACAGGTCTGTGAGAGCCAAAATTCTTACTGGTTGGTAGGTGATCAAATACTTATGTCATGCAATAAAATGCAAATTAATTTTTTAAAAATCATACAATGTGATTTTCTGGATTTTTGTTTTAGATTCCGTCTCTTACAGTTGAAGTGTACCTATGATCAAAATTACAGACCTCTACATGCTTTGTAAGTAGGAAAACCTGCAAAATCGGCAGTGTATCAAATACTTGTTCTCCCCACTGTATCTGTCTAAATGCTCTAATACTTGGAAATCTTGAGATAGGGATTGCAACAGGCAAAAATTTTCCAAAAATGTAATGGCCAAATAAAAAGCACATTAAAATCACTGCCATGTGCTGCACAATTTTATATTGCCAGCAAAATAATTGCGAATTTTCTATGAATATCACCCAGTTCTAGTTGCCCAGGTAGAAATAACATAAAAAGGCAAGTGCATGTCAGGTCAATTTCAAAATCGCTTTTGATGTGCCTTGACTGGACAGTCTTTACCCCCAAATACATTAATCTACCCATAACCAATTCAACCAAAACTAACAATCAAAGAGCCATGACATGGTGTTAAGAGGGCAATAAGGAATAATTGGAATGTGCCAAACATTTCACACTTACAGAGGCTGTACACGTTGACAGCAAAGCATGTTTTGCCAAGAGACAACGATTTTCTGCCGCGGAGCATTAGCTTGTTCATTCGCTCAATTAAGGCCCTGTTCATACCGTGCAGTACCTCAATGTGTCTCTGTCTTTTCTCCATCTGCCTCAGACTCTTCAGAGAGTTGAGTCCACTTAGTCCAACAAAGATAAATGAGACACTAGAGCCCCCATTACTACCCCCAGTCAGTTATATCCTCTCCTCTGTTCCCTACAGATGTTCCACTAATCTATACAACAGTGCTCGCTTCAAATCCTACATCACATATATTAAAGCCCTTACATACCCTTAAAGAATTAGGCTTACATAGACATATGCTGATATTACGCAAGAATATTCCAATTGTATTCCATGTTCCAATTATAAAAGCATAATGCAAAAGCATTTACTTGACACACACACATACACATGAGCAGCTGAACAGCAGTCTATCAACCTATTAACAGATCAGCCCTGCTGCCACTCAGTTGAGAAAGTTTTCGCTGATGCATGCTGCCCCCTGTGATGGCTGTGAGCAATGCTTTGACACCTGACACAGGAGTTTTAATTGTTCAAAATAACATGAAATTGCTTCCAAGGGAGATGTGCACAGGAGTGCAAAGACCTGATTTAGCATTAGGAAGTGGCGTTTCCATGGCAGGATTAGCTGCTTTGTTGTAGCAGGTAAGACCAGAGCTCACCCTTGTAGAGCGATTTCCATGAACTCATTATCTGAACGCATTGCTCTTCTACTGTCGATCTCTTCTGTTTGAAGAGTGCTTTGAGGCGTTTAACAGTACATCACAACCAGTGTTGTGTAAGTTTCTCTAAAAAAGTAATTAATTACTAGTTACTAATTACATCTTCAATAGTGTAATTAGATTACTGTACAAATTACTCTCTCCATAAAGTATTCAATTACTTGTTACTAATTTCTAAATCCTATATCAACCTCAACTAGGTAAGTGATTCAAAGATAGGCATGAAACGGCTCTTTTAATTCATTTAAATAAATAATATAAAACTACATAAATTATTCTTATTAACTGACCAAAGTATTACAAATGTGAGAAGGATACATAAAAACATGCAATTTAAAGTTAGACTTTAAATTTTGATGTTAATTCCACTATTGTATTATATATAATTGTTCTACAGTCTATACACAGTATTTAGTTGAATTACATCAGAAGTAACTGTAATTAAATTACAGGAAAAATAAGAGTAATCCCTTACTTTACTTTTTCAAGGGAAAAGTAATTAAATTACAGTAACTAATTACTTAGTAACTAGTTACACTCAACACTGATCACAACACCATACATTCTTTCTCCTGCTGCATATATCTTAAATCAATCATGGCTTGATTATCAATGCATAGAGATTTTACTAGCAAAACTATTTAATAATAATAATAATTTTGAAATAGTTTTGCTACTAAAATCTCAAGAAAAATAAGTTATTTTATTGATAAAATAAATAAGGGTACGTTTACTCGACAATGATTTTCAATTAATTTTCGAGTAGAGACGATACCATTGTCAAAACAATCCCCGCTCACAAGAATCCGTGAAAACTACTAAAAACGCTGTATTATGCATTCCAGGCCAGTAGTCACTTTGTAAAGAAACACTACGCGCCTATAGACTGAACACGTAATACGCATGCACATGACGTCACCATTTTCACAAATTTGCATTTTTGTCGACGATAACGGAATCGTTTTCAAAAACTTGCACTTTGAAACCCGTTTTCAGGCCACAAAAACGTTGTTGTGTAAATGAACGGGCAAAACGCACAAAAACGTTCATGTTTTTAGTTGAAAACATTGTCGTGTAAACGGCCCCTAAGTGTAATGATTAAGCATCGAATAAACAAATGAACAATATTAGTTTTGAGAGTTTCACTATAGATTTTAATAGCAAAACTGTTTTTTTTTTTTTATTAATAAAATAACTACGTCTAAAGATTAGGCTATTTATCTGTGTCAAAGTGAGCAAGTGAGCGAACGAACAAATGAATGAATGATTATTAGTAGTTTTGCTATTTAGTATTGTGTCCAAAAGCAATAAATAAACATTATTAATAGTTTTGCTACTAAAATCTCTATTAAAAATAAGTTCATTTTACAAATAAACAAAATAAATGTAATGATTAGGGCATTTATTATTGTCCAAAAGCAAGCAAGCAAACAAACAAACAAATAATTTCTGTTCTTTATATCAGTTAACAGACAGATAAAGCAATAATTTCCATTGATTCAGTCAATCCTTCTAATGCATATATACATTTAAACATGTGACTGAATGCTTTCAAAGTGTTTCAGCAGCTAGTTAACTTCAGATAAGAAAGGGTTACGTGTTAAGTCTTCAGAACTTAGCACTCATTTTTGCTATGAACCAATAAATTGGTTGCTATACCATTCTAATGCCTGTCATCAAAACAGTAATTGAGACATTATTCTGCTGAACTATGAGTCTTCATGATGAAAGCCAATGTTGCCTAGCAACAGACATTTCAGAGCACAAAGGAGCAGAGGTGTTTCCTGGCTCGAGTCTGCTGTAAGCATGTGAGTTTTCCACTGGCACAATGGGAAACATAATATACATACAGCTAATCACATGTGAGTATGGACCCCAAGACGGTGCTAAAACTGGGAATCAAGTAATGCGATGTAATTGATCTTAACTGCACTTGGCAACTCACATTCCCAGTCACACACTCCAATACATAGCTCCATAATACATGGACTAACTCTCACACATAATGATGAAGTATGAAGCTCTCTCATTTGATAAATGATGCATTTGGTCTCGCCTCAAATGAGAGTACATACTGCTGTGTCTGTGTCTCTAATAGTGTTGGAAGAGTGACAAGGCCAATGGTTGTGTCAGAGCATGGTGGCATCTGCCTCTCGCCAACAGGGCCCCTGAGGCACGGAGACAATCAGGTCTGCTCACCCCTCGTCTTCCTTCTCTCCTTCCCTCCAACCTATCCTCAAAGCCTCTGACAGCCTGACTCAGGGGCACAGGTGCTAAATGATAAGCCATTCGAGCACACCAGGCCACTAAAACGCACTAAAATTTTAAATGGGTGTAGGTAACTTCCCATCATACGAGATTATCACACGGAAACCAAAATGTACACAGAAATATATATGGATGGATGGATGGATGGATGGATGGATGGATGGATGGATGGATGGATGGATGGATGGATGGATGGATGGATGGATGGATGGATGGATGGATGGATGGATGGATGGATGGATGGATGGATGGATGGATGGATGGAAAAAGCAAAACTGTATTAGATAAGTTATAAAATAAAATTTGCTTTCTACTTTTTTGAAGTATAAACAAATAAATTAAAACACATTTGTGTTACATTTATGCAATTTTACTCCAATAAATATAATCTTATTGTAGGGATGTTTAGGTTTTTTAACTGAAAAACAATATAAAAATAATGATTAAGAGAAATATAAAATACTGGAGAAATTACACTCCTGCTTAAATATTATATTATATTATATTAATTATATTATTAATAAATAAATAAATATTTTATTTTATTTATAATAAATGATTATTATTATTATTATTATTATTACTACATATTTTCTTCTACTATATGACAAAAGTAGTAGAAAGAGCACTAATGTCACTAATTTTATTACCCTGAGAAAATATCATGTGTCTTCCCTCAGATGTGCGAAGAATGATTAGTTTAACACAGGTACGGAATTGATTGGCTTTTGATCGATTTTCAGAAGGCCATGTCTCCTAAATATATGAGCTGACTCACAATAGCAACGGAAATCTTTTATGGAGAGAGAAGATCATCCGTCAAGAAAATTGAGCTGAATGGTAATGTGAACATTTCCCAAACGTGCTGTCGGAGAAGATCAGTCTGCATCATTTAGCCATGATTATGGTGATTGTCAGTGGTCATATTTTCATAAACAGAAGAGTAGTTTTCCCCTTTCATTACAGTAAATGTAACAGATTTACAAAATGTCCCAATTTGGGGAAGGTGTGTGTATGAATACATGAACACCCTCCACTGAATACGTGAGTCCGCTTTCAAACAAAACATTACAAAAATGCAGTTAACATCTTCCCATTTCAAAGCATTAATATTTAGCAACCACGTCTGTATTAAGCAATCATGACCCCCAAGCACCATCTGCACCCTGAGGTAAATGACAGATGCTGAAAAATATGATCTGCGTATGTTTATTCACTTGTGCGTGATCAGGAATAGAAAGAAAATTCCCCCCATGCAAAGGGATAATGAATAAAACATTTTAAAACCAAAATACGGACGGCATCTCATTAGGATCAGAGTGCTGACACAAAGGGGCACGAAGCTATTTTTACATCACAGAGCAAACAACAAAAGGCAAGATCCTGAGAGCAAACTGGTCCCAGTTCAGTGGGCTGCTTCCTCTTAAGATGCTCTCCAGTATGCTCAGTCTCTTCTCTGAGGTAATCGCGCATCCTTGAATTACAAAACAGAGACAGGTCACAGACAAATCCATGCTAGATCACTGAACACAGTCATACACGTGGCGCATTAGAGCCAGTCATGGTTGTGGTAAATGCTCACAAATCCCCTTGAGAGTTACAATGCCTCTCTCACTCATCACAATGAAACGTGAAGGCTTGCTTTGTATATTGAAGTCAATGTGAAATCAAAATTGATGCCATTTACTTCACTAATGCCTGGTCTGTCTGTGTGTCTATCTATCTATATCTATCTATCTCAAAACATGAGCATACTTTAGGCTGAAGTGTCAATGCAGGGAGGGAACCATTTGAAATTTCACTCAATCATTATTTTCGCGATTCTTTTTGGTGCTGCTGGTGGCAGATAAATTGCACACTTCACCTTTAAGAGACAAGAAAGGGCACATTTTATAAGTTTTTCTTCCAAACAAGAAATGATAAAAAAAATAATAATGTCAGATTTTTCCAGACACAAGAACTTTGATCAAAAGCACAAATTACAGAATAGGTCTAATATGTGTTGCTCGTGTTTGTCTGTCTGTTTTCGTTTCCTTAAAGAGTTCAATATTCAACCCCTTTATGTAATTCTGTTTGTATGTTAGGCTGGTATGACAGGCATGTATATTTTAGCAGAAATCATTTTCTCCATCTGTTCTCATCATACTCTTCTATGCAAAAGGACAGTGATACAGCATTAATCTTAAAACTACAGTATATGTAGAACATAAATCTTTCAGATCTGACCATCCCGAAAGTAAAATTTATCTGAGGTCACCCTAATATCTACTCCCGGTTTTTTTGGGATACATCTGCTTTTCAAGGAAAATCTCTTGGCCCACTGCAGTTTCACAACAGACAATACTGATGATCTCAGTAGGAGTTTTGAGAGGGTTGACAATAACAATAGACACATAAATTGTTGATGGGAATGTGTCATTTAAAGGAACAGTTTGAATGATTGAAATCCACCCACATAAAATTCAGAGTGACAGTCACAAAACTCCCTTCACATACTGCGAAGAGATTCCACTAAAAGGGTTTTGGAATCTTGGATTTCATATTAACTTATTAATCTATATCATTGAGGGAGAAAAAAAAATGGTCTTTTCTGCTCTTGCATTCCTGGCTGACTGTTTCTTCTAGCTTATGTGGGGCTTGTTAGAGTGAGACTAGATCATGTCTTCCCTCTGGCTGAAACAGTGAGGAGAATTGCAGTCCAGTGAAGATTAAAGCAGACCTATTCAGAATCATGAGTGACAGCTTGCTTGCTTCTCTCTCTCTTGCTTCTCTCTCTCTCTCTCTCTCTCTCTCTCTCTCTCTCTCTCTCTCTCTCTCTCTCTCTCTCTCTCTCTCTCTCTCCTCTCTCTCTCTCTCTCTCTCTCTCTCTCTCTCTCTCTCTCTCTCTCTCTCTCTCTCTCTCTCTCATCTCTCTCTCTCTCTCTCTCTCTCTCTCTCTCTCTCTCTCTCTCTCTCTCTCTCTCTCTCTCTCTCTCTCTCCTCTCCCTCTCTCTCTCCCTCTCCCTCTCCCTCTCTCTCTCTCACACAAACACACTTAGGCTGCATTTACACTGGCACAAAAAAAAAAAATCAGATTTTTACTCACATCTGACACAGATCGAATTTGTTGCACACGTGTAAACACAAAAATCCGCAGTAGATCTGATTTTTTTTCGTATCTGATCTGAACCACTTCCATATGTGGTATTAAATCAGATACATACCCAATATCTGGACATCCAACCACCGTCTAAACATGTATATCCGATTCCCCTTTGAATTCCAAGCCACCACAAGGCGACACATTTGCCCACAAAGATAGCTTTTTAATGTTATATTATGAAGCAGACGTGCCTGTATGCGCTCGCTTCGTAGCTTTTTTATTGAGGTGGAAACTTTATAAAGGAAATAAACTGCGTGCTCACAGAAACATTCAGGAGCTGGTTTTCAAACTCTGCCCTGTGAGTTTTATAAATAAAACTGCTTCACTACTGAAAGCTACATTAGATTTCTCATCAATGAGGTGATAACTTGGCTGTAATTAAACCAACGAGCCTCTTTCTCTCTCTGTCTCTCTCACTCTCTCTCTCGAATTCATTCATTCATTCATTTCGAATTCATTAAAAAAAACGTAATCTTACAGTGCTATTTTATTTCACTTCAGAATTCTAGCTCTAACGTGCTGTAAATAAAATAACAAACGAAAATGACCGTTACATTCCTGTATATATCCCTTTCGGTCAGATTGTGCACTGCAAAACATGACAGCTGTTATCTTGTCCATGCTAACAAATAATCATGGCCACCCTACGTACATGAACTATAGGCTATAAATAATTTTTATAGCACGGCCATTCAAAACCGGTTTACCATGTGCATAGTAAAGCGATCACCGACAAATGATTTTGGGCGGGAATTAATGTAAACATAGATATGTTATGTTAGATTGTGTATGTTAACAGTTGTGTATGTAAAGTGAATGTAAACAGGCGGGCCAAAAAGAAAAAAAAATAAGATCGAATATGGTCAAAAGCAACCTTACACACACACACAAAAACAGCCGTGAGCAGTCAAAGTCTCCTAGTATGAATTTGCATAGCGACAGGTGAGACCCTGACTATAGGTTGCTCTGTGAGGAAACCAGAGGAGAGGTGAAGTGTTTTCTCTTGATATCCTGAGTTCGGTCTGCATCTCTCTCACTCTCACTCACTTTCTCGCTATGTGCCAAATGATGGCCGAAACAATCCCTGCGGTGCTTCTTAGAAGCTATTTATCACTGCAGCTTACAACCACCACGATGGGGCCCTCAGAGTCAGTGTTGACTATATTACTTCAACATAAAATAGAAAGTGAAAGACATATGTTGTCTTAATATGACCTTGTTATTAAGAACTCTTTGGCAAGTTCCTCCAAGTTGCCATTAACATGCTAAAGAGGGAAATGGCAAAATCACCATAATTATCTTTTGTAAAATAAAACAGCACTCAAACCAAGGTCAAGCAATAAGCTATAAGATTGGCTTACTAAGAGTTTAACCAGTATAAAATGATGAAACACTGTCAGGGGAATTTAAAGGTACAGTAAGAGATTTTTGCCACTCTGGAACCTCTACCAGCCTGATTTAGCAAAATTGCTAAATCAGGCGTTTCATTTTTTTTTTTTTTTACATTTTAACTTGAGTGGCATGTTTTAGTATGCCATGTCATGCGCAAGACGCTGCAAAAGACACAAGGGTCAAAGTCAAAGATGTCTTTATAGCGCATGTTTATAAAGAAAAACAATGGAAGAGAAGTGCAGGGGAATGAAAAATGTGTGCACCCGCAGTGTAACATCTTTCAGGACACTGAAAGTCGATCAATTATCTGCTGTGCATTATAACTATAAAATTCAGCTTGAAGACACATGTAAACTATTAAAAAAAAAAAAAAAAAATCAATATAGACAGATATAATAAAAGACTGAGGAAAAGGGCCGGCCGCATAAGATAAATAGCTCTCACGGTGGTACACAGTTGTTACACGCACACATGCTACAAAGTAACGACATGGAGGGACTCGGCCAACTCCTGTCAAACCTGATCCCCCTAACAGCTCAACTCTGAACGAAAAAAAATGTAGTCAAACATTAGAGGAGAAGGAGAAAAGTACAGCATGTTCCAGTACCACAAGAACCAAAAATCTATAACGCCCGAGAGAACACAATTCTACTTCTTTAAGAGACAGAAGGCAGAGTTTTGACAATACTGGATGGATCAAATAATCAAATATTATGTATTCAGTGTACAGAGCTGTCAGGTATCATGCTTAGGACTGAATTCTCTTTCTTGATAAACAAACTGCAGTTCTTTACTGGGACTCTGAGGAAAAAGTATGCTGTCTATATGATTTTTACAAATAAAAGTGCAAATAAACTCGGGATAGTGCTTTGTAAAAGATAAAATCCTAAACACTCAAAATAGTCATCAAAGAAGAGAATCTTGGGCCCCGAGAGCCAAAGTAGTGATGTCTAAGAATTATTTTACCAAAATTTACCAAAAAGAGTAAATATTTCTCCCAACTGGATATGAATATAAAAAAGTTAGATCAGATGTTTTATCTGGCTATTATTATTATTATTATTATTATAATTTTACATTTACACACCCATGTGTATGGCACATAGAAGGTCTTGGGACTGAGGGTTTAACTCTTAAGAAAAGTATGGACCATTTTTATATTTTGCTCAAATTAATAAACTACTAAAAACAAACAACATACATAATCTAATATTCAAAACTCTCATCATGAGCACAAAGCAAAGACTTTTTTTTGACTTCCCTTGCCATCTCTAAATAATTTTTCCAAATTGTAACATTGTTTATTATGAAATGCTCTATTAATATTATTAATATGATGATTAAATGTTGTATTGTTGCAAATTTGAACATCTCCACTCCTGAAGTTGTCTTGGATTAGCATGTTTCCTTCCCTTCCCTACCTCTACTACACTAGCAGTATTTTTCAACAGGAAAGAAACAGACTAAATAAACCTGAAATATATCCTTTAATCCAAGCAATGGAATGGTGTATATGTGAAGTACAGGCTATTAGTTGCCTTTGTTAAACATTAAACAGCAAAGTTCACATGTTAACAACACTATTAACTCTGGCTCTCAGGTCTGCAATGACGAAAGAGTAATTCCAGCAAACAGACAGAATCGGAACCATCTGGTTGACATGGAGCTTAATTTCAGAGTCTCTCCTCTCACCACAAACAGTGACGAGGAGGTGGAGGGTTGGAATGGGTGGTCCGTCAGAGTGGAGAGGGCCCTGTCTGCTCGGGAGTCCCTTTAAAACCCTTTATATAACCCTGGAGAGCATCTGGCTGGGATCCTCACAGAGAACTCGCTCTGTGGATCCAAGGCCCTCCCGCCACCACTGTTTGAGGAACGATCAAAATAGCCCAGCCAATCTCCTGGTATGTCATAACCCATCATACTCAGTAAATAAAGCAGAATGCTTACTTGCTCACAGGGCATCCTAAATAACCCACTTGAGAACGAGTTTCCTGTATGCATGTTAGCCACGTTTTCATAAATATAACTTGACAAGCAGTTGGCCCTTTCATTTTTCTTTTTTTTTGCACCATCTTCTGGCCCAAACTGACTGCTGTGTGCATGTGTAGGAGTACAAATAAACCACAGTTTCGTAACAAATGACAGCACTTCACGTGTGTTGTGAGGCAATCACCCAGTGTCAAACAATATTCTCAGTTTAATCTGATTAATAAATACTTTTCCAGTATTTAACCCCTTCAGATGCAAGACAAGGGACAGCAAACCATTGTGTCAAACTGTTTTACTATCCGTGATCCGTTTCCAAACTTCAAAACCTTTTTTAAAAATAATAAATACGTATTTATTATATTATATTATATTGGTAATTTGTGGGAAACTCTGGAAATCTGGACAATATTTATTTTATTAAGTAAAATGAAAATGAATATTAGCCAACTTGATGAATGTGCATGTTAAAAAATTCATTGTGTTAAACATATTTCATCAATCTAAACTTAATTTCACAAGTTAACTAAAAATAGATCTTACACAATTTTTTTTTCCCCCCTTAAATATTCCGCGGACACCCAAACACCCCCTTGCGGCCCACTGGACACCAGTTTGTGACCCTCTGATATTGATCGATCATGTAGACTATTCTCTGATGTGATCATACATAATCAGCCTGATAATAGATCATCCTGGCAAAGCTTGATCAAAGTTTGGTACTTTGTACCAGTAACAAACCTGCCACCATGTTCCCAAAACTATGCTGTATAGGAAATACTGTTTTGATGTGCATTTTCAGTAGGTGAGCTGTAGCATACGAAAAAAACTCAAAGACTGAGAGTAAAAAGCTTAACGTGTTCCATCACGAATGTACTGTAGTTCACCCTATTGTGTGCCAAGAAGATAAGGATATCAAATCTTAAGATATAGGAATATCATTAAAATGAGTGAAACAGAAAGAATGTGCTTCCAAACCACCAAATCAAGCAAAAAGAGAGTATTTTATTGCTCTCCTAAAGTTTACTCAAGACTTACAAGACCTTCCCAAAAATCAACAGGGAGCTAAATTCTTTGCAAAACATACGGAGCTTTCCAGTCATTTAATATTCCCTAACTATTTTTCGCTGGCGATATCTATTTGAAAATATGAATTCATCAAAAAATCTCTAATCCTCCCTTCCCTTTTCAGCTCACTCACACACATGCACAGAGACATACTAAAACTAAAATTTAATGAATAGGAAATGCATGTAAACACACAGTGACTCGCCATGGAAACGCAGTTCAGTTTGACAGTATGTTTACACTCTGCAGAACTTGGTCTCTTTTCATTTTCCGGGTTGTTAGGAGATCCAGTTTCTATGGTAATTGTAGCTCTTATATCGAGGCTCCTCCTTTTATTGAGGTGGTTGAGTTGTAGTTAATCAGACATATTGAAATGATTAACTCATGCTTTAAAAAAAAAAAAAAAAAAAAAGTCCAGTGCACTATAGAAAACATTATAGCCATTCAAAAAGGACTCTTTCTTTTTGGTTTAAGATGACCTAACACTTATAATTTGTAAAACTGTAAAAAAAACAAAAAAAACAAAGTAATTTTTAAAGTAAAAAGTGGCTAACTGTAAGTTACCTATACTGTACAGTGAGAAAATCATAACTGGGGTGACACTGCATTATTGTACATGTAATTTTATCATAAACATGTTTTTTTGGAAGTAAAAAGTATGAATTACCATTTAATTTACACTTTCAATCTATTTAATAGTCAACAAGAAAATACATGCACTTTTACAGTAAATTATTGTTAAAGGCCAGAACTAGTCTATAATTGATGAACTTTGCAACATCATAAATAATGTTATTTTCCTATTTATTAATGTGAAGCTGCTTTGAAACAATCTGTCAATATGTATTGTATAAACCCAAATAAATGTGAATTAATTAAGTATAAAAAGGAGCCAGCTTATAATTTACATTGTGTAATTAACAAATGTGTAAGTACACACACCAAAATGGCATCCTATAATGAAATATTGTTACCAATTTATTTTAAAGTCTGTGTAAAGGCAATTCAGAGAATTGTTTCTAAAGCCATTTTAAATGTTAGAAATGTTTTGGTGAAACACGTTACAAAGACTGTGAACTATGTAGTATTGAATTGTGGAGTTAGACCGTTAAACAGTTTTTCACCATTTCTGTGTTCAGGATTTTTTGAGCGGGCCTGAAATCATGGCTCGATGACGCACTGGAGCCACTGAGCATGACCCCTCCCCCCAATCGCGAGTTACTGTCATTATAGTCTCGCGTAGCCAGACCTTCAGACTGACGGCAGAAGGTCTGGACTCTATCGCAGCTTTCATTGGCCAAGGACTGCCCAAGAGGATGTTTGATGTACTGCAACCAATCACAGTTCGTTTTGTTCTGCGTCATGTTTAGGGGCATGAAAATGTAAAGTAACAGACCGCCGTGCATCTAATAAATTATTCATTCAAGAACGTCGTGCAAGTTTACTGCAACAGTGGAGCCGCGAACTTCACATACTTTTGAAAATCCAGCGTTTAGTTGATCCTGGTAAGCGCTCATTGTCACAGTTGTAAACATGACGGCGTTCTTCTTCCACGAGGGGGGTTTTTGGCATCAGGGCATTTGACACACATCTCCCGGACATCCTATAGAATTCAACCAACCAGATGGTGACTTCGAAAATCCTGAAGTGTTTCCAGCTAAGTCTGCCATATGCATCAGACGTTCAGCCAACGGTCCGTGGGCGTGACGTCTGAGGCTAAGACTACTGTCATTACTACAGCCTACAGTTTGCTAGCTAGCTATGCCTTCGTCATGTAAATACATATTACCTGGTTGCAATAATTTACAAAACAGCTCGGTCTAGCAGCTTATTTAAATTTCCTAAAAACGATGATATCAAGAAAAGGTGGATTCATTTTGTGAAGAGCCACCTTGATGGAGAGCTGAGGATCACCACCAACGCCTCTGCAGTGAACATTTTACACCGGATAGTTTTACAAACTTTCATCGGAGACATCTGGGATTCACTGATAATCCGCTGTTACTGGTGAATAGGGCTGAACTGATCCCGGCCTTCATCCTCCCGTCCCGCTGACAACTGGTGCCATTGTCGGCAGTGCGTGCCCACCAATGAGTGTAAGTTGCCTTGTGAGCTTATAGGTAGTCCACAGTAACAAAATTTTGCAACCCTCAAACGTGATTCTTTTGTTTATATGCGTCAGTATGTTTGACTCATTAGACAAGTAATTTGAGAGAGTCGGCAGCTTTCCGGCGAGTGGGCGTGGTTTCAGCGCCAACAGCAGACACGCCCCCAGCGTTTAAGAGCAGAGAATACTGCTGATTTTTTCAAGATTTTGATAACTTATTTACTTTTTTTTTATCATTCAAATTTGGCTGGGTGGTTAATAACACATTTTTCTGTGGTGTGACGAACTCAGGACACATTTAATATGGCTTTATGTGGACTGTAAATTAAAAATTCATTTTTTTTTTACTTTTTTTTTTAAAGAACTTGCTTAATGCTTCATTACATTTCATGTCCCTTAAATATGCATAGGTTACTGGGTCTCCATTGAAAAATTCAAAGAGAGCCCATGTATAAGGAATTCAGAAAGCTGATGTAAGCAGAACAGCAGGAAACAGCTGGAATGCACTTAGACCCACTATATCTGTGGAATTACATGGAACCTGACAATAACTCCATTGATGGGCACCATAATCTAAAACTATCCTTAATAGGGAACCACTCCAGTGCAGACTGCCAGAAACCCCTAAAGAGGCTAATGAGGAGAAATCCACAGGAGATGGAAGGAAAGAGAAAGCAGAGTGATAGAAGACCAGCCAAGGCAATATGCACAAAACGTGCAATCTGGCACAACAATCCTCAGAGATTCAGGGCACCAGCGTGGAGTGGGCGAGGGGCGAGAGAACTCAGCATACACTTCTTTCTGTGATTAGAACATGAAAAGACATTATTCACTAAGGTACACCGAAAGTAGCAGAGAGATGAATATAGAGAGATGAGAGGGAGAGACATAAAGCTAAAACACTTCTTCACCTGACTAAACTACAAAGCTTTACACTCAGCATAGAATCAGAAAGTGATAGAAAATGAAATACTCTCATAAGTTGTATTTAATGTAAATGAATGTTCAAATTTAATATTGTCAGGTGTAAAGGTGCGGTAAGTGATTTCTGAGAAATGCTGTTGAAAGTGGATTGAACTGAGCACCACAACATACATCAGCCAATCAGCAGAGGGGGCGTGTCCACTCATGATGGGGGAGGAGAGAGAGTGAGCAAGAGGGAGATTTGAAGAAAGACTGTAGAAAGAGAGATGGCTGAGAGACATTACAAAAGAGAAAAGGTCATAAATACTTTTGTATATAGTATGTTAATTTTTTTGTTCTTCATTATCGTTCGTTTGTCATCTTCGCTTTATTTTTCGCAAAGCAGTATTTTGCTTCGCTTCAGCCATGGTGAAGAAACATCCACTCTTGCATTGCGTGTTCGTGCATTTTGGGGGCGGAGCAGTGAAGGAGGGGTGTGTTTGTTTGGGTTGATTTCAAATATCAACAGTTTCTCAGAAATTGCTAACTGCACCTTTAAGGCTTCAAAAACAACAACTGCAAAAAGTTAAATGTGTTGCTTCAATGAAGTTAGCTACATTTTGTTACTAGTTTGTAGCATAACTTACTACTTTTTCAAAAGAGCATCCTCACGTAGTAAAATTACTTTAGATTATAAGTAGCTTGTGTAGCCTTGCCAGCTAAAATCAGCTTCCCCAACACTGCGATGGAGGGCACAGAAAGAGGAAGAATAAGGCAGGAAAGTTACATCCTGTAGAATGGGATTTAATGAAGTGGTGGTCTATCCAGACAGCATACGTACCGTTGAATTAAGTTAATTAGCTAGCAAAGCTAAAGTAAAGGCTTAATCCTCATGATGAGCTGCTCAACCATGTCTGCAGATGCCCTGTTAGGTCTGTAGGTCTGTTCCATCATTCCTAGCTATGTTTCTGATAAATTTATGGCAGGGAGTTTAACCAATCACCACATCCAAACAAATACTACGGACAGTTGTGAATAACAACCAATTAACTATGAGGTAAGGAATATATATATCACGCATGATTTGAATAAACATGGTTGTCCTGCCTTGTGGATTGGTATTCATATCAATAATTGCAGTTTATGAAAGAATAATGAAAATAATGAATGTCCTGCTTTCTGTTTATTTCCAGAAAATATTTTCTTCTCAGGAAGAAATCTGCAGGCATTTCTCTTGGAGACTTTTGTCAACCTGAATAATCGCAAACCTCAAAATTAACCTCTAAACATTATTCATATTTTATTTGGTTCTAATTACCAATTACAATAATAAAAGGTAAAATAATCGAGATATGTAAAAATACCAATAATAAGTTATATTTACTACTACTGTTCAAATACCGTTCTACTTCAAATTCTAAACGTTTTTAGTGAATAGATGGATCTCAAAATCATACAGTAACTGCTGGAAAGGGTTCAAATATGCAAAAGATGCTGAAAAACTGAAGAATTTGCAGGACCTAACGTATTTTTCTGAAGAATATTGGCCAGTTTAACTGCTCAGGACAAACAATGGACTCAAGAACAACCACCACAAAACAAAAAAAACAGCTGTGGATCATCCAGGTAACGACACAGTATCAAGGGTACATAATGTTTTGAACGGGGTCATTTATAAATTCAGCTATTTTTTGTCTTGTGGGCTATATGTAAACATCTTTTATGTAACATATCTTATTCAGGACAGTACTAAATAAAAATTAACATGCATTTTGTATGATCCCTCTTATTTTGTTAAAATTATTTCCTTTTTCATAGATTCTGCAAGGAGTAAGTCAACTTTTGAGCTAGACTGTATATACATATACATCCACAAAATATGACCCAGCCGTAGTTCCCAATACCTTTAAGTCTTACAAAGGTAACTCAATTGCAATATGAGAAACACACATGGAGAAATCTTCTATTGTCAAGAAAATGCTGGCAGCATCTAAACTGAATGTGGACATTTGCCACACGACGCATAGATTCTGTGATGATGCTGAAAGCCCATGGGCTTGCAACACATTTTTATTTATACGTTATACAGGGTGTGATCAATGCCAACCTTATTCAAGCATCTTGTATAAATGTCACACAAAACCCCCATGGAAGGGCTGCACTGTTTCTATCAACATAATCATGAAACCACTGAAGATAAACACACATGTAGGCATGCACATAAACACATATGTTGCACACAATCATGGATACATGCGCAGTTGCGCACAAATACACCAATTCCTCCAAATACACATCAGATGTACATCTATAAACATAGATCCCAGCATACAATTAACATAAATCAGGGGGGATAGAGAGGTTGCAAGGGGGTGGGGGGGGGGCATGTCCACATACATGTTAATATTTCTGTGAGTGTGTATGTATTTACATTTAGCCTTCATGGAAAACTGACCTTAAATACAGCGTATCAGCAAATGTGTTGGGAATCAATAAATCAAGGCTCTCAATGTCCATGTTTCCTATTGCAGGCTCTCTTTACTGTATTGTATGCTTCTGTAATGTAAACCAGAGGTTTTTAAACTTTTTTTTTTATGCCTGGGCGCCAAGATATGTTGAAGGGACCCCCTTCCTAAAGCAGAAAAGTTACATATTTTCATCTATAAAAACCCATTTAGATTTTATACTATGTAAGATTAAGTGTGATATTAAAAATATAGACATACAGACTTGTTTTTTCTTTTTTTTTTTCTTACTGTTAAAACCAGATTTAAAAAGCCAAATTAAATAGTATTACCATTAGCCAAATTTAGTGAATTTTTATGCAACGAAAACATTACCTTCAATATATTTCATTAATATCTTAAATGCAGACATTAACTTTAGACATCAACATTTTTGTGGACTCCCTAGTGTCCCCTTGTGGCTCCCTTAGGGTCCCCGGAACCCAGCTTGAAACCCCCCCGACATAAACAACAAATAGTCAGACACACAGTCGCGCAGATAAAGCAGAGCATCTGCTGACAGCACAGCATCAGCAATCAATTTTCATTTGCATTTGTCCCATTCTTCTTATAGGCTTATAGTATCCGACCTGTCTCAACATGGATGTTCTTTTCCTCTTGTTAAGAGTCCAAAAGCTTAATCCCTTTTCCACTTGCTCTCAGACCATTTCCGACAGAGGATGGCAAACACAAGAGACAGACGACTGGACAACACTGTTCTTAAAAGACAGAAATATTGATTGCAGCTATATCGTGCCATTTAGTTTCGGAGTGTCAAACACTCAAACACAGGACAAGAGTGACCCGCTCGCATTGAATACAGCCACAAACAATAATACACAGGTTTATGCACTTAAATACATGCCCATATGTCTGTCAATGTATGTTTGACCAGCTTAAAACAAAAAGGCAGTTTTGACAAAGACTAAGCGTGTGCTTTTAAACCAGACACAGTCAGAAACACTTATTTTTGTAGTTTTCCGTGTCTGCCCCGACATTACCCTATTAAAAAGGCAGATAAAAGCATACACCCCCTGGGAGCACAGAACACAATATTACTGCAAACTTTCCCCAGAGCTCACACGTAATATGGCAAGCCTTTCTGTTGTCAATATTTATAAAAGCCTTGAATTCCAGTCAACATTTTGAGGAACATCTGCTAACAACTGACAAGTAATATGAGAAAGTATGTGATGGTAATTTCCCTATGAAAACATTTTTAATGCATAAATTGTTGTTATCTTAATATATGCAATACAGCAAGAATTTTTAGTGGAGCTTGGTAAACCCCAAATCTTAATTATTATGACATTTTATAGTGTAACTTGTCCAACACAGTTTGTGATACAGACATGAATGATATAGCTAAAATGGAAACAACAACAACAACAACAACAACAACAACAACAACAAAACACAGATTTATATAAAAGTAGACACCCTATGCTAAAAAGGCTAACTTTTTTTTTTTCAGAAAATGTAAACAATTATGTTTTCCCTCCAATTTAATTGACCTTGAAGACAAAAAGAGTCAATTCAATTCATCAGAAATGTTTAAAACAGAAAGAGTTATCTGTCAAAGGTTTGAGGTAACAATAGCTAATGTGTCTTAGCCTAACTGGAAGACTTTTTTTAAATTCATAAGCTGCTCTGTGCATTTCCTCTTTTCCAAAAACCATTGTTACTTGACAGTTACAGTATCATTATCACCATCTCTAGCCAATTTTAAAAGGTGTCATAACACATTTTAAAACATTCAGAGCTAACCACTCACTGAGTTAGCAAATGAACTGAAAATCTGCATGTTTTCTTAAAGACGTGTATTATAAAAAGTTCTGTAACAATATGTACTGTAAAATATCAAGTTACTAAAGACAATATGGAGCATGTACAAAAGAGGGAATAATCACTTATCAAACGGAAAGTAAAAAATAACAGAACCTTCCGTACAAGGGAGACTATATGCCCTCAAGGCATCTAAGATAACTTATCTCCCAAGATGCCAATCCACATCCTCATTATGGACTTAAACATCACAAAACTCTCTCTGCACGTGGTCAAAGCGTTAATAACCATCTCCGATATGCTCCACTATCTGTGATGACACTGCAAACCCACCCCACAGTAGCTATTTCAGTCTCCACACCATTTCCAGACCATGAAAAACAAAGTCCACATAACTTTGTGATAATACATGTGCTTAATTTGGGTCTTCAAAGAATTGACAGAATAAGTGGTTTCCACAATAAAGACTGATATACATTACCATGTGTGGACATACAAACCTCAGAAAAACAAGCCTGGGTTCATATTTTGCTTTTGAGTGCCACATCTCTCACTTGTGTTTTCTTGTGGATTTAATCTGATAATAAAAACTCAAACTCCTGTGCTGGACCATTAGAGCTCATCTAAAAGCCTTCAGCTTGAGGAGACAGCTTGATTCAAACATTGGTCAGCCTGGAAGAGTTTCAGCGGACACAAACCTAACCTAACTTAACCTGCACTGAAAACAGCTACATCAATGTTTAACGCCCAAACGGCCAAGAAACCCCAAATCGAAAGGGATTCACAGCAGATTTATCAGTGCAAACATGTGCAGTATCTCAAAACACCTGTGTTTGCTCTATTTGTGAATAATTCATCATTATCATCATAAGAGGTTGCAATGACATGATTAAATAGAGCCTCAAACAGTATCGTAGAGCAAATCAGAAGATAATTAGTCCTCACCATCCCAGCGTAACAGAGCCTAGAGCTACTTAAGGTTTAAAGCAGTGACTGTAGACTGAGAGCCCCGGGCAATGAATAACACATATACTGTATAAACAACTTCAGATAATATGTGAGAGGTAAAGTATTTCAATAAAGGTGATGCCAGTATTTCTCATCAGTAAACTGTGGAGCAGTGGTAAATCCATCATCTCAGGGCTTCAGGGTAAATCTTGGCAAGGTAAACTAATGAATGTATAAACAGATAAGGTGAGGTACATGGAACGTGTGGAGGTGGGAGATACAGTAGATTAATTCTCTTTTTTAAACAAATGCACGCTAAGTTATATAGCACATTATGACTCACACACAAAAGCAAAACAGACATTTTCAACTCTGCGACAAAAATTGACAAAATCTCTGCTCCAAATCCTGGACTTGTTGACATCTACAATGTCTTCCAAGGCAAAATCTTAGCTGAAACTGAACCTCATAAGTGACTGTTATGTATGATGCTCAACACTGGCAGCAACTCAAATAGTGGTCCATACAGGATATGCAAGTGGTGCTCGAGTTAATAGAGTGCATTAGCCCCCGCCCCCTTTTTCAGTGACGCTGGTTCTGGAACAATTTTTTCCATTCATTTTTCCCATAGGGATTTAAAAAAAAAAAAAAAAAAATATGTATTTGTTAGAGAGTTATAAGCCATGAACCAAGACGTGAATCAACACTACAAACTTTGATTTGAAGCAAAAAAGTACTTGAAAATTGGACAAAAATACAGTTATAAAACTGTGTACTTAACGGCTTTAGTGAGGGAAAGAACTACAATCCCATGAAGCACTGCAAACAGCATAATCAAATTAAAAAAGATGGAGAAATATAAAACTACTCATTTACAAATGTTGATTATAAAAACAATATATCTTAAGTTTATTGCAAAATATGTATATATATATATATATATATATATATATATATACACACACACACACACACACATATATACACACACAAACATTTAAGTATTTTGAGATCGACTTTATTACACCATTCGCAGTGCTTCATGGGAGTGGGCGGAGCCAACAAGATGTTTTGCATGTGTTGTTTTTTTCGACTCTCTGATTAGTGTAATTTTCTGTACAGCATCATGGGTATTGTAGTTTTTCATCAGGAATTCCAATTATTTTAAAAATAAGCTGAAATAATGAGGGCTGGCGGCTTTAGCAGAAGCAAATACCATCGATTAACAATCTCGTAGCTCACAGTAGGTCTGTCTTTAAAGGTTTATAAGTTACCATTCAAAATCAATTTCCCTATGGAGAAAATTAATGTTTTTACTTCCGGAACCCGACTGTTGCACTCTATATATATATATATATATATTTATTTATTTATTTATTTGTAAATAACTATTGTAATTATAAAAATAAATTAATAGAAAAATTATTAAAATATAATAATTATGAATAGAAATATAATCAAAAATATAATTGTATTATATTATTATAACAAAAAAGTTATTATTATAAATTATTGTGGATAAAATTAAAGGATATTTAAATAATATTAAAAAAAATAATATAAAATTATTTATAAATAATTGACTAAACTCTAGTGTTTCGAATATTGATATATCATTCCAATAAAGCTTAAAACAATTTAATAATCAAAAATGTACTATTTTTTGTCTGGTGAATTTTTTTTTTGTATATTTCACATTAAATCCTCTAGCTGAAGGTTTTCTCATCCTCATACTCTTGTAAAGCCTGTACTTGTTATAATATCTTTTTCTTTTTCCTGAATTTAGTTCCCTATAGTCAAAGCGTTAACACAAAGCAAAAAAAAAATGCCATACCAAATGCACATTCAGCAACACAATGTTGCTATTGTGCATCTCCTAATCACTGTGTTTCCAGAAAAACAGGTAAAAAAGAATCTAGCGGCGTGGCATCGGTTGAAGAGTTCTGATTACAGAGCACTATCCTTAATACACAATCCCTGGCACAAAGACACTGTGATTTCAAAGCTTTAGAAATCAAAGCTTTTCACGTGTTGTACCTTTTTGAACAACTCAAAACGAAAGAAATGAAAAGAGGTATGGTAACAAAGAAGACGTCTTGTCTTATCTTACAGTAGATGTCAAATATGATCCTCTTCACTAAATAGAAAACTGTAATTAGCCTGCACAAGATGCTTATCTGAGGGTTGCTCATTAAGGGGCTTATCGCCACATCTCTGGCTGGCTTTGAGAGAGGCTGAATGTCTGATTAAAGCTCGGGATGCTTAAGACATCGCCTTGATTAATATTTCAAGCACGGTGCAGTTTTAAAGAAATGCAGATTCTAGAAAGATCCACTTTTCTCAACTCGACGCTCAGCCGCTCCGAGGCCCGAGCGCCATTAACGCAGCACACGCTGACTTCATCTGGTTTGCGTTACTTTAAATCAATAGGGAAGTACAGGGGTGCTCTATGCTCATTGGCTGACAGCAAACAGCACCTCCCCTCTGAATGGGCTCCCAATAATAGACCCCCCTCAGGCAGCGAGAGTACATTCTGGAACATCGGAGCGACAGCCAAACTTTCAAAAGTTCAGCTAATTGGGGGGACGTTTTTCGCCTTGTTCCTTTCACAAACAAACTTCACTTCCCCCAATGTGAGATTCTCTGCAATTAACAGAGCTATTAATACCCCCAGGTCCAGGAAAAAAAGCGTCCCGTTTGAGAAGTCTCAGTTTTCCGCAGCCTGAGGAAGGTAGAATACGCTTAAGTATTCGAGGGCTTACCATGAGTCACAGTCCCACACACACAAGCCGCCCCTCTATTCCAGCTGGAGCCCACGTGCCGATGGACTCCTGCTGTTCTGAGGTCAGGTGGAACCCGCCAAAGTCCCTGAACTGAAGGGGCCACTGGAATGGGACAGGCCCATCTAAGTCTCAATTATACACACTCAAGAAGTGGTTTCTCAAGCAAAACTTGAGGCCAATCTGATCATCACTAGCATTTTCGTTTGGCAAGTGAGCAGTGTCGACTTTATGACTACTGAATTCTTTATTTAGCCCATCTTGGGCCCGCATATTATGTAATGCTATATAGTTGAAAATATGTTTTTCTCATTTACTCAGTCTTAGACAGTGACCGAAGCCAAAGAAATATTCCAGACAAGCCGTCTAGGCCAATACTAAACTATTTCACCACTTTCAGATGAATTGATAGTGTAATGCTAGTGAGAAGTTTGGCCTAGGCTTCAGGAGCTAAATGGGCCTGAGACAGAAACAGAGACAGTCTGGCTGGGCAGAAACAGCTGTTCAGTGATATATACGCATCTGCATTCAACCACAATACGAGTCTATCAAATTACAAGGTCTGCGATCTCCTGCATATGAGGGTTTAAAATGATACTGTTCAAGGCTAATGGATAATCAAGAGCCTTGTATCACTTGTATCATTAAGCACATGCACTTTATACAATTTTTGTAAACTTAAAGTCCATTCAGCTACTACAATTAGATGAAATAAAACATTACATTAGCCGTTTATTCACCACTTTCAGCTTAAATCAGTTAAAACATGATTGACAGAAAAAACTAACCTGTACATTTTCAGGACTTACAATCCACTCTCCACCAGATATAAAAGCTGCTGTCAGTTAATGAAGATTTGACAGATGAACTTGTTAAGTGATAAGTGATTGTCCAAAGTGATAAGACTTTTCAGTTTTATGGACGTCAACATCTTTGATATTACTTTAGTCACTGTCGCTGTCGCTCCCGCTGCACGTTCATACAGACAGTTTCTGCGTGAACTGGGCATTTCGAGACTCAGACCTGTAAGCAAATGTGGTTGTCAATCCCAAAAACTGACAGTGTGAATGTAGCCTAAGTAATGACAATTTTCATTTTTGGGTGAACTATGGCTTTAACAAAAACAACCTAAGTGAATTTCCCATGGCACATAAAATTGATTTGGAGGCACACAAGGACATAATAAAGCCTGTTTACTGGTAATGATGTAAAAATACAGACATTTAAGTATGTGTCAGCCCACCTAAGTATGAGCAGTGGGCCTGTATTTGCCTGTATATATGTGTGTGTGTGTGTGTGTACTGTATGTATTACAGTTATTTCTTTGAAGTGTTAGCTGAGGAAGAGCACGGGACTGCTTGGTATTCTCTAATGAGGCTGAAAAAACACGCTGATGCAAACTAGGCTGACAATAGTGCTTTGGTGGCGTTTGACTCACCATAAAGTTCAATACACCTCGGGCCCTTGTAATAAGGCTACAAAAGACTTACCCATATATGAATAACCCAGCCGTAGCAAATATAAACACCTCATGCTAAAACGCAGACTCAAAACATCTCCAGCACAAACACTCCTAAAATGATTAAATATTAATGAAACAAACAAACTGGAAAACATGCCAAATTAATAAAACAAACTGGAAAACATACCATAGAACGATATATATAGAACAACAGAGAGACAGACGGACGGATCGATGTAGATAGATCGATCGATAGATTGATAGATACCTGGCCAGTTGACACAGAAACTGAGGTGTGAGTCCTATACTTACTGTACAAACCAAGTGAAGCAACCACTGAACCAACAACTAAATGATATTCTCACCAGTTCATCAGAGTCTATCCGACCCTCTTTCTCATGGATCAAGCTGTTCCTCTCCATGATCTATACTCCATGATCTTAGCAACATTTCCTGCAATGATGGCCACCCATTAGAGGACACATGATTGGGTCTAATGTGGCGCTGCATGGATACAAGAATAGCCCCTTCACATCAACACATGCATTCTGAAATTCACACACACACACAGAGTAAATCAAGGATAGCTAACTGACAGAAATAAACAGCATAATGATGCGTGATGGTGGAGTGGGTATTTTTCATTAACTCTTGGGACTGACAGAGGTCACTGCATTAATCATCTCAGCGGCCAGTAAGGAGCTGCTGATGGGATATTGTGTATCCCTCCTCATGCAAGTCTGTACTCCATCAGGACCACAATGAGCACAGTAATTTACCAATCAGCGTGGCAGACTACACAAAACACTTAGCCATCTATTTTTACTGTTAAACTCCCATGACCACACATCATTATTCAATTATTAATTAATAATGTAATAATTTAGATCCATGTTAAATCCCGAGGACGATAAATATTAATGGTTTAAATAAAACATTCTTTATCCAGGGCCATAACCACAATATACTGAAGGGGAGGCAAATGCTTTTGGTGCCTCATGGTTTAGTTACAACATCTACCCGCAGGGTCATGGTAAATGGACCCCTTGGCGGTCAATTATACCTTTTTCATACGGATATCATATCAATAATACAATTTTGGATGCTACAAAAAGAGATCATTCTCAGTGTCGTTATCATTAATTAAACCTAAAACTATTCAAAATCATGTTCAGTACTTGAAATAAAGTTGAAATAAAATAAAATATATTAGATAACAGTGTTGGGGGTAACGCATTACAAGTAATGCGAGTTACGTAATCAGATTGCTTTTTTCAAGTAACTAGTAAAGTAACGCATTACTTTTTCCAAATAAGTAACGCATGTTACTTTGTTTTGCCATTCATTGACTAACACCTCTCCCTACCTTGAGAGAAATCGGGAGTAATGTAGAGGCGTTGTGTGCGCTGTGTAGGACTAAATGTGAGCATGCATTCACTCATCTCACTGGCACAAAAACAGATTCATGGTTCCTCAAAATGAATAAAAACTGTGAAATGCAAATTCTGAATATTTGCAAACCTGCAATAATTAAATATGTTTAATAACAAATATACTTTATGTATTTAATCTCACTTTATTTACTAATGTCTTTGCTGCTGACCTTTGATGATCCAATTCAACCATACTAATAAGAAAAAATTACTTTCACATCACATTTGTGTTTCTTTTTGTTATTATTATTATTATTATTATTGCTGAAGTAAGAGTGTTGGAATTTCTTCACCTGCGTCATATTCTGTTTTTCTTTTGTTATTAAAAAACAAACAAGCAAGGCTAGCCCATGTGAAAAAAGTAGTGCAAAAGTAATGTAACGCATTACTTTCCATAAAAAGTAACTAACGCAATTAGTTATTTTTTAAAATATAAAACAAAAGCTAATTTGAAATATTAATAAATACTATAATAATAATAATAATAATAATAATAATAATAATAATAATACAAATATTTAAAAGATTTTAAAATAACACTGATAATTTTATGGCAGATATCCAAAAAATGACTGATATTACGGTTCTATACTATTTTGTGCAAATACATTAAAAATACAAATCAATTTTAAATGCTACAAGTGAATTTAGGCATCACAACATTATAATGTACAGTATGATAAAATGGATATTAATTTTAATATTTGATATGATAAAATGGATATTCATTTTAATATTTGATAAAGTTGTCTTTAAAAACACTAGTAATTTAATAACACTAATCTTAAAGTTGCATTAGACGACAGCAAATATTATATAAATGTAAAAATAGGGGAAAGAGCATGCACAATTATCCATTAGAAATCAAATATAAACTGAATATAAACTTGAATTTGTATTCAAAATGAATACTATTATAACCAATATATTATGCATCCTTTTTCAATGACCTATTGTCAAAAGTTTATATTCAGTGCCATTAATCCTTGTATGTATCAGTTGTTGAAACAATAGAGTCCCTATTAGAGTGACCACCCTTTTACATCTAGATCTGCACAAGAAGAAGAAAAAGATTTTAGCCAATGAAATTGTAAATGAGCATTTCCTACTCTGTTGTGTGAAAGTGCATAGAGACCGTAGAAATAACAGTATTGGCAGCTTGAGTAGCTCTTCTGGGAACACAAACACATACACACACTGTTTCATTTCAGCTTCAGAAGCCACCAGTAAATTTCTAAAAATCCTTTCTTTCTCATAAACCTAAAGGCTCTCAGATTTATTCCCCCGGTAGGTTTCCCTTGGTTACCCGAGTAATTGAGGGTTTGCGACTCTGCTTGTGAAATTACCAGATTTTCGACATTAAAGAATTGATTAAAAGACACCCTGTTGAATATACAATACAAGCAAAAGCAGCAGGGCAGTGTTGCTTTAAACCCAGACTTGAGACTTCCAGACATATAAGACATTTACAGACAGCACATAATATAACCATATACACTCTATTTTGCCATACGAGATGTGAGAGACATCTCTAGGGAAAAGGAAAAGTATAAATACTATCCAGGGAAAATATACACAAGACGAGCAGCCCAGACTACTTGAGAGAAGAATCAGCCAAATTTACATAGCATTAATGCCTTCGCATAAGAAAAACACAGGACTCGGGACATTCTCTGGCATTATACCTACTGAGCAAAATGGTGCTGTCTTTGTTTCCACAACAACAAAGTCTGTGATGCCTTTAATTAGGGCTCACCAACAGATACATCTGAAATTAAAGGGATTGTTCACCCAAAAATAAAAAATCTGGCATTATTTACTCACTTTTATGTCGTTCCAAAGCTGTAACAGAAAAGAATACATTTTGAAGACTGCTTTTGTCCATACAATGAAAGTCAGTGGGGTCCAAAACAACATTGGACCCCATTGACTTTCATTGTACTTTTCTCTGTTCTAAAACGGAAATAACATGAGGGTGAGTAAATGACATAATTTTCATTTTTTTTGGGTGGATTATCCTTTTAAACTTCAACAAATGCAACAAAGACTCCAACTGACAGATGTCTAAAGCCAGTTTCATGGACCCATTTCACATTTCCAGGGTTCTCAGAAGTGAAAGTCGTCATAGTGGTGAATGGAAGATGACAAATATCATTTTTAACTCTTTCCCCACCAGTGTTTTTTTTTTTTTTTTTTTTTAACGTTGCATACATTTTTTTGAACAAACAATGAACTGTATTTTTTAATTAACATGAACAAAGATTAATAATGCTGTAAAAAAAAAAATACATAGCTTGTTGTTAGTTAATGTTAGCTAATGCATTAACTAATGTTAAGACCTTATTGTAAAGTGTTACCTGAAAAAAAATGTGTGATGTTGATATCTGTGAAAATGCGTCATCACACTCTGTGAAAAGGGTCCATTAGCAAAACGCCATCCAAAAAACATCACAAAGTTCCTCACTATGTTTTGGCTGCATATCTAAACGTGGTGTAGTCATGTGAGAGGTGCCGCTTTGACTGACGGGCCACAGTGCTCATTTATGCCTCACTGGGGCTGTCTACGGTAATAGCAGCAGCAGATGTGTGGAGTGTTAAAATCCTTGCACTCCTCTAATAAGCACCTCTTCTCCCTCTATCATCATTTTGGGCTGCTCTGACTCGCTCCTCACTGCCCTACTTTCCGCCTCCGTTCTATTCTTCTTCCCCACCGCCTCGTCTCCTCTTTCTTCTTCCAAGTTTTCGACTTTTGTACAATATTTATGAGGCGAGGTCTAGGGACGAGAGGAAGCCGTTTCAAACCGCAATGTGCCTTTCTCTGAATGATATAATCTATTTGCAATGGCTGCGGATGCATTGTGAGGTTGTTTCCTGACCTTTAAGCACTGACCACTTAAGAAGAGTATGAGCCCGAAAAGATCAAGTGAAGAGCGAGATATTTGCTTTAATAGTTTATAACGTTGAAAGATCTGAAGGTGATACAAATGGCTCTATAACAGCCAACTTCTCTTTAATAAAACCAGTTTCGGATCCACAAAAGAGGCGCAATAAAGCTTATCGGCAGCAGTTAAACATCAATCTGCTTTGAGTTATTACCGGTCCAGTGGGCACAGGGAGCGAGAGGGCACACGTGCTGAAAAGCAGGCGATGACTCCGCAAAGGTACCGAAACAAATGATTCGAGTACACTAATGAGACCAGACAGGAACATACAGTACAATGATAACAACTTTCCTGAGATTGCAGATATAATTAAGACCATGTGCATTGCAAATTAAGTCAAATGCAAGTTTAAGCATATTCAGTCAGTCAGCACAATAAAATCAGAAAAACTCAGATTCAACATTCTACACTCATAATGTGATTCATCCACTGTGGGCTTACGGACTGTTTGTTCTTTTGGAATGATATTCAAGAATTTATTATCAGCCATCCAGTAAACCACCTACCACTTCAATTGTTTAACAATTTATTTTCTCTCTCACAGTGGCATTACTAGGATGCCATCATGGGGTGGGCAACCAATAAATGAATATTAGTAAAAAATAAAATTCAAATGAAAATTTTGCCATGAAGACCGATCTTTTCAATTTTAAATGTACAAAATGCTTCAAAAATACAGATGAAAAAAATAAGTTCTCTTTGTATTGTGGTTGGTTTCAAATGGTTCTAAAAAAAAAAAAAAAAAAAAAAAACGTACCGACATAAAATGTCATGTGGTGTAACCATCATATAAAATAAAATTAAAATAATAAAATAAAAAAATATAAAAAATAAATAAATAAAATAAAATAAAATTTATTTTAAATTTAAAAAAATATGTTTCAAGGTATTTTTTTTTTTTTTTTTTTACAGATTATTCATTTAAAAACATAATCTTATTTTAGGCAGTCACACCACATGACATTTTTGTATCTGAACTAACTATGCCTTGATAAAAAAAAACAAAAAAATAAAAAAAATAAAAAAATAAAAAAAGGTCAAATGATCTAGTATTTGGTACGGCATCAAAGTGGAAGAGCGATTAGAGAGCAGCCGCTTTCAAATCACTCTCGCTGTAATTTGATGTCATACACCGATCTGTCTGCGCAGCGCCACTTCAGGTCGTACACACCTAACATTAAGCTTGACAAATGTTATGATGATGTATGATATTATTTCCTGTTCTGTTTGTTATCCTGCATGTCTCTACAAACATTCATTACGATATCGGTGTCACAATTCTCTGTGTCTCTGTGTTCCTGGACTTTTATTTTGATATTCTTTTGACTTGATGTGCCTGTGTTCAGTTCCTGTGGTTTAGTTCTTGTTTTTATTGTAATCTTGCGAGTTGCCATAGTTATTCATTGTTTCATTGATTAGTGTCTCACCTGGTACTCATCATCCTGTGTAATATTTCATAAATGTAATGTTTTTACTGTATTTTTGATCAAATAAATGCAGCCTGGGTGAGTATAATATACTTATTTCAAAAACATTTTGAACATTTACAGACCCCAAACTTTTAAACCTGTGCGTATCCTCACAAATCTGCCAAGCAGAAGATGGAGATGAAGGGCAGAAGCCCTGTTGGGTGGGCACGGGCCAACCCCTGTCCACCCAACGCCACGCCCCAGCTGTCTCTAAGTACTCAGGGAAACACCCGGCCAGCATTTCTGCCAAAGATGTTTGATCTAAGAATGCAGAACAGCCTCATAAAAGAGAAAGAAAGTGATGGAATGTTCGCCCTGAGTGTCCATTAGATTCTGATGTAAGAAAGGAATGGGATGTGAGCGATATGTGATAAACAACTCACAGCTCTATTTCTTGTCTGCCCAAACCACTTAGCCTCTAAATCACACCAAAACAAATAGTGACATGTTGCTGGTCTAAACACTACGAGAAACATTCCGATTTTGGCAAAGGTTTAGCTACATCTGTGCAACTTAGGCGGTTACAGGCAAGAGTTCCATGCCAGACTCATTACATCCCTCACATTAAAAACACCACTGGGGGCTTCTTTTACACCAGACATCTTAATATTAGTTCGATTATGTTCTACTGAATGTCTCAGTATGAGAAACTGTCATCTCTCCATCACAGCGAACTAAGCAACCGGTTATTTCACTGGCGGAGGGGTGTTTATTTCTGCAGCAAAGCCTGTCAGCGGTTTCCACATGTTTTGTTTAAGCATGACTCGTCGGAGGACGTTTAGGGTGAATCCTGAGAGAGAATGAGGTAACATCTCGAAGAATTCCTTTCTAGACTTTGTGGCTCCATAAGTGAAATGATCCTGACAAACAAAGAGTGCTTTGGTGCAAGAAACAACATTCAGTGGCTTTGCTGTTCAGGCAAACAACCTCAACGGCTTTTCAGCTGCGTTAATACACTCTGCATGCCTGGATTAACCTTTTTATTCAGCAGGGATCAAAAAAAAAAAAAAGAGTGAAAATTCCTAGTTTCCGATTCCATTCCGAGATATGTAAGGTCGCTCCCTCCGACATCCTCTGATGTAGTGAAAGGTACTAATCAAGTCTTCCATGTGTGATTTTAAACACTTCCTCACCCACACATCCTCTTCATTTCAGCTTCCTACATCTACCTACCTAGGAGGAAGAGACTCTTCTGTCAAAGTCGTGAGATACCTCCTTAAAATACCCCCAACCATCTAGCACTGTGGCAGCCTATTCATAAAATATACCATAGGCATATATGATTTATCATTTGACCCTAAAATCAAGGAGCCAGGCATGTAATCATTACTCAAACGAGAGAAGCATATGACGACAGCTTCTTTCAGTTTTCTGCACGCTTTTCATATCAAACAGAAGAGAAAGGTTATTGTAGCTGACAGCTGAAAATAATTGTGCTAGTACTGAACTAGTTGGCTGAATTTGTCAGAATTTGTTATTATGCCTTTTTATTATTTTTTTCTTGTAACGATGGAGGCGGTATAATCGTACTGAGAAAATCCAATATCAGTTTTTCAGTGGAACCTCGTTGCCTTCCAGCAAATTAGTGCACATCTCACTTAGGGGAGCCTGTAATATACAGCACACTGAAACAGCTCTGCTGTAAACTTGGTTATATTCCATAAGAAACGCATGAGAGGATTCGTGCTCAAACTGTTTAAACTGGATCTGTTCTCTGATGCAGCGTGAGCAATTAAAAAGAAGAACCACATCATAAAGTGTTTAAATTAAAGTATAAATTAAAACTAGATAAACAAATAAGACTGAGAGGTCCATATGGCATGGTGTGGGGAAACAAAAGATTCTTTAATTAGAATTAAAACTTAGGATCAGTTAGTTTAGTCTTAAAACACCACAGCTGTTCTTTGAGCACCTCATTGAAGAGCCACAGATTTTTATTTTAAGTTGCAAGAACAAAGGAAAGAAAATGATGGCAAAAACATAAAAAAAAAGAAAGACTCTCAAAAACTGTGGAAAGAAAAAGATTGCAGGTTTTGCATAATGTCACCAAGAAATAAGAGGGTGAAAGCAGCCCTTTATAAAAAAAAAAAAAAAAAAAAAAAGATTCTCACATTTAAAAAAAATAATAATAATAATCCATTTTCATTCTTTCTTGTAACACAATAGGAGATTAATGCTTTTTTTCCTCCATTCAAATGAAAGTGAATGGTGACCAGGGGCTGTTAAGCTATTAAACTAGAGCTTTTAAACTAGTCCATACAACTCATGTGCTGTGTTCCATAGGCTGGAATAAACAACACAACTTTTTAGCAGTCAGGAAGAGTCAGTGATAGTTGCTGAAAGTCAGAGCTCGTCTGCAGATTTTCGGCAGACGGCTTTCACAGAGAATTGCATAGTGTAAGTGCACAGCCTTTTTTTTTTTAGCTTCAGACTATGATTCCATCTAGAGGATATCAAACATGTTTGATATTTACAGGTTTTAAAACACATTGTTCTTATTTGTCATAGGCTACATCTCATAGCAGCGAGCCATATGTTTCTTTGTGAGTTTGTTGGGTTCAGAAAACCTTGAATGTCTGTTAGTGTGTGATCCTCAGTTAGCGTATGGTGCCCAGTTTTTCTCTGTAACCATTTACAAAGTGTTTCAAGCTTACGGTTTTAAAATCTGTTCCGATTTTAAAAGTCTGTATTGTACTATACTATTGTACTATGTACTATAAGTTGTATTGTAAGCCTTTTAAAGTCATATGATTGCTCTGTGAGAGGAAAAGATTTAAGTTGTTGAAATTTTGCATCAAAACGTGACATGCCAGGTTTGATGTCAAAAGCCCTATTCGGACGGGATTAGTTTTACAAGGGTAGATGGAGTAATGTAATTTTACCACAGGACGTATGTAATATTAATGGCCAATTCTCATGGGATAAGAAATCTCAGTAAAACTAGCAGAAGTGGGAGGGGTAACTCAATTTACAAACCATCACCTCCCTGTCGTCATGTGCATATTAAGTTGCTTCCTGATATCATGTGCGCAAACACATAATCTATATATAACCTATATATAACAGTTAAGTCCGGTCGAATGATTTATTAACTAAATTCTGTTTGGATTCTGTTGGTAATAGGCACTTACCTAAAGCTAAAAGAAGTTTCGTGGCTCTGACAAGTGCTTTCAACTTTTTATTTCATCTGAATGGTAAGCAGAAAACACTTGAGGTTTGCCACAGACTTGTCCCACTGCCTAGAACGCAACTGAATGCTTTTTCAAGCGCCTCCATACTCCATACATACCATTCCACCAACGCGGAAAATTACTTTTAAACAGGATATGACGGAATATTTACATACATACAGTAATTACAGCAGGTCTATTCGCACGGAATTAGTATTACCTGAGGGAATTTTTCCTGACCTTTTTACAGAAGGTAAAAGTCGCTGTAATCTTGATTACTGAGATGGCACATACGGACAGGACTAAAATTATGAGAAGCTCTGGTAATAATTACTTTATCCCACCTCTCCATGTTAAACTGATCCCGTCCGAATAGGGCTAAAGATGCCAAACATCACTGGTTCTAATGTGACTTATGAATATTTTTCAAATTGCACAAATGAGGTCTGAGGTGCTTATTTGCCAGTTTTGAAGCATTTTACAGCTTCTTCCCACCATTTACTTTCATTTTATGGAAAAGAACAGCATGAACAGTCTGAATAACATCTCCTTTTGTAATTCATAAAAAACTAAATCATAAAGGTTTAGAATGACATGAGTAAATGATGAATCCCCTGAAGAGAAAAACTCAAAAATAACCTTTAACTGAATCATCATTGGGCAAGATTATTGGAAATCATCAGAAAACAACTAATATATGGTTAAACATTAGTATTGCACAGTTATCATGGGTGCTAATGTTTGATGCTGGAAAACAATTATAAATAAAATACATTTTTAACAGGGCAAACTATTCAGGAGAAATGAAATATCTTTATTTTTTAAATTGTCTAACCCTGGATGATGGTCTATTATTCCCTTAACTTTCACTGAGATAACGTTTATTGGCAGAAACTCATTACCACGGTGAAAGGGGAACCTGCGAAGGCTGAAAAAAAAAAATATCAATGTACCTCAGGTAACCTCAGTTGATGTACAAGATGAACAGAAATATGATCGCCAGTGCTTTTTGGAAAACAGCCACAAGCATGCACATGCTACAGGCTTATAATGAGCTACCTGCACCTGGGTTTCTCTGAAGAAGAGAGGAAACCACGGCAACCATTTTATAAAATAAAAAAAATAGGACAACATGTAAACGAGGGTTGGGAGTGTTGCAGCTCCAGCAGCTCTCAAATCAGAGACCATTCAAAGACAAAGCACATATTATCACTCTGTAATGAGACACCAGTAAAGTTACAAAGAGCTTCTCATTAGATATTCAAAAACAGCCAAATTAGCCCACCCTGATTTATATTTATTTTGATTTGTAAGCCTTTCACAAAATAATAATGGCCACTACAAACTGATGGACCACCACCAGTTAAATTCAATATCAGATCTTTCTTCCAAGAAATTCTCTCTGCAAAAAGCCAAGTTTCTGGGTATAGCAGCTTTGGTTTGCGTTGAGAAACCGTGGCAATTAGGCAGGTCCATGACTCATACAAACACACACACACACACACAAGCAAACAGACAGCCGTCCTGCCCCTTTAAAATAATCATGAGCATTCCAAAGAGAAGAACAAGCTGAATTTTAAATGTCACTGTTGTTTTACTGAGATTCTCATTAATCTGTCTTACATTTAGTGGTCAACAAACAGTTTTCACAATGATAAATGGAGCCTGAAACCAGCATGTAATTGACAGACAGTTAATAAGCCACAATTACATGCCCAGTATCCCTTACAATAGAAGTATGTGGTGAAGTCATGATTCAATGATGATATCGCAATACCATGGTACTTTGTACCATGATTGTGAATGGTTACCACACAGTAGGGAGCAACTTTTTAAAAATATTTTCCCTAACTCTCAGACAACTAAAAACGTACCATCCATCTTTTGGTATAAAATTTTTTAGATGTATCAAAAAAAAATAACTGTACTGACTGTGTAATGAGAAAGACTAGTTCATAACATCACATTTAATATTAGAAGTCAGAATGTTACAATCATTCCCATTACAGTTACTCTGGGCAATAAAACACTTGAAAAATAAATGATATGAATCTATTGTGTAGATAATTCCATTATCTAATGGAATTCTTCAAAGTAATTCCATTATTAATATTACTGAACAGTTTTCACCTTTATATGGTACCAATCCATTTAGCTGTCGGGAATAATGTGCGATCAAAGCAAAAGTTAAAAGTGGAACCTTATAATTATCTGTACTTTTTCACATACTAAAACTTTTAGTACTAGAAGTACTATAAATCTGATAAAATAAATTCCCATAATGCATTTTGAAAATTAGATTAGTTTCAATTCAAATGCAATGTAGCCATGACAGACGTTTGTAGCTAACAGGGATTCATGTTAAATTTATATATACTGTATATGTGTCTGTATATATCTCAAGTGGAGAGAAAACTGAGCAACTGAGCCAGTCTTATCGCACTGGCTTATTTGTCATTGAAGAGATTGAAGAAACAATCCATTTAAGGCGTTTTAATTAATTTAAATTTCATAGTACATCAAAAATGATCTTCATCTTATGATTTTTTTATTGCACTACAGTTATAATACTTCTAAGGAGCTTTTAGTCATTTTTGAAGCTTGTCAGTCTCTGGTCACCATTCACTTTCATGGAAAACACCACCTTTCGTAATAAACAAATGACAACTTACTGGTTTTAAATGATATCAGGGTAAGTAAATGATTAACCAAACGTGCATTTTTGGTTAACTATCCCTGTAAAATCATCTGTGCGCAAGAGTAGTGAAAATGATCAAAAAACAACAAAAATGTTCAACTTATTGCATGACTGCTTATGTTTGGAGCTGGGAAACAGTCATAATTCATATAGCATTATATCATGTAATCTAATTTGCAAATATATTTTAATAAATTTTATAGAATGTCCAAAAAATATGGTAATACCAAAGTACATGGTTCTCTTCATGTAGCCTTTCTTTACAGAACAATTCAGTCAGCCAGTACACTGATGGGTTTCCTTTGTTTTAAAAGCAGATCCGGCCGACAGACAGACAAGGAAAAGATCAGACTCATAACTCGGCATAATTCATACAAGAATCAAAACATACCACTCAGCCATTCATCACTCCAGCGATAAAATATCCACTGAAAATAATCAGCTGAGACTGGAGTCAGAAGCACTAAGACACTAGGAGACAATAGCTTGTTCCAAAACAGGGATAGTTTGGGAAGCAGCAATGTGCTTTACTAAGCTTTAGTGCTGCACTTTATACAGTCACGGAGGCTGCCATAACTACACAATCCATAAAAGAAACTGCCTTATAGAGCTCCTGTCAGTTTCATCTGCTGGACAACCTTGAATATCTGGGCACTTAAATTAAAAAAGGGGTCCAAATAAAAAGCAAGCACTTGAAACAAACATAGATCCTGGGGTTAGAACAAATAAGAACTAAAACACTCTGACAAATTATTATAAACTATAAAAGTACTCTACAGATTCCATACCAACAGCATCACAACATTTAACACAAACAAGTGCACACTTCCTCCAAGTGTACACTTTTGGTAGTAATCTGCACAGGTTCTGCATCAGTACAGACTTGGCAAAAGGCATATAAGAATCCGCCTAGATTATAAAAATGACAAATGGGACACCCTACGGTCTCACGGATGTCAAAAGCCAGTGCAAACGAACACCACGAGACTGTAAGTCCACATCAAGAGCACTATTTTGGAAAATGCCTTTATGTGTGACTTACAGTGAAAACTACAGTGAATGAATCCTCATCACAGGATGTCAGTGGCTGGTCCAGTATCTGAGTAGCAACTTGTGTTCTCAGTTGCCCTTTTTCCATATCCTCCAACATTTGAGGAGAAAAGAAGCACTGTGACTCAGGGGAAGCAACAGAGGAATGAGGAGAGGGGAAGAACAAGGCAACATGAAAGCTAGAGAGCAGAGAGGAATAGTGCAGAGCGTACTAACTTCTCTTTAATCTGAAACTGGGAGATCTCAGAGCTCCAGCTCTAAACACAGGGAGTCAGGCTTTAATTTCTCTATGATTATTTCAGTGGTCCATCTTGGCTCTGATAAGATGGTGGCAGACAATATGATGCAAGTGCTAGAAAGATATTAAAAAAAAAAAACAGACAAAAAAAAAAAAACACACCCACTGATGATAAAAATGTTACATTAGCATTTGCTATGACATTAACTATGGCAATGGTGACCAAATTTTCTAAAATTGCTTTCTAAAATGGTCTCAAACTTAAAGGGTTAGTTCACCCAAAAATGAAAATTCTGTCATTAATTACTCACCCTCATGTCGTTCCAAACCTGTAAGACCTTCGTTCATCTTCGGAACACAAATTAAGATATTTTAGATGAAATCCGAGAGCTCTCTGACCCCTCCATAGACAGCTATTTAATTACCACTTTCAAGGCCCAGTAAAGTAGTAAAAACATCGTTAAAATAGTCCATATGACTACAGTGGTTCAACCTTAATTTTATAAAGCGACGAGAATACTTTTTGTGTGCAAAAAACAAACAAAAATAATGACTTCATTCAAAAATTTCTTCTCATCTGTGTCAGTCTCCTATGCAGTTTCCATTGTAAACATTGTGGTGCCACTATGTGGTGCTCACATGAACAGCATCGGCCAATGGTAAGCCGGCGTTCTGGCATAGCTCTGACATAACTCGGAAGCGCTGTACTGTATTTACTACGTCAACAGCGTAGGAGACTGACACAGACGTGAAGAAATTTTGAATAAAGTTGTTATTTTTGTGTGTTTCTCGTCGCTTCATAAAATTAAGGTTGAACCACTGGAGTCACATGGACTATTTTAACGATGTCTTTCCTTTCTGGCCCTTGAAAGTGGTAATTACATTGCAGTTTATGGAGGGGTCAGAGAGCTCTCGGATTTCATCAAAAATATCTTAATTTGTGTTCTGAAGATGAACGAAGGTCTTAAGGTTTTGGAACGACATGAGGGTGAGTAATTAATGACAGAATTTTCATTTTTGGGTGAACTAACTCTTTAAGTAGAGTATCCTGTTATTTCTTTCTTATTTTTTCATATCTTTCATTTCAACCTTCCCCCTGAGCACATCACTTATGTTTTATTCAGCTTCCTCAATTTTTAGCAGAATTAAATGCAAATAACAGAAAACAGCTTGTAGATTTGGACATTTACATGTGTAATTTTTAAACTACTGGAAAATAAACCATTCCACATAATTGTTTTTGTTTTGCTTGGGGATATTTTTATCTAGGCAATAGGTATTCTATGATAATTCGAAAGCTGAACTAAGGGGACAACAGGGAAAGGCAGTAAGTGCATGAAGTTATTGTTATGACAACCATTGCAACATGAAGAAAGATGCTGTAGAATGAAAGCATCACCAAATCAACATGCAATGGTAAAGAAACAGCTTTCTTTCTATGCAGTAACATCCTATTGCGAATCAGAAACAATAACAGAAACATTTGCTGTTTCACACTTTATTGTCTACTGTCAACAGTCTAGCAATGCATGAAGCAAAGTCATTTTTAAATCAAGCAGCTTTTTGTTGGTCAATGTGGCAAATCCGTGTGAGCAATCTTTCACCCTCATCCATATCGTGATTAGATGGACTGTTATTGAAATGACTGGATTTCTGCGGAACCACAGTAAATGTGACTTTACCTTGAGACACCACTTGTGACAAAGTCTTTTGTACAGTCCTAAACTATGACATCAGCTGCCAATAACACAAAATCTATGCAAATGCTAATGGCAATAACATTCATAAAAAATAAGGAGGCTTTAGACTTTAGAGTGTCCATAAATCTTACAGAATTACATAATCTTGGCCACAAAATTGCTTATGCTCATGGTCCTGTGCTTAAGAGCATTAGCATATCTGTGATCCAAATCCAGCAGAACAGACCACTGGATTACAAAAGCAACAGTTAAAATGTTCTGTGAAAAAAATCATGATTTTACAAACGACTCACTTCAATTACACAGCTTACAAAGTCTTTACACCCTCTGTGAGTGTCACTGGCAATGATTCAGTGCCTGGTGGCTGGGAAATAATCAGTAAGCATTTACTGCAGTTTCTAAACTCTTAAAGTTCACCTTTCAGTGTATTTGATACAGATACAAGCACTGCTACACACATAGCAGGTTTTAATTTAGAAATAGGGAAGGTGGACACCATCATAATGACTGTAATATGACGGTAAGATAAACCTAATTGAGGTATAAATGTCACCTTGAACTGTAGATGCCATTACATCACCGACTGCATATTTGGTGAATGCATATCTTGTATATCTTTCGCAGAAACTTAAGTGCTCTGTGTGTGCATATAACTACAGCATGTGAAGGGTATATCTGCACATCTCTCTCATATTTATACAAACACATGTCTAGCTTGGAGATGACACTTCATCATACTGACCACCTCACACAGGAGTCCCCTTCAATTTCAAGCACAGGGCACAGTGCTGTGGAGTGTTTATATTATTGCTGAGTCATTTAGAATGAGTCTGTCCTTTGTCATATGCTGGAGCAGTGTCCACATTGGATAAGATAGGATGAACTACGGAGCTCAGTAGTTGGTATTTCCAGATAACTGTGAAATTTGATTGATTGAAAAGACTCAGAGATGCAGTTTTCCCCCTTACACTAATACAATTACACTGCAACACTGCCTTCATTCATATACAAAGTCCTTTTTATAAATTAAATATATCCATTTTTATACCCCACTTTTTTTAGATAACCGCTACCTAAGATTTGTCCCCCCTAATTTTAACACACACCCACACACACACACACACACAAGTAAAATGGATTAAATGATTGTCAATGGATTAAATATATACTGGTTAATTATATTTTTAAGTCCTCATTAAAAATTAAATTAAATACTAAGGAAGTATCACATTTTTCACATTTACAGGAGCTCTGCTAGGGGACTGTTTTTTGTGTGTTCAACTGCTGCAGCTCTAAGAAGAATGAAACAATTATAAATGTCAAATTGAATAAATGCATCAACTATGTTAAAAAAAAGTGTTAAAAATGTAATTATGTGTTAACATGTTAACTTTGACAGCCCAATAAAATACTTTGGAGGAAAAAAAAGGGGGGGACTTCAATGACATGCATTACTGGAAGGTGCTCAGTGTACAGCAGATTTAGTGCGGTCTCAGTTTCACTCCAGGCACAAACATCAGGAGACCACCTGGAATTGAGACTACTAGCGTTCCACTTCATTAATTCATAATGATGAGGTCACCTTAACACAATCAATGGATCCCCTAAACCTGTCAATATAGGAGCACTGGTTTTAGCAAGTTGCCATGAAACTTAAAAGGTAATACACCTATATCAAAACTGCATAGGTACCAAGCTTGGATTTACAGAATAATAGTATATATGGGTCAAAGACGAAACGGGGTTTCAAGCATCAAAAAAATAAATGTGTAATACAGCTTTAAATTTAGTTTTTTTCCCGGTACATTAGAATGTGTCCTGTTTAATTTGATATTTTTTCTGAGCAAAAAATAATGACTATCATACATTTTTTACCATGATTTACAGAAGACACCCACTAAAATGTTATTCAGTGTGACAATATTTATGTATCAGGAAATCTTATTAGGCATATTTAAAACAGGAATCATTTGATGACATATTAAAAGACTCTATTTAAGGATCACAGTGCTGCTACAAATACTAATTAATTATAATTTTTAAATCTTTATACTTTGCCACTATCTTTCAAACCACTAGGTTTTACCAATTTGTCAGCAAGAAGTTTTTGTAAGGAAGTGAAAATCATTTAAAATATAATAAAATTTAGTATGATCACATATTCTTTTATATATTTTAATAATTACAGGACAGAATAAGTATATTGTTTCATTTTTACATAAAAATATCCGTTACGCTGAATGACCATGGTTTGTTACTCTGAATGACATTTTTCCAAAAAGGGAGATAATATTGCCATTGTTCCGATAATTTCAATGTTTTTAGTATTGGTCTGTATCATTAAATTAATTTTAATAATATTCCTGAGTAAATGATGGCAGAAGCAGATGTTGAAAAATAATAAGCATTTTATTCTACTGTTCTGATGCTCCCTGCCATGCTTGCTTAGCTTGTCACTTTGTTTCTGACTTGCTCGGCTCCAAACATTACTCCTTGCAGCTATATTTATGAATACTTTTTGTTTGTCAACATAAATGACGTTATCAGGATGGGTATTTTGGGTGGAGAATCCCCTCAATGGTCTCTTTTGAACTTGTGACATACCATAGTGAGGGGAACTCTCTGTTAAGAAATATTGGTAAGCTATAATTCTGACAATCGCAATCCTGAATACCTTTCTCTTTTCCTTGCTAAAGGCCTGTTCACACCAAGTATGATAACTATAATGATAAAGATAAAGATATAGTTAAAAACAAATCATTCTAAATATAAAAGAACAGTAGAGTCCACACCACAACTATAACGGTAACGGCACAGAGAAACGATATTGTGGAATCACTTTCAACGATAAAAACATTGACAGCCAATCAGATTCCACTCCGCTTTAAAGAGCTCCAGCATTTAAAGCATCAGACAACAAAACTACAGTACATGCTTAGAATGAATGGTGTTATCATGTGGACGCTGATATAGTTACCATTATAATTACTTGTGCCCTGTGATGCATTTTGACATTTGTTAATAGTTATTGTTCTTGGTGTGAATGGGCTTTAAGAGTGCTGGTCAAGCTACTGGGTCTGCATTTACTTTTTGGCTTTTTGGCATTTTACAGTGCCTTTCAACTCTCTCTGTTCGTGGGCATCTAAAATGAATCAATAACACAAATTAAACAATACAAAAATGCATTAAATATATATGTATTTGTCAGTGCTAAACATTCCTCATTTATCTGGAATATAAATAAGATGCTAAAATTGTTATTTATACAGTGATACTGTCATTCAGTGTAATGATGACACTTTGGTGTAACAGAGAATTTGCATTACACTGAATGAAAAAAACATTACCCTGAATGACGAAACTTCTACTTCAGCTTGTATTGCAGGCCATCAGCTGGCCACCAATATCAAACAGTGAGCTTGACCAGTAAAGTTAATCACAATTATTCACAACATCTACCTGTTTTTTGGCATTTCACTGAATGACATGCGGTTTTGTAACTTAGGCTACCACACCATGAAAAGGTGGAATTATCAAATATTTAAGAGCAATGAATTCACTTTTCTGCAGCACCACATGGTCTTCAGGGTGCCTTTTGATGATGTCACAGACTCTCGAATGACTATCTGTTTTTTTATATGATTTCAGAATGGCTTCTTGATCTCTTAAAAACTGCATTTTCAGGACAAAAGTCCCCTGGTTATTTAAATACTTAACAAAATAAATAAGACAGTCCTTTTAATATAACACAGCCAACACTTATTTGAAAATGCCAAAAAAACAAATATACTTTTTAACTTGGTATTTTATATGTTTATTTAAAAATGTAATGGCAAAATCAAAGTCCGGACCATTACACTGAATGACAATTTTACACTTTGGAACATTATTTCCCCCATATGTTGACATTTTATTTTGACAAAAGTTATTTGAAATATTAAAGTAGACACTTTACTTGCATTTAACATGTTTTTTATGTATATAAAATTACTTTTGTAAATTTAATTTGATGCGGACACCAAAAATTGTGATGTCTCGTCTTTGACCCATATACGTTATAGGTTACGATAAATTGCATGTGCTTTAATATAAATATATTATTTTTAGATCCTTGAAGGGGGAAAAACATGGTTCCCCTGTTGAAAACAACAGCGTAAACCAGGTCTCAGCAAGCTAAGTCTGGTGTTTAACTGGTTTAGTTGGTCCGTTTGTTGGTTTCCCAACCTGACCAGCTTTTAAGGGCCCAAAACCACTCTAAAATTACCAAAACAGAACAGCTCGGACAGACTGGGAGACCAGCTATATACCTTAGACTGCCTTCAGCAGGGTCATTAGCTTGGGTGACATATGTCAAATCCTGAGCATATATCCTCAAGTCATTCTCTCCCTTCCCACTCCGGTCTGTGAGAGACATTAAACTCCTCAGTTTCTATACTGTGCTATTAAGCCAAAACTTCAGAAGGACTCCTAAACCAGAGCATATGTAGTGTATTTGTGGTATGCTGTCAGACTGCTTCAAGCAATTAAAAGTCATCCCCTGTGGCACCCATTACCCAATTATCTCTGACAAATCATGATCTGACAAATCCCAAGGCCATATTCTATGCCGTAATCACATTCCAGCGACCACAATATCACAGAGAAAGAATTCCTTGAAATTACCATATCTTAACCATCTATACTGACCTCAACACTCCCTTCCCCTTCTGTTGAGTTCAATGTAATTCAAATTTTCTGGGTTGATTGTTTCTTTTTCCCCCAGTATGATGTGTTATGTTTCTGAACTGCAGTGGTAAGCTTGAACTAAGTTATTCAAAGCCCATGGCTACTGTAGTCCACTGTTTGCCCCCTCAGTAAACTCAAGGCTTTCTTCATATCTTGTTTACAACTTATGCCTGGTGCTTCTCTGCAAATCAAATCGTCATTGTGGTCCAAATCTTTTCTAATTCAAGCAGGCTTTTAGCATAACATGATAATAAGCACTTGATGAAAATAGCAACGGTGCAAACTGCAAGATGGAAACATACATAATATGTTTGGGAAGATAAACAAAAAAAACAAAAAAAAAAACACTTATCAGTCCATGCATCCTCGCTCGTGCCCCACTTGTGTGCCAGGTCACAGATAGGCTGGAGGATGTCTCTGAAGGTCAGTGACATACAGAACTTACAGCAGCAGATTTCAACCTACTTCTCAATCGAACATCGCACTTCTCACACCGAGGGACCTCAACCCGAGACCCATTGAGTACCAAGGTTACTATGTGAGACTCAAAGCCTATAAACACAGCAAGAACCAGACACAGCTGAATTACTTAGCCCAGGCGGCCTGTTGTCTGACAAACTGACATCCAGTGCCAACTAAGGGCTGAGGAAGCAGAAAGAGATTTAACATTAACCCCGCTTAGCTCAAACTCTTTACTCTGATACCCTCATGACATGGTAATCCAACGGTGACCGCAGAGCTTGGAAGATGCTGAACACACTAAAAACAACATGCTGATGTCTCACCGAATGCAGAAATTATGTTAGAATTGCAACCTAAGTTTGGATGAAGTGACTCAACATGAACTACGGAGCATTTTAGCGATAGCAAGTGAAAACATATAATGGCCAACCCCCCCAAAAAAAGGGACATTCTAGTCACACTTTAAATTGGCACGAAAAGGAAATTCACCTTATCTATTTTCTAAATCTATTGATCTTATTGTGATTAATTCATCACTGCGTATTTTTCATATCATAATTAAGAATCAAAATGTCATAACTCGACCTTTCAGTGAAATGACAGACTTCTCCTTAGTGACATATGCCGGACTTTTCCAATCATTTAGTTTGCTTAAACCCTGCCCCTTTCTTACAATTGACTGTAAGCTCAAATTCAGATCTCCCTCGATCCAATCAACAACCGATAAATAGAACCAAGTCTCTTCCTACATTTTTCTTTTTCAATAATCGGTTTCATTCAGATGTGTCACAATACAGAAGAAATTATCTGTTGCTAAGCAAAACATTTCATCAAAAAAAGTTTATACAATATGTATTTATTATATTTAAAGGCACAATTTGTAATTTTCGCCGATAGTAGCTTGATGATGCCTTGATGTCACGGAATCATGGGAGTTGTCTTAATCATATATCATATTCATGGATGAGCTAATGTATTAAAGATTTATTAACGTTACTGTAGTATGAAGCAGGGTGGGGCTGAAAGCAGTTGGAGCAGAACGAAGCTGCTGGAGAGCAGTGGAGCTTTTATTATGCCGCAGACGGCCTCTTCCGCTTCTTCCGGTCATGCGTATATGAGATAACGCAGTGCTGTTTTATCATATTAGATACATTTGTGTGTGTTGAAAGTTATGTTATAATGCTACTCTGTGTGTTTGCTCAGTGGCTACTATGATAACACTTGTTACACACTGCAGTAAGCTAGATCGATATTAGGCATGGTAAAACATGGTACTCGCCGTAAATCATACGAGATTTAAACAATAAGCGTTGAGTTGTGTTGAGTGTTGAGCTATATAACAATGATTAGTTTTCTGTCGATGAATGCATCCAAACAGTTGCTCACCTGTCTAATAAAACACATAATATATTAAAGTGTCTTTGGTGTTTCCATGGTTTCTACAAAATAAAACCGGAAATCGAGGGTAACGCGTATGACACGGCCCGTGTCCTGGTTAAAACTGCTTATTTCTCTGGATTTAAACATTCTTGGAAACATTTGGGATAATGTAAGTACACAAGTCAACAAAATATATAACATTGTCCTAGTGGTTTTTGGATATTTGAATCCAAAAATCATACACATTGTGCCTTTAAACACATATATTATAGAATCTAATAGTTCTAAAGATAAACCCTTGTGACATAAACAAACAATATAGATGGAAGAGAGAAACCGAGAGGGCAGAAGAGGCAGTGAGGGGCAGCTTAGGATGAGAGTTTGATTGATTAAGTGATCCTGGGACAGTGAACCATCTCTGCTGTTTGGGTGGTTGCTGGGGGGCTGACTTATATGGAAAAGTCTTGGATATGCTGAGAATCCTCTAGAGAGCAGTTAAACATCGGCCTCTGACCTTACAAAGATGTTACAGTACCAGACGAAAGGGTTTTAGCAGCAGTGACGTCAGCTCGAGCAAGACTGTTTTTTCAGCTGAGCATTGTTGGCAGAAAGATGGAGACTCTCTTAAACACTCTTAAATGGCGAGTTCAGTATTTGCTTCTTCAAAGCTGAGGAGACTTGAAGGGATAGTTCACTCAAAAGTGAAAATTCAGTCCTTTATTTACCCTCATGTTGTTCTAAACCTTTATGACTATGTTTCTCCCATGGAACATAAAAAGAAGATATTAGGCAGAATGACAGCCTTTCACTGAGACTGACACCTCCTTTTTCTCAAGTCATGAAGGTTTGGAATGAGTAAATGATGACAGTTGAGTAAATGATAACAGAATAATTTTTGGGTAAACCATCTCTTTAGTGGAGATCTCAGTTATGTGTGATGTAGGCCTATTGTACAAATAAACTTCACAACATCATAATGTGCAGTATTAAAAAAATTGATATTTTTGAGAGCTGCTGAAGATTTAATTTAACAGCAATGTTAAATTACTAGTGTTTTTAAAATAAGTGTTGAAAATACAAATAGGAGAAATTAGCTTGAACAATTAAATATCCAATGTCAAAGGATAAGAATAAATAAATAATTAAAATAATCTCTAATATTGACCAATAACCAATATGGTACTGATACATGCATCTCTAGAGCCTCCAAAACCGCTAATGCCAACTCTTGAGCCATCATCATCCACGTCATAATCACAACCCTCCTACGCTGTTTAAATTTTCTTTTCAAAAGGAATACAGAAGTGCATAAATAGATAAATAAAAGAAAAAAGGGTCACAGTCCCACAGTGGTGGAGAGATAGCAGTCAAGGCCGCATACCGGACAAGCCCCCTGGGGCAAAGAGACAGGATCGTTATATAGTCGATCTCCAGAGAGCTCAGCCTGGGACCGTTCTCATGGCTACCACCATACAACATCATGGACGTCAATAAAAAACACGGAAATAAGACTCTCCACTCTTCCAGTGTGTACAAACAACAGCTTTTAAGTGCTTTTAAGTGGGCTTTCTATAAACAGTACTAAAGCTAAAAGGCCCATTCAGTTTTCTGCTAGCCGAGATGAAGCTAAAAGAGGACTATCAGTCAATAAAGCACATACGATCTTATCCATCCGTCACTTTTCTACTCTGAGACTACCCGACAGAGGGAGGCATTACTATCTATACTGACATACAAAAACAAACAATAATTCACAGGCTTCCCTGCCTGGTTCCCATGCCTCTGCTGTAGGACCGGGACCGGAAAGGCCCGGGAGAGAAAGTGAGACAGCAAGTCATACCATAAATGTGTAATAAAACAAAACAAACTGGGAAGCTGGCAAAAAAAACCCCAAAAAACAGGAAAGACAGGGCTTACAGTGAAGCAAAAGGCAGCACATTGATCTTTTCCAAAGTGTGAAAATGGGACACATCAATAGGATAGAGCAAAGAGGCAGTGTGAGCGCCACAGTGCTGCTCGCTCGTGGTCCCTCATGACTGACTGCTACAGCAATCGATTGGTGGGAGGAAAGCTAGGGTGAAATTCCAGCTTCACACACGGCACACTGGGGGTTCACCGCACCGCCTGCCAGAGGAAGCTTCCTATTGAGCCTTACTTAGACCTAAAAACACTGAATCTACACACAACGACTGACATTTACAGACTATGAGCAGACCAACGGTGTACAAGCAATTCTGTGCCTGGCTGAATGAAGAAAAAAACTATTCAGCTTTATATCAATCACTAACTGGGGTTTTCAAACTTCAAAAAGGACACAAAAGCACTATCATAAAAGTGGTCCATATGAATCTCATATTCTAAGTCTTCTGAAGTCATACAACAGCCTTATGAGAAACAGACTGAAATTTAAAAATCTAGACATCCACCCTTAGCTCTCCTGGAGTGTTCTTGAGAGAAGTAGTGATGTCCGATTTATGAATGAATGATTCTTTTGAGCAGGATCTTTTCACTGAATTAGTTGAACCAGTTCACAAAACCGGTCTGTGGTGCATTTCTGGGACAACAACATTTCCTGAAACCGTAGAAACATCCGTCGCTCGAACAACATTGGTTCAACACTATAGAACTGTTATTGCAGTCATGCAGGTGGTGGAGTAATAACTTCATAATTTCTCTTTTTGTGTTCAACTGAAAAAAAGTCATAAATATTTAGAAAGACGTAGATGAGGAAATGACTACTGACCATTTGTTTAATTATGCATATTTAAATACTGCTTCCTTTGAAAAGCTCCTTCAGCAAAGGAATTATTAAAGATAAACAAGTCTGACCTCTGCAGGGAAATAAAGGTTTAGAACAATCCATTCATGAGCGATGGGAGAATGTCCATTCAACACTCAAAAAAGGATGTTGATGTTTACAGGAAAAGCTTAACCTCTAGCCTTGAAGAGAAGAGGATCTCTTCTTTACACACCATCTGAGTAAACAACTATTTAAAACAGTCAAGTAGTGGATTATATAGTCCATTAGTGAGAAGAGAGCATTGATTCATAGAGATTACACAAGTTCAATGCTCAATAGAAATTTCCTGCAGTGCACATAATGCTAAGTGATGGGTTTATTGGCACCTTCATCATATATGGCACACAGATGAATATCCATTTCCTAACTAAATGGAAGCTGGGCAATTTCAAGCCTTGTGTGAATTTTATTACGCAGATTAGGTACCTGGCAATAAAAACACAACAGCAGAGACATACTCTATCATTTTTCACATTTTCATAGCAATTCCCGCTTCACATGAGCTTTGATTAGAAGCTAAATGGTTGTACCGCCAGTGTTCGGAGGTTTTTTGTGCATTTTGCACATGTTGTAGTTTTGCAAGACCAGTCAACACAGAGAACGGAGCCATTTCTCTCCAAGCATTAGAGAGGTAGGTAATCGAAAAAGGACTGAAACGGAGCGATTAGATCCTGTTACTTTGCTTTTGACCTTCGGCCAAGGAAACACCAAAATGAGCTGTTGTTTTTGCAACTAAGCCAAAAGCTTATTCAGTGTTACTTATTTAAATCACAGCTCGGCATCCAATCAGATTGCTTGTCATTTTTTTCAGATCAGTGCTTTTTATCAGGGGAATGTTCTGGTCGCCATTCTAGCAGAAGGTATTTCCTCATATCAAAACCTGATCTCAGAACATTTTGGCAGCTATGGTAGGGAGCTGGGAGGAAAAACAAGTGTCCTAAAATACTCCAAAACATGATCTGTGGCTAATCTCATTAATCACATGTGTCTTTCATCCAAAACAATTGAAAAAAGCCTGCATTGTCCAAACATCGCCCTGTCCGTGGCCACAGTGGTGAACAATGTGCATTTGTAATAACTAACAGATCGTTTCAACCCAGTTGTGATACTGACCTGTAATCTGTAAAGGAAAACACTGATCTTAGTGTGTCTGGAGTACTAAAAAAGTTCTGCTTCTTGAAATTATTCCAACTTCTACAGAAAAGGATAAGTAATAAGAAATACAAGCATTGGAGAAGCTAGAAGCTTTTCATAGTCTGTGAGCTCAACATGTGGATTCGGATGATAATTGTAAAACTGCATAAATACAGCTCTTCTGTTCATTACTTGAAATGTAGGAGCTGCAGTCGTGTAGATTTGTGAGCAAAAGACACAGGAAACAATTGAATCCTGTTGGGAAGGAATAAATGGAAGAGAAAGTGCAGTCGGAGAGGGGAAAGTAAATGTCTCTGGAGAGGTGCAGGCAAAAGATCAGACTCGCCAGACAATCGCGACTCCCCTTGGAGTCCAAAATTTCACTTATTCTTTTGTTTATTGTTTGGAGGCGGTATGGAGGCTACCAGTCACTGCTCTCTAATGCCAGAGATATGCCAGAAAGTATTTATTGGATATACAGCCAAGTAAAAACTGATTTTAACATTTAACACCCTTGTCTTCGCACCAAAGCACAGATGATAGGAAACATCATTAAAAATTTTTTTCCAAATGCTCAGTGATGCTTCTCCTTAATCACAATTAATGTGTAACTTCAGAGTTAGAGTAAACTCTAAATAATAAAATATTAAAACTCATCAAAATGTACATAAAATGAAGTGAAAGTGTTTTTATTGAGATTAAAATGTAATAATAAAAAAATTTGGTAACACTTAGGGTCCAATTTTCACTATTAACTACTTGCTTATTAGCATGCACATTACTGGGATATTGGCTGTTTATTAGTATTTATAGAGCACATATTAATGCCTTATTCTGGATAACCATATTCTACATCCTACCCAATACCTAAACTTAACAACTACCTTACTAACTGTTAATAAACAGTAATTAGGAGTTTATTGAGGCAAAAGTCATAGTTAACAGTGAGAATTGGACCCTAATCTAAAGTGACCAAAATGTTAAATTAAAAAACAATTAAAATATATCTCTAATGCTTACAGTTCTTGTTACCTGCATTAAAAGTCAACATGGAATCAATATTAACCCTATTTATAAAAAAATAAAAACTATCATCAAAATGTAAAATATTGCTCTTCTTATGAAACTAGTTTTGTTTTCTGATGACATCACCTAGGCCATGCAGGCTATTGGACAATAATAAACAACCAGATATCTATCCAGGCATTGTTTTATGATATGTAATGCCCACTTTTCACAATCTAATCAAATACGAATAGATAAAATCAAGTCATTTCCTAACTTTTTTTCCACGCTGAATTCCTATTTCACTGGGATATGTCACATTACAGTTCAAGTGCAATGTGTTGCAAGCGGCAACTCTTGCTGCCTTTAAAAAGCCAGAATTGAAGACTCTCAAACCTTGACAGAATGTCCACCTCTAAATGTCCTCCCTCTTGAAAGAAACATTAGCGGCACTGAATAGAGTAAACAAACCTAACACTTAAAGAAACAATCTTTTACTGCCCTCAGCAAACTCGCACAGGGGTTTGACTCGTCCTACACAAGCAATCAAACGGTGAAAGTATAGAGATGAACCAAGGAAGAAGCATAAAGAAAGGAGGAGACGCTGTCCCACTTTCATAAGCCTGTGATAAATAGTGCTGTCGCTTCACTTTTGCTGAATGCAGAAATTCCCAACATCTGCGGGTGGCTGAGAATCGTAGGGTAGCCGGGGCTCACCGGCTTGTGCATACATCTTCCCTGATGGTGGTGTATGTCAGGGCTCATGAAAGCAAAGTGTGAAGATCCCCGATCCCAGCGGCCTACTTAGTGCACCAAAGTGTTTCTGCATACATACTCCATTATATCAGACAGAAATAGCTCACACAGGACAGCCAACATATTTCTTAATTATTAAAAAAATAATTAAACGTGACCAAAGGACCCTAGACAACAACGCACCAAGGAAAAGCACAATAATAAATGACATTAAACAAGATGCACAGCTTCCCTGAGTATACAGTAATTCTTTATTTATACAGATGAATTATACAAGAAGAGGCACTGCTGGTGTAGAAAAGCTCTCTTGTGGCAAGATAGATACTGTGCATTCAGCGAGATGGGAGGGTTTAAGAAACTTTAAATGAAACGGGCAGATGGTGTAAACATTCAGACCATTCGGAGCTTTCAGGGACACAAGATGGAGACGTGGTATAAACTCTAAACATAAAAGTCAAACACACTGTCAGTGCTCCCTTTGTGTTGCTGTCACTTGCACACACTAACATACACAGACGTTCCTCTGCTAGATAAGAATGCTAGAGTTTTGGCCCCGGGCTAAAAACACCAGCTTTTCCCCTCAGAATGACAAAGCTGAGAACTGCTGAGACGGATTTCTATGGATACCCCTTTCTATAATAAAAATAAAAAAGCAATTTTGACTTGCAACTTTATCCCCTGGTTTCACAGACAAGGCTTAAGCTAGTCCTAGACTAAAATGCATGTTTGAGCCATTTTAACTGAAAGAAACTTGCACTGACATATTTTAAAATACAGTGCATCCGGAAAGTATTCACAGTGCTTCATTTTTTCCACATTTTGTTATGTTACAGCCCCAAAATGGATTAAATTCATGATTTTTTTTCCTCAATTCTACAAACAATACCCCATAATGACAACATGAAAGAAGTTTGTTTGAAATCTTTGCAAATTTATTAAAAATAAAAAAACGGAAAAGAAAAAAAAAAAAAAAAAAAAAAAAATCACATGTACATACAGTGGGGAGAACAAGTATTTGATACACTGCCGATTTTGCAGGTTTGCCCACTTACAAAGCATGTAGAAGTCTGTAATTTTTATCATAGGTACACTTCAACTGTGAGAGACGGAATCTAAAACAAAAATCCAGAAAATCACATTGTATGATTTTTAAGTAATTAATTTGCATTTTATTGCATGACATAAGTATTTGATACATCAGAAAAGCAGAACTTAATATTTGGTACAGAAACCTTTGTTTGCAATTACAGAGATCATACGTTTCCTGTAGTTCTTGACCAGGTTTGCACACACTGCAGCAGGGATTTTGGCCCACTCCTCCATACAGACCTTCTCCAGATCCTTCAGGTTTCGGGGCTGTCGCTGGGCAATACGGACTTTCAGCTCCCTCCAAAGATTTTCTATTGGGTTCAGGTCTGGAGACTGGCTAGGCCACTCCAGGACCTTGAGATGCTTCTTACGGAGCCACTCCTTAGTTGCCCTGGCTGTGTGTTTCGGGTCGTTGTCATGCTGGAAGACCCAGCCACGACCCATCTTCAAATGCTCTTACTGAGGGAAGGAGGTTGTTTGCCAAGATCTCGCGATACATGGCCCCATCCATCCTCCCCTCAATACGGTGCAGTCGTCCTGTCCCCTTTGCAGAAAAGCATCCCCAAAGAATGATGTTTCCACCTCCATGCTTCACGGTTGGGATGGTGTTCTTGGGGTTGTACTCATCCTTCTTCTTCCTCCAAACACAGCGAGTGGAGTTTAGACCAAAAAGCTCTATTTTTGTCTCATCAGACCACATGACCTTCTCCCATTCCTCCTCTGGATCATCCAGATGGTCATTGGCAAACTTCAGACGGGCCTGGACATGCGCTGACTTGAGCAGGGGGACCTTGCGTGTGCTGCAGGATTTTAATCCATATCGGCGTAGTGTGTTAGTAATGGTTTTCTTTGAGACTGTGGTCCCAGCTCTCTTCAGGTCATTGACCAGGTCCTGCCATGTAGTTCTGGGCTGATCCCTCACCTTCCTCATGATCATTGATGCCCCACGAGGTGAGATCTTGCATGGTGCCCCAGACCGAGGGAGATTGACCGTCATCTTGAACTTCTTCCATTTTCTAATAATTGCGCCAATAGTTGTTTCCTTCTCACCAAGCTGCTTGCCTATTGTCCTGTAGCCCATCCCAGCCTTGTGCAGGTCTACAATTTTATCCCTGATGTCCTTACACAGCTCTCTGGTCTTGGCTATTGTGGAGAGGTTGGAGTCTGTTTGATTGAGTGTGTGGACAGGTGTCTTTTATACAGGTAACGAGTTTAAACAGGTGCAGTTAATACAGGTAATGAGTGGAGAACAGGAGGGCTTCTTTAAGAAAAACTAACAGGTCTGTGAGAACTGGAATTCTTACTGGTTGGTAGGTGATCAAATACTTATGTCATGCAATAAAATGCAAATTAATTATTTAAAAATCATACAATGTGATTTTCTGGATTTTTGTTTTAGATTCCATCTCTCACAGTTTAAGTGTACCTATGATAAAAATTACAGACTTCTACATGCTTTGTTAGTAGGAAAACCTGCAAAATCGGCAGTGTATCAAATACTTGTTCTCCCCACTGTAAGTATTCACAACCTTTGCTCGATACTTAGTTGAAGCACCTTTGGCACCAATTACAGCCTCAAGTCTTTTTGAGTATGATGCTACAAGCTTGGCACACATATTTTTGGGCAGTTTCTCCCATTCTTCTTTGCAGCAAGCTCCATCAGGTTGGATGGGGAGCGTCAGTGCACAGTCATTTTCAGATCTCTCCAGAGATGTTCAATCAGGTTCAAGTCTGGGCTCTGGCTGGGCCACTCAAGGACATTCACAGAGTTGTCCCATAGTCACTCCTTTGTTATCTTGGCTGTGTGCTTAGGGTCGTTGTCCTGTTGGAAGAAGAACCTTCGCCCCAGTCTGAGGTCCAGAGCGCTCTGGAGCAGGATGTCTCTGTACATTGCTGCATTCATCTTTCCCTCGATCCTGACTAGTCTCCCAGTTCCTGCCGCTGAAAAACATCCCCACAGCATGATGCTGCCACCACCATGCTTCACTGTAGGGATGGTATTGGCCAGGTGATGAGCGGTGCCTGGTTTCCTCCTGACATGAGCTTGCCATTCAGGCCAAAGAGTTCAATCTTTGTTTCATCAGACCAGAGAATTTTGTTTCTCGCGGTCTGAGAGTCCTTCAGGTCCCTTTTGGCAAACTCCAGGCGGCCTTTTAGAGTGGCTTCCTCTGGCCACTCTACCATACAGGCCTGATTGGTGGGGTGCTGCAGAGATGGTTGTTCTTCTGGAAGGTTCTCCTTTCTCCACAGAGAAACGCTGGAGCTCTGTCAGAGTGACCATCGGGTTCTTGGTCACCTCCCTGACTAAGGCCCTCCTCCCCCGAATCGCTCAGTTTGGCCGGGCGGCCAGCTCTAGGAAGAGTCCTGGTGGTTCCAAACTTCTTTCATTTACGGATGGAGGCCACTGTGCTCATTGGGACCTTCAATGCTGCAGAAATTTTTCTGTACCCTTCCCCAGATCTGTGCCTCGATACAATCCTGTCTAGGAGGTCTACAGACAATTCCTTGGACTTCATGGCTTGGTTTGTGCTCTGACATGCACTGTTAATTGTGGGACCTTATCAAGACAGGTGTGTGCCTTTCCAAATCATCTCCAATCAACTGAATTTACCACAGGTGGACTCCAATCAAGTTGTAGAAACATCTCAAGGATGATCAGTGGAAACAATATGCGCCTGAGCTCAATTTTGAGTGTCATAGCAAAGGCTGTGAATACTTATGTACATGTGATTTTTTTTTTTTTTAATAAATTAAAAAATTATGAATTTAATCCATTTTGGAATAAGGCAGCAACATAACAAAATGTGGAAAAAGTGAAGCACTGTGAATACTTTCCGGATGCACTGTATGTCAGTGTCATTGTTTTGTCTCAAGATGCACACCAGTAATGTTTTTTTCTAAGGCACGTTCATAAAAGCTCCTTAAATGTCCTAATTTAACTAAGGCCTAATCCTGGCTTAATCTAAACTCTGTCTGTGAAAACAGGCCTATATTTCATAACTGTGACTTATTTAAAGTGTCAATTAGGTAAAAAAAGTTGCAATTGCGAGATATAAAGCCAAATTGTGAGAGATAAAGAAGGCGGGATAAACTGTCACTCACATGAGATCAGAGCAATAGCAAACGATAACGATCCAAACAATTCCCAACGGACAGTGAAGTCCAGCCCATTTTTTTTTTTTTCAAGAAGCCATTTTACCCGTATATACACGTCACCATAGGAAGAAAAGACTATCGGAACTTCCATGTCATGCTGACTTTAAGGTGGAATGACCAGCAGATTTCAGACAGTACTCTCTGTGAACAGAATAACATACCATCACATTTCTATGAGGTTATGACTTTTGAGCCATTGAAATTTTAACAGAATCCGAAAACAAGCCATTCATAAAATTCAACAAATAGCTGGCCTCAAGTATGTTTATTAAATATTTTGGTTACTTTGATTATCTTTTCAGCTACCAATACGATTGCAGTTCTCTTAGTTTCATTGAACACATTTTATGTCCATTTAACACATTTACCATTTTACCATCTGCATAATTCAACAAATTTGCAAAAAAAATAAATAAAAATAAATAAATAAATAAATAAATAATATATATATATATATATATATATATATATATATATATATATATATATATATATATATATATATATATATATATATATATATATATATATGTATGTATGTATGTATGTATGTATGCATGCATGTATGTGTGTGTGTATATTTATTTATTTATTTAATTAATTAATTAATTTTATTTTTTTATTTTTTTTTTGGCATCTGAGCTTACTTACAGCTTTTGAAGAGATAAATTCTTTGCTAAAAAAAGAAAGGGGAAAGAGCACATCCGCGGCATGATCCCGCATACATTACCAACTGACAATGAGAAGTGCTTGTTGTTTTAAACCTGTTCAATCTATTTTGAGTCGATTATCCATGCAAATTACTATAGGAAACTGCTGTGCATTTATTCATCCTAACGTGTATCTCCTCCAGAGTGCTTTAATCTTTTCTTCCTCAGAGTGAAATTTATGCTGAGGCATCTGCTGCCACAACCTTTCTTGTCACTCCTCCCATTCAATAAATGGGAGTGAGAAACCTACAAACACGCAAAGCTTCTCATCTTCTATTGCACTAGGGTTCTGGCACATTTAACTGTGAGTACACACTCATCGATGAGAACTAAATTCTCTCATGCATCATGGGCCTGCAAAAACATTACATGATGTTGCAACAAGTTAATAAATGTCTTTGGGAGCATGAATAGCAGTGTGCTGGTTCTTTTTATTTTACCTGCAAAAACCTTACACACTAGTTTAGGCTCTTAGAGCTGCACGATTCTGGATACGATTCACGATTCTTGTTTTTGTTTCAAACTGATCACAATTCTCCCATGATTCTAAACAGACAAACAAAATAACATGTAATTTACCAGAGGTTCTGACAAATGTTAATTGCTGCAGTCTATTTAAAATGTTTAATGAATCTGATTTGAAAATTGGTTTGAATGAATGATTCAATGACTCACTCATTAAAACTTCACTTAATTTCAATCCTGGATGAATCAGCATTTTTTGAAAAAAATCTTGAATGAATGATTCAATGACAAATTTTTTAAATGTCACCTGGTGGAGTAGTGATGTAATCAATACAATCATTATCTGAAGCGCCATGTTTCTTTCAAAATGTGATTTACTCTATTTTGATTGCTTCTGTAGTGTTTATAGCCAAAATATAAACATTTATCCCAGTTCTTCTGTGATAATATGCATATTTGTAGCACAGAAATAACGATACTGGATCACTCCGTGTCAAATCAACCAAATTTCGGAAACTTCCCCGGCTCAAATTTTTGATTTTGTTAATATTTTTTCTTCTGTAGAAAGACATAAATAGGGATGAAAGCCAAAATATTAGATGCCATAGATGTATATTTACTGAGTAACCCACTGTTTTTTGACAAAAGGATTAAGATCTCCATATCTCTGGGACTGAACCATCGAGGGCCTTTAAAATGGAGATACCAAAAGAAAAGTTTGTTAGAATCAGAATCTAAAAGGATATTAAGATATCTTTAATACTCCTTGAGTTACAGGCATACACCTGAGACAAAAAAAACACAAGAACTACTTTTTTCCCCATTTTTGAACTTTTACCGTTGGCATATAATGCAACAAAGATTGCTAAAGTCAACAGATTTACTAATAGACCTACCAATCTCTGTGTAAAAATAAAATAATGATGCTGCCATCTTTCTAAAGTCATTTTTACCCCCCTGTAATTTTGGCTCCAAATCTGAAAATTGTCATTTTGACCCCCTCTACAAAACAACAGATTACTCAATAAATATACATTTGTGACATTTAATATTTTGGCTTTCATAACCATTTATGTTTGTCTTGTGTTTGAGATCACAACCTTTTAACGATTAATCGTGCAGCTCTAGGCTCTCTCCATCAAAAACATATACGCTTTTTTACGGGAGAAGGAAACCCTAACTTCACGTGGACACATGCACCTGACTTCCTGTCAGACTGGATAATAGTGCTTTGAGGTGTGTCTGTGAGGCATTGTCTTCACCTGTCATCATCTCACAGTCTCATAGGTCACATTAGCACCTGTCCGTGCTCTCAGACTTCCTTGCAGTCTATCTGCCTTAACGTGTCACAAAAGAAAAAGGAAGCCAAAGACAAGTGCGCCATTCATTGGGAAAAGCCATTCTGCATAGATCTCAAAGTAGAGATACACAGCATCAATTTCAGTCCATGACTTTTCTCAAGGTTTAAAAATGAATGAGAGCGAAGTAAATGGGAGAGCTTCTGAAAAGAAGTCAACCTTTTCTATTTCAGTTTATTATGCACAGGTCCTCTTGAGTGTTCGAGAGATATTGGGATTGTAACTGTAGCTAAAGACCCTTTCTCATGAGTCACGTCAGCGTCCCACAATCATGGAACTCTGAATGAAGTGTCATCTACAGGCACTCAAAGTTCCAAAAGTTTCCAGTTTAGCTTTTGACCTTGATCTTTCAAAGTACATCCCAAAAATGCCAGGTAATTTGACAATATCTTTGCAGTGGCAAGTCCAACTTTGCACCCAAGTTGTAATTTTCACATAATTTCGCCTCAGTCTTCTAGTGTACAAATCAACAGAAATTTTCATAAACTGTAAATATAACTGCTCAAAAGTTTGGGGTTGGAAAGAAGTCTCTTATTCTCACCAAGACTGCATTTATTTGATCAAAAATACAGTAAAAACAGTACTATTGTGAATATTACTACAATTTAAAAGAACTGATTTATATTTTAAAATGCAATTTATTCATGTGATAACAAAGCTGAATTTTAAGAAGCAATTACTTCAGTCTTCAGTGTCGCTCGATCCTTCAGAAATCATTCTAATATGCTATATTTCTTATTATTATCAATGTTGAAAACTGTGATGAATAGAAATTTCAAAAGAAAAGCATCTAAAATAGAAATCTTTTGTAACATTGTAAATTTCTTTACTGTCACTTCTGATCAATTTAATCTGTTAATTTAATTGATCTACTGAATGGTAGTATATACAAATACATAAATAAGCATTCAATGGACTGCGTTATTTTTTGACATTTTTTTCACAGCCTTGTAGAGAAATGAAAAAAACGAACAAAGGAAAGGAACAAATCCTTTTGGCTCACCAAAAGTCAAGCAACAAAACAACTGAAACAAAGAACAAGCAGAATACTGTCTAATGTGGGCTTTAAATGCAATAAAAGTCTTGAGAGTGAAACAGTCCAGAGATATATGTGGACGTTATTTGTATGAATTGCTCAAGCCAAAATTCTTTCCTGGTGTTTTGTCAAGCTGAGATTGTCAATAGAGATGTCAGGCTGATTGACAGCACAATGAAAACTAAAGGCATGGGCGGGCTTACACACCTCAACTACACTCCGTGAGGGAAACCATGGCAACCAACACACGGAGGAAAGAAATCATGAAAGGTAGAAAAAAGCAAAGAATGAGGAGCGAGAGAGAGAGGGAAAATAAAACCAGAGGTAAGAAGCGGTTTAAAAAAAATGGAAAATAGATCTCCATGACAACTCTGGCTGGGGAACATAAGAGCATACCACAAGGTTTTAAAAACAAGAGAGAGGAGGTGGAACTGAGGAAATTGAGCAAGAACTGATTGAGAATGATGTTTAGTTAATATACACACAGTATCTATATTGGTCACATGCTTCATGTTGTCACTGACCAACCAGCTAAGCTGTTTTTTAAGTTCAAAATCTATCTATTGTAGTTGTGCGGTCTCAGAGTCTCAGACGGCACACCCATAGAGCGCCCACGGTCTGTTCACCGACTACCTCGTGCATATTGCACAAAACTGAAAAGCACTTGTGAAAATTGCAAGCTCCAATCAGACTGCCCTACTACAACACTACTTCAAGGAGTCTGGGTGCATAGGTTTTAATCAGGCTGTCAGGAAACAAAATTATGTTTAGAAAGTTACTGCGCTGATATTATGCAGGCTCCTACCTATCATTTTGGTCCACTAACTGATTTTTGTAACTTTTTTTTTTCAAAAAGATGCAATTTATCAATCATAAAGACCAACATTGCAATATTTCTTCTAGGTGTCCTTTGCTGTATGCAGCCTGACCAGTCAGAGTGGCTTAAATCATACAGTATACTGGTAGGGAAAGAGAAAGAAAAGAGATAAAGAGGGAAGAGTGGGAATTCTAGGCAGCTGATGCATAGTAATTGGCCGCCGTTCAGGAGGACATTCTCCTCTGAAAGCTGGGATCTTTCGTGAGCACTTATCATTACATAAATGACTTCCCATCAGGTCAGATGAGCTCACGGTCAGAGTGGGGGTAGATCTGGAGATCAGGAGCTTATAAAATAATAAAATAAAATAACAAATATAAAAAAATATATATATATAATTAAAAAATAAATAATAAAAACACATTTAAAGTAAATAAAATTACATTTAAAATTAAAAAACGAGTTTAAATCCCTCCTCTATACCTCCACCCTGCTAAAAAAAAAATGTATTAAAAAATGTAAACACCATATGCCTAATGCAATGTCTAAAGAAGCTGCCAAGTGCACAATCTATGCCCTGCTCATTGTGTGTCCAGATCTCCTAAAGGGAACTGGCTGTTAGCTAAATAATTCACAGGCGTGCTTTGTATACAAGCATTTGTTTTCCACTGCTTTTCAGCAAGTAATTAACTGTGCACTGTCAACCATCATTTACAAAAGATGCTACTAAAGTGGAGATAGGTGATATGATTATCGTTTACCATGATTTTGCCCACGACTATTAGGAGTAGTTCTCCAATGAGCCATCATTATTTTGGAAAGCCCACGCTGCTAACCACTAAACAAAATGAGCAGAGCAATTAAACAGTGGTAATGAATGCTAAAGAGAATATGATTTATTTAGCAAGGCATCCTAAACTCTACACACTTGAAAAGCTGCTCAGCCATCCATTTGTCTTTGTGGGATTTATATGGCTGGAGAAGGAGTGTGTCACATGGGCTGAATCTGAATTGCAGATCTCTTTTATGTGCATGGCATGCTGGAACCTTCTTGTACTGTGAGGCATGTGAGGTAGGGCTGCTACAACTAATTGATAAAATTGATCATGAAAATAATGGACAACTAATTCCGTGATCAATTGTACCCTCCATTCATTATTCCCTACATTACTCCATTAATATAGTCCACTCAATAAGTGAATGAAAATTTTGACACTAAGTGCGTCGGAAGTGTTCTTCTGGTCTTCTGGCGAATCACAGAATTTAATTTGGTGAAACGCTTATAGTAAATGGGTATTCTATAGTGGCTAGCCGCATACATCAGCTGTACCAAAGCCACTTGAAGGCAAGTCTGCAACCTTAGCCGAAACCACATAACGCCTGCTAACACTGCGGTACACAGGGAAGAAGACAAGAGGCCATTTTTTAATGGATGTCAATGAAGGAGAGGCTTCACTATGCTAAATGAACCGCTTTTGTAAGGAAATAGCATTTTATGCATTTAATGAATTTAATGAATTGACAGCTCATTGGCTAATCTTCAACATGCTTGCTTTTTAACACATCAAGGCTGTAATGTGATTGGTTATCAAGGCACGCGTGATCCAAGTTAGCCGTTATGCTTTTTCAAATGATAGAGCCACGGACCCTTGTATCTCCCAATAATAAGACCATCTCTGGTTGTACACTCATTATGAACGTACTAAATGAGTGCACTCGATAATGTCCACTATGGTTTTGGACATCAGAACAAATGTCTATCCCCTCAAATAGTGAGCTATAAAAAGTTGCTGCCTTAAATTTTTTAAGTACAATCAACTTGGATGTTTAAGTCATTTCAACTTAAATTACATTAAACTGACTTAAAAAATTTGTTGAATCTTGTATAACTTACAAACAAAAAAGTTGGCTTAAAGGGGTCATGAACTGCGTTGTTTTATGATGTTTCCTGGGGTGCACTTATAATGTTAGAATGCTTTTTACATCAAAAATTGTCATAATTTATAAATAAAAGGCACTTTTCCTACCCTGATTTTAGCCCTCTGGTTTGAACGCTCTGTTTTAAGGGGCGTGTCTGCTGTGAGACTTCAGTGTAAACGCCCACTGCTGTGATTGGCTAACGCCTTTCCATTTGAAATAGCTAAGTATTACTCTCTCTTTTAGCGCGTTTTTACTATTACAGCTCTCATGGTTAACTAATCGTGAAAAGTGTTGCATTACATTTAGATCTATGGCATTATATTCAGATCGTGGCATGAAAGGTTGCAGAGATGAACACTGTAGCCGATCACAGACATGCTGAGCTCATGAAAGCAGTGATCTTGTCATTGCAACTCAGTTTCTGTACACTAACGAATGCTTTCATCTTCACTAACAGTGCAAACGTGATATAGTTAAGAGATTCGTTGAATAAAACGGGAGTCACTGATAAACGCGTCACTGATAAACTCTCGCCATTTGATTGACAGCTCCAGCACGCGCTGCTCCAACGATCGCTTTCTTTATAGAATTTAATCACCGTTAAATAACAGATTATTTTCATCCTACTAAGAGAAACAACGCAAGTTGACGTTTAGTCACTGGTTTGATTTACTGACACACAGACAAAGAACATCTGACTGTACATGAATAATTACATTTCAGATCAGGCATTAGAATTAAGTTACATTAGAACACAGTTACTTACATGTTGCATTACTGTCAAGCCCAGGCACTGCACAATATTTTGTAATCCTCAACGGCATGTTTATTGCTTGGTAGCTCGATCTGGTTTAACACCACATAGGCCTATGTTACTTTTAGCCTACCTATTCTATTGCATGTCATGCGTGAATCGGTGGGCGGGGCTAAACAGGCAGTGATGAAGTAGGCGTTGATCTTCTTCTGCAGAGGCGGTGCTTGACACCCTTTGACGTCATAGATTCCCACTTTGAAAAACCTGTCGTTTGCTGGGCCTGGTGTCAATAAAAGCTTTTATTGGACTAACAAGGAAGTTTTCAGTTCTGAAACTTACAGGATATTCTTATAGTATGGTGACCTCTTATATGTCAAAAGCTCAAGGAAAATTTGATTTCTCAGTTCATGACCCCTTTAACTTATTTTGATGAGTTAATGCAATATAAAAACATATGTTGGCATAACTTATTGATCATATAATTTTTCACAGTGTAGGGGGGCGATTTTGGAGCTATCCTTTAGCATTTCCATCCGTTAGCATGAACTTCAAAGCGATTGCATTGACTAAAACAACTTTTTATGCGTGCTCTACAATTATCAATATAAATTAAATATAAACGTTATTATAATTTAAATATACACATATAATGTTATGGAAAGGGCACATTTTTTTCTTTGTTTTCAATCATTCTTCGGTTAGTAAGCCAACAGCTTAGCCCATTAGCTTAGCATAGTGCTAACTGGTTATAAAAGGCACTTTTGGTTTGATAGAACAAGATGATCATGACAACAAGCTACATTTTTTTCATCAGGTACTGCAAAAGGCTACCAAAGGCATTATGCATTATGGGCATTCAGGCCTAAATCGGAATAGCATACTGCCATAGTGTTATTTTAGTATTATTTATATACTATTATAGCATTTATTAATACTTTGAATAAGCTTTTATTTTTAGATTTTCAGTTTTAATTTTAGTTTTTACACTTTAGTAATTTTGTAATGTGCCTGTCTTTTTATTAGTTTGTTTTATTTTAATATTTCTATTCAGCTTTTATTTATTTTTATTTCAGTTTTAGGTTTAGTAATTTTAGTAAAACATTTATATCTTTATATGGCAGAAATTGTGAGTAATTTGAGTAGTATGCTATTTGTATATAAAAAGGCAGAATATGTGGTTACTTTTGAATGACCGTCAATGAGGAAACATGCCTTTTTCTAGCATCACAGTGTAATTATAGCATGTACCAGACAAATTATTTGATTACCAAAGTTTGACAAATGATGACATCCCATATTGGGCTGCAACTGATTTTATAATTTCACTTCTTCCTCACCATGTATCGTTACCGATCAGACTGCCGGCATCTCGGCTCTCTTCCAGGTCAGCATATCCACCATGCAGTGAGGACAGCTCCGAGGCGGGAGCCCCCCTGGGGTGTTCCCCGGACACAGACCGCCCGAGTGACTGCACAGCACTCCGATGATTACACTCCTCAGGACAAGATAAATGATGTGGTGTGAGCAAGTCTGAGGCCAAGGCACTCATTTGCTTCCCATGAGACAGAGTGTGTACAACACTCCAAGACTGTGGCCTTTTTCATCTCCTCTGACAGGCTGTTTGCTTGTTTTAAAGTATCAAAGAGCGCTCCCCATACATGCATGATTTAGTGCTCAAAATATTGAAGATGTCACTGTACATCTCAGTAGCTGTAACCTCTGAAGGCCTTGATGTTACGGATGATTCACAAGGACAAGGATGTAAGAGGACACATATCAACTTAATATTATTAGGACAGGTTGGGTTTGATGGCAGTAGTAAAATATGATACCCTCTAAAGGCTCTGTTGTACCTCACCTACCCACCCCACAACACGACTGACACAAATCAAGAGGAACTCATCGAACACACAACCTTTGCCTTTGTTTCAACACACTACCCACTAGACTAGTCACAATACCATCACCTTGTTCCACACTGTCTTCTTCATTATTCACACTCACATCCAATGGACTTTTACTAATTCCTCTGTCACTACTCAAGGGCCTCTTACACTTTCAAACCAAGCAGCCTTCTAAGAATTTGATGACTGGATTTTACCCAGCAAAAATTTGCCAAACACTGGTAAATGTGACCGCACTTTTACATCTCATTCATGGATCCTCTAGTAGTTGATGCACAGCCTTCACAAATAACACCAGGAATGTTATTACTGAATTATTCAATATATCACTGACCTGTCATATATTATTGTTATGAGTTAAAAGGGGGGAAACTGTGGTTGTGTATGTAATATAATATAATATAATATAATATAATAATAAGTAATAATAAATAATAATATTTGAAAATAAGCTAAGGCATTATTTTATTTTGCAGGATGTTTTTTTAATTCTCAGCCAAAGACACACTTTAAAACAGAGTAGGATGACCAGATCTTTCTTTAAGCTATTTGCTTTATGTTGTTTTTGTTAGTTTGTTTTACTGCATTCATGTTCTGTATTCAATACAGTATCTGCTTTTACAGTGAAGGGGGACTTTAGGACCCAGAGGACTCTAGTGTATTGCTGCTTACATTTAAATTAAAAGCAGATTTCTCTTTTTCTTTTTTCTGTCTTTTTGTCTTCTGAGAGAGGGAGGGAGCAAATGGGAGAAGTGGAGGGGGTCTGGAACTGTTTTTGTAGCCACATCTTGTAGGAAATCCTGAACAAAAAATGTTAACAAGAGACACGAAAACCACGAGGTCTGTGTCTCCCCCACTCCCCCTGACTCAGTGTGACAGCAACACGTACACACAAGACAGCTCTATCAGGAAAAACACACACAGGCAATATCTATCCACTGTACCTCCTGCCTAATGTAAAGAACTGAACATTACCGAACACACTCCCCAAGGTCCAAAACAACTCCAGCTAACAAAATTACAACCCCACAATGAATTTCCAATAAAACACAGGGGGGCTAGAAGTGAGGAAAGGGGCGTCGAAAAATCAAACCGTATAAAAGTCATACATTTCGTGGGGGAAGCCTGACTGCGATGCCTAATCTAGGCCAGATTACAGACGGCTTTATTCATTTTCTGCATGCGAGGCCTTAAGGGAAAGATGATTGCTTAAGATATCCTTGAACCAAACGCAACAGATCAGAACCAAAAGAAAAATCGGAACCGAATAAACTATAGAACTTAAGATGAATATTCAATGCGAGTGAAAACAAGCTGTTTTGAAATCCCAACCAAGGACGCTGAACAGCGAGCAGCCTGGTTCTTTGTGACAGCCACACAGAGACAACAGGCCACCTCTGTTTGTGGCCAGTTTGTCTTGTCATAATTGCCAAATCTACAGGACTAACATCCTCCCGTTCGCAGCAGTAAAAGGTTAAAGTTTCCCCTTTCATAGTTCTCCCTCTGTCGCTCGCATTACTGCATGGTGCTGTTCAGGTGATGGCATGACATTCAAACGTAATGTAGTAGCTCCCGAATTCACTCGGCTTATTTGTCGCCAATGTGGACGGCATCACCTACGGCTATTAGGCTATAATGGTTTGGAAGCTTTAAATGTCACTGTGGCTTTTCATCAACTACAGGAAGCAGCAGCAGTGGGGCTGCGAGATACCAAGCCTTCCCTCAGATAAGTTGTCTTATTGTTAGCGACGGCAAGGGCAAGATGGATCCCAATAAAAGCCAATGAAGCTTTACACTGTAATTACTGTACAACACTGGAATTCTGGGAAGGTTTCCCCTGGCTTCCACCCCCTTCACTCACTTTTCAGGTGTTGGCAGCATTACGGCGAGAGAATACTGGGGTGCGCCGCCTGGAAGCCATTTTAATTAAACACGTGCAGGGGATTGCTTGGACAAGTTCAGGACAATAATTATTAGAGCACAACGGGATTCCTTTTAACCAAGTCACATCAGTTTCACTGGACTGGATGGTGTAGGAAAGTGGTTTTTCTTTTCTTTAGTCCTTTTTGGGTCAAATGTGCATTAAACATATAAGCAGATGTTTTTAATCTCTCACAAGGAAGAAATTCAAAATGTGGCCGTAACTACATACCATGCCAGCTTTATATAACAACGCTTTCTGCTTTAAAGAGATATTTATAACCTAAGAGGTTTTATCTCCAGTAAGAAATCTCTTTTTTCTTTGCCCAGACACTGGGTTGAGCATCGTGACTGGGACTGTGATGACACCGGGTGGGTTGAGGGGCCTTAAAGTGTGGCCATGAGGGGAGGACGCTGCTGATAAGTGTGCGGGTCAGTCCTGGGGTCTATCACTGCCACCTGCGACACACCCCTCCAGTCAAGCATGTCCAAAAAAGGGGATTCTCATGGACAGTCAGACATCCCAGACGGGTACAACAAAAGCAATCCGACATGCCTCACCTCCTGACAAGTCACATAGCACAAATTCCCTCACACAAGTAAACATTAGACTGGGTAGTACCTTCTATTTCATCAACTTTTAATGAAAATCCCAATCAGAAACAAGAGGTAGAAATATTTGATTTATAATATTTTTACTGACTTACTGATTTGGTTGCTGTGATTTTGCCAAGTAAGTATATTTTGTTGATCCTGGAACAACACTCCTGTCCAAAACCATAGTTCTAACCCTATCCCTACCCCTAACCTCACCCATAACTAATCCCTAAAATCAGAGGAAAATGATAGGTGAAAAGAATGGTGTAGAAGCCCCTAACCCTTGTTGTAAGCCAATACAGATAAACCAATAGTTATTTTCATGTTATGACCAATGCTAAAATGATTTATATATATATATATATATATATATATATATATATATATATATATATATATAAACAAATTTCTATGTTAAGTGATTTGACAGCACTAATATATAAATTAATTAAATTGTGTGAATTTAAATTAAGTGAATTTAGGCATTAACATTGTAATGTATAGTATGAAAAATGAATATTAGTTTTGAAATTTGAAAAGATTACATATAACAGTGTTATTAAATTATTAGTGGCTTCAGAGATTAACTGCAAGTGAGCATTAGATGACAACAAAGATAATGTAAATGTGAAAATGTGAAATGCACATTTAAAATATTCAAAAAAAAAAAAAAATCTAACATCAACCGATAACTAATACTACCACTATATTGTGCATCCCTAATTTAATTCAAAATACTCCAAAATAGGCATTACTACATGGTTATTTAATGTATAAACAATATTTTTTCATTGAATTTCCGGAAGAAAAAAAAAAAAAAAACATATTATGATGCACAATGCTACATAACATTTCTCATACCGTAATACAAGATTTTTTACATACCACCCACCCCTACAAAACATGTAATGACTAAACCTCTTTAGTGAAAAACACTGAACTGAAGGAACAAGTTCGCCCTCTTGACCAAAAATATTTAAGCCCATGTTGGCTGATATTGTAGGTGTATAACCAAATGTACCTCAAAGCAATAAAGATCACCAGTTTTGTATTTTTTTAATGACAAATGAAGCAACAGAAATAAATATCATGTGCTAGGTTTAGCGTGCAGAGGAAGGGGGATGTGTGAGAGGGAAAGGAAAGGCTAGATCTAACTGGTAATAAGACTAAAGGAAAGTAAACACAAGTGGTAGAGGTAATGAGCTTCAGAGGCCGTATGGGAATTCGGTTAGGTGGGCCAACATACATCTCACCCCTACTTTCCCTAGTTTCCCTCTCTCTCTTTCTCTCTTTCTTTCTCCCTCCCCCACCTCTCCTGCCTCATGCCATTCCCCTCAACTTCTCCAGTCTCCTCCAATTCTCTAATGAGAAAAAGCTGGTAGGAAAATCCTGGACTGATTCCTATATAAACTTACAGACATCTCACGGAACAGCCCAGGGAGAAAGAGAGAGGTAGAGAGAGTGTTGAGAGGTTGAAGATTGGCAGGGGGCGGCCAAGCAAGAACAGTGACAAAAGGTAATATAGAAGAAAAATATATACACACGCTCAAAGGAGAACAAAAAAGACAGAGAGCTTTCCAAGAGTCTGACATTTCGATAATAATGGGTGTTTTTCAAACAACCAATTCAGCTTGATTCATTCGTTCTCCTTTTTTCTAGCATGAATTCAGGTCAAATTTACAGACAATTATGATGAGTAAATATTCCAAATGAAGCAGTCAGATATATTGACTAAGGAGGAAACTGCCCAATAAGAAACCCACCAGGGTAAACAAGTCTATACACGTGCATATTCTTTTTGGGCACATATGCACAAATACCCAATTTTACCATCTACATACCAAGTTAGAGCAATTTTTATAATGCCAAAAGTACTGTTTTTTTTAACCAAATTCAAACTAATTTATTATCAAGACTACTCTAGTAACATCGAAGACTTCTTCTCAGGAAAAAGACAAGAAGGTCTCACATACATTTAATGAATCAAAAATGACAATTTAGCTTATACACTGATCAGGCATAACATTATGACCTAATATTGTGTTGGTCCCCCTTTTGTTGCCAAAACAGCCCTGACCCATTGAGGCATGGACTCCACTAGACCCCTGAAGGTGTGCTGTGGTATCTGGCTCCAAGATGTTAGCAGCAGATCCTTTAAGTCCTATAAGTTGCGGATTTGTTTGTTCAGCACATCCCACAGATGCTTGATTGGATTGAGATCTGGGGAATTTGGAGGCCAAGTCAACACCTCAAACTCATTGTGGTGCTCCTCAAACCATTCCTGAACCATTTTTGCTTTGTGGCAGGGCGCATTATCCTGCTGAAAGAGGCCACAGCCACCAGGGAATACCGTTTCCATGAAAGGGTGTACATGGTCTGCAGCAATGCTTAGGTAGGTAGTACGTGTCAAAGTAACATCCATGCATCAATGAGCCTTGGCCGCCCATGACCCTGTCGCCGGTTCACCACTGTTCCTTCCTTGGACCACTTTTGATAGATACTAACCACTGCAGACCGGGAACACCCCACAAGAGCTGCAGTTTTGGAGATGCTCTGACCCAGTCGTCTAGCCATCACAATTTGGTCCTTGTCAAACTCGCTCAAATCCTTACACTTGCCCATTTTTCCTGCTTCTAACACATCAACTTTGAGGACAAAATGTTCACATGCTGCCTAATATATCCCACCCACTAACAGGTGCTGTGATGAAGATATAATCGGTGTTATTCACGTCACCTCTCAGTGGTCATAATGTTATGCCTGATCGGTGTATAAATGCACATAAAAATAAAAATTTTCGCACACAGCAATGCATTGCTCAGAAATGCACAAACCAAACAAATCATCATTCTAACTTACCACATACAGTAAAATAGAGCAAATCAGTCTGTTTTTCATTTTCAAAGGTTCTGACTTTTCATACAAGGATATATATGAGATCAAATATCTAACTTTATCCTCATATGGAAAGCTAATGTTCAAATATATTTTACAAACAACAAACGGCCTCTTTTGTATAGGCAAACAAAAGTGTTCTATATTGAGGCTATGAGATATAGTACAGCATACAGCACCAGCTGCTCTCAACTGATAGTTAGACATGTAATAGAGGACTAATTTAAAGGACAGACTAGTCTGGCTGTAATTATAACTTCCCTTTTTGTTCAAATAGAGGACTTATAGATGTCTGGCTTTGACAGGACCCTGTAATGAGCCACTGTACATTAATTCACAGACTTGGCATATATGTGATTCAGCCTGAAATGTGTTATGGGGGGAGGCCTTAAAAAAAGAAAAGATGGAATTATGAAATATTGAACACAAAGTAATGACCATTTTCTGCATGGCAAAATTGGCTTTATCCCTCCGGCTTAAGCCGCTTTTTATGTTTATGCTCGGTTTCTGGTTGTCAAATGAAGGAATTGAGGGCTAAATTGTGATTAATTGACAATAGTTAGTGCCATGATTGCCTCCAGAGTCAAAATCTGTCTTCATAAATCAACAGTATGAGCATTTGGCAATAAAAACACCAATTATAGCAGGAGTAACAATGCATAAGAAGCAGAATGCTGCCAAGCCAAGCACATTGGCAATATTATAAAAGTACATAACAGACAGTAGCAGGACGTGCCAGTAACACAAACAGTTTGGAAAAAAATGAGAGAGTAACTCTCAGGATGGGATCGTTTTCTAATGAACAGCATTTTTGCATGCTCTCTTTCACATCCTCAAACATATAGCTGATGTAAATCACATACTTGGCACACAAGCGATGTACATTTTTGACAATATGCAGGAGTTGTTTGGTAACTAATAAGCAGTCTGTTATTCGCTATAGCAGGTGAAAAGGATGCATGCAGCATGTTTTTCACCCGTGTTTCCAGGTCTGGGAGTTCTGGCTGTGCTCAGCGGTAGAGAATAGAGTCACGGTGACACCGTGGAGAGGAATATTACCATAGCGCGGATGACATAATTTAATTTCAAGATCAACACAATCTCATATTTCAAAGCTTTGGTTATATTACAAAAAGAAATTTTAATATCTCATATATGCTGGTCTGTAAAGCTTTCCCTCATTTTTTGCCTGCTCTGTCTGGATGTGCTGGATGCCCAGAGTAACACTTTCTGCTGATTAAATAAGAGCTCACTTCATGTTCTATTCTTTTACAGAAAAATCAAATATGCCAACAACTGTTGCTTGTTTGAAAGAAGGAAGGAAGATAGGAATGAAGGAAACGAAGGAAATCCTATTAATTGCGATGAATTTGATTAATTAATTGACATGCAATTTAAATACAAAAACAATTAATATTATTTGTATAATTGATTTCAACGATGCATCTGTAACAGACTTAGGCCAGTAAGAGCTGTGCGTGTAAACCTCACTCCACTGGCCTCAAGAGGCATGCTAGCGACTGACCTTGGTAGCGCGCCAGCCTCCCACACCGGAGACCGCGTGCGGTTCGAATCCCGCTCGGAGTGGGTTGAGTAGGACCAGTAACATTTGGTGCCATGACCCGGAAGGGAGTGAGGTTTAGGGGGGTGAGTGTAACGGACATAGGCCAGTAAGAGCTGTGCGTGTAAACCTCACTCCACTGGCCTCAAGAGGTGCGCTAGCAATTGACGCTAGAGGCTGTGGTCTTTAGCATCCTTGTTAGCACGCCCACCTCCCACGCCAGAGACCCTGGTTCGAATCCCGCTCTGAGCAGGTCGAGTAAGACCGGTAACATTTGGTGCCATGACCCGGATGGGAGTGAGGTTTAGAGGGGTGAGTGTAATGGACATAGACTAGTAAGAGCTGTGCATGTAAACCTCACTCCCCTGGCCTCAAGAAGCATGCTAGCTAAAGGCTGCGGTATTAGCGTGCCTGCCCGCCTCCTACGCCAGAGACCCCGGTTCTAAGCCCTCTCGGATCGGTAACACATCGATAAAATGACTACTGGTATCATATAATGGATGATATTAACCCAATCTCACTTAACTGTCAACAACTTAATTTTTTATAATATAATTTTCAATTTCTTAAATATTTTACCCAATTGTGTAGCCTACCTTGTTTTGTTGTGCATGCCCTAATTGGGATAAGAGATTTGCACATTTTATGGCTTGTTTCCACCGAGCGGTACGGTTCAGTACAGTACGGTACGCAATTTTTGCCATTTCCATTGTCAGAAGTCGTGAATGGTACGCTAATTCCGAACCATACTGTACCACTTTTCTGGCACCCTTCCGTTGGGGTACCTAGCACAGCAGTCCGGTACTAAAGGGTGGAGCTAGACTCACTGCAGAACGTTAATTGGTTGACAGAGAATTGTCACTTGCACGTGCTTATCGGCTATGTTTTTCCTTGCAGCCTGCAGCCTTGGCTCAAACAAAGTGTGTCTTCTTCTCGTGACAAACAGCTACATGCCGAGAAGCAAGAACAAGATCTGCTGTATGTCCTGCACTGTTGCTTACTGTGTCGCGTTCTTCTTCGCGCGAGAATGACGTTGATCGATATACCACGCCTATCAAGTAAGGGTGCTGCTGCCGGTGGAAACGCAAGCCGGATCAGGGTTTAGCGTCCCGAATCGTACTGAACTGTACTGTACCATACTGCTCAGTGGAAACGTGACCAGCCATTAGTGACCACAGAAGACTGAAAGGCTTTCTTGACTGTTGTCACTGCTTCGCACAATGATAAGCTGGATCAGACAAATTATGATCTTGCATGCACAACGTTTTTTAATAATATTTCATTTTACAAGGTTTTATATATATATATATTTTTTTTTTTTTTTTTTTTTTTTTGTGGAGGTCCTAATATGGATATAGAATTTGCAGTGAGTTCAATTAAATGTCTAGTTATCTGTGAGTTGAAAAATGTAACTAGTTGTGTAAAATAGGCACATCGTAATATTGATATATTGATCACAGGCCCTTGAATCTAATCAAATTGTATTGCGGCATGTTTTGAGGTATTGGAAAATATTGGATCGCTGGCTAAGAGAATCAATGTCCTATCGTATCGTGATGTAACACCCCTAATTATTAAACCTAAAATTGTTACATGTTAGATTGACAGACCTAATAACTGCTATATGATATTCCATTAATACTTATACATCAGAACAGATTAAAATCCGTGCCAGTGATCTGACCGACAGCTACAAAACTGAAATCTCCTCCATGTCCTGAGAAGATGTCTGCTGTCTGCTCAAGCTGAAGGCTGTTAGATGAGCTCTAATGGTGTGGCACAGGAGTTTACTGGGTTTGAGTTCTGTATTAAATTCACAGGAAGACACAAGTGAGAGATGTGAGGCGCTCAAAGCTAAATATGAACCTACCCATGGTATATGTGTTTTACTGTGGTCTTTACTGAAGAAACCACTGATTTTGTCACTGTTTCTTCGGAAGTCCCAAAGCACATACATTATCACACACTTATCTACTGATCTTAGTTTTTAAGGTCTGGAGATGGTCTGAAGACCGAAATAGCTACTGTGGGGTGGGTTTGCAGTGTCATCAAGATAGTGGAGCATGTCGGAGATGGTTAGTAGTGTTTTGGCCATGTGCAGAGAACGTTCTGCAATCTTTAAGTCCATAATGAGGAAGTTCAGTCGGTCTTGGAAGATATGTTATCTTAGATGCCTTGAGGGCACATTGTCTCGTAAATGAGGGAGGTCCTTTTCTTATGCTTTGACAACATGAATAATCTCCCTTTTTCTTCTGGAATTATTTGCATCAATTAAGGCATTCTTTACATTCTTTAGTGCCCTGATGCGTTATATACAGGATACATCTGAATTTTAGAGGCTATTAAATACATGTCTTTGATGTAAACCATGACAAATGTAGCTCAGCTAGAACTGCAACTAAAAATCCAATTAGCAGTTGTTACTGAAAACGCAGAAATGCACGCAGCAGCTTATCAGTGTTTTCAAATGAACAAACTAAAGACTAACCGAAGACTTGGTTTTCCTTCCTAAAGCTGCATCAGTAATCTGAGCATTTAGCTGCACACATAGCATCACTATGGCACATCTTTCGGTCTCTTGTAAACATTGGAATTGGCTTTTTCAAAATTGTCTTCTATTCAACAGTTTAATTTAAGGGAAATTAAATACTCCTTACAGTAATACATACAGTCCTGTACAGAAAGACCACAAAGTTTACATGACTGTTTTTTATATCATGGTGGAAGTGTTTCCAATTTTCTGCAAATTATGACTGCTTTAACATCATCCAGGTCATGGTGAAAAGGGGACTACATCACTATCAGAAAAAATATATATATATAAATAAAAGAAAGTACAAGGTAAGGTAAAAGGTAGACAAAAATATATCTAAATCCACTTAAATTTAGGTACAATGTGAATGCAAAAAGAAAACTGCTTTATTTCTATTAAAAATACCTCTTTCAACTGGTCTAGTTATTTTAAAGAGTACAAGTGTGAACATCCTTGAAGAACAACTATTTATTTTGGCAGTGGAATTTGGAGACCAAAAAATAATTTATTCTGTCTTTTTTTTTTTTTTTTTTGCCACACCCTGCTGAACTTCAATTAGCTGCAGTATAGTGTAATATTGCAGTATGAAAAACATTATATCTGTTGCTTATATTCAAAATGTAAAAAATGTATTAACATTGTACCTGGACTTAAGTGGTTTCAGATCTCTTTTTACTCGCTTTAATTGTGAATTGTCTTTTATCTTTTTTGTATAATTACTTGCAGTGTCAAAGATATTTAGAAAAGCGCAAATTTAAAAACAATACAGTAATGCAGATCTTTGGCTACGTTCAGACTGTCAGTCCAAATTCGATTTTTGTGCATCTCAAATTTAAATCCGATCAGATTTAGCAAGTGTGAACTGCAATAACAACAAAAAAAAATCAATCACATCAAATGCGATTTTTACAAATCCGTTTCAAGCTACATTCATATGTGGTTTGAAATCCTATTCAAAACGCATTTCTGGAAATCCGTTTCAGTCTGATCACTCTGACCTGATGTATGTGACTTTCTCACGCCACGTAGAACATCAGACGTTGTTATAGGAAACATCAGAAGACGCAGTAGTTCAGCGCGGCAACTGCACAATGTCATGTTGTAAATAAGGCAACATCTGTATTGCAAACCCCTCTATGTTGCGGGTGTTGTTGCTGTTTTGGCGTATGCCTACCAACACAACATCATTGCCATAGAAACCAATGCAGATATTCCGGAAAACGAAAGAGCTGCATGGACACACAAATCGGATCTGAACAGTTGCGATACACAATGTGGACGTCATTAATTTTAGATCAGATTTCATTTGGATACACAAATAATCGGATTTGGGCTGACAGTATGAACGTAGCCTTTGAGTGCTCTGTGTTTCAATGCACATTATACTCAGACTTTGAAGCATGCAGCATATGCAGAGTGCAGACTGTATAATATTTAAATCACTTACAAATTCTATAATTAGATATTTATATAATTAAATCAGTTTAATAACTCAACTACACCATATCATTATTTTGATTTCAGTGCAATCAGCTGTGCAGCCCAACTTTCAAAAGTGAACTTTCAAACTTCTGAGTCACACAAACACCCAAACTCTCTCCCTCTCACACACACAAACACAGGCATTATTAAGTACACACATACACAAACTCTTCCAGAATGCCGACGCTACAGATAACATGCTGCAGGTTCCAGAGAAAACCCCATGACGGAGGACAAGTCAAAGGTTCAATAAGCTAGAGTAACACTCAAGGGATCTAAAAAAGATCTAATGAATGACAGGATACAAACACAGAATGATGAATCACAAAGACTGCAGAATAATTCGCTAATGGCAAACAGACGCACAAGGACTTAGAAAACTCCTTCATTACTGGCATATCAATAATACAAAGAGACTTTTTGATGAACTGATTGAGCGATCAACTGATGCACATGCCAAATTGCAAATGAGATTGTCAGACGTTGCAACAAGGACCCATTTGATCTGAAAAAGTATGAAAATGAGCTTGTCCAAAGACTCTCAAACAGTACAAACACTTTAACATGCTTCCAGTGGGAAGAACAGAAGATCGATCTGAGATACTTTACAAACTATTAAAAAACAGTGACCTTTATCTAATGGCTACAGAGATGTATTAAAGGTCATCTATGAAGACTATACATATAAATAAATCTTCCCGCAAATAATGAGTCCCAGAGATTCAAACCCCACTCAACGTCACAACAATGATCTAAGAACAGAAATTACCATACGAGAAATCATTACATGAGATGGCACCTTGAGAGATGAACTGTCTCGACACATAAATCTGCAAGAGTATATATACGGAGGACACTCCCATTGGTGCAAATGTCACTGCGCACTTTGATTTGTTCCTGTACTGTACTGCGCAGTATCACATTTGGCTGCATTATGATCACTTTACTTGACCACCGTTTCAAAGCTATTTAAAATCAAAATAAACAGCCAGACTTTTCATTGATCTCGAATGGACAGTGAACAGACTGTGTGTGCAGCAGTGCAGCAGGATGATTCAAGGAAAGGGAATTCCACATCTATTTCTTGACCACAGTTAATAGGATCCCTTTTGGCTCAGTCTTTTCCTTAGCGCATGAGTGCACTGGACCAACGGGAACTCGGTAAAAAACAGTGGCATTTAAGAATATGGAAATGCGATGGCAAGAGCTGGGTTTATTATCTCTGAGGAATACCAGACCATCAGGCCCGGAGAACCACGAGGCCCACTTCCACCCAGTGGCACTGTGTTTCATAAGCCTGGCTTATTTTTTAGGGATGTGGGCTCATCTAATGGGGGAAGAGCGTGACGAGTTTGAGAAACAAGAATGGGGGAAAGATGAGTGTGTTTGATTGGGCACCCTTTCAGAGCCCACAAGGCTCATCATATTTCCTACTGAAGAAAAACAAAGCATTTGAACCCAGACATCACAATCACGTCCAGCCAGCTCGTTCGATCCAAAAGAGCATTCTTTCCTTCGCCGAGGCTGCTGCGAGTCCGTCGAAAACCAAACAGATCACCTACACCCAGAATCAGTCATACTGCAAGTGCACACCTCTGACTCACACATGCTAACCACATCCCTTCCTCACACGCTCGCAATCAAGTCCGTTTTCTCCTCTTTCTGCGAAACGACTGGCAGCTAAACAGGGAAGCCTCTTAAGATACAAAATGAAATCATCTCGCTGCCGAGGGAATGAGAGCATTAACAACACCCTAAATTAGGACTAGATAGATGTGACTAATCTAAACCACTTGTTAGGCGCTCTTGCTGAAAGCCAAGCAAGGATTGATTGGACTCACTTAAACAATTAACTAATCACAAAGTTAAGAAATCAGGAATATGTTGCTATTAACTTCTTCTCAAATTACTCCTAGAGGGAGATATCCATCTGATCTTCTAGAAAGTAAAAAGCAATAGTGTTTTTGCCTTGCCAAATACAATTTGGGCTGAATTCTAGGCACTGCCAAAACAATTTCATGGCAATTCATAACTATTTTACGGTTTGCCAAAGTGGTGGCTAATTCGTATGAATTCCTACAATCTGCTTACGTCCCATTGGATGGTTAGGTTTAGGGGTGGGCTCAGAGGTGGACCTTCATGCTTACTTTTTTCTAAAAAAAAATTTAACATTTTTTAACTAATCACATTCATACAAAATCTCGTAAAATACTTGCGTTTTCCCATGAGATCGGGTTGGCACTGCCATCTTATAAACTGATAACCAATTCGTAATGTCTTTTTACTATGATTTTGCCTCAAAGAAAGATGTTTAGTAGTAAATTCTGAAGATATAGAGCCAAAGGCACTTTGTGATCACAATTCTTAGCTCTAGAAATTCATGACACCAAGCAAATAACTTAACTGGTGCTAATAAATGAGGTAATGTCAAAATGCCTCAGAGCCATTGGCCAGTTAATGGAGTAAAATGACTTTTCTCAGCTTGTTTGTCATACAAACGCACACAACTGCTTTAAGACAGATATGAGACTGTTGAGGTAACATTCATGCTTGCCAAGTCTCATAAACTCTGATATTCTGCAGGGTCGTGTTGTCTTCCACACCACAAGCGGAATTAAAGCTCTTTAATTTGTAGCTATCAGCACAATGGGGACTTTAAAATATATTTTCTCTTTGTTTGGGAGATGTTTTTTTCGACGATTTAATAATTTCCGAAAAGGACAACATGATAAAGCCAGAATTATTTACTAATATTGTGTCGAATGCGTTGTTTCCAAACTTAAGACAGCACCCGGCGGCGTTCACCGTAGCGCGCCCTACCTGTACAGGTGTATGCCATCCAGGTGAGGCAAAGTGCATTTGAGTTTGAAAGGATATGGATTGCAAACCATTTTCAGACACCAACTCCTTGGACGTGTGGTCTGCTTCAGATAGAAAAACACAACCGGTGCCAAAGACGGATAGGGCAAGGCTTCCCCGCCGCTAGCGGACGCCTCCTCCACCGCTGCTCCGGCTGCGCTCTCTCGCCTTTCGCCTCCATCAGCCTCAAGCTCACTGCGCTCCCCGCCACCGGACAGGTCGTTAAGTCGTATAAAAGTCCTTGGAAGAGAGGAGCTACCCTCTGCTTCCCTCAACTGATGGTCCTCGGAGATATTTCCTCCATCTTCAGCCATCATTCACCCCCTTGAGGAGAGACAATGCATGCATTACTAGCAGTACAATAGAAAAAGAATTCTGATTTTACGCAATTATAAAATGCTGGAAAAAATATATGAAAATATGCATATTGCATGGTAAAAGAGTGTACACGTCCATTTAATGTAACCGACATGATTGTAAATAAAATTATATTGAATAAAATGCACTAAAGATAACTGTATTTTGTATTGATTAATTATTAAGGTCGGTGCATTTGAACAATAGACAATTAATAGGCAATACTTTTGAGACTATTGGAATTTTACAGGGTGGTATTCAGTAATGATTGATGGAACTGTACGGAGGGGGAAAACAATAAGCCACCTAAACAATATGATGTGGTACTTTGGTGTCTTCTCATTAAATCAATAACATCTTATTCAAAAAATAATTTGCATTTTAAATAAACACTGTGACTTACTTTAAAACTTGGCAGTACCTTTTTAATGATTACACACCACATAATGAACACGCAAATGAGCGTGATTATGCTTTAACAATTATTCAGTAAAATATTGTAAATGTTGATTTCTTACCTGTAATTGCTTCTGAAAATATGCCCAAATCGAGCTTACTCATCGCATGATCATTTCTGTTGCAAAAGCAGTCCAAATGATGGTATTGAATAGGATCAGTTGGAGCTCGCAGGCAGTTTCCAGGTGGCAGTTACAGCGCAAGCAGGTTTATGGGCATCTCAGTGACTTGGACATCATGCCTCAAGATATCAACATTGTATTTCGATGACCAACAACCAGATACAAACAAGACAAGTCCTGCAAAACTGCTTCCCAATCCCCAATTGAGCGCTCCGCTCGTTTTCTCCGTGTGCGCACACTTAAAAAGTAATGCAACAATGGTTATAATTCAATGTTTTTTTTGTATTAGAGAACCGCAAGATCTAATGCTCAAAAGTATTTACAACAGTAACAATTATAGATCCTTAGACAATTAGTAAAATCCTTCAGAAATCTTTTCTAAAGGTGCAGGCAGTGATTTTCTGTCTGCATATGAAAAGGAAAACCTTAATCTCGTGCTGAAAGAATGCGCAAGAGAGCTCTCTATGCTGAAGTCTTGTCCATTATTGCGAAAATACACAAGTCTCCAATGATTCTCCCAGTCGGCAAAACGGTCTATAGCACGAATCCGCTCATGCGAACCAATTCACAGCTGGATTCGGATTCAACTTCCAATCCCCGCCCTTTGAAGGCGCGTCCGCCAATCAGAGGCGACGATAACTCAGCATCTCTTTTGATTGCATTAAAGAAATGCCAATCAACACTGTACTACCATGTCTGGTGAAACAGCTGGAACCTCATTGTTTACACTGAACCAATAAAACTAGGAAAAGTTTGGGATTGGACTAAACCCGCTATATGCTTCGGCTATGTTTATTATGCAACCTCATTTTTTGTCAAGGGACAAAAAGAAAAAGACATATTTATGATGAGAACGACCAGTGCAGGGGTTTTCAAACTTACTGACGCCAAGGACCCCTTCCTAAAATGTAGATAGCTGTACATGTGCATGTATAAATACTCGTTTATACAGTATGAGAACAAAAATAAGCTTTTTTAATGATCTCATAATTGTTTCCCAAAACAAAATACTGTAACTAGCTTTTATATTGTTATTGTAATGAAGTCAAAGCAAATTAGTGGAGTACTGTTAGATACATAAACCACAACACACATGTTTTTTATTGAATATAACTTCATGATTTCTGACCAGTCTTTAGAAAGCAAATTTAATAGAATTTAAATTCAAAAATATTTTGTTAAACATATTTAATTAATATTGTGAGTTAACATGTTAACTTTGATGGCCCTAAAAAGTGGCTTTTGTAAAAGTCTCTCAAATTTTCAGCACACCCCCTTGTGGCCCCTTGAGGGCCCCCTACCTGTGATAATTATGAATTTATAGCTTTTAATGTTCTTTCCTAGATTGTTACTTGAAATGGAGACTTTTCGTGCAACCTTTAACACACTTTGCACCACTCTGAACTATATTAAAACACGATTTTGAATGTTCTTCAGTCAAATGTAGCATTTTAAGTCAATTATTACACACAGGCTTACTAAAAACTTCCTAAACTTACTAAAACAATTCGATTACATAAGCATTAATAAGCATTATAGTATTGTATATATATATATATATACACACACACACAGTCAAACCAAAAAATATTCAGACACCAGATATAATTGTTTACTAGTGGGTGCAGGACACTATAGTTCATTTATGTAAGTGACGATAGCAAAATAAAGTAAACTGTGACATTACACCCAAAAAATTCTTCATACAGTGGACTACCAGTAAAATTGATAAAAATTTGGGACCAAAATTATTCAGACACTTTGACCTGACCATGTTTTGCTTAAGTGTTTTTTTCTTTAATTGCTAATGCGACCTTTTACACCACAGACTGAACAAAATTAAGCATTGCTTGGTAACCTAAATTGGTATTATCTAATTGTGTACTTAAATTTAACAGCTTGTTGTATATATATATATATATATATATATATATATACAGTCAAACCTAAATGTATTCATACACCTTTAACATTTTCTCACATTATCACAATTTATTCGTTATAGTTTAGAAAATGGTAATAAAATATGACAAGAACTTAAGAGTTAAACTGTGTCAGAACAAATTCATCTTAATAATGTCAGATAACTTTGATAGAAAGGTATGTAATGGATTACAGTCAACCAATCAGCTGTCAGCTGTTAAGTTTAAGTACACAATTAGATGCATACATGAGTGAGTGAGTGAGTGAGTGAGTGAGTGCGTGCGTGCGTGCGTGCGTGTGTGTGGTTGTTTGGAAATGCTTTTTTTTCTACCAGAGATACGAAGCTCCTCAGTACTTCACAGCTATGGCTGCACATTATGAAACACCTTGTAACACAGAGGTAGAATGTCTTTAATCATGTCTATAAAATATGATTAACTGTAAAAGACCCACTTTCTGCACAGCTCTTGCTGTACTTTACATTGAAACTTTAAAGTGCAATAGCATGTAAGAGTGGGTAAACCCCAAGTTTCTCTTCACTGCCACCTATGGTAAAACAATAAAAACACATCAAGGGACACACACAGAAAAGTAATTGAGCATATACCATATTGATGCAATACAGTTTTGCCAGCTGCAATAGAAATAAGTGATTGGTTGTAAAACATGGTTTAAATGGAAAATAACACAATATGTTTACAGCAAAAACATGACTCTTGTGACAGCAGCAATTACAGAAAATAATTTACAGATAAGGTCTGCTATATTACCACAGAGGCTGAAATATCAATCTCAAGGTGTCTACTGAAACAAAATTATATTAAAACATACATATTGTGTAAAAAATATAATCTAATATAAACTTAAGAATGGCAGTCTGTCAATTCTTTTTCTTTCTTTTTTTTTTTTTTGGATCTAACCTATGTTATCCTCATGCTTCGCATAAACTGTTTACTGAATGAAACATGAATTATAATTTCTATAATGTAGAATATAGCAATAAACTAATTTAAACTGATTGACTGAACATGATAAAAACACTGACACTGAGAACCTGCTGTGACTCATCTTGTGTCTGTGTCTGTAAAAACAGTCAATAATCTTCTTCCCCAACTGATTTTTAAATTAAATTGATTAAACACTTTTTATATATAGATTACACCATAATGACCTGGATTATGCTAAAGTCTTTTTATTGCACTCCATCCAGCAAAGGTAATTATATTGATCAATGAATTACAGCGTTCAGTGTTGGATGTCTGACATACAGTACATATCTGGAATAGGGTATGCAGTTAAGATTATATAATGTTCATGCTATTTTGTTGCTTTTGAATTTATGGTGGTGAAAGCTTTACTCCAGACAATATATTTCTAACCTTTTCACCACTTTTTTTTTATTTTTGAAACCTGCAAAAATATTGCACACATGTTCCTGGATCATCATTGAGGTTCCTTTCTCTGTTGTGATGCTTGCTTCTGCACTGCAGTTTTCATGTACACATTATAATGGCGTTTATTCTTGTCTTAGACCCCGAAATAGCAACAGTATAGGCTAAATGGTGAAATGTCACATGGAACTGTCCGAGCGATGTGGTGTGACTGGCCATATCCTAATTTTCACCCCAGTGCAGTTACGGTCCTGACGTTTAAACAGGTTAGAACAGTATTAGTATGGGTTGGACACGCAAGGCTGTAATTCTAAACTTTAAAATACATTAATTTTTATTTATTTTAACTACAAATTTAAAGTGGTCCTATTATGCTTTTCACTTTTTCAACTTTAGTTAGTGTGTAATGTTGCTTTTTGAGCATAAAAAAAGATCTACAAGATTACAATGCTCAAAGTCCACTCCAAAGAGAGATACTTTATTTAAAGCTGCAGTCCGTAAGTGTGGCCTCTTTGTCGCCATCTCTGTTTGAAACCTGCAATTGCAGTTATTTGCTGAATTATCATCTTTACGTGGGTTGTGCATCGCGCACGGCTCCTCAGCGCCGATGAAGTTTGCGAGGCTGGCTGTCAGTCACCGCACCGGTGTGGATACTGTACTTCGGAATCACAGATTCTACATCTTGGAGTATGACCAAAATAAGAATTTTCACAGGAAAATGTTATCTGAAAAAGTAAGTAACATGTCTGCCACTTTTGTTCTGACCAACTGAGAAAAAAAGGCATTACAATAAATCACGCTACCAACGGTGATTAATTCTAACGATCGCTTAGCTCATATCAAATCAAACCATGCAAATTATTATTGTTGTTATACTTTGTTCTCAAATTGGTAATGTTAACAACATTGATATATCGTGACTATGTGTATTTAGTGTATATTAGCATTACCTTTAGAAGTGTAGATTTCAATTTCTGTACAGTCTAATCTTTTGCTTTTGACTACGGGTGAATGTCCAGTTGTCACTGATAATTGTCGTTTGGACCTTTCTGGATTACAATTCGCCATCAAAATTATAAATTTCATTATTCCAGCTGCTGTGAGAAAACGCTATAAATGATCCACCACCTGCAGCATCCTCACATGCGATATAGCCTACTAGCCAGACTCCTTCTTTATGTATACAGACGTGACGTAATGACACAAAGACAAATGGCGGCATGCTTGAATTTCCCACGGAAAGCTACCAGTACCACTCAAATTATAACCGTTGTGAATTGGGCTAAGGTAAGGAGATCATTTTGAACACTGGCTGGTTATGTACTTGCTCAAAAATTGATTTTGGATCATTTTTAACCAAAAAAAGTTACGGACTGCAGCTTTAACAGAATTCACTTTCCAAGAAATGAAAGCTCTAGCGCAAGTTCTGCCAGGAAGACTCAAATGTTACGTCACTTATTACCTTTAGATCTAACCAATTATGTTCTAATACTTGGAGTATAAATGATCGGTACTCACACATGTCTGAGTTCGCAGATGCTGATGCCAACATTCACCTCCATCCTCCCCACCATCACCAGGATGGTCCCTGCCCATACCTCCCAAGGGGTCGGCTGCGCCCCTGCCTTCATCTTCAGGCAGGAAATGCAGAGTCTGTTACCCTCTGAATGTGAGCTACGGACGGGGCCTACGCCAAAGAACCTCATAATATAATACTTGCTTTCATTCGCTGGTCTGTTATTAATAAATTAATGCATTGTTACGTCATCTTGCCTCCCGAGTCTTTCTGGCAGAACTACAACGAATGACTCGTTTGGACTACAACGTGTTTTTTCCGGGCTTTATGAAGTCACAGTGTTACTCATTTAAATAATCTCCACCCACGGAATACGCAAAAAAAGGGGACTAGGCCTGGTTGAGCTGCTGCTACGTCAAAGAGATGCTGTTTTTTCCACACGTTTCCAAAACTCGTTTTTTTTTACCTTCCTAATACTGATAAACATAGAGTGGTCAAAATTTATTTTAAACACTGTTCCTGAACATTATAATGCCATTTATCTGTGTGCTGCACATTTTATGAAGAACAGCTTCCAGAACCTAAGAGAGTACAATGCACAAAAGCTTCTCCTGAAATGGTGTTGTTGTTGTTTGTGGATCACAACTTGTAAGTATGTCTTATTATTTGTAGCTGCGTTTTCTATTAACAGTTTCAATTTTAAGTTTTATGTTGTTGCTACGATGTAAACAAAGGGCAAAGCTTTGCCTCCACTTGCCTGCTAGCCAACATTAATGTTGATATAGTGTTTACTGTAGCATTTGTAAGACTGTTCACTGCCCCTTAGGAAAATTACCCATGGTTTTGTGATCGATTACTGTTTGTATTATCATAGTTTTCTGACAAGTATCATTATTAAATGGTGTATCCTCTTGTTTCTTAACATTCTTATGTCTGAATCAGGCTTGAATTGGTTTGAAATGTACGCCATCCTTAATATTTACACCTGAACAGATGAAACTCGCAGTTATGGTAAGGGGCATGACATTTCCCGAACACTGACTTCTCCGTTAAGCGGTGCCAATCACAACACACTGTGCCAGCTAACCAATCACAGCACATTTCGTATTTCAGAAGGAGGGGCTTCATCGAAACAGGAACTAATGGCACATTCGAGCCAGACTGGGGAGAGAGGTGCTGTAATAATGTAAAATATGTGAAAAATAAAAATAAAAATATAGTTTTTTTGAACAATCAAGCATGAAAGCATACTCTAGTACACCCCAAAAACAAAATCAAGACTTCGTAAAAGGGCATAATAGGACCCCTTTAAATGAAACTGAAAATATAATAAAAAGGAAATTATAAATTTACACACTTCCAGGATTATTTCAACCAATAATGAAGGACATATGTGCAGTTAAGAGTTAGGCACCTGTGTGGAAAGTAATTGCGTATGCATCCTCTACTTGGGTGCTTCATAGAAACGAGTGAGCGCCATTTAAAACAATCAAAATATAATATGCACTACTGCTCAATATTTAGTTATTGCTTCACATGCATGATATTTTAATTTACAAGCAGGATACACAAGAAGCACGGCTTGGCTTTTGGGGGCCCATGGCGGTTGTCTACTCTTGCGTAATGGTAAGTCTGCCTCTGGCTACAGGGCTATCTAGAATGCTTGATTTTGATTGGACAACGCAGAATTCAGTGGCCAGATAAAGACATAAACCCTCCACCATGGGTGCATCCGAAAACCTAGGCAGCTGACTTGTTGCTTCGCTGCCTTATCAGGCAATGACTTATAAGGCAGCGTTTGCACAAAAGATACCTCACAAAACTGATTTCGGACAGACTTCTGAGGCAGCGTAACAGTTTAATGATCTACAGCAAAATAGCGCAAGCTTAGGTGGTAACTAAGTGAATATTTAATTACTACAGTAGTAATTTCTCGCTAGAAATGACATTGGTCAAAAACTTACTTTTACACACAAACTGACCAGCAGCCGCAACTTTCAGACGCCATCTTTCTTTTTCTAGCTCAACTGTCACTGAATGGAATGCATAGGATTGTGGGAAATGAAAGGCAGCAAAGGATACATCTATGCTGCCTTCAAAAATACATCAGATGAAGGTATCTCAGGAGACAGGAAGTGATGCTAACATTGGATTCGGATGTCATCCTGCCTTGAAATGTGTCCTGGATTTTCCTGTTTTTGAACGCAGCCCATATTTAAAGTTTATGGCCCGCCAACAGGGGAACTTGTGTATCCAAATTATCCGCTACTTCCATGTCACTTGTATCACAATGACTTGCTCTCTCTTGTTTGTTTTTTGTGTAGTGAAATTACCTCAGCAGACTTTATTATTAATATTACTGTATATTGGTGTTGCATTGTTCATCTTGTTGCTAGGTCGATTGATTTGTACATTGTACAATTTTTTTGTGGACACGAATATAATATTGGCTACAGGTAAAAATATGAAATAATTTCCACTCAAATCAATATTTCATATCTGCATATATTTACCAGTTAACCAATCAGGGGTGCATTTCTCATACAACGATGTAACTCGCTGCTTAACTACCACATGCATTGTTGAAGAAATCAACTAGCTGGTCACGATTGTTTCCCGAAACCGCATTGTCGCAAATTTGTCATTCAACCACGTTGGTTAATGATGTCACACAGGTGGTGGAGTAATAACTTCTTTCAATGAATCCATTTGAGATTGAATTAATGCTAAATTTTTGGCATCTAAGGACTAATTCTCATTTTTCTCTGTTATTTTGCTTTATTTCAAGACTCAATCATAGGCTCTTTCTTACTAAAGCATGTACGCACACATGCGCACTCTTCAAAAACGGTGCTTTAAATCTCTTGAGAAACTAAAAGACGCAAATGACATTTGTATATATTCAAAATAAAATATATAGATTGTACTGAATGTCAGCTTGCTTATTTTTCTTAAGATAAAGATTTATTAAGCCCACGTCATGCAAACAAGAAACTATGCTTTTAACCACAGGTCGAGAGTTGTTGATCCAACCACACAATTTTGCGATACTGTTTGCAAATGTTCGTTGGATCTATGGTTTAGGGAAACACTGACTAGTTGAACTATGCTGATAACGACGGAACTTGCAACCATAGTTGGGTAATGATGCGTTCGGGAAACGCTCCCCAGAATGGATGGCCAGCAGGAGTCCTATCAAGGTAGGTGTAAGATGGTTGTCAGACGGAGGCAGGTTTTGACCTCTCTGCTTTTATTTATAAAGCCCAGCTGAGCCCCATTGGAGAGAAGCTCCGTTCCAGTCAAGCAATGAGGAGAGAGGAAAGACAGAGGTCAAAGGTTACAATAACCCAGCCACACACCCAGTTTTCTTCTGCTCATTCCTGTGCTCTCGCTGTCATGGATGGCTCTGCGTTTCTCGTTAGGGTTACCAGTCTCCCCATCTAAATCTCAAATTGCATTCAAAGGAAAAAAACGGATGAGACATGACATTTTTGACAAGGAAAAATAACTCAGTTGACAAGCTACAGGCTAGAGGAATGGCCAAACTGTAAGATTCTGATATAATTAATATTAAATCTAATAGCTATCTGGGGTATATGAAGATGACTATCACTGATTTAATCAATCAATTAATCAATCAGAGATATAAAAAAGTTAAAACTGAACTGAAATTGTTTTCATTTTTTCATGGCCTTGCCAGAGCATATGGTTTATAGATTTGATTCTCTTTTAACCAAATCAAAATATTTGATAATATGGAAAAATTTGTCAAACAAACATATATTCAGTCATTACAATCAAATTATTGTCTTTCTTTTCCATGTGTTTAGAGTGAATTTTGAGAGGCGTATACAAACATTTTCAGACTTATAATGATTTATTAGCTAATATAAAAATTAATTAGTTATCTGATAACTAATTTACATTATAATGTAAAGTATCTTTTGTAATGCATTTTTTAAAACCTTTTTTAACCTATACTAATAATATAGATTCAATAGAGACTGATTGAATAGATCAAGGTGTATTACAATATTTTTGTTCTGCCAGAAAACAGAATTATTTTGATGATATGAAGTAAATAAAAAAATAAATAAACAGATAACAAAAATATATTTTTAAGTAATGTTCATTAAAAAATAGTGATGAGTTTTAGAGACTGACCATAATCTATCTAAGAGCTCATGATAAATTTCTCACCTCACCCCCAGGGGATCATGGCAGAACTTTAGCAAAGTTCCTGGCTCTTCCTGAGGGGAACACAGCACAGCCCAATACAGCCAAGATCTTAATGAAGTCTGGAGGAAACTCAAAGCAAAAGATGAAAGAAACTGCTTTGAGGGCTCTCAGTTCTTCTTTCACTCCTTTCTGTGCCACAAACAAAACTAAAGCCCGTGCCTGTAGCCTAATTAGCACATTTATCATATCAACAGCCATTAAACGCCTTTAATTCTTGAGATTGGAATTTTGATCTTTCCCATTCACATTCCAATTTTATTAAACAAGTAAAAATATATTGTATTTATACAATATAGAAAAAAGAACTGTTTTGGACACATAGGCCTATGTTGACAGAAATGAAGATTGAATAAAGCATCCCAATTGTCTCAGTGCAGGTGCACAGAATAGAATCAATAAATTTCATTTCAGTAACAAAGGAGCATGTGCTGCACATTCTTGCATGTGAACATCAAGGGCAAAGAGAGCACCAGTTTAGAATTAAGAGTGTCTATATTTTTGCTTTGGCATGCACATCGTTTTATTTTATTTATTTATTTTTTATTTTATGTCAGATTTATTTATTTGGTGGTTTTTGTATTTATTTATAGGATAGCAGAGTGTAAGACAGAAAAGTGGGAATAAGAGATTGTGAGTGGTAGACTGGCCGATGCTATCATGTCAAGATTGTGGGTTTGGGGGAAAACATATACAAATATGAATGATAAATATATAATGAATGCAGTGTATGTTATTATTGAATGCCAAGCAGTTCAGCTCTTGCGGCTCTCTCAGGGCGATTGCTTCCTGGAGAGTTACGTGGAGGACTTTTGTGGACTTTGCTCTCAGGTGGATTTTAATGACACTGCTCTAAAGGGCATTTTCCTAAATGGACTTAAAGAGTTTTTGAACTATCTAATGCCCGATAGCAACATCCCAGTGACTCTTGAGGAATATATTGATTATGCACTGTTGCTAAGCAGTTCCTCGCTTACTGTGGGAATTGTGGATTGCCCCAAATTTGTGGCCCCACAATTCCACAATACACACCACGGCCGCCATGCCAGAGCCTCTTCACGTCATTGCTGCCACCCCAGAGTCTCCAGCCATCATGGCCGCCACGCCAGAGTCTCCAGCCGTCATGGCCGCCACGCCAGAGTCTCCAGCCGCCATGGCCGCCATGCCAGAGTCTCCAGCCATCATGGCCGCCACGCCAATGTCTCCAGCCACCATGGCTGCCACTTCAGTTTCGCCTGAAGATTTTTTTTTTGGGGGGGGGGGGACTATATGTACCAAACTCCAGCGGATTCAGAGCTTGGCCCTCCACTGCTCCAAAGACCTGGCCTGCCACTGCTCCATGGTCCAGGTCCGCCAGTGCTCCACGACCCTCTGCGCCATGGTCCAGGCCCAGATCCAGGTTGGTTTTGTTATCACTTTCATGTTTCATGTCTTTTATTTTGAAAATCGTCGTGGTCTTGTTTCCTGGTTTGTCATGTGATTCCCTTGCCCTCATGTGAACCTGTCATGTGCCTGTGTCATGTTCTGATTGGTTGATCGTCTTGATTGTTCACAGGTGTTTCTTGTTAGTCATTAGTCTTGTTGTATAAATAGCCCTCATGTTTCCATTGTATCTTGTCTAGCTTTGTTCGTGTAACCATTGTTGGTGAGCTTATGTTCATGTTTATGTTTCCGTTCACAGTCAAGTCAAGTCAAGTCAAGCCAAGTCTTTGTTTATTTTGTATTTTGTACGTTTATGTTAATAAACATGCACTTGGGTTCTCACTATGCTCGCCTCCAGTGGACATTTATTACAGTTATGATTCCTTAAAATACTACCTCTGTAGGTTTTAGAACAGGATATATATCTATACAGGTTCACTCTCCTTTCAGTCTTGAGCTTTACCTCAGTCACCATCGCGTGACTCCTTGAGCCCAAGCGTGGGGCTGCCTTAATTTAAATCACTCTATGATTTATCAAAGTGGAGTGATAGAAATCAACAGGCAGGAATGTAAATTGGAAGCAGATAAGAGAGTCAGGGCAGGCTGAGCAGATGTTATAGGTACAATATAATCTACATCACTCGCACAGACTCCTCAGCTCTTAGATACATATGTATGATTTGGTGTTACTGCACATAACAGATTAAAGCTTGAACAGTACATCTTTCAGGCCTCCCACCTAGTGCTTTTTAAGATTTTTATTGGTCTGTAGAGTGTGTGAGAATGTATGAGAATATTTATAGTGGCATAAAATGATTGAGCTTTTGAATAAACCTACAATGAAGCAAAGAAGAGGTAATACCAAGTCATATTTGTGTTAAAATTATTTCCATTCCATGTGCATTTTAATGTGGTAAAAGTATTGCAAAAACCATATGTGACCCTGGACCACAAAACCAGTCATAAGGTTCAATTTTCTGAAATTGAGATTTATGCATCGTCTGAAAGCTGAATAAATAAGCTTTCCATTGATGTATGGTTTGTTAGGATAGGACAATATTTGGCCGAGATACAACTATTGGAAATCTGGAATCTGAGGGTGCAAAAAAATCTAAATATTGAGAAAATAGCCTTTAAAGTTGTCCAAATTAAGTCCTTAGCAATGCATATTACTAATAATAATAAATTTTTTATATATTTACGGTAGAATATTTACAAAATATCTTCATGGAACATGATCTTAAAATCAATCATTTTTACCCATACAATGTATTGTTGGCTATTGCCACAAATATACCCGTCCAGGGTCACATATTATACTACTTTTGTTGTGGTTATTTGGGGTTGGTGTTTTTGAGTATTGATGATAGAAAACATATAAAGTTAATGAAATCCAACTTGTTTAAAGTACAGAATGTGAACAATGTATGAGGAGTAGGGGAAAGTGCATAGAAGCCAAAAAAAGACAAAGGATTAACGTTACTTTGTAGTCAACCTCATCATGTAAAGAAAAGACTCACCAGCTGGTGCATTCATGGGGGATCTCTATAGGAGAAGGTGATTATTTCTGCAAAACAAGAGATTAAAAAATAGAAAGAGGTAATCATAATTTAATTGGGTCCAGACTATTATCTTCTGAAATAAAATATTTAGGAGCTACAATTACTTTTTAGTTGACAAATGATACTGTAATCATTCTTATTTTGATGACTCATTCTTATTTATATGATAAACTACTTATTTATCTCTCTCAAACATACTCTTACAAAGGCAGGTACACATAACTGAAAATGACTCACATTTTAGTGAAGGAGCCAGTTGCGATCTCAGTAATGGTTCAGAACAATGAGCCCGATCACACAAAAATGCGTATCAATAATACGAGTGTGCAATGTCGTAGAATGTATACGCCAAAATGAGTTTTGGCGTGTATATGGTACGCAGTTTTTGGCGTTCATATGATACGCACTTTATGGCGTATTATACGCACGAACCTCATGTATACGCCAAAACTCATTTTGGCGTATACATTCCACGACATTGCACACTCGTACTATTGATACGCATTCTCATGTGATCGTGTTGGAACAATTCACTGTGTATTTAGTTGTAAATACAAGACTGGCTGCGTCCGAAAGCGTAGGCAGCTGACTTCATGCCTTGCTGCCTTATCAGACAATGACTTCGCAGGCAGCGTTTGCACAAAAGATACCTCACAAAACTGATTTCGGACAGACTTCTTTGGCAGTACGGTTTAATGATCTACAACAAAATAGAGAGAGCTTTGGTGATAACTAGCGAATATTTAATTACTACAATAGTAATTTCTTGCAGGAAATTACATCAAAAGTGGAAAAGTTGGTCATAAAATTACATTAACACACAAACTGACTACCAACTCCAACTTTCAGATTCATATTTATTTTTAGCTCAATTGTCAAACAACAGAATGCACAGGATAAGGGGATATAATAGGTAGAGAAGGATACATCAGTGCTGCCTTCAAAAATCGATCATATGAAGGAATCTTAATAGACAGGATGTGCCTAGGAATACGTTTTCAGCTTCCAGACGCAGCCGCTTTTTGGTGAATCTTTTTGAGTGATTAATTAATTTGTTCAATCGTACATTCAGGGTCACATGGCACATCTGAAATCGCATGCTGTCTGAGTAGGTACATTTGAATTTGAAGTTACTCCATGACCGTTAAAAAAGTACATTCTATATAGTGTGAATATGGGTAGTATGCAGCCGCGGCTCGTCTGTATGGGCAGGTGGGGCAGAGCCCCACCAAAATATTCATCCAAACATAGACCTCTATATACACTGAATTAATAATAAATTGTCAATGTTTTCAGAACAAATATTTTTCGGATTTTCTAGACTTTTTAAGTCATGAAGTAAGCAGGATATATTAAAATGAAGCGCATGGATTAGACAGTCATGTATTCATGATACTAGGTGGGGCTGCCGGTCTCTGAGCCCTCCTTAGCTCTACAGCACCCCACAAATTTCCAATGTAAATCTGTGGTGAAAAATGGAACTGCAGCACGCTCTCATAGAGAGCCATTGGGGCAGATTTCTGGCTGCCCCACCTATTTTCACGTGACCTCACGTAAACCTCGCTCCAGACCAAGACGATATCAGTCCACTTCAGCTATGTGTCTGCATCAGGTCAGAAACTAGTTGGCATGTCTGTTCTTCTTATGTGGAGTAGTGTATCAAATTAATGAAAGTATAAATCCTTTATTTTAAACATGCTCATGTGAATAGCCTTTATATACAGTAGTTCTGTTATGTTTGTTTTATGTTTGTTCTGAGAATAGACATGACTTTCCTCACTGGAATTCCTACACAACTTGCAATATTCTAAAACAACATCTGAGGCAATAAATACTTCATACTAAGGCAATTCTAAGATGGTATTCTATACGTTAGTCGTGTGTACTAGCTCTGCCAATCATCATTAGAGCACCGCATGCCACCCTCAGGCTGAATAACGCAATGACATTAGAATTCTGCCCAAAGTGAGTCTATGCTCAGCGATTAGAATATAAAGCTTAAAATGTTAATCATAAACTAGCGCTAAGACCCAGAATCTGCCCTACCTAAATTTACGACCAGGAGCCGCTACTGGTAGTATGAATGAAATGTTAATGTCATGTGACCAACTGAAACCAGTTCTACTCAACCTGCTCTGAGCGGGATTCAGTCTCCGGCGTGGGAGTCTGGTGCTCTAACAAGGAGGCTAAAGACTGCAGTCTCTAGCGTCAGTCACTAGAGCGCCTCTTGAGATCAGGGGAGTGTGGTTTACATGCACAGCTCTTACTGGTCTACGACAGTTACACTCACCCCCCTAAACTGGGTCATGGTACCAAATGTAACCAGTCCTACTCAACCCACTCCGAGCGGGATTCAAACCGTGGTATCCGGCGTGGGAAGCGGACACTCTAGCAAGGAGGCTAAAGATTGCAGTCTCTAGCGTCAGTCACTAGAGCGCCTCTTGAAATCAGGGGAGTGTGGTTTACATGCACAGCTCTTACTGGTCTACGACAGTTACACTCACCCTCCTAAACTGGGTCATGGCACCAAATGTAACCAGTCCTACTCAACCCGCTCTGAGCGGGATTCAAACCGTGGTCTTCTGCGTGCGAGGCAGGCACTCTAACAAGGAGGATAAAGAATGCAGTCTCTAGTGTCAGTCACTAGCGCCTCTTGAGATCAGGGGAGCGTGGTTTACACGCACAGCTCTTACTGGCCTACGACAGTTACACTCACCCCCATAAACTGGGTCATGGCACCAAATGTAACTGGTCCTACTGGTCCCGTTCAGAATCGGATTCAAACCGTGGTTTCCGGCGTGGGAGGCGGGCGCTCTAACAAGGAGGCTTAAGACCACAGCCTCTAGCGTCAGTTAGCCTGCAACAATTACACTAGTGTCAGTTGCGTTGCTTCACTGCCCTTCATAGGGTGCTTCTCAATACCCAAAATGATGCTTCCTTGTTTCCTCACTCCTCTGTCCTCCAGCCTGTGGAGAAATGAGCCTGTGACCCAGAAACTGATCAAAGAAAGCCATCTTGAAGGACATCTAAATTCTCTAATTGCACCGTGAGGAATGAGTAAGGGTGTGTCTCACTCAGCTCCCTAGCTCCCGAGCTCATGAATCAGTATATCATGTTCACAAATTCAGGCACTGGTAAGGACAGTAAAGGATGCTGGCTCACTACACACTGGGACACTGAGGACATTTTCTGGCATCTTTTGCATATTTGAACCCTTTCCAGCAGTGACTGTATGATTTTGAGATCCATCTTTTCACATTGAGGACAATTGAGGGACTATTAAACAACTACTAAAAAAGGTTCAAACATTCATTGATGTTCCATAAGGAAACATGATGCATTAAAGAGTTAGTTCACCCAAAAATGAAAATTCTGTAGAATTTGTGCACAATCATCAAAAATATCTTAATTTGTGTTCCGAAGATGAACGAAGGTCTTACGGGTTTGGAACGACATGAGGGTGAGTAATTAATGACAGAATTTTCAGTTTTGGGTGAACTAACCCTTTAAGAGGGTTATTTTGTTATTTTGTCAAGAAAATATATATTTTCTTTTTTTGTTTAAATATATATATTTTTTAAATTTGATTTAGTACTGCCCTTCAGAAGCAACAGAAGATACTTACATGTTTCCTGGAAGACAAATTAAAGATGTCATGAACTGGCTTTTTTTAATTTTTTTTTTATATACTGTTGTCTGAGGTCAACTTATGACGTTCGCATGGTTTTTACATTCAAAAACATCATAATGAATAAGTAATAGGCTATTTTCTATCCTGGTTTTGAGCCTCTCTCCTGGAACGCTCGGTTTTTATGGGCGTGCCGCACTGAAGACTTGGAAGTAAACGCCCACTGCTACAATTGGATAAGCTTTGCATATTTAATGAGCTTCGGCTCCCCCGCAAGTACACGTGAGGGATTGTTTTGAAAGCATGTGGGGAAACGACAACCGGAAAGATTCGCCCAGCTCGCAAAATGTCTTTATCAAACAAACACAATGATTTATCTCTCATCCACCCGCAATTAATTGGAATGTTATTTTTTTATTACTTGGCCCGCCCGATCGGTGGATATAACCGCAAACCGTGCATCAACTAACACACACACAAGCCTCACTGCAGAGTCAGACAAATCAAAGCATGATCAAAACTTCCGCGATTGCATTTTTCCTTCAAATATCAAGTCAAGAGAGAGTGAACAACGCACTTGGTAGCCCATCTGGAAAACACATAGCCCCGGGATGTTGGGCTTTGTGAGCCCTGGCCCATAGGCTACATGTTCCGAGTCTGATCAGTGATCACGAATCGTAGCACAACACCTCAAATAAAGGATTCTCCAGCACTGTGACAGCGTGCCAAGTTATGTTCAGTTAGACACGTACACATAATCAATAGATATCAAACGATTTGTAACAATGCAATACCATCACATATAAAAAAACATTTTTACTCACACAAGTATGTTGCTTCATTCATTCATGTAATCTCATCCTGTCTGTAAATCCAGTCTCTTGTTTACAAACGAATCCATGGTGAAATTAAGGAACAAATGCGCAATGTCCTTTAATATTCATTAAAAATATAGTTCATCCATGCATTCATAATATTGGAATCTGAATGAAGCTTATGCGGCTTGTTTATTGCTTGGAAGTTCGATCCGGTTTAGCTCCAGGTAGGCCTATGTTATTTATCATGTCAGGCACGAGTCGGTGGGCTGGGCTACAGAATCAGGCGTTCTTCTTCTTCTGTTAAGGCGGTGTTTCACCACACTCTGACGTCACAGCCTGGCACATTCTGAGATCTCTCGTTTGCTGGGCCTGGTGTCAATAAAAGCTTTTCTTTGACTAACAAGGAAGTTTTCAGCTCTGAAACTTACAGGATATTCTTATATTATCATGACCTTTTATATATCAAAAGCTCAAGGGAAAGTTGATTTCTCAATTCATGACCCCTTTAAGTACAATTTACCTTGATCTTCAAATTCAAAAAGTTTTCACCCCCGGTGCACCGTGTTTCCTTCTGGAGCATTAGAGCCTTTTTCTTCACAAAAGCAGTATATACTCTTTTTCTCATACTATATAGTTGGAAAGTATATGATTTGGGGCGTAGTGACACTTTGTTTGTTGCTGCTCACAGTAAACTCTGCCGAGCATTCTAGATGGAACTAGCTAAGGACACTATTTAAATATTTAATATACTTATAATATTTTAATGCTTATTTATAAACATAAAGTTTTCCCAATAAATAATTAAAAATTACAATTTATTTAAAAATTGTTCTATAATGCAGCATGTTTTTAAAGCTTTTTTTTTAAAGACGATTTTTGGAAGTGATGATAATAGTTCTGAAGCAAATCTGGAGTCCTGCATTTTTTACCACACACAAGTTTTCTAGGAGTTTCCCCTTAAACATATGTAGGCTACCATATATACACAGATATGCAATAAAACCCCACTACCCTGCTATCAAACCCTCAGAAATAGGCTACAAGCGAAAGATGGTAAATGATTCTGAGAAAGGACGTATTAGGGCAACAGCTTGATCTATGACTTTATCCCTCGCCTTATCACTGAAGGTATATTCTCTCATTGCATGTAAGTTGGTATGAAGGCAGGAATGCAGTGATTCAGTCAGAGGAGATATGGAGAGAGGAAGTGTTGCCAAAAGAAGTGATTTTCTCCCGGAGATCCCTGCATTCGATTAGCCAAGTCATTTCAACCATATCTTCAGATCTTCTCTCAAGGACAAGCCAACACTGGGAAGCTGAAATGTGCATGCATTCTGTTGCACATTGAACAAGCCCGAATGAGTCATATTATTTACCAATGACGATAAGAGAGCCTAGATAAAATTCTTAAAAATAATTTCCTCCATATTTGTACAAAGGGCATCGGCTGGTTTTAATTGCTATGATATAATGTCCAAGCAAGCACATCAGGAAAGAATGCTGGCCACTTTCATAGTGATTCCGTTGAACTAGCATGAGATCATGAAATTGCTTCCAAAGAGTTCTTTCTTGAAATACAGTTTAAGAGGTAGCCATTTTTAGAATAATCAGGAAATCATTCACTTAGAACTAGTCGAAACTATGGAAGCCAATACATCAGAGTAAAATAAATAAACAAATAAATTAATTAAATGATAACTGCGAATTTAGATCTCACAATAGTGACTTTATTCCTCATTATTTTGACTTTAATATGTATACAATGTATAAAGCAGGACTTCATACACTACCTTTCAAAAATTTGGGGTCAGTCATTTTTTATTATAATTATTATTTAGCAAGGATAGATTAAACTGATCAGAAGTGACAGCAAAGTTTTACATGGTTTCCAAAAAATTGCATTTCATCTAAATGTGTTCTTCTGAACTTTCTATTCATCAAAGAATCCTATCACAGTTTCCTCAAAAAGAACAGTACCTATAGAGTAGTATTGTATCCTTCATATCACTGAGGAGTCTTTAGTTTTATCATATTTATAAAAGATACGCTGTACCGATTCTTTCCGAAAACAGCCGAACTCATGGAGGCATGCAGTGGGCGGAGCTAAAGAGTCACGAGCACACACACACACACACACACACACACACACACACACACACACACACACAAAATACATCACGGCATTATCCCTGGATAACTTTCGATTCACAATACGTTCGTGTTGTTGACATTATATGCACTTACGCGCCGATTGCCAACAAAACACAGACATTTGTTGCAGTTTTACTCACCGCCTGTGGTTTTGACTCATGACCGGGAACAAACAAACACACTTGCACAACCCCGTTGCTGCTCTGGAAAAACAAACTGCATCCACTGTTTGCGGATGTTCCTATCTCCCCCACTGGTCTCTTCGGCCCTGCGGTGGATGGGTTCGCAGAGCGCTTCATCACGGCACAAAAGGTGTCCCAAGGTGTGCCAAAACGCTCCAGCTCTGCTTCCTGTGCTTCCAAGTCATAAAAAGAATCAGGGAGGGCGGACATACAGTCCTACTAGTGGCCCCGCTCTGGCAGACCCAGCCTTGGTTCCCCGAGATGATCCAGCTGCTCTCAGCAGCCCCGTGGCCAATTCCCTTGAGGAAAGACCTCCTTTCCCAGGCGAACAGGATGATTTGGCACCCCCGTCCCAAACTATGGGCTCTACATGTGTGGCCCCTCGACAGGAGCTCAAGGGCCTCCCAGCGAGCGTCCTGAGCACTATCAGTGAGGCTAGAGCTCTGTCTACCAGACGCCTCTATGCTCTTAAGTGGTCTGTGTTTTCGAGCTGGTGCTCAGCCAGAAACCAGGACCCGGCCTCGTGTGAGGTATCACCGATACTTTCATTTCTACAAGAGCTGTTGGATGCAGGCCGTACTCCATCCATGCTTAAGGTCTATGTGGCAGCCATCGCCGCTTTTCACGCGCCGGTGGCTGGCCAGTCAGTGGGCAGGAACGACATGATCGTCCGCTTCCTAAAGGGAGCCAGAAGGCTTAACCCCCCACGGCCCCCTACGGTGCCTTCCTGGGACCTATCACTGGTCCTTCGAGCTCTGAAAGGGCCCCCTTTCGAACTGTTGCAAACGGCCGAATTTAAGCCACTCTTGCTAAAAACTGCACTACTGCTAGCCTTAGCATCAGTTAAGCGAGTTGGTGACCTACAAGCGCTTCCTGTCTGGAGTTTGGCCCAGGTGACTCTAAAGTCATCCTCAAATGTCTTCGACGCAATGCGACTGACCGTTCGAAAGGGAACGTACTCGGTTACTGATATAACATCGGTTATGCCATACTCGGAAAAAACTTTCCGAAACTGAAGGAGTGTATTTGGCACAGAAATACTCTGGCATACGTCCAACTCGTTATTTTATTTTGGCCATGTTTAGCATGAGAATCCAACTCTTTAACAGTGTAAATAAGCCAGAATGCATGAAGTGAAGTTATTAAACGTAATTTCGGGAGGAGTACGCCCATCTAATCTTTCAATTAATAACAAGGTATAAAAACCAGCCTCTTACCACTTCCTGTTGTTAGTTTTTCGGCATCCCTCCTCCTCCCCTTCTCCTCCTTTTGTACAATTTTGCCTGTGTTATAGGGGGGCAATCGGAGCTCGAGTAGAATATCCTCTCTGAGCCCCTCTATAGCAGACAGCAAGCCAAATCTGTTTATCATTTACGCTAAGATAATATGAAGGACTTTTCTGTTTTTTGTTTTGTTTTTTACAGATTTTTTTCCTACAGTGTCTTTATATCTAAAAATTATTTAAAATGTTATCTCACTATTGCTTTTTCAGCAGAAGACATAAAAATAAATTTGGTGACACCAGCAGTGCAAAAACTGTACCTTTAACTCTTGTCTTGACGTGTGCAGTCACCCATCCTTGACAACAGTACAGCAGCTGTACCTCATGCAGTTAACCTCCATGACCGTGAGGGTACAGATGGCACTGCCTGTTGACAGTTGCACATCAATATTCTCTCCTAGTTTTGATTAACTCCTCTTTCCCTCTGTCTACATAGGTCCAGAAATGTCAACAAATGTCAAGGAAATGTCAAGGGCTAGTTTTGCCAGGCCACACTTCTGGTCAAGCACTGGCCAGCTCTCTTCATTCCCAAATTTTCGAAGTGTCCTGGGACCTTCGACAACCCCAAGGATGACAGTAACAGAATGAGCTCATCTGAGGTATCAGAATCTCTCTACAAATTAAAGCATCCTAAATGCTTTGGTTAACCTCATCCTATCAGTAAAATACTATAAAGAAAGGCAACATGCTTTCTGCCACATATGTAAATATACTCAGCAGAGATTTTGACACAAGATAAAATGCATATGACCTATTTTGAAAGAAGCTGGTGTAAGCGAGGAATAATTACCCCAGTGAACAGTTCTGGAGAAAATGAGAGAGAGTTTGCTAAATATGACATATATGTGAGTAAGAGGGAAAGGGGGTCATGCTCCACATGTGCCTTCTGGTCATTTGTATCATTAGGGCAGAATATGTAAGAGGAAGGCAGTGACGCTGCATATGAAAGGCACGATTGATTTTCCTGCCGTCTCTGTCTGCCTCAGGTAACTAGGCTAACATGATGAACTAGTCTCTCCATTTTTCCCACTAGCCCCCATTGCTCTAGTTAGCATGAATCCTGCATGCAAGAACATTCTGGTCAAACCCAATAAATCTTACAAGTGTTAGAGATGAGAGATCTTGCCTGGCTATATCTGTGGCTAATTTAATGTGAAGGTTTTCTTACTAAAGTTAATTCTCTGTATATAAAGTGTAATTAATTCATATTATTAATAAATATTTATTTAATAATCAACACATAAATAGGGCCAAGAGGGAGCTACATAGAGTAAACTTGAAATAATTAGAGACATTTGGATCATAAATGTATAACCATTACTGAATGACAAACCTTAATTAAACAGACCCAACAACAACGCTGAGCCCATGGGAACATCACTGATACAGAAAAAAATATTCAAAGTTCAACACATTTTGTGCCAAACTGTGCAAACTATGTGGACATGCTTTGCATATGTAAAGGATGATGGGTATGATACAAAAACCCATTAATATTATCATAATTACATTTTCAGTTATTTGTTAAATCTCATTGTTCTAGTCAAGATACGCCAATATCTGTTTAAATGGACAAAAATATACTACTCTGTCCAATTTTTTAGCTGTTTTAATTATTATAATTTGCGGTCTTTCAATAATAATGTGCAGTTCCTTTGCAGTTTTAACTGAAAGTCCCATAGAAACTTAAGCAAAGAATGTCAAATTTAGACAGGCTCAAAAAAAGTAAATGTTTTTTTTCAGGAAGGATGAATTCAATTGATCAAAAGTGACAGTAAAGACTTTTTAGATTTCTACAAAAAATTATATTTCAAATAAATGCTGTTCATTTCCAGCTTTATGCTAAAACAATAAAAAATCTCAATCTACATACCCCATAATGACAAAGCAAAAACCAGATTTGTGATATTGCAAATTTATTTAAAATAAAAACTGAAATCACATTGACCTAAGTATTCAGACCCTTATCTCAGTACTTAGTTGAAGCACCTTTGGCAGCAATTACAGAGTCAAATCATGGTGTGACGTGACAAGCTTTGCACATTTGGATTTAGGGATTTTCTGCCATTCTTCTCTGCAGATCCTCTCAAGCTCTTGGATGGGGACCAATGGTAAACAGACATTTTCAGGTCTCTCAAGAGATATTTGATTGGATTCCAGTTTGGACTCTGGCTTGGCTACTCATAGGCCACTCATAAGCCACTCTTGTATCATCTTGGCTGTGTGCTTAGGGTGATTGTCCTGTTGGAAGGAGAACCTTCTGTCAAGTCTGAGGTCCTGAGTGCTCTGGACCAGGATATTTCTGTATTTTGTTGTATTCTGTTTTCCTTCCACCCTGACCAATCCGCCAGTTAGGATGGTATTGAACGGGTGATGAGCAGTGCCTGGTATCCTCCAGACATAACTCTTGGAATTGAGGTTAATCAGACCAGAGAATCTTGTTTCTCTCAGACAGCGAGACCTTCAGTTATATATTTGCAATAAATACGTGGTTTCATCTGTCTTCGCCAAGGAGCCATGAAGCCCATATCAGTGGATTATTGCAGTTATGGTTGTCCTATCTTCAGGACAGCTCCTAGCTCCTCCAGATTAACCTTCCAGTTCCTGGTCACCTTTCTTATCAAGGCACTTCTCCACCAATTGCTCAGTTTGGCCGGATGGCCAGCTCTAGAAACAGTCCTGGTTTTTCCAAACTTCTTCCATTTAAGAATTATGGAGGCCACTGTGCTCTTGGCAATCTTCAGTGCAGCAGAAAGTTATTGTAGCCTTCTCCAGATTGGTGCCTTGACACAATCCTGTTTCTAAATTTGACCCAAGCGTGCCGCACAAGTCTTGAAAAGTGATGCCAAAGCGTCTCGATCGCCCCCCAGGGTAGTTGGTCCCAGTATAGGTCATAAAATCAGCCCTCTCTGTGTAATATAATAGGACGTGAGACAAACTAAACAATCAAATTACACTTAAAATAAATTTTTTTCAAAGATGGTTTCTGTCATTTTAGGTAGTTTTTATCAAGCTGAGTTCAAGTGTTGGTTTTATTAAATAAGTTTGGTTTTTGTTAGTTATTTGATGCTATAAAAACAGGAGTGTGACGTCATGATTGACCGCTGAGATTGACAGCTTCTCTGAGCGAAGACTTTTTTCAGAATTTTCGGGAGGAGATTGGAGCTTTAATTTCTACATTTCCATAACTGTTTATTTCACACCAACATAATGAGTTGTTTTGCTCTGATATGCATTTTTAGTTGTTAGACCTTATGTGGCTCTCTTCCCAAATCATGTCCAATCAATTGAATTACAAATTTACTCTATTCAATGTGTAGAAATATCTCAAAGATGATCCCGAGAAATGGGATGATGCACTTGAGCTAAATTTCAAATGTCAAAGCAAAGGGTCTGAATATTTAGGTCAATGGGATATTTCAGTTTTTTCTTTTGAATAAATTTGCAGTTATCACATATCTGTTTTTTTGCTTTGTCATTATGGGGTATGGAAAGTAGATTGATGTGAGAGAAAAAAACTGAGCATTTTATTATGCGGCTGCTACATAACGAATGTGGAAAAAAAAAAAAAAGAATGTGTCTGAAAACTTTCTGAATCTAGCAATACTAATTTACAATGGCACCCATACAATAAAAGCTAAGTGATGCAACATATTTGGGCTCTTATTTTTTTAGTGAATTCTAGGACAGCGTCACCTTGTAGGATTGGATCTTCCTGATCAAGAATACAGACATGTAATAACCGAAACCGATCAGAAACAGAGCCAGGAACAGGGGAGAGAGAACCTTGGCTGCATTTGATTTATGTAATGGTTTTAAACAATGGACAGGAAACAGAGGCAGGCTCTAAACACTGAAGGGATGCAGAGTGAAAGTAGACATCTTTTGGCATGAGCACAGTGACCTCACTTGACCACATCAGCTCCTTCGTGTCTTCCTGTATATTACCCAATTGCGATGCAACAAAAATGACAGACCTCTCCTTCCCCGCCTGCCGCTCTGTGTGTACACTATGAAATGTCACGTCTACCACTGACCGCCGTGGCGCACTGGAGTGAATTTACTGCATGAACGCGGTCCCTTGTGTTTGTGTTCTTCCTCTCTTCCCTGACATTCTTCACTGATGAATATGTATGGCCAGGTCCGTTCCTCAACAACAGTTCGTGCCCTGGGCACTGGGGCAGCGGAGAACACTAAAATCAGATCAATCACTGGCAGTGTCAGTGCTAGACCACATCTACTCGGTCTAGCTGAAAACACTGGAAAGAAGAGAAAGTACATTACATGCTGAAGAATTAGGCTACCAACCAGCTGATGACACACGAAGTCACATTATTGCCGCTATGGTAGCAATTTTCCAATTGGATGACACATGCTGTTGGTCAGGGAGTGAGTACTGTATGTGAGCATGTGGCAGAAGGATGGCTAATTGTCTCCTCTGGGAAGAGCAGAACAGAGCAGAAATGCTCCACTGTGAAGACAGGCCAACTAGCTTTGATGTGCTTGCAAAAAGGGCCTACAAAATTGAAAGAGAAAACAACCAATCAGCCAGCAAGAGGAAAAAAAGAAAGTGGTTTTGGGAAAGACAAATATATTAACTTTAATAAAGGTGAAATTTGTTTTCTGCACACTAAAAGAAATTGGAAAAACAGGTTTCCCAAACAATCACCCCATCTTCCATTGGTCAGATGATTATGTCCTATGCCCAAGTTTATTATCGGTAGTGAAAACGAAAACGATACTAAATGAGAAAGCTAAATGAAATAAAAATAAAAACTTAACTGCAAAAAACTGAAACTAAGGGGCTGTTTACACGACACTGTATTCAACTGAAAAAGGAAAACTTTTTATGCGTTTTTGCCTTTCATTTACATGACAACAGCGGTTTGTGGGCCTGAAAACGCAAACTTTTGAGAACAGGTTTCAAAGTGCAAGTTTTTGAAAAACGGTGACGTCATGCACATTGCGTGTTTAGTCTATACTATCCACCTTTTTCTGAACGCGGAAGTCTTGCCTGACTCATACTCGAATGATGCTTCACATTTCCGGTCTCCGGTGTTTCTAGTCAAATTAGCGTATTTTCCAAGCTGATAATATAATGTTAAACCTGAACCTCGTCGTCAGTCCATTGGTCGTATTTTTTTAACTTCATTGTTGATTCGAATAGCAAACAACTCTTAATGCACGCGCCGCAACAGACTTTTAGGTTGAAATAAAATGCTGCGTGGAGTCAGCCATTCAAAATGCTGCGTGAACTCAACCAATCAGCATGTTCAAGTCCCACCGCCGAAAGTTCCTGAACTTTGAAAAAGCACTACCTCACGAGCAGGGACGTTTTGAGGGGGAAATTTTTACCCAGAACTTCATTTAGACTCTGGTTCCTATGGTCAAAACACACCGAGTACCACCCCAAAGTCCCTAGTTCCTGGAGAAAGTTCCTGCGGTGGAAACGCGGCTATACGGTGGTTTATACAGACATTCTCTTCAGATTCGCTGGTGCACATATCATGTATTTTCCTCCCAAAAAATTCTGTTTATTGCTGTTATGTAGCAGCCAATGACAGCACAGCTTAACCCTGCGCACATATTTATTTTTAGTAATGTTCAAAATGTTTCTGTTTAATCAATTCAGACACTCTTTTTACCCCGTTTTGACAATGTGTTCCTATGGAGACCGGAACAGGACAGCATCTAAACAGAAGTTGGAATTCCTCATGGCAGCGCTCATCGTTTACTTAGGAAAAAGGTGGATAGGCGTGCGTGTTTGGCGTGAGTCAGTTCTGTAAAAGAATGCGTATGTGCGCAGACACGCACAGTCTTCTCCGGTCCAGAGACACGATAGCACAAAGCAGATCATATGCGCGAGTCGGCGCAGACCACAAAACGCATCGGACCCATTTGAAACATCTTTAAATCAGCAACAAGGTTGATTTAAAAAATCTGGCATCGTTACAGACGTGGTGACTTTGAACTGACGTATAGAAAAGCACAATTCATTCTTCAGAATTAACGGTGTATATCAATATTAAGTGACATTGCTAACGGCTGGCCTGGCATGCATAATACAGCGCTTTTAGTCGTTTTTGCAATCGGTGTGAACGTGATCGTTGTCATCGTTGACATCGATAACGTTGTCATCTGTACAAAGAGGAAAAAAAATCTGTTTTTAGTACATCATTGTCGTGTAAACGTTTCATAAAATAAAATTAATTTTTATTAGCCAACTCCAAAAGCAACTGAAATACAAGTCAAGTCACCTTTATTTATATAGCGCTTTATACAATACAGAATGTTTCAAAGCAGCTTTACAGTGATAACAGGAAAATGATTCAATGATGCAAACAGTTCATTTCAGCTGTGCAGCAGCTCTAAAAGAAAATAGTGTCATTGTTCAACTGAAGTCAGTTCAATGTTGATTCAGTTCCATTGTAAAGATCATCAATTATTAAATTAGTTGAATATTAGTTGTCCCCAACTAAGCAAGCCAGAGGTGACAGTAGCAAGGAACCCAAACTCCATCAGGTGACAGAAAGGTGAAAAAAACCTTGGGAGAAACCAGGCTCAGTCAGGGTGCCAGTTCTCCTCTGGCCAACGAACGAACACGGTGTGATTATGATTCAGGCTGCATCACAAGTCAGAAATCCAATTGAGGATCGTTAGCATTCAAATACTTCATCCAGTTCCTTTGGTTTGAAGATCGGACTCATCACACCAGTATGGAGACTAAGCTGGTCATAGGTCTGTGCAGAGGACTTGTCTGGTTCTTGTGGTCTTTGCTGAGGATCTGTGCAGATGGCTGTCGTGTCGATGAGGCCTTCACAGGTGATTGTCTAGTTGACAGGATCTCTACTGACATTCAGGGCTGCCTTCTGGTCGTGTCTAGGTGCAGGTCCACTATCTGATCTGGATACGGACCGGATATGGCTGACTACAGTAACCTCGGGATAAATAGAGAGACTAATATTAGCGTAGATGCCATTCTCCTTACAATGTAACAGCGGGTGTTAAGGGAAGTGTTCCTGGCTCCGGTTGACCTAATTTATGCAGCCTAACAATCCTTTAATAACGGATGTGAATTATTGAAATGTGATAATGTGTTATGTGTATGCCAGGTTAAAGAGGTGTGTTTTTAGTCAAAATTTAAACTGACAGAGTGTATCTGCTTCCCAAACAAGGCTAGGAAGACTGTTCCAGAGTTTGGGTGCTGAATAGGAAAAGGATTTACCGCCTGCAGTTGATTTTGATATTCTAGGTACACTATATTGCCAAAAGTTTTGGGACGCCTGGCTTTACATGCACATAAACTTTAATGACATCCAATTCTTAATCCATAGGGTTTAAAATGGAGTTGGCCCACCCTTTGCAGCTATAACAGCTTCAAATCTTCTGGGAAGGCTTTCTACAAGGTTTAGGAGTGTGTTTATGGGAATTTTTGACCATTCTTCTAGAAGCGCATTTGTGAGGTCAGGCACTGATGTTGGACGAGAAGGCCTGGCTCACAGTCTCCGCTCTAATTCATCCTAAAGGTGTTCTATCGGGTTGAGGTCAGGACCAGTGTGGAGGACCAGTCAAGTTCCTCCACACCAAACTCGCTCATCCATGTCTTTATGGACCTTGCTTTGTGCACTGGTGCGCAGTCATGTTGGAACAGGAAGGGGCCATCCCCAAAATGTCTTGGTATGCTGAAGCTTTAAGAGTTCCTTTCACTGGAACTAAGGGACCAAGCCCAACCCCTGAAAAACAACCCCCTCCGCCAAACCCAGACTCATCCATCGGATTGCCAGACAGAGAAGCATGATTCGTCACTCCAGAGAACACGTTTCCACTGCTCTAGAGTCCACTGGTGGCGTGCTTTACACCACTGCATCCGACACTTTGCATTGCACTTGGTGATGTAAGGCTTGGATGCAGCTGCTCGGCCATGGACACCCATTCCATGAAGCTCTCTACACACTGTTCTTGAGCTAATCTGAAGGCCACACGAAGTTTGGAGGTCTGTAGCTATTGACTCTGCAGAAAGTTGGTGACTTCTGCGCACTGTGCGCCTCAGCATGCGCTGACCCCGCTCTGTGATTTTACGTGGCCTACCACTTCATGGCTGAGTTGCTGTTGTTGTTCCCAATTGCTTCCACTTTGTAATAATACCACTAACAGTTGTCTGCAGAATATTTAGTAGTGAGGAAATTTCACAAATGGATTTATTGCACAGGTGGCAACCTATCACGGTACCACGCTTGAATTCACTGAGCTCCTGAGAGTGACCCATCCTTTTTACAAATGTTTGTAGAAGCAGTCTGCATGCCTAGGTGCTTGATTTTATACACCTGTGGCCATGGAAGTGATTAGAACACCTGAATTCAATATTCTTTTGGCAATATAGTGTATTATCAACTGGCCATAATTTTGAGATTACAATAGACGAGATGGACTATAATGCGTTAAGAGCTCGCTCAAGTACTGAGGAGCTAAGCCATTTAGTGCTTTGTAAGTAATTAGAAAGATTTTAAAATGTATGCAAAATACAATCAAATGGCCACCCTTTTTTATATATTTTTTTTGATACATGGTATATTATAAAACGTTAAACTTTTCCAACCTGGCTGCATTAAATTTGAAAATGCCACTAGATACCAATACCACTAGACCGAGGAATTTAGCGCAAATGATACCAGTTTGCACATTAACTTTGGCAGCCCTAAAATACCAAAATAAATAAGAATTAAACTCAAACATTAAAAAATACAAACACTAATCTAACACTAACATGAAAACTAATAAAAACTTAAAATACTATAGAAATAAAAACTAAATGCAAAACTATATTGACCCTGGTCCTGCCCCAAACTCAAATTATGTGAGCCAACAAATGGCTTACTTATAGTTATGACTATAGTCTCCACATTAGCAAGGGTAGGACATTTCAGCATAGACAAAAAGTTAACTTTGAAAACAGAAACTGATAAAGATTAATTGTCCTCTACTCTTGGATTCCATATAAAGGAAAGTGGCCACTAGGTAGTTTTAAGGCTGAAATACTGAAATCACTGTTAGAAATAATGTGACATTAATGTTGAAAACGCGTTAATCGCTATTGCTCATTTGTACATTTTTGTCCACAATCATTTTATGATGTTGAGGTCATACAATGCAAGTATGTATATTGTTTGTGTGAACGTGTAGTTGCAATCAGCGGCACTGAGGTCCATAATCAATCAACTGTGAGCGGCTGGTTCCTCTCTCTGGGGCAGGTATCCTACCAGCCATCAGCCAATAAACCAAGGACTCACACAGAGCAGAATCAATACACACACTCATACACTCAGCAGCCGAAGAGCGATTCTGATCTGGCCTGATGAGGACTCAGAGCTTAAAGATGCCTGTTTTTAAAAGATGGGATTGCTGGAAACAGATGGACAGGTTGATAAAGAGAGATCATTAACATGAAGTTATGGTTGTCAATAAAAGTATTTGAGATGATGTATTCATTCTTCACACAATGTTGTAAATAGCTTACAGCATGTCTCTCTCTCACACACACACACACACACAAAAAAAAGAAAATCAGAATCTTCAGTCAGTGTTTATTTTTTTCATGCTAAAAAAATGAATATAAATATTAGATATATATTAGAATAATAATAAAACTATTAATATTGGATTTTCTATTTTAAACTATAATATAATTTCATACTTTGTATTTCTAGTAGGTTCTGTCTACCAGGCTGGCTCATAGACTATGGGTATACAGTGAGCCTCATGTGGCCTTGTTACTTAGCTATCTTGTAAAGGTAAGGAGGTTTCGGAGACACTCACAAATCTTATGCAGTAATGATCTCCAAAGGGACTATTCTTTTAGAGTCCTGGCCCTTAAGCTACACGGCAGATATTCTTTCAAAACTGACTTAAACTAGAGAGATCTGTACATGGAGGCCCCTCTAATGTGACAGGAACGGAGGTTCTTGCAACAGGTAGCCTGTCACCAAATAGCTGTAAACAAAATACTGATTGCTGGAGGGACCGCAGTCGCAAATAAAAGATGTCCTACCATGATGTTACCAAACTGAGGTTCCATAGGTCTCTGAAAAAGCAGACACTGTGCTTCCAATGATCTGTTCATCGCCCTGAGCTGGTTGAAGGAATGAGAAAAAATGATAAGACAGACGAAAGCATGGTTGTACAAACTCCTGACAGGACTTGACATAACTGGAACAGAGCCCCCTCTTCACCTTCCTCCTCCGCAAAAAAATCTGCACTCGTCTGCACACAAACACTGGGAAACGTGGCTCCTGGCAAATCTACAAGAGAGGAATTGGCAGCTAAAATCAGCATGCATTGACGGCAGATATGTCTGCACTAGCTAGCTGGGTTGCTTAGCATGGGCAGGGCAGATTTTCTCCTTTTCTTTCACACAAGGAATTGGATTATGGTGGCGTTTTTGCCTTTGTTGTCTACTTCCTAGCATTGGGCTATAATTGTAATCGCAGTGTCACTGCTATACAGCCATCTGTACAATGCAGTGCTCATACTGACAACAAAGGAAGTATTCAGCACACTGAAACCTGAGAAATTTTTCACAATGGACTGGTACTGTAGCTCTGCAGATGGGTTAATTTTGTCTTTCTGTGTCACCCACGGCTGGTAAAGTCGCGTGGGCGGAAGAGGAAGGAGCTGTCGCGGTGAAACAGACGCATCCCTCAACAGCTCTCAAGAAATCCTACCAAGTTAAATAGTGGTGTTCCCTCTCCACAGATCTGAACGTCCTTTATAATTAGACACATTTACTCAGCGTAACTGCAATGGCACATTTTTTTTTTGTGGCACTTCCTCAGTTTGCTTAGCATTAGATGTTTAAACTGCATTGATCCCTGTAAGTCTGCCGGTGTCATGCAAGATCCAATCAACCCGAAGAGACCTATCCTCCTTGGACTCCAATGGAACCTTTTTATGGGTATATTTTTTGTACTATTTTTGCCAGATTAGAAATTATGGATTTACTTTACAATTTATTTCTTCTTAATCACGAAAATATGTTAAGTGCATATTACCCAAGCTAAAAATTAAACATTCCCCTTTGTGTTTGCACGTTAAAACTGGTGCAACTGCGCACAATTAGAAATGGCAATGTTTAATGCACTGTATATTCAAGCTGTCAAACCAAAAAAAGACAAACTTGTTACTGAAAAATAGTTTGCACATAGTGTATATTGTAGCTTACATTATATACACCACCAATCAAAAGTCAGCAATGGGGTCAATAAGTTTGAAAAGGGAACAATACTTTTATTCAACAAGGATGCATTAAGCTGATCAAAAGTGACAGACTTTTACATTACAAAAAAAATCAATTTCAAATAAATGCTGCTCTAAATGCATCAGTTTCCACAAAAATATTAAGCAGCACAACTGTTTTTAACATTCATAATAATAGGAAATGTTTCTTGAGCAGCAAATCAGCATATTAGAATGATTTTTGAAGGATCATGTGACACTTAAGACTGGAGTAATGATTGCTGAAAATTCAGCTTTGCAATCACAGGAATTAATTACATTTTAAAATATATTAAAATAGAAAACAAGTATTTTAAATTTTAATAATATTTCACAATATTACTGTGAAATATTTTTACTGTATTTTTGATCCTTGGTAAGCATAAGAAAATTAAAAAACTTACTGACCCCAAACTTTTTCAAACAATTTTGGAATGTTTTGTTTAGATCGAGTTAAAGGAGTAGTTCACTTCAGAATTAAATTTCCTGATAATTTACCCCCCACGTCATTCAAGATGTTCATGTCTTTCTTTCTTCACTTGAAAAGAAATTAAGGTTTTTGAGGAAAACATTCCAGGATTTTTCTCCATATAGTGGACTTCAATGGGGTACAATGGTTTGAAGGTCCAAACTGCAGTTTCAATGCAGCTTCAAAGGGCTCTACACGACCCCAGCAGAGGAATAAGGATCTTATCTAACAAAACGATTGGTCATTTTCTAAAAAATATAAAAAATTATATACTTTTTAAACACAAATGCTCTTCTTGCTCTGATCTGCGATGTGCCACACATTATGTCATCACGTTGGAAAGGCCACACGTGACGTATGCGAAAGTACTGATCAGGTGTTTACAAAGAGAACGTGCAAAGACTAAGTCAAACGCTCTTCACAAAAAAAAGGTAAAGCAATGATGTTGGACGATTTTGTCCAACGATTTTGTCGAAGTTGAAGGAGAAAATGAGATGGAGTTTTTCGCCTTGCCGCGATACTTCCGCCTACGTCCTTTCCAACGTGATGATCGTGGGATTGTGTAGAGCCCTTTGAAGCTGCACTGAAATTGCAATTTGGACCTTCAAACCGTTGTACCCCATTGAAGTCCACTATATGGAGAAAAATCCTGGAATTTTTTCCTCAAAAACCTTAATTTCTTTTCGACTGAAGAAAGAAAGACATCTTGGATGATGTAGGGGTGAGCAAATTATCAGGAAATTTTAATTCTGAAGTGAACTACTCCTTTAAATGAAAAACTATGATGTGTGAGAATTTTGAGCAGCCTCCAAAATCTGGACGCCATCGATGGACATCGAAAGATGGCAGAGGTACATTTATAGAAAACAATGATTTCGAATTTTTCGGATGCCTGTCACGTCCGGAGTGAGACTTTCATAAGTTTGAGCAGTATGTTAAAGGGATGCACAGATGAACCAGATCACAAAAGGTTACTCAGTGAATATTTATTATATTCCACTACTAGAGTCTGAGCTCTAGCATTCATACATTGTATGTCTCATTCCACTCTAAATCTAGTGTGTTCGGCAGCATGTTGCACTGCATAGAAAGGTTGCAAAGAAACATGCTTGATCATTTAGAAAGCAGGTTGTCAGAGATCAACTGAGCCCATGAGACAAACCTATGAAAGGTTTAGTCTCAGCGTTCCTCCTCACATTACAACGTTATTGTATTTCCATCCCTCAAGACTACTGTCTTGTATGATAGGTATAGAATGAGGCGGAACATCAACTCGGGCATCCCCTAGAGGTTTGCCTTGCCACTGTATAATGCATTACAGTGCATTTCATGGCTGATGGCTGTAGTTTGCTACTGGTGTAATAATCTGAGATATCTAGCGGTCCGACTATGGAAAGATCCCACAGTGATGTTTGTGTGGTGTGACGGCAGCTCTCACTGCAGCAGCAGTCTCCTCAGCTCCTGAGGGCAGGTGACTGGGAGGGCACAGGCGAAGTTCTCACACACATACACAGTGGCTGTGCCGTCCTGCGGAACCAGTGTGGAGAGAATAGGCAGCCTCTGATAAAGGAAACCCTCTGCGTTACCATCTGCCAACATCAGGACCTGAAAAAGAGAAAGAGGGAGGATAAAAAGAGGGGGAAGGGAAAAAAAATAGAGAGAGAGAGAGGAAAAAGTCATAACTGTCATCATGATGTCAGTTAGGTGAGATGGGATATACTTTTACTCTAATGTAAAATGTATGACTCAAAGGGCTCCATATGCTTTCTTGGCTAGTAATAACCCACAATAAAGTACAGGGCAGGGTGATTATAGTGACAGCCCCATCAATGGTTCATTTCTACGGTCTTTGTTTATACCTGGCCTCTCAATTTCCTTGGGTGTTACAGCAACCCAGAGTCAGGCAGCTACTATGGGACGAGATGACCTTGACCTGTCTTTGGTCACATTTACACCTTCAACTCATCAGCATATAAAATATATTATTTCATACCCCTTCAGCTACTAACACAATTTTACACCCCTGCATGTTGCAGCTGGTGACCACTTAATAAACTCAGAAACCCAGACAATGAAACCATAATGTTTGTAATGATCTGAAAACCTGGAAGTCGTAATGTTACAAGAATAAATGTGTAATGTTTTGAAAGTCATACTGTTTTGAGAATGAAGTCATAAAACTAGGAGATTGAAAGTGTGAATAAAGTATAAAGAAATATTTTGAGAGGAGGAAAAGATAATGTTCAGAATAAAGTGTTAGTAGTTTTGAAAATAAAGTAAATGTTTTAAAAATACAGTCATAATGTTATAAAAAAAATGTGAATAAAGTAAATAAATATTTTGAGAGAAAAAGAATGTTAAAAAATAAAGTTTGCTAGTAATGTTTTGAAAATAAGTCATAATTTTCTGAGATTGAAGTTGTAATGTTTTATAATGTTATAAGAATAAAGTAATGAAATTAGGAGACTAAAGGCGTGTGAATAATGTATAAAAAATATAATGATAGTAAAAATATCAATGCTAAGAATAAACTTTGCTAGTACTGTTTAGTCTTATAATTAAGTTGTAATGTTTTAGGAATACAGTTATAATTTTACAAGAATATTGTCATGAAATTAAAACAATACAGGTGTGTGAATAAAGTATAAAGAACTATTTTGATAAGGGAAAACAATGAATATTATGAGAAAAGGCATAATTATCACAACAGGAATAGGAACAGAACCTTCATCAAACCAAGAAATGGATGTGATGGATTTATGTAAATCATACTTTAGGATTTGATTGACCAAATATCTTTAATCTAAGATGCTACAAATATATTTGTTAATTTGGACTGTAACTTTGACACTGATACTTTAATTTCGTAATGTTAAATCAAAAGATTATTCTAAAAAAAAAAGTATTTTCAAAATCTTTGATTCTTTTAATTTGAACTAAAAAGCTATGTGCAATAAAGCGTGTCTTAATAATTCAATTCTATTGATCCATGCAGACTGTAGCATCACACCCCTCCTGCTCCTTCACCTCTCTCAGAGGGGGGAAAGTCTGAAATAACTCAATCAGAGCCATGTCCAGTCAGGGGGGCTGACTGGCACAGCAGCAGGGGAGGACACTGTGGTAGCTACACTGGATTCTTCCTCCTGTAGCAGGGAAGAAAAAACCTTTCACCGAACAATACCACAGCAGTATGGTAGACAGCAAAGAGAGAAAAGCAAGAGGCTGAGCTACCCAGTGGCCAAGAGTTACCGAAGGGAAAAGGATGAAAGAGTAAATCTACTTTTCCTCAGCGAGACGCTTTTACTGCCAAGCCTAAAGCTCAGTGAAATCCAAGAGGAGGGCACAAGAAAGGACTTGTGAATGTGACAGAGGTTAAATCTTAGGACAGCTCTCAAGGCTCAGTTTAGACCCAGCTTTTTGGAGGATATTTCAGGTCTACCAAGAGCCAGACCATTCTCTCTGCCTTCTGGTCTTGACACACTCGGTGTGATTTTTGACAGGCACGGTTAACAACTCAACTCTGGAAAACCTGTCCCGGGACTTCTAAGCACAATATATTGTTACTGTCTGTTTGCGAGGATCTTGCCTTTATTGCATCTCAGGGGCCGAGACAATTCCGAATCATTTCTTTCCCGCTAGCAGGATGGCAAGGCTTTCTGTCATATTTGTCGTGACCTCACACGGGCTGTCTCCAGACTGACTCAAAGAACTATGACAGTCCACTGAGGCAACATATAAAAAAATGACAAGCAGACACAACATAGACTGAAAAGATGCATGGGGCCTGGGGTTAAGCAAAGGCTGGACTTTCTTGCAGTTCATTCGCGAAGTTTAATTCTCAATGTAAAATCTCAACATTTTAGTGCCACATTAAAATAAAAAAATATGATTTAGAGGATAAAGTCAAAGGGCCCTATTTTTAATCTAAGCGCATGGTCTGAAGCGCATGGCGCAGGTGCACTTAGGGCATGTTCGAATCCACTTTTGCTAGTTTAACGACGGAAAAAACGGTCGGCGCGCCAGGTGCATGGTCCAAAAGGGTTGTACCTAGTCTCTTAATGAGCCATGGGTGTGTTTTGGGCGTAACGCGCAATAAACCAATCAGAGTCTCATCTCCCATTCCCTTTAAAAGCCAGTTGCGGTTGCACCATGGCGGATTCGCTATTTACATAGCGGAATATAGACACCCTCAACCTGACGAGTCAGTTTAAATACATGTGTGTATTGCCACGATTGGTTAAATAAGTAGCCAATTTCATTCGCCATCATTACTGCAAATAGGTAATTCTGATACATGCAATGACTATCCATTATGACATGTAGGCATTTTTATCTTTATGTACACAATAATAATCTTTTACATTGTAATCCTTTTATTTTTAATATTTGGCATGTTTGTGTGCTGCTGCACGTCCCTGTGTGTGTAACAAGCAGAGTGTACGCGCATTGTGCACCCGCCTATTAGGGGTGTGAATCGTCACTGGTCTCACGATTCAATTCAATTACGATTATCATGTCAACGACTCGATTCAATTCGATATCATGATGCATCACGATTCATTGCATCCTCAATTATCACTGCTACGTTTTCGTCAATGAATACAAGCAGTAAGATATATGAACTCCCTTTTTATTTTCTCTGCTCCAAAGTACGCTTCCTGAATATAGCAAACATCAAACACAACTTAAGTCTGAACACAGCAGACGACAGGAGCATTTAGAACTAATAAAAACTAATAAATAGGCTACTAAAAGCGCATAAAACTGTCAAGTAGTGTACTTAAGTTACAATAACGCGCACACGCTCTCAAACACACACACGCTCGCAAGCACACGCTCGCACACGCACACGTAGACACACACACACTCGCACTCACACGCTCGTGCACTGTAAATGTTAAAATAGTGGGTGCATTTTTTTATTACTCACTTTTGTGTTTCGATTCCCTACGCCAAGTGCGTATGCGAATGACGTCAGAGAAACGTCAGTAGGCTATAATCGATTATGGTCTATTACTGCATCGATGCAGAATCATCCACGTCCGCATCGCGATGCATTGACGCAACGATTAATTTCAACACCCCTACCACCTATAGGCACATATTACCAACGCGCCCTTTAAATAACAAAAAAAATACTGCTTTGTTGGTCAATGGCGCAGTCATTTTCAGATGCCTCAAAATAGCAACGCGCCAACAATGCGGCTGAACACACCTCGTTTTCAGACTATCCCATGGGCGAACAGATGGGCGCGAGTCCATTTGCTATTTAAACAACGTGGCGCTGGACGTGAAAATGATAACTGCGTCGGGCTGAAACTAGCAAAAAACACTTGCGTGAGCCTGCCGTCGCATTGCGCCGCGTGTATGATAGGGCCCATAATGTTTTGAGAATAATCTCATAATAGACCTTTTACAAGAATAAAGTCAGGAATAGAACAGCAGTGTTAAAAGATTAAAGAGGTAATATTTCAAGAATAAATATAATATCCTAATTTTACGTCTTTATTCTCAAAAATTTACATATTTTTACGAGATACTAAAAATGCTGTCATTGCTTCTCAACGCATTATGGAGGAATAAATTACAGCTAAAAGAGGTCTAATAAATAACATTCGAGTGCCATCGTCCTGAAGTCAATGGGTTTTCTGAGTGGGTTTTTGGTTGAATGCCTGAAATAAGGTGCGTGGACATTTTCATGTTTTATAGTGTGACATAAAATACATCAGTAATACCCCTGTGACTTTTGACATCTTTTCTTTAAAAAGACAGTTGCTAACAAGTGGGTAAATGGGACTACACAGGTTATCGGGGACATTAAATGTCATCATGGCGAACAGGTAATCTCATCTACACACTTTTTCATCCTCGTTGTGTTTATAATTATGCTCTTGCAAACTATTCTAACTCAAACTTTCAGGGAAAATTATTATTATTTTTTTTTTTAAATAAAGACTGAAAGAGTTGTTTAAAGCTTAATGGTGGTGACATTGAAGTCATGCAACTGGGGTGTAGTTCATTTATTACCTACGTTTTTATCTTTTTACTTCTAGCGATTGCATTTAGGCTTTAAAATTCATAAAAGTTGTCTTCCTTTGTGAAGATTATCATGATGAACAATATGTGTATAAATTAAAGAAACAAACTTTTTTTGGTCACAGAGTTTATTTTCTGCAATGACCCAAAAGCCAATGAACAAATCACATTGGCTTTTTGTCGAGGGAACCAGGCTGATGCCAACTTCTGGGTTGGCCTACAAAAATGCATCATTGCTGCAGCACTCTCTACAGAGATTGCACTGTTAAAATTTAGGAAGTGGTTCCCCATCATGCTTTTATGCTGTGTTCCAGACAACTCAGAATAAGTCCACCTCCTTCCTAAAAAAATAGCCATGGGAATGGTGCTTGAGGTTGGATTTCCAACTTAAAGTCTGCATGAAATGTAAATTGCAATCGTGAATTATTCCCTATTGTGATATCATTGTGAAATGGCTTCTCGGACAAGAAAAAATATAGGACGGGATTTGATTTTGTCCATGAGGAATTGATTGGATCTACACTGGAATTGGCTGGAATACACTACAATTGTACAGATTTTTGCCCCGATTCGCAGCCTGGACAAGTCGATGCAAGCTGGCGAAAGTCAGAGCCAATCTATAGATTTTGGGCAGTTGAAGATGACCATTTTCACACAAAATCGCGTATATAATGGGCCATATAACCTCCATGTTTGATATTTTGAGACATGTTTAGAACACATATTGTTTTCATTTGTCATGTGTCTCCCTGCCAGGCACATGTTTGTGTTCCGATTTTAAAAGTTGTGCAGTGTATTCTACACCTTTTCCTAATTTCTGTCTACTGCTCCTGTATATATTATATAGTCTGATGTAGTAGTCTTTTAGATGTATTGCACATGCTATGACAGCAATTGTGAACATTGTTATTTATCTTGTTACCTGACCTCTTGTCTGAGCCCCTATTTTAGCTCATAGTCTCACGTCCTTTGGATTAGTCCGGTAGTGTTTTGGTCTCTCTCTAACTGCTGTCTCTACTGGTGTTGTTTGGATTACATCTCAGCTTCTGTGTTTTGTGCTTTTGCTACAAACCCAAGTTCCGCACATGAATCCATCTCCTACTGCTCTGTTTTCTGATTCACAAATTCCCAGGAGCTAAGCCATGATTCCATCCCAGCTACCATGCACTGATATCCTTCTTCCAGACTGTCAGCTCCTACCTACTCTCACCTAAACACACAAAATCAGGCACAAACACTCAAACACACACAAACGGTTGATTAGTCTGGGGAATTTCATCAGCTTCTACTCCTGGCAGGATGGAGCCTCTCTGGAGAGCTTGAGGCTGTCAGCGCGCACAAGTGGAGCACACAGCCATTAGTCATTTAATTATCTGCCGTAAGTTTATTTCTTGGTTGGAGAAGAATGGAGCATCATGACCTCATTGATTCCAGTGTCTTTGTCTATACCCCTCAAAGGTAAAGGCCACTGTACAGAAGTATGTGTGCAGTGCAAGGTATTTTCAGTGGTTCTGTGACAGATTAAGGGCCAGATTTACTAACAGCTTTCACCAGCACAAACCCTCTTTTGGCATAAAAAAACGACTGTCAGGATTTACTAAAGATACGCAGTGAAAAATTAGTGCTGAAAAGGTGTAGACGGAGTTATTTTTTTGCGGCTGTCCTTATTCCACATGCATTTGCAGGAGTTTTCCTTTTTCCATAATTTATGTGAGGAGTGTTTAAATGAATCATGCAAGGTGGTTTACTAAGGTTTGCGCTAGTCAATTTACTGGTATTTGCGCCATTATTTACCGCCCAAAAAAAGCACGTCTTGAACCAGACGCTTTTGTGCTGCTCTCGGTAAATTGCGTTTATCATTATGTAAATGATCTGGTTGAATCTGTGTTCTTTAATTTGCGCTTCATCAGTAGATCACACACTGAACTTTCTACTCCCATCTGCGCTTTTATGGGATTGCGCTCTTATGCTAATTTGCCCTGTTTAGTAAATCTGGCCCTAAATGATAAAACATCAATGGGAGTTTTTCATATTTTAATTAAACATAAATTGTCACATAATGTTGTGTCTGATCAGCTGAAATATAAAATTTGTTAGATGGAAGTGCCTAAATCTACAAAAGCTTTGCTCTAGATAATTACAGCATATAAAAATAGAAAATATTTTGTCCAAACCAAAACAAAATAAGTGTAAAAGAGGGAGGGTGAAAACTGTTTTCAGTCAGTTAAATTGACTAAATATTGACTAAAAATTAAAGCAAGACACTACATGCAAAAATGTTGGCATCAGTCAATTTTGAGATTTTGGGCTATTTGGCTTTTCATAAAGTGTTGCTTCAAACTAGTGGAAAACATTCAAAATACACTTTTAAGTGTTGTTTTTATTGCACTTTATCTATTTGCATATGTAGATTTCAATTGCAGTAGATACCTTTAAAGGCCGTTTTCTCAAAACAAGTCAGAAATCTCCACTTCAGCAACACTTACATACACCAAACTTAACAGTTTTATTCTATATTCTGAAGGTTTTTACAAAGGGGCTATATAATTCACCTGATTTTATACAACACTTTATTCCCAGAAAAAAAAAAAAATTCTGGCTGTTGACAGTATATTCAGATTTTTGGAGCGATGAAAAGAGAAATCCAAAATCCCCTCTGTAAAAACCTTTAACGCTAATATGTCAACAAAATTAAAAGGAATTTTGAATCTGGCTTAATCCAGTGTTCAGATTTCTATTCTGGAAATGTATGTAAATTAGTGCATATTTAATTAGATAATGTCTCATTTGCATATTTAAATAAAAAATTTCAGAAAACTTGTAATACAAAAAATGTTTGCAATTTTTCATGTAATCAATTAACTGGGGAAATATGGTGATATCTATTAGTTATTTTTTACCCTATTCACCTGGGGTGTCTTGCCTTTAATTAAAAAAAAAATAAAACTGGTGTTGAGAAGATTTAAAAACAAAAATGAGGGTGAAAACAGTTTTTAATTAATGAAACTGGTTATAAAAATAAAATAAAATATTGACAAAATGTAGGATATTTTCATTAAAAAAAAAATTACAAAAAAAAAACCCTGTAACAAAAGTAACACCACCGGTGTGGAAGAGATTATTGATGTCTTCCCGCGGTTGCATCACTCATTAAGCGATTACATGAGACATGATACATTTTGGTAAGTTGTACTGTATATTGTAATATACCTTTTGATGTTCATGCATGTTTTTTATGCTATAACTTGTATTAAAGTGGAAGAAAAGACTCTTCGCTGCCGCTTAAACTGAGGTGCAGTGATCTGTCACTCCACTTTGATTTATAAGAGTCAAAACAGCATTTATTATTTGAATTTTGTGGACAAATGGACAGAATTGAAATATGAGAACTTGTTTCTTATCAGAAATAACACAGCACAAAGCTCTTTGCGATTATTGGATGGCAGACACGCTACAAATAATGTTTTGTGCAGGGAAAACAGCGGACCTGGCAACCCTGGCTTGAACTACGGGTGATTCATAGGGTCAAAGACTGATTTAACATCGCTATTTTTTTAAACTGTTAACAGCATTGTCACGTTAACTTCGACAACCCTAAATTCAACACAAGAGAGATTTTCTTCACACACAGTATGAGTTGCAGTCTGACAAATTTTTCCACCCCTTTTGATTGACAGGCTATAATCTGTTCATGGATAATCATCCGGATCATTGGCTGTTCGGCTGATGGCCGATAGTGAAAAAAAAAATGCTTTTATCGGCTGATACATCGGTGCATCCCTAAAACTTTTTTTAGTCATAGAGTTTAGAATATGGCATGGTGAAACTGTGACAAAACACTGACGGACAGGATTACAAAACCAGAAAAATCTGTAAAAGTGTGGACAATAAGACCTCCTCCAACTTACAACCACAATCAGCAAAGTTACACTCAACAGATCAAAAAGCAATGCGACAGGGATTTCCAGCATGCCTACAACTAAAAAAAATGTGTAAAGGGCAACCACCAAGCTGAGAACATTTTCTTCTTTTCTATTTCATCTGATCTAGCGCATGACCTCTGCAGACTCTGCTCCTCTGGTCTGAGTGCTCATGATCCTGTGGAGGACTTAATGATGTTAAGGGTTGACTATATTTCTGCGAGGCTGATGCATAGGTCGGGTCTACGCATACATCAAGATCAACTCACAAGATGGTCAAAGCACCTCTTACCCTGACTCAAAAAGCGTCTAGATCCCAACTGGGCAATACGGCAAGCATAAATTAGACTGCATCATTTTTTTTTTTTTTTAAAAAAGCCTAAGCTAGCTGAAAATGAAGAACGTTAGCTTGTCCGTCTGAAGCCCATTTCCTATTAAGCACTCAGTTCTCTCTTGGGTTGCTCATTAAAGCTTGTCAGGGATTCATCCGGTGGCAAAGAAACTCTAAAGTGACAATTTCCCATGAGGTGGAGTACCTGCGGAAATACTCTCATAAGGAGGATGAAAGACTTGCAAGGTGTTTTAATTGTCTGCAGTCTTAGGCTAAAAGTCTTTCTTTTTTTCCAGGGTGAGTTCACGTAATCGAATCATTAAGTTCTCAACTAAGTTGTGGAAAATGAAAGGAAATGGAAGTATCTTGCATGGTGGGCAATAATATTATACAATTCTCTTCAGAATGAGGTGGATATTATCAAGCACTTTCAGTAAAAAGGTTTGATTTGGAAAGCGATATCCAAAAAGTGATTTTCCTCTCTACTTTTAGAGGAAGTATAAACTAATGGTACCAAATGTATTTGATTTCAATTATTTCTAGAAGCTTTTTGCTGACTTTTCACTCCCGTTACCTGCTTCAGAGCATCTCAAAACATTCTGAGAAACAAATGTTCTGACATTTGAGACATTTGAGTAGAAGCATTTTTTTGTCATGACGCTGATTAACACAGACAAAGACCTTGTCTAATCTGAGTGCAGCTGATTTAAAGAAGATGGACAAAGACACATCAACTTCTCATCCCTTCAGGGGCCATCTATCTCATGGTCGGCCACATCTAAGGCTATTTTATAGGCTGATGTTGTCTAGTGTGTGAGTGTGTTAAATGCAGAGAGCTAGTGACGTATGACAGCTGCTGAAATGCTGAGCCTGTTATTACACAGCCTGTTATTTCCAAATAGTCATAATGTCTAATGAGATTTTGAAATCAACCTTTAATTGTTTCATTTGTTTCAGTTTGGTGTAAAACAGCTCAATTACGCTACATGCATCAACAATATCCAATCATGCTTTAGTACAAGGGTTTTCAATCGTTTCATATTCAGAACCCCAAAATATATTGACCTCCTTGTAAAATATATTCTAAAAATGTATATAAATTATATATTTTCATATATATAGATCCAATAATGCTGTGAGAAAAATATTAAGCGTGATATTATAAAGACAAATGCAAAGTTAAACAATTGAATGTATACTGTCATTATACTAATATGTACAATGGCCACCGCTTCTACAAGATCGTAAGGTGTGTCCCATTTGTTATTTTAGGTTTCAAAAGGGTGCTAGCGAGCACCCCCTTTGCGCCCAGTACGCACCCTCGATACGCACTTTTGCCAAGCCCGCGAGCTCCGCAGCAGACTTCTACCCGACAGTCAAAGCGGCATTACGTCACAAAAGTGTGGCCTCTGAGGAAGATCGAGAGGGCTTAGGGTTCCATTTGGGACAGGGCCATTCTACTAATATCACACAGAAACCGTTTCACAATTTGTATCACTCCACTTGTTTTTGCTGGATCTATACAGGCAGCATTTCTCAGTCAATGGTGGATGAGCAAACCTACTATAATTTTACAAATAGTACTGTTATTGTTTCACAAAATGTAGTTTTAAGAATTTTTTGGGTGAGAATGAAGTTGTTTAGACCTCAAATATGCAATTTATATATAAACATAATGAATATTTGAAAATTCAAATTTTCTGAGATGTGAGCTCCAGGCCGTCAGCAGCCGTTCAGCGCTCATGTATCCGCCGAGAACAGCTTTATCTCGGCCCGTCCTCGTGAATTTGCCATGGTTCTTATGTAGATAGTGGTTAAAGGTGCAGTGTGTAGTATTTATGAGGATCTATTGACAAAAGTGCTATATAATATACATAACTATGTTTTCAGTGGTGTATAAAGACCTTACTTAATGTACCGTTATGTTTTTATTACCTTAGAATGAGCCATTTCTATCTACATACACCGCGGGTCCCCTTACAGTGAAATCGCCATTTTGCGCCGTCATGTTTCTACAGTAGCCCTAAACGGACAAACTTCTCTACAGAGCGCTAGTCACTCTCTGCTCTCTCCGACGACGACATTTTTGTCCTGTGTCGGCCCCCGTAGCTTCTCTACGTGCTTCTAAAGGGAGGGGTGAGTGGTGTGTTATTGCAATTCACAACCTCAACGCTAGATGCCACTAAAATTCACACACTGCACCTTTAAACATGAGATATAGGGCCAGATTTACTAAACAGGGCAAATTAGTATGAGAGCGCAATTCCAAAAAAGCACAGATGGAAGTGGAAAGTTCAGCATGTGATCTACTGATGACGCACAAATTAAAGAACACAGATGCAATCCATAATGGATCGCGATCATTTCCATAATGACCAACGCAATCTACCAGCTAGAGTCTGGTTGACGTGCTTTTTATGGGCGGTAAATAATGGCGCAAACACCAGTAAATTGGCAAGGGCAAACCTAAGTAAATCTCTCCTCCCATAAATTTTGCGTCTGAAAGGGAAACTCCTATAAATGCATATGCAATTTTCAGCACTAATTTTTCACTGCATGTCTTTAGTAAACCCTGACAGTAGTTTTTTAATGCCAAACGAGGGTTTTGCGCTGACGCAAGCTGTTAGTAAATCTGACCCATAGAATTCGTTCTGGGTATATCAAACGGGCAATCTTTGGTATTATTAATCTATTATTTATTCCAGAGCAAATTGATTTGGCTAAGTGCAAAGTTAAGTTTCAGAACTTTATATTTTTATTTAACTTAAATCCTGTATTAACTAGAGCGCTGCTTTTGACTGAATTCTTTGCTTGTGTTTATTTCCTATTGTACAAACTTCTTATACTTTCATGGCTATTATAGTTCATTTAAATATTATTGTTCAATACATAATATTTTATTTTATATAAATAATATTAACGTTTTTGGTATTGAGAAAGGGTCTGTTAGTGATTGTGATATCGACTTCAGCGAAAGTTACATTATTACGGCATTAGATGGCGGCAAGTGAGTCAGTAGCAAAGACTTTTTATATTGAAAGGGACTGAAACAAGGTTGTAAGCAAGGACATTATTTTTACTTTAAACAACACCTTATAGGATGCAACCGACAAATGCATTGACTAGCGTTGGGATGTAGGATGTCTAACATGGGAAATAGGACTGCACTAAGACAAAGATATCGCTTTCCTCAGTGGACATTCAAACTGATTTTTTATTATGAATTTAAAATTGAACTAAAGAATAAATGCTATATCAGACGCAGGTAAATACACTCGCTTAGTCGATCTCTCTCTCATAATACTCTACTCTACATACATAAGCTTCAATGAAGCACCTCAGCGTTCTTTGGATGCTAGTTCTAAAATGATGTTTTAGAATTAGTAACGAAGGCTTGGGCTCATCTGTTAAACTGTTAACTTGAGATTTGAATCCATGGCGTAAAGAAGTAGTTCCACACAAAAGATGGTTTTTAAAGACACTCTGTTGTTGTTTCTTATGTTGAAAGCTGCCAGAAGGACATTATCACGATTAATCTTATGAAGCAGAATGAAACAATAATAGTATCGCAATATAAATTACACAATATTTAATCAACTGCATTATACAATATTTAATTAATATCAGTGTAAAAATACATTTTGTATTTTTATTTATTTATTTGTTTGTTGTGCTTTTCTCAAATTTTCTACGAAACCCGTCTTAGTACATCAGACCAATGCAGTCTTGGTGTGCTCGTCTTGGTGGTCAATCGTACATTTGGTGAAATCAATAAAAGCTAAAACAAATACTGCACTGAGATGATAAATCTTACTCAAATCTTCAAGTATTTAAATACATAAAAACTATATAAAATATATAAAAACTGTCAGACTGGTGACCAATCCTCAAATTGAGACCACTTTACATGGCACACTCTGCGCAGTAGTTTAATCAACCTTTTAAATAAAAGAGACATTACAAGCTAAACGTATTACTTTCAGGAACTGTTTCTAAACACAAAATCTGTGTGACAGACGTAACTGCCAGTATTGCAGAGCATGCGTGGGTGTATTTTAGCATCTCCCCTGAAGAAGAAGATGCATAGTTAGATTGTTCATTAGACATGAGTGATGATGATGATGTGTGACCTGACTTTGGGAATATGAGACAGGAGATTAGCTGACATTAATTATGATTATAAAGACAAGGCAAAGAGAAATCACACTCTCAATCTCTTTCTGAAAATGTGAAGTTGCTCTCATCAATGCTTAGGAACAATAATGCTTGTTTTAAAACGATGTGCTTTTAACTGCTTCTACAAAGCGAATCACAACAGAGTTTTCTAAGGTCTACTGTAATCCTCCATTGTGTTCCTTCTGAGTTTCTACGGCCTTTTTAAACCTTTGCTTTGTACTAATTCGTTCTCACAAGGCTGCCTCGGGACCTTTCTGGCTGTTGTCATGTCTCAGCGGCCTTGTTAGGGATTCAGGACCATTTGTCTCAGTAATCAGACGAAGTCGAGAACTCTTCTCGGTCCAAAGGGCCATGCTCTACTGTACTGCAGAAATCCCATCTCAGATGAACACTAGAAATATTAGCACTTAAAAGGTTCCAGTCTCCTCTGTACTTAAAGAAATGATTGCATGAAAACCACATCCCTGGATTATAGCTATAATTAAATGAACTTTGAAACGAACAAACGTTTTCTTTGTTGGGCAACAGTACACCTGGACAGCGTTAATATATGCTTATGTATTTGGATGGACTAAATTGATCTCAGAACAGACTTTCTCTGAGCACAAGGAAATCATATGACTGTAGTGAGCAGCTGGTTGCCATCATCAGGGATATGGAGTGGCTTTTCTAATGCCTCGTATTCTACTGTAACAAGCCCCACGAGGATTCGCACTCGTACCGTACCACCTTTATAATCAACACAGATTTTAGCCTAATTAAAGTATGGATAAATTTATTCCAACAATTTTAATCATGCCTACAGATCGCAGCGGGTGGGATTAATTGATTTCGAAGAGTGTTGAATTCAAGAGTCCTCTAGCAATTTTGAATTAAATAAGTAAGAACAGATGAGACTGCAAAAGCACGAGATTCTTATACAGTGAATTCCCCACAATTAAACCCTGTGCTCCAAAATGAAGGAACAGATGATACAATAATTGGATTTAAATTAAAAAAGATTTTCTAGTCTGGTTGGCTAATGTATCGTGAAAAATGCATTTTCGCTCCAGTCCTTCCAACACACTCTCGAGCCTCTCTATGTCTGTGTTCATAAACCTTTAATATACTTTGCACCAAATGCTTCATTATCGCACTGAAGGCACAGCGAGAGCCGTTCAGGGGATACCAAATACTTACAGTGGAATGGGTATAATTCATTTTGTCTAACTCAGTGAAGCATTTAGTAAGGTCTCAGGTCACGAACAGAGAAATAGTTGCTTCTCTCAGATCACTGCAGGGCCACACATCATAACCCAAATCAGTTTACATAGACTAGCGTCCACCATTTTAAATATCAGAGTTGGGCACCAAGAACAAAAAAATAAGAATGCTATTTAAATTTCTATTAAATTCTTGAATTTAATTAGAGGTAGAAAACTGGGTGCATAGTTTGCTACCTCAATTTCAGTTTAAGAATAGAATGTAATTCTTATTTTTAACTGCAATTTTTGATGATAGATAGATAGAATAGAATAGAATAGAATAGAATAGAATAGATAGATAGATAGATAGATAGATAGATAGATAGATAGATAGATAGATAGATAGATAGATAGATAGATAGATAGATAGATAGATAGATAGATAGATAGATAGATTCAAGTAAAATGTTGGCTAATACAAAGGGTACTTACTATCAAGTGCACACAAAAGACAGCCTCTTACTGCTGATAGGCAACCCAGACAGTGCAACTTTAAATGATAACGCTGTTTTGATAACCCTTGGTGAATTCAGGTTAAATCTATCACAGCTATATCTACACAAACACGCAAGGTGAGCCAGTGTCACACGGAGAGTCTTGGGTTAGAGAGGGAAGCGGAGCGCAACACCGCTCTAAATGCTCTCGCAATGTACGAGCAGGAAATCTCATCAACTCCACAGTCTCCAGGCCTCAGATTCAATTTCACATTTTTCACACAGGAAAACAGATCGTGCCTTTAATATTTGGAAGTAATATGTATGGATGTGTGTGTGTGTGTGTGTGTGTGTGTGTATTTGACGAACACTGATGCATGATCTTTCCATTGCCAGGATTTATATGACTATAATGAGTGAGAGCATGCTCTGTTTTCCTTTGTTTATAAAGAATACCCAATGCCAGGGAGACAAAGTGCTGGGTTCTGGCTGATTCAGTGACTTAAGATGATGGCTCTCATTACATTTAATTCATGTCCTGACTCTGCAGGTGAGAACCATTTATCCCTCTCTAATTACGTGTCTCTCTTGTTACAAATGAAAAAACAGATTAGGAAAAGAGAGAGAGAAATGTAGCTTAATCTCACCATATAACTGAAAGCAGACACGCCAGCTCTCCATACATTAAAAAGGCCCTCTAACATCACTCTCTGTTTATATTGATAGAATGTTCCTGACAAAATTCAAAAAGTTCAATTTTGGACACTAAAGCAATAATTCATCTTTTTAAAATGTAACCACATCTACACTACCGTTCAAAAGTTTGGAGTTGGTAAGATTATTTAACTGTTTTTGAAAGAAGTTTGTTATGTTCACCAAGGCTGGATTTATTTGATAAAAAAAATGCAGAAAAAGCAGTAATATTAATTTACAATTTAAAATAACTGTTTTCCATTTTAATATATTTAAAAATGTCTCCATTACTCCAGTCTTCATTGTCACATGATTGTTCACAAATCATTCTAATATGTTGATTTGGTACTCAAGAAATATTTCTTATTATTATCATGCTGTTGAAAGAGGTGTTAGTGAGGCCAGTAGGGGGTGCTCACCCTGTGGTCTGTGTGGGTCCTCCCAGTATAGTGATGGGGACACTATACTGTCAAAAAAAAGCACCGTCCATCAGATGAGACATTAAACAGAGGTCCTGACTCTCTGTGCTCATTAAAAAATCCCAGGAAGTCCTTCGAAAAAAGAGTAGGAATTAACCCTAGCATCCTGGCCAAATTTGCCCATTTGCCTCTGTCTGCGCATTCTTCCATCTTTAAAATATATCTAAATTACAACATATGCACTCAATGCAAAATGCTGAACAGTTAGTTCATGTGTTCATGACCTCAAGGCTAGATTATTGTAATGCTCTACTGGGTGGTTGCCCTGCACGCTTAATAAACAAACTCCAGCTGGTCCAAAATGCAGCAGCTAGAGTTCTTACTAGAACCAGGAAGTATGACCATATTAGCCCGGTTCTGTCAACACTGCATTGGCTTCCTATTAAACATGGTATAAATTAAAATCTTGCTAAATACTTACAAAGCACTAAATGGTTTAGCTCCCAAGTACTTGAGCGAGCTCTTAGCGCATTATAGTCCTTCACGTCTACTGCAGTCTCAAAATTCTGGCCAGTTGATAATACCTAGAACATCAAAATCAACTGCAGGCGGTCGATCCTTTTCCTATTTAGCACCTAAACTCTGGAACAGTCTTCCTAGCATTGTTCGGGAAGCAGACACACTCTGTCAGTTTAAATCTAGACTAAAAACACATCTCTTTAACCTGGCATACACATAACACATTATCATCTGATTTTCTATCATTTAAATCAGTTAAATGATTGTTAGGTTGCATTAACTAGGTCAGCAGGAACCAGGAACACTTCCTATAACACCCTATGTACTTGTTACATAATAAGAAGAATGGCATCTATGCTAATATTAGTCTCTATGTTTATCCCAAGGTTTACTATAGTCAGCCGGGCCGTATCCAGATCAGAAGGTGGACCTGCGCCTAAACACGACCACAGCACATGATGTAAGTCAGCCGGATACGGGCCGTTTCCAGATTAGACACCTAGACACGACCACAACGCATACCTGAAGTGTCAGCAGAGATTGTGTCAACTAGACTCTCCCCTGTGGCACTGATCCTCAACAAACCCGTCTCCGGCTTGATGACTCCGATCTTCAACCAGATGGAACTGGATAAATAGTCTGAATGTTCTGTAATGCTGCCTGAATCATAATCATGCACTGTTTGTTCGTTGGCCAGAGGAGAACTGGCCCCCTGACTGAGCCTGGTTTCTCTCAAGATTTTTTCTCCATTCTGTCACCTGATGAAGTTTTGGTTCCTTGCCACTGTCGCCTTTGTTGCCTTTGGCTTTTAGCTTGCTTAGTTGGGGACACAAAATATTCAACAATATTATTGATCTACCTCCATCACTGAACTTACTTAAGCTGGACTATGACACTATTTTCCTCTAGATCTGCTGTACAGCCGAAACAAACTGTGTTGCATTATTGTTATCACTGTAAAGCTGCTTTGAAACAATCTTTATTGTAAAAAGCGCTATATAAATAAAGGTGACTTGACTTGACTATCATCATGGCTTCCTAATAATCCCCATATATGATTGGCTTCATCAATCTGTCTCCTCTGCACCAATAAGCTAGCGTGTGGCGGACGTTCTGGCACAATATGGCTGCCAACGCATCATCCAGGTGGATGCTGCACATTGGTGGTGGTTGAGGAGATTCCTCCTTCCATGTAAAGCAATTTGAGTGCAGAGCAAAGCGCTATATAAATGTAACAAATTATTATGATGCAAAAGGCTAATATTTGATTGTAGTTCAACTACACGAAATCCCGCTGTTGCTCAATTACAAATGCACATGCAAATGTACACTCTTAAAAATAAAGGTTCTTTATTAGTTTCTACAGTTCCATGAAGAACCTTTAACAATGGTCCGTTAGATTAATACAATGTTCTTGAGACTTGGAAAAAAAACTTATTGTGAAAAGTTATTTGAGGAACCCAAAAATGGTTATTCAGTTTGCTGCGAAAACCCTCTTTTTGTTGTGTATAAAACCAGCACCAACCAGCATAAACCATCTTGAACCATAGCTGGTCTCTTACCAGAATATGACACGGTAAAGCAGTAGTTTATTCATTTTTCTAAGAATAGTGATACCTCGAGGGATTTAAGGCAGGGCTGATAATTTGACTGCAGGTTCAACTCAATAGTAGAATCATCTATTTTTCAGTATGCCCTTCCGACTTTGCAATCAACGGCCTGATGCAGGCAAACTTTCGATCATGTCCAAGTCAATTAAACAAACAATTCAGACCAGGGTACATCTGAGGCTTAGTCACAGCCAGGCAATAAGAAGTGTGTGTGTCTGTGTGTGTGTATGTGTGTGTGTGAGTGTGTGTGAGTGTGTGTGTGTGAAAAAGAGAGAGAGCTGTTCCTTTATCAGTCCCTGACCAGATGAAATTCTGTGCAGTTTTTTTTTCTAACTGGCTTCACTAACACTAACTCATTACTTGCAGCCTCTTCTGGTTGTCGTCTTGCTGTGCCTAGGATACGGGGCCAAGTGCTTCTCTCCTTGTATCAAATCCAAGCGATATATGAGCCCTGTTTAACATGTGAATTGAACACATGAGCACATACGACTGAATTTAAATTGAAAATGAAAACGGGACTGGGTTGCTGTGTTTCCAGAGACTGTACAATTTATGCTCTTTGCAGATGCTCTTGCACCAAAATGACAAGTGAGATTGTATTCAGAAACAGCATCTTAAAGTATAGTGAAAGACAGGGATCTCTCAGAGACCTTCAGTGATGTACTTTCCTAGTGTATGTCATTATGATGGATTTGTTCAAATGCTCTTAGAACGAATGAGTGAGACTCCATTAACTCAGTTGGCCAAGGCAAATCACCTATCCAGATGTTTACTTAAATTCTATTAGACTTTATGTCGCTGATTAACGCTCAATAACACAACTATAACAGCTATAAGATAGGAACAATTCACCAAAAAATGAAAATACTGTCATTACTTACATTATCATTTTGTTCCAAATCCATATAACTTTCTTTCTTCAGCTGAACATGAGGTAAAGAATATCCTGGCCACTTTTGCAATATAATGAGAGTAAGAGTTTTAAAATCATACAATAGCTGTGTGTGACAAACAGGCTGAAATGTAAGTCATTATTCCATATAATCTTTCAGTTAGGGTTAGGGAAACGAGAAACGGATACTTTTTTCTAATTTTGGAGTTTGACTGCCCGGATCCTCAGTATACTATCATTATATTGAACAGAATGGCCACAATATTCTATAACAGTTGGTATGACAGGTGAGCAAATAAATGTTCATTTTTGGGTGAACTACGCTTTTAAACTCCCATAATTAACCAACAGCCAATGTGCTTTATTATGACCAGTGGCAGAGATGGATTTTCACACATCACATCATGGGACACACACTCCAGCATCTCCTAAAGACAGAAAAAGAACCATGCTATATATTGTGCAGATGGAAACAAGGGATCATAACTAAACTAGCCAAATGTTACACCAGGCCAGGAGCAAGAGACATTACATTTCTAAAAACAAATAGTCTACTAAGAATAAAACACAAGGTTGGAAGCAATGTAGAACAGGACTTTATTTTATCGATCTGGATTAGACTGAATAGGTTTAATAATATTTTGTTATACTGCTAATATTATCTTCCCTGCCTACGCAGGTTTCGTTATGTCAGCAGAAAATTTGTTTTAGAAGCAAAGAAAGTTATTCAATTCTAATGAAAGATTATGAAAACCAAAAACATGCACAATAAGAGGGATATTAAAGTGAAAAAATCTTTAAATTAAGTCTTCAAATAAAATACAAACAAAAACAAACCTCTAGGTCATGGACCCAGCATAATGAATGAACGCGACGTGACCTTATATTCCTCACTCACAGAGTCAGTATCATTAAGATTACATAAGTGTAGGTATAATGAGAAAGAAGATGAATGGGCCAAAGCCTCTGCCCCACCAGGGAGGAACAATGTTAATAAATGATGCACCATGAGGAGATCAAACTCAGCCTTTGACACAAGATGTGACATACAGGGTTCACTGATGGAGTGTAAGGTCACATGCTAACATCATCAGCTGTCCTCCCAACACCATTCTACAGAGCCACCTACTACCAACAACAGAAATAGAGAGAAACGGGAAGGCCCCGGCCTATTTTCCATTCACAACCACTGTCATCCATTGCGCTTAAAAACAAACACATTACTTCAGAGTTAAGGAAAGGTAGAGTTACCTCTCTAGGGGTTTTCACATACAATAAAAATGTTAGACTGCTGTAATAAATGGCAAAATGTTAGACCTCAGTGTGTCTTCTGTTGTGCTTGCTATTGGTATTTCACACTTAAAACCTGTAAGGCCAGGTGTGCTGAGCATGTGTGTGTTTGCTCTTTCTGTCATCGTGCAAGAGAAGAGAGCCTTCGGAGAAGCACTGGGGAAAAGGGCAGAAAGAGTGCAAATGCTATCCTGAGTTATGACCTTTAGCGAAAGAAAAAAAATCCCCACAAAGCCAAGCCTAAGGCTAACGTCTACAAAAATCTCTAACTATTAACTAATTATTCTGAAATTTAAAATGTGGTGTGGTGGGTAGCCATTGTCCCAGCCCTATACCTGGCAGTCTGTGTGTCAGCATGCATAGGTAAAAAAATCTGACAACTTGACCTTTTGCTGGAGATTACTTTAGTGAACTCATTAGCATGACTATGCTCCGGCGCACACGGCATTCTGTGTAAACCAATGAATGTGTCATGTACGAGGAAAAATATTTACATACAGCGAAGGGCCACTACAATATGAAAAAAACGTAAAATGTTAAATTAGTCAGTCAGTGTGGCTTCAAATTAATCTATTATATATATGTCTATACGCCTTTCATTAAGCTTCTTAGCATTTTTGTAGACAAAAGTTCACAACAAATTCAAAATAAAGCTTCACTGTAAAAATTAAATTTTTACAGAAATATACTGTAAAAATGCTACAGTAAAAACCTGTTACTTGGTTAACTGTAAGTTACCTTACTAGAATAATAAATGTTAACATCACATCATATCTAGTTCTACTGTAAAATCCTGTCAAATTTGTTTTTGAAGTAAAAAAAATGAGAATTGCCATATAATTTACAGTGAAAAACAGTAAAAGGACATTTTTGTTTCTTCTCATTTTGTTATCAGTTATGTACAGTGTTTTGTGTTACATTTAATGTTATTTAGTTAATGTTTATTGCATTATTTAATTGTCATGTGTTACCCTGATGGTATTTTGTCTTTGTATGTACAACCCTGTGCACCGTATACACGTACCAAGTATTGGTCATGCCCCTGTTTTATGGACGGGCCACTCACAATGAACTTGATTCATCATGTGGCTTTCTATTGTGCCACCTGTATTATTGTGGTGAATATCAGCACAGTTTAAAGTAAAAGCAAGATTTTAGTAGTTCAAATAGCTTGGTATATTAACATTATTAATAATTAACACTTAATTTTTTTTTTATGGTGAATTTCTGGCAACAACAACTGTCCGTTTTTATCATAAATTTGAATGGGATATAAGATTAAACTGAGCTAAGATTTATAAATGAGCGTTAGGAACTTAGGAATTACTTTACCCAAGAGAAAACATGAAGAGCATGTCTGATATGGGACGTAATGTTTTAAGAAAAAAGCATGACATTTTTATTATGCATTATTTCCAATCAAGCTATATTTTTTTTTTAATTATGCAAAAATGGGTATATTATTTAACTTTAAGCATTTGGAGTACATAAAATTAAATGGAATTAGTCATTTTATTGCAAAAACGTGTGAAATATAAGTATCACATAATGCTATTAAACACAAAACATGGTTTGAGACAGTGGTGAAAATATTTATGATTTCAGAAAAGTGTACAAAAAAAGATGTCCACTGTTGGACATTGTTAATGGACAAATTTAAATAAAATAGTAAGATTGTGCAATGTGTGTTCTATATGAGTTTATGTCGAAGAAACACACAAAAAAAAACAAACTTTTTTTTTATTAAAAATTAAAATGTATATAATTCATTATTTTACTTTGTTTAAAGGTTTATCAAAAGTATATTCACAAAACATTTCTGTTGCTATTAGTCTTCATACAGTATTTCAAAGTCGAGTGGACAGATTTAAACACCCAATTAAAGTGACCTTAATAGTCCTAACAATGCTGTTCCTCAGAGAGTAAAGCACACTTACTTTATGGGGCAGAAATAGGGAGTTGACACAGGAAATCAAACTTGTAGTGTCCTCAGCATCAGGCTGGCCACAGATAACGATCTACAAGAAAAAATAAGAGACTGTTACACAGAACAGAACAACAAACTTGTGAGCAAAAAAGACGTACGAACCACAGAATGAACAAATGAGAAGAGAATGAAAGAGATGAGGAAAGGGTCAGAGCTGCTCGTATGGTGCTGTAATGAGGTGGGCAGGTGTGATATGGAGCGGGCTGCCCTTAGCTGGACCTTTAGCTTGTTATTCCTCCTACTCTGATGACTTCTCCGCTGCTGGAAAGCTCTGATGGCCATGACACGTTCGTTCACAGTTCTTACAACTGTCCGGGAACAGGAGGATACTTTTGGAAAAATGCCCTCACAGGGAAAACTTTTATCCAGCAGCATCATTCTATTTGACATGTGACAGATCCGAGTGCTAACGGTCCTCATAGTAAGGACTGCTGAACTGGCTATAGCAAGGGTCATACTGACATCCCAAAAAAGCTAATTAGGGATCTGATACACCATTCAAAAGTTTGGGGTCAGTAAGATTTTTTTTTAAAGAAATGGTTTTATTCAGCAAAGATGTCACAAAAAAATTCAATTAAAAATAGAAGAATCCTAAAAAAAATGTATCATGGCTTTTACAAAAAATATTATGCAGCACAACCATTTTCAACATTGATAATAATAAGAAATGTTACTTGAGCACTAAATCAGCATATTAGAATGATAAATTAAGGATCATGTGACACTGAAAACTGGAGTAATGAATGCTGACAAATCAGCTGTCATTACAGGAATAAATTACACAATTTAATTATATGCACAATTTTACATATAAGCAATAAAAAAAATGCAGCATTAAATATGGATGGAAATATTAATGGATACAAAAAAGCATGTAATGACCAGATGAAAGGGCTGTGATATCAGAGCATATGGCAAGGACTGAGAAAAATCCTTCAGCATGGCAAACGAACTTAAAGGGATAGTTCACCCAAAAATGAAAATTAGCCCATGATTTACTCACCCTTAAGCCATCCTAGGTGTATATGACTTTCTTCTTTCAGACAAATACAATCAGAGTTATATAAAAAAATATCCTGGCTAATCTAAGCTTTATAATGTCAGTGAATGGCTGTTTCTGTTTTGAAGTCCATAAAAGTGCATGTATCCATCATAAAAGTAATCCACAAGGCTCCGGGGGGTTAATAAAGGCCTTCTGAAGCGAAGCGATGTGTTTGTGTAAGAAAAATATCCATATTTACAAACTGCCATTATAAAGCTTGGATTAACCAGGACATTTTTTAATATAACTCTGATTGTATTCGTCTGAAAGAAGAATGTCATATACACCTAGGATGCCTTGAGGGTGAGTAAATCATGGGCTAATTTTCATTTTTGGGTGAACCATCCCTTTAATCTACTTTATGGCGTTAGCCATAACATTAGCCTGGAGGCTGATGCATTCAGAAGTGACAGTCCCCACTGGAGAGAAGTTCACTTTCAGGTTTTCGGAGCATGAAGTGAGTCTTCAGTGGGACTGTATTACAGTCAGCCATGGTTTATCACCAGAACATGTTGTGTCTCGCATGCTGGTTTGCAGGTTTATTAAGCAGCAAGACTTTTGTGGTCCACCAGCTTCACTGGCTGGTTTTGACACCTTCATGATCAATAGGGCCCCTAAGTGAGTATCTTCCAGAAGGCTTGGCCCACACATGCCTGGGGAAGTTCAGGATGGCTCCCCAGATGCTGAGATCATTAAACTTGCGTGCACAATTGAAAGCTTCCTGTCAGGCATCATTACTGTCCGGTACAGTAGCACCAAAACATTGGATCGCAAGGACATGCAGAGGGTGGTGCGGTCAGCTGCATATAACACCGCGGGTGTATCGGTCAACCTGCAGGACATCTACACCAGATGGAACAGGAAAATCATTGAGCATCTGAGTCCCTTGATCAATGATCTATTCTCAGTTCTGTCTGAAGTCATAATTCATTTTCTGGCAAAAACCATTATTCACTGTTTATTCATGTATGTTTAATTATGTATGTATAGTATTTTTTTGTTTACTAGGACTAGGTTTTACAATCCCTAACGATTCAGCACAGCACTGGCCTTGAACGATTCAGAACTAGCATAGTCTACATTGAAGAAGTCTTCTTAGGTGGATCCTCGAACCAATAGGACACATCGTCAGTTGTGTACCGCCGCCTCATTGGATGTTTCGGCCTTGTATCACTTGTATCTTGTAGACACCCCAAGCAGAGGCAGGCCCACCACAGGCTGATCAGACCTGGGTGTGTGTCGCATGGTGACTATATTGGTAATTTTGCGGCCCACATGGTCTCCTTTTGTTTTAGCCACAAGCAGTGACTACTTATATACACTATATTGCCAAAAGTTTTGGGATGCCTGCCTTTACATGCACATGAACTTTAATGACATCCCATTCTTAATCCCTAGGGTTTAATATGGAGTTGGCCCACCATCTGCAGCTATAACAGCTTCAACTTTTCTGGGAAGTCTTTCCACAAGGTTTAGGAGTGTGTTTATGGGAATTGTTGACCATTCTTCTAAAAGAGCATTTGTGAAGCCAGGCACTGATGTTGGACGAGAAGGCCTGGCTCGCAGTCTCCGCTCTAATTCATCCCAAAGGTGTTCTATCGGGTTGAGGTCAGGACTCTGTGCAGGCCAGTCAAGTTCCTCCATGGACCTTGCTTTGTGCACTGGTGTGCAGTCATGTTGGAACAGGAAGGGGCCATCCCCAAACTGTTCCCACAAAATTGGGAGCATGAAATTGTCCAAAATGTCTTGGTATGCTGAAGCATTAAGAGTTCCTTTCACTGGAACTAAGGGGCCAAGCCCAACCCCTGAAAAACAACCCCACACCATAATCCCCCCTCCACCACACTTGGCACAATGCAGTCAGGCAAGTACCGTTCTCCTGGCAACCGCCAAACCCAGACTCGTCCATTGGATTGCCAGACAGATAAGCGTGATTCATCACTCCAGAGAATATGTCTCCACTGCTCTAGAGTCCAGTGGCGGTGTGCTTTACACCACTGCATCCGACGCTTTGCATGGCACTTGGTGATGTAAGGCTTGGATGCAGCTGCTCGGCCATGGAAACCCATTCCATGAAGCTCTCTACACACTGTTCTTGAGCTAATCTGAGGTCTGTAGCTATTGACTCTGCAGAAAGTTGGCAACTTCTGAGCACAGTGCGCCTCAGCATCCGCTGACCCTGCTCTGTGATTTTACGTGGCCTACCACTTCGTGGCTGAGTTGCTGTTGTTCCCAATTGCTTCCACTTTGTTATAATACCACTGTTGACCATAAAATATTTAGTAGTGAGGAAATTTCACAAATGGACTTATTGCACAGGTGGCAACCTATCACGGTACCACGCTTGAATTCACTGAGCTCCTGAGAGCAACTCATTCTTTTGTTTGTAGACTTTCTAGAAGCAGTCTGCATGACTAGGTGCTTGATTTTATACACCTTTGGCCATGGAAGTGATTGGAACACCTGAATTCAATGATTTGGAGGGGTGTCCCAATACTTTTGGCAATTTAGTGTATATATATATATATATATATATATATATGACTATTTAAAATAATAAACTAATTATAATGTTAGTGGAAAACTATCAAAAAAGACTTGACTTGGACCAAAGACTTGAGACCTGGCCTTGAGAGACTTGAGACTTGAGTCTGTACTTCTTATGGTAGTATTCAAATTCAAGGAGAAAAAAACATTTCATTGCCATTGCATCAGTTGGACATGATGTGACAAGTGAAACCAGACTTTTAAAATTCATATTCAGTAGCTGTGTGGACCATTTACCTGTTTAAGGGTATAATGTTGGGCCATGACACTGCGGACCATGTCTGGCAGGGCGATTGGCACCTTAGTCAATCTATCAGAGAAGGCAATCAGTAATTCCTGAGAACGCTGTATCCAGTCCTGCCGGCCTGTGAAGTGGGAGAGCCGCAGCAAGTTCATGGCTGAGACAGAGTTTGCACTGGGTTCGGCACCATCCTGATCTGAAAAAAAAGAAAGAAAAAAGTCACAATGGCATTCCAGTCAGATAACCAATCCAGTGCAGATGCCATGTTTTCCAGCATATTGATTTAAACAGTCTGGCTCCTGGAAAAAATGGCATCATAACATTGATGGTTACAATATCAATTTAACCGGAGCACATTTATCAGGTTAAACGGAGCTAAAAGTGCCTGATATCACAAGTGAAGTGGCTCTAGAGCTGAGAGTTGATTTACTTTATCTGCTCTTTGTTTATGTGTGTGCAGAGGGAGGGCTGGGAGTGGGTTCCCGGGCCTCGTGTCACAACGTAATGAGTTGATTGCATCTGGGAGCTGAGAGGGAAGGAAGCGATGACTGATGAATAGCAGCAATGCTGTCCCAACCAAACACATGCAGATGCTATCAGGTAGCTCATTCCGTAGAAAACACATGCACCAAGCATAGCCATTTACTGCACTCAAGTCATGTCAGAATGAATAACCATAAACTGCACCATAAATCTGTATTTTCTTAAAGCTTGACAGTTGGGAGTAATGAATTAACGAATTATGGTGGAAGAAAATATGTATTGATCATAATAAATTGTAATAATGAATGTTGACAGTATAATTGGTTTGTATGGCTTTTGTGTACTGTTGATGAAGTTTAGTGATAAAGCTTGCCACAAAATACTACTCATTTGTCTAGTTTATAAAGAGACAGCATAGTGTGACCAAACTATATTTCACCATCATTCTCTTTCTTGCAGCAAATGCATAGTTAAAGCATCAATTGCACATCTAATGTTGAATTTACTTTGTAGCTTCCCAAAATACAATTCAAAAATCAAAAATACAGTTCAAAATTCTGGGGTCAGTAAGATTTTTTTTTTTTTAAAGAAATTAATACTTCTATAAAGTAAGGATGCATTAAATTAATCAAAAGCGACAGTAAAGACACTTCTAATGTTACAAAGCATTTATATTTCAAATAAATGCTGCTCTTTTGAACTTTCTATTCATCAAAGAATCCTTAAAGTATCACTGTTTCCACAAAAATATTAAGCAGCGCGGCTGTTTCTCAAGCACCAAATCAGAATTTTAGAATAATTTCTGAAGGATCATGTGACACTGAAGTCTGGAGTAATGGGTGCTGAAAATTCAGCTTTATATATTAAAATAGAAAGTAGTTATTGTAATAACATTTCACAATATTACTGTTTTTTTACTGTATTTTTACTGTAGTTTTACTGTATTGTTGATCAAATAAATGCAGCCTTAGTGAGCATTGGAAATTTGCACAACAAACTCTTTGAAGGACTCTTGAGCCCAAAATAAAGAAACCCAATAGCTTTATTTTTCAAAAAAAAACAAAACAAAAAAAAACCTAATGGCTACACTGCCTGTGGTTTCTTCGAAACAGCAAAGCTGACTGGCTTTGGTTTTGTCTAGTTTGGGCAAGGCATAAAATGTAGAGTGGCAGATGCTTTGGGAGGCAATCCGTCTTTCACCGACAGAGTGAGGTGAGGGTTCTGACACGTGACGGCACCGCATGGCTCCTAATGGAGACAACTCTGCACGCTTGGCTCACTATATAATGGCTCAGTCACTCAGAAAAAATGAAAAATCTGCCTTATGTCCATTTTAATTTATCAGAAGCAACAACAAAAACATAACAGTTAGCTTTCTCTGCCCTTATCCATATCTCATTGGTGCCATTTTCACAGTGCCATCAGTCACAGCCCAGGCACGCTGGTGTGACTATTCGCTCACATCAGCTCATACTTCCAGTTCCTGGGGAGAAAATATGGAGCCAAGCCATTCGGGACATTAAGCCCCGGCACTTATACACTTTGAAAAGTATGTGTGGATCTTTTTCTTTTTTTGGCTTGTCATGGAAGAGCAAAAAAGAATGAAAAATCACTCTTTCATACCACTTCCATAGCAATGTCACGCAGAAGGTGATGAATGGTGTACAGCGTGAAATAAAAGGATTGTGGCGTTTCTTCAAGGAAATATCAATTGCTTTAACAAAGCAGGCTTTGATGTACTGGATCAGTCTTCTATATATCAAGTTCTACCCAGAAACATGGATGAGGAAATATTATAATTCATCAGAAGATGGACTGGAAAAGAAATGGCGAGAAAATGTCAGTGTGTTTTGGGTGAGATAGAAAAGAGAGAGAGACATTACAGCATAATGAAAGACAGTGATGAGGTTACGTAAGGAGAGAATTGGGCGGTTTCAGCAGGGTACGTCTGGCTGAAACAGAGTTACCAAGGCGAGGGTCTATAAGAGTGCAGTGTGGTGGTGCTATCAGCAGTGACAGCAGAGCTCTGTGGTGGAGTGATGCAGACTGACAGCTACAGATCTTCATCATCCTTTCCATGACTCATAACCACCCACACATTCCCAGAGCAAAAAGCCTAGGAGTCCATAGCCTCTATGTGCAGGGTACCATCACATTCCTCACCCTGTTTGAGAGCCAACAGCAGTGTCGGATCTGAGGGGTCGCTGCAGAAGTAACCGCTGCCCTGGGAATCCCAGAAGAGCTGATCCTGCCTCAGCTGGAGTTCTTCGGCCCACTGCAGCCAGCGGCCCCTTTGCGTGGCCTCAAACAGGTCCAGCAGCCCACAAACCACAAATGCGTAGTCATCCAGGAAGCCTGAAATGGGAGATGCACTGGAGAGAACATTATAGAGAACATTAGTAGGGAAGGTCAAGATCTTCTGTTCTTATACAAATACAAATTCAATTTCTTGTTAATGTCGGGTTGACCTGCATAATAACGTCAGGTTAACTTGCGCTGGGTTGATCAACATAACATAAGCTCTATTGACTGCAACTGTGGCATGCTGCCAATTTACCACAGAAATAATTTAAACTCCAGAAGAATGGAAAACGCATTTACAGTGATACACGTATCAATGGAAGCCTCAGAGACAAGAGATCATGAGAGTTTACAGCAGGAATGCAAAACTTGTAAACTCACGGATACCTCATATCCACCTTATTTGCTTTTTTTTGTGAATGTGCGAGACTTCCGATTCATTAGCTGCTTGGGTAAATGACTAGAAGAATAACAAAGTGCAGAAAACAGTAAAACTACTTGCGCTACAAACCAGTGTTTATGATTATGATAAGAAATTAAAATAACAAGATAATACCCCATTACCCTACAAATTATAAGCAGTTTGGAGAATGGATGAATGGATGGATGATAAGAAATAGCAGATTGCAATATTAAGCAGTATAATGGACTGTTTTTGTACAGCTACAATAACTGGAAGCAGATTTCACAGAAAGCCTTGCACATTTAAGTGAATGGCCACACCAACTCTCACGTTAAAAAATAAGGTGGATATAAGATTTTAGTATGTTAGTAGTGGATATAGGAATTTTTAAGTATGTTATTAAGGTACTATTGTAGTTTCTATTTATATAGAGTGTTTTGTCATTTAACGTAGTAGTTTTTTAATGTCTATATAGTTATAGATAATTTTTATTTGAATTTGAGTTATTTTAGTACATCTTGTTGAATTAAATTAAAATGAGACATTTTGCAACTAGCTAAAATGAAGAAAAAATGCTGTTGTTATATTTTATTTCATTTTAGCATTTATTTTATTTCAAGTAAAAAAAAAGTTTTTTTAATGGTTTTAGATTTAATGTTAATTAACTATAATAAACCTAGATATAACCTCTATAAGGCAATACTGCTAACATAGTAATAAGCCTTATGGTTATGCTTTCCAAATGTGACAATGTGTGCCATATACATAGCTATATTAGTGAAGTGTGTAATTTCTATTCAGCTAGTGGCACCATACGGAATTGCAAAAAAAAACTACCCCCCGTCTTCCATTGGTTGACAAACAGACAGTTTTAGCACTGGTTGCATCAATGTTGCGACCAACTCAGTTGGGCTGTTCAAACAAACACTCTGCAATTCCATTTGATGCAAGTAGTGGTGCTGAAATTACACACCTCCCCTTTAAAGTCGCAATGTAATGGAAGTAGCGACAGATCTTTTCTTCTGTATTGTGACGTACATACGAGTGAAATGGATTATTGAAAGAAAAAATGTAGGGCGGAGCTCGGGTTCTATCCCTGGGCTGTTAATTGGATGGAGGCAGATGGAGCCAGACCTAAGCTTCATTTACATAGTCCTTTAAAAACCAGAAGTTGTTTTTTCTGAAGTCTATTAAACAAAAAATGAAAAAGGTGGAGGCAGAAATGTATCGGTTTACTGAAAGTGAATCTTTTTCCTCACTGAAGCGCTGCATGAATGCATTACAGCCCTGATGGGAAAAATACACATCACACACACTCACAAGTTAAAGTTACTGCATGAGTTGCATCCTATTTCAGTCTATTACAATTGCTTATGTCCTCGTGGTATTCCTGTTCTTATTTCAGAGTGCTTCACAGTGATTTGCTGCCAGAACTGGCTGTTGCAATCCATGACACGAAATCGGAGGGAAATGTCAGAAGCCGTCATTTAGCCTGCTGCTCCACTTCTATTACTAAAATGACAGTTCACCCAAACAATTTACATTTTCTTACAATGGAAGTAAAAGTTGCACTTATATTGTACGGGAAAACAGCAGTTTGCTCAATAAACAGGTTTGGAATTACATGAAGGCAAGTAAATTATGATATAATTTTCATTTTTTGTGATCTGTATCTTTAATCATTGAGCGTGACAGAAGAGGGCGAGATCCAGGCGGTAAAACAGTCAGTAAGTATGACATGCCTTACCAAAATCAAGCAGTTTCGAGTTAGTTAGTGGGACGCTGCCTTAAGATGCAAAAGCTCTGTGCGTTGACTGACATGCATACAAAGACATTTAGCAGGACCTTTGTGTTATAAAAGCCGTTCAAAATTCCTTTTGAGGTGGTGTCACCCAAAAAGATTGCAAAAGGCTTTGAAGTTTAAAAATTCTTGATTCAGATCACATCAACCCTTGTCCTCAGACCCTCGAACAGAGGTGGCACTGTAGCCAGCTGAGTGTGAGGAAACAGATAGTGACAGGTCTGAAGATATCACAGTGTCGGGAGCAGGACGGACGAGGCGTGTCTAACGTTAGGAATTTAACCTCCACGGATCTTAGTTTAAACAACTGACAGTCCAAGGGATGAAAAATGTCATGAGGTGCCTGTGAGGAGATCACCCTCAACATCTGACCCCTTCCATGTCATTGCCTCAAGCTGTCAGATCTAATGCACTATTCAAATGTCATGTACAATAAGTGCAAGGTGAATTTGGAGAAGAACCTGGTGACTAGGTACTAAACATTTGTGCTTCAAAGATCTTTGGTTAAATATATATATACACACACACACACACACACCGATCAGGCATAACGTGTGTTGGTCCCCCTTTTGCTGCCAAAACAGCCCTAACCTGTCGAGGCATGGACTCCACTAGACCCCTGAAGGTGTGCTGTGGTATCTGGCACCAAGATATTAGCAGCAGATCCTTTAAGTCCTGTAAGTTGCGAGGTGGGGCCTCCATGGATCGGAGCACATCCCACAGATGCTCGATTGGATTGAGATCTGGGGAATTTGGAGGCCAAGTCAACACCTCAAACTCGTTGTTGTGCTCCTCAAACCATTCCTGAACCATTTTTGCTTTGTGGCAGGGCGCATTATCCTGTTGAAAGAGGCCACAGCCACCACAGAATACCGTTTCCATGAAAGGGTGGACATGGTCTGCAACAATGGTTAGGTAGTTGGTATGTGTCAAAGTAACATCCACATCCCCAAGGTTTCCCAGCAGAACATTGCCCCCGCCGGCTTGCCTTCTTTCCCAGGTAAGCAACGCACACGGCCATCTCCCTGGCCATCCACGTGATGTAAAAGAAAACGTGATTCATCAGACCAGGCCACCTTCTTCCATTGCTCCGTGGTCCAGTTCTGATGCTCACATGCCCACTGTTGGTGCTTTCGGCGGTGGACAGGGGTCAGCATGGGCAACCTGACTGGTCTGCGGCTATACAGCCCCATACGCAACAAACTGGGATGCACTGTGTATTCTGACACCTTTCTATCAGAACCAGCATTAAATTCTTGAGCAATTTGAGCTACAGTAGCTCGTCTGTTTGATCGGACCACACGGGCCAGCCTTCGCTCCCCACGTGCATCAATGAGCCTTGGCCGCCCATGACCCTGTCACTGGTTCACCACTGCTCCTTCCTTGGACCACTTTTGATAGATACTGTCCACAGCAGACCGGGTACACCCCACAAGAGCTGCAGTTTTGGAGATGCCATCACAATTTGGTCCTTGTCAAACTCGCTCAAATCCTTACGCTTGCCCATTTTTCCTGCTTCTAACACATCAACTTTGAGGACAAAATGTTCACTTGCTGCCTAATATATCCCACCCACTAACCGGTGCCGTGATGAAGAGATAATCAGTGTTATTCACTTCACCTGTCATCATAATATTATGCCTGATCGGTGTATATATGTATGTATATATATATATATATATATATACATACAAAGGAAATTATATATATCCTTAAAGGGTCTGCTAGCCCCCAGCAGGGGCTAACTGGACCATGCTAACTAGCCCTTTATTGAACTATGAGGTAAGTTTCTTCTCAGATATTCTCGACCCACAGCAGGGTTTATGGGCTGAGAAAAATATAACTCCTCTGTTTAAGTTTTTTTTTTTTTCCAGTGAGACAACAAAACAAATCAGCCTGCCAGTCAATTTTTAATGAACAGCTCTCCCAGGATTTTTCCATTCCCTCCTTGTTCATTCTCTGTATTCTCACCAGGTGATACAGTCTCTTCAAAGTGCAGCAAAGCCGCATCATAACTTCCACACAAACCTGTCAGGAGACCGAAGCTATAAAAAAAGAGCCTAACCTCTATCTATCTCAGGAGCCAGAGGGCTTCTAGTTCCAAACTGATAGATCTACTCACAGCAAAGTATGATTTTTATACAGCTGAACAAGATTTGGACCATTTGCCACATTCCTTGGAATAACAGAACAGCCACTGGATGGTTCATGAATAATTCACCTGGCACTACATTTTTACCTGGCCCAAATACTATAGCATATTTCTTCTATTACAATAAAAGGCCCTTAATTCCATTTGAGAACTACAACAGTCAGGTAACCTGTCTCGTTCTTATCAAACATTGAAGCCAGATTATCTCTAAATGTTTTCACTGCATGGCACGAGGCTCTTTAAAGGATTAGTTCACCCCAAAATGAACATTCTGTCATCATTTACTCACCTTCATGTTGTTCCAAACCCACATGACTTTCTTTCTTCCGCAGAAGACAAAAGGTAAGGCTGTTTTCCATGCTCTTTTCCAAGCAATTACAATGAACAGAGTCTAAAGCTCTCAATCTCCAAAAAGCACCATAAAAGTATAATAAAAGCGGTCCATGTGAATCACACACTATATTCCAAGTCATATGATAGCTTTCTGTGAGAAGAAGAGTGAATTTTAAGCCATTATTCATTAAAAATCTTGAATTCGACAAGGGGTGGATGTCATGAAAGAGGTAACTATGTCTGATTTGTGAATGAATCCTTCTTTTGAGTTGAATTGGTTCATTTGGTTCACAAAACTGTTCAGAATGATTCATTCACAAAGTAAACTGATTTGGTTCTAGAGTTTACTCACTGACTCAACAGCTCACTGGAGAGGAAGATTATCAGTGAATAATGTACATTTCATCTACTTCTCACACTGTACCGTGTAGATGAACACGCACAAATCAGAATGAATTCCAAAACACCAGGACAATATGCAGGAGAAAATCCATAAGGCAATTACACTTAAACAATGGAGAACACTGAACTGAGAAAACAAAGGGCTTATAAACAGGGAGTGATTAAGGGAAAGAGAACAGGTGTAGAACTAATGAGTAACTACGGAAACTAATTATGACCAGGAACACAGGCAAAACGGGAACAGGGAAAATGAAACCAAAAAACAATGAAACTAAACAGAACTAAACATAACCCTGACATTACACCCCCAACCCAACCCAATCCAACTGAGGAGGGAGGGTGGATGTACTACTAAGGACCAAGGCGAAGCCGGAGGGAGGGCGGAGCCCGATGGAGCCGAAGTGGTGGAGGGACGAAGTGCAGCTGAAGCCCTGGAAGTCCATGGTGCGACAACTGATCAAGGCCGAGCCAGAGGGACAAGGCAGCCCGGTGAAGCCATAAGTGCGACAGCCCCAGGTGGAGCTGAGGAAAGGGAGGAGCCAAGGTGGAGCTGACTGGTCGATAAGCCTAGGTGGAGAGACCAGCTTGGCAGATGGAGGCGGAGCCAGTGGATCTCCTTGCCAAGGCAGAGCTGGAGACCGGAGATCCGAGGAAGATCCACAGAACAGAGTGGAGTCGATAGAGGGGGAGCCGAGGGACAGAAGGAAGCCAGCGGAAGCGGGGACGAAAGACTGGCTGTCTTTGGAGAGGGAGACTGGGTGGGACCATTGGAGACGCAGGAGAATTGGAGCTGGGTGGGACCAGCGGAGATGCAGGAAACTTTGAGCTGGGCAGGAGCAGCGGAGATGCAGGAGACTTGGAGCTGGGTGGGACCAGCAGAGAGCACGAGGGTTATCCTCTACCAAATCTCCAGAGGCCATATGCAGCTCACCCTCAGAGGCAGGAGTGTGGACATGGCTCTATTACATTCCCTCAAACTCCACGAGCACACCCACTGGAACGAATTATGTTGCCGGCTCACACACCTGGTCAGACAATTTGTTGGGCTTGTTTGGGCTCAAAACAGAGCAAGCAGACTGCTGGTTAGTCCATATTAAATGAATTCCAAAAGTATTTTTAATACACCAGTGCTGCATCCAAAATCAAATACTTCCCTACTATATAGCATGCAGAAAACAGTACGCCAACAGAGTAGTATGTCCGAATATATAGTATTCGAAAAACAGTAGGTGAAAATTCCCCGGATAACCTACTACTTCCGGCGAGATTCTGAAGTGCACATTTGATGGACACTTTACTATCCCATGAGGCCACAGAAGGGGGGATTTATGAATGGAGGTGAAGCGACACAACTGATGCTGGTAGGTCACACGATAATGACAACATGGTGGATGTAGTACGTCCGGATTACATTCATACTACACACATTCATACTATATAGAACAGACTTTTTTAACGGTTGCAAAGCAAGTTCAAATTCAAATGTAGTACCTACTCAGACAGTACGTGATTTCGGACGCACTGTATGTATGCGGACATACTTCTCTGTGTGCGTTTTTAGAATGCTATATAGTAGGGAAGTATTCGATTCTGGACACAGAGCAGGAGAATACGCAAGAAAATCAACAAGGGAACTACACTTTAACATAAACAACGGAGAACACTGAACTGAGAAAACCAAGGGCGTATAAACACAAGGAGTAATCAATGGAAAACAGAGCAGGTGAGGAACTAATGAGTAACTATGGAAACTAATAATGACCAGGAACACAGGCAAAACAGGAACAGGGAAACGAAACCAAAACACAATGAAAATAAACAGAACTAAACATAACCCTGACACACACAAAGTTATCATATAATTTCAGAAGACTTGGAATATAGCAAATGAGTTGCATGAACCAGTTTATAATACAGAGTGCTTTTGTGACCTTTTTTGAATCTTGAAAGCTTCAGCCCCCATTCACTGTAACTGTTTGGAAAAGTGTGACCAGTACAGTTTTCAGAATTTCTAACGGCATGAGGTTGAGTAAAGAATGACATTTTTATTTTCTGAGAACTATTCCTTTAACTGTGGATGTGGAATATTCACAGTGAGGAACAAAGAAAGAGAGTAGTTCCTCTTGGGGATGAAATTAGGTTGCCCATTCCCCAGTAAATCATCTTCTTGCTGGGACTCCTGGTAAATTATTCTCTGTGAGGGAAATCCTCCAAAAGTGATTAAAAACAAACCGATGCAGATTTTTACATCTCCCTTATAAAAACAGATCTGAGCAGAACTGCAAGAGGAGAAAACATCACATCCTACGCTAACTTTAAAGTAAGGCCAATCAGATGATTACAGAGGGAGTGTTCCTGATTAAGCATTATGCAATGTGTAAGACGAAGCAATTTTTTTTCATTATCCCATTGATGAACACTCAAATAAAAAGGTTCAAAATGAAGGTGTTAATATAGCCAGTTTAGATCAGTGATAAATGGTGTGTGGGTTAACTCTGTGGGATTGTGGGATGACTGATGTGCTGACACAGAGTGGTAATGAGAGGTACAAATGAGAGGTTACCCCAAGAATGAGGCCAGTGAATTTGTGTGTGTGTCTGTGGGTGATTTCATATGTGAAAAGCTTCATATTGTGCTGATTCTGGGTCATCTCTACATTGGCAGGATATGTGCCAAGGCAATTAAGACTTGGAAGCAAGACATAATGTGTGCTAGATTTCTTGGTCCACTGTAAAGACACATACAACCTCATCAAAATCAGTGTTATAATTTTAGTATTATTAATGTACTATAACAGAATTTATTATTTTGAATCAGCTTATTTTTGTAATTTTGCCATTTTTATTAGTTTTTATAATGTTTCTATTTATTTAGCTATTTTTATTTTAGTTTTAGGTTGTGGTTTAGAACTTATTTTATTTCAGTTAGTTGCCAAGGCAATATTTCTGTTTTTTTTAAGTTTAAGTTTCTAATATTATATCTAATATTCTATTTTATTTCAGATTTATTCCAATTAACAAAAACAATTTTGTAATAGTTTTAGTTAACAATAACATAATATGTAAAAACAAGTACCCTTTCTACTATACATTTTCCAATGACAAACCTGAACAAATATCCTGTTTGTTTTCTTTTAAATTCCCATTTTAAATAGACTTTTGCCATTATAAGATATTAGGCTAGCAAACAAACAGTTTACAATCCACAACTATCAACCTCAGTGCTATGGCATGTTGAATGCATCTAATTTTTGGACAGGCAGAAATATTCCTTACACTTGCTCCACCTCCATGTTATTTCCACGGTAGCAGGAATGAAGAATCCTCTGGCCCTCTTCGTCCCACAGGTGTTTTTGGAGAAAATAAGCTGCTCGCTCAGCCCTTTCTAGCAGAGCCTTGTCACCCAGAACGGCTCCAACACGTGCAAACCCGGACAACATCAGCCCTGACCAACCAAAGAAATGGGAGTGCACAGATTACAAGCTTTGGAAAACCTAACCATGTTAAATTTTTTCCTCCAGCAAAAGTACTTGAGTAAACAAACTTAAGAAACTGCTAAATAAATAGGTGGATGGAAACATAGCTACTGTATTTTCAAGGTTAACTGACCACACAACAGTTTCGTATCACTTCTTCACCTTCCTTTCGAATTGTTGCAAAGTTTTGGATTAGTATTCGAGAAGAGTCCTGCCCCACAGATAGTGAAACTCTCCCCCAACGAGAGCTAAAAACATTTTGATAAAGGTGCAATAGGTGCCAACCAAGACAGAGGAACTTCGAAAGGAGACACTGAGTCTATAAGATCTAAAGTACAATGTGTTCAGAAGGCGGGGATCACTAACAATAGTCCTGTCAGAGCTCTGTGTGCCTGTAGCCCAGACATGTCTCACAGCTACGCGAACGGGCCTATCAGGTTTGATTAATGCGAAGGGTTACTCTGCAGGTAGCAATATCCAGTCTGTATGCATTTAGAATGTAATGGAGCATAGCTCTGGAAGGAACACTTTCATTAAACAATGTCTCAGGCTTTCTTTAATTAAGATATCAGCTCATTAGTCACTATTCTTTGAGTGCTTTTGTCAGCTAGAGCTCCAAAGGGGCCTTGGCACCCTGTGAAGGCTTTGATATCCTTTCATTAAAGACAACGAGGGCAAAGACCACAACCCAGAGGTCCCCTCTGTGGGCTTTTAAAGGCCTGGCACCACATCTAAGCGCCCCATGAAAGAACTCTAACATTATAGTGTTGCTATTAAGGCAAACCCAGACAAAAAAAAAAAAACATTTACGGAGCTTGTAGAGCACTGGACCTTGTTCACAAAGTGAAATCGTAAGGATAGGAAGGGGGTACATATAGCTTCGGGGGACTGATTCTTTTCCCTGTTCTGTGCTCTGGGATTTCCAGCAGTATATTAGTGGATGACACTTATACATTCTTCCAATCAGGATGCAGGAAACTTACCGTTCCAGGAAGCTAGCATTTTGGTGTCCAGGTGAGGAGGTGGGCGGGCTCTCCGTATCTCGGCCAGCTTGGCCCTGGCATCGGATAGCACCTCGGACAGTCTGTCCACGCTGATGCCAAAGTGAGCAGCGGTGAGCTCCACTGAGTAACGCACAATCAGCACATTTTGACCCTGCAGCTCTCCATGGGGGTCCTATAAAAACACCAAGAACACAAGAATCAGAAACAAATCAGTAAATGCACATAAAATCCATGCTATTAAAAACGAATTTCCATCATAAAATCTGCTTTGTTCACAAATTAGGTGTCTCAAACAATAAATGCTAACCACTGATTCTTGAGATACAATGTGACAAAATATGTCAGACAAAACATGCTATTAGTTTTAAAAATAGAAACACCCCCCCCCCCCCCCCACCCCTCTCATGACCTTAATTTTTATTTATTTTTGTTGTGTAATTTATTTATTATTTGTTTTATCATATTATATACAGTGGGGAGAACAAGTATTTGATACACTGCCGATTTTGCAGGTTTTCCTACTTACAAAGCATGTAGAGGTCTGTAATTTTTATCATAGGTACACTTCACTAGAAAATCACTGTATGATTTTTAAATAATTAATTTGCATTTTATTGCATGACATAAGTATTTGATCATCTACCAACCAGTAAGAATTCCGGCTCTCACAGACCTGTTAGTTTTTCTTAAAGAAGCCCTCCTGTTCTCCACTCATTATCTGTATTAACTGCACCTGTTTGAACTCGTTACCTGTATAAAAGACACCTGTCCACACACTCAATCAAACAGACTCCAACCTCTCCACAAAGGCCAAGACCAGAGAGCTGTGTAAGGACATCAGGGATAAAATTGTAGACCTGCACAAGGCTGGGATGGGCTACAGGACAATAGGCAAGCAGCTTGGTGAGAAGGAAACAACTGTTGGCGCAATTATTAGAAAATGGAAGAAGTTCAAGATGACGGTCAATCTCCCTCGGTCTGGGGCACCATGCAAGATCTCACCTCGTGGGGCATCAATGATCATAAGGAAGGTGAGGGATCAGCCCAGAACTACACGGCAGGACCTGGTCAATGACCTGAAGAGAGCTGGGACCACAGTCTCAAAGAAAACCATTAGTAACACACTACGCCGTCATGGATTAAAATCCTGCAGCGCACGCAAGGTCCCCCTGCTCAAGCCAGCGCATGTCCAGGCCCGTCTGAAGTTTGCCAATGACCATCTAGATGATCCAGAGGAGGAATGGGAGAAGGTCATGTGGTCTGATGAGACAAAAATAGAGCTTTTTGGTCTAAACTGCACTCGCAGTGTTTGGAGGAAGAAGAAGGATGAGTACAACCCCAAGAACACCATCCCAACCGTGAAGCATGGAGGTGGAAACATCATTCTTTGGGGATGCTTTTCTGCAAAGGGGACAGGACGACTGCACCGTATTGAGGGGAGGATGGATGGGGCCATGTATCGCGAGATCTTGGCCAACAACCTCCTTCCCTCAGTAAGAGCATTGAAGATGGGTCGTGGCTGGGTCTTCCAGCATGACAACGACCTGAAACACACAGCCAGGGCAACTAAGGAGTGTCTCCGTAAGAAGCATCTCAAGGGCAACTAAGGAGTGTCTCCGTAAGAAGCATCTCAAGGTCCTGGAGTGGCCTAGCCAGTCTCCAGACCTGAACCCAATAGAAAATCTTTGGAGGGAGCTGAAAGTCCGTATTGCCCAGCGACAGCCCCGAAACCTGAAGGATCTGGAGAAGGTCTGTATGGAGGAGTGGGCCAAAATCCCTGCTGCAGTGTGTGCAAACCTGGTCAAGAACTACAGGAAACGTATGATCTCTGTAATTGCAAACAAAGGTTTCTGTACCAAATATTAAGTTCTGCTTTTCTGATGTATCAAATACTTGTCATGCAATAAAATTCAAATTAATTATTTAAAAATCATACAATGTGATTTTCTGGATTTTTGTTTTAGATTCGGCAGTGTATCAAATACTTGTTCTCCCCACTGTATTATATATTTTAACTAGAACTTATTAGTAGCAGGTTCTGTGAAGCAACACAACTGACGCTGGTTGGTCAAGTCACAGGGCCCTATTTTAACGATCTGAGCGCATGGCGCAGGTGCATTCAGGGTGTGTCCGAATACATTTTTGCTAGTTTAACGACGGAAAAACGGTCGGCGCGCCAGGCGCATGGTCCAAAAGGGTTGTACCTAGTCTCTTTATGAGTCATTGGTGTGTTTTGGGCGTAACGTGCAATAAACCAATCAGAGTCTCATCTCCCATTCCCTTTAAAAGCCAGTTGCTCTTGCACCATGGCGGATTCTCTATTTACATGGCGGAATTTGCGAGCGGAAAGACTGAACGCTTCTCTAGAGAGGAATCTTTCTATTTTTCATATTTAAAAATGTTTGTGTGCTGCTGCGCGTCCCTGTGTGTGTAATAAGCAGAGTGTACACGCGTTGTGCACCCGCCTATTACTAATGCGCCCTTTAAATAACACAAAAAATACTGCGCTATTGACTTTAGACCAGGTTTTTATTGGTCACAGTCGTTTTCAAAATAGCCTCAAAATAGCAACGCGCCAACAATACGCCTAAACACACCTCGTTTTCAGACCAGCACACCCACGGGCAAACAGATGGGCGCGAGTCCATTTGCTATTTAAACAACGTGGCATCGGACGTGAAAATGATAACTGCGTCGGGCTGAAACTAGCAAAAAACACTTGTCGCGCCTGGCGTCGCATTGCACCGGGTGTATGATAGGGCCTACAGTGACAACATGGTGGATGTAGTACGTACAAATTTCATTCATTCTACTCATATTCATACTATACTTTTTTTAACAGTTGTGAAATAAGTTTCCATTTTTAAACTAAATGTAGTAGCCACAGTCTAGCAAATCCTTTACTCACTGAATCATTGCACAAACTCACTGAATAGGACAGAGAGCGGTTACTGAAGAATCTGATTCACTAACTGAACTGCAAATCGGAAATGAAGCAAGATTTGTGTTACAGTCCACGAAACATTATTATTATTATTGACCAATTGTTCAGTTGACAATGTGTAGTTAAAGATATTTTCAAGACTTTTCTTTTGTAGTGGTATTTCAATAATTATTTTAGTAATTAAACGCTAGTTAGTTTATTTTTGTGTATATATATTTTTAATTATTGAATATTTCTGAATTACAGCAAGGGAAAACAAACATTTTGTAATGGAATGAAAAAAAAGAGGTTGCTGCGTATAAACATCATTTTATACCTTTGAAAATTTAATTAATCCAAAATAATTCCTCTATACATAAACTTTTATTTCTTTCAGTGTTGTAGCCAAGAATCAGCGTAACATGGTTAGAAAGGTTCTGGCTCTCATAAAAACCTCAAATTCCCAAACCTGAGCGGGGTCCACGTTGCCTTGCTCTTTCACACCGTAATGATGCATGAAGATATCCGCCTGTGTTGCGCCTCCTGTGGCGCCTTCCACAATGTCAGGAAGCAGCTCTCTGATCTCTCCTGCTGTCCACACACAAAACGCTCCCTCTCTCTTCTCAGTGGATTCCGACGTGGGAAAGGAATCTGCATCCTCAGCGCTATAGAAGCCGCCAGACTGCAGAGGGCAGCACAATGCTCAAAATCAAATGTGCTTTATTTATTTTTTGAAGGCTGTTTTCGAAGTTACATTGTGGTCTCTTGAGGGGGACATTACTTCTTGGCCACAAGTTCTCTAGTTAATACATTTCAAACATGTTATGTACATAAGTTCAGCATACAGTGGACTTGTTGTTGAAAGTATAACAATGGGATGATTTACAGTATTTATTACAGAGTATATATTGTGTAAAAGGGAAACATTTAACCTTTAATGTAACTCTCACAACCAAAAAAGTGAGGTTCAAGGTATGCTTTTGTTGCTACCTCAAAAAACATGACTTTCAAAATTTGAGGGGGTTTTAATTGTGTGTGTCGTCAAACCATTCATCATCACAAGATGGCTGGCACCCAGTGCTAAAGAGTGGAGGAGGGATGACCTCAAAAAGGGCTTCGACCTGGGCGATTTTTCAGTGATATTGTGGGTCGGTGCTGATTCAGCATGACTGGTGCCAAATGCAGGATCTAATGAGGCAGAAGACGACTCACCTTGTCACTTAGGTCTCTGGAGACGTAAAGCAACACGTCACGAGCCACATCTGCAAATAGGCGTTCCCCAGATACCTGCAGAGATCAACAGCCACAATAACACCACACCCAGCCAATGCCAGATATAAAGTTGGTTCATTATACAATCATCTTAACTTAGGCTTTTGATATAGAACCACAGAATAAGCAATATATAACACCAATAAGTCCTTATTGTGTCTACAGAAATACAGAACAGTGTTTCATTATTGCTTTCTGGACATAAGCAATTATCTGGAGAGAAAATATTCATATATTAAAATATATTACATGGAAACACAGTGTACCCCACACAAACATATTCCCACCTGGTAAGCAACAATATAGGCCACAGCAAGCTGGCCTTGATCATATAACATCTTTTCAAAGTGAGGAACATGCCAGGAGGAGTCTGTGGAGTATCTGTGAAAGCCCTAAAAGAAAGAATTTCATTGCATTCAGTTATGTAATTGATATTTAACATCATATGTTCGAGACACAATTTTTGCATGTCACCTGTGCCACATGGTCATGAATGCCCCCCAGTGCCATCATTCGGAGAGTGTGAAGGACCATTCGCAGCGCTTCTGCTCCCTCAGAGTTGGCACGATTTACTGCCCAAAATGACATCAAGAACATCAGGTTCACTGCAGAAAAGAAAAGCACAAGGCCATTTTACATTATTAATGCTGATGCATATTTGTCAGGTAATTAACTCACAAGACAGGATATTGTGTTCATTCTCTTTGTGAGTTTGTTCGGTAACACTAGAATAAGGTCTCATTCGTTAACATTAGTTAATGTATTAACTAACATGCACTAACAATGAGCAATACATTTGTTACAGTATTTATTCATCTTTGTTAATGTTAGTTAATAAAAATTAACTAAGGTTAATTAAATAATATAAAAAAGTCATTCATTGTTTGTTCATGGTAGTTCACAGTGCATTAACTAATGTTAACAAATACAACTTTTGATTTTAATAATGTACGAGTAAATGTTGAAATTAACATTAACTATGATTAATAAATGCTATAGAAGTAGTTTATTCGTAATTCATGTTAATTAAAGTAGTTAACTAATGTTAACTAATGAAAACTTATTGTAAAGTGTTACCGTCTATTCTAATAACAAATTAAATACTGACAGATTAAATACTGAAAAATAAAGACAAATTAAATACTGTACAAATTTTGGTGATAAATCCTTTCAATTCATCCCAGTATTTCTTTACCTGGTGAAGGGAACTTCGGTGCCTCTCGAAAACCTCCATATTCTTCCTCATAAGAGTGAGCCAGCTGCTGGTAACATCTGTTGGCAACATCTGGAGCGAATGGAAGAGTTTCTCCAGGGCTGGCAGAGATTTTTGTCCCCTTCCTGAGGGCTTCCAGCACTCTCTCTCCACTCGACTCCAGGGTTTCTCTGTTACTCTGCCACTGAAACACATAGTATGAAGTTTCTCAGACATTAGAGCACCATAGTACAGGGATTGTCAGACTTTGAATATCACTGACCCCCAAATATGATGATAGGGGGACCCTCTTTGTAAATATAATGCAGCTATATATTTTCATGCATAAAGACCCTTTTATACTATGAACCTTTTTTAATGTTTTTGAAAGAAGTCACCAAGTCTTCTTATGCTCACCAAGTCTGCATTTATTAGATTAAAAATACAGTAAAAAAAAAAAAAACATTAATATTGTGAAATATTGTTACAATGTAAAACAAAATGTTTTCTATTTTAATATATTTTAAAACGTAATTGATCCCTTATTTTCAGCAGCCATTACTCCAGTCTTCAGTGTCACATGGTCCTTTAGAAATCATTCTAATATGCAAAACTGGTGCTCGAGACATTTCTTATTATCAATGTTGAAAACTATTTTACTACTTATTAATTTTGTAGAAAACATGATGGATTTTCTTCTTTGATGAATAAAAAAATTTTAAAAAATTTTTTGGATTTATTTCAAATAATTTTTTTAACAATCTATATTTTTTTTTTACTGTGACTTTTGATCAAATGAATGCACCCTTTCTGAATATAAGTATTAATGGATTTTTTGGGTTTTTTTCTGAACGGTAGTATGTATATTATCTGGGAAATGTTTACTTTCTATTAATTTAATCTTTTTAATGCTACTGTTAGATGTATAATCCTAAAGAAAAACATTAAATTATTACTGTTAAATGAATAAAATAATAGTAATAATGTCCAATTTGGTAATTATTATTATTATTACACAGACCCCTTAGCACCCTCTTGTGGCTTCTTGACCGGATGAGTAAAGTAAAGTAAAGGTGTGCCCCCCCCAAAATAAAAGACATGAATGAAGGATGAATACATATATGAAGGAATTTTCAGTCTCAGTTCTTACTTGTTCTATAACTCTTAAAAGCACAGTTTTCAGTCCGGGTCTTCTTCCACTGTCTCTGGGTGGAAAGTAAGTGCCACCTATGAATGGCTTGAGATCTGGTGTGAGCCACACGCTCATTGGCCAGCCACCACCACCACTTGTTGCCTGGGCAGAAAGCATTAATTGTATTTCAATCAGCGTGACACTTTGAAAGTTACAACAATAAATTTTACAAGTCCGAACCTGCACAAATGTCATGTAAACTTTGTCTACGTCAGGCCTCTCCTCTCTGTCCACCTTAATACACACAAAGTTCTCGCTGAGGACTTTTCCAATCTCCTCATCTTCAAACGATTCCCTCTCCATCACGTGACACCAGTGACAGGTGGAATAACCCACTGTAAGCAGTAATAAGTCGGTGTAATAAAAAAATGGACCAACCATCCAATATGTGTTTAAGTATACCATTATATTACCTGAAAGAAAAATGGGCTTGTCTTTACTCTTTGCTTTATCAAAGGCTTCTTGCCCCCACGGATACCTGTGAATGAAGAAAGAAGAGAAAATACATAAAGGGCAGTTATATTAGGAATACTATAGTTTATACGCATGCTTTTTGTTGATGATTTCTTAAAAAAAATGTATAATCTAAACTGTGTTTTACAGCAAGGCTAAAGATCTCAGAGCCCCTCACCAGTCCACAGGGTTGTGTGCATGTTGTAATAGATAGGAGGACTTCTCTTTACTCAGGCGATTGGTATATTTTGGGGTCTTTAATCTGTCCAGTCCATCACTCCCTGATGCCATGCTGAAGAAAACCGCTCCAGAAGACCTAAAACAATGAGAGTATATCTGTGGTAAATGAAATCGATACTGAACTGCCCTAACTGAGAACAACTGACTAGATGGCCTTAGTAAAGGCAGGAAATAATAAAAATAAAATACATTTAGTAGAGATGAAATGCATACTGCATACTGCTTAAAGTCGGCATGAAACTTCTCGGTTACTAACGTAACCTCGGTTCCCTGAGAGAAGGGAACGAGTATTGCGTAAGTTTAGCTTACGCTATGGGAAAAACTCCTTTTCTCGAGAATATGAAGCCAAAAATTATCCTTATAATTTTATATATGTAAAACGCAGTGCAGCATACTAGCACGCTGATTGGCTGTGCTGCGGCAACTGCACGAACCTATGGCGAGGCGGCTGAGGCGTGCGAACCAATGGGGTCGCTTCGCGCCCAAGCACGTCAACTCCTACCTAAATGGGCGTGGCTTATAGCTATAAAAGCCCGTACTATGGCATAGGATTCAGGTTAAATCGACTGAAGCGATCCCCTGATCTAAGCACAATAGCACGGCGGGTTACGCAGTACTCGTTCCCTTCTCTCAGGGAACCGAGTTTACGTTAGTAACCGAGAAGTTCCCTTTCGAGAGTACTCTCGCATTGCGTAAATTTAGCTTACGCTATGGGAACCCAATTTAAAACGCTGTGCGTGCTTAAAAACTTCACCCCATACTATGGCCTGGGACGAGAGCCTGAGGCCCATAGAAGAGTAAAAGTTATGAGACCCGAAAAGAGGCCAACGAGTGGTGAGCCTCATATAAGGGTATATGTAGGGAATGAATATTCTGCCATATCATATAGATAAAAACTAGACTAGACAGAGTCAGGCCTATAGTTATTGCAAATATGTTATACATTTGTTATATGGAATTTAGATAAAAACTCGACTGGACAGAGTCGGGTCTTATAGTTATTGCAAATGTTCTACATTTGTTTATATGGAATTTAGATAGAAACCAGACCGGACAGAGTCAGGCCATATGATATTGCAAATGTGTTATACATTTGTTTATATGGAGTATAGATAAAAACTAGACCGGACAGAGTTGGGCCTATAGTTATTGCAAATATGTTATACATTTGTTTATATGGAAAGAACTACTATCCATATGGATCTACTATCCATCGCTACAATCTTTGCTTCGTGATCACGCACCCTCTGGTGCGACCGCCAAAGCATACGAAAAGCTGTTCCGACTGCCTGGATAAGGTGGAATGCCCTAAATAAACTCTAAGAGCCCTGACGGGACAGAGTAAATTTGCGTCTCCTTCGTCCTCAGACGAGGGAAGAGCTGATAGCGAAATGACCTGTGCTCTGAACGGAGTGGAGAGCACTGTGGGTACATACCCGTGTCTTGGTTTGAGGACAACTCTGGAGTCGTTAGGCCCAAATTCAAGACAGGAAGCGCTCACTGAGAGTGCATGTAAATCGCCAACTTGTTTGACTGACGCTAGTGCAAGCAAGAGAGCAGTTGAGCGAAAAGTGCTTCAGGTTTACAGACTGAAGTGGCTCGAATGGGGCACCTTTCATGGCCTCTAGGACTGTGGAAAAACCTCAAATAGGAACCGGTGGGGTTCGAGGCGGGTTCAGCCTCCTATCTCCTCTGAGGAAGTGCACGATTAGGTCGCTTCTCTCCAGTGACTGTCCGGCCACATGAGCGTGAAACGCTGCTATGGCCGTCACATATACTTTGAGCGTGGAAGGGGAGCGACCCGCGTCCAAAAGCTCTTGAAGAAAGGAGAGCACTTCTGTTACTCCACATGAGTGTGGGTCCAGGTTCCGAGCTGCACACCAGCTTGAGAACACTGACCATTTTAGAGCGTAACGTCGCCTGGTTGAAGGCGCTCTCGCTTCAGAAATAGTATTCAGCACCCCTTTTGGGAGGTTCCCGGGTATCCGTTGATGGGCTATACATGAAGGGCCCACAAGTCGGGACGGGGATGCCAGATCCAGACCTTCGCCTGCGTGAGGAGGTCTCTCCTCAGCGGTATCGTTCATGGGGCTGTTTCTAGCAGCGGAGTCAACTCAGCGAACCATAGTTGGTTCTTAGTTGGTCTGCCTCACTGCTGGGTGTTTGCATCTGTTAGCTCTGTACAGCTTCGCTTTTGAATTTCTATTGGATATAATTCCTTGTTACTCAAAAACATATATTGTCTACTACTGCCTATCACATTAAATCTGACATCGCTAGCTTTTAATCCAAATCACGATTACAACGCGTTAGCATTTCGCTAGCCTGTTAGCCTGCCATCCGGGTCTCCTGTTGCTCTCTTGCGCGCCTTTTTCGAGTCCATCAAACAACTGTGGTGAGTTGGATTAGTCAACAGAGTCCATCAAACAACTGTGGTGAATTGGATTAGTCAACAAACACGGTAAGCCATGTCATCTTCTCCTGCCTGTTACATGATTAGCATTACCTTCTCTGTTGGCAAAGAGGGCTTCATATGTGATAAATGCAGGGAGATAGTCAGGCTGACAGAGAAGATTTCAGAATTAGAGACACGCATCCAGACTTTATCTGAGAGTAGTGAGAATGTAAAAGCTTTGTGTGTAAAAGCCCAGTGCAACTGGGTGACTGTGAGACGGCATAGTCGCGGATCAAAAAAACACTCTTTCGTTCCAATTAGAACATCAAACAGGTTCTCCCCACTCTGTGACGCACCTGCTGAGAATCCTGTTGAAAGTGCCCTAGTTATTGGCGATTCTATTACACGGAACATGAAAATAGAGACACCACCCACCATAGTCACATGTTAACCGGGAGCCAGAGCGCCTGACATCAAAGCAAATTTAAAAGTGCTGGCTAATGCTAATCGTAAATTCTCTAAGATTATTATTCACTTCGGCACTAATGATGTTCGACTTTGCCAGTCGGAGATCACCAAAATTAACATTAAAGAGGTGTGTGAACTCGCAAGTACGATGGCAGCTAACGTTTTTTGCTCTGGTCCCCTCCCTGTTCGTCGGAGTGATGAGATACTTAGCAGACTATCATCACTCAATGGCTGGTTGTCTAAGTGGTGTCCGCAGAATAACATAGGGTTCATAGACAATTGGAAAAGCTTTTGGGGCAGACCTGACCAGTAATCTGGCACATAGTCTTAGAGCTAAACCTTGACTAACTGGGGCCCAGGTCAGGAAGCAGACGGACTGGCTTAACCGACCGTCTGCTAGCTGTCTCACGTCACAGAAGTCAGATAAATCCCAGCACATAGAGACTCTTTCACCTAGATATTATCACATAGAGACTGTGTCTGTTCCCAGAATTAGTAAATACAAAAAACTCTCGAACTCATTTAAGGGAAAAAATGTAATTGATGTTCAACAAATAAAAAACAGATATAACACAGATGATCAAATGATAAAGCTCGGGTTGATGAATATTCGATCCCTTTCCTCAAAAGCGCTTATTGTTAATGATATGATTACAGATCATAACCTAGATGTGCTGTGTTTGACAGAAACCTGGCTAAAACCTGACGATTACATTACTTTAAATGAGTCCACCCCCCAAGACTACTGTTATAAACACAAGCCACGTCTGAAAGGCAAAGGGGGAGGTGTTGCTTTAATTTATAATAATATCTTCAGTACTACTCAGAAGTCTAGTTTCAAATATAATTCCTTTGAAGTTTTGGTGCTTTACGTAACGTTATGTAGTATAAATGATAAATCCCGTTTGACATTTGTGCTGGCTACTGTATACAGGCCACCAGGGCACCATACAGACTTTATCAAAGAATTTGCTGATTTTCTATCAGAGTTAGTACTGGCTGCAGATAAAGTACTAATTGTTGGTGATTTTAATATCCATGTAGATAATGAAAAAGACGCATTGGGATTAGCATTTAGAGACATTCTAAACTCTACTGGAGTAAGGCAACACGTGTCAAGACCCACTCATCGCCGTAATCATACTTTAGACCTAATACTGTCACATGGAATAAATGTGGATGCCGTTGAAATTCTGTAGCAGAGCGATGACATCTCAGATCATTATCTAGTATCATGTATACTTAATGTAGCAAAGGCTGCAAAACCATCCCGTTGTTTAAAATATGGCAGGACTATCCCCGCTGCCACTAAAGATTGCTTTGTAAATAAACTTCCTCATCTGTTCCGTCTGCTCAGCAACCCAGATAGCCTAGAGGAACTCGATGTTGCAACAGAAACTACTGACTCTCTCTTTTCCAGCACTTTAGACACAGTTGCTCCTCTGCGCTTAAAGAAGATTCAAGAAAATAGTCCAACGGCGTGGTACAATGAGCACACCCGGGCCCTTAAAACAGCAGCCAGAAAAATGGAGTGCAACTGGAAGAAAACAAAAGTTTTTCGGATTTCGTGGAAAGAGAGCATGATTGCGTACAGAAAGGCCTTAAAAACTGCTAGATCTGCTTATTTCTCGACTCTCTTAGAAGAAAACAAACACAACCCTAGGTATTTATTTGAAACAGTGGCTAAATTAACAAGAAATAAAGCCTCAACTTCTGACGTTTTGCAAACAGCACAGCAGTGATGACTTTATGAACTTCTTTACGTGCAAGATTGATAATATTAGGAAGAAAATTATAACTATGCAACCATCTACTACAATATCGCATCAGACAGTGCATTGTAGTGTCACTCTTTGTCATTAGGATATGTACCGAAAACCTTTAAGTTAGCTATTATTAAACCACTTATTAAAAAAACGCAACTTGATCCTACCGAATTAGTCAATTACAGGCCAATCTCAAATCTACCCTTTCTGTCAAAAATACTAGAAAAGGCAGTGTCTTCACAACTACGCTCCTTTTTAGAAAAAAATGGTATCTGTGAGGATTTCTAGTCAGGATTTAGACCGTATCATAGTACTGAGACTGCTCTCATTAGAGTTACAAATGATTTGCTCTTATCATCCGACCGTGGTTGTATATCTCTATTAGTGTTACTCGATCTTAGCGCTGCATTCGATACTATCGACCACAACATTCTTTTGAATATACTCTCAAATTATGTTTGCATTAGTGGAATTGCATTGGCATGGTTTAAATCATAGTTATCTGACCGTTATCAGTTTGTAGCAGTAAATGAAGAGATGTCACACCGAACACAAGTTCAGTATGGAGTACCACAAGGCTCAGTGCTAGGACCGTTGCTTTTCACCCTGTACATGCTACCACTGGGAGCTATCATTAGGAAGCATGGCATTAGTTTTCATTGTTATGCTGACGATACTCAGCTCTATATTTCTTCACGCCCTGACGAAACTTACCAATTCACAAGATTAAAGGAATGCATAACTGATATAAAAAATTGGATGACTATTAATTTCCTGCAACTTAATTCAGAAAAAACTGAATTTTTAATTATTGGACAAAAAAACTCCACAAGTAGTAACCTACTGTCTAACACTTGATGACTGCTCTGTCAAGTCCTCATCATCAGTTAGGAACCTGGGTGTGCTCTTTGATACCAATCTTTCATTTGAAAGCCACGTTTCTAGCATCTATAAAACTGCATTCTACCATCTTAAAAATATATCTAAATTATGGCACATGCTTTCAATGCAAAATGCTGAACAGTTAGTTCATGCGTTCATGACCTCAAGGCTAGATTATTGTAATGCTCTACTGGGTGGTTGCCCTGCACGCTTAATAAATAAACTGCTCGAGTTCTTACTAGAACCAGGAAGTATGACGATATTAGCCCGGTTCTGTCAACACTGCACTGGCTCCCTATTAAACATCGTATAAATTTTAAAATCTTGCTAATTACTTACAAAGCACTAAATGGTTTAGCTCCCAAGTACTTGAGCGAGCTCTTAACGCATTATACTCCATCACGTCTATTGCGGTCTCAAAATTCTGGCCAGTTGATAATACCTAGAATATCAAAATCAACTGCAGGCGGTGGATCCTTTTCCTATTTAGCACCTAAACTCTGGAACAGTCTTCCTAGCATTGTTCGGGAAGCAGACACACTCTGTCAGTTTAAATTTAGACTAAAAACAAATCTCTTTACTATGGCATACACATAGAACATTATCAATTTATATTATTCAAATCAGTTAAATGATTGTCTTAGGCTGCATTAACTAGGTCAGCCGGAACCGGGAACACATCCCATAACACCTGATGTACTCGTTACATCATCAGAAGAATGGCATCTACGCTAACGTTAGTCTCTCTGTTTATCCCGAGGTTTACTGCAGTCAGCCGGATCCAGATCAGATGGTGGACCTGTGCCTAGACATGACCAACGTATCCCTGAAATGTCTGCAGAGACTGTGTCAATTAAACTCCCCCCTGTAAATGCCGCATCGACACGACATCCTCATTAAACCCGTCTCCGGCGTGACGACTCCAATCTTTCGAATAATCTTACGAATATCTTTCGATCTAATATGACTTCTGACCTGTAATGTTGCCAGAATCATAATCATACACTATTTGTTCATCGGCCAGAGGAGAACTGGCACCCCGACTGAGCCTGGTTTCTCCCAAGGTTTTTTTCTCCATTCTGGCCCCTGAAGGAGTTTTGGTTCCTTGCCACTGTCGCCTTTGGCTTTTGGCTTGCTCAGTTGGGGACACTAAAATTTCAACTATATTACTGATCTGCCCGCATTGACACTATATGATAATTGAAATTAGCTGTATGACATCACCGTTTTCTCCAGAGTGGCTGTACAGCCGAATCAAATTCTGTTGCATTATTTTCCTGTTAACACTGTAAAGCTGCTTTGAAACAATTGGCATTGTAAAAAGTGCTATATAAATAAACTTGACTTGACTTCCAGAGAGGGGCTATTAAAAGCACTGCACACTTGCTCTCCCTGATCCGTTTGATGACCTGAGGTAACATCGCGACAGAGTCCGACCACTCCTTGCTTCAGGATGCAGCGAGTGTGTAGAGACGAAGCAGCCTGGCCGGCGGAGGCATACGCTCGATCAGCGAGAGCTGACGTAGTGCGGCGGGGCTTGGATGGGTGCTTGGCTTTTGACTGCCGTCCTCTAGTGGAGGGCGGGCAAAGATGTGTGGCGACCGCTTCCTCAAGAGGGGGAAGGACTCTCATAACCTTTTCTCTTCGCGCCGTCGAGTGAGATTTGAGACAAGCTGAAAATGGCGCTGGGCGGTGTTATTCGTTAGCTCATCGTGAACTTTCAGGGAAGAAGGGGGTGGGCCTCTGCAGAGGGGCCTGACGGCGGCCTTGCAGAAACCACTCGTCCAGCCTGCTTCGCGTGGGTTCCTCGGGATGAGACCAATCGAGTCCGAGGTCTTGACGGCCCTGGTCAATGAACAAGAACGGCAAAGAGGATTCTGAGAGCGAGACACGCGGGGAGAGCTCCGGTGTGGGCTCGCTCATCTGCTCTGGCATTCTCTGTCCGCGGCGCTTCTTTCTGCGCAGCCCAAGCGAGAGAAGAGGGAGAACGGAGGGAACGGCGTCCTCATAGAAGCTGACGAGTCGAGCCCGCAGGGGCAGCCGCCCTTAGAGCGCAGCTTCGGCGTGGTCACGGCCTAAGCACGCGGTGCAAGGAATGTGACGATCCCTGCCGAAGAGAGGGCCTCTGCACGAGGCACAGGATATACGAGGCATTTGAAACAACGCCTCAGCTCTTTTTGTGAGTGTGTGTGTTGCAGCGGCGAACACACACACAGCTTGTAAGGATATAAAAGGATAATGAACACGCCGGACGACGCAGATGGAACAGCAAGGGCTGAAGGCGGAGTCCAGAAGAAGGAATCCGGCGTCCTCAGAAATGCAGGGCAGGAGCTAGTTCCACTAAAGGCTTGTCGACGGCGGTGACTTCACAATCCGGAGGTCAGCGAAGGGTGAGTCCGCTGAAGGAGATTAAATCTGAATCCTATGGCACAGTACGGGCTTTTATAGCTATAAGCCACGCCCATTTAGGCGGGAGTTTACGTGCTTGGGCGCGAAGCGACCCCATTGGTCCCCCCCCCCCAGCCGCCTCGCCATAGGTTCGTGCAGTTGCCGCAGCACAGCCAATCAGCGCGCTAGTACGCTCTGCTTGGGTCTGCTGTGTAGCTGCACTGCGTTTTACATATATAAAATTATAAGGATAATTTTTGGCTTCATATTCTCGAGAAAAGGAGTTTTTCCCATAGCGTAAGCTAAACTTATGCAATACGAGAGTACTCTCGAAAGGGAACTGAAGTTGCAATGTTCCCATTAGTGATATGCGAGTGAAACTATGGAAGCTTGTTTCCGCCACAGAATAAAAAATAAAAAAGGTATTTGCAACTTTTTATCTCACAACTCTGACTTTTTTTCTAGCAATTGCGAGTTTATATCTGCGACTTTATTTCTCAGAATAGTGAGATATAAACTCGCAATTGCAAGTTATAAAGTCCAATTCTGAGGAAGAAAAGACAGACTTTTTTTCTCATGCAATGGCGACCTTATATCTCACAATTCTGACTATTTTTTCTCAGAATTGCAAGTTTATATCTCACTATTTTTACTTTATAACATATATTTGCGACTTTATATCTCGCAATTCTGAGATAAAAAGTCAGAATAGTGAGATATAAACTCGCAATTGCGAGTTATAAAGTTAAATTCTGAGGAAGAAAAGACAAGACTTTTTTTCTCATGCAATGGCGACCTTATATCTCACAATTCTGACTAAAATTTTCCTCGCAATTGCGACTTTTTATCTCAGAATTGCGAGATATAAAGTCGCTATTGCATGTTATAAAGTCACAATAGTGAGATAAGTCAGTCTTTTTTTCCCTCAGAATTGGACTTTATAACTCGCAATTGCGAGTTATAAAGTCCAATTCTGAGGATAAAAAGACAGACTTTTTTTCTCATGCAATGGCGACCTTATATCTCACAATTCTGACTTTTTTTTTCGCAATTGCGAGTTTATATCTCACTATTCTGAGAAATAAAGTCAGAATTGCAAGATATAAACTCACAATTGCGAGAAAAAAAGTCAGAATTGCGAGTTTATATCTTGCAAATCTGACTATTTCTTGCAATTGCGACTTTATATCACACAGTTCTGACTTTATAACTCGCAATTCTGACTTTTCTCGCAATTATATTTTAAAATGTTTTATTCTGTGGCGGACACAAGCTTCCATATGAAACAAATTAGGGCGGGACTTGATTTTGTCCATTGGAAATTGATTGGATCGTTGGATCATTAAGTTTGCTACTGCTGAGTGAGATCTCATGTAAGTGACAGGTTGCCCCACCCTTGTGCTGAAAAACACATCATCAGAGAAAAGAAGAGATGTCTCTGCAAGAGGGAGGGGAAGTTATTTTGAACAACGATTACAAGAGCATACTAATCTTTAAAAAAAAACTACGATGTGAATGAATAAATAATTTATAATAAATATTGCAATATCCAATAAAAAAATAGCAATTGTCAATTTTGATTTCATGGTTACTTTAATTTGCAAGCAGTATGAAATGAAATGAAATTTTAAAAAAGCTTAAACCAGCTTTGCTGCTCTTATACAGTGTCCCAGCCTAGTTTTAGAGAGGTTTTGGGCACTTTTCAGGTGGCTGGTCTTACAGCAGCTAAGACCAGCTTAAACTAGCCATTAAACCAGTTTAGGCAAGGAATGCCAGCTGTAAACAAACACGTATTAGGAAACCCTTTACAGTCGCATTTACTGCATGTAAACAAGTGCTGTGTCTCAAATCTATCTAGACAGAATTTTCTAATTAAACGTTAGGAATCAGATTTTGGGATCAGTTTTTAGAAAACATAGGCATTTAAAGTCTTTGGGCAAGGTCTCTGTGTTAGCAGTAGTGCTAACGAAGCCAGCAGCGTTTTATAATCACGAGCACGCAAATAGACACGAAGCACTCGGCCTGGGAGAATGACGGTGTCAGAGGTCAGTGCCTACCTGAAGTTGTCCCAGGACAATCTGGTACTGGCAAGCACTGACTTTTGTGGTAACGTTAGTCCAGAGCACCGGCTCTTATATAAAGTATAATTATCTTTTCGCAGAAATGATCCGGTGAAGAGCCTGGCCTGTGCGATGTGTTTGGTGGTGGTTGATGATGTAGAAGACCATGCGAAGCCCAATCTCAGCATCATAGATCCGCACCAACCTGATTGTGGTGCAGATTCACGCAGGAAACTGTCAGTGGAGTGACCTGAATGTCCTGAAATTCACCCATGCGCCACTAGATGTCGCACTAGATCTGTACAATAGCACAGATTTCAGTCTTTTAGATGCCAAGGTCCCCCAAATATGATCATCATCGTTTGAGGGACCCCCATCCTAAAATTTAAAAGGTATCTATATAGTGTCTTGTATAAAGAACCAATTTATACGGTACAAAAAGTGATATTATAAATATGTCTAAAAAGTTATGTTTAGTTTCTATTAAGTTATCAGCCATTATTGTTTTTTCCTACTCATTATCGTACTGTTCTGTTAGATGTATTATTTAATTATTGTAATCACATTTTTATGTATTTTTTTAAACTTATTTATTTGTTTTAATATTTTTTTAACTTATTTTAATATTATTTTTATTATTTATTTATTTTTACTTTTTTACACTGTTTTTCTTTAAACTTTTCCATGGCCCTCGAAGAACTCCCTTGCGGCCCCCTGGAAAAATTGTCAAAAAATTGGAAAAATTCTTCATTTGACCGTTAGAGGACGCCTGTATTGTAACCCGGAATTAGAAGTTACCAGACAAGAGGTAGCGTTGCCACTTTCTTCCGGTGAACGAAACAACAACATTGCTGAAGATGGCAGAGATCGGAGATGATGAGCTTAAAAAGCTCGAATATTTGTCTTTGGTGTCTAAAGTTTGTACCGAACTTGACAACCATTTAGGAATTAGCGATAAGGACCTTGGTGAGTTTATAAATTAGGCGATACTGTGTCACGTTTTAGGTGACTCTTTCGTAACTAGCTTGTTAGCCTCTTTCTACATGTGTAGTCAGTAGCAGTTATGTTATTAAATAATATTCAGTTCCCCAGTTCTGTTACACGTTTAGTTTTTCTAGTATCTGACATTTTATAGTTAAAAGAAAGGCTGATTACTGTCAGTTACGTGGTCGTATTTATTATGTGGTAGTGCTACATTGCCTTGTGTTAATTTGGAAATATAACCGTCTTCCTTACTATGGAGTTATTTGAAAGCTATTAAAAGGTTTTATAGTAGTAACAATTACTGTAATAACTGATGTTTTGGGCAACACTATGATGAACGTACCGTGGTCAATTTTGGTTATTAAAAAATATTGACTAATGTTAAAGACAGACGCATAATCTCTGGCTGCAGCTTTACAATTTATGTGTGTATAGAAGTTAATAGTAACAGTCTGCTGGTTGTTGTGTTTTTCAGCTGAGTTTGTAATCAGTCTTGCAGAGAAAAATCCAACCTTTGATGGATTTAAGTTAGTACTGGTTAAAAATGGAGCCGATTTCACAGTAAGGAATTTTTTAATCTCTGTCTTTGTTCCTTCAATTTTGTGTCTTGTGATTTTATTGTTACGGTTTTAGGAATATCTAACCCAATCTGTCTTCTCTGTTCTTTAGGATTCACTTGTCAGCAATTTGCTTCGTCTCATTCAAACCATGCGTCCTCCTGCAAAAGCATCTACCAGTAAAAGTAAGATCATTCAGGGTGTTTTAGTTGATTTACATCAATCAGGGCTGCGTTTCTTAAAAGCGTTGTGAGCTAAATTGATCATAGAGACTATTGGTGCCAATTGTTCTATGATCTACTTAGGATTACGATGGTTTTGAGAAACGCAGCCCAGTTCATTTTGATTTGAACAATATCTTCAGGCCCAGCTACAGCATATTTCATACCGTATTGCTCCTGATAATTTTTTTTTTTTATTGTACAGCTTCTTATCCTGAGGCTAAGCCAAAAGGTGAAAAGGACAAGCTGAAAGAGCTGTTTCCAGCTTTGTGCAGACCTGACAATCCTACTGCCAGGGTAATTATTTATATTTATTTTTAATTTAAAAGAAGCCTTTAATGCCCACCAAGGCTGCATTTATTTAATCAAAAATACTGTAAATTACAGTAATATTGTGAAATATTATTACAATTTAAAATGGCTGCTTTCTATTTTAATATATTTTGGAGATGTAATTTATTCCTTTAAAGGCAAAGCTGAGGTTTCAGCAGCCATTACTTCATTCTTCAGTGTTACTGTATTTTTGATTAGGGTTGGGCCGATAGACGATGCCATCGTCCATCGCCGATGGCTGACAGACATCACGATGTTGAGCCGGCATCGTGATTTCCCCGTCCCCCCGCAAATAATGAAGTTGTTCCCGATCACAATACAAATTACATTCAAAACAGTTCAATGAGCACAATTTAAACACTAAAGATTTTGTGCAAAAAACAAACTAAACCAATGATATTCAAATGGCGAGACAGAACGGTAGCACCATTTTCCTGTTTCTAGTTGAAGTGAGCAGAGCATCAAAACGGATCACACCACAAGCACTCAGGATCATTTGTGGTAATGATATTTCAGCGCTATATCCTCTAGTAGTTTTATCTAAAGCCAATCGCGCTTCATTCAAGCCCTTTTAGCTCCGTGCGCGTTCTCTCTTTCTCCATACGAACGCCACATTAACGGACCTTAACGTTCAAGCGCAACCCCCTGATGTCATCGTCCATCGCAATGTTTCACTGTAGACATCGTCTGATGACAATTTGGTAGACGTCGCCCAACCCTATTTTTGATCAAATAAATTCAGCTTTGGTGAGCAGAAGAGTCTTCTTTTAAAAACAGTTAAAACATCTTAATTATTCCAAACTTGACTGCCAGTGTACAAATAAATTTGAATGCGTTCTTAATCAACAGTAGCCACTTAATGGTCATAAATGATCTTTTCTTCTAACTAGAATATGCTGGATGAAGATGACGTGAAAGTTGCTGCTGATGCCATGAAAGAGTTAGAGATGTTTATGCCCAGTGTTAGTTTAACAGAACCTAGCAGCAGTAAACACAGGTGAGGACCTGCTCTTACATAAAATAGATAACATTAAAGTCGATGCTGCATCATGTTGTCGCCTTTTAACATGTAAGTATCTTCCGTCTTAGATCTGAAACCAGCAGCAGCAGCAAGAAGAAGCGGAGGAGCAGAAGCTGGAGCAGAGATCGAGACAGAGATAGGAATAGAGACAGGGACAGGGATAGAGACAGAGACAGGGACAGACGGAGACGACATCGCTCTCGTTCTAGATCTCGCTCTAATGAGAGGGACAGGAGGAAGCGCAGGAGCCGCTGGCACTCTCGCAGCAGGTCCAGGAGTCCTGCACGGGGAGACAAAGACAAAGGCTCAGACCGGTGGAAGGAAAAACATGTGGACCGCCCCCCACCGGAGGAGCCGTCTGTGGGGGACATCTACAATGGCAAAGTCACCAGTATCATGCAGTTTGGCTGCTTTGTGCAGTTGGAAGGTCTCAGGTATGTTTGAAATACAGTAAATTTACTTTTAAGGCTACTGAATTTGATGTGGGGATTATGATACATTCTTTAGTAGAATTAGTTTGTAAACTTAATATTTAGAATTAGCTTTTAAACAGTTTTTCTCTCATCCTCCTTTTGTAAAGGAAACGTTGGGAAGGCTTGGTCCATATTTCTGAGCTCAGGAGAGAAGGTCGGGTGGCAAATGTGGCAGATGTGGTCACCAAAGGTCAAAGAGTCAAAGTCAAGGTGTTATCCTTCACTGGATCCAAAACAAGTCTCAGTATGAAGGTGAGTGAGTGTCTTTATGGAAGTTATGAGAGAGAACAGGTCTGCATACTTTGAGGTCCAAAAGTCACCAATTAAACAACCAAAAACTAACTAGTTAAAATTAGCATTTTTAAAAATAGTTAAATTTGAACATTTTATTTACAGATGTGTTCTGTGAAATTAAAGTTTTTAGATTCTGCAATTTTTGGGCCACTAACCAAAAATAAATACAAAGATGGTATTAATAATAATAATACGACTGAAACAACGCGTCTAAGTAATCGATTACGCACTGTTTAGGTTTATCACTAATTCCTTGTCATGTTTCATGTAAAACAAAACTCTAGAGCAGATGCCAGTGGCTAGTATGGCAGTGCCGCTTAATATGGTTGCGTTCATACAGCGCTTTGTTTTTTTATGAGGGTGACAACCCCATTCTATAACCGAACTGACACCTGCACATTTTCAGGAGTCACAACCGCATTCTCTACAAACCCGCGCTGACCCACGTCATATAATGTGAGAGCCACAGTGAACTGTATAATCATGATGGATGGTTTACTCGCGGAGACGGAGAAATTATTTGCATTCATCTGCAGATCCACCGGAGCTGCAGTGGGTGCGAGGCGCGTGGCTCAAACGTACTCTCTGCACTCGGTTACTAAGCATTTAAAGTCCTTGTTGGTTGTTTAAAATAGCTGATGGTTGAACTCATGCCTTAATTGGGCTCGTTTATTTAATATCACAATGTCAATTTTGCAAAAACTTCAAAACATTGCCATTTTTGATACTGTGACTGAATGTGGTTGTGAGTCCTGAAAATGTGCAGGCTTGTATTAAGTGGCGCTGTCATGCAAGCCATTAGCATCTGCTTTAGAGTTTTGTTTTATGTGAAACATGATAGGGGATTAGAGATGAACATAAACAGTGCGTAATTGACGTAATCGATTATGTCAATGCGTTGTTCCAGCCCTAAAAAATAATAATAATAATAATAATAATAATAATAATAATAAAGAAAGCCCTTTCACTGGTCGTCCCAGACTTTTACACCACACTGTATACAAAAATTATCTGATCACAGATTTTATTTATTTCTTGCATCTATTTTACTGGGCCACTAAACAAAAGTAAATATACAAAGTTAAAATGGTATTATTGTTATTACTATTATGTTGTTGTTGTTCAATTCACATTTATTTGTATTGCGCTTTTCACAATACATATAGTTTCAAAGCAGCTTCACAGAAAATGCATGTTTCTACATTACAATTTAGAATGATCTGTTATCAGAGGTGACTGTCAAATTGATGTCCATATGTCAGAATGTACAGTTCTTAGATGATACAAATCATGCAGTTAGCTAAAATCATGTATTCATTTTGGTAGAAACAATGAGCTCAAAGCAGTTGTGATCATAATGATTGCAATATATAGAATTATATTGTTAAATCAGAAAAAAATTGAAATTGAAGCACTTTTACTAGTCTTCTTAGACTTTTACACCCTACTGTATACATAAATTATTTGACTAGAAATTTTGGTTATATCTTGAATATAATTTTTTTTTTTTTTTTTTTTTTTTTAAATATATTCATTCAGTGATCATTGTGCTTATATGTGGACTGATTTTTGTTGGGTTGTCTTGCTTTTACAAGGATGTTGACCAGGACACTGGTGAAGACCTGAACCCTAACAGGAGGAGAAATGTGGGTGCAGATGGTCAGGAAGAGTCATCCATGAGAAATCCTGACAGACCCACCAACCTCAACCTGGGCCATGCTCCAGAGGTAGAGGATGACACATTGGAACGCAAAAGACTGACCAAGATCTCAGATCCGGAGAAATGGGAAATCAAACAGGTACATGGCCATCTTTAATGTGACTTTTATCCACTTTTTAAACATTTATTTTTCCTTATGGTCATATTTTAATCTGCATCTTGATCTGTTTGTTCTTAGATGATTGCTGCCAATGTGTTGTCTAAGGAGGAATTCCCAGACTTTGATGAAGAGACAGGAATTCTGCCTAAAGTAGATGATGAGGAGGGTATGAGTTGCATTCACCTTTGTTTAACTCAACAATCTCAAGGCAACTTCTAGCTGCCTGAGCAGTCACCTCAAACTTTTTCTGTGTTGTGGTTTGTCTGTCAGATGAGGACTTGGAGATTGAGCTGGTGGAAGAGGAGCCTCCATTCCTGCGGGGACACACCAAACAGAGCATGGATATGAGTCCTGTCAAGATTGTCAAGGTAGGTCAAAACGCATGTACTCTCACTCTACAGCTGCCTGGTACCTAGACAGTTTCACTGAAGTAGACGTAATCTGTGACTTTAAATATTCTGTTTTGTATTGTTTTTCTGTCAGAACCCAGATGGATCTCTCTCCCAAGCAGCTATGATGCAGAGTGCCCTGGCCAAAGAGCGACGGGAGGTGAAACAGGCCCAGCGGGAGGCTGAAATGGACTCAATCCCCATGGGTCTTAATAAACACTGGGTTGACCCACTGCCCGACGGTAAGACATTTAGACTTATTCCATCTGAATAAGTATGTAAGCATCTGAAATAAAAAATGATGTTGTACTCCATTCAACTCAGGAGGTCAAAATGTTTTTCTACTCAGAAAAGTGCAATAGAATGCCACTTCAAGTCGTGCTTCCAACTTGGATGCATGTGTATGGTGTCTTGCACATACTTTTAATGAACCTCTCGCTCTTTTTTTTTTTTTTTTTATTTCTTTATTGGATTTTTCAACACAGAATAACAAGTGCACATATTTCACATTCGCAACAATATAAAAATCTGCAATATTACCCAGATAAAAAAAAAAAAAAGAAAATAAAACTGTAAAATAAAATATCATTTATATACAATAAAATAAAATTCAAATAATACATAAAAACACAAATACATCATTTAAAGACTTATAGAAAATAAAGTAGCCTTGCCATTGTGTTTTTTATTCATCTTCCAAATTAATTTATGGTCTGAATTCTGAGATATCAAGCAGGAATGTCCCACATTTTTATTAGAATGCACTAGAATTTCAAAACTGCATTGAATAGTAGTAGCATTTGAAGACTAGAAAAGAAAATAGTCTGATTACTTATATAGTGAAATAGGATTGTATGAGTAAATGGATGTTTTGCGCTCCATGTCCTCCAGTACTAAAAAAAAGAACACAATGTTATGTAATATGAAAGACACTGATCACTCCAGATAAACTTCCTTCCTATTTGTCCATACCGTAGTTTAGTGAGTTCATAGATGGCCATCTGATTTCCTGGGGTCTGCTATCAAAGCAGGCTTGCACATAAAAAGCCAATCTCTGCTGCTCGTATGCCCTCTGGCCTTATATGAGCTCAAGTCTGTTACCATCTTTGAGCATCTATAATAAATGCTTTTTCCTCTCTTCACACGCTCGCCATCCATACAGTTGACGGCAGGCAGATAGCTGCCAACATGAGGGGCATAGGTATGATGCCCAACGATATCCCAGAATGGAAGAAACACGCCTTTGGCGGCAACAAGGCCTCCTATGGAAAAAAGACTCAACTTTCTATCCTTGAGCAAAGAGAGAGTCTTCCCATCTACAAACTGAAAGAGCAGCTCATTCAGGTTTGACTTCAATATTCAATATTAGGGATGTACCGAGTATTTTTTTTTTTTTTGTGCCCCCGATCCGAGTCATTGAATATTGAGTATCTACCGATACAGAGCCCCGATCCGATATTTTGTATTTTCCCAGTGCCTGATGCACACTTCAAGTACAATAAATTTAATGAAATCAATCCAACATATACAATATATACAGATATAAACTCGCAATTCTCGCAATGACTTTTCTCAGAATTGTGAGATATAAACTCGTAATTGCGAGTTATAAAGACTTTTTTTCTCAGAATTGCAGGTTTATATCATGCAATTCTGACTTTATAACACACAATTGCTACTTTATATCACGCAATTGTGAGTTATAAAGTCAGTATTGTGAGATATAAACTTGCAATTTCCTTTTTTATTTTTTATTCTGTGGTGGAAACAAGCTTCCATAGTATAAAGACATTGGTAACTCTTGTTACAATGGAAGACATTGTAAACAGGCTGTGTGGTCACAATTATGAATATGGGACTACTGATATAAGCTTCTTGTATTTTATGTCAGTCAAGTCCAAAGAAAGACAACCCATAGCAACGTATTATGGCAATGACGTCTCATATAGTCTGAGATAGACCTTTGAATGATTTGTTACAAAAGTGTGCATCAAATATGCTAAACACAGAAGCTCGAACGTGTGTGTGATGCACTAGAACAGACCTCATTGGTTCTTGCACTTCACACGCACATTTGAGCTGCTTCTTTTCCTTTTAATGGCGAAACCACTTGACAGTGCATACCGCCACCTACTGCACGACTCCTGCATGACAGCTGATGTAAAAAAAGGGTGTAGGATAGCCAATACCGATCCATTTAAAAAAAATGCTTAATTGGCCCCAATGCTGAACCTTGAGATCTGCTCGGTATATCCCTTATGTATATTCATTCTGATCTATATTTTATATTTAGTTGTGTTCATAAATTCAACCAATGTGTCTTTACAGGCTGTCCATGACAACCAGATTCTGATTGTGATTGGGGAGACGGGCTCAGGGAAGACCACTCAGATCACTCAGTACCTGGCAGAGGCAGGATACACCACACGGGGGAAGATCGGGTGCACACAACCCAGAAGAGTGGCAGCCATGTCTGTGGCTAAAAGAGTGTCGGAGGAGTACGGTTGCTGTTTAGGTCAAGAGGTAGATGCTTGCTTACATTAATTTTCATGAAATAGGCAACCATAATCTAACATTTCACAGTCACCTTTGAAACAGAGCCCTAATCTCTTTCTGTGTCTGTGCAGGTTGGCTACACCATCCGTTTTGAGGACTGCACAAGTCCCGAAACTGTGATTAAGTACATGACGGATGGTATGCTGTTAAGAGAGTGTCTGATTGACCCTGATCTGGGCCAGTATGCCATCATTATGCTGGATGAGGCCCATGAGAGAACCATTCACACAGACGTGCTCTTTGGCCTGCTCAAGAAGGTACAGTTCATCAATTGAGGCTTTGTTCACACAGACAGTGAGTGTCAAGCTCAATGTTCTCAATGCTGCTCTTTTGAACTTTATATTCATCAAAGAATACTGAAAAATAAAAAATATTGTGGTTTCTGAAAAATAATTTCAGATTACTAATGCACCAATGCAAATTTTTTCTATATATCCTGATCATTTGTTAACATGTATTCTTTCAATGAGCTCATTGTTTCTGCCTAAAATTAATACATTGTTCGCTAACTGCGTGGTTTGTATATATACATTTCAGAAATGCATAACTTGGACACAGTCACCACTGATAACAGATCTCTCTAAATTGTAATGTAGACACATGCATTTTCTGTAAAGCTGCTTTGAAACGATAAGTATTGTGAAAAGCACTATACAAATAAATGTGAATTGAATTGAATTACTATAGAATAGTAATCATGCGAGTAGTCATGTGGAGTAATGGCTGCTGAAAATTCAGCATTGCCATCACAGGAATAAGTTACTTTTTAAAACGTATTAAAATAAATAAAAGTTATTTTAAATTTGTAATAATATTTCAATAATATTTCACAACACTAAATAAAATTTTGCTATTATTAATATTAAGAATAATTATTACTTTTTATAAAGTGAACAAAGTTAAAAAATAAATTAATACAATAAAATTGAGGCATTGATTTAATATCTGTTCTTAAAGATTTTAACACTGCTGCTTTGTACTCAACTACATGGGGCAAAAACGTGTTTAGTGATAAACTTAGGTGCTATTCACTATTTTACCATCTCTTTATGGGGTATGTCTAATAGTGTCTTGTTCTTGTATTATTTAGACTGTACAGAAACGAACTGACATGAAGCTCATTGTGACATCTGCCACGCTGGATGCTGTGAAATTCTCACAGTACTTTTATGAAGCACCTATTTTTACTATCCCTGGTCGTACATATCCAGTGGAGGTTTTGTACACTAAAGAACCTGAGACTGACTATCTAGATGCCAGTCTGATCACAGTCATGCAAATCCATCTCACTGAGCCTCCAGGTAACATTTTGTTCACAGAAAACACCTGTAAATGCTTGTGAAAAATGAGCTTCCTGTAATTCAAATTATTTACTGTACAGGTGACATCTTGGTGTTCCTGACGGGTCAGGAGGAGATCGACACTGCTTGTGAGATCCTGTACGAACGAATGAAATCTCTCGGTCCTGATGTCCCAGAGCTGATCATCCTCCCAGTCTACTCTGCCCTGCCCAGTGAAATGCAAACCAGGATCTTTGACCCAGCACCACCTGGAAGTAGAAAGGTACCATTCAGGCTTTTTCCTCTCTCTGGTCACCTCTGATATATCAAATCAAATGTACCTGAAAATTTAGATCACTGTATACACCTTAACAAACATTCTTCTGTTTTTTTTTTTTTTAAGGTGGTCATTGCTACTAACATCGCAGAGACTTCTCTGACAATTGATGGCATCTACTATGTGGTGGATCCAGGTTTTGTCAAGCAGAAGGTTTATAACTCCAAAACTGGCATTGATCAGCTAGTTGTTACCCCCATCTCCCAGGTAACATCCGTTCCTAATGACCCAGACTACATGCAACATACGTTGTAAGTACACTTTGACTCCTAAACCTCATTTGTGTGGTCCATAGGCCCAGGCTAAGCAGCGAGCGGGCAGAGCAGGTAGAACAGGCCCTGGAAAGTGCTACAGACTCTACACAGAACGCGCCTACAGAGATGAGATGCTCACCACCAACGTACCTGAGATTCAGAGAACTAACTTGGCCAGCACTGTACTGTCGCTTAAGGTACAAAGTTTAACTATTGAGTCATCTTGTTTTTTGGTTTTTTTTTTTTAAGGGTTGCACCGTATATTAAATTCATGACATACAGATTTTCTGGCAGATTTAGATAATTATATAGCCAATATAAAAATTCTGTAAAAAAAAAAATTCAAGTACTGAAAAACTAAAATCAATAATTTTAAATGCTACAATTTAGGCATCATAACATTAATGTAGTCAAGTTCCTTTGACAGTTAAACACATTCGGTTGGACTGTAATATTTATGATATTGATAGAAAACATTTTTATTCAGAAACATGTTTACGTAGAATATTTTGGAATGTGTCACCTGAGTGTATTTTAGATTTTCTATCTTATGTCAAGTTGAAATGTTTTATATAATTATTTTATATTTTATGTATTGTGATAGGCATTGTGTTTGCCATGTAAATAGCCTTGATGCTAACATGGCGTTAAACATTTAATAAACAAACAAACTAACAAACATTATAATGTACAGTATGAAAAAATTGATTGGATATTGAAACAGATATTCATTAAGATCATTAAATATTAGTCATTAAATATGTGTTTTTTAAGAGACAATAGATAAACAAAAAAATGAAAACTTTCACTGAGTGAGTGTTAGATGACAAAGATAATCTGGTAACACTTTAAAATAAGGTTTCATTTGTTAACATAAATGTTTTGTTCATCGTTAGTTAATACATTTGTTACAGTATTTATTAATCTTTGTTAATAAAAATAGTCTTCATGGTTTGTTCATGTTAGTTCACAGTGCATTAACTAATGTTAACAAATACAATGTTTGATGATATAATGTATTAGTAAATGTTGAAATTAACATTAACTAACATTAGTAAATGCTGTAGAAGTATTAATTCTTAATTCATGTTAACTATAGTTTACTAATGTTAACTAATGAAACCTTATTGTAAAGTGTTACCGATAATCTATATGTAAAAATTGAACACGCACCGTTAAATAAATGTACGTCCATGCTTGTTGTATTCCTCATTTGTAAGAGTTTTGAATAAATTGAATAAATGTAAAGGGGCAATAGTGGACGATTATGTATCCAATATCTACCAATAAATCTCTGAAGGCCAATTCACACTGCACCAACAGACAGACCAACGCCAACAGTCACCAGATTACAACACGTCACTTCTCAGACATTCTAACGCTGATTCAGCATGTTCAATCGGCGAAAACAGACTCAAACAGGGGTATCACTGATCCGACAAAACTCGATAAAGTGTCTGTTGCTGTCTGTCAGTGCGGTGTGGATTTGCCTTAATACGGGATAATACTACTTTATCAGTGTCTCTCTAATATTATATTTTATGCATTTTACATAAAATTTTCTTTTCTTTCAATCAGGCAATGGGCATCAATGACCTGTTGTCATTTGATTTCATGGATGCTCCACCTATGGAGACACTCATCACAGCCATGGAGCAGCTGTACACTCTGGGAGCGTTGGATGATGAAGGTCTGCTCACACGACTCGGTCGTAGAGTAAGTGTGTACATCTTTGTTTAAATTTGTGAATGTGCTCATATCGAGGTTTCGGATGTAGCTGATCAATTTGCATATGCAGAATAAAGTGTTAAGTTTCTTGTCACTGTTCCTATCAGATGGCTGAGTTTCCTCTGGAGCCCATGCTTTGTAAGATGTTGATCATGTCCGTCCATCTTGGCTGCAGCGAAGAGATGCTTACCATTGTGTCAATGCTCTCAGTACAGAATGTCTTCTACAGACCAAAGGTACTCCTTTAGCCCACACGTCATTACATCATTAAGTAAAGTTTGAGGTATCTAAGCAGACTGATCCTGAAGATATTAAGCATGTTTTTACTCTAAATGTCAGGACAAACAAGCTCTGGCAGACCAGAAGAAGGCTAAGTTTCACCAGCCTGAGGGGGACCACCTGACTTTGTTGGCTGTCTACAACTCCTGGAAGAACAACAAGTTTTCCAACCCCTGGTGCTACGAAAACTTCATCCAGGCGCGATCTCTCCGCCGTGCACAGGATATCCGCAAACAGATGCTGGGCATCATGGACCGGTGAGGGCTAGAGAATAACTAACTTTATGCAGGCTTACTTGCGTAATGCAACACACTGGATGGATTCTGATTGGCTGTCGTTTGTTTTTTTTGTTTATCATTTGGAAAAATCGTTTTGGGGCCAGTTGCATAAAAATACAGACTGTGCCTTAAGAAATAGTCTGGCCAACTAGCAGTTAGTCAAGGGGTAATCAGTCTTACTTTTCGCATTCAAATTAGACCAATCTACTAACTTTTGACCAGTTATGACCAGCCTTAAAAATAGATTAACTTGAATTAAAATGACTAGTCTAAGCAGTTCATGCAGCCAGCCATTGAAAGTTGTTAACACAGAGGAACAATATTGTTTAATTTCTATAGTTGTGATGTGGAATTAGAACAACCAGCTATAGTTATTATAGTTATAGTCTTTTGTATGAAGAGGTTTTTACACTCCATATTTATATATATATATATTGTTAATAATTATACAATATTGCATGTTGTCTTCAGGCACAAGCTGGATGTGGTATCATGTGGTAAGGCCACAGTGCGTGTACAGAAGGCCATCTGCAGTGGTTTCTTCCGGAATGCAGCCAAAAAGGACCCTCAAGAAGGTTACAGGACTCTCATAGATCAGCAGGTGGTCTACATCCACCCCTCCAGCGCATTGTTCAATCGCCAACCAGAATGGTATGTACCAAAACAGGGTTGTTATTGTATTAACCACCAAACAAATCTCAATGTTGCTTGTACTAAAGCTGTTTTCACTCCTCTTCTCCTCAGGGTGGTGTACCATGAGCTTGTGCTGACCACTAAGGAGTACATGAGGGAAGTGACCACCATTGACCCGAGGTGGCTTGTAGAGTTCGCTCCAGCTTTCTTCAAAGTGTCTGATCCCACACGCCTCAGCAAACAGAAGAAACAGCAGCGGTTGGAGCCCCTCTATAACCGCTACGAGGAACCAAATGCCTGGAGAATCTCCAGAGCCTTCAGACGACGCTAGAAGCTTCTCACAAGGTTCTCATAGACTGCAAGTGTCTGATACCGCTGCTGAACAAAACATCAACTTTGTGTTGTTGGCAGAGTGGAGGATAACATGGACAGAAGCTAAACATGAAGTGGCCTATTTTCACAGAGAATATCCTTTCCACTGCTGTGAACCACATGTTTGATTTTAAAGGAGACCTTCCCTCTGACCTGAATTTCTGCTTTTTTTTTCTTTTTTTTTTTAAATCGGAAGCATTTAATTTTATGTTTCTTCTGTATGTGTCTCATAAGGCTTTATGGTTATGATTATCTCTACTTTGAGTCTCGGGGTTCTTTGTATTTTAAAAATGACAACAAAAAAAGGATCAAAATATAATTTCACAGTGCATATCTTTTTTTGTCCAGACTCTCTGGACGAACCATTTGTGTTGCAGAATGTATGGACGGCACATCCGTCTGGTCAGTAGATGTTGATTAAAGTGCTGAGAGGGGAAGGGTTTTCATTAATTCAGTTAGTTCCTCTGCAGAGGTCTGGTCATGTACAAGTGAACAGGATGTAAGACCACTTTCTTATCACACACAGATCTCATCCTTATTTGGGACCTCTCTTCTGTTTTATTGTTTAAATTACCAACTCCACACAGGATCAGAGTATCAGACCACAGTGGAGATTTTGTATTATAGCTCTTTTATTAGAGGAAAGGATGGGGTGGAAATGCCCTGCAGTTTTTGATATGGTTACAGCTTATGTTATGTCATATCTTGTCATTTTGATGTCAACTTAAATTAAACTCTGTCATTTAAAAAGGCCTACTTGAATTGTTTCTGGTGAGCTTCTAATATTGAAGTGTCTATTACATGTAGATATACACACACACTGGCCACTTTTTAGGTACACCTTGCTAGTACTGGGGTGGAACCCCTTTTGCCTTGTAGAACTGCCTTAATTCTTTGTGGCATAGATTCAACAAGGTGCTGGAAACATTCCTCAGAGATTTTGGTCCATATTGACATGATAGCATCACACAGCTGCTGCAGATTTGGCGGCTGCACATTCATGATGCGAATCTCCTATTCCACAACATCCCAAAGGTGCGCTATTGGATTGAGATCTTGTGACTGTGGAGGCCAAGAAACCAGTTTGAGATGATCTGTTATCCTGCCGGGAGTAGCCATCAGAAGATGGGTACACTGTGGTCATAAAGGGATGGACATAATCAGCAACAATATTCAGGTAGGTTGTGGCATTTAAACGATGCTCAGTTGGTACTAAGGTGCCCAAAGTGTGCCAATAAAATATCCCCCACACCACCAGCCTGAACAGTTGATACAAGGCAGGATGGATCCATGCTTTCATGTTGTTTACGCCAAATTCTGACCATGCCATCTGAATACTGCAGCAGAAATCAAACTCCTCAGACCAGAGGTATTGTTCAATTTTAGTGTGCCCGTGCAAATTGTAGCCTCAGTTTCCTGTTCATAGCTGACAAGAGTGGCAACCGGTGTGGTCTTCTGTTCTGCTTTAGCCCATCTGCTTGTGCATTCAGAAATGCTCTTCTGCAAACCTTGGTTGTAGCGTGTGGTTATTTGAATTAGTTGCCTTTCAGTCAGCTCAAACTTCTTTACCATTCTGATGCTTAGTTTGAACTTCAGCAGATCGTCTTGAACATTTCTACATGCCTAAACGCGTTGATAGATGCTGCCATGTGATTGGCTGAGTAGATATTTGCGTTAACGTGCAGCTGCAGTGTACCTAATAAAGTGGCGGTGTATAGTTCACATTTTTAAAAAATTACATGGTAAAATAAATGATACAATCAGGATTGTATTGTAGGTAAATGAGGAAAAAAAAGTATAACAGGCTATTTAATTAGGAAAGTCATGCTTTTCATTTACACTTTGGGTCAACAATGCATTATTGCAAGGAATACAAATCTCTTAACCTGAAAATCCTGTTTTATTCGTGAACAAAGAAATAAACATGGCTATTTGTCTATTCAAAACTTCTATGTAAAGATGCTATCAAACTTTTATGACATTGTAATCGCGACGGGGTTGGGAGGGTCAGGACGATGTATTTTTACATAACTCCGATATTTTAGCGATTGTTTTTTGGTAGCTTGTTCTAAGTCACTTACAACTAACACGGCGATAAGCCTATGTGTGAACTGATATTATGCTAATATTGTAGATCTACCGCTGTGTTGGGTTTTGCTCAATACTATGTGGAAGAAGCAAGATAATTTAATTATATTACCGCGTGATGAACCTATGATAACTTATATTTAAACAATTACTTTGTGTTGTTGGCCAGATAAAATGACAGAGAAAATAAAAACGGACGTAAGATCATTTTTCAGTGCACCAAAACGCCACACATATCCTTACAAATATAATTTTTCGCTGTATTATTTGTGTCCCCTTCAAAAAATGCCCTTTAGAAATGTTTTGTTTATTGTTTATTGTCAAATATGTTGATCCAGGAACATGTCTTACTTGGCAAAATCAATGTAACCCACAAAGGGCCGTCCAGTGTATGTTTAAACAAAAAAGCGCAGTGGGATACAAAAACGCGTTTTGTTTGTCTCTCTGAACTTTTAGAACAGCTAACATTGCTTACAGCACTTGTAAATGTTAAATTAAGAAGTTTGTAAATGACTGTCTGGTCATATGACATTCCATCACTATTCGAATGTGTGGTCAGAAGTTCTATGAACGTCCTATTTCTACTGGAGGTTACCTTATATTACATGTATTTGGGTTTAGGTCGAACAGACTGAAACTAAAAACTATAAGAGAGCTTGGATAGTAGCCTACTACATTTTCTTGAATTGGTTTCTCTATCTAGTAAAGTCACAGGTAAACAATCACTTTTTGTGCATTTTGCATTTGCTGCAAACATAAAAAACTGAGACTGTTCTCATGATATAGTAGTAATATTGGGTCTTTATTAAGCAATCTCTTGAACCACAGTAATGTGTTTAGATTAGATAGGCCTCAGAAGTGAGAGGAATGCAGAGTCCCTAATGAGATTAATTTAATCAAAACAAAAACAAAAAAACCTTATATACAAGTGGATGGGGTGGGCATGTGCAATAGGTGCAGCGGGTAGTAAACTGGGATGGGGAACTTGGGAGAATATCGTGGCATTAGTACATGTAGCCTTTGGAGTAGGGCTGAGGGCCCATGTTGGTGGCAGCTGGTTCGGGAGGGTAAGACGCTCCCTCATCAAGGTGAGACAGCGGCACCGTGTCCTCCTCGTTGACGTAGCGTTCGAATTCTGCCTTCAGACTTGGTCGCTGATTGTCAGGAAAAGCCAAGGATATTAGAGCTTCTGGCTCACACACGAATTTGTAAACATAACGCTCACCCGCCACCTGGGGAAAAAAAGTTAAATATTACTACTAATAATAATAATTAAATATTTCATTATCAAATATAATAATAAGGACCCCCTTTTAACATCTCAATAACAACATTGATTGATATCAGGTTGATGCATCATGAGTATAACTGAGATCTGCTAAGAAAAAAAATTCTGTTTGGGGTCTATTTGAAATTAAAAAAAATAATAATGTAAATAAAATGCATATAATTAGAAAAAAAAACTGAAGTATACACCTGGATTGAATTTAATTTTGTAATATTGTACTTGAATTTTCTACAGTGTGTTTTCACGGGTGTCAAAAAGAAACACATTACTTTATTTAATGAAATGTCCATTTCAGAAAGTGTTAGGAACATTTGAATCCTTTAAGGCCAATTTTGAAATTGGGCTGTTATTATTATTATAATATTATAACGAGGGTTAAAGTGGGGGGAAATAGCATAGGAAACCATAAAATAGGATGATGCAACAATACCTTTTGCATAATTCCCTTCTCATAATAGTAGCGCAAAGAGCGACTCAGTTTGTCGTAATTCATGGCTGGACGGTTCTTCTGCATCCCCCAGAGTCTTGCCACCTAGAGTATCAAAATAAGACAATACAAACCATAAGAGCAGGAAAGGACTGTACTGCAGTGCCTTAATCTGAGCACAAGAGGTCCTTGGTGACTGTACAACAGCTGAACTATGAGAAGGAAGGGCGAGTCCCCACAAAATAATGCAGTTCCCTTTTATATAACCAAATTACCACTAAACTGACCAAGAACACCACACGGCGCACAGCGCAAACTGCTAGTTGTCAAATCTAGAGGAAATACTACTCTATCCTAAACTTAAAGGTTCAACTTGAGGACCCTTGAGAAAAACTGTTGCTCCATCTTGGGCCAGTAAACTTGTGTGTCTGCTGACATTTGAGGAACTGAGTCTTTGTTTGGCTGTACGCTTTAATTGCGATAGTAAAACTTTGGTTGTAATGAATGATTCATGCGTAGAGTTGAGCAGAACTGATGGATGCATCTCTGCATGATGGTTTGCTGAGTCATGCCATTTAGCCGTCTACTGACCACAGACAATAGGAGGTTAACGCTCTTGTCTCGACCACTGCGGTGTGCTTAGACTCCAGCAAAATGGAAGGTTGTAATATTTGGTAATGGAGCCATTCTCCATTTTATTTCACTATGCTGTTAAGTGGGGTAAATAATGCATGGCAGCTAATGGAAAACTGGCATTGTGTGGATGTGTTCTTAGACCCTGGGGAAGTGTGAGCTGATCGCAAGCAAATCTCTGAAACCCATTGTTTATTCTCTCTATAGTTTGTGAAGGCTGAATAAACACTGTATCGAACTGATCTGAACCACCCAATATTCATATTTTCCTCTTAGATCTTTGAACAATCAATTGCTTTTCTGGATAAAAATCATATTTTGCCTACTGAGAACTTAAAAGCCTGATGTTTACCTCCTCTGGCTCAATGAGTTTAAATTCCATGCCACGGCCGGTCCATGCAATGAAGTGCGCATTGCCGGGGTCGTCGAGGAGGGCTACCAAGAACTGCCAGAGCTGCAGTGAGCCACGGCGCTGATATGGGGCACCTTCACGAAACACACCGCCCCCTTCCTGCTTCACCTCACCTGAACACAGGCAAAGAGATTGTCCATTAATTCCCCTATAGATAACAATTAGATCTAAAAACTGTTTTATCCAACATAAGACACGTGGTGATAAGGATTTGAAATGAAATCGCAGTGTGGGTTTAAACCCAATAAACAAAGTTTTAGAATTTTGAAGAAATGTTATGAGAGAAAATGGATAAGAAATATTTAGGAATCTGCACTATTTCAAGTTCAGAAAATAATCAAATTTGTGACATTGATCATGTGACTCTTTGTACAAATGGCCAGAGTTATGGACCCCATGTATAAATGTAATTTCTCATTTTTGTATGTTGTAGTTTTAATTACAGCACTTCATTTAATTGTCTGAGATTGGCATTTGAAGAGACTATTTGTATTTGAAATTAGTGCTAGTTGTAGGAAAATAACATGTAGACAAGCAAGACTTACTTTCAAATTTCTCAGGAACAACGCGGGAATCATTTTCAAACATGTAGCCTGAGAACAGGACAAGGGAATTATTAGTACACTGGTTTATACAAAGACGATCCACATGAGTTATATTGCGCTAATGTATTAATGGCAGACAATAATAACAAGCATTTTCCTGTTTGACTTTTCAAATTGAGATCTATGATTACAGGAACTGTTTTTCCATTGATATTTATGAATTCTTATTATGGGAAACATGGACTCTTGGTGATTATTATTATTCAGTTATGTACACTTATGAAGCAAGGAACTAAATTTTCTGTATCTAATGGCTCATTACAGAGATCAGCTAACAACTGAAAATACCCAAAATGGTGCTGCAAATGCAGCAAGCGAAGAGAAGGATTATTTTTCTTCACTCCAGGAAAAATACTCGTCTTTTCCAGTAGTAATATTTACCCTGGAATTCTTTAGGCAAGGGAGAAACAAATGTCCATGCCAACAGAAACACAGACCCTCTGGCCTGGTTAGCCAGTGACCGCACAGTACCGGCCAATCCTGATGTGCTGTGAGTGTGTGAAATTTGTATTCTAGAACTGTAGCTGCAAGTTCTAGATGAACAAACCATGTCCTTACCTTCACTGTTGTGCTGTGGGTTGGGGTAGCCCTCGTTGTGATGGTACATGGAGGGGCAACCAGGCACATCTGTAGAGCAAACAAACACCCTCAGTGATGGATGCATGCAAATGATCTGTTGATCTTTATTTATGTTATGTTGGTGAAATGATAACTGCTCTGTTTCAATACCTATATACGTAGGCAGTATTTTAAGGCCTGGTGCAAAAGCTAAAGGTAAACATCTTGATTATGTTGCCTCCTAAGATACTCAGCTTAGATAACAGACTAGGCTAGATACATTTTGATTTCAAATAAACCTACTTTGTATGTATCCTGAAAAGAAGGCAATTCGGTGCAACGAATGAAAAAAAATTAATCCAAGATGGTGGACAAGACTAAATAAATAAAAATAGTTCAGTGTAATTAAAAATGAATTATTTTACCCAGTGTTTGTGTGCTATGTATTTTTATGTTAGCGCTAAGGTTCCAAAAATTCAAGTCAGCCAAACCCCTCATATGTGAAATGTTTACTTGAAGTACCCGCTGAGATATTTATTAATTATTACATATTATTTATTTATATATTATTCAATGACACATTAATAAACATTTATTATTATTATAGCTAATTAGTACAATCAACTTGGATGTTTAATTCATTTCAACTTAAATAACTGACTTTAAATAATCTTGTATAACTTATATAAAAAAGTTGAAAATTGCTTAATTTATGATGAGTTAAAACAATGTAAAAACATATGTTTTTATTGATCTTAATTTATTGATCATATCATTTTTTACAGTGTATCACCATTAGCACTACTGAAGTCAATTTCAAGTTGCTCTACTGTATGAAGCGTTATTTGTGTAACTCATGGCCTATGAGAATTTCAAAACAGTCACTCGTGAGGTTACGTTGTGGTTATGATATGCTGCCTTAGGAGGAAGCTGCCTATGTAGGCAGTCGGTAGCGAGGCAGCTCACTAGGTTTGAGAACACAGCTAATCATTGCTAGTCCTCTTTAGGCACTATTTCTGTAGGGTGTGAGGCTGGTGCATCTGCAGATTTGATAACCTCTGCCACTGAGTGCTGCAAGGACAAAAGGGTCCATTTGTCATAAAGTCATTTGTCATAATATCACCTGTCGGCAGCTTTATTTTTAGGCAGTAAAAAGCAGTGGATCTTGCACAGTACTGCAGGCAGCCAGAATCAGCTTTATAACTGTCGTAGCCCTCTCTCTCTCTCTCTCTCTCTCTCTCTCTCTCTCGCTCTCTTTCTATATGTACTGTAAAAATAAGAAGCGGTTCGTTTGTGAGGTGGAGCCATGATTCATGGCTGGAGAATGCAGTGGCAGAGGCCATGATAAGAGGTCACAGGGGAGAAAGAGCTCTGAGGGACTAGAGCACTTTTGTCGTACATAGAGCTCAAATTAATGTCACTGTTGACAGAGCTGTCGGACTGTAACTTATTCCATTTTCAACTGAAACACCGTCACAGGACCCCTTCTGAATCTAACTGTGATTTTGATATAATATTTTGAGGTGATTCTGAAATAATAATAATTACTATTATTATAAAAATATAAATACATTACTATTACTTAAAATACAAAATATTACTATTATAATATTTACTTAAGTATTTAAGAAAAAAATAATTTTTTAGCCCTTTTTTTGCCATATAATAGTGTCTCTTATTCATGGTTTTGGTTTCTTATGGATGTTGGCATATCTCACTCTCTGTTTTTGTTCTGTAGCAGAGCGGCAGGGATCAATCTACTGATAACATGCTGTACTCCACCTCAGATAGGGCGGTCTATCCTCACACAAACATCCTTTTGTTCCAGACTATCGCATCCAAAGTTGCCACATTTCAGCACGTATGAATCTGAGTAGTAGTATCAGCCTTTCTCAGTGGTATTTAGTATTATTTATATACTGCTTTTGCTTTAGTTTTAGTCATTTTAGTACTTCAACATTTTTATTTTGTTTGATTTCAGCTTTATTTCAATTACAGAAAACGATTAATAGTTTTAGTTTTTGTTAACAATAACAACACTGGTGCTAGTACCTTAGGAGGGAACAAAAGAACCCAGAAAAGCTCATGCTTGCTTTTTTTGTTCCTTTTAAAGAATCAGTTGAACTGGTAACTTTGTTTTTTATGCTCATCTATGTGCAGTGTTTGTTAGATCACTGTTGTTTGTGGTCTTTCACAGAGCACTGATAAGTTGGACCTGCGCAGGGTGTTGTGTTTCGACCCTGTGTCAGTTGCTAAGTCGAGTGGGAGGAGGTGAGTTCGCCTGTGTTGTGAGTATATGGTCCGAGCCCCCTGGCTACAACACAACTCGCCCTCCCACCTCCCGCTCCCTCGACCAAGCCAGCGCACGGGCTCGGGTTACCGAGGCTACGCTCATTTTTCCATTATGAGTTCATCTGCCTGCAGAAAAAGGAAGCCGCTGCTGCAACCCTACACCCGCGAGCACTCCGCTGGGGATTCTAGTCTTTCCAGTGCCCTCCATTTTCTCAATGAAATTCCTATGCCTCCCTCCCTCTCAAAGAACACAGGCAGAAGGGGAGGGGTGAAGGAGCGGGGAGAAGTACAGAAACACTGCTGAGACCTTTGCAAAGTGTCAGTGGATGTGGAAGCGGAGAAGAACAAACAAAATCTCTTTAAAAAAAGAGACTTTTCGGTTTTCTCGACCAATTTACTGTTTACATTAGTGGCCTAATGTGGTTTAATTATTCAGGAAGAGAGAGGAAAGAAGACACTTTCAAAGCAAATTAATTCACTCTGTGATCAGAATGTCTTTTGACTCACGTACCAGGTTCATAAGTGTAGTCAGTGGGTTCCTGTTTGACCATCATATGGGCAGGAGGAAACCTCTGAGGCTGTGTCCCGGTCATGTGGGCCACTCTGTCGTACAGAGGGTCCAGGTACTCCTGCTTGAAGTTTTGCTGAGGAGGATAAGGCAAGCAGGGGTCAGAGTGTTGCCTATGGTAACTGCTGCCTCCGCCCCCGCTGGCGTGGGCAGGATGCATGCGCTGCAGGGCCTGGCCTTGGGAAGAGAATGGTGGGCACATCTCTGCAGAGCCGGAAGGGAACCTGGAACTGGCAGGGGAAATGAAGCCTTGATTATCACATAGGCTCATAAAAATGCTGTGGCAATGCAAGTATGCTTTCTTAACTGTTCTCTTTTGACAATAAATTTATAAAATGCTACTAGTCAAAAATGTGCACTGATATTGAAATTCTGGCCAATACTAATAAGCTCATAATTATGGCCGAAATGCATTAATTTGCAGATGTTGAAATTCTAGACTATGTTATCTAAATATTAAATTTAAATGCTATAAAGGGAATTTGGCATCACATTATAATGTACAGTATGAATATTGGATATTAATTTTGAGATTTGCCACACATCTTAAAAACGGCACACATCTTGACGGCAAAGGTCCGTGTAAACACAGAAGAAATGAGCATTCACAATTAAATATCCAAATGGATTCACATGTAGTATTCAAAATCACTGATTTTAGTTTTTCAGCCCGTAACCGATATGGTACCAATATATCATGCAGTCAAATCCCTAGTCAAAAGTAAACACCTACACATTCTTTATCATTATTGTTACCTGGGGTTCATGGGGTAACTGTGGCTGTGGCAGGCGTGGGATTGGCTAGCTGAGGGTGGATTCATGTACCCTGACTCCGGCCGAGTTCCCACTGTTGGTTTAGGGGAGTAATGCTGCATAGGGGACATGGGTGTCCCTGGACAAGAGCTCTTGGATCCTCCTGCTGCTGTTGTTGCTGCCACAGCTGCTCTCTTCTGCTCATAGGCACTGCAGGGCACACGGACACTTTCAAACTCAACAATGCATTTCTTTCCAGTCATAGATCATGTATGGATGTACCTTCGACTATAAACACTTTTATATTTTTCGGGTAGATTTTTATTGAAACTAAGAGATATTTTTTTCTCTTTAAATAAAGGCCACCTTAAAAATGAAAAATGTATGTATAGATTTTGCTCTACACATGTACCAGATTTTTATTGTTAAAATATGAAAATGCTAAATTAAAATATTAAACAAAGAGTGGAACAATCATAAAACTATTTAATATTTATGTAAATTTCTAATAATTTGTGTTGCTATCTCCAATTATGTATGAAAATATTATTTAATTGTATTTAATTAAATAAAATATGTAATTAACCTTAGCAAGATAAGTGTAATTTTATTCACCACAGAATGTTATTAAACACATTGCATCATTTGAGATGTAGCAGAAATGATAATGTGGTGAAAATGTTCATGATTTTCAGATAAACAATAGTCCTGTCATAGATAGATAGATACATAGATAGATACTTAGACTGATCGATCAATCAGCATCCGGCTTTTGACTGACCTGGCGTAAAGGCACTGCTCTCCATTGGGGTAGCTGAAGCTCTGCTTGTGGCTGCAAGACTGGCTGGGGTCTGAACCTGGACTTTGAGGCTCTTTCTTAATCTTCACAGGCGGGCTGTGGAATGCCACTGCTGTAATACACAGAGAAACAGGTTCATTAATGAACCACATTCCAGGTAATTCCTGTCTCAAGAAATGACACACTGCACTAAAAATACAACAAGAGTATACAATCTAGAGTAAAGATACACATTTTTGTATTCCAATTACTTTAAAGGGCTTAGTTTGACTTTAGCCATAGTGAGGGCAGTAGATCATGCAAACGTGACCGCTTAACTCCACCATAGTAAAACTTATTCCCCCGGTTTCACAGACAAGGCTTAAGCCTATAGTCTCAGACTAAAATGTATGTTTGGACAGTTTTAACTGAAAGCAACTTGCACTGACATATCTTAAATATGTCAGTGCCATTGTTTTGTCTCAAGATGCACACCAGTATTGTATTTTTCTAAGGCACATTTATAAACATAATTAAACTAAGGCCTCAAACTAATCCTGGCTTAATCTAAGCCCTGTCTGGGAAACCAGGCTATTGTCCTCAAGACTCAGCTTTAAAGTAAATTATAGACAGTATGCATTACAGACTACAGACAGACTAGCATTAAAAAGTTAATTTAAAATCACTTCCATTAATCAATATTGAAAAGTGGACATAACCATTTTAGTTTAATTATTAATATGCGTTAGATTCATAATTCTTATTTCCAGATTTTTTTTTCTTCAGCTCTTTCAAAGAACACAACGGCTACAACACATTGGCTGTGGTTAAAGGAGTATGTCTTTTATAAACACATCAACAGCTGGTCATTTACATAAGAATTTTTTTGGTTTCTTCAGTCCAGCTTTTAGAGATTTTGGCATTTAGTTGAGGAGTAGCAGAGGAGCCGCCCAGCATGCGTGGGGTCTGGGTCTAAACCGCAGTGCTGTTTATTATTGGAGGGGAGCAGCCAGGCTCAAAGACGGCACGGCACAGGATGTTTTTCTGGGCCGCTCAGGGTAAACAGCAGCAGCTGTGCTCTTCCAGCTGAGCAGCAGCTCTGTGTTTATGGCTGTTTATGTGTTGATTTGTCGTGGGCGCAGACCTGACAGAACAGGCACTGCTGAAACCCAAGCCCAGGTAATTGCATATTTCATTCACAAAAACAAAAAAAATGGGGGAAAGGCCTTCCAATACTCTAACACAGCAGCACAACGTCCTGCCCTCTCAAAGGCAACACTAAAATCGAAAGAGCTGAGTAATGAGTCTGCATACAAGATTTATAGATTTGACCGATTGAAAAAAAATCTTAGATCAATACTATGCTTTTATAATGGACTGCTCATTTGATCAATAAGGCTGCAAGTTCTTTTATAAATTCATTATGAACATAGAATCACTGTAGACACTAAAACCACTCTATTAATGTAATGAATCATTCCTCTCTAAAATGGGATGGAGCACCAAACAAGGATTTCAAAGGGGACACCTCAGGAACATGTAACATTGTCAAGACACATCCGTCTGCCGTTAAATCTCCCTGAGTTTACAGACTGATGGCAGTCAAGTAAACAGAGATCTGACAATGAAGGAAGCTCTTGTTCTATATTTGGTGTAATTTGCCTAAAGCTCTTCTGGCCTTATAAATGACGTAGGCAGTGATCAGGAAAAAGTGAAAAGGCAATTATATATATATATATATATATATATATACAGTGGGGAGAACAAGTATTTGATACACTGCCGATTTTGCAGGTTTGCCCACTTACAAAGCATGTAGAGGTCTGTAATTTTTATCATAGGTACACTTCAACTGTGAGTGACGGAATCTAAAACAAAAATCCAGAAAATCACATTGTATGATTTTTAAGTAATTAATTTGCATTTTATTGCATGACATAAGTATTTGATACATCAGAAAAGCAGAACTTAATATTTGGTACAGAAACCTTTGTTTGCAATTACAGAGATCATACGTTTCCTGTAGTTCTTGACCAGGTTTGCACACACTGCAGCAGGGATTTTGGCCCACTCCTCCATACAGACCTTCTCCAGATCCTTCAGGTTTCAGGGCTGTCGCTGGGCAATACGGACTTTCAGCTCCCTCCAAAGATTTTCTATTGGGTTCAGGTCTGGAGACTGGCTAGGCCACTCCAGGACCTTGAGATGCTTCTTACGGAGCCACTCCTTAGTTGCCCTGGCTGTGTGTTTCGGGTCGTTGTCATGCTGGAAGACTCAGCCACGACCCATCTTCAATGCTCTTACTGAGGGAAGGAGGTTGTTGGCCAAGATCTCGCGATACATGGCCCCATCCATCCTCCCCTCAATATGGTGCAGTCGTCCTGTCCCCTTTGCAGAAAAGCATCCCCAAAGAATGATGTTTCCGCCTCCATGCTTCACGGTTGGGATGGTGTTCTTGGGGTTGTACTCATCCTTTTTCTTCCTCCAAACACAGCGAGTGCAGTTTAGACCAAAAAGCTCTATTTTTGTCTCATCAGACCACATGACCTTCTCCCATTCCTCCTCTGGATCATCCAGATGGTCATTGGAAAACTTCAAATGGGCCTGGACATGCGCTGGCTTGAGCAGGGGGGCCTTGCGTGCGCTGCAGGATTTTAATCCATGATGGCGTAGTGTGTTACTAATGGTTTTCTTTGAGACTGTGGTCCCAGCTCTCTTCAGGTCATTGACCAGGTCCTGCCGTGTAGTTCTGGGCTGATCCCTCACCTTCCTCATGATCATTGATGCCCCACGAGGTGAGATCTTGCATGGTGCCCCAGACCGAGGGAGATTGACCGTCATCTTGAACTTCTTCCATTTTCTAATAATTGCGCCAACAGTTGTTTCCTTCTCACCAAGCTGCTTGCCTATTGTCCTGTAGCCCATCCCAGCCTTGTGCAGGTCTACAATTTTATCCCTGATGTCCTTACACCGCGCTCTGGTCTTGGCCATTGTGGAGAGGTTGGAGTCTGTTTGATTGAGTGTGTGGACAGGTGTCTTTTATACAGGTAACGAGTTCAAACAGGTGCAGTTAATACAGGTAATGAGTGGAGAACAGGAGGGCTTCTTAAAGAAAAACTAACAGGTCTGTGAGAGCCAGAATTCTTACTGGTTGGTAGGTGATCGAATACTTATGTCATGCAATAAAATGCAAATTAATTATTTAAAAATCATACAATGTGATTTTCTGGATTTTTGTTTTAGATTCCGTCTCTCACAGTTGAAGTGTACCTATGATAAAAATTACAGACTTCTACATGCTTTGTAAGTGGGCAAACCTGCAAAATCGGCAGTGTATCAAATACTTGTTCTCCCCACTGTATAAATTCATTATGAAATAAAATAAAAATAATTGTGCAAGAGTTTGGATCATGTTTATTCTTTGTAAACGTAAACATATGGTTTTATGTTATGTGTGTATATGAATTAACAGCTGTCATGGAGTTACATTACAGCTGTATCGTTTTCAGCTATTACTGCAAATTAATAAATGTAATGTAAATACTTTAAAGAATATTAACATTATATTTATAGTGTAGTTCATATTATATTTATATTAGATTAGATTTGTTTATTTAGTGTTCCATTGCAACATTCCATTACCAACTATATATATTTACACTCTCTCTCTCTCTCTCTCTCTCTATATATATAGTATATATCAACCCGATGTCACGGTAATTCATACATATTTTATGAGGTGTATAATTCGTACAAATTTGTACGACCTCACTCACCTTTGCTAAATCGTACGTATTTGACGAGTTTGATTTCGTACAAATGACCTAACCTCAAACCCCGCCCCTAAACCTACCCATCACTGCAGTATACACAAAACGTACGAATTAATACGAGTGAGGTCATACGAATTTATACGGATTAGCCACCTCGTACAAATACGTACGAATTGGTGGTGAGATTGCATTGTATATATATAGTACATTCCATTACAAAACATTTAATATATATACTGTATATGCAATATTATCAAAAATGTTGTTGGACCTTGAGAAGAAGGCCTGGAAATAAACGAGCTGGTTCTAATGTTTTATTTTATATGGTTTTTTAAAGTAAACTGAAGTTATTCAGCCTAGAACGGTCATATCTCTAAATTACCAATTTCGCATATAGGCCCTATATTAATTTTAAAGCCTTTGATTGGGGAAATTTGTAAATTATATGTGCTCCCTTTTGTTTTTTCTCAATATTAAAAAATTCTTAAAAGCATGAATTGCACATTTTATTCAAACAAACATTTATTCAAAACAAAAAGACGGAGAATTAAAATGTGTTTGACGCCTGATTTTAATCTGCCACATAAGGCTATAAACCTGGCAACATGTAGATTTAAATAATGCTCACCTTACATATGAGTGCATTTAACATTCACACCTCCCTTCAAGCTGCATCTAAGTGTGAAAAACCAGTAGCATTGTACCTAAACGACAAGTGTCTCCATTCAGGATGAGCCTTTAGAGACAGGCAGGTCTAGAGGTGAGAGCTGGACTTTACATATGTAAATAGCACGATTCAGTGAAGAGGATAAGGGGTGAAAGGTGATGGTCATGGTTGAGTGCTTTAGGAAGTAGGGGATCATTATGGAGGGCCATTCAGTCAACTCCCACCACAAACAAATCTCAGGACCCCGATACCCCCCTGCCCCAAACAAAAAAGATCCACCAGCTGTGACAGATGGAGGTATGGTGGCTTTAGCCAAGAGTTCTGGGGGATCGTCCTCGGAGACTGTGTTAAAGTACAAGTAATCTCTAGTCTTTTTTTTTTTTTTTTAGAATAAAAGTATCAGGAGTGTTTGAGCAGTGCTTTGGAAGAAGAAAATCAGATTTCACTGTTTTGTTTCTGAGTTAGACCTTAACTCTACTGATCATCTGGACAGTATTGTATATTCATGTCAGGCTCACTTCCTGGAAATGTTCATCTTATGACAGCTACAGTTGCGGCCAACCGTATCAACTCAACAGGTACAATGAGCTAAAGTTTGAGTAATAATATCTCAAGACTCTAAACCTATCATTGCGTTCCAGAGGAATGTGACTGCTGTGGCCTGTCGTCAGATAAAACACAAATCCTGAGCAGAACGAGTCTTTATGCAAAGACTGTTTGATAAAAACACTGAGCAAAGGATTATCGTGTTGCTTTAGTATGGTGTGATGTGAACGAATCCTTCATGCCCATTTGATATATGAGCTGATGTTGTGATAAAATCTGATTTTAGATTATGATAACAGTCTGTCTGACTGTTAGTGAAGAGATGCCACCTGGCGTCCCACTGGCCATTTGAGACCAACAGTGACAAATCAATAAGAACAACAAGGATGCCAATTATGTCTGAATGGCTTAAAGGTTGAAATGGCAGTATTGATTTTGGGCAGCCCACTTAACACAGCTCTCAAAGCTGGTTTGTTTCCTTTTAAGTACAGCCTGTCATAGGTAGTACATCAAGTGTTTAATTGAAATAAAAGTGACAGGATTGCAAAACAGAAAGTCACTATTATAATAATCCAATTGGGAATGTCAAAATAGAATTCTAGTCAAACAACGACCCCTAATTGTAGACAATGCAGTGCTTAAGTTACTTTTATGGCCAATATTAATATTCTACACTATTTTGTCTAAAGGGCATTTTACACAACATCGTTTTCAACTAAAAATGGAAAACTTTTTATGCATTTTGGCCATTCATTTACACGACAATGGTATTTTGGGGGCCTGAAAACAATACTGTTATCGTCTCCGTAACTACAAAAACACGAATTTGTGAAAACGGTGACATTATGTGCATGCGTATTATGTGTTTAGTCTATAAGCGCTTAGTTTTTCTATACAAAATGACATCGCCAACTACTGGCCTGTCATGAATAATACAACGTTTTAATCGTTTTTGTGGATTTGTACGAACAGGGATCATTTTGACAACATTGTCGTCTGTACGCTAAAAAAAAAACGTACCCAATTAATCATATAGATTTTTAATTTTTATTTAAAAAAGTCTCTTATGTGCACCAAGGCTGCATTTATTTGATCAAAAATACATTAAAACAGTAATATTGTGAAATTTTAAAACGTCATTTATTCGTTTGATTGCAAAGCTGAATTTTCAGCAGCCATTACTCCAGTCTGGAGTGTCACATGATCCTTCAGAAATCATTCTAATATACTCAAGTAACATTTAATAATTAACAGTTGTGTTACTGGAAACTGTGATACTTTTTTCCAGAATTCTTTGATGAACAGAAAATTCAAAAGAACAGCATTTATTTGAAATATATATAGAAATCTTTTGTAACATTATAAATGTCTTTTTTACTGACACTTTTGATTAATTTAATATGCGATTTCTGAATAAATGTATTATTTAAAAGAATCTTACGGACCCTTTTTAGTGTGTATAATGTCTTGGTGAACAATACAAAGATGAGAAGTTGTTTTTGGAGTTTTTGGTTTAAGTAGAAAAGAAGCTAAGCATTTTAAAAAGGTTCTTTTTCTCATTTGAGGAGGTTTATATAAACCCACCATCATTAAAATGATCAGTGGAAAGTCCGGGGAGGGACAAGGATGATAGAAAGGACTGCTCTTTCAGCTAGAGGTTTTGCAGAAACAATGCTGTCATCTCAGCACAGTACAGCAACACATGGCGGACATGTGGTGTCCATGTCAACACGATCAAAATGAAAGAGAGTGCAAGCGAGAGAAGAACGCAAACAAAAAAGGAAGTTCTGGCTTCTCTCAGATGGTGATTGGCCAGGGGTTTTCCATAAAAATGCACGCTTGGGTTTGACTGTCGCTTTAGAGCGTCAGCAACTTCCCTTTTGAGTATCAGACGGCTATTGGTAACTCAAATTGTTGACAAACTTGAATGACAAGATAACTAGAGTCTCGTGTGAAGCTAAATTTGTGTGCTCTCAATACGTCCTTTGTTTGAAAACACAGCTTTTGGATTCTTAATGTGTTTTAGTGTTTTTGTGTAGTACATGTCACATCGTGATTGGGTGTGGATGAGACTGGCTGAAGACGTCTGAATGGCATCGACATGTTTCTGTTAATTACACGGTATCACTTCCCTTTATGATCGGATTCTTTTTTTTCTGATGAAACATATGACACCCTTTGCTAATAAAAGAAATGCATGAATCATTAAGCTATATTTTACCATTACCAAAAGATTAACTTAGGAAACACATAGATGAAAGTGAAAATGCGAAAGGTGGATGACCATAATCTGTAAACGCAATAGAATGATGTCATTCATGGCAACATGATAGTGTTTTATGTGTGCGTTCATGTGGAAAGAGTAATCAAACTTTCAACCTCACATTCATCAGCCCTCACTATATTGCAGTCCACTCTTAATGTTTAATGCATATATTGATTTTCTGATTGCAGAAATTATATAATGAACTCTACTGTAGAGAATGGAGACGTGTAGAGAGAGAGATGTTTTTATCTCCGAAGGGAGATAACACCTGCTCATTGAATTTCTGTCAAGCTGGCGAGAAATACATTTCTACCGAGACTTGTCTCCCTGTGTCCCATCTGGGCTGATCTCATAATTATACAGGGAGAGATAAAGAAACACTCAAGCTTTTTTCTTAAGTAGCCTGATCTACTCCTGAGATCACCCTGGATCAATAGATCCATCATTGCTTTTTCAATACGAGACGTGGCTCGTCGCATTTCAGCAGAACTGTCCTAAGATTATGCTGAACCGATGAACTGAGCAATGAAGTGATTTAGCAATGACTTGCATTATTTAACTGGAAAAGACTCTGTCTCCAAACACGTTCTATCGCAGTGCGCTAGAAGCCTCTGATGTGTGTACGTGTGTATGTTAGGTTACATATGTTCTATGTTATCATTAGCCCCCCACCTCAGTTTCTTTTCTATCAGCAGGAGAAGGGAGGAAAAGAGCCTCTCTTTGAGAGCAGGGAGAAAAGACAATTTCCTGGGTAGGTTTAGAGCGTTGGCCCTTTGCTTCTGTCCTCACCGATGCAGTAAAACGCACACTACTGTCCATTCAATGCCTTGGCGGCCATACCTCAGCCTGTGAAGTAGATGTACTAACTTGTTCCAACAGCAGACCGGGGCGCAAGCTTCCAAATTTAGTTTTACATAAGTGTCTGAGCTGCTGTTTACTGGTGGTATCCACCTACAAAAACATCCTAAAACATAATTTTAAGAACATCGATACTTTGACACACGATACTTTTATAGAATGTATTAATCTTGGTTAATTATGTTTTTAAGTCTCTTACGCTTTACAGTAAAAACAATAATATTGTGAAATATTATTACAATTTAAAATAACTGTTTTCTATCTTAATATATTTTAAAATATAATTTATTCCTGTGATTGCAAAGCTGAATTTTCAGCATCATTACTCCATTCTTCAGTGTCACATGATCCTTCAGAAATAATTCTGATATGCTAATTTGGTGCATCTTATTATCAATTTTGAAAGCAGTTGCGGTGCTCAGTATTTTTAGGACTCTTGGATGAATAGAAAGTAAAAAAAAAACAGCATTTATTTAAAATAGAAGTCTTTTGTAACATTATATATGTCTTTACTGACACTTTTGATCAATTTAATGCATTAAATAATTGTACTGCATTGTTTATTTTGCTTAATAAACTGTTAATTTCTTTAAAAAAAACTCACTGCCCACAAACTTTGGAACAGTGTTTATAAATGAACATGAACTGAGATTAATAATATATAGTTATACCTAATGCATTAAATAATTGTAACATAACCATATTGTGAAGTGTTTGCTTGTGAAGAGCAAGCAAAAGAGCGAACTGTAAAAGAGAGAGCAAAAAAAAGAAAGAAAAAAACATGAGTGACAAAAAGAGAGCAGAAAAAGTAAAAGAACTGGCAACAAAGAAAAAGCAAAAAAACACAAAGAAAGAGCAAAAAAGAGAGCGAGAAGAAGAGGTAGAGGAAAAACATCTCTGTAACGGCTGTGTTGAGCGCAGCTCATGAATGGAGATTCCGTTTTCTCTTAATGTGCTGCCTCAGCCAGTCCCTCACAACCAGCCCATTCATAAAAAATGTGGGGCTTAAATGTGCGCGTGTGTCGGTGTGTGTGTACGCGTGTGGCTCATTTCTCTGCAAAAAGTTAGTGAAAGAGGAAAGCCTGGCCCCCTCTATGGGGTAGAATGACTGGTCTCTGTACATTTTCTGGCACTCTTGAGGATGTTTTTGCAGACTTTGTTGCATAGCAGCTGTATTTTGGAAAGCTGAGAGCTGTAGAGCTGCATATTTTGTTAGAGAAGGGGCGGGAGGCGAGCACGACAGCACGATCCAGTGATATATCAGACACGTCGAGAGAGCTAACGGAAGGGCAACGCAATACAAACAAGCTTGGGGCTGTAAATTTAGAAATCCCTTTGCACATCTCTTTCGTTTTCATCTCTCTTGCTCTTTACTTCTCTTTTCTGGAACTGGATTTATAGCCACAACTTCCTATATAATTACTACAAGGCACAAAACAAAACAATGGCTCTCCCAACACAGCATTTGCAGGATTAACTCACATCTTGGAACACTCAGTGTTGAGACAGAGAGAACGGGAGAGAAAAGGCAGCCTAAATTATCACATTTCAGTACAGTTGGAGGGGAAACAGGATGGGGGTGGGGTTAAAACCTCCATTCAGAAAAAGGAACCATGAGGGTGGAGTCAGTTCTGTTCTTGGACATTTTCATGAATGAGAAAGAATCCTGTTCGTTGAGTGCCATTACAAACAGCATAAAAACTCCTTGTACTAATCAATAGTATAAAGAGATTTAGAAAATATATATATTATCCATTTTTGTGGTGAAAAAATATATTTCATAGATTTAAGTGGGAAAAAATAAATTACTAAGTCAATAAGTAAAATAAAATAAATATTATATATGTGTATATCTGTTTTCTATCAAAGAACGTGATTTTTTCCACCTAAAAAACTGGTAAAAGCTTGCATTATATAGATGTAAAAAAAATGTAAAATTGTAAATGTTCACAATCATTATTTGACAAATGTTAAAAGACAAAATATACTTTTATTTTATTACAATTTATGGGAAGTTTGGTGTTTGCTTTATGATCTGTTGTTCTGATTCATTACCTTTGGCCACTACAGCAGCCTAGAGGAGTCATTTTAAAGCATTTAACATGCTAATGATTCCCTAACTACTCAAACTAGTCATGTTCAGATTTATAGCCCAAGTTTTGAATGACAGTTTATGTACCAAGTAGAACCGTTCAACCAAATGACTGTTCCATCTCTAATAATGACAAACGAGGTCACAGTTACGCCAAATGGAGACTCTCAATGTGGAAAAACGAGAGGGATGGGGATAGATTTTCCAGATGTGCAGGTGTTGCACAACAGCATGTCCAGCACCTCCCCCACTTCTTTAATCTGGCATTCCGTTCTGTCCCGGAGTCTTAGACTCACGGTCGTGCCCAGACGGGAAACAACTTGACTGGCAAAACAACCGAACACTTGGCTTCATGTATCTTGTTTTCTCTTATGTGTTTACAGACAAAAGGCCAAGAGACTGTTATGAAACGTAACATGCTGGCATGGTTTAGAAAAACATCTGACTCACCTGAATATCATGGTAATCTTAGTTTGAACCTAGTCAAGCGATAGGGAGGAGGCTGTGTTTGGATCTTAGCTGGTGGCGTAAGCTGACCCACACCATATAGAGAACACAAACGTGGGAGGATATGTTTATGTTTATAGCTGCCTTGTCAACTCAAGTCTTTTTTTCAATGAGCAACCTCAAATGGTGACCAATTCCTGAGTTATTACTCCATTACGTCTAAATGAAAGGGCGGGTGTTGCTGTCAGTCAAAGCTTTGCTCCACTTAACTAATGTGACAGGCCTGTCAGCCTGAACTCCCATCTCCTCTGTGAGCATTAGGAAAGGCTGTCAATGGCAAAGAGCACTGGTGATTGGTTATGTCCTGATGGGGTTAAGTAGACATGACCCTTTCCTGCCCCAGAGTTCATCTCCACTTCCTCCCCCTCATTGTTGCACAACAGACAAGAACAATATGTTATGGGGAGCATCTGTCACTAGAGGTCAGATCTAGAATGGGGTACTATAGCACTGTTTGCACACATGAGTTTGGGGATTGCGACTAGCCTGCGTCTTTTAGGAAGCCATGGACCAGTTCATGTTACTGAAAAAAACAAGATCTATGACTCATACCATGAACTTTGCAACCTTTGAAAATAAATGTCACTATAACAGACTTGCTAACGTGATAAAGGCCCAGCCCAATATGTTGTGAATGGCTTCAACAAAAGGTTCAAGGGGAAGTGTTTACAGAGCGCGCACCACAAAGCCCGGCATGCCATTGACAGGAGACACAACAAAATGAGGAAAGCAGTTGAAAAGGCAGCCCTTTGCGTTGCGCGGTACAGGAATTTGCTTTCCCATTTACACCTCTGACGGACACAAAAAGGGAATCTTTGTGCTTGACTCATGAATGATCTTTTACCGGCTTCCTTGGCTGCTCAATTGAGTCTTTCAGGCACATGCAAATGGAAGGTGCTCTTTAGTATGAACATCCAAATGCGTCAGTGTAAGTGTAGCAGGTTATGTATCGAGTGTTTCTGTTACACAGAGCATGAGAACAGGACTGTTCGCCCGAAAACCTCCACGCCTCAGCCTCCAGCAGTTTGTCAATCAGTCACTTTTTGGACAAATAATTGGAGGACAAGCCTACTTCCTTTTCTTTATCTTTTTGTTTTTGTCATTTCTCTCACCCTCTCAGGTTTCTAGTTCATTAATGTTCATGCTTAAGACGTAAATCAAAAGGGATGCTGTACTTACAGTTCTCTGAGTGGAAGTCAGGAACAAACTGCTCATCGTTGTCAGGAACTTGAGCTGCAGAGACCACCAAAACGATAAAATAAGCATTATTACTATATAATGACATAATTTTAAATTGTTTTTTTTTCTTTATATTCTTTTATGAAGTTCCTCTGAAACCCAGTATATTATCCTGTTTTACCACAAAGTAGAGATGCACTTTTCCTAAATATTACTATCGATTCTAGAAGTGCTGTTTCTGTTTGGGGTGAATTTGTGGAAAATAAAAATTAATTAAAACAAAAATAGAAAAAGTACATTTATAAATAACTATAATTTATTATAATCAACCTCATACTTCAATGTTAAATATGTTGTCTCTCCGACCCCAAACAGACCATAAGGGTTCAAATGTTATTTATGTTTTCCTGTGTTTCGTAATCTTTGCACCGTCGACTCAGAGATCAGACTCAAAATATGCCTTCAAACCAAGTCATTTTTCAAAGCACACATAGCCTAAATGGACATTGTGATTTGATGAAGGGATGGGCTGTCCATTAGCCTAGCCTGTGTATCCCTTCATCATCCCTGGTGAAACCTGAGTTACTGCCTCTGGACAGCCCGTGACCTTCACCTCCACTTTTCCATATGCCAGCACTTTTCCACAGGCAGCAGATCAATATCACCACTGAGTGTGTGTGCAGATATCTTGGTTACTGCTGAATTCCATCAGATGAACAGTAGATGGGCTATTATTACTCTTCGATTAAAATTTGCTCTCTGCTTCTTTTTACTTGTATTTCTGACTGTGCTTCAGCTTTACCTATATGTAGATCTATCTATCTATCTATCTATCTATCTATCTATCTATCTATCTATCTATCTATCTATCTATTTTTTGAAGGAGCACCAGTGCTTTTTCTGGTTCACTTTGACACAACATAATTTTCATTCCTTCATTAATTTACATGACAACACCGTTTTGGCGGCATGAAATTAGTTTTTGAAATTGATACCGTTGTCATCTCAATGTAAACTATAAAAAAGGCGAATTTGTGAAAACGATTATGTCACGCACATGCGTATTGTGTTCAGTCTATAGACGGGTAGCGTTTCTTAACAAAGTGACATTGCCAACTACTGGCCTGGCATGCATAATACAGTGTTTTAGTCGTTTTCGCGGATCTGTGTGAACAGGGATCATTTTGATATTGTTTGTACCTGAAAAACGCAAAGGAAAAACTTTTATGTTTTTAGTATATTGTTGTTAGTCTCAGCCTCAGACGTCACACCCACGGACCGTTGGCTGAATGTTTGATGCATATGGCACACTTTTCTGGAAACACTTCTGGAGTTTCGAAGTCGCCATCTGATTGGTTGAATTCTACAGGATGTCCGCGAGATGTGTGTTGGGTTCTTTAGCGGTCCGCCTGGAAACAAATGCCGTGACGCCAAACTCCCTCGTGGAAGAAGAACGCTGTTGTGTTTACAACTGTGACAATGAGCGCTTACCAGGATCAACTAAACGCTGGATTTTCAAAAGTATGTGAAGTTTGCGGCTCCACTGTTGCAGTAAACTTGCACAACGTTCTTGAATGAATAATTTATAGATGCACGCCGATCTGTTATTGCAGGGACATCGACTTTAAGTTTTCAAGCCCCTAAACATGACGCGGAACAAAACGAACTGTGACTGGTTGCATTACATGGCAGTCATGTCATGAAAAAAGCTGAAAAAAAAATGTATTAAGTGATACAGTTCTCTTTTAATTCTCCAGGTTAACATCAGCTGAAATTAACAGGCAGTGATTTGTAGATGAAGACGACAAAAATCTTGAGTTTATGGTGTGTGGAAAGCAAGGCCGACTTGATTGGAGTGACCAAATTTAGTTGTAAAAGGGTTATTCCTGCCACAACATTATGCTAATCCTGCAACCTAATTATCAAAGATAAAAATGTTGCATTGAAAATTCATTTGGTGCAAAACTTAGCACTTGCATGTCTGGCAGTCCCACACATCTGTATCATATACAGGCCTTATTTAATCATAAAAAGGTGATCAATGTCAGACCACAAGAAGTGATGTCCTCCCCCTACTCATCACCAACACTCTAGCCCGACCCTGCTGATGGATTTACAGACTTTCAAGCTGATGTAGCCAATTACCTCGCTTATCCATCGTAAGCATGTTTCAACAGAAAAAGAAACGATTCAGAAGAGAGTAAATGTAGCAGTGTACCGTTATAATACTAAATGTCTCTTCTTGCGCACATAGAAAAAAAAATCTGAAGGACATTCTCAGACAATGTTGATGAGCTCTGCTTGGTGAAGTGTTCTGGAATTCATCACCTGCTTTGAAGTCTTTGAACGCTGGCTTTTAAGGTCATGCAATAAGTGTTTGAGGAGAGAAAGGGAGCAAGAGAAAGAATAGAGAAGATAAGGTTAAGGGAAAGTAGAAGAAGAGTGCAGTTTCTAAAGTTTAATGAGCCTCAGACAAGGAAAGGGTTGCTTTGAACCTTTTCTTCACGTCGGAGAATTGGCATGCATACGATCATAAGATTAATGTGTCTGGCATTGAGTACAGTAATTTCCTAGGTGTTTATGATCAAATTAAATGCAAATAGATTCTGTTAAGCTTCAAATGGCTGTGAGTTTCTTTAAAGGTTGTGCTGGGTGAAATCTACAGACACAAACAAAAGCTATGGATATGTCTTGCATACCGATTACATAATAATGTACAGTAACAATCAATAATGTCCCATAAAGGGTATTAATAATAATATGTGGTTTTGCTGACTCTACTTTTTGTGGATTTGTGAATTTACAGACTGGTTCAATAATGGAATATAATTCCAAGGACTGCTACTCAATACAGTTGGGGAAAAGGCTCAACAAGTCACTGCTATTATGCTAATAAATAAAATAATAAATAAAAGTAGCCACACTGAGTTGTCCTTGAATAAAGCAGCTCAAATTTATACATATTGATGCATGTGATAATTATGAAAGCTTGTTTCCGCCACAGAATAAAACATTTTAAAAGATAATTGCGACTTTTTATCTCACAATTGTGAGTTTACATCTCGCAATTCTGACTTTTTTTCTCAGAATTGCGAGAAATAAACGCACAATTGTGTGTTATAAAGTCAGAATTGCATGATATAATGTCAGAATTGCGTGATATAAAGTCAGAATTGCGAGTTATAAAGTGAGAATTGCGTGATATAAAGTCAGAATTGGGTGATATAAAGTCAGAATTGTGAGATATAAAGTCAGAATTGTGAGTTATAAAGTCAGAATTGTGAGTTATAAAGTCAGAATTGCGTGATATAAAGTCAGAATTGTGTGATATAAAGTCAGAATTGCGTGATATAAAGTCAGAATTGTGAGTTATAAAGTCAGAATTGCGAGTTATAAAATTAGAATTGCGAGACAAAGTCAGAATTGTGATATAAAGTCAGAATTGTGTGTTATAAAGTCAGAATTGCATGATATAATGTCAGAATTGCGTGATATAAAGTCAGAATTGCGAGTTATAAAGTCAGAATTGCGTGATATAAAGTCAGAATTGTGTGATATAAAGTCAGAATTGCGTGATATAAAGTCAGAATTGTGAGTTATAAAGTCAGAATTGCGAGTTATAAAATCAGAATTGCGAGACAAAGTCAGAATTGTGATATAAAGTCAGAATTGTGAGTTATAAAGTCAGAATTGCTTGATATAAAGTCAGAATTGTGAGATATAAAGTCAGAATTGTGAGATGTAAAGTCAGAATTGCGAGACATAAAGTCAGAATTGTGAGTTATAAAGTGAGAATTGCGTGATTTAAAGTCAGAATTGCGAGACAAAGTCAGAATTGTGTGATATAAAGTCAGAATTGCGAGACAAAGTCAGAATTGTGTGATATAAAGTCAGAATTGCGAGATATAAAGTCAGAATTGAGTGATATAAACAGAATTGCATGATTTCTCGCAATTTCGAGTTTATATCTCGCAATGCAGAATTTTCTCGCAATTCTGACTTTTTTTCTCGCAATTTCGAGTTTATATCGAGTTATAAAGTCCAATTCTGAGGGGAAAAAAAGAATTTTTCTCAGAATTGTGAGTTTATATCTCACAATTCTGACTTTATAACTCGCAGTTGCGACTTAAAAAAAAAAAGTTAATAGAGTTAATAGAAAAAAATTGTGAGATAAAAAGCCGCAATTACCTTTTTAATTTTTTTATTCTGTGGCGGAAACAAGCTTCCATAGATAATGGCCTTGAATTTCCTGTCATAGTCATATTGCTCTTCTTTTTTTTATAGTTGTGGTGTAGACTCTGCTGTTGTTTTATATTTTGAACAGTTTTTTAGAACTATATCTTTATCATTATCGTCCTTGGTGTGATTCTTTATTCTCAGCTTTATTTCAAACTAACTTCCCTATAAGCACCACAAAATTAAAAAACTGGTGTTTAATAATAATGTTTGTTTAATAAAAAAAAAAAAAAATAATAATAATAATAATAATAGATAAATGTACTGCCAAAAAAATTAATTATTATAAACATTTTCAGTGTGTTTTATGGCTCAATAAAAGGCACGAGCAAACGAAACATAAATTCTTCCTCTTTTGTCCACTGTTCTTTTTTATTCCTGACATGCAATAGCTCTTAGTCATGTAGTGTATGAAACCGACGCTTGAAACTTCAACATTCTTCTTTTTTCTTGGACGTATTTCCTCTCCCCTTTCAGCCAGCCGACCATAAACACAAAAAAACAGAACGATGGGAGATTTAAATCCATCTCTTTAACATTAATCTGGCACTTCCTGTGTGACGGAAACAGTACTGATGCCCCTTTGAGCATGCTCATAGAAATTACATTAATTTCATAGATGCTGCTCTTATCCTGTTGCTATACTGTAATTATATTAGAGCCATTTAAGTTTTCTTCTTTTCTGCCCCGAGGAAGATTAGTAAGGCTGTTTTTATGAGACAAAGCTGAAGCCAATATTTGGCCCACCAGATCAAGCAATAAATCATTTAGACATGTTTTAACTTTTTTTGAAAAGGAACACACGCAATTTTAGATAGATAAAAAAAATATCAGTTTATTGTGAGTCCCTCGAGCTCTTTAATTGAAACCAACCCGATTTCTCTCAGTAGTTAGTCTGTGTGTGTGTGTACGCGAACGCATACGTGGTCACATCAGACTATGTGTCTGTGTATATCTGTGGGAGTGTCTGTGTGCGTGTGTGGGTCTGTGTGTGTGTGTTTCAAGTCAGTGAGCTTCCAGGAACATCTTGTCAAGGGCTTTGAAATGCAAGTCAGCACAAGACCAAAGTTTGTCTGTGCAAGCATGGAGACATGTTTCCTTTTTCTTTGAGGGAACCTGAATGACTTTTTTTTTGGTTCGGCAGATCCTGGGAGGAGCCAGGCGGTCTGTCTTAAAATGTAAAGAATACTCACATGACTGGACAAGCTTTTCTATTAACAACTTTTGGCTTCCTTCAATGTCTTATCTTACTCTTTAAAGTGCAAAATCCCTGCAGCAGTGTTTGTTTTAACAATATGATGAATTACTCATCATAATCACCTGATTATGAGCCTTTCCCTCCAACCAAAAGAAAGAAAGAAAAAGTTCATGGCCAGCAAAAAAATGTGGCTGCTTTTAAAAAGCAAGTGTGTGTGACCAATAAAGTTGTTATTTTCTCTGTATTCTCAAAACACTAAAATAATTTATTAACTTCATTGCAGCTAAAGTGTTACGCTGAATGATCCAAAGTGACTTACAACTGAGGGATACAAAAAGCGATTGTGCTTCACCTGTTAAATTTCAGTGTACTTCTTAGTCAGGGATGATTCTCTATTGTTTCTAGTTTATGGTCATTGCCTCCTCTCTGTCTCCTGACTGATGTGTTAAGTTCGCAGTTTGACCCTGCATAATAATAGCAGATAGTTCTGCTCTGAGGATGACACAGTATATTGAGAACTCAGACTGAATGTAAATGTCCTAATATTGTAATAAAAATCCTTCGTATATGAGATGGCATATGGCAAAAACGAGATACAAGATCCAAGGAATGAACACGGGAGATAACACAATATATATATATATATATATATATATATATATATATATATATATCTGCATTAACATTCTCACTAATATAAGCTAAATGTGCGCAAAATCATTGATTATCATTTCATTTTTAAAATTGCATTCATTTCACCTCTTAATTATTCTCCTAAAATACATATGAGGGTTTTCTGCTATGGGACAGATGTATAATTCATTCAAAACAGCAGGGTTCCAGCCACCCGGTCTCATTGAGAGCAGGCTTTGTGTTGTCCACACTCTGACATGTACACAGTAAATTGTTTCTGGCAGGGTTCATTTCAACTATTTGCCTCCTGACTGTCTAGCTTTGATGCTGTTTGTTTGCTTTGCCTGGATGTACTGGCTTTAAGAGCCTTTGTCAGGATTTTTCGATAAAATGTAACCAGCAGCATTGTGCAATCAGGGCATTTTTGTACACTTAACAAAAGCAACACATTTGCAACTATTATGTTGACACGACGATTGTCCTATACAGCAAAACTAATCTTAAATCTAGGCCTTAAATACTATATCATGCCTATTAAAAACATTTTTTTTCTAAACTGAAAACATGAATTATTTGTAACTGCTGTCCTGCCTTATTTGGCCAAATAAGCCACCCCATTCTGAATAGTCTTTCTATTGTTTTTGTTTTATTTTGTAAAACTGAGCAGTGTGCACTTGCTATAGCATGTCCTCATGTGACATTTCCTAGTTTATTGCCACTAGAGGGACATATTTATTGCAATATAGACACACAATACATGCTTAGAATAGGCACATACCTTCGGTGAGCCATGTCTCCTGAAGTTGGCTTAAATCCTGAAAGAGATCTAAAAAAGAAACCAAAATCATTGTCATGCCGATCTGTTCTTTCATATGAGCTATTTATTTCATTTTGTGTATATATTATCTAATTAAGAAAAACAAGTCTAAAAATTTTGATAAATTAACTCATTCATGTGTAAAATCTGCCTTTTTACTGTTACCGTCCTGACTATTGAGCCAGTGTAGATAAAACAATATCTAATTTATTAAACTTGCTTGCTACCTTCAGATTCCTGAGGGGGTAATTCGGTGTCCATGTATTTCCTTTTCGTCGCCATCAACAGTCTATTTAGGGGCCCATTTCCTTGCGACCTCTACAAAACAGAAACAACATTATAAGAAAGTGAAAAAATACATACACACAGTGAAGAAGAGTGTAACTTCATGATGAAAAGGATGGATGTTTCCTTTAAACCCACTATAGAGAAATAGACATTTTTAAAAGAAACAGTAAAAGTGATGATTGTTACAATGCACTTTGACAAGGATACTGTCAAGACTAAATACTTTTTTTGTCATAGGATAGTTTAGGATGATGCCCATTCAACATCAAAACTTAATTTAGTGCATTAAATCAGTACATTAGAAAATATTGAGAATTCAAGCAACCTGAAAAGGGAAGTTGTGATTTCCTTTCAAGTAAGATTAAATTTTGAGAAAAGCTTTTGCTGAAAGGATTAAACTTTACCTTTTGAGCACAACGTACAACATATGGAGAAATAGAATATGTAGTAGGCTATTTACTACAGTTTTACTTTGTTTCAGCCCAAACTGAAAGCAGTTTTCAACGCAATAGCGCTTGCTTAAAACAAATCACATGCAACGACGACAGAGAAACAGCACAACATCCCCGCGTGAAGCGCAACGAAGCTTTGAAGTGAATAAAGCCATACTCACATTAGCTAAAGTATAAGGCACTTGCTGGTCCAGATATCCATCCATCTTACAATCCATGCCTTAACCGTTTGTGGTCATTTAGGCTGTGTTTTAATGAGATCCACGCAGACTGAGAGGGGAAGGAAGACGGACAGAGGCAGCAGCAGCAGCAGTTTGTGAATGGAGCGCGAGAAGGCTGCATACGTAATGAGCTCCATTCACAAAAAACCACCAGCGTGCGTATAAACACACACTGGTCTCTGCTAAATCACAGTTTGGACAGCTCGAGACCTGCTCTTTGCTTCATTTGAGGCAAGACGCTATTGTCTAAAGAGTTTGCAATGTATTTTGTGGGGTAAAAACATTTTACACGGATAATCTGACAACTAGCTGAAAGCTGATGTATATGCCACGTTTATGCTGGTATGTGTAAGAGTTATTCTTTGCCATTGGCCTAAAAGGATAGAAACGACGAAAATAAAGAATGTATTGTTTTATATTATCTATATAGATTTATGTGATGACTGTAAAACGTATTTGTTTTAATTTATTTAGCTTGTCATTATAGTTTCTGTTATTTCTAACGCTATTTTCTCTGCAAGATAGTGAGTTTTAAATTTTTAAAGGCAGCAATAAAACAACTTTTTAATTTTAGTGGGATATACAGTGTATGTGTGGCCACAGTGCGTTGATTAAAGACAAAAATAAACACTTTTCCTAAATCATACTGCTTTAACTTGCTTTTCTTGCTGTCGGATGTTCGCTTAGTCTGAAGGATTTTGATTGGTGGATTTTCTCTTTCAAGAGCTCAAATTTCTTTTCTTTGTCCTTCCTTATGAATGAAACCTCTCTGCACATCCCAACCAATCAGTTTCGACATTTAACAACCGGAGGCGGAGCTTGCATTCTTTTAGCCAATCGGCGCTTGAGAATCCCAAGGGCTTTCCCTAGTATGTTTCCAGTTGTTTTTCATTCACAAAAAAGGGGAAAGTCGAGGAAGGAAAAATGCCATTCATAAAAACTTGCCCCAGCAGGAATGTTTTTATGGTTGTTTTCAGCGTTTGCTCTATTAACAACAGATACAGCTTGCGAAAACATCACGTGGTGGCTGCTGGGCTCGGGACAGCAGTGGATGGTTGCAATCTCAGTGTAAATGAGTGTACAGTCTGGCAGCGAAATGCGCAAACAGCGACACATACTTTCCATTATAAAACAGAATTACCTGCGCAAAACAATGACGTTTTCTAGTACATTAAACTTCTTGTAAACAGCGTTTGGAAGTTACTTACAGTACTTACTTACTTGTACTCAATGTACAATGTTTGGCCATTTCATGCGTTGTGCGCGGACATTTTGGAACATCAGCGGTGTGTGTGGCGATTCTAGAGAACTATAATTACTACAGTGTTATAAAACTGTGGCAACTTAAAAAAAAAAAAAAAAATTAAACTACTTATAAAAGAGTGTTACACTTATGTTATATTGTGTGTGTTCATGTTTTTCTAACCCGGTGGGGAATGCACACTGACTTATGGGGACTCGTGTCACCTTAATTGAGGTCCCCATGAGGAAACAAGCTTATAAATCATTCAAAATTAGTTTTGGAAAATGTAAAAATGTAGAAAGTTTTCAGTGATAGGTAGGTTTAGGGGTAGGGGTAGTGTAAGGGGATAGAATATACAGTTTGTACAGTATAAAAACCGTTACGTCTATGGAGAGTCCCCACAAAAATAGTGAACCAGACGTGTGTGCGTTAGGTATTTTATGTGTATGTTTGTAAAAGAATAGCATAAACAGTAATAAAATAGCACATTTAATACCTACATAATATTAACATACCTATATCTAACACAAAGAGGGTTTTTTTCACATAGTAAATTCATTGGCGTGTGGTTTATGACTAATATATCACTTACAGCCGCCTTTGTCTTTTTCTGGCTGTGTGTAAGGCAGCTCTCTGAACCTGAACTGCTGGTCACAGAACCTAGTTCTAGTGTGTGTTTTCAGTTAGTGCCATTCATCCATGTGATGTGAGAGATAAATGAGAAATATAAGTAGCCAAGGACGGTTGTTCCTTAGCACACACAAACACTCCACCCCATCGAAAGAACAAGCCCTCCATTCTTTCTCAGCTTCGTGTCAGGGCAATGTTTACTCATATATGTATGTCTTTGATTAAAAATATATTTCCAGAAGGTAACTTGTAACTTAAGTCTAGTAGTCAAAACACTGCTTTGTGAGGATATTCTCCCAACTAAATATATAGCATGCACATAAAAAAGTAATAGACTTGATTGGATTTTTATTATGCTCTTTCAGGGGCTGTTACTGTGTTTATCAAAAAGCTATTCATATTGTCCACAAAATATAAAACCCATTAGTTGGCATGAAACGGAAGTTGAGATAGTCTTTTCTTCCCAATCCCAATTGCGACGTAGGCCTAACAGAGTGAAACGGCTTCATGAACCAGAAAAAAAATGTAGGGCGGGACTTGATTTTGTCCATCGGGAATTAATTGGATCGTTGTATATTGCTATTGCTGTGATCTCATGTGAGTGACAGGTTGTCCCGCCTTCCAGCTGAAAAACACGTCATCAGATCAGAACAGATGTCATTGCAAGAGGGAGGGGAGGTTATTTTGATTAAAGATTACGAGGGCATATTAATTAATTAATAATAATAATAATAATAATAATGATGTGCATAAATCATTTATAATAAATAGCCTACTCCAATATTCCATTAAAGCAAGAATTGTCAATTTTGGTAATCATGGTAAGGTTTTAAAATTATTTTTTTATTATTGTTATTGCTTAAATATGCTTAAATGTGAAGCCTTGGTGTACACTCTGTACTTTGACCCCCTGTTGGGATTTCCATTATCTCCCTTGCCAGGTCTGAGCCATGTGTTCAAGCCATGAAACGTATGCTCACATTTTTCCTGCCAAATATTTATCTTTTCTCTTGACCTGTCTTATATATAAAATAATATATCATATAAAACTCTCTCTATATAAATATATAGACAGTGCATGAGACAAAATCCCCCTTTCCACACCATAGACAATAATATGGCATGTCCAGTGGGGCTTGTAGCATTTAGAGTAAACAGGAAGTTAAGTGTGTGCATAGGCAGGCGCTTGGTAAGGTGCTGACCCTGGGATGTTTACAGTGCACTGAGGGTGTGAGGAAGGGCAGCTCACCGGGCTGGGCCATGTCAACTGGAAGGAGATTCCCAGTGCAAACAGTGCCGTGTGAAACTCGGGAACAGGGCATGTGGGCAAGGGCGGGGGACAAACTTTTTCTTCAATCCTCTACTAAATACTATGACTAAAAATAAGCCCCATAGACATGCTGGCCGCTTACTTATCTGACATCCTTTTTATGCCACGTTGCCAAATTTGGAGCCAGGCTCCCTTGTATCCTGTACAGCAGAAACCAAGGCGCCTGTGTGCACATCCTCTGATTTCTTTCAAACAGTTTTAGCTGATTTTAAACCATGCATGTTTATATTTCACTACATTTTTTTTTTATTTTTGTTCACCTTGTCCACATTTGGGTTAGATGCTTGAAACATTCATTTATTTACAGAAGTAGCAGATATAAATGCTAGCATAGAGAAGTAAAGGAGCGGATCAGCCTGTCTGTTGCTCTGCGGTCTGTTGTAAATCATAGTGTGGTGTGATGGCAGACGCTGTGCCAGATTTACACTCTCTGGCACCGGGTCATTGTGTCACACTGTCTATGCCTGCTGCTCTGCACCAGCTCACATTAAATGATTTCTTTCTAACCCCTGTGGAATACTCAACTCTGTGGGATAGTATAAAATGAGACGCAGCCGGTGAGCATGCCTATTTGTAGCTGTTTGTCTTTGTATCTGAAAGTTTGAATATCATTGTGTCCTTCTACACTCTTAAAAAAAGGTTCCAAAAGAGGGTTTTCGGAGCGATGCCATAGAAGAAACCTTCTCCAAAGAACCATGCATTCCTTAAAAGAACCATTTTTTCTTAGCTTGAAGAACATTTTAATAACCTAAAGAAGGTTCCAAAAGGTGGTTTTTGCAGTGATGCCATAAGAAGAACCATTCTGGGTTCCCCAAAGAGCCATTCAGTGACCAGTTCTTAAAAGAACCATTTTTTCTTAGTTTGAAGAACATATTAATAACCTAAAGAAGGTTCCAAAAGGTGGTTTGCGCAGTGATGCCATAAGAAGAACCATTTTGGGTTCCCCAAAGAGCCATTCAGTGAACAGGTTCTTAAAATAAGAATTTTTCTTAGTTTGAAGAACATTTCAATAACCTAAAGAACTTTCCACTATAAAGAACCTTTTGTGCAATGGAAAGGTTCCATTGGTGTTAAAGGTTCTTCATGAAACTATCAATGCCAATAAAGAACCTTTATTTTTAAAATTGTACAGCTGAATCACTGTGTGGATGTTTTTAAGTGTGCCTCTGTCTAAGTTTTGTAAGTCTGATGGGCATTTATGTGGCTTCGATACCGGTCCTCGCCTTTTATTCATTCCTGCTTGGTGTTTGGCCGTTGCCAGGATGCCTGACTATGTCAGACTAGGCAGGAAATGCCTCCGCTGGCATCTGAGCAGGCATACGCGCCTCAATCCAAGCATGGCCCAAGCACCTGCAGCCTCAATCTCCTGCTTCAGACAGAGGCCTGCTTGTTTGTCAACAGGCCCTGTCCCTGTTAAAGTCAGGGTCTCTCCGTAAGCTCTGTGCCATAGAGGATCAATCAGACTGGCACAATAGGCCTGTCCTCCAGCGAGATCTTTCTGATGCCCGCACAGCTGCACTAGCCCAGCTGAATGTATACATCAGACACAATGACCTTTCCCTCTTATTCCCTCTGACAGCTTTTCTCTGGCTGCCAGCAGCACATCAGGAGTCCATGGAGAAGACCGTTTTTTGTGTGTGTCTTCTAAATCTGGTAAGATCGGGGCAGCGTGAAGACACAGAGGAGTGTTGTTAGCGTCTCTGACAATGCGGCTTTTGTTTACATGCTCAATTGTTGGTTCAGCCAACTAGCTGACATTTCCATTTATAGCCCATTTTCCAGGCCATTTCCATGCTAATTTAAGGACAAAACAAAATCACATGTACATCAGCTATAGTAATACTTGTGTCTGGGCCACAGAAGGAGTCATAGGGAAGAGCGATATCGAAGTTGAAAACTGCAATGCTGAAGCAACTCAAAGTTCCTGTGTTACAAATACAACATGCAAAGAATCCAATATTTTATATGTCTGTTATATTGTCAAAGTCCCTTTTGATGCAGTGGTTCTCAACCTTTTTGACTCTTAAACCCCATATTGTCAACAACAATATTCAAAGCCCTGACTTTTCTTTTTTTTTTTTTGATTTACTATTACATTATATATCGTGAAATATATTTTACTCCATTTCTAAACAAAAATATTTTAGCGACTGGCATAACTTTAAAAAAAAAAGAAGCATATTCATTAGAAAGAAGCCCATGGAGTTATGTGGATTTTTTTTTATTGACATTTATGGAATTGATTAAGTGATGGAAAATATATGACTTTTCCAGGTCTAGAAATCACACTTTTAAAATTAGACTACCTCATATATCTAGGTTTTCCAAAGCAGTGGAAACCCTGATTCTTCAAAAGGGTATGAATTTAAAAAATATTTTTTTGTATTATTTGTTTTGACTTATTTTAAATCATTTAAGTCATTCTGAGGCCTCCTTGGAAGTTTGCTGAGGCTCCCTGGTTGTGAACCACTGCTGACTTGGCGCTGGCGGCCATTTTGTAATGCCTCCAGGCAGATATTTTCAGTCATATAGTACAGCTTGTATATAATAGGCAAAGATTGAAATCTCCAAAACTTTTGATTGAAATTATGTTCAAACAACATATTTCAAATCAAGCATAAAACCAGACAACAGTGGTGTCATAAAGTGTGCATATTTAGCTTAAATAATGCAAAAATAATGCTAATGCTAATGTGAGTAAAAGCAAACAAACAGGCTCTTTTATCTGTATTTTATCTATAAATTAGTGTTACAATTTATTTTAATCTTCCATGTGCAGTCACCAAGTTAAAATATGTAAGTGTGTATGAGTGTGTAAAGGAATAAATTATGCTCTGAGCTACACGTGGTAGACTGTGAATATAAGCTGTTAAGTGTGCACAAAACAGTGGGTCGCAGGAGTTTTGGCTCTGTTTGTAATCACTGAATAGCAATTCTCATCCAGATTCCTTTTTCCGCGTTGAGTTTTCTGAAGGGATTACTGTAAAGTCAGTTAGATTTTGAGTTGTAATTAGTCTGCCTTCGTACAAACAGAGCAATATAAACAATGTCTCCAGATTTTCCTCTAAATGAACACAAGCCCATTTGGGAGTGCAAACAAAAAGGTTTGAGTGTTTAGTTTAGGCTTATCCGGTTTTGTGTTGCCTGATAACATTCAGCTTGACCACAGATGTATAACTTGACACCCTCTTACAGCTGAGAAAATATGTTTCAATGGGTTTCATTGATTCTGTTTTATGATTTATATCTTATAGCATTTTGCATTTATGTTCGTATATGTAAAGTGAGACCAAAACCGTCAACCTTTTCAGTACTGTTGTTGATGAGTCCTAAAGATACTTGTGTATAGTTTCCTAATCCAATGTGTACTTGTTTTAAGTAGCGGGCATTAAATTTCTCCAAACCTTGTCAATCACGACAAAGGACATGCATGTGAAGAATGGTGTGAACATTTTACTATGTTAAACGCAGGCTTGCATTGAGTTATGAAAGGCAGCTGGGATCTGCATGTCTGGCATGTGGGACCTGTGCTCTAGTACAGTGGCATTTGTTTATGGGAAGCATTCAAGGCTAAAAAAGCCTCCATATTTCTTGCAGTCCTCTGTAATGAAATGTATCCACATGGTGTGATGGCTCACATTCACTGCAGAAACAGGTGACTGGTCAGTGTTTGACAGGAAAGAGTGTTACATTTTAGGATTAAATCAATCAAGTACTTAGAATTAACTCAACCAGATGGTTCATTTGATCAAGAATTTGATCATTGCTGTCAAAATTCATATAATAGGCCTACTGACCAAGAAGGGTACAACAGGACAAAAGGCCCCCCAGGAAAAGGCTCTTTTGATTTATTTTCTCCAAAAACCCTAAAACACTAAACCGCAACAAAAACGTCACAGTACTTTCCCAAACATGTTTATTATTATGAATTGCAAAATTTTCCAGAAGCATGAGGTCATCAACAAAAGGCACACATGACATAATTATAGGCTAAATCAGGGATGGACAATGTCGGTTCTGGAGTCCCACTGTCCTGCAGTGGGAACTGTCTTTTCTGTTCTGGAGTTTAACACACCTGAACAAAATCCTGCATTCGGAGGATGCATTCTAAGGTAGGGAGGCATGTCCGAATCCAATGTTAGCTTCACTTCCTGTCTTCTGAGATACCTTCATCTGAACGATTTTTGAAGGCAGCATAGATGTAGGCCTATCCTTCGCTGCCTTTGATATCCCACAATCCTGTGCTAAAAAATAAAGATGGCGTCTGAAAGTTGCGGTTGGTGGTCAGTTTGTGTGCAAATGTAAGTTTTTGACCAATGTTTTCCTTTTTTGATGTAATTTCTAGCAAGAAATTACTATTGTAGTAATTAAATATTTGCTTAGTTATCATCAAAGCTCTCTCTATTTTTCTGTAGATCATTAAACTGTTACGCTGCCTCAGAAGTCTGTCTGAAATCAGTTTGTGCACAAATGCTGCCTACAAAGTTATTAGGGGAGAGTGGGGTAAGATGAGCTATTTTTTACTTATGTGGTCCTCAAGACAAGATAAAATAAGGCAGAAGTACAATGAAAGTATCTAAAGAAATTTCAGGATGTTTGCTATCATTTTAAATGATCAGAATGCATCAATGACAAAGGGTTATAAAAATATGGCTTCTTATAAAAAAGTGTTCATGTGGCTCAATTTACCCCAGGTTAGGGGTAAGTTGATCCGAGTCAGTGGGTAAGTTGCAACATCTGGGTGTAAACGGACCATCTAATTGAATCTGAATCAAACCAATGTGAAATTGTAAAGATAATTTACCTCTTTTAAAAACACCTTCAGTAATCAAATTTCCTTTTGCAAATAGTCATATTTCTTTTCTTAACTTAAACAACATAAAACCAACCAAATGAAGCTGAAATTTCAATATCTTTAATTGTTTGTATTTCTGAAACAATATGTTGAACACCAAAGTTGTAACCTTTCCAAAAACAGACTAAACAGAGTTTAAATAAAAATTAAATTAAATAAAAACTGAATTAGAATGAATGAATGAATGAATGTCATTGAAACTAATAAACATTTTAATCAAAAGGATCTTGGCATTGTAGTTTTTCTGCAATATTAAACATGTTAGGTCATTAGGGACTACAGGTGAAAAGATATATATATGATTAAGCATCTTCTGGTCATTATCAGAGAAGGATTTGGTGTACTTGTACATCATTCCTATCAAATAAACTCAAACTATTTTTTAAGAAAATGATAAACTAAACCAGTTGTGTAACATTACATTGAAATTATACCAGTTTATACTTCAGAGATTTAACTTAACACAGTGCCTTATGGTAGGGTAAGTTAAAACGCTGGCTCAATTTACCCCACAACATTTGGCTCACTTTGCCCCATAGCTGCCATTTTGGATTAAACTAGCTAGTTTACCAATTCAGGCTAATATTTAGCTAAATGATTTGCATGGTTTTATACATTACTAAATCACCAATATGGAAAACGCGACAAAGTTCGTAATAAAACGAGAATCAGCATTGGCCTGGCTTTTCGAAGATGGTGAGGACTGAGGGATTTGAAATGTAAAAAAAATAAAAAAAACATGGAGATGGCGTTTTATTACTCAACAGGTGAGTACAGTATATTATTGAACAGATAAATTGCCATATGTAGCTCTCTAACAGAGTTCTTTGTAAAGCATTATCTAGTCTCATGTAGCCAGACCTTCAGACTGACAGCAGAAGGTCTGGACTCTACCGCAGCTTTCAAGGTCCGCCCAGAGGCCATCTGACTGACATGTAACTCAACCAATCACAGTTTGTTTTGTTCTGCGTCATGTTTAGGGACGTGAAAATGTAAAGTCGATGTCCCTACAATAACAGACCGGCGTGCATCTATGAATTATCAAGTTATCAAGTTTACTGCAACAATAGACCCTTTTCACAGACTGTGATGACGCGTTTTAACGGTCATCAATATCGTAATAAAAAGTTTTTTGTATTTTAATTTTTTTTTTAAAAATGTATGTACATTTATAACACTAATACCTTGTATTATATTACTTTTGCATCAAATTACAAAAAACAAGTTACCGCTGCTGTGAGGGTGTTTCTAATACCGCGTCTATGGGAGTGACGGTAAAATTAACATCTTTCTCTCTTTTCACTGCCGTTATCAATCTCACTCTATTTTTTCCCTCTTTTGGAAAGTTGTGAAATCACTATTGTGGAGTTTTTCTTTTGCTATTTGAGCAAATGGGGACACAAAAAATATATTTAATGTAGGGCTGGGCCGATAAACGATATCATATCGAATCGCGATAAAATTGATGTCGATAACGATGATAAGCTCTGGACATATTTACTCGATATGGATTACTCTAACACCCAATCACACAGCAGAAATAAACGCGACAACAGCCAGTCAGCGTGCAGCTATTAGCTTGCACGTCAAAGTACACGCTCTACTGGCAAAGAAAACTCGACATGAGAAGGAAAAAAATGAGTGTAAGCGGCGACGAACGTTAAATCGAAAGTGAAACTAACCTCTATTTATCATCCAAAAACGACGAATTTGTCGATAAAAGGTAGCACGAATTGTAACTCATTTGAACCGCGTCACGCAGACCCTTTATCCGCTCGGGTCAAAGTCCAAACGGATCGGTCTCGGTGATGTGACACTAAACAGTGCTGTGAGATCCAGTGAGAAGCGCGTGCATTCAACGAAAAACACAAATGTCTCGGTGATTTCAACTAGTTTAAAGCCAGATTAAACAGCGCTGACAAACAGGAGAACCGATAGAGTCAGAAGGCTTTTCGATCTACAAATCTCCATAATTTACCATGGATTTACTGTAACACTAACTGCACCATGGTACTGTGGCAGAAATGTGGGATATTCTATTCATATAGAATTTAATTATATTATTAATGTAGACATGTATTAAAAGGAGTAATGGAATATTATTACAGAATTTTTTTGTGATTGAGCTATAGAATTTCATACAAATACCATAGAAACCATATAGATATATTTTACCAAGGTAGTGAAGAGCTATATTCACGGTTTTAACTGTGGTTATAATGATCTAAATGTATGATACAATGGAAGACCAATGGTTAATTTTAATAAAACTCAGTCAGAATATTTAAATTTTACCATATAAAAATGAGGTTGTTACAATTTTGTTTTTGTTAATGAACATAAATTTACATCTGCATCCTCCTAACTCAAGCTACTACTACTGTCAACTCACTGTCAAATGTGCATTTCTAAGACAAAACATGTAATATTATTAATACCGCAGCCTGCACTGCAAACTGTGCCGAAGATATATGCCAAAGTCAGGCAACAAACCTGTTTCATGACTAGAAACAATATCACCTATTAGAACATGCAGAAACTAAGACATTCATTTTTTTTTTTTACAAACCCGATTCCAAAAAAGTTGGGACACTGTACAAATTGTAAATAAAAACAGAATGCAATGATCTGAAAGTTTCAATTTTTATTCAGAATACAACATAGATGACATATCAAATGTTTAAACTGAGAAAATGTATCATTTTAAGGGAAAAATAAGTTGATTTTAAAATTTCATGGCATCAACACATCTCAAAAAAGTTGGGACAAGGCCATGTTTACCACTGTGTGGCATCCCCTCTTCTTTTTATAACAGTCTGCAAACGTCTGGGGACTGAGGAGACAAGTTGCTCAAGTTTAGAAATAGGAATGTTGTCCCATTCTTGTCTAATACAGGCTTCTAGTTGCTCAACTGTCAACTGCATCTTCCTCTTTATGATGCGCCAAATGTTTTCTATGGGTGAAAGATCTGGACTGCAGGCTGGCCATTTCAGTACCCAGATCCTTCTACGCAGCCATGATGTTGTAATTGATGCAGTATGTGGTCTGGCATTGTCATGTTGGAAAATGCAAGGTCTTCCCTGAAAGAGACGACGTCTGGATGGGAGCATATGTTGTTCTAGAACTTGGATATACCTTTCAGCATTGATGGTGCCTTTCCAGATGTGTAAGCTGCCCATGCCACACGCACTCATGCAACCCCATACCATCAGAGATGCAGGCTTCTGAACTGAGCGCTGATAACAACTTGGGTTGTCCTTGTCCTCTTTAGTCCGGATGACATGGCGTCCCAGTTTTCCAAAAAGAACTTCAAATTTTGATTCGTCTGACCACAGAACAGTTTTCCACTTTGCTACAGTCCATTTTAAATGAGCCTTGGCCCAGAGAAAACGCCTGCGCTTCTGGATCATGTTTAGATATGGCTTCTTTTTTGACCTATAGAGTTTTAGCCGGCAACGGCGAATGGCACGGTGGATTGTGTTCACCGACAATGTTTTCTGGAAGTATTCCTGAGCCCATGTTGTGATTTCCATTACAGTAGCATTCCTGTATGTGATGCAGTGCCGTCTCAGGGCCCGAAGATCACGGGCATCCAGTATGGTTTTCCGGCTGTGACCCTTACACACAGAGATTGTTCCAGATTCTCTGAATCTTTGGATATATTATGCACTGTAGATGATGATAACTTCAAACTCTTTGCAATTTTTCTCTGAGAAACTCCTTTCTGATATTGCTCCACTATTTTTCACCGCAGCATTGGGGGAATTGGTGATCCTCTGCCCATCTTGACTTCTGAGAGACACTGCCACTCTGAGAGGCTCTTTTTATACCCAATCATGTTGCCAATTGACCTAATAAGTTGCAAATTGGTCCTCCAGCTGTTCCTTATATGTACATTTAACTTTTCCGGCCTCTTATTGCTACCTGTCCCAACTTTTTTGGAATGTGTAGCTCTCATGAAATCCAAAATCATTTGGCATGACATTTCAAAATGTCTCACTTTCAACATTTGATATGTTATCTATATTCTATTGTGAATAAAATATAAGTTTATGAGATTTGTAAATTATTGCATTCCTTTTTTATTCACAATTTGTACAGTGTCCTAACTTTTTTGGAATCGGGTTTGTATTAAGAAATTTATTTTGTTAAGGAAAAATGACTGGAAAAGTGTAAGGAATTCAAAAAACGTGAAGTTTGTCATATTCTGACAATAAAAAGTAGCTTAAAACCACAATTAACAGTCTGGTTTCTACAACTTTCACTTAGGAGCAAAAATCTGTCTTTAAATTTTAAAGAAATAAATATTTGACATTTATCGTGATAATTATCGATATCGACTGATATGAAAAGATTTTATCGAGATCATTTTTTGGCCATATCGCCCAGCCCTAATTTAATGTATACTCTCATTCACCGCTATAAAAGTTAACCCAACTATGACGACTTCCGCTTCTGAGAAACCCGGAAATGTGAAAAGGGTCTATGGAGCTGCGATTTCCACATACTTTTGAAAATCCAGTGTTTAGTTGATCCTGGTAAGTGCTCATTGTCACAGTTGTAAACATGATGGCGTTATTCTTCCACGAGGGAGTTTGGCATAAGGGTATTTGTTTCCAGACGGACCGTTAAAGAACGCAACACACAAGTCTCGCAGACATCCTGTAGAATCCAACCAATCAGATGAAGACTTAAAAACTCCTTAAGTGTTTCCAGATAAGTGTGCCATATGCATCAAACGTTCAGCCAACGGTCCGTGGGCGTGACGTCTGAGGCTGAGACTAAGCATTATCTATTGTGAAGGGTAATTTTATTATGGCTTGTTGTAGCGCTGTGCTGGAATTTATTTTTAACGAAGTACCGTGTCTATTAATGGGTAAAGCTACAGTAACATCTTCAGCTAGTCAGCTTGAGATCTTTTCCATCTAACTGGTTATATCTCTTTAAGCCTAGTAGTGAATATTTTATGAGCAGTAGGATAACCATATTCATCTGCACAGTCATGCAGGGCCGAAGCACAACATTCTTCTGCAAAATGCATGCAGTTTTGTTTTTTTTAAACGCTAGAGGGCCAAAAGTTACATAGTGTACCTTTAATAGTTAAACAATATATAATAATAAATTAAAAATAACCACGTGTAACATTTTCTTTTAGCACAAATATGACCCTGGACCACAAAACCAGTCATAAGTCGCACGGGTATATTTGTGGCAATAGCCAACAATAAATTGTATGGGTCAAAATGATCCATTATCAAGCGTATAGCATTAGTTCTGGCAGGTCACGTTAGTCAAGTTCGCATCAGCTGACTGCCAGCTGATCACGTCTACCTATAGGAATACGATGTCTATAACAGCATACATATATAAGCTCCTTCAGAACTATCAGCAGCTATCGCGTTTCTCCGGAGCTAATTACCCTCCTCCATCCCCAGCTCCTCCTCTCGTCAGTCAGGATTTGGCGTTCTGATTCCCCTTGAATCAGACTAAATTCCTGAATTATGTTGTACATTTTAATATTGACATTAATGATATCTGCAATACATTGTTGGTTCTGTTACCCATGGGGGTTTATCGCTGCTCTCCCTGCTCTCATCCATGCTAGGCTGCATGGATGCGCAGGGAGTTCTTGCCCAGAACAGAACCATACCGCCAATCCAAATTGTCAATCATCTTTGACGATAGTGGTCCTGACAGAATTTCTTTTATGCCAAAAATCATTAGGATATTAAGTAAAGATCATGTTCCATGAAGATATTTTGTAAATTTCCTACCGTAAATATATCAAAAATGTATTATTATTAGTAATATGCCTTGCTAAGGACTTAATTTGGACAACTTTAAAGGTGATTTTCGCAATATTTAGATTTTTTTTTTGCACCCTCAGATTCCAGATTTTCAAATAGCTGTATCCTGGCCAAATATTGTCCTATCCATACATCAATGGAAAGCTTATTTATTCATATGATGTATAAATCTCAATTTCAAATCCTTTAGTCCTGTTGTTCACTTAATGAAAGCAAAATCGGGTATATTGCATCGCATCGCATCGCTAAAGTGTAGTGCTATATTAAATAAACATCGCCCTCTGTTCCAGGAGTGCAGCAGGTAGCCTGTGACTGATCTCAGACCGCTGTCTAATGTCAGTAAATGAAGTCAGTTGTATTTGAAGGCATGAGCTCATTTTTCCATTCATGCTGCACAGAAGTTCAGTGTAAAAGACACCTCCACTCAAAGTGAGTGAGTGAACCTCATCTACTTCAATTTAGATCATTAGATGAGTGCACACCATCATGTTTTCTCACCTTCCCGAAACCTCACTCTACAGATATCACCCCCCGCACAGAAAGACGGACGCACACACTAACATACGGACATATTTTATCTTCATATTCAAGTACATCCACTTCCCCATGCTTTTTCACAATAATCTGATTGTAATTGAGCGTTGCATATCGAATAGGGCTGTATACAACACCAAAACGTTCTCCATCACCCTCCCTCAAAACCTCCATCTTATCCATCACACCATGACATCAGCCCTTGTCTCGGTTACACATCCTCCCCAGTGTCCTGATGGCTGAGATAACGCAGGAAAGTCACTGATTAGCTGGGAATCTCATTACATGGAGTAAAAAGGAGCGACTAGTTTTCTCTGTGTACATTTTCAAAGAATGGTATCGGATGTTATACCTTCCTGTGACCTCTGTAGAGCTAGGAACCAAATTCATCTTGGGTTAAATGAGGAACAAAGTATATGCCATCCAACTTTGATCTCTCTGATGTTCAGAAGGTGATGATTCAGTTGAGTTATAGCAGTGGGCATATGATGTCTGCTGTATTTAGCCGTAGAATATCACACACAACACCTGCTACGTTCACCATTGAGTAGCGAATGATTACTGATGGCCTTAAAGCAAACCTGGACCCCAGAATACAATACACTTTGTTTAAAAAAAAAACATAAAAAAATGAAAAATAAATAAATAAAAAAATCTAGTTCAAAATACATATTGTATTCATGTTGGTTTTATATAGCTAGCTTTGAAAAATGTTTATACTGTTTTCAAGATTTTTTTCAAATAAATTTGTAAAGGTAAAAAGTATTATTTTATTTGATGATGATATTTTATTTATTTATTAATTTAGTTAAACATTACGTTTTTAGGGAGTTTTAAAATAATGTTAACATTAATAATTAAAAAACAAAACATTCTAAGAGACTTACTGACCTTGATCCACAGTCCTTGATTTTTTTGTTGTATTTATTTTAATATTTATTCATTTTGAATTATTGTTTTATATTTTTTAGGGCTGTTAAACGATTAATCGCGATTAATCACATCCAAAATAAAAGTTTGTGTTTATATGATATATGTGTGTGTACTGTGTATAATTATTATGTATATTTGAATACACACACATACATGTGTATATATTTAAGAAATATTTGCATGTATATACTGTATATATATTTATATCATTAAAATTATATATAAATATTTTATATATAAATATAAAAAAAATTCTTGAATATATACATGCATGTGTGCGTATTTATATATACATAATAATTATACACAGTACACACACATATATTATGTGAACACAAACTTTTATTTTGGATGCGATTAATTGTGATTAATCATTTGACAGCCCTAATATTTTTGTTTAGTTATTTTTTTCTGAATGTTTCTGCATATTGGTTGCACCACATGACTTTGATTTGGCGGACAAACTTTTTTCAAATATTAATAAGCAGTGAAGTAATTTTGTTATTGTAATGTTTTATAGGAAATAATATTAAACGTTTAATATTAAAACTACTTAGTTTGATTTTCTTTACAAGACTTTCATTCTTTTATTGGGGCTTTTGTTCTACATTATGATTGACTATGCCCCCAAAAAATATTAAAAATAATATTTAATTTAGATATTAAAAATATGCTTAATCTAGAAGAGGTGTATAATTACTAATTAATAGGTCTAGACAACAATAAAATTAGTGTCATGTCATTAATCTTTGTGCCAAAGATGTTTTAGTGTGAATGGGTGGGTCTGACCGGCTGCGTTTATTTTTAGCTATTCAATTACACTTGCTATTGCATAATCACCGGAGATTCAAAACAAGTCCTATCGCCTCTTGTTATTTAAACCCTTTTGAGAACCTGTTTGTGTAGAGCATCACAGTCCGTGGGAGAATATCTGTGGCAGGATTCATTTCACCTTCAGGTATTGCTACTGTAACTGGTAGCCCTGTTTCTTGGGACACTCAGATATCACTTTTTTTTTGTTTGTTTTATCTTCACAAATACGCTTGCAAAATCTTTCAGTCACGTGATTTATTTGTGCGTGTGTTTTTTTTAATATTACAGTTTAGTTCAACTCATGTGGGACAAAGCTCCAAGGTTAATCTCAGCTTTGTTACCCCTGCATGCACTGAACAGAATAGCTGGGCACATCATCTTTCATTGAGACTATCATGTCGCATTCAGCCCTGGGCAATCTGGGACTTGGGAGCATCTCCTGTTACCCATAACTGAGCATCCTGCCACTGTCATGGTGAAAGTCAATACAGCCCCTGTAATGCTCGAAGGTGGCAAAATAGGTTCATGTCATTGAGCAAACAGTTATGTACTCACGTCGTCGTCGTTCCAGGCCCAAGCTTTCTCACTTTTACATTCATATTTCAGTGGATGTCAGTAGGAACAGATGGGATCATTCAGCAAAAGTGCTCGATAAGGTTTATGGCTCTATCGCACAGCAACAGAATCCAATGAAGTAAATCCAGAGGCCTGTTTGTCAGAGGTAAACATATGCTCTGTGGGTTTCGGTAAAGCACCTGTCTTCCGCTATACAGTTGAGCTATAAATAGTTATAAAACCACATCAGTTTCTTTGCATTTATAGGGGTGTGTGAAAAGCTTACTTTAGGTTCCTCTCATTAGCTGAAAGTGCTTGTCTTAATTGCATCATAGTGCATTGTTTTGCTACAAATGCAATACTATACCTTTTAGACAGAGTCAGTTAGCACTGAGATCACTGTAATTTCACACCATTTTAATGTGGGTGCACTGACCTTTGGGTTTCCAACCACTATAGTTGTGGTAGGAGACGCCACCGTGTGGACATTGTGAGAACAATTTGTTCCGGTGTGCCGAATTCTGACCCCCTGCCAGATTATTACCCCCTTGAATTGGTAGGTTTAGGTCGGAGTAGGTGTGGGGGAGGGGCTAGGATTAGGGGCGGGGTTAGGATTAGGCAATCAGGTAGTGATTTAAACGAGGGGGACAATAATTTGTCAGGGGGTCGAAATTCGGCACAACACCTGTTTGGCTTGTTTGTATTAGTCCCAAAAAACAGAATTAGGCCCAAATTCTTGAATGGAATTTTTAAAGGGAAAATGGAAAATTTGTATATTTCCGTTAACAGGATTAGTTTACTTATTGTATTCTACTCCACTGTGTGTTTAACTTACTACTGTCGCATTAAGGCTTAGTAATTATAAATATCTATTGCATGCATTAATGTGATTGTATAATAAAGCCAATAAGTATATGTAATAACTTCTTTCTTTAATCCAGTCAACTAGAAAATAAACTTTAGTACCTACTTTTGCTGGTATATACATATATTCTCCAGTAGATGGCAGAACAACCATGAAATGTAAGTATATCTCACCAAAAGAATATTCTTGTTGTAATTTAAGTAGTTCTATTCTATAAAAAAAAAGTACTTCTGTATAAATACTTAAATATAGTACACCAAACTGTCAGAAATATTTTCTGGCCAAAATTCTTAAACTTTATTAATCATAACTTGATTATTTACACAGTGTAAGAACATTAAACAATGTAAAAAGAACATAAAAAATGTAGTTTTCCCACCAAAATGATGTCATTTTCTGGAGGATGATGTCATTAGGGTTCTGGCTTTCGTTTGTTAAAATTATATCACAAAAGTCTAACAGGATTAAAAGTGACACTGGTGATGCAAGGAAAATACAATATTACCAAGTAAAAAAGAAAATGAAAAAGTTAAAATTTGATTCAAGAAAGGAGAAAAAAGAAACACCTGACATATTTATTAATAAAATGGCAGTTTTTCCTTTTTTTAAGTTAATTCCTTATTTGTGATATTTTAATAAAAGAAAATTAATATGATTTCCATTTTTTTTTTTACTGTGAAATTAATCATTTAACCGATATATTGCAGAAAGACACATATGATTGAACGTACTGCATAGCACACTGCGCATGAAACTCCTTGTCATGATCCGAATCAAATATTTATCATTTACGCATAATTTGTTCATGAACATAAATATTCAAAGTCTGCATGTGTGTTTGAGTGAAATAACAAGAAAGCATGTGAGAAACCAGTACAAGAATCTCCTTACATCACATAACTCAACTTATATGTACCTGCATGTGAATAAGAGAAGTCTATAGAAAAGCAATGATGTCTTGCTCTTTCCAGATCTTTTCAAAACCAATTAGACTTTAACCTCTGAATGTACACAGACACACACTCACGCATACCTTTACTGTATAAAAATCCTGTATAAACATTAAAACCAATCTGACCTTAACAGGGAAATTCAATATCTTTAACACATTCACCAGGCTGTAAACATTTAAAACCGTCCGTCGGGCCTGTAGATCAGTCATTAGACCATGAAAACATTTCATTTCTGTGCTTCATTCCTCCCAGCATGCACCTACACTTCTCATCTCCTCCTCTTGCTTTCATTTTCTCCCTCTCCATCTCTTTCATTCTTTGCCCTCTGTTCTTTTCCCCCTTCCTCACCACCTCTCCCCCTATCCCTGGTGAAATGTGGACGGGAAGATGAGTGAAAGCCAGCCTGTAGTGAACCACATGGGCCGTGCGAGAAGCCCACAAGGTCGGCAGGTAATAATGGCAGCCTTTTTGGAACGCACCAGGATTTCAGCAGCATTTTATTTTCTGTTGATGAAAAGAAGAGAAGACAGGAGAACATCTGGAAGTGTAGAATAACACCCGTTTGGCTGGGTGGCTGCAGTAGATGACAGATTCTGTATTTTTTCCTCTGCCTGTTTGCTGATGCGTCTGTGGAACATTCCTGTATTCAAATAAGACTTCAAAATGAGTTTGTTCTGTGAAAGTCATTGTGCAAACTTCCAAACATGTTGAAGAAAGACTATCAAACTAAAATCACCGAAATAAGCTAAATAAGTGAAAGTTCTCATTCTTGAAATTCGTCAGATAAATGACCCTGTCCCATATTCATCATTCATATTCTGTCAGCACTTGTGTTTTTCTGTCTTGTTTGTTGTCACAGGTGCAGATGTCTGTTAGCTTTTGTTTACCTCAGATCTAAATGTTTCTCTGCCATCCATATGAGCTTTAAGTAAAGATATTTAAACTGAAAAAAAAAGTTTTATAAAAAACTTCTCTCTTTCCTAAAAAAAATGCTAAGTAGGTGACAACTGTATAAATGTAATGCTTTGTATACATGCTATTCACAGATATTTACAAAAAAATGTTTTGAGTAAGAGTAAAGCAAAATGTATACATCATTATAATTTTAGTACTTATAACACCATTTTAAACAGCTACATGTTTTTTTTTTTTTTTTTTATCATTTTATGGTCATTTTTGGCATTTTCTGGCTTATTTTGGCTGCAGTGTTGTATGTATCAACAGCTTCTTCTAGGCATTTATTTGTCAAAAAAATATATTAAAAAGTTCATGGCGTACATTTTAAGTCGGATATTTTTATGCTTTTAAAAAGTGTCTTACACTTAAATACTGTAATAAAAATATTGCATAAAAAAAATCAGAATAAATAAGAAAACCAACCAGTGTTACAAAATACAGACTAATCAAAGGATAACAGTAGGAATAAACAATAACTTCCATAAATGTATATGTAAATTAATGTGTAATGGTGTGACATTATACGCTACCATTCAAAAGTTGGGAGCAAGATTTTGTTTTTTTAAGAAATTAATATTTTATTCAACAAGGATGCATTACATTGAAGAGACAGTAAAGACATTTAAAATGATACAAAGTATTTCTATTTCAAATAAATGCTGTTTAACTTTCTATTCATCAAAAAGAATCCTGAAAACAAACGCATCACCGTTTCCACAAAAATATTGATAATAAGAAATGTTTCTTGAGCACCAAAATCAGTATATTAGAATGATTTCTGAAGGATCATGTGACACTGAAGACTGGAGTAATGACTGCTGAAAATTCAGCTTTACAGTTATCACAGGTAAAAATTATATAAAGCATTTTTTTTTTTTTTTTTGTAATAATATTTCACAATATTACTGTCTTAATGTATTTTGATCAAATAAATGCAGCCTTGTTGAGCACAAGAGACTTCTTTCAAAACAAGAAATTGTACCAACCCCAAACATTTGAACAGTAGTGTATATTTTAAATAATAAAAATAAATATGATAATTTTTCATGTCTAAAATAGCTCATAAGACATATTTTCAGGCCTCACACAGCTGTCCCGAACAACTCTACAGCAAGTGTTCAGACGTTCCCCCCTGTGGTTAGGACAGACCCCCACTCTCCCCTGCTCTAGCTAACCTGGAGCGTCAGCACCCCCACTGGGTCCTGGCTGTTTATCTCTTCCGAAGCGCCCGTGATTAATGAGGCCCTGAACACATCCTCTTTCCCCTAAACCAGCTGAACAAACAGGCCACGTTATTCCAGCCCAGCCTTGCCTGGGAGCTCAGCTACAGGTTGCCAAATCTCCTGGTTGTCCCGCACAACTCCCCAAGACCCCCTGGCTCTCTCTTGGGATGGTCCCCTCACGCACAGGGGACAGCAGAGGGCGATGAGGGGTAGAGCAGGAGGAGAGTACAGAAACTTTGTTGGAACTGAAATCACATCATATGCTCAATTTTTACATCATTTTTAAAGGGATAGTTCACATAAAAATGAAAGTGTTGTCATTATTTAATCACCTTCCAAACCTGTATGACTTTATTTCTGTGGAACACACCCACAAAAAAGAAAAATGTTTGTTTTTTGTCCATACAATGAAAATCAATGGGGTCCAGTGTTGTTTTTAACCCCACTGACTTTCATTGTATGGACAAAAAAAATCTGCTTGTGTGTTCCACAGAAGACAGTAAGCCATACAGGTTTGGAAAGACATGAGGGTGAGTAAATACTGACAGAATTGACATTTTCTGGTGAACTGTCCCTTTAAAATGAGCCGTTTCTTTAAATCAGTCACTTGATGAAGCACCGTGACTGAATGCTGATGTTTGACTATTCTAGATTGTACCCTTTTCATTTGGCACTGAGCTGGAAGACTGATTACTGCATTTCTGTGTCTGGACATACTGGTGAAGTAGATCAATATCAGAGAACAAAACCACTGCTTTTCCCCACTTGATCCAACCACAGACAGCATTCCAGCTGGAACTGGGACTTTGTTTTTTTACCCTGTTATTTTTTTATTAGTATGGCCTTTGTTTAGAGAGAGTAAGAGATTTTTTTAATATACTTTCCCATTCCTCTTTTTTCTTTTCCTTTATTATTATAAATGAAGTCGGATGGCACAGAGAATCACGTCCACTTGTTCAGTTGTTGAGTACATGAGGCTTTAGTTTATTTGTTTAGGAAGGACGGGGGTGCTAGAAGTTTGTTTCCTATACGCTGCTCTGGTGTCAAAAGTTGTACTCTCCACTCATCAGGGGGCTTTCCGCAGTGACAGTACGAGCTTTACGAAGACCGTTCCCTCTCTGTGTTTCACCAGGGTTTTATGTGTTTCTTGCTCACTTTACATTTAGGCCATTTGTCCATAAGCATTTCCTCCTCTGTCTGTTTATGTTTCTGCCCGTAGTGTCTCAACTCACACCTCCCAAACTGGAGCTGATCATTGAGTTTGACTGATGACCGGACCTTTACAAGCCTCCTTCACCCAAATGTGAAGGGGAGCGATCGCAAAACCATTACACATGGCCAATTACACTCACTATTAAGAGCAGTCTGGACTCAAAACAAACAAAAGTTTGACCCACAAAAGTGCTTTCTCTATAATGAACAAATGTTGAGTTGGGCAGCCTCACCTTAACACTTGTGTGGGGTTGTTCAAGTTTTTTTCAAGTTATATTGTCTATAGCAATGATTCCCAACAGGTATACAGGGAGTACTTGAAAAGATTTTGATTTTGAAATTACTGCTTTATCTATTAGCACTGTTTAAATTTAATTTTCTTTTGAATTTTTCTGTATTTTTAATTAATGGCTTAAAAGCCAAACCCTTATCAAACTAAATTCAGCAATACAATTATTGTATATATTTGTATATAATTGTATATTTTATTTATTAATTCTATGTTTATAGGATTCTATATTTCTACTACTTGGTGAGTGTCACAGTCTCAGAGTATGCAGATGAATTCAAAAATAAGGGTATTTAATCAAACAAACTCAAAGAATCCACAGGTCCCGTAACAGCATGTGATACACAAACAATAACCAACAATCAAGGCAGCGAAATGAGGAACTTAAATACACACTGATAACGAACTAAAAGACTAACAGGTGTGATGATCAGATGAATTGCCATATAGTAACTAATGATGGCGGGAAACATGAACAAAGACAACAGGAAATAATGAGAAGCAAACTAAAAGTCCATGATGATGAAACTAAACGAGCAAATGACTGAATATCCCTGACTGTGAGTCTGTTTTTCAATCAATTGTTTAAAAGTGAATTACTGTAATTACTGAATTACTGACTTTTTCTACATTTTTTTTTTTTGTCTTACAATACTATTGTTTCTTACAATAATCATACACAATATGTAAGTCTTACGGATAACAAACTAGTAACATTCGTTCAAAACAACAGAATGAAATGAATTAAATTATAAGATATTATATGTACCAATTTCTGTCATGAAACTCGATCATGAAACATGAAAAGATGGCGCAGGCTGATGGGTCCATACATGGCAGAAGCTGTTGCATCTGCAGCCAATGAGCTTGCTGCTCAACATTTAAATTGCTGGTTAGCATTAACTATAGCAGTTTGTAAAGTTCCTCTGATGTCCTCCACCTTCCCCAGCTCCACCTGTTTAAATCTGCTACTGGTAATTTTATACATACTATTTTTGCAGCAGCAGTAGCCTATGACTTACATGCTCATAGCAGTAAGTATCAGTGTATGTACTGGCAGTAGCAAGTTCCTGTACTTGCTCTGCAGCAGCAACAGCACTGAACTACAACAACAGCAATCAGCAGCAGCAGCAGCAGCAGATCTATTCCACCAAGACCAAACACATTAACACTGTCATATCCATTACCATGCTAAAAACTGTTTAACTGTTTTCTATTTTAATACATTTTAAAGTTTCTTAAAAGTCATTACTCCAGTCTTCAGTTACATGACAATTCTTATTGTCATCAATGTTGAAATTAGTTGTGATGCTTATTACACACACACACACACACACACACGTCTGATTCACTATCTTTATACTGTACAAACTGTATATTCTATCCCCTTACACTAACCCTACCCCTAAACCTACCCATCACTGAAAACTTGCTGCATTTTTACATTTTCTGAAAAAACTCATTCTGTATGATTTATAAGCTTGTTTCCTAATGGGGACCTCAATTCAAGTCCCCACCGGGATAGTATGCACACACACACACACACACACACAGAGACAGATCTCTCTTGTAGTCCTAATGATATAATGCAATGCTGAATGATATCCAGTATAATATGAGTTAAAAAGAACACATTTCAGGTTTGGTGTTGATGATGAATGGGATAGTTCACCCAAAAATTAAGATTTTGTTATCATTTACTCACCCTCATGTTGTTCCAAACCTGTATGAGTTTCTTTCTTCTGTTAAACACAAAAGAAGATATTTTGAAGAATGTTGGGAACCAGACAGTTGACGGCACCCACTGATTCCATAGTAGGAAAAAATAAACAGTGTATTCAACTGTTTAGTTACTAACATTTTTCAAAATATCTTCTTTTGTGTTCAACAGAAGAAAGGAACTCATACAGGTTTGGAACAACATGAGGGTGAGTAAATGACAAAAGTATAATTTTTGGGGTGAACTATCCCTTGAAGACATACTTGAACCTACTGATGGGGCTGTGGAGGTACACAATGGGGGAAAAAAAGAATGTCTATGTGATAGTCTGTGTTGATTTGCTTGTCAACAACCAGTTTTAATCCGAACACTGAACAAGAAACTGTAAAAATTAGTGGGGGAAATGTTCCAGAAAATCAATGGTCTTGGTTGGATAGTGAAGCCTGACCGAGGCTGGATAGAACACTTCAGCCTGGGCCTGTGTGGCGAGACAGAGAGGGAATGTGTGGAGGTGTGAGCTGAGCGATAGGGAGCAGGGGTGATTACTGTTGACAGGGACTGCAGACATCATCTCAGTGATACAAGCTTCCCTTTCCTCATAACCAGCTCCTCTTTGAGCCATTACCCATGGGGACTGAGAACTGACTAAGAAACATCTGGAGCATGGTGATGTGCATGTTGCAAGGAGTGAGATTTTATGGTGAAAATATTCTGAGTTTCAATGTCTAGGGACAATTGTTGATGTGAATCAAAAGAAGAAATGGAAGCAATATGATATGCCCATCGAAATCAGTGCATTATTAATATATCAAATGTAGACTTACATTGGCAAAACTACTGTTTTAGCCCACAAACTCAAGGTAGCACATAGTAACCATGTTTGAGGTCATGTATGGAAGCATAACTGTGGTCGAATTCAAAAAAGAAAGAACCACTATAGATGTTTTGGGGGATTTTTTGGAGCTTGAATGCATTTTTGATTAAATAAATATTGGAGTAAAATGATTTCGATTTGTCTCAAGTTTTTTTTTTTAAGTTATTTGTTTTGCATCCAATCATGGAATTTGAGTTCAAAGGTCAAGTTCAAAAAAGTCACATTCTCTGAAGACAATGGAGGTATAGGTTAAAGCATCATGTGTTTTGTAACCGAGACGGCGCTTGTATTGTTTTCAATTAGAGCTTGTGTGTATGAGTTTTAGCACTATATCTGAACTGACCAGCAGTGTGTGTGTGTGTGTGTGTGAGTGCGTAAAAGGGGTGGAGGTCTATAGGCCGTGGCCTGCAAGTCGCCGGTAGGTATTCTCCTGAGGCACCACACTCATATGTGGAAAAGCGCTTGACGCTCTTCCTCGCTAGAAGCGGAGCAGAGAGGTGGCCGAAGTGGAGCCAACCCAGAAGAACACAAACAGAGGTGCTGCGTGAGCCACAAATCCCTGCTTCCTCTGAAACTTCCAGCCTGCTATTTTCCTGTCCAAATTCCACAGCCATTAAACTTTTCCTGGCAGCCGTTCAGAAAACAACAGAGCAAACCTCACCCAGAACCCCCTTTCCCTCCCCTCAGCCCCGCACCAGCACTTGGGATATCGGAGATCGGCAGTCGAGCTCCTTAAATAAAAGTCTGACTTCATAGTTGTTTTTGCCATGTATCAGATTTCCTCCAAAGTGTCTACCAGTCTTCAAAAAGGACAAAATGAGGTGTTGCTGAGAGTGTGGCTCCTTTTCCGTCTATTTGGTCTCCACTGTGTCTGACTGTGTCTCATAAGAGTGCAGAAATTATGTAAAACATGGCAATATATTATATTATAATATAATAAATTCAAAAGTTTGGGGTCAGGCAATTTTTTTAAAATAAAGAAATAAATTAATCCAACAAAAGTGACAGTAAAGACAACAAGTTTCTATTTCAGACAATGGTTGTCCTTTTGAACTTATTAATCAAAGAATCCTGAAAAATTTATCAGTCTCCACAAAAATATAAAGCTGAAAATTGCTGCTGAAAATTCAGCTTTGTCACCACAAACATACAGTAAATTACATTTTTAAAAATATATATAAAAAAAAAAAAATTATTTTAAATTATAATATTTCACAATATTACTGTTTTTTTTTAACAGCATTTTTTTTTTAAATAAATACATTATTATAACTAAATTAACATAATATAATAACACTCGTGTGTGCATAGCAGACAGACAAAGATTCAGAAGACGATAATGAAGTTTAATATAATTGTATATTTTATTTATTAATTCTATGTTTATAGGATTCTATATTTCTACTACTTGGTGAGTGTCACAGTCTCAGAGTATGAAGTCCACAGAAGAAGATGAATTCAAAAATAAAGGTATTTAATCAAACAAACTCAAAGAATCCACAGGTCCCGCAACAGCGTGTGATACACAAACAATAACCGACAATCAAGGCAGCGAAATGAGGAACTTAAATACACACTGATAACGAACTAAAAGACTAACAGGTGTGATGATCAGATGAATTGCCATATAGTAACTAATGATGGCGGGAAACATGAACAAAGACAACAGGAAATAATGAGAAGCAAACTAAAAGTCCATGATGATGAAACTAAACGAGCAAATGACTGAATATCCCTGACTGTGAGTCTGTTTTTCAATCAATTGTTTAAAAGTGAATTACTGTAATATTGACTTTTTCTACACTTTTTTTTTGTCTTACAATACTATTGTTTCTTACAATAATCATACACAATATGTAAGTCTTACGGATAACAAACTAGTAACATTCGTTCAAAACAACAGAATGAAACAAATTAAATTATAAGATATTATATGTACCAATTTCTGTCATAAAACTCGATCATGAAACATGAAAAGATGGCGGAGGCTGATGGGTCCATACATGGCAGAAGCTGTTGCATCTGCAGCCAATGAGCTTGCTGCTCAACATTTAAATTGCTGGTTAGCATTAACTATAGCAGTTTGTAGAGTCAGAGTTCCTCTGATGTCCTCCACCTTCCCCAGCTCCACCTGTATAAATCTGGCAACAGGCAATAATCCGATATAGGGCAGAGAAAAGACACCAAACGTGAACGAGACTGAACAGAGAATGAATGTGAGGGTACAATTTAAGGAGGAGCACAAATTAGACTAATTAATTAAACACAGCTGAAACCAATGTAAACTAATGAGAAGCGGGAAAACTGAACAAAGGAAACAGGAAACTAATGAAAGCATACTAAAAGTCAGTGAATAACAAAAACTAACAAAACATAACTGACATATAATATAATATAATATAAATATTTATGAATTATGATAATATATCATTGTAATCCATACTATGTGTATTTCGGAGGAATGCTCAATTCAGGATAAAATTAATTAATACATAATTTCATACTTCAACTTTCTTCAAGTCTCTCAAACTCACTCTCTGTAAGCTGTAATCAATGACTCTTCCTTCCTTCGTCTCTGTCTCTTACCTTGCCTCTTCTTTTAACCTCTCCAGAGGAATCCCATGAGGATACCAGGGCCAGGCAGCTGCTGTGAGTTGTAAAAGGCAGAGAAAATGACTGAGAGGAGAGTGAGCAGTCCATGTGAGTCAAGGGTCAGATCTTCAATGCTAAATGAGAACAATCTGGAGCTGCTTGTGAACTGTGAGTCAAACCAAAAGACAGATTAAAAGTGAAGCAAAATCAACTTAGGACCAAGTTTAGAAATAATAGGGAGAATGTGATCTGGTAGATAGAAAGGTATAGAGGGTATATGCATAGACGTCTCTTTCCCGCCAGAACACGCCCCCTCAGCTGGGACTGAGTGGCAGAAGAGCTGCTGCATGAGTGGATTTAATAGGGGAAAACGTGAGTAAAACAAACAGTTATCAGTTTAAACTAAAGGTTGGACTTGATATGGTGTTCCTTACAACTTACCAAACATCCAGTGATCCATGGATATTGACATGCAGCCAGGAATCGTGTTTTCCTGACATTTATGAGCCTGATTTTGATACATAAATACATAAATATTTATTAGTCAGTCATCACAATTTCGGGAGTAAATCCCGCATTTATATGCAGATGGGCCTATGTATTGAAGTGTGCATGTGGCTGCTTGTCAAGAATGGAAAACAAAAGTTTTATTCAAATTCTGATTATAGGCCAATTAATTATTTTTTTTATATTGCCTAGACAGCACGCAAAGAGCGCTCCCTTTATAATCACTAAAAGCTGTCACTCATTCAATGAATGCAAAGTTCCATTATATTAATCAGTGAAGCTGACTACACAATAAATCTCTTATTTACATAATGTCTACACTTTGTTAGAGAGGATTTGCGTGCGTGCAGATCTCAGCACTAGACAAAAACTCGAGTGGTGAGTGGATTATAACTTAAACACATGTGATTGGCCATTGCGTTCAAGAAATCAACAAACACTCGACTCATTTGACGAGCGCAAATACAGATACGGACTGGATAATTTTCCAACTCTTTTTCGCTAATAATATATTATTATTACGAAGAAAACAGATCCTAGACCAGCAGTCATGGGCAGCTTTTCCCTCTAAAAGCAACCAGTAGTAGAAATAGCAGGCGGCAGTGGTTTGAGTGAGAAAATTACACGCTATTATCAAGTCCGTCTCCCTGGGGGGACAAGCCCCCCCGAACCTGGTTTTGTGTGTTTTTTGCGGCATTCACGATGAAAACCAATGCTGCCTCTCAGTCTTTTTGCCACTCAGTGGGCATAACCGCAGTCGCTCTGGCCGATGGTGACGTCACGTGCATACCCTCTATATATTAAAGAAACAACATACCTGTTGTGTACACCCAGAATGCAGTGGGCCTGACTTAGAGCTGCATGATTAATCGTTAAAAGATCACAATCTCGATTCAAACACTCACGTGATCTCGTTCCTAAATGACAACGATTTGCCAGTGTCTATTAATCCTTTGACAAGTACGATCACAGCGAATATTCTGCGTTTGTCTGACAACTGAGATGGACTATGTTATAATAATGCTCTGAAAACCGATCGCCTGGCAGGAGCTGGTTAGACTGCTGCTTAGACTTCCTCTTCAGAATTGTACAAATTTCACTGTAATCACTGCAAGGGTAGAGTTCCTGTCTTTCATTCATATGGTCAGGGGGAAATGAAAGCAGGCGACTGGGGAGCGCAGTTCTGGTGGTGTGGTGGATGGAAACAAGTGGAAAGGGGGCTGCAGACAGCATGTTGGATCTTGTTCCCCTCTACAGCTAATTTACAGCAGTGTTATGGAAATCAAAGGCTTGTTTGCAGTTCATCAAAAAGGCTATTCCGTGTCGCAGGATTAGGAGTGCAATCCGTCACTATGTCCAGCTGTCATGTGCCTACTTTACTGATCATGTAAGCAGAGTTTTGTGAATACATATATCTATTATAATAAACCTAATTTACAAAGAATCCCGTTTGGGCTGGAAAGAATTATAATGACTTAAATTTTAAATATTCAAGTCAAGTTATTTTTATTGTTATATATTGGTATATATGCCATGTGTGTATGAGGGATATATGCCACTACCATATGTGCTAACTTGTTAAAAACTACACAAAAAGGGCAATTTAAATGCACTGCCTATTCATTTTGCTTCCTCGTTGTTTAGTTGTAATGGTAAATACAGTCTAAAGTCTAAATACCTCTGATTATACAAAAAGAAGTTGTTCGGTGACTAAATGGCATTATAGTCAGCTAGGTAGATATCTTACCTGTAGACATGCTAGCATACATGCTAACTGATTGGAAAATGTCAACATACTGTTGATAAGCTTTGAATACCTCTATGTCATTTTTATGAATCTGTAGTTGTGAATCTTGTGTGAATAAGTGTATTATGACCTAGCTGTTTTGGGGACAAAATTGCTGAAAAATATGAAAAATGTCCATTTAAAGTTTTTGTCAAAAATAAAATTAATTAAAATAGATTGTGAATAATGACTTTAGTTTCGAGGCCTGTTCACATAACGAAATCTGCTTGGGGAAATCTTTCGCCCTTGCGTGAAATTCACAATTGCATGGACTCCTATTGAAATTTGCCAAACATTGGTAAATGTGACAATAGTTATTGTCTTTGGTGTAAATGGCCCTTTATTGTAGGGTCGAGATTTTCACTTGTCTATAAAAATTATAAATACACTGTAAACCCAAATAAGTTGGCAAAACATTGAGGCAATCGTTACAAAGGTTACATAATTTTTTAAAGTTTTTAGCATTTACTCTCCCTTTTGAGTGTCATGGCAAAGCATGCTGGGAAATATAAATCCCAGCCCAGTTTGTCTAAGTTAAAAGAAACAAGTTCATAGAACTCAAAACAATGAAACAATTCAGATTACTTAAAATGTGTCAGTTTTGTGAACTCAAAAGAAAGTTCTAAATACTCATAAAAGTTAATTTGATTTAACTAATTTGTTTTGAGTTGGCTCTACTCAAACCAATTAATTATTCTGAGTGTTAGGGTTTACAGTGTAGCTTTCCTATTGTGACGTACAGTATATCCAAGTGAAACCGCTTCTCATACAAGAAAAAAATGTAGGGTGTGGGACTTGATTTTGTACATCGGGAATTGATTGGATTGTTGTGGTTTGCTTTAATGGTGACTTTGAGAACTGCATAAGTCGATGGAAAGTCCCAGTTTAGATGTGAGGTAAACGTGTGTATGTATGTGTACGTCCTCCATGCAGTATGCAGTGTGTATATTCTCAAAGCCCCAGTGGGTTTGCCTCGCTTTCCTCCTGCATACAATTCTCAGTGCGACTCATTCAATCCTTGAACTCTGCTCTGACCTCTGCCTGTTGTTTTCCCAAAAGTTCTCAAAGTCCTCAGATATCTCATTTCATACCAGAGGAGGAACTGACCAGTGAAGGAGCGTTTCTGACTGATGCCATAGAGAAAGCAAGCCAACATAGTGTGCTCATGGGACAGGACCAAAGACTAATTAGATTTGTTCAGACGAGTTTTGTTTTTCTCAAAGAGGAGAAATCTGAGGACAGTCCCAGCCCTGTTGTCTTAAGTGAAACTGAGATGTTGTTTGTTGATCTTTTTACAACATGTAGGCTACTTGTGTTGTCAGGCTTCTGTTGTTATTATCACTAATGAGAATCCATGTTGACATATGCTGTGTGTTTAAATGACCGCACAGCATGTCACATTTAAGAAATGTCACACGAGTGCTGTTGTACTGAATGTCAGAAAGGTTTTTTTTTATTTTATCCAACAGTTCTATAAACAAGAAGTACATTTTTCATTAACTTGCGTATCAAATTTGGCTGAATTAAAAAAAAAATCTAACAGCATGTGTCCACTGGCACAGAGTGACCAGAGCTGAGCGATTGTGGGATTGACAGAGGATGGGAGAAATCATTGAGAGCTGCATCCAAAAGTTGACAAATGTTCAGTTTTACACAAAAGTCGGGTGAAAAACACCGAGCTGCAGCCAATCGGCTTAGGGTGCATGTGGTGACGTCAAAAGCGTTTCAAAATTAGCAGAATGTACTTGAGTTTCTGCTGTATTTAGTGTATAAATAATATTGTTTACATTATATTTACATATTACACAGTTTTGTAATACAATAAAACTGCTGTATAATTATTATTGCTTTATGTCATAATACATAAACATTAGTTACAGCAAAAGCTAAAATGAAATGATGATAAACAATACTTAATCATGAAGATACAATTCCTAATCATGGTTAATGTTCATTTTTTGCATATAGTAATACATTTTTAATATTTCAAGTTGTGGGTAATGTATTTTGTTATGGGTAATGTATTAGGTAATGTATTTTGAATGGACATTAATCAATAATAGTATTTTTAAAGGCACAGTATGTAAGTTTAGCTGCTTTCAAAACAATAACAAAGACGTCAAAGGTGAAAAGAGTACCTAAAAACCACGCTTGAGTAAAAGTACAGATTCCTTACAGAGAAAACGACTCCATTACAAGTTACAAGTCACCAGTTCCAATACGACTTGAGTAAAAGTCTTAGAATATCTTATTTTAACAGTACTTAAGTATTTTACTCGTACTGAATGTAGGCTCAAAGATGCACTAGTGCTCAACACCTAAGAGACATGCCAGTGAAAATAAGAAACTATTGATTTGTAAGATTAGAATCAACGCAATAGCATCTTAAACATCTTCAAACTCACAAGTCTCAGTTAAGTGCACAAAAAGGCCATAAGTAAACCAATATCCTTCAAAAAAGTCTCATCAATATAGATAAATAAAATAATGTTAAGTAAAATTAAATAGTCAAAGTCTGCTTGCACTGGATGTGCTGGTTTTAAGCCTTATCACAGGCTGCAGTCATGACCTCATCTCATAAATCAAACACCTGCGATTCAGCAACTACCTGCTAATGCACTCGCATTCATGAAAAGTAGTCTTGTTGACAAGTTTGGGTTAGTAAAGGCAAAACACAGAAGATATAGTACCTGGCGAATGTGATTTCGCTTCTTTATAGCAGAAACAAACTGCTGCAGAAAAAGTTAGGTGCCATGCAAAATGTAATGCGTAACTACATTACTCATCATAAATGTATTGGAGTAAAAAGTACATTTTCTTATTCATACTCAAGTAGAGAGTAAAAGTTGCTAATATATTTTATACTCAGTAAAATTACAAAGTAGCCAAAAAGATACTTAAGTAGAGTAACTAATAACATTTATTCAAATAATTTAAACCACTTAAAGACGAGCTTAATGAAATCATGTTCATAGATGAGCTAATGTATTAAAGTTTTATTAACGGAACTGTGGTATGAAGCAGGGTGGGGCCGAGAGCCTTGGACATTTTACGTTGCTGTTTTTATTATGTTTATATGCTGCAGTCTGCTGCAGCCGCTTCTTTTGTTTTGTTGTTTATGTTTATTTTACGATTTAAGTTACGTTTCACATCCGCTGCCTTCTTCCCTCGACTTGAACTTCGTTACAGTATACGTTCAATGACTTAAATTCATTTAAATTTATCAAACTTTATTTCATTCTAATGAAATAGAGGATATGCATTGACATCACTTTCCTGCCGGAAGCATTTCCTGCCAAGCAAAAGAGGCAAAAGAGCTTCTGCATGACTGGATTTAATAGGGGAAACTGCGAAAACGTGAGTAAAACAAACGATTATCAGTTTAAACTAAAGGCTGGACTCGGTAGTGTTCATTAGCTCAACCCGATCTCAAGACCAGTTCGTACGTATTTTACGAGGTGGCTAATTCGTACGAATTTGTACGACCTCACTCTTTTTCTAAACCCCAGTGACGGGTAGGTTTAGGGGCGGGGTTAGGGGGAGGTCATTCGTACGAATTCATAAGAATTTGGCAACTCGTCAAATACGTACAAATTCGTACGAGTGAGGTCGTACAAATTTGTACAAATTAGCCACCTTGTAAAATATGTACGAATTGCCGTGAGATCGGGTTGAGCTAATGCAATTAGCTACAATTTGCTACAGTTACAATTAGCTGATTAGCTACAACTTACCAATGATCCAGTGATCCATGGATATTGACATGCAGCCAGGAATCGTGTTTCCTGACATTTATATGTGCCTGATTTTGATGCCGGGGAAATAGTACATTAAAGCAAATTTGCCTGTGAACGTTTTATATAAATACAATATAGGTAGGTCTAAATCCAGGTGATCACTTATATTAATGTTTTATATATATATATATATATCATATTGTCTAGCCCTAAAACTATTTTTATCAGTGCTTATTTAAAAACATCCAATTATGCACAATATAAGATGGTAGATATTTAATTGATGAGTTGTCAATACAATATATAACAATACAATATATAGGGTATGATTATACCCCAAAATGATAACTGCAAATCCACGTATTGCTGCCTGGAGTTGTTCTCTTTTCTGTAGCTTTCTGTAGCTTGTGTAAAAATATACCTCAGATTTCTTGTCAAATCTATTTGTACAGTCAATCTCAAAGCTCTTTCGCATTTTAGATGTGTTCTGTGTGTTTTTCGCAGCATTTCGCATCTTTTTAGTAACCGCAGACACTCCGACCGATGGTGAAGTCACGTGCATACCCTCTATAGCCGCAAGTGCATTACTAGTTATACAGGTAACTTTATTTGACAAATTAAAATTGGACTATATACATATATATGAAAATCCAATGGAATAAAAAAATGGAGGAAAAAAAAAACATGAATCTCAGCCCTTAGCCTAATCCTCACTAAAAAAGGTTAATTTTTTCATAAAAGAACTGGAATGGCCAGCCTGCTGGCACGGTCAGTAACTGTAGGCAGCAGGCCAAGCAGGTTCCCCCATAGGGCCAGTTCCAGCCCCTTATGTCTGAGACTTGAGCTTTGTTTGTCTGCTCCATGCAGCTCAGTATCCAACAGACGTGAGTAAGACACACAGGCCTGGCATTACCACTGCTCACACGCTAATCCTGCCCAGACCAAACAGCTTACCCTGGCCAGGGGGAACATGCTCGTGAAAGCAGGTGTTAATTAGAGCCAGCTCAGTGTGGTGGTGCTGCTGGTGTATGAGTGTCTGTGATTTAGTCTGTGAAGAATGGGTGGGCTCATGTGCTGTGACATCACACTCATACCGTCCCGGTGAGGGAGCGCACACTGACAGGACTTTCATTGTTTGCTGGGAACGGGATCCATGTGTTAGAAATCCTCCTCCCACGTGCCGCAGACATAGACTCGGACTGAAACCCAACACTGGGCCCAGGAGCACCATGCTGATGAAAGACAGTATTAAGGCTCCAGAAATCTGAATCTCAGAAGCCTGTCACGCCACAGCTCAGCCATCGCCACCCCCAGTCCCCCGCCCATGGCCTTATGGGAGATGGAGTCTGAGTGTGGGGGTGGTTAGAAGAGGGGAAATAGGGGAGTGTGTTGAGCAGATGAAGTATATAATTCACATTCTTCAATACTTCAAAACGGCTAAAATCTCAACCAGCTCTTGAAAACAGAACAGGAAAGCATTTGAACAGGATAGCAAGTAAGAGTATAGTTTTCATGCAGTCACACATATAAAAGCCTGTTTAAAATCTGTTCATTAATGCACCTGCCAAGTCAGTTCTAGTATATAGTTCAAGTTCAAATTTTTAGTACATGGATGATTCTTCAATTTAAGGAACTTTTCGGATTGATTTAAAATACAATTGCTATATAAAAACAATCATTCTAGGTTTAAAGGATTGTAACAATCTCAAGTCTGTTCAGTTTCATTGTGTTTTGGTTTAGTTTGAATTGTGTTCCCGGTCCCGATTAGACTGAGTTCTGTTTGCAATTTAGTTCCCTTAGTTACTTATTATGTTCACCTGTTGTTCATTTAGTTACCTCGTTATCGCTGTATATTTAAGGGTATGTTTACACGACAGTTGTCGACAACGATGTACTAAAAACAGACCACAACATTGTTAAAGTCTGTGTAAAGGCAATTCAGAGATTTGTTTCTAAACACCTTATAAATGTTAGAAATGTATTGCTGAAAACACGTTACAAAGACTATGAACTATGTTGTGCTGAATTTTGAGTTTTTCACCATTTTTGTGTTCCGGATTTTTTGGCGGGCCTGAAATCATGGCTCGATGACGCACTGGAGCCAATGAGCATATGGCCCCTCCCCTAACACTATAATAACTTGAGCGCATTAGCATCAGATCGCCTGCTCAATCGCGAGTTACTGTCATTACCGTTAGTTACTACAGCCTACAGTTTGCTAGCTAGCTACAGTCGTGTGAAAAAGATAGGACACCCCATGAAAACCTTTGTCTTTTTCAACATATGAACATTGGATCTTCATTTTAACAATATTGAGAGATGGAGGTAATATAAATAATAATACTAAGAGCTAATAAAACTGAAGAAATGTCTTTTTAAAAGTTATTTTTAAAATGTACTTAATAGAAATGCAATATTTGGTGAGGAAAAAGATAGGACACCTCCACATTTATTTACTATAAAATGCATAAAATTAGAATTGAGTGTGCCACATCATGTGGAAAAGATTAGAACATTGTTAGAGAGGATTGTGGAGGAGCCTGTCTTATTTAAACCTCAGACGTTTAGTTTGGTTTGCTCTTGATTGTTAAAGTTAGTGAAATCACCATGGTGAGATCAAAAGAGCTCTCTGAGGCCTTCAGAAAGAAGGCTGTAGATGCATATGAGTCTGGGAAGGGATTTTAAAAAATCTCCAAAATATTCAAAATCAGCAATTCCACTGTCCAGAAAATAATTTACAAGTGGAAAACATTTAAAACAACTGCCAACATGCCCAAGTCAGGCTGTCCTAGCAAGTTCAGCTCAAGAGCAGACCGCAAGATGCTTAAAGAAGTCTCCAACAATCCTAAAATGTCATCTCGGGACCTACAGGTAACTCTTGCCACAGTTGATATCAAAGTACATGCGTCTACCATAAGAAAGAGACTGCACAATGATTTGCATGCGAGGTGTGCAAGGAGGAAACCCTTGCTGTCAAAAACAAAACATCAGGGCAAGACTAAAGTTTGCCAGAGAACACCTAGACAAAGACCAGGACTTCTGGAACAATGTGCTTTGGACAGATCCAAAGTTGAATTGTTTGGGCCCAGTAACAGAAGACATGTGTGGCGCAAACCAAAGACAGCATTTGAGCCCAAGAACCTCATACCAACTGTGAAGCATGGGGGTGGAAATGTCATGGTTTAGGGCTGCTTTGCTACAGCAGGGCCTGGCCAACTCACTATCATAGAATCCACTATGAATTCTTCATTGTATCAGAGGGTTACTGAGGAAAATGTAAGACCATCTGTCCGAAAATTGAAGCTGAAGCGGATGTGGACTATGCAACATGACAATGACCCAAAACATTCCAGTAAATCCACCAAGGAATGGCTCAAAAGAAAGAAATGAAGAGTTCTGGAATGGCCAAGTCAAAGCCCAGATCTTAATCCAATTGAGATGCTGTGGGGTGATTTGAAACGGGCTGTGCATGCAAGAAACCCCTCAAACATCACACAGCTGAAAACTTTCTCCCAGTCGATGTCAGAAACTTGTAGACAGTTATAGGAAACGTCTTATTGAGGTTATCTCAGCCAAAGGGGGCAATACCAGCTATTAGGGCATAGGGTGTCCTAACTTTTTCCTCAGTAGGAATTGGTATGAATTGTCCTATCTTTTTCACATGACTGTATGCCTTTGTCACATAAATGCATATTACCTGGTTGCGATAATTTACAAAACAGCTCGGTCTCCTTATTTAAATTTCCTAAAAACGATGATATCAAGAACAGGTGGATTCATTTTGTGAAGAGCCACCTTGATGGAGCGCTGAGGATCACCACCAACGCCTCTGCAGTGAACATTTTTCACCGGATAGTTTTACAAACTTTCATCGGAGACAACTGGGATTCACTGATAATCCGCTGTTACTGGGGCGCATTCAGTTGAAAACAGTGTCGTGTAAACATACCCTTAGTCCTCAGTTTCTTTGTACATGGTTCTGTGTCGTCTTGGTATTATGTGGTTGTGCTATTAAATTTCTCTTGTGATCTCCTGCATGTAATCATTTGTATTTATCATTAAAGACAGTGTTTGTTGATACTCTCTGTCACTGTGCGTTTACTACAGTCACCGATTGCGTCAAGGATAGATTCAGCCTTACTTTTTTTCTCTTTTTTTAAGTGTGTTGAAATATTACATTTGCCTCTAATTTCTCAATAAGTGACAGTTGAAGGTCATAAACATCATTAATGTTACATGATCTGATAGTTCTGGTCAATATTTCATACATTTAATTCTAAAACAATCCATTTATTTTATTTAAAGTTCAAAGTGTACTGATTGAGATTACCATTACAAGTCAATACCATCACACACAATAGCAAAGTTTCTGAGTCAGTCATGATCACTATTTGATTTCATGCATTTTCATTAATTAGCAAAAAATAATTAAAAAAGATTGTCAATATTTACATCATCTTACCAGCATTGGACCATGCTAAACAGCCAAACCTTGACTTCTTGGTCTGAATTGCATGTGCTTAAATCTCCTGTGGCTTTATTTTTAGATGGAGCTCTTGCATGAAGCTTACTTCCCCTACTCAAAGTGTTCCCATGGTTTTGAGCTGAGTGATGTTGAGTGAGCCGACCCTGAACGAGGTCCTCCAGTGCCCATTTACACAGACACACATGCTCACACCAGACCCTGCAATCAAGCAGGTCTTCTAAGAGATTTTGGTTTCTATATCATCTCTCTCTCGCGCTCTCTCTTCTTTCAGAACTTATCGTCATTCATCAATAAAGTGATAAATAGAGATTTTCGTACACTTATATGTATTTTTCTAAATGCAGTGGTAACACATAATTTCATAGGGTGGCAGGTTCCACATTACCTGAAAAAATACAGCTGGAAAAAATAGTAATATAATAAAAATTGAACAATTATTAAATATAATACAATATATTTTACGCTCAATAAGTGAATATAATACAATAATAAATAAATAAAATAATAATAAATAAAGAATTCATGGAAAATTAATTTTAAAAAAAATAATAGAAAGTTGATTTACATTTTTTAATTGATTTGACCTTGACAGGTTTGGAACTTCCAGTGGTGAACTCAAAAGCACCAGATCTAGAATAAAATAGCAATCGTTTTAAGGAAGAATCTGGGGAATGTTGAACCAAATGTTTGCTATGTTTCTTAATCTATCAGCCTCTCATATTTTGTAGGTACCAGTTGATCCCACATCATCTTTTACTGTAGACAATAAAAAATGAGGTAATAACTTTTATTGATCATACAGTCTGTGCTATAGTAAGAGGGTCTATTGTTTGGTGTATGGTTGTGGTTCACTGAGCCAGGATCTCGCAGGGGCAGCAGCCTCAGCTGCCAGGATCAATTGTATTGGCTATTAAACTTCTGTGGTAGATACCGGATCAAATGAAACTATCAGACAAGACTTCTTTTGTTTGGTAAAGAGCTGTCTGGCGACCGAGACACCTCTGAGAGAGAGACAGGGGGAGGTAGACTGAAAGAGAGCAGCTGATGGATAGCGACTGTTATTCTCCACTATGGGCCGCCATGTGCATGTGGTTATTTGTTACTGAAGGATCATTAAATTAAATTATTCACTTTTTCCCCACCTTTAACTTTGTTAAAGTTGCTAGCCAGTGCAAGCATTTTTTTATCATTTTCACAAAATTTTCATGGACCCCAGAATATTTTGTTGAATGAATATCGGAACATGCAATATATCAATAGAAAGAACAGCGCCTCTGCTTTATATATATATATATATATATATATATATATACACACCGATCAGGCATCACATTATGACCACTGACAGGTGAAGTGAATAACACAGATTACCTCTTCATCACGGCACCCACGGTTAGCGGGTGGGATATATTAGGCAGCAAGTGAACATTTTGTCCTCAAAGTTGATGTGTTAGAAGCAGGAAAAATGGGCAAGCGTAAGGATTTGAGCAAGTTTGACAAGGGCCAAATTGTGATGGCTAGACGACTGGGTCAGAGCATCAGCATCTCCAAAACTGCAGTTCTTGTGGGGTGTTCCCAGTCTGCAGTGGTCAGTATCTATCTAAAGTGGTCCAAGGAAGGAACAGTGGTGAACCGGCGACAGGGACATGGCCGGCCAAGGCTCATTGATACACGTGGGGAGGGAAGGCTCAATAAGTTAATGCTGGTTCTGATAGAAAGATGTCAGAATACACAGTGCATCGCAGTTTGTTGCATATGGGGCTGCATAGCCGCAGGCCAGTCAGGGTGCCCATGCTGACCCCTGTCCACTGCCGAAAGCGCCAACAGTGGGCACGTGCGCATCAGAACTGGACAATGGAGCAATGGAAGAAGGTGGCCCTGGACTGATGAATCACGTTTTCTTTTACATCACGTGGATGGCCGGGTGCATGTGCGTCACTTACCTGGGGAACACATGGCACCAGGATGCACTATGGGAAGAAGGCAAGCCGGCGGAGGCAGTGTGATGCTTTGGGCAATGTTCTGCTGGGAAACCATGGGTCCTGCCAATCATGTGGATGTTACTTTGACACGTACCACCTACCTAAGCATTGTTGCAGACCATGCGCACCCTTTCATGGAAACTGTATTCCCTGGTGGCTGTGACCTCTTTCAGCAGGATAATGCGCCCTGCCACAAAGCAAAAATGGTTCAGGAATGGTTTGAGGAGCACAACGAGTTTGAGGTGTTGACTTGGCCTCCAAATTCCCCAGATCTCAATCCAATCGAGCATCTGTGGGATGTGCTGAACAAACAAGTCTGATCCATGGAGGCCCCACCTCGCAACTTACAGGACTTAAAGGATTTGCTGCTAACATCTTGGTGCCAGATACCACAGCACACCTTCAGGGGTCTAGTGGAGTCCATGCCTCGACGGGTCAGAGCTGTTTTGGCAGCAAAAGGGGGACACAATTAGGAAGGTGGTCATAAAATTATGCCTGATTGGTGTATATATAAATATAGCTTCATCCATTCTTTTTTTATCAACACTTGAATGTGGGTAGTTTATGTGGGTAAGATTATGTCCGGATCGGATTCAGGATGATGATCAAAACATAGATGGAGTAGATCGAGTCCATCAACACTCCCAAAGCTTGCACAGTCCTAACCACTTCCTGGGTCGACATTTCATTCAGTATAAATGAAATGCATAAGCAATGCTTCTATTGCTTTGCTGAATTCGGAACCGCATACTAGTTACTTCTACTACTTTTACCACATCTTTCTATGGCAGAAATAGTAAGAGTAGTATGCTATTATATGGCTGAATCCAAAATCGCCCCCTAAACCCTCAATCACTATTCCCTACGTTAGTCCACTAATACAGTTCACTTTATGGAGTGAATGAAAACAAGTGAGCGAATTCGGACAGCCGTTGAGTGTACATCGGCGGTGCAATGTGGGATAGAATGAGTGCACTCGATAACGTCCACTATGGTTTCGGACACCACTACAAATAGATGTCCCCTCAAATAATGTCCTATTTGAAGGTATAGGGGGATTTCGGATTCAGACCTTGTTTCTGCTTCTTGTTTGCCTGTGTTTTGATCCAGAGATTCTGTACTCTTTTAGGAGATGTGTAATAGCGCCCCGTACTGTATAACAGTGGAAATATAAATTACTAGAAAATTCTGTCAATGACGGAGAAGCGTTGTGTCATAAATGACGGAAAATTACATATTATTTATTATTTTCTTAGTAGAGCTTTTTGCATTTATCCTGGAATATTCCTTTTTAAGAAAAGTTTGTAGAATGTGTCGTCATTTTTTTTCTCAGAAATGTTATTGCTAGAGCTTTCTAAGACTAGGATGGTAAATGGTAAACTTTTAACACAATGCTTTTACAATGCTTTTGGGTCAAGCAGTGATTTTCATGTTCCTTTCTAGATTATTCATGGTGCAGTCCTATGAATAGGGTCCTGTCCTATTTCTTTCCTTCAGTGAGGTTCAAACTACTGACAAACAACAAGAGATTATTTTTAGTAGATTCATTTAGTAGAACAAAATTTCCTCTCTACTTTGGGTTATAAGAGCTGTCAAAGGAACATGGCAGGAAGTCCTGCATAATTTAAAACTGCGCTGCGCGGCTCCGGCCCATCTTGAATGATTGTGCAATGAAACTGTGAGATTTATTTCTCCTGAGGGGATCACTAATCATTACAGGGGCTTTTGGGGGGCGCGGATCTTCGCTGACCACATCCTCTAAATAGAAGCTGTTTCAAAAGATTCTCACACACACAAACGCACATGTACACACACCTGAACATGCATTTTTCTTCTACTTTTTTCTCTCCAGTGGAAGTACTGTCTTGGGAGGATGTGCGGAAGCTATCACACATTTCCTCTGTTTCTTCCTCCCCTCCTTCCCAGCAGTTTCTTCCCTGGACAAGGGAGAAAAAATCAGACAGAAATTTGCAGGTTGTCTGAAGACAATAGTGTAGAGATGGCTATGTCTAGGTCAGAAAGAGAGAGAAGAACTGCAGACTTGTTTTATGGTGTTTCTTTAGGGCCCAGTGGCTTGATGAAGAACAGTCATCCTGTGCCTATGTGCTTCTGTGTGACTGGAGGCTGAAATATCAAAGACTGTCTGTCTGTCTGTCTATCTAAATTTTTGGATAGTTGTAATGGACTGAACAGCAATAAATAAATAAGATCTATAGAAAATGAATATAATTTAAGTGATTAAAAATAATAACGCCTACTTTGAAAGAATTTATTAGTGTCATGAAAGATTTTTGAGGTGTGATGGCTCTAGCACAAACAAACAAACAAACAAACAAACAAATAAATAAATATGATTCCTGTATAAAGGAAATAATTAATAACCAATAAGGGTTACACTTTATTTCGATGGTCCACTTTAGACATTCTACTATGTATAACTTGTCAACTATACCTCAACTAACTCTCAGTAGAGTATTAGACTGTAATAGACTGTTAGGTTAGGGTTCGGGTAAATAGAATAAGTTGACATGTAGTTGCAAAGTTAGCTTTAGTCAGTATAGAATGTCTGTTGGGGGAGCATCAAAATAAAGTGTTAGCAGATATTAAAGTGCCCCTATTATGGTTTTTTGAATATTCCCTTTCATGCAGTGTGTAATAGTCTATAGCTGTTTGTGAATGTAAACGTTCTGACAATGTCTCCCAAAAGAAAGAATCGACTCTAATCCGCCCAAACGAGTCGTTTTTTGTTTGAATCTTACTGCGTGACAGTTCTACGTCACTAGAAATGATATTTTCATAATGCCTGTGCCTATGCTGTACGTTGTATGCCCACGAACAACTCGTCCCGCCCTCAAACACGGTGACGACTGCTTCTCAAATCTTGGAGTTCAATGTGGGATTCGCAACACACATGCTCCTCAAAATCACAACCTGTAAGTATTATTATTTATTCACGTATATACTTTCTACCGGGTGTTCAAAATACGTAGTTTTGTGTTTTATACTGTGTACTTTTCCAGCTAACCCACGTTATTACTGTCTTACTGAAATACTTCTGCAGCTCTGTGCCCTATTACCTAAAACCGTGTCTATTAAGTCAGATTGTCTGTCGTTCTTACTACTTTGAGTAAAGATAACGGATGGAGCAAGATTTGTTTTGCGAACTTTAATGTCACATCAGTCATTCACGTTAGTGCTTGGCTAACATGCACTGTTATTTATATAGTTAATACAGTTCCCGCACGTGCACTGCAATAAATTAGAAATATACACATTGGTTTATTGATGGACATACTCTTGTTAATGCTGATGGTGAGGAATTACAGCTGCAACATCTCATAATGTACCTCAAATGAATCGCGTATCACTGAGAAACGTCCTGCTCAAGTCATCCTTGCGATGGAGGTTCAGGTTGAGTAACTAGTTCTTCCACTGTTTCATCATCAGACTCGCGCTCGGATGGAAATGGTAAAATCGACGCCATCGCTACTGTCTTTACAGTGTGTACAATCGCTGAGCTTTAGGAAGCCTTCGCACAGCTCCGGGAATGGCCGTTTGTTTCCGACGTGCGCTGTAAGCGGTAGACCAATCACAACAGACTGGGCCATCTGGCCAATCAGAGCAGCTTGTGGAAAGGAGGGATTTAGAGAGACTGATTCATCCATCGAGTCGTTTGAGAATCATTGAACATTGTGGTGATGTGCCATGTATATTATGAGAAAATTAAAGTGTTTTTTGACCTTTGATGCATGTAAACCTGTTGTTGGAGACCTCCAAAACAAAATCAGAAGCCTTTAAAATAGCATAATAGGGGCACTTTAACCAGACAGTCTACTAATACAATAATGAGAGTTAGTTAACATGTTGCAAAGTTACTTATAGTTAATAGAATGTCTAAAGTAGACAATTAAAGTGTTACCAAAATAATTAATAATGTGATTACAATAAAAGCACCTACTCTGGAAGAATTTATTAATGTCATGAAAGGTATTTTTATTGTATTATGATGTGTCTGAAGATGTGCTTGCATAAATAAATAAATAAACTGGAAAAAGATAATTAAAAAGTTATTAAAAATAAAAAAGGCATTTTAGTCATGCATAATGTCATTTTATTAATGCACTCAAAAAATGTTAAGCCTTTTTTTAAGATTTACGCAATTTAATTAATAGTAAAATTCCATCAAACTGAATTTAATAATCCTTACGTACTTTAATTGAATAAATTGAACAACCCTTAATCAATTATTCAATTAAATTACGTAAGGATTATTCAATTCAATTTGATGAAATTTTACTATTAGTTTACTATTACTATTATTTACTATTATACTATGTAGAACAGAAGTAAATTGTGTAATTTTCATCTACTTAAAAGTAAGTAATTTTATGTTTTATGTTATTTGGTTTTGATTTGTATTTGTTAATGCTTAAAAAATGCTCTATACGCTAACGACTTGCATTGAAAATTACTTGGAAAATGATTTTCGCAATAAAAAAAAATATTATATATATAAAAAAAATAACTAATTTTTTAATTTATTTTTTCAAGTGTCTTTAGCTACAAGAACATGTTTTAAGCATTAACAAATTGTACAAATCAAAACCAAATAACATAAAACATAAAATTAAGTGTATTAATACAAAATGTGGTTTGGCATGGCTTGTGGTTGCATAGCTGAGCTGTGTGAAGGGTCATGAAGCTTTGATGTCAGAGTGAAATGTTGCCTCTGTAAACAATAACACCATACAGATGGACCACAGCACTGAAGCAAAGCCTGCGAGCCACGCTTTAATTCTGCAGCCTTCTCATAGATCTGACCTGCACACCTCCAGCTATCCATCACACCCCCACCCACCCCTCAAAACACTCACTGAGTATGCCAAACATCACCAGCCTCTTTATGTGTTTCTACTATTGCATCTGAGTCAAACTGTGATGTAAAATGCTGCCTTATTGTTGCATTGCAAATGTATCGTATCTCTTTGTTTTGCTGGCCACAAAAGGTTGAATTGACAAAGTTTATAGTCATGAGCTACTTACTGAAATGTGCATTCATCATTGTGAGCTGAGCTACAGAATGATGAAGCTGCCCCACTTTGTCTTCTGGTTTCTTTAGTTAACTGTAAGTCTAAGCTGTGAGCGTTCATCCTCTTCAGTAGGCCAGACTTTCTCTTCCATCTGTCTCTTTTTCTCTCGTTTCCTCTCTCTCCATTTTACCCCTAGAGAATCCTTGTCTAAATTAAGTCACCAGGCAAACGAGTGTGAGTACTCAAGATCACGTTACTTAACATGCTATTTTTGGGGGGGCAAAATTAAACAAAACGGTACGGTTCTGTTTAAATAGCGTGTATGTGCATGTGTCTTTAAGAATAAATCCCCTACTGTGTTTATTTTAGTAAACGTCACATGTGTAAATGGACCACTGCAGTGTGCTTTTATTAGGGGCTCTAATATCATAATTAAGTTTATATGCATGGCTTATTTTCATAGTCATTACTAGAAAAGCAATAATACTGCATGTAATGGTGGAAAGCAAGCTGTGGCTGAACAGGGTCAGCAACACTGTGCGACTTAACCCTATCATGGGTGTGTATGGAACTATTCCTGCACCTCCACCTCACAGGCCACTCACCTCTCCAGTCTTTGTTTGGCTGGCCGGCGAGCCAGAGTATAGGCCCACCATTGTGTGTCCCTGGACCCTGGATGCTTTACCACTGTTTTCTTTGGGAAGCAGGAAATTGGATGACTGGCTACCTGCTACAACAACATCCTGTACTTGAGAAGTCATCTCTTTACTCCTACCCACCTATTATTCTCCACAGCGCTACGCAAGCGGTCACTCTCCAGACTTCTGGTGCAACTGGTCCCCACGTGGGCTGGTCTGAGTTCTGGTAAAAATTGATTTTTAGGCCCATCCAGATGCTTCCGTTAAAACTTTGGGGCCAAGAGAGTCGATCCCAAGCACTTTCATCAGTGCTTTGAGAGCATTCTGGAAAATGATCAATATAAGGAATAGTTCACCGAAAAATGAAAATTCTGTCTTTCTTCGCACACCATGATGTTATTCCAAACCTGCATAGTTTACTTTATTTTGTGTTAAAAAACTTATTTTGTCCATACACATTGTTTTGGACCCTGATTTACTTTTATTTTCATTTTTTGAATGAACTATACCTTTTATGGGTATGAAACAACCCATCCTGGATCTTAAATCTATCTCAGATGTATTCATGTCATGCACACCCATATAGTTTAAAAATCATACAGAATTTGCTTTTGCATAAAGCTGCCTCCACGCCAGCAGGTGTCAGTATAAAATCATTAGTATTACAATTCAAAGGAAATCTGAAGAAAAAAATAAATCACAATTAGTTTTTTCTTAGTTTTCAGATTTATTCTTTTTTTTTCTCATTTTTAAGTAACATCTGTGCTTTATTAATTTCATATAAAAAAGAAAGGTACAAAAAAAAGGGAAATGGTTTATTCTAAGAGCAACCTGACAACACAGTTTAGGGTAAAAATACAGACATGTGATATCAATGCTTTGGTGGTTTGGTGTGATCCTAAGACCGTCTGTCTATCTGTGGAGCTTCACAGGTGGTTCTGATCAGGCTTCAGGCACGGCCACCACCACAGTGTGGAAGACCTACATCAAGCCGTCATGGCTGGAGGTCAAAGCTATTAAACCAGGGCTTGAACAGTTAATATAAATTGTTTTTACACATGAGTAATTGGGTTTTTATAGGCCTCTGATTTCACTCGATCTGTTTATGAATGAAAGTGAAACATGTGGACTGAAAGTGGATGGTGCTTCCAAGCTGTTGAAGCTCTGTTGATAATTAGTCATCTGAGCAAAGAGAGCAACAGGAAGCACGGACGCTTTTGTCCATGAAGCAGTGTAACGGGATACGTGGAAGGACTAGTGAAAAAATTGGACATCTTGCGTATTGCCGGGGTGAGTTGGGTGGCTGTAAATATGAGCAAACGTCTCGATCGGAGTTTTACTCAGAGCTGGGCGAGGCGGCTGAGTCCATCTCATCTGCTTCAAGGTCATGAGGAGATGCAGGCTGTCCTCCTTTCACTCTCTTCCACTTCATCCGTCTGTTTTGAAACCACACTTTCACCTGTGAATCAAAACGTTGATGCATTAAAACTATCTGGAAATGATTTTGAGAATAAATGTGCACTCTCTTGAGTGATTCGAAATAATTCTGCAGCCAGCAAATCATGAGATTTGTGACATTATTTCTGACGGCTAAGCTCTGAGGAACGCAAGTCTGTGACCCCTGTGCATCTCTCTCCCCGTGGAAACACAGGAACATGGACCATCTGTTCCCACACTATTTTTACATGCTCCTTCTTGACTGAATCTGTCTGCCACTCATTTTTGAAAGCAAAGTGTGGCAGGCGGCCAAGATATGTAGGATGCATCGGAAAAAGTGGAGAAAGAGTTGCAAAGGGATTCGGGAGAAGCCCAGAGTTGTGCTGGGATCTGGCATGTGATTGGGACTGGGCCTGGGAAAACCATCAAGGACCAAGCTAAGTGTGGTCTGAGCTTAACAAAAAAAAAAAAAACAGCCTAACGTTAGCCTAAAAATCGCTGAAGAGCGAAGTCAGGGATTGATGGGATGACGGCTCTGCATCGGTATTGTCAATCATATTTCACATAGACTTATTTAGACTTGATGAATGAATGTTTCCTTTGCTGTTTTGCCAAAAATACCACTAGTATGAATCGAAGTATCTATTGTACCTGTCTCTCAGTGAGGTCGAGGTTGACAGCAATCTCGTAGCGCCGCAGGCGGGTCAAGTAGTTGTGGTGGGTGAACTCGGCTTCCAGCTCCCGGAGTTGCTCTTTGGTAAAGGCTGTTCGTTCCTTTCTAGCCTTGCAGTTCGAGTCTGCCTTGAAGCTTGAGTCGTGAATATCTGGAAGATACAAAGGAAAATAAGACTAGTTAGCATTAGTTTTGTGATCTATGGCAGTTAAATTATTTTTTTAAAAGCAAACATTCGTAACAGGTTTACTTAAAGGGATAGTTCACACTTTAAAAAACACAAACAAAACAATGGCTTTCTTCTGTGGAACACAAAAGAACACATTTTGAAAAATGTCTTCTTTTTTTGTCCATACAATGAAAGTCAATGTGGTCCAATGTAGTTTTAGACACTATACTGTAAAAAAAAAAAAGGTTGCTGCCTTAAGATTTTAAGTACAATAAACTTGGATGTTTTAGTAATTTCAACTTAAATTACATTAAACTGAATCTTGTATAACTTATCAAAAAAGTTGAAAATTAAAGCAATGTAAAAAAATATGCTGTCAAATTATTGAACTTTTTTTTTTTTTTTTTACAGTGTACTGACTGTAATTGTACAGACAAAACAGTTGCAACATTTTTCAAAATATCTTTCCACAGCAAAAAAAAAAGCCATGCAGATTTGGGTACGACATGAGACAGTAAATGATGAGAGAACTTATTCTTCAACTATTCCTTTAAAGAAAGAATAAACTCAAACGCAACACTAAAGTTCAGTTCCCCCAGGAGCAGTGTGTGTTTTCATGCATGTTAAGTTTAAAACTCTGTCTGCATTAAAACATGGTTACAAGCCGTTTTGTGGGCCACACAGGGCACACATTTGCACAGGGCTCAGTTCAGATCACAGGGTGCTTGAGTCCCAGTTAAAGCATGCTGGGAGTTTGGGGGTTGTCGAGGCTGCAACTGACCACAGAGGACTCAAGTTAGCAAGGAATTCACCGGAACATTGTTAAATCCGCTAACAAAAGAACAAAGGCTTGAATGAAGTCTAAGAGTGTGTGTGAATTTGTGTCCTATTATTCCCTGACACACAAAAATGTTTTCTTTCAAAATGCACTTATACTCAAGTATGGTGATTTACGTTACACAGTTTTGTGTAAGTTTAATTAGTTATTCCAACCTTGTGAACCCTTGTACACTATATATTAGAACCGGTAGCACTGAAAGAAAGCTGATGCAATTTCTCTGAAATGACTTTAATTTGTCAGTGTGAGAATTCGTGCTTCATGTTCGGCAGATCCTGGCCAGACTATGAAATGGACTGAACTGCCAGATGTGACTGGGAAAGTGAGACATGTACTTTCTCACATATGGCAACCTGTAGCCTCTGTTCTTTTTAGAAGGCGCGATATTATCGTCATTAAAGTCCTGTTCATTTAAATGCACTGCCGAGGGTAGTAAACGGAAAGGTGGTGGCAGGTTGGGGGAGAAACACCTGGCACTGTGTGTATGTGCGTGCTCCAAAAAAACAGACTCCAATAAATTTCCCCAGCAAAAGCCCATAAACATTTAGGGAGCAACCTCCCCTCAGTGGGGTGTCTGGTGGGCATTTGGCATTTTATGTAGAAGGCACTAAAGTCATATGTCCAAATGAAGTCAGAATGAGTTGACAAGCTTAATTTTACATCCGTTATTGGTTACCAAACACAATGGAACAGTCAAAATACTGTCTGTAAATTTGTTCAACACATACTGATGCTTAACTCTTTAAAAGACAACTGACAGAAGAGCAGTAAAAAGTAAAATATGTCCATTCAGACATATTCATATTTAGTATATATATATATGTATCAAGTTTGCTCAGTTCAAATATTTTCTACTTAAGACTGTATATCCCTAAAGACTTGTGATGTAAGAAAAAGAGAAATGATGAGCACATCCTTCGTGATTCAGAATTCATTTTGGGAGCAAATATCACATCTGTTTACAATTTCATGCAATCATGAGTGTCTGCTTGTCATTTCAGGTAAAAAAAACCTGGTGAAAACATAATCACTACCAGATTTGATTATCATATCCTCGCCAAAACTTTCACACCTTGTGTCGTTCTATCATTTACCCCAACATTTTACAACAAATTCTGTCATATTAATGCACGCTTAAACCTCAGCGATGAATATTTTCATGATGGTGAATTTCTCTCCAGTCAAATGGAGAATGTGTTCTGTGGAGATCCTGTTACTGCTTAACGACAGGAAAATGTCAATGGATAAGAATGTAGAAGTGGGATCGCAGGCAAGTTATATTACAGACGTGGTCTGGCTTGTTTCGACCGCAAATGATGTAGGGTTACATTAAGGTAACCCAGAGAAGGAAAGCATATATTTATTCCCCACATTAGACTATGAGGCCTGGATGCATTGTTGTAGAGGGCCTGGTGATGGAGTTGAGCTAATAATTTTTAAATGCCACTCATAGTGTATATTGTCTTGCTGTTTTAGCCAATGCTATACAAAAGACTATTGGAGTAATATATTTATCTTCAAGAAGTTTTCCATCATCCCAGAAAAGCAAAGCTGTCTCAGTTTCCACAGAAAGTCTGAGAGATGAAATTAATGCACCAGATGTGCCACAAACACCGAGGTTCACTTTTCCTCCTCTCCAAATAGCGCATGGAGAGTGTTCATTACTAAAATTGTGTAGATTTAATCATTTCTGGACATCGTTATTGTAGGAAACCTAAAACTGAAGATATTAAAATGGGTGAAAATGAATTTTTAGTCAAAATATGAGCTCAAAACCTTACATTTCGATACACAGAATACTACTGTGGTGCTAAAGGTCATTTTAATAATAAAAAAAGATCTATGATCAAAAATTTCAGTTATATGACACTTCTGATACTGGGTTCTGTGCATCTGTCCTTCGGAGGTGCCATTATATTGACTTGAGGAGATTCATAACACAGAGCACAGAAAACTCATTCATGAACAAGATTCATTACCATTAAATCTGATTATTTAGTTGACTTTCATATATTTGATTCTGTATAATCAAAATAAATGTTTTAGAAAATCAGATCTGGGTTGAGAAAGTGTGACAGATGTTACTGTCAAAACCGCCAAACTCTAAAACAGCAAACACTTTAAAGCTGAACTTTACCTAAGAGCCTCCAACAATTGAAGGAAACAACTGCAGAATAATATGCATAGAATAATGTGTTAAGGGTCATGCTTGCTGTGAGGAGCTTTAAATAGAATATCTGTTATATCCTTAAAGAACAATCCAAAATGAAAATCCTGTCATCATTTACTCACCCTTGTGTCATCAAAACCTGTATATAGTTCTTTATTCTGTAAAACACAAAAGAATATAGTTTGAAAAAGTGTTTTTGCATATACAATGAAAGTCAGTGGGGTCCAGTGTTGTTTTGGACCCCTATTGACTTTCATTATAAATACATTTTTCTAAATATTGTGTGTTCCGCAGAGGAAAGAAAGTCATACAGGTTTGAAATTACGTGAGAAAATTGATCAAATTGACAAACTGATCACTATCACTGTGGTGGATGGTGTGTTTAACCAGATACACTGTCAGCACAAACCTGCCAACCCTTACACTGATTTTAGATACTAAGTGAAATGTTTTACATAATGTGCTACATTTTCTGAACAGGCAAGAATGTTCAAATGATCCGGAGTAAATCACTTCAGCCATCACCTCATATCTTATTCACTCTTGCCTAAATGACTCACCTGTGATTTCTCTTTTCCGCTTGGAGCTTTTTTTCTCTGTGTCGACCGCTGGCACACTTTGAGGCGAATACTCTCCCTCTAGACATGATGTGACTGCTCCAGGCAGCCTGTCTCCCCCTGCACTGTCCATTTCAGCTCCCACTGCTTCTGCCGCCCCCTGGCACGGCTCCTGCCCTCTGCCTCTGGGTTCACAGGGAGAGAACTGCCACTCCGTCCGCTGGTACCCGCCGTGCGTCTCCGGATACAGTCTGTCCTCGCGAGGATAAGTGTGCGGCGCCGGCACCAGGCAGGAGCTGGAGAAGTCCGTGTAGGCCAGGAAATCGTGCTTCTGATGCAGGGCAAACGGGGCCTGCTGGTAGGGCTGCAGCCCGGCCCCGGACCCTCCCGAATGGGGGCTCCTGACGCAGCCCCAAAGAGCGCCGCCCGTGTGAGGGCTCCGCATGCAACTGCTGGCTGGCTGATCCATGCCGAAGAGCACGCAGCACAGAGTAGGTGTCCTCAGAGATGCAGCTTTTTGGGTCTGGTGCAAGTCAACCTGGGAAATATCCGCTTCAGCATGTGCACACAAACACCTCAGAGTCCACCTTTGCAAAATCAGTAAGCAGAAGTATGAAAGCAGACACCTTCCTGCAGTGGCCTTTCCTTCACTCTGGTGTAACACATCAGCTCACACGCTCTTCTGTCTCTCATTCAGCTTTCAGGCTGACCCACTACATCCACTCTCAGCTCTACACGCTCTTTTCACAGTTCTGAGACATTCCTGACAAGCAGTCCCTCCTCCTTTTTAAACGCTTAGGTGGGAAAGAGTAGCAAGTTTATGGAGTGTAACGTGAGCTTGCAGAGGAGGAGTCCTGTGGTCCACATGTTGGTACCCCCCAACCCAGCCCTGCCTCATATACTATTAATCATGGGGGATTTTATATGCACATCTAATGGGATTTCCAGGTGCTGGCTTTTAAAGGAACATTGTCTGTAAAATATAAAATGAACACCCACACAGGAAAGTTGACCGGATCCTCTTTAGCTTCTTTTATCCCCAAAACCCCATTATCACTTTTCCTATTTCTTTTTTTTACATTTTTGGTGGGAACTTGTACCCCACTCAATATGGACCATGCTCTACCCTGACGCTCTGTAGTCTGTGTTATGGACGTGTGTAGCGACTGTGGACACAGCCAGGGATTTCTCTCACACTGCTGTGAAACGGCCTGACACCTCTCGTGTGCAGAGCTTGTGCGCACAACAAACACACAAACATGCTGTCATTCATTTTAACACCAAATTAGTCTGAACTCATTAGCATCTTAATTGTCTGAAAAATTCATATGGTAAATAAAACTCATTAAAAATGCTATGTAAACAGTGTGCAAACATAATGTTTGAATAAATGATGATCAGCTATTAATTAATAGATTTACAAATCAATTTCCAAAAATACAGTATTATATACACGTTTTATATATTCGTTCAATATCCATTATACAATATTATACACAAACAGCTTAAAAGTTTGAAGTCTGTATTTTTTTTGTCTTTTTTTAAAATACCTGTTTTTCTGATTTAATATATTTCAAAATCTATTTTATTCCTGTGATTGCAAAGATGAATTTTTAGCATCATTACTCCAGTCTTCAGTGTCACATGATCCTTCAGAAATCATTCCGATATGCTGATTTGGTGCTCAAAAACATTTCTTATCATAAATGTTGAAACTGTTGTGCTGCTTTATGTATTTATTTATTTATTTTCTTGGAAACAGTGATACATTTTTAGAAATCTTTTGTAACATTATAAAATACTTTACTGTCACTTTTGATCAATTTAATGTGTCCTTGCAGAATAAAAGTATTAATTTATATATTTTTTTAAAAGTCTTCCTGACCCTAAACTTTTGAACAGTATATAAACCAATTATTATATTATATCAGTCAACATTTCATTTACACTTTAAAAATAGCAATAATCATTATATTTTCTTTAGAGATAATTTCTAAATTCATGTTCATATTGGAAAAAAATTGTTGTCAGAAATATATATTTTTAACAATGGCATGCTTGGTTTCATATGATCACTGATAAAGCAGTCCCTGCCATCCATATTACATATTGCTTGCAATCAAGCAGTGTATGATCCAAATGTGAAGTCATTTCTCCTGTATTCTAGCCATGTGTTTGCTCTGGCAAGCACTCTATTTAACAGATTTCACTTGACATTTCAGTGTGGTTGAGGTTGGAATCTCGAGTTTTCTCTCTCTACGCGGTCTGTATAACAAGTGATGGAAAGCAAACAAGTTTAGTTGCATTTCTAAGAACTGTGGTCTGTGGTTATTTTTATTGTTGCTTTGCTTTGTCCTTTGTGTGATCCTGACATTTGTGAATAGCACAGCCTTCACCTCGACTAAAGCAATGTAATGGTCTGAGGTAAGACTGCAATCCTTTCCCTTTACCCAGCAAATAGCTGAGCCATGAAGCATCCACCTCTTTACTGGCAATCTGGTCCCTACCATGACCACAGGGGGCTGGGGTTAGACAGCATTTGCGTTTAGACGGACCATCTGTGCGAGAGTTTTGCGTTTTTTTTTTCTCTCTCTGTGTGTGTGTGTGTGTGTCAGTCCACGCACATTTTGAGTCTTGAAGTAGTCACCGCTCCATGCTTAAACCTGTTGCCGTCAGTCGGCCAGGGCAGGTCGGGGGCAAAGAGGGTGTTTTTTTGTTTTCATTTGATCCATCTTCATGACACCAGAGAGAATAAGAAGGATGAAAGAGAGTCCTAACGGAGCACCGGCCCAGGCCAGACTTGGGTCAGAGAGCTGTAGGAGAACAGAAGAGATTCAGACCCTGCTGCTGAACACTTCATTTACTGCTTCCGCCAAACTGTGAGACACACTCTCACACACAACCAAAACACACACACATGTGGTGCTGAACTTTTGTTTGAACTGAGATGACCATCAAGTGAAATGATTGACAGTGAAGTTTAAAAAATACATTCTCCTTAAAATACTTGCAAAAACATTTCTAACTTTACCTAAATGTTTTCCAAATGCAAATAGTTTTTAATATATTTTTTTATATTTAATATATATTTTTTTGCAGTTAATTGATTCCCCTGTTTCCCCCTCAAAACAAATGTGAAAAATTACAGTCTAACGCAGTGATTTCATTTTTCTGATGACGCTTGACACGAAGTCTGAAGGAAAAACTAAACCGTGCTGCCCTCTAGTGGTTGTTAAAGACAACGTTATGTTAAACTCTCCCATCGTATTTCATGTTCAATTATCACCGTAAAATATAAGTTTTTCTTGCTTTATATTTTCTTTCATTACGAGATTTGACGATAGCATGTTGGGTAGCGAAAGTATCAAACATACTTAGCACACATATATTGAGTGAATTCGTTTTTAACTGCAGCTATTTATTTAGGGCTGGGCGAAAAATAATTTATAATACTAATGTATATTTATTTATTTATTAATTTAATAATAATTATAATGTGTATATATATATATATATATATATATATATATATAACTGTATATTTAATTCTTTCTTTTTTTTAATCTATCAACTTTTCGTCATGTTCGCCATGTTCGGCCGAGTGGTTTTAGAAATATTTAGGAGTCTATGGTTGCGACGTTGAAAAAAAGCGGGTCGACGTGAAACATGACAGCAAACAAGTATGTTATAAGTGGTAATGAAGGATTTTGCCAAGTTACTTTAATATTATGTAATCAATAATAAGTCGCTACAGACAGCATAGGCCTAGTCACTCTAGTCACCCAACTCACTTTGGGCATAATAACTGCTTTTCTTAAACTCCATGCAAAATAATTTAGTACCTATTATTTTACCATCTTGAATGCATAACACGGAAGTAGGAGCTTCCCATATGTGTAGGTGGCTGTATCCGATGAATATAAAAACAGTAGTCTGAATTCAAACGTCAAAACTTATCCAGATGATCTACGTGCGTCCAGCAAGATTCTGAAGTGTACATCCAATGAACACTTTCCCATGAGGCCACGGAAATGGAGTTATGAATAACAGGGAAGCGACGCTAGTGACGCTGTAGGTCACATAAGAGTGACAACATGACGAATGTAGTGCATTCTGATTACATTAATACTATGCTATAGAAAATAGTTTTTTCGTTTATTCAACTATCTACTCGGAGAGTAGGCTATGCAATTTCGGACGCAGCCTATTTTTTTTTTTTACACTTACCTTGTAATGCATTCTGGGATTGGCTGCTTTATGAAGCATAGGCCTACATGCAATAGGCCTTAGTCATGTAGCGCCATATTTAATTCTTGACAGGAATAAAAAGGAGGCTGTGAGGGATAGAATTACAGTGCGTTGAGTTAATTGTACTCTTGTTTATCATACAGATTGTTCAACCCACAAAAGATCTTTAAGAAATAAAACTTTCAGACAAAAACTCCATAAAACAATTTTAAAAGTTGTGAGTTACGTTACGAATTACGTTATCAAGAACCTTTATACAGTGCGTCCCATTGCTTGGAATTCCAAGGGGAATCACGTTAAGATGCGAGTAAGATATCCAGATATCGGATATGTAGGCTATCTGATTTAAAACCACATTTGAAAGTGGCTCATTCCAATCTGTATCAGATGTGAGAAAAAAATATGATTTTTTTTGTGCCAGTGTAAAGTCTATCCCTCGCAGCCTCATTTTCATCATTAAATTCAATATGGTGTCTAACCTGACTAAGGTCCATGCTGCCTTGAAATTCAGCTAAGATTGGTTTACCAACTGCCATAAAATATAAAAGAAGAGTAATTTGGCTAAAATTGATACAGTAAATTGGCATAATTAAGACGTCCTTTTGGAACAGATGTGGAGAATGTGTCTGTGGTGCCTTAAAATGTTGCCTAGGTAGGAAGCTTTACTAGATTTTGTAACAGAGTAATGGTGTCTCAGACCAACATTTGTTTTCTGTAAGCATCACTTCAACTTTACTGTTCTCAAGGGGCTGTGTCTGAGTTTGCTGGGAAGAGCCGAGACTCCTGCGTGGCATGTTCATGGAATACCTTCCTGTGGATCCCATCCTGTCCCAAACATCCAAGGGCAGGACTTCCTGCTGTGCAGCTCGGGGCTTTGAAAATGAGGTCCAAACTGCTCTCCAGAGAGTTCTCAGGATCAGGCTTCCACATACTCAACAAGCCAAAAGGGAGCAGCCGTGGAAAACACCTCCTATAACACCAGGCATGCTCCAGTTTACATGACATGCACACTCACACATACGCAAACACGTGAACAAACACCCTAAACTTAGCTCTCAGTCCTATTTTTATACTCTTTTGTGTTCACACTTTTGCATATAAATGCGCACACATTTTGGTAGAGACAGATCTACAGTACATGTTGTATTTTTATAGACAAACACCTGATTTCCCAGCAGCACCTTTTTTAATTAATTGGTTGATTTAATTTAAAACTTGTCTCTTTGAAAAGTGCATTACCCATGATATGTTTTTCACAGTCTTTAATGTCTGTTTTGGAAGTCAATAAGGAACATCTGCAAGTTCCCGATAATTGCCTTAGTCATACGAGGATGGTTTCCAGAGGTTCTGCTTAGCATTTGATGTACTTTGTCCATGATGGACAAAGTAAGACTTTCTATTTAAACAGTCACTCAGTGAGGTAAAAGAATAATGTTTATATAAGGATAACTAGTGTGGTTTGACCTGTGTTTGTGTGTGTGTGTGGTTTGACCAGTTCATAGATCGCTATAACAAGATTCATAATTTCTTCCATTATGTGCTTGGAAGTGCTTTCTCCACTTTAAGAATATCATAAAGAGCTAGTCTTCTGTCTATTTCTGATTCTCAGTGTGTTGTGTTAACATTTGTCCAATCCTTTGGAACCATTTTTGCTTTTTATCAGAGAGAATATTCAGTCAAAGTGCTATTGAAGCCACAGAAACAAGCGACTATGGCTGTTGATGGGACTCACTCCTCAATCAAAAGGAAAAGCAAGGGAGGAAAGACATTCCAGATGTCAACAGTGAACTCTGCACAGCTCCGGTCTGTGGTCACAAGAGCTTTGTGTACCTGTCCTGCTAAATCCATTATGAATCTCCTGTACGGGGCTTCGCACAGCCAGAGAATTCTCGGAAGCCTTTCAATCAAGTGCGTTGCTGCGTTGCATTGCTCTGCTGCTTTGTGCCAGGCTTCTCCGGAACTTTCAGAATGTGACATTTACGTTAGATGCTGTTTGGGAATTCCAGTAGCCAATGTGTGGGAACCACACTGAAGCCTAGACTGACTTTTATATTTCTCGATAGTAGATCCACTGCAGATAGCATTGTGAGAGATTTGGACCAACAGAAAAAAATTTAGATTTCTTCATCTGACTAACAGATGAAATGGGTTTTAGATACAAGTTGTGCTAGACTGAGGTAAGCCAGATGGAATAGTGTAGGGAGTAACAAATAGCAGGAGGTTTGGCTTGCTTCAAGAGAGCATACGCTCCATGTAGGTCTCTCTGGACTGCTCTCTGAAAGCCGCAGCAGGCGAGCATGTAGCGTGTTGAGTTTCATGTGTAATGTTTCAGGAAAAGGCCTTTTTTTATGAGACCTGAGGTCTTGCAGAATCAGTTGTACAGCTAGCAATGGTAGTTGTAACTATCCAGATCTATTTAAACCAAATCTTCAAGGTCTTTTAAATTGAATATGCTCAATTAGTAACAATTGGGAGTCTGTGTGTGCGTGTACATTGTGTGTTGTAAAGGATCAGGTGATTTTTGGAAATCTAAGAGTTGAACTGTTTCTGCTAATGCTAAATCTATTTTTGAAGAGCAATATGCTTCATGCACCCTTCAGAGCAACTTTGAGCTCTAAGTATGGAAGGCCAAACTACAGTGGGGAGAACAAGTATTTGATACACTGCCGATTTTGCAGGTTTGCCCACTTACAAAGCATGTAGAGGTCTGTAATTTTTATCATAGGTACTCTTCAACTGTGAGTGACGGAATCTAAAACAAAAATCCAGAAAATCACATTGTATGATTTTTAAATAATTAATTTGTGAGCATCAGAACTGGACCACGGAGCAATGGAAGAAGGTGGCCTGGTCTGATGAATCACGTTTTCTTTTACATTATGTGGATGGCTGGGTGCAGGTGCGTTGCTTACCTGGGGAACACATGGCACCAGGGTGCACTATGGGAAGAAGGCAAGCCGGTGGAGGCAGTGTGATGCTTTGGGCAATGTTCTGCTGGGAAACCTTGGGTCCTGCCATCCATGTGGATGTTACTTTGACACGTACCACCTACCTAAGCATTGTTGCAGACCATGTACACCCTTTCATGGAAACGGTATTCCCTGGTGGCTGTGGCCTCTTTCAGCAGGATAATGCGCCGTGCTACAAAGCAAAAATGGTTCAGGAATGGTTTGAGGAGCACAACAAGAAGTTTGAGGTGTTGACATGGCCTCCAAATTCCCCAGATCTCAATTCAATCGAGCATCTGTGGGATGTGCTGAACAAACAAGTCCGATCCATGGAGGCCCCCACCTCGCAACTTACAGGACTTAAAGGATCTGCTGCTAACATGGTGCCAGATACCACAGCACACCTTCAGGGGTCTAGTGGAGTCCATGCCTCAACAGGTCAGGGCTGTTTTGGCAGCAAAAGGGGGACCAACACAATATTATGCCTGGTAATGTTATGCCTGATCGGTGTATATATATATATATATATATATATTTTTTTTTTTATTATTATTAATTATAGTGGGGAGAACAAGTATTTGATACACTGCCGATTTTGCAGGTTTTCCTACTTACAAAGCATGTAGAGGTCTGTAATTTTTATCATAGGTACACTTCAACTGTGAGAGACGGAATCTAAAACAAAAATCCAGAAAATCACATTGTATGATTTTTAAATAATTAATTTGCATTTTATTGCATGACATAAGTATTTGATCACCTACCAACCAGTAAGAATTCCGGCTCTCACAGACCTGTTAGTTTTTCTTTAAGAAGCCCTCCTGTTCTCCACTCATTACCTGTATTAACTGCACCTGTTTGAACTTGTTACCTGTATAAAAGACACGTCCACACACTCAATCAAACAGATTCCAACCTCTCCACAATGGCCAAGACCAGAGAGCTGTGTAAGGACATCAGGGATAAAATTGTAGACCTGCACAAGGCTGGGACGGGCTATAGGACAATAGGCAAGCAGCTTGGTGAGAAGGCAACAACTGTTGGCGCAATTATTAGAAAATGGAAGAAGTTCAAGATGACGGTCAATCTCCCTCGGTCTGGGGCACCATGCAAGATCTCACCTCGTGGGGCATCAGTGATCATGAGGAAGGTGAGGGATCAGCCCAGAACTACACGGCAGGACCTGGTCAATGACCTGAAGAGAGCTGGGACCACAGTCTCAAAGAAAGCCATTAGTAACACACTACGCCGTCATGGATTAAAATCCTGCAGCGCACGCAAGGTCCCCCTGCTCAAGCCAGCGCATGTCCATGCTGTCTGAAGTTTGCCATTGACCATCTGGATGATCCAGAGGAGGAATGGGAGAAGGTCATGTGGTCTGATGAGACAAAAATAGAGCTTTTTGGTCTAAACTCCACTTGCTGTGTTTGGAGGAAGAAGGATGAGTACAACCCCAAGAACACCATCCCAACCGTGAAGCATGTATGGAGGAGTGGGCCAAAACTGTATGTGTAGTAAGTAAATTTAAAACCATCATGTTGTATGGTTTTAGTTGGAGAGCACCGAAAACATGATACTTTTATTCATAGTTATGTACATGATTTCATTTGTGTGTGTGGCTACACGTATAAAGGTTTCCTCTAATGAGTATTGATATGCGGTGCGCAGCGAACAGGGTGCGTTCTCTCTCTTTGCGTATTCCATTTGATGTCTTGCTTTTATGTGCCAAACAAAATGCACTCTGCAGACTATCATGAGACCTCAAGAGTGTCATGTTTCATTGTCTGAAAGCTGTTGAACAACAGCCACTTATTTTAAGAGAAGAACAAATCTACAAAGCAGAGGACTTTATAAGAGGGAAAATAAATGATCACAGAAATCATTCTTGTAAACACAGCATGATTTATTTATTTAGTGTGTTTGTGTGTGTGGAAGCATTTTATGACTATTTGCCTCCATGAGGCATAGGAAGGATCAGTTGTGAAATGGTCATTTGACTACATAAAGAAGTAAGCACGTAAGCTGTTTTGTTCATCATTTTATAATAATTTCTGTTACTGGTCAATGATTGTTAACCTGTTTAATGTGTTTCCAGCAAGTTCATGTTAAATTATATTAACAGGCCATTGTGAAGGTTTCTCTCATCAACTGCAAGTAAATGCCGACCTCTTGTGGTTAATAGTGGTGGTAATGCAAAGAAAAAGTTTTCCTCTTAAATTTCTGATCCACATATATTGTGGATATTAACAGAATTCATATTTTTCATAATAATATTTTATAATATATTATTATATTATTATTAAATTAAACATGCAGCCTAATCATTAAAGTATCTAATTATTATATATTATATTCTGATGAAATTATATATAAAAAAATCAATAAAATTAATATTTCAAGTCCATGTGTATGTATGTATGTATGTATATATATATATATATATATATATATGGACTTGAAATATTAAAATATTAATCCACATATTATATTATATTATATTATGCAATTCTCTGGAAGACTTGATTCTGATTGGTCTGCTGTGGCATTCAGCAAGCTACTTTCATGGCTCTCATTTCACACCGCAGATTTGCTTTCTGTCTTTTTCTTATGTCTCAGTTATTAATTTGTATTGAAAATGACCTCATATGACCTCAAGAATTATTGTTACTGTAATGTTGCAGTGTTTGCTAGGCCAAATGTTTTTTACGTTTTGTTTTTTCTTAAAGGAAGTATTAATATTAACATTCAGTCTTAATATTCAGATAATTATATATAAAAAACAACAAAATTTATATTTCAAGTCCACGTATTATGTTATATTATATTATATTATATTATATTAATTATATTTTTCATGTAGACAGTATTTTAATTTAATTGGACCACTGTGTTAATTTAGAACCTTGTTATAGTTTGTGTGACATATTATATAGGGTGAAGTTATTTAGGTACAGTGTAAATAAATGATCTTTAAGTGCATGTGGGGTCATTTCTGAGAACAGCACAGTTATAAGTTCCAGATGAGAAGGTGTTGAAATGCGTGTTTAATGTGATGTTTAACACATTTATTGATTCTCAGGAGAGATCAGTCAGCACTGGTTACCACAAGCAAAGCAGGGACAGATGCTAATTAGATAATTGGACAGATTAACCAGATGGATTGTTGTTGTCATTATCAGTGACATACTTTCATTATAGTGTGTTAACATAGGTCACCTCACCAGGAACATATGTTCAGTGTGTCCCTGTGTGGGCTTTCACTGTTTTGTTACAGGCATTTGAACCCAAAAGTGTCTGTTATAGGCAGTTTCATAAGCATTCTGGCTTAAGCATTGGGTAATAGATTTATTCGCTATGTTATAAAGCTTCAGGAACAGCAAGGTGCTGGAAAGTATACAGCATGATCATGCTCACTGTGACTTTTGTTTTTACTGACCCCGCACCCAACCCCACCTTCGTCTAGGGTGACCTAAATTACACCACCCAAGAAATGTTTTCACAAGAACATCTGTCTTCAATTTCACCTAAACCAGCCACAGCCATCCTGGTCATTATTCATAGACAATGAATGACCCTTGTATTTTTATGTGACTCTATTACATTACATCATTTTCGTTTATATGGCCCTTAGATATACCTATTGATAGACACAGAACATTGTGCAACATTGAGACTGAGTCTATGCTGGATATCCTTAATGCAGCCAAGATTTTGGCAAGAAGAAATAAATTTAAAATTCCTGCCTTGTCCCTCATTTGCACTGTACTGAATTTCACCACTAGTGGGAACTCTATGACTTTCAGTTCAGCATGGTTTCTTTTTCTGTTTTTTTGTACATTATAATTTCAAGTGGCCAAAATATGAAGCCATTTTTACAAATAGGCTTTACTAAATATATGCAATTTTTATCTACAGAATTTTGTCATGCAACACAAAGTTTTAGCATTGTGATTTTCTTTTTGCATTTTTTGTGGTAGATTTTTTTTTTTTACTTTTCACATCAAAATATCAAAAAGTAAACCCTTAAAAGTGAGATCCTCAAGCAGTGTTTCTCAAGAGTGAATGTAAATCTGAAATATAATTCTTTGTAGTATACTGCAGTGCATTTGAGCAGAGTGAGTGGGATACAGCCCCAGCTGTGAGGTTCCGAGTCTGTAAGCGGTCATGTTTGCGCACCGGACTCTCCTGAGCATCATTTCACGCATGTCTGACCACCTTTTCCACCGTGCCAGACTGTCTCAACACCTCTGAGTCTCCTTGCTCGACATGGGACTGCAGTTTCAAACGTTAGCCACAGCAAACGTACATCAGTAAATCAGCTCACAGCCGTGACAGATGCATAGAGGACCTGTTACCTAGTCACCTGAGGGAGAATGTTAAAATGTCTGATTGTGTGCAGTGTGTTTGTTACTGTGCATGCTAGCCAGCCAAAGAAGTGGCTTACAAACGCATGGGTATTGGGTATTATAGTGCAGATACATGGATGGAGACAGTCCCCAGGTCCAAATTTGCATACCTACTATATATTAGTAAACTAAAAAAACGGTCAAGAAGAGTGTGAATGTGAGTCATTCTATGAAACAGGCTTTTTCCATTTTGGAAAGTTTACGTTTTAAGTAAATTTATGTATTTTAAACATCAGTCAAATAATGTCTTTAATTGTCATCTAAAGCTAAATACAGGGGGGAGAACAAGTATTTGATACACTGCCGATTTTTTTACACTGCAGGTTTGCCCACTTACAAAGCATGTAGAAGTCTGTAATTTTTATCATAGGTATAATTCAACTGTGAGTGACGGAATCTAAGTATTTGATACATCAGAAAAACAGAACTTAATATTTGGTACAGAAACCTTTGTTTGCAATTACAGAGATCATACCTTTCCTGTAGCTCTTGACCAGGTTTGCACACACTGCAGCAGGAATTTTGCCCCACTCCTCCATACAGACCTTCTCCAGATCCTTCAGCTTTTGGGGCTGTTGCTGGGCAATACGGACTTTCATCTCCCTCCAAAGATTTTCTATTGGGTTCAGGTCTGGAGACTGGCTAGGCCACTCCAGGACCTTGAGATGCTTCTTACAGAGCCACTCCTTAGTTGCCCTGGCTGTGTGTTTCAGGTCGTTGTCATGCTGGAAGACCCAGCCACGACCCATCTTCAATGCTCTTACTGAGGGAAGGAGGTTGTTGGCCATCATCCCCTCAATACGGTGCAGTCGTCCTGTCCCCATTGCAGAAAAGCATCCCCAAAGAATGATGTTTCCACCTCCATGCTTCACGGTTGGGATGGTGTTCTTGGGGTTGTACTCATCCTTCTTCTTCCTCCAAACACGGCGAGTGGAGTTCTATTTTTGTCTCCTCAGACCACATGACCTTCTCCCATTCCTCCTCTGGATCATCCTGCCAATGGTCATTGGCAAACTTCAGACGGGCCTGGACATGCGCTGGCTTGAGCAGGGGGACCTTGCGTGCGCTGCAGGATTTTAATCCATGACGGCGTAGTGTGTTACTAATGGTTTTCTTTGAGACTGTGGTCCCAGCTCTCTTCAGGTCATTGACCAGGTCCTGCCGTGTAGTTCTGGGCTGATACCTCACCTTCCTCATGATCATTGATGCCCCACGAGGTGAGATCTTGCATGGTGCCCCAGACCGAGGGAGATTGACCGTCATCTTGAACTTCTTGAACCATCCCAGCCTTGTGCAGGTCTACAATTTTATCCCTGATGTCCTTACACAGCTCTCTGGTCTTGGCCATTGTGGAGAGGTTGGAGTCTGTTTGGTTGAGTGTGTGGACAGGTGTCTTTTATACAGGTAACGAGTTCAAACAGGTGCAGTTAATACAGGTAATGAGTGGAGAACAGAAGGGCTTCTTAAAGAAAAACTAACAGGTCTGTGAGAGCCAGAATTCTTACTGGTTGGTAGGTGATCAAATACTTATGTCATGCAATAAAATGCAAATTAATTATTTAAAAATCATACAATGTGATTTTCTGGATTTTTGTTTTAGATTCCGTCTCTCACAGTTGAAGTGTACCTATGATAAAAATTACAGACCTCTACATGCTTTGTAAGTAGGAAAACCTGCAAAATCGGCAAATACTTGTTCTCCCCACTATAATTAATAATAATAAAAAAAAATATATATATATATATATATATATATATATATATACACACCGATCAGGCATAACATTACCAGGCATAATATTGTGTTGGTCCCCCTTTTGCTGCCAAAACAGCCCTGACCTGTTGAGGCATGGACTCCACTAGACCCCTGAAGGTGTGCTGTGGTATCTGGCACAAAGATGTTAGCAGCAGATCCTTTAAGTCCTATAAGTTGCGAGGTGGGGCCTCCATGGATCGGATTTGTTTGTTCAGCACATCCCACAGATGCTCGATTGAATTGAGATCTGGGGAATTTGGAGGCCATGTCAACACCTCAAACTTGTTGTTGTGCTCCTCAAACCTTTGCTTTGTGGCAGGGCGCATTATCCAGCTGAAAGAGGCCACAGCCACCAGGGAATACCGTTTCCATGAAAGGGTGTACATGGTCTGCAACAATACTTAGGTAGGTGGTACGTGTCAAAGTAACATCCACATGGATGGCAAGGTTTCCCAGCAGAACATTGCCCAAAGCATCACACTGCCTCCGCCGGCTTGCCATCTTCCCATAGTGCACCCTGGTGCCATGTGTTCCCCAGGTAAGCAACGCACCTGCACCCAGCCATCCACATAATGTAAAAGAAAACGTGATTCATCAGACCAGGCCACCTTCTCCCATTGCTCCGTGGTCCAGTTCTGATGCTCACATGCCCACTGTTGGCGCTTTCGGCGGTGGACGGGGTCAGCATGGGCATCCTGACTGGTATGCGGCTATGCAGCCCCATACGCATCAAACTGCAATGCACTGTGTATTCTGACACCTTTCTATCAGAACCAGCATTAACTTCCTGAGCAATTTGAGCTACAGTAGATCGGACCACATGGGCCAGCCTTCGCTCCCCACGTGCATCAATGAGCCTTGGCCGCCCATGACCGCCGGTTCACCACTGTTCCTTTCTTGGACCACTTTTGATAGATACTGACCACTGCAGACCGGGAACACCCCACAAGAGCTGCAGTTTTGGAGATGTCTAGCCCAGTCGTTTAGCCATCACAATTTGGCCCTTGTCAGACTCGCTCAAATCCTTACGCTTGCCCATTTGTGTGTGTGTGTGTGTGTGTTTAGATATAATTGTGAACATTTGACTGCTGCTATCAGTATGACATTTCTATAAATAGTTAAAATAATTTTTTATTTTACTAAAAGAGTCGATGTATCAATGTTAAGTAAGAGTGGACTCTCAATTTCTCTCAAATTATGTCTTTATTATGTTGTTTAAAATGAAAGTTGACTACGTTTGGGTTAAAGAAGTGTGAAAGTAAAAAAAAAATACAATATATAATACATATTTTTAAATTTCTGTAATTTGCATATACTTAACTTTTAAAAGATGTTCTGATATGGTCATTAATCATCATATTATTATTCTGCGCTAACCTGACCTGGAGTCTGGAAATTTCCCAATAGCCTAATGGTATTGTAAGGGTGGGTCGCCTACAGTGGTTCAGGCTGCAGGGTTGCCGAAAGACTAAAGAAACGTTATCAGCAAGAGGATAGAAAACTGTACATTTCTCATCTTTACCACCCACTGCAACTTATATCAACGTCGGAAATAAGCGCAGTTACAATAGCAAAATATGTGGGAGAGCGTTGCTAGAATGTGACTATATTGTATTGCAATAGGTAGCACTTTAATGTCAATACCAAATCAAAACTAGTTAGCACATCATTTGTAATAGAAAGGATTTAATGACAATTTCTGGTTATGGTTACACTTAAAATAGTTACAAAATAGATGTATGAGATGATAAAAACTTATACCATTAATCGTACCCGGCATGAATGTTAGAAAGGGAGAGAGAGAGAAAAAGACAAAGGGAAGAAGAGCGCAAAGAAGAGAAGAGCCAAAGAGAAGGCCCCCAAGAAGAGAGAGAGCCAGAGAATCAAGAGAGACAGAGAATAAAAGAAGAGCCCGAGAATTAAAAAAAGAGCCAGAGCAACAGTTACATCTTCTTTTTATCTGTTCCTGATAAGAAAGATGGGGGTTGAAAACAGTGAAGCAAATGTCTTTGTTAAATTTCAAATATCAAATATCTTTGATTATTTTCAATCCTACAAAATCCCCCCTTGGCACCGTTGGCCACAATCATAAAGTGTCCAAAGGTGGCACAGTCCACGAAGACATGCTTGTGTGTAGATGCCATCTTCAGACTTCTCGTCCAGACTTGTTGCAATAGCAGCTGGTCAGTCTTCAGTCTTTGTTCTCCTTTCAGCCCTACATGAGAAGGCTCCATCAAATGGTGTTACATCGATCCTTGATATGCAAAACGTCCATTGAATACTTCACACCTCGAGAACAGTCACTGAAGATGAGAGCAAACACTTGTCCCTCTTTCTGAGGACACAGGATGTGAACTTGTGCAGCAGGGATCCTGTGATTAAAAGAACATATAGCACAACAAAGAGCAAAAGCATACATGACATTTGTCATTGGTCAGAAGTTTGATGTGGTCAGATTAAAATAGTCTCTGGCAATAAGCCCTTAAATCGATGTACTTAATAAAGTGGTCAAGGTTGAGAATAAAAGAAGATCTCACAAGCTCTAACATTGTTTCTGGAAACATTAAAAATAAATTGCATTATAACAAAACAACAATCATTGTTGGTTTTAAACCCCCCTTTTCATGAAGAGTATCAGCAAAATATTCAGTGTAACCAAATACAGAGATTCAATTGAATTCCTGTCCAAAAACATTGTTGCAAGTAAAATGGACAAAATACAAAGAATCAGAAATCAAATAAGTTCAAAATCAAATGCATTATTTCAATACAATGATAATACACATTTTTGTGCTTAGATAAGAATGAGAAATACTCTTTTGATATTTAACTTGGTGAGACAAATAATAACTAACTGATTTAGTAATTCTAAAGAAAAACAAAACAAACAATAACTGGAAGAAATTCACAGTTGTAATACAGTCTAGATGTAAAGACTTTTTGTGAGGCTGATGTAGATGTAGATTTGACTTTTTGTGTGAAGATCAAATCTATGTGGCTGCATTTAGCTGTGGCTATGTGTAAATCATGCCCCAAACATGGTGAGGAGGGTTTACAATTGTGATGCAAATTTTGGTCCTGTTGTAACAGGGAGCCAGCATGAGAATGTGAGTGAGGTGTGGTCTGGTTCAAAATCTTCCCACACCAATGTTTTTGTTAAGGAGCATGATAAAGTGCAAAGTTCAGAGTTACTGAATCCTGCTGTGATGAAAGCATTTTCATGGTTAATGCAATTGTAAATTACACTGTAGCCACATGGCAATTCTGTGCTCCTGAAACATTGTTTTACTGCAGTTATATAGGAAATAGCAGTGTGTTCCACTTAGGAGACAAACAAATTCAGCATAGACACACATGCAACTTGAAATTGCTATACAATTCCAGTATTAAAGTTATTCCAGTTTACACAAGATACATGGCCTAGAATGCATAGCATCTACAACCTTTATCCTAAGTGTTTCATACAACACGTACAGTAAAGCAATCATGTGTTAAACAATAAACTAAACTAGTCTATGTGTATCTAGTAGCACAAACAACTATAATGTGTGTTCAATGCGCACAATGTGTTTAGTACAATTACAAATTTGAAAATACAAACAAGGTCATTGCAATTTGGATGTTTAACTATTAAACTCATTGTTATGAGGCTGCTAGCCCACTAGCAAGGGAGGTTAATAGCTGAAGGCCTTGCATGAACAATGCAGTTAACTCACTGAGAGTTTTACCTGCAAATGAGCGCTGATCTTTGCCCTTAGAAAGTAATTTCCTATTTTTCTTTAAAATAAGGTGGAGGTCGACCCCTACCCAGTGACCAGCATTTTTCCTCTGAATGGTCTATTTTCTGACAGGAACTGCAAAACCTGTTCTCTTTGCCATTGGGTTGTGTGCTACGTTCTCCTGGAGTTTGAGGATATTCATGACTCTCTAATGCTTGTACACCATGCGTTCTGGTACATGACTCTTCGCTATTACAGTGCTGCATCACCTTAAGAACTGAAATAGGCACAGTTTCTTGAGTTGCACATGCATTTTCTGAACTAAACATTTCAGATTCATTAGAGCAAGTCACCTCCTCTAAGAAGTGAACATGCTCTTTAGTCCCATCGCTGTTAAGCGTTTTGGGAGACATGGACTTTTTAGCATTTAGCTTAGCCTTGAGATCTGCAATGGTCTCCTTGTGATTTTTACACTTTTCAGTCAGGGCTAACTGCTCAGCTAGTAATTTATCTAGCTGTGTTTGAGGATCTTGAATCTTTGCCTCAGACTTTTCTGCTTCTGCATTTTTAGAAATGCACTTCTTTATATTTAGCATCTATATTTGAAAATAGATGTGTTGTCACATTACGTAGCCTTTTACAACTTATGAAGTTTAAAGCCTCAATTATTTCACCATGTTTCGATTTCTTTTGATGTTTGCCAATTATGTCCCAATATGTGAGCATTTCATCATCTGAATTGAGATTATTTGGTATGTATTTGCTGTTCAAGATAGGCTCAACTTTTGTGCTCCATAAAGCAAACAATACGTCACTTGAAATTTTCCCTTCCATCCCGAGGAGATAATCTGAATATTCTCGGATTGTACAGTAATGGGACTATTGAAGCTGTTTAAAACCTTCTACGTTCTGTTTCATGCGATTCATAAACAATGAAAACAGACTTACCCATTCCTTGTTCAGAAGTTCAGCTTTAGTCCATTCACAAGATCAACTGTGAAAAAATGTCCTCATTCTGATGAATTTCAGAAAATTCACTGCAAGGGATCCCGGGTTTCGGCACCATCTGTAAGGGTGGGTCGCCTACAGTGGTTCAGGCTGCAGGGTTGCCGAAAGACTAAAGAAACGTTATCAGCAAGAGGATAGAAAACTGTACATTTCTCGTCTTTACCACCCACTGCAACTTATACCTACGACGGAAATAAGCGCAGTTACAATAGCAAAATATGTGGGAGAGCGTTGCTAGAATGTGACTATATTGTATTGCAATAGGTAGCACTTCAAAGTCAATACCAAATCAAAACTAGTTAGCACATCATTTGTAATAGAAAGGATTTAATGACAATTTCTGGTTATGGTTACACTTAAAATAGTTACAAAATAGATGTATGAGATGATAAAAACTTATACCATTAATCGTACCCAGCATGAATGTTACCTGAGGGATAGAAAGGGAGAGAGAGAGCAAAAGACAAAGGGAAGAAGAGCGCAAAGAAGAGAAGAGCCAAAGAGAAGGCCCCCAAGAAGAGAGAGAGCCAGAGAATCAAGAGAGACAGAGAATAAAAGAAGAGCTCGAGAATTAAAAAAAGACCCAGAGCAACAGTTACATCTTCTTTTTATCTGTTCCTTGACTATGTGACTGAAACCCTAATGTGAGACATTCAAACTGACCAATCAGACCAAACTTCCCCCACTGTACTGAAGGTGTGACACACATTTGGCCTACAGGCCTTCAGCATCTCTTTGTCTTTAGGAATTCCAAATGGCCCTTCTGATAAGAAAGATGGGGGTTGAAAATAGTGAAGCAAATGTCTTTGTTCAATTTCAAATATCAAATATCTTTGATTATTTTCAATCCTACAGTATCCTAATATTTGTTAGTTTTCATAAAGGAAAATGTCTTTGAAATACATTATTGTAGTACGTATACCTCAGTATAAGTTCATGACATGTAGTTAATACGTTTTGTATTTCGTCCACTTCATTAAATGTTGTAGACACAAATGGTACTCCTTTTAGAATGGCTTGTGTGTGGTGTGTATGTGCATTTAGAGCCTCTAATGAGTTTCCATGCTGTATCCCAGCATAGTGTGTATTCAGTAGGAGAGCTTAGCATGAGTTCTTTCTCTTTCTCTCATTCGCTCTCTCTTTCCCCAGGGTCAGCCTCCTTTCACTCAAGCGTGTCTAACAAGGAGGAAAACAGAAGAGACACTGCCCCATAAGAAAACAGGACATCAACACACTCTATCAAATCAATGACAGCTCCTACAAATCCTCTTCACTTCCTATCACAACTCTCTGTACATCCCTTCCCTCAATCTTTTCCCTTACTAGCAGTTTGATCTTTATTCTTGCAAAAAAAGACATCCTCCAATCCATCCTCCAATGTTTTGACACTGTCCTCTGTTCTCTTTCCTCAGCATCCTTCATTCAGCCTTTAAATAATCATACAACACGCTTCAGTTGTGTAACACCCTCTTACATTTCACACGTCTTCAATACACTAATATAATTTGTGCAGGACATGTTTGTGTTTTTTAAAACATTTTAATCCTCATCAGAGATGACAGTAAGGGGGTGTGTTGGGTGTGTATGACACCTCAATGGCATCCGCATGGGTATGTGTACAAGCGCATGTTTACATGTTGCTTGTGGGTTGTTGCGCGTGTGATAGACAAGACTCCCCTCTGCCTCAACCCACCACACTTTCCACCGCTCCCCCAGAACGTAAACAGTCTGCACCATAGGAATGTTATCCCAAACCCACTAATTTGCCTTGATTACATTAATATTTTTCAACTGAAATTGCCCTTTTCCCCTTCCTATTGCATGTGTTTATTTTTTCTCTCTCTCCTCCTCTTCTCCTGCCTGTTCATTGCGTTCTCTATTAGGATTAAATTAGGGGCCATTAGCTGGCAGACGGATGCCCTGCAGTTCCGGTCTGGCTGTGAGCTGGAGCTGGGGGTATTGTGGGCAAGACATAGTTACTCTCAAGAGATCCTTGCTGGATGGAGTCACACCGGGGTAAAGGGGGAAAAAGAGGGAGCGAGGTAAAGATAAAGAAAACGATAACGAGTGAGTCAAGAGTGAGTAATTGCTGCTTTCAGGCATGAACAATTTCTTGTACTTCCTCCTTAAGCTGTCATTGTCTTGGCCCATAGATTAGATGAGGTATCGTGATGAGAACCCAACATAGTTTTCAAAATATTCTACATGATATCTGGGTTGTGCACAATTCTGTTTTAAATTCCAATTAAGTTTATGAATTTGCAGTTGAATTGAGGTTGCAAAAATGATGCAGAATTGAAAATAAATTGATAGAAATGCATATACAGTGGGGAGAACAAGTATTTGATACACTGCCGATTTTGCAGGTTTGCCCACTTACAAAGCATGCAGAAGTCTGTAATTTTTATCATAGGTACTCTTCAACTGTGAGTGACGGAATCTAAAACAAAAATCCAGAAAATCACATTGTATGATTTTTAAGTAATTCATTTGCATTTTATTGCATGACATAAGTATTTGATACATCAGAAAAGCAGAACTTAATATTTGGTACAGAAACCTTTGTTTGCAATTACAGAGATCATACGTTTCCTGTAGTTCTTGACCAGGTTTGCACATACTGCAGCAGGGATTTTGGCCCACTCCTCCATACAGACCTTCTCCAGATCCTTCAGGTTTCGGGGCTGTCGCTGGGCAATACGGACTTTCAGCTCCCTCCAAAGATTTTCTATTGGGTTCAGGTCTGGAGACTGGCTAGGCCACTCCAGGACCTTGAGATGCTTCTTACAGAGCCACTCCTTAGTTGCCCTGGCTGTGTGTTTCAGGTCGTTGTCATGCTGGAAGACCCAGCCATGACCCATCTTCAATGCTCTTACTGAGGGAAGGAGGTTGTTGGCCAAGATCTCGCGATACATGGCCCCATCCATCCTCCCCTCAATACGGTGCAGTCGCCCTGTCCCCTTTGCAGAAAAGCATCCCCAAAGAATGATGTTTCCACCTCCATGCTTCACGGTTGGGATGGTGTTCTTGGGGTTGTACTCATCCTTCTTCTTCCTCCAAACACGGCGAGTGGAGTTTAGACCAAAAAGCTCTATTTTTGTCTCATCAGACCACATGACCTTCTCCCATTCCTCCTCTGGATCATCCAGATGGTCATTGGCAAACTTCAGACGGGCCTGGACATGCGCTGGCTTGAGCAGGAGGACCTTGCGTGTGCTGCAGGATTTTAATCTATGATGGCGTAGTGTGTTACTAATGGTTTTCTTTGAGACTGTGGTCCCATCTCTCTTCAGGTCATTGACCAGGTCCTGCCGTGTAGTTCTGGGCTGATCCCTCACCTTCCTCATGATCATTGATGCCCCACGAGGTGAGATCTTGCATGGTGCCCCAGACTGAGGGAGATTGACCGTCATCTTGAACTTCTTCCATTTTCTAATAATTGCCCCAACAGTTGTTGCCTTCTCACCAAGCTGCTTGCCTATTGTCCTGTAGCCCATCCCAGCCTTGTGCAGGTCTACAATTTTATCCCTGATGTCCTTACACAGCTCTCTGGTCTTGGCAATTGTGGAGAGGTTGGAGTCTGTTTTTATTGAGTGTGTGGACAGGTGTCTTTTATACAGGTAACGAGTTCAAACAGGTGCAGTTAATACAGGTAATGAGTGGAGAACAGGAGGGCTTCTTTAAGAAAAGGTCTGTGAGAGCCAGAATTCTTACTGGTTGGTAGGTGATCAAATACTTATGTCATGCAATAAAATGCAAATTAATTATTTAAAAATCATACAATGTGATTTTCTGGATTTTTGTTTTTAGATTCCGTCTCTCACAGTTGAAGTGTACCTATAATAAAAATTACAGACCTCTACATGCTTTCTAAGTAGAAAAACCTGCAAAATCGGCAGTGTATCAAATACTTGTTCTCCCCACTGTATAAAGTCTCTGCTAACTTTCAGTAAACTCCACTTCCTGTCATTCCTATTTAAATTTCAGTTCAGCTTCCTGTTGCTCAAATTGGTTCGCTTTCATTTCATGACTTGAATTTGAATTGAATTGGCCACACCCCACAAGAACTTGAGTTTACTGAATTACAATTCAAAGAAATGGGAAACAAAATGTTGTTCCAATTGCAGGTCTGTAAGGCTGTAAAAAACTTTTTTTTTTTAACTTTTTAAATGAGGATGTCAAGGATGTTTGGGCTTGACAAATGTATATTTTCTATTTTATTAATGAATAAATAAAATGATTTATTATTTAAAATATTACCCAGAAATAAATTATGTAAAAAATATAAATTAAATTAAATTAAATTTCCAAAATGACTCTTATTCACAGAATTTTTTATTCTACATCCTTAAAGGGATAGTTCACCCAAAAATGAAAATTACCCCATGATTTACTCACTCTCAAGCCATCCTAGGTGTATATGACATTGTTCTTTCAGACGAATATCGGAGTTATATTAAAAAAATGTCCTGGCTCTTCCAAGCTTTATAATGGCAGTGAATGGCAGCCCAAAATTTGAAGCCAAAAAAGTATATCCATCCATTATAAAAGTAATCCACACGGCTCCGGGGGGTTGATAAAGGCCTTCTGAAGCGAAGCGATGGGTTTTTGTAAGAAAAATATCCATGTTTATCACGTTATAAAGTAAAATATCTAGCTTCCGGTGGACCGCCTTCGGTATTCAACTTATGAAAAAAGCGTAACTGGCACGACGATGACGTCGGATGTAGCGTAAGCGTTTTGAACTGCATGAGTCGTTACACTTTCTTCGTAAGTTGAATACGGAAGGTAGATATTTTACTTTATAAAGTTTTAAATATGGATATTTGTCTTACATAAACCCATCGATTCGCTTTAGAAGGCCTTCATTAACCCCCTGGAGCCGTTTGAGTTACTTTTATAATGGATGGATGCACTTTTTTCGGCTTTAAATTTTGGGCTGCCATTCACTGCCAGAAGAATGTCATATACACCTAGGATGGCTTGAGAATGAGTAAATCATGGAATAATTTTCATTTTTGGGTGAACTATCCCCTTAAATTCAAATTTGAATTACAACTCAAATTTCCTACCGTAATATTAATTCAAATTCATTAATTGAATTAAAGTTTAAAAGGCATTATGAGATCATTTCTGCTATTGAAAAACATTTTCTTGCCGTACTGAGCTGAATGCTGTACAGGTTATGTTAAGTGAATATTTCTTCAGGCCATAGAAGTTCAACAGCAGGTGTTGTTCTGTTTTCTGACTTGAGCGCAGCAGCTGGCCTAGGGTGGATGAGCATTCTTTCTTCATTTTTACCACAATTGTATTACCATGCAGACCTTATCCACTCCACTCTTACTGACCGCAGGTGGTTCTTCCATCCCACCACTATGTATTGATACTGTAATGTCATTTATCCACTGATGGTGTGTACAGACACTGAATCAGGAAGAGCAAATGCTGTATAAAATGTCAGGCATAATAGTCTTTTTAGGAAGAAATAGGCCTTGAATTCTTGAGCTGATTCATTCACAAGATATTCAAATTTCACAGCGTTTTGCTCTCTGATACCCTGCCAGCTGGTTGGTGAAGGGTTTTACTATCAGTTGAGTCTGTGCTTCAGTGGAGAGGGTCATCTTTCAGTGGCACCTCTAATGTTTCTTTTGACTTGGAGGAAAAGGGTCAAATCCAAGACGCAGAGAGGTAGAGAGACGTTGCAGCACGAGGCAGAGCGCCAAGAGAAACTCTCGCTCTCTATACACCATCCCCCAGCCTTTTTTAGAGATCTTTCTCTCAGGGACATGCAAAAAATAATACACCAACCCCCTTTCAGTTGTTTCTGTGTTCAAATACTTGTGTCTTGGTTGGTTGGGACAAACAAATGATGAAGTAAACATGGAATTATTCACCTTTGGGTAATGAATACATATTTGAAAAAACAGCATGTGAATCCTTCCAAACTCCTGCACAGATTTTAATGGCCATTCCAGAGCAGTGCTGGCAAGCATTAGGAGGTTTTAGATGTTGAGTTAGACATTTGAGTTTGAAGTAGCATTAAAAAAAAGGATTCATGTCTCCAAACCTCAGTGTCATACGTCATTATGTTGATTCAGATGTTCACATACGGACTGAATATTCCCTGTTGAAAAATAAACATAGTTGTACTATTAGTTTACCACAAATACAAGCATGTTTGAAACTCCCCTTTGGGAAATTTGATTGCCTTGTTGGGTCAAATAATTCCCCAAATCATCTGGACAGTGGTTTAGTGCCGGTTCAGGTCAGTCAGGTAGATGTTTGTGTCGTTCGTGTGCTCTGCGTGTGGAGGTGCATGCAGACCACTCTGTGGGGATTTGAACCACTCGAATCCTGCCACTTTTATCTCTTCCAGCTTTTCCTATCTGCAGTCTGTAATTGCAGACTTCCAATCATGCTGTTTACACAGAATAAGGACTTTTTTTATCATCTTCACCCTCCTTTCCCCTCACAGAGCTTCCACCATCCTAGAACTATTACTTCAGAGATGACATTTGACTCTTCCGTCCGCGTCACACTCAGCAGTCTGTGGACAGTTTTTTTTTTTTTTTGTTTTCTTAGATAGTTGTGATGACCAAATCAAGGACTGAATCTGAAATCGCCCCTATACCCTCAAATAGGGCATTATTTGAGGGGTCAGCCATTTGTAGTGGTGTCCAAAACCATAATGGACATTATCGAGTGCACTCATTCAATCCCACATTGCACCACAATAATGAGTGTACGCTCAACGGCTGTCTGAATTCGCTCACTTGTTTTCAGTCACTCCTTCAAGTGAACTGTATTTGTGGACTAAGATAGATAATAGTGATTGAGGGTTTAGGGGGCAATTTCGGATTCAGCCAAGTAGACCGTAGGGCAGGGCTGTCAAACTCAGTTCCTGGAGGGCCACTGTCCAGCAGAGTTTAGCTCCGACCCTAATTAAACACACCTTAACCAGCTAGTCAATGTCTTCAGGATTGCTAGAAACTTCTAGGCAGGTGTTTTGGAGCTGGTTAGAGCTAGAGCTACACTCTTCAGGACAGAAGCCCTCCAGGAGCAGAGTATGACACATGTATCGTAGGGTGTCCAATTATCCATTTTAGGTTTCAAAAGGGTGCTCATGAGTGCCCTCTATGCAGCATAAAGCCACAAATGTGTCATAAGGCTGGAGGATTTCAGTAACAGCAACACTGTAATGTCCTGGAAAGACAGTAACACTCGCTCTTTGAAAATAAACACTTCGTCTAAAGTTTCTGAAGGCTGTTTCATGTCTTGAAGTGTTTATTTCCTCTCTAAACATATAATAGTTCCTGTTTCACTTTATGCAAACAATGAGTTCTTGAACCTTTCTACCAGGGTTGTACACCATTCAGAATTGTTAAATTCAAATTCAGTTCTTGAATTTGAATTAAATTTGAAATGAGGTAGCGAACAGGATGCAGAATTGTAATTGAATGTAAGTAGAATTAAAATGAATTCAAATTCAGTTAATTTTATTTTAAACTGGAACAGAAAAGTTTTTTTCCAGGCAAACTTTGAGTGTTGACTTGACAAAGCTTTGTTTGTTATAGCTAGATAGATAGATAGATAGACAGACAGACAGACAGACTAGCATGCAATACTAAATGCAACCCATCAAACCACAGGAGGCTTTTTATCTGCTCTGAGCAATTTGAAAATTTGTTGACACAACAGCCGATTTCCGTGTAGTCCATTTTAAAGAACAGTGACAAGTAAGCCACATAAGAGTTGTGGTTATCCAGTATTTCACCACCTCAAAGCATGGGATGTAAGACATCTTGATCTGTTCATGTGAGTGGATTACACAATATAATGATTGTATTGCACAGTATGTGAACTCAAACCTTGCCTTCTGTGTGCTGCGGTCTTTGGGGTGGCTGGTGGAAACGATATCCCCCTGAAACCAAAGCTGCCGATTTCAGACCGATTTTCTGACGTCAAAGAGCCAGACTGAGCTTTGCATCACTCTGGATTGGTGGCCATGTTGGAGATGTAAAATTGGCCTGTGTCATGGAACAGTTGAGCTCACTGCTCACTAAATGATTAGTCAGTCTGGAGCTGTCTCGATGTTATAAGCTCTGAGAGTGAGAACAATCTGTAGGGTCTGTCATTTGAAATTAAAGATGAAGTAATATAAGACCCAGCTCCATGGTTTTGGAGTGACAAAACAAATAAACAGACTTGTGAGTGTGTGTTTATCCTTGTGGGTCTGCTGTGCAGTAAATGCCGCTAGGTCAGTGTGTACAGTATGTGTTCACAGAATGTGTACGTGCCTGGGAACTAGACAGCAGGTGTGGCCAGTGAATCTCTTATTATGTCATCCGGAGCTTTGATAGATTTTCTCTACTGGAAGTGCAGACGAGAGAGGGAAGATGTCTAGTATTTTCAAGTGTATCCTGCTTAATAAATACCAGAGATGGTGATTGTTTTTCAGCCTGTGGTTTAGCACAGATAGACTGCGGTCATACTGGGAGTTTTGAGCAAGGTCAGAGGTCATGTGAGGACAGTTTGACAGGAAATTAAAGACAATAGAACACTGTCAGAGGTTACAGTGAGCTGGAACGGCATACAGTCCAGTTTTTCTTTCATCCTGCTAACAAATTCTGTCTCAAACACTGTTTCATGCAAAAACTGTATTGCATCTTAGCTTCAGTTCCTCAATCGTATCTTCAGTTGGATGAAGATAGTGTTGTAAGAGTACCAACACAACAAAAGATGAGACTTTTAAATGTCTTTAAATGTGCACAGAGCTACAATATTCAGTCTTGTAATGTACTCTTGGCTTTAGGAATAGATAAATTTCTAAAGTGTATAGAAATGTTTGTGCGCTCCCTAGCCTCTTATACTCGCCAAGGCTGCATTTATTTGATCAAAAATACAGTAACAACAGTAATATTGAGAAATATTATTACAATTTAAAATAAATGTTGTCTATTTTAATATATATACAAAAATGAATTTTCAGCAGCCATTACTACAGTCTTCAGTGTCACATGATCCTTCAGAAATCATTCTTATATGTTTATTTGGTGCTCAAGAAACATTTCTTATTATTATCAATGTTGAAAACAGTTGTGCTGCTTAATATTTTTGTGGAAAACATGATCATTTTTATCAGCATTTTTTGATAAATAGAAAGTTAAAATAACAGCATTTATTTGAAATATATATATTTTTTGTAATATATATATATATACAATTTAATGCGTCCTTGCTGAATAAAAAGTATTCATTTATTTAAAAAAATAAAATCTTACTGACCCCAAACTTTTGAACAATTTGGTTCATTTAAGTGTGCATTTTTATTTTTGATTAATCCTTTATTTTATTCTTTTTAAATACATTTTTACATGGTACTATGAAAAAATGTTTACAATATTATGCTTTTTGGTTGTGTGTATAATATCTTGCCTAGACCACCAGAATTGGGGAATTTAGAATTCCCCTCCTCGATATTTTAACTCCTGGATACTGTCATATAGAAGTAAAGTTACTGCAGCACTCTTTATGTGTGGTCGTATGTCAAGAAATCCAAACGCCATATTCAATGTATTCATTTATGCTTATTTTGTGTTTATGTTAAGGTGGGGACCAGAGAAACCTACATTTTCCATAGATTTTGTCATAGTGAGTGTCACGTTTAGCTCATTTGAAAAGCTTGCTTCATCTCATATGGATTCAATCGGCCTGTCCTGGAGACCTCAGTGGCTGGGGTGCAGACCTGCCCTATGTGCAGGGGAGCAGACGAATGCATTGAAGCCAATACCTGGAGAGAATGCAGTGTAGAAGGAGAGATCAGGGAAGGCAGGAGGGGAAGAAATAAAAGAGAGAGCCTCAGTTAATGAGGTCTAACTCACCATTGCTCCCGGCTCCATCAACACTTCCCATCTCTCTATTCATGTTGTTTTCATTAACTCTTGAGAGATGACATGTTGAATAGGAGAGGAAATGCTTTTCTTTTCCAAACACTTTTTTCATCAGGGAGGCACTGAACTGTCAGGCTCCTCCCCAGCGTTTCCCACGACATTTCATCCTGTTACATTCCTCCCTCTCTGATGCAACATAGCATCTTTTCATTCTTATAAAATATTCATCATTCAGATGGGAGAGGCAGGAGACCCTCGTTTGCTCTCTCACCGTGTGTTTCGGCTCTCAGCGTGAAGAGGAAGAGCTGAGCTGTTGGAGAGATGGAACACAAACAATGACGGTCTCTATTCTCTGTCACTGTTTTGGAACGGGCCGTTTTGTGTAAGGCTGTGATTTCCAGATAAGTAATTCGTGGATGGGCCATTGTAGCTTCTCCACAGCAGAGAAGGTCGCTTTGGGTCAGAGGTCCACACATATTAGGAGAGGTTGACTTCTGGGTAAAACTCTAAAACACTGTTTGCTTATAGGGGTCCAGTGAACAGTTCTGTCAACAGAGCCATGTCCCAGATCTTCTCAAAACTTCTCTACCTGGATTTATTGGATAGTCCATCCAATGAACACTTCTCAATTCCATTATTATATTCTTAACAAGCAGATTACTGAATTTCAGATTAATATCTTTTCAGTTGAGGAGATAAAAATGAACATTACTGTGAATGCCCTTAGTTTTCTCAGCAGGGTTTATTGCGTGAGGTAGACGCATTTCCTGCTGAGTCTCCCACAATAACTGAAATCTTTGTAAGCACAATATATTTAAAAAAAAACATTATCATATTCCATGATGTGATTCCTGTAGAAATCTGTCTGTACCTCAGTAAAAATATACAAACATATTACTTATTTTTCATAATTGTGACTTTATATCTCACAATTGACCTTACATCTTTTATTTGCAACTATATTTTTTGTAATTTGATTTTCAAACAATGTGATTATCTTGTAATTTTGACTTCTTGTAATTGTGACTTTATATCTCACTTCTCAGTGTTGACTTTTTTTCCTCAGAAATCCAAATAAATTTTTTAATTGTGACTTTACATCGTAACTTTCCCACAACTAGCTTTTTTCTGACATGACTACTTCTCTCACTTAAAGGGATAGTTCACCCTGAAATGAAAATAAAGTCATCTTTTACTCACCCTGCTGTTGCTCCAATGCCCTATGTCCTTCTATCTTTTTCGGACCTCAAAAGCTTTTAAAAGCTTTAAAGTTTTAAAAAACGTCCTGCACACGCTCCTCCATATAATGGCAGTGAATGGCGACCAGGCTAAAACTTTACAAAAAGGATACAAAAGTATCACGTAATGATACAGCGAGACGCGCGCCATATATGGAAAGTGTTCATGAGGCATACTATAAGGTTTTGCGATTATTCAGTCAAAATACTGAGCCCGGCCGTTACTCTGTGCGCGTGTGAGCCGTCAGCAGCCATTCACGCAATGTTATGACAACCGGTACACAGCTTTCACTTCAGGAGGTTTACCTTATTATTAGTATTATTGTATTATTTCTTATCATATACCTTATAGAAAAGACTAGAGTCACGTTTGTTTCTATTGGGCCTGATTTCTCAAAATGGTGCGTGTGTTTGCTTATCCTGGGTACCATGACAACAGTGCGAGTTATAGTAAGCATGAGCGGCTGCTGACGGCTCGCACACACTCACAGGAACGCGCAGTTTTAGCCTGGTCGCCATTCACTGCCATTATATGGAGGAGTGCATGCAGAACATTTTTTAAAATTTCTGCTTTTGAGGTCCGAAAAAGATAGAAGGACATAGGGCATTGGAACAACAGCAGGGTGAGTAAAAGATGACTTTATTTTCATTTCAGGGTGAACTATCCCTTTAAGACTTTATATCTTACACCTGCAACTTTATTTCTCGTAATTGACTTTATATCTCACAATTGTGACTTTGTCTCACAAATTTTTTTTTAATAATTTTTTTGAACAAGTTTTCAGCATGACTAGAGTCATAGAATTTTGATTTTATTATGAATTATTCAGCGCTAATGGGAAATTTCACAAAATTTATTCTACAGCAAAGTAACTTATTTGCAAGATTGTTCCCTCAAAGAAAAAACTATCCGACCAATAGGATATGTCATGTGAGTCATGTGTCCACAACAGTAATTCCATATAGATTTTGAGCAATGCCAACATCCGAATAGGAGCGGATGTAAAAAGCGAAGCAAAAGTTACATGGCAAGCAATGGGAATTGCTTTAATACTATGTATACCTACAACAGCAGCAGAGTAGAAGACAAATAGGCAGAACAGTGACTTATTAGCATTAGAGGGCAGTTTTAACTATGAGTACCAGCAGTGAATGGTCCCCGTCTGCACTGATACAATCAACAGCAGAGCTGCATTTTATAACAAACAAGAGCTGCGATAAATGACGGGCTATTTACCCTGCACCACAGACATAAACAATGGCCCTCATGGCTGTAGTTTGCTCATTTAGATATACTACCACCATTATTTCAATTAAGGGTCAGTGCCAATGAATCCGTGGTTTTCCTGCTTGCCCGAATAGAGAAGGGGGGTGTAGACTAATTTTGCACATGCTGATAACCTACTATGTTTTTTTGACAGAGACACTGTAAGTGGAGAATGATTTGTAATTGTTGCGCAAAGGACCAAGAATGCTGCTGCTCATAAAGTGGGTCGCAGAGGTGAGCTGTCAAAGATTTCAAGCACTAGCTCCAAGTCTTCATGCTGTGAGTTGTACTTGGACTCTTTGTTGAGCACACATAAAAGAAATATTTGAACCGAAAAGTGCTCCATCTTATTTAAAATGTAACTTCCATGTCAGTTTTACAACCTCAGTATTTTAACATCAATACATTTTGTGTTCTATGCTTTAAAAATGTCATTTTACTTTACTAACATTTAGTTTTGTTGGATAACACTCAGTAGTTGTAATTTAGCTTTTATTATTAAATATAAAATTAAATTTGATATTTCTTCACACTCACAAAAAGGTTCAATATTCCATTCTGTCAGGTGTCATCTAATGTATGCCTGTGCTTTCTGTACCACTCGTATGGCGTCTGAGTCTCTAGGCAGTGGTGCATGGGAGCGTTTAAGGCAGGAGTCAGACCTTGGAGCCACAGAGACATGCACAGTACACAATCTCAGCCTTGAAGGAGCCAATGTCAACTCAACTAAATCCTGAAGGCATCAACCATTGAAGACAAGGACTCGCCGTTGTGTAATTGTGTCTGCAGTGACACACTCATTTTCTTAATCGCTTAGACACACATTAATAAGCTTCAGTAAATAAACCACATTCAGTTCTATTCAGCAGATAAACTTCCTCTTTATATGACGAAAGCGAGTGAAAGAGCTATTTGCTACTTTACATAAGGATTTGTAAACATCACAACTTAAGTAGGCTGTGGGTTTATGTAGTCCCATGTACTAAAGAGCATCTTGAAGGATAACATAAAGTAACTGTGCTGTAAATTGATTTTACCACGGTAAATGGGTGTTGTTTGCCACAACTTCAAGCGAAGTAACTTGGCGCATTAAAGGGTTAGTTCACCCAAAAATGAAAATTAGCCCATGATTTACTCACCCTCAAGTCATCCTAGGTGTATATGACATTCTTTTTTTCAGTTATATTAAAAAAGTCCTGGCTCTTCCAAGCTTTATAATGGCAGTGACGTGTTGTTTCGTTTTTGAAGTCCATAAAAGTGCATCTATCCATCATATAACTGCTCCACATGGCTCCGGGGGGTTAATAAAGGCTTTCTGAAGCGAAGTGGCGCGTTTGTGTAAGAAAAATATCTATATTTAAATTTTTTTTACAAACTGTAATATCTAACTTCCGCTAATTGTCGTCCGCGCGTTCACGAGACACTGGCGTTCCAGCGTATGACGTAGGACGCTCCGGTGAGAATATACTAGTTATCGTGAGAACCAAGTTTGTTGTTATCTGAAAAAAGAATGTCATATACACCTAGGATGACTTGAGGGTGAGTAAATCATGGGCTAATTTTCGTTTTTGGGTGAACTAACCCTTTAATGTAGCATTTAACCGATGTGCAGTCAGTATATTGGTTAGATTACAGTGACTTGTGGCTCATCCAGTCACATTTAAAGATCCTAGAATTGTCTTTTTATAATCTGTGTTTTGGTCCACTTTTCCCAAGTCCCTTTAAGGCAAGTCAGTTCACTCATCTGCCCTATATTTATAACTCTTCCAGACAGCTATTGTCATGCTTGTCCTTATAATGTTTATGAATTTCCTTCTTGAACATTTTTTTCCTTAAAGTCAGCATGAAATTAAAATTCATATATTTTCTAAATGCATGCTATTGATCTTATTGTGAACAATTCATGCATGCATGTTTCATTTTTTAAAATTGTTTTGACCTCATAATTTTTAATCAAAATGCCATAACTTGATCTTCCAGTGAAACTACAATGACATATGTCGGACTTCTCCAATCATTTATTCAGCTTAAACCCTGCCTATCATACTGAAAGCTCGCATTTTAAATCTGCCTCTGTCCAATCAGCAACCAGATTAAACCAAGTGCCCACCCTACATTCTTTTTCGATAATCTGTTTCACTCAGATGTATGTCAGAGTATGGAAGAAAAGATCTGTCGTTACTTCCATTTCATTGTGAATTTAAATCTCTGTAAATATGTTTTCAGTTCTAAAGGTTACAATTATAATTATTCTGATTACAGCTTCATCTCCTTAACTCTAAATGTCTGTTTCTAGTTTCCTCTGTTTCCAAAAAGACATTTATTGTGGGTTGTCATATACAACATATATATGAGGGAAAAAAGTTCATGGTTTGCAAATGTAACAATCACAAAGCCCAAGTGATTCTCGGTGCTCTTAAAGTGGAGCGTTTCATCTGTAGAGTTGCTTTTTAGGGGTGCTTTAAGGAGGACAGTCTTTAGGGAGCTGAGGTTAGAGAGCTTAATGCAGGAATGGATGAACATCTCACACACACTCATGTACTAATGCACTTTATTTTCTCTCTCTTCATTGAAACCAGAAGAATCCAGTGTTGTCTTGGTGAATCAACAAATCCACCACCACAAGATGACATTTGCAAATGTTCTTCACCTTTTAAAGACATTGCGATGTGTAATATGTCCACACTTATGGTTCAGTTGTATGTGCAGCGGTCTGCAAAAACTGAAAGCTTTTATTGTTTAGATCTCCTGCTAGGATAAACGTCTAATAAAATCCAATCCGATGAGGCCGTTTGGTGCCGGGATGTCAACTGGGCTAGTTTTGTTCTCACGAACCGGCTAAGTAAGGATGAAGGTCTTGGGTTAGACAAAGGTGAGAAAAGCAAAGAGAAGAAATGTCCGTTCGCCACTTGATTTCATTAGGAACATTTAGGCATGGTCCCAACCCAAACTGAGGCTCTGGGACTGTGAACTATTATTCAAGTTCTACACAGGACCAATTGCACAATGTACATTTGCTTTTGGCCATGCGGACCCCCCAGAGAAAGTGTGATTGATGAGGCCCTGTATGTGTGTATAATAGTTATTCAATGTGCATGTGTGCATCGTTTCTGACATCCTGCATACGCGTGCCCTTATATACGTATTTTGCGGTGCTTCTTTGTCTTTCGCTGTAATTACATGGAGCTGGGCTGAACTTGATCCCAACTGGGTTATTTCACGATATGTATCTGCTGGCTGGTGTTTGGCCTCTGAACAATTATCAGAACTCTGTAAATAGCAGTCGGCAGAGTTGGAACAAGGAAACGGCCTTGACACAATCTGCACCATCGCTCATTTCACTAATGGTTTCCTAAAATGGCTCAGATCGGTTTCTCTGTGATGCATTGCCGTTTCCGTTTCAGAGCCTCAGATATGATGAATGGCAGGGAGCAAAATATGTTTCATACTCTGTTAATAAGACAAGTTTTCAGATGGGTCTCGAGAAGCTTGTTGTGTGATGAAGTGCAGTATGTGAGGAGGTTTTCTATCAGCACTTACGATTTATGTTCGACTTATGTTCTCTGGTTACGTCATGTCTTGCGTCCCTGGTGATTGAGGATGTAACTGCAAAGGAATTTGCGTATGATAAAAGTGCTTTCATATGTCCTCCCTTGTGTTAAGTGCTTTGGCTTTTGTCAATATGATGCTCTTTTTAACTGCTTCCACTGGGAAAAGTGCCACGTTTAATTCTACTTTTGGCGGAAAAAATTATAAAATTAATATAACAATACACAGTACTGTAAAAGTTATGTGAATCTAATTTTGTGGATTATTCATATCTTGCACTTGATTCTTAGCACGTGTTAATATTTGGGAAAATGTCAGTTCAAAAATGATCTTAACATTTATGCATTTGGCAGCAGGGTTACTCTAGTTGTAAATTTTAGTATTCTATTTTATTTTTCTATTTAATTTGTATTTTTGTTTTTTAATTTCTTTTTAAATTTTCTGCCATTAATTTAGTTTTAGTAATTGTTTTCAGATTTTAATTTATTTTTTTGTAAATTATTAATTTGTTTTATTTGTTTTTATTTTTATTTGAGTTAATTTTAGTTTCAGTTATTCCTGTTATTTTTTATTTTATTTGAGTTAAAGGGGTCCTAAAATTCCCCATTTTACAAGATGTAAAATAAGTCTCTAATGTCCCGAGTGTGTATGTGAAGTTTTAGCTCTAAATACCCCACAGATAATTTTTTATAGCATGTTAAAATTGTCACTTTGGGGGGTGAGCACAAACGCGCTGTTTTTGTGTGTGTCCCTTCAAATGCAAATGAGCTGCTGCTCCCGGCCCCCTTTCTAGAAGAGGGCGGAGCTTCAAGAACTTGTGTTAGCAGCTCCGATTACCTCACGCAGACACGCACTGAAAAGTTCAGCCTTTTATGCTCAAACCGGAGTCGGACAATGATAGAGAGACTCACTAAGAAGTGACAACATGTAGAATGCAACAGGACGTTTCTGAATGGTTAAAGGTTCAGTGTGTAGTATTTATGAGGACCTATTGACAAAAAACTATCTATCTAAAACTATGTTTTCAGTGGAGTATAAAGACCTTACATAATGTACCGTTATGTTTTTATTACCTTAGAATGAGCCATTTATATCTACATACACAGCGGGTCCCCTTACAGTGAAATCGTCATTTTGCGTCATCATGTTTCTACAGTAGCCCTAAAAGGACAAACTTCTCTACAGAGCGCTAGTCACTCTCTGGACATTTTTGTCCTGTGCCGGCCCCCGTAGCTTCTCTATGCTCTCCGAAAGGGAGGGGTGAGCGGTGGGTGATGCAATTCACAACCTGCACACACTGCACCTTTAACTGATGAATTTATGTAGCTGATGTGGAGTTAACTATCTTCAAGTCATTGGTTAGCATATTCTGTCATGATAATCTATAAATCGCTCATGTGGGAACTGTTGTAAGATGCCTACAGAGCCAGAGAATATATGATGCATGAAGATAGAACAGGTATTGTTTAGTTTAATTACGGTTATAACTTATGTTGTCATCTTGCTTTTATGACATGCTATTGCATTTTTGTTACGTACTGTATTGCAATAAATGTGAAAAGACGGATGCAACAGCTTGAGCAGACTCCTAAATGTGCTCTACTACAACAACTCTTCCTCTTCTCAACATGGCCTCAACCATCTTTGTTGCGTGTTCCCGGGGTTATGTCAAATTTAGGGTTAGTTATGTCACTAACCCGTGAATAAGCTTAGTCCCTACCAGCCATTTGTTGTAGTCCTTAAAAAGCGATTTCTTTAAAATTAAATATCTCCCTTTGCTTTGAACTTTAGGCTTCGTAACGTTGCAGATGTTGTTTATGCTCAAACAGCAACATTACACACTAACTAGTTAAAAAAGTGAAATCATAATCAATTGCAGTTATCGTCTTTACGTGGGTTGTGCATCGGCATGGCTCCTAAGCGCGGAAGAATCGAATGTTTTGAGGTGTATGTGTGGGTTGTCTATCAATGCACCAGTTGTCAACGATAATTGTCGTTTTGAACTTTCTGAATTACAAGCCGCCATCAAAATGACAAGTTTAATTACATTCCAGCTGCTGTAAGAAGAGGTCACAAACGATCGGCCACCTGCAGCATCCACACACTCGATATAGCCTACTAGCCCAGACTCCTTTATGTATACAGACGTGATGTAATGATGCAAAGATGAACGGCGGAAGCTCGTATTTCTTGCGGAAAGCTACTAGTACCACTCAAATTATAACACATTATTACAAGCTTACTGTTGTGAATCGGGCTAAGGTAAGGAGATCGTTTTGAACACTGGCTGGTTATGTACTTGCTCAAAAATGGATTTTGGATCATTTTTAACCAAAAAAAGTTACGGACTGCAGCTTTAATAAAATGATTTGCATTTGTTTTCATTAACTATAATAATACCGTTTGGCAGACATTTTTATATGAAGTAAATGTATTAATTTGTGTAACTTTTGTCAGTCCATGTCCATGGAATTGAACGCCTGACCTTGGCATTGCAGCGCATGCTCTACCAGTTGAGGATATGCGCACATAACCATTTTTACTACATTAAACACTAATGTTCTGTGGTAGTTAAACAGATCAGTATAGTACTGTTCAATCCTAACAGTGTCCCCTCTGTCTTTACCTTTCTGCACTGTGGTGGTCTTAGGGTCTGACAGCTCTCAGAGGAAGCCTTGGCCCTACTGGCAGCCTTGGCCACACTGTGGGAAAATGTCAGAATGTTATTGTAAGCACGATGAATTACTCCTGACGCATTTGTTTATATACTTGCTCGAATAATGGGAACATTAAATATTTGGCCCAAAATAATAATAATCCATTTCCTCCCTGAAAAAAACCTAATCATATGAAAATGAAAAAAGCAAACAGTCCGTTGAATTACTTTATTTGTGCAAGGTTGATAAAGATCAGCCGGCACACCACTTTATTTGCAAACATTCCCTCCAGTTTGTGTACTGTATGTGGCTCCACTGGTCTCTGGACCTTTTGGTCACTGTCAGGCTTCACGGTTTGCAGATTTGGGCCGTAAATGTCAAATGAGCAATGCGGTTTTTGGGTGCCAGTGGCACTGTTGGAAATAAAGATGCTCAATTGCAATGGAACAGAATTTGAAGGCCATATTATGTCAGCAGCATCCACAGAAGCCAAGGCTGACACTATTTTTTGTCCACATAATGAAAGTCAAAACATTTTTCACAATATCTTCAGTGTTCCACAGAAGGAAGAGTCATACAGGTTTGGAACGACATGATTTGAGAAAATAATTTACATTTTTAGGTGAACTATCCCTTTAAGAGATGTCTTTCACTTGCTCATCTTGGGTTTCTCCTGTATGCAACATAGATTTCGATTGAGATCATATGTTCAGACTTCATCTAGCATTATACACTAGCGCCAGTCAAATGTAGCAGTTAAATTCCTGTGAGATCTCACACTTGTATAAAGAATGCTCTGTAAACATCACACGCATGTGGAGATCTGCCATGTGTAAAATGCATGCTAACGCTGTGTGAATGACACATGACAGAGCGGTTTACACATCGAGATCAAGGTTATTGACCTTTTTTGTTTAGTTCTCGACTGTTGTTTCTGTAGAATTTAGTATTGGGTCGAGTGGTTGTGTGTTTGCTTACGACTGAATGGCAGATGACATGGGACTTGTGTGTGTGTGCATGTGTGTTTGGGAGTAAGAGCAAGGCTCTTTAATTTGAAATCTTGAGGTTTGGCTGGCAGGCTGGTGGATGTCTGATCTTCCAGCTAAGCAGCGTTGATGAAGTCATATAGAGGGAGGGGTGCAGTGGAATGTCCTGGGCCTGGAGCTGTGAGCACTACTTTCATCACTCCCTCTCACACTTTAAACATACAAACAAACAAACTTCACACATTCCATCTACTTAATGTGTTTTAAACTGCCATTCTTCCGTCAGTTTCTCATTTGAAATAGTTACTCTACCATTCAAATGTTTGGGGTCTGGAAGATTTGCTAATGTTTTTGTCTCTTAGGACTCCAAGGCAGCATTTATTTGATCAGAAATACGGTAAAAACGGTAATATGGTCAAATATTATTACAGCTTATTACAATGTTTTAATATATTTTAAGATGTAATTTATTCCTGTGATGGCAAAGCTGAATTTTCAGCAGCAATTTCTTCAGTCTTCAGGGTCGCATGATCCTACAGAAATCCTTCTATATGATTTGTACATGATTATCTATGTTAAAAACAGTTAATATTTTTGTGGAAACCATGATTCTTTTTTTTCAGGATTTTTTGATGAATAGAAAGTTGAAACTAAATGTCTTTATGTCTTTACTGTCACTTTTGATCAGTTTAATGTGCCCTTGCTGACCAATATTATTTATTTCTGTTAAATAGCAAATCTCAAAATGAATATAATTTTTTCATATTGTACGTTATAAATCTGTGGTCTAAATTTTAAACAGATGATTTTAGTAGTTTTTTAGTTTTACCTTTTTTAGACAAAATAGTGTCAAATATCAATATCGGCCATTTATCAGTTATTAAATATTTAATAACCATTTCTCATAATATAAAAATAATTATCGGTATCAGACAGAATTTTTATATCAGGGCATAACTTGTGTAAATGTAAATACATTTGTTCCAGTACTGTTAACTGTTTGTGAGAAAAACAAAATTATTAAAGTTTATTTATTTCATTAAGTTTAAACATTTATTCCATGCTACAACAACTTGCCTTAAGGTAAAAAACAAAAAAAAACAAATATGGCAATAGGACAGCAAAGACATCTGTGAACATTGTTTTAAGTGCCTGCAAAGCTTTTATATCATATGAATTAGACTATTAGATCAATACGTTTTGACATTTTGAGGACAAGTTTGAAATGAATATCCACAATGTAATGGGAAAATAAGCGGCACAAAATGAAAAGGGTTCAAGTCTAATCTGAAGGTGCAGTGCGGCCACATGTCATACATTTATGAGATCTGTCAATGAAACAGATGGTTATAAACAGTTTAGTTCTCAATAACACTAAAGCTGGACTTTATATATTATTATTAAAATAATAAAATCAGTAAAAAGCTGCAATCCTGTAGCGCACATTAATTGTTTGATTATTTTTTTATATATTATTTTATATGCATGATTTGAGTTATTGATTTTGACTTCAGACCACCGTGCCAGTAACATTTCAGACCTGTCACTACACACACTGAACAGATATATCCATGAAATCTCCACAAAATCAAACTTTTGGCTACTAAACAAATATAGAAATAGAAATCCCAGCTGTGCTGTCAGGTTTTGAATCATCCATATTCATAGTATTGAAAAGCTCTTTGGCTGCCAGTCTAGTTTGGCTCGCATTGCTTTACCGTAAGTCATTTTTTTCCCTCTCTAACCTGCTCCCTCAGGTGAAAGTGGAGGGTGATAAAGTCTTTGTACTCAGTGCCTGTCTCCTCAGGGTTGAGAGCTGTATTAGAGAGTTAGAGTAAGGACATGCAGTAATAGTACATGGTTATGAATAATAGCACTTGGGGTTCCAGCTCTGCAAGTTCGCCAGCTTTTCCTCAACACTCCCTACTTGAAGCCGTCGACGTGAAGTTCTGGGGAGGAAGTGCAGTAAATCATAGACGATTAACTCAGCACCAGCCTCCTGTTGAATGAGTCATTGCATACTAATTTAAGGATGAGGAGAGGGTGTGTTGTGTTATGTTTCATTTCACTGCCTGTTGTTAAAGAGCTGGAGGTTGCATAAAACGTTTAAATCCTTTAATGTTTATGTGCAGCCTACGGGATCTTTACCTTCGGAAAGGTGTCATTTAAAAATGTTAAACCTCCGACCACCAACACAATAAAGCATTCAGATATGAATTGATGGTTCTTGAGATTTGTTCAACCATGTTTCCTATTTAATTGTAATGATATCCTCTGCACCCATTCGCCCTCTCGCTCTGTGAATGGAGTTCAGGTAAGACTTGGGTGGGTCCTTCCGTTTCTTGACATATTTTGAAAGTATGGGCTTTGCTTTGTGTTAAAAGCTATAAAGGAGCACTCGTATACTCTTTCATGCACTTCCTCTAGACGAAACTCTATATACAGAGGCTTAGTTTTGAAGTAGCCATGTGATCACGCTTGTGCTGTTTTCGTGAGTTGTTGTGACAACACAGTTTAATGTTTGTTCATTGATATTAAGCATATAAAATTCATTAAACTCTCTGATATAAAGTTTGAATCAAGTACATTTTAATTGGAGGTGATGTTTGCGAGTTTTATAACCCCACAGGGCAGATGTACTAACTGATACTGGCCCAGATACATTCAATATCAAATTTAACCAGCCTCTTCTTCTGTTTCCGAAAACTGTACACCCTTATTCTTAAAGGGAACACTGTCCAAAGGCAATAAGAAGCTCTGGCTGCCTTCTTCTTTGTTGGTGCCGTTTATTCAGATAACAAAAGATGCAGAATGTTGGAAGTAAGGTGGATTAAGTGGGTAAGACGCATTGTCTTTTACTCATGACTTGGTTCAAACTTTGATTTAATGGGCGCATGAGTGATCTGTGAGAACAAATATAAAAGGGCCTTGTCATCATGAACATTTTGTATATTTGCTTAACTCTTCTGCAGTGTTATTTTAATATTAAAATAGCTCGTAAAATATGGCGGGTGTGTAAATATTCAAAAGGCCATAAAATTGAAAGATTTTATTACTAGGAAAATATAATTAACCTGATTGAATTTCTAAAAAGGTCAAGTGTTTGGGTGCATATGATTCCCTTTATTCCAACTGTACTACTATCTTACATGGAAGAGAAAGTAAGCAAGGAGAGTACAAGAGAGCTATAGGGAGTATAAAACCTTCTACTATTTCATTCCATGACATCTCTAATCTTCCCTGAACTTCCCTCTTTGGATGTTGAACTCCTTGGAAGCAACTCTACGGATCCTAACCCCGGACAGAGCAGCTGTGCCGAGGCAGTGCACGCGTGAGATCTCTGCTCCCTGTGATAGGGATTCATCACTTGTCGGCATTCGCAGATGGACTTTGAGGATGAATCACATCTGTGTGTATTTGCCTGTAGGACCTTGCTGTGCATTTATATAGTAATTCCATTAATCTGAATGTAATTCTGTCTTGGGAAATAAAGGTTTAGGTCCATAAAATGAACTCACCTAAATTGTTTCAGGCATGGTTGTGCCAAAGGGTTGCACCAAAGTCCCACAGTATTACTCTGACTTATAAGGTGCCATGGGATGGACCGACTCTCATGTGCTCTCCACATTACTGCAGCTCGTACTGGGAACATGTGCATGATGCTTGTACCTCTTTGGTTTTGAAGACTGTCTGTCATGGGATAGTTTCCAGTGCAGTAAAGACTTCATTGCTGCCAGGCCCATCTAAGTATCACAAAGGTCTGACAGACCTATTCTCATGGTACGGAATAGATTAAGTGTGCTCTGCCCGAGGGTTATTATAGTTTTTCATTTTCAGATTTATTTTTATTTTAATATTGCTTTAAATTTCACTTTAGTTTTAGTTAATTTTATTAATTGTTTTGTTAGTTTATTTTTACTATGTGGATATATTTCTATTTAGTTTTTTATACATATATTTTAAAGCCATAATATGTAATTTTTCAGTGCTAGAGGTCGCTTATTCAAAACAAAGGCGTAGCTTGATGACGCCTTGATTTTGCGGAGCTTTTATTATGCCGCAGACGACCGCTTCCACTTCTTCCGGTCATGCATATGTGAGGTAACGCAGCGCTGTTTTATCATATTAGATACATTTGAGTATGTTATAATGCTACTCTGTGTGTTTGCTCGGTAGCTACTATGTAATCTTGTTGCACACTGCAGTAAGCTAGATCGATATTAGGCATGGCAAAACATGGTACTCGCCGTAAATCAAGAAAACAAGATTTAAACAATAAGCGTTGAGTTGTGTTGAGCTATAGAACAATGATTAGTTTTCTGTCGATTAATGTATCCAAACAGTTGCTCACCTGTCTAATAAAACACATAATATATTAAAGCCTCTTTGGTGTTTCCATGGTTTCTACAAGGTCCGTGTCCTGGTTAAAATTGCTTATTTCTCTGGATTTAAACATTCTTGGAAACATTTGGGATAATGTAAGTACACAAATCAACAAAATATATAACATTGTTCTAGTGGTTTTTGTATATTTTAATCCAAAAATCTTACATATTGTGCCTTTAATGTCAGTTTTTGTGATTATAGTTTAGGAAACTTGAATATTTCATAAATTAACTAAATTATAATCACTAAAAAACACTTAGTGAAATTAACTAAAACACGATTGAAATTTAATGCAATATTAAAATAAAAATGAATTTAATATGTACGGGATAAATGTGTCATTATCGCCCGAAGGGGTTTATTTAAAGTTTTTTATTAATAATTATTTTTATTGATTTATTTTTATGTAATTTTGTTTCTTTTTAGTGTTTTATTCAGTTTATAAACATAGTTTAAAAATAGTTTTCGTCTTCATTTTATTTTACGAAAATATCCCTTCTCCGCCCAAGCAAGCAATTGAAATCCAACAAAGAAGAAAAAGCGGCATCAATGGTACTATCGCTTTCTGTCTATTCCTTTCCAGATCTCTCTGCAAACAACCTGTGTTACCTGACACAGTTTGGTCATCAGCCAAAAAGCAGTGTTTCGGTGGAACAATAGGATCATTCACAGAAAATTATATCCATAGTTTGGCGTGTCTTTTATATGCATCACCCGGAGTTTACAGTTTGCTATTGTTGCTTTCACAATGACAGCGCACAACCCTTCCTTCACGTTATTTGTTGATCCTGTCCTGAGGAACCATTCAGACCTGGTCCATGCGACAGGGCTGCTTCCTCTTCAATGTATCGCTTTCAGGTTATTGATGTCTTGTTTTGTGCTCGTTCTTTATTGCAGAAGGTCAACGGCTTTTGGAACAGACCTTTCGTGTGTGCGTGCGGTTACCAAGACATGGTGGCGATGACTCCTTCCAGCTCTCTCTTTCTTGTCCTCTGTCTCAACAGGGTCACATGTCGGCCCCTGGGGAGGAAGCACCTTTAACAGCATTAGCCAGGTAGTGTGAAGGATTAGGCCTGTTTTTCCCCTGTCTCTGAAAGCAGCCACAAATAAGCAGGCGGTGTTCCCAAGGGATACTCGGAAGCACGCTCTGGGCTGCATTTTCAGTGGCGTATTGTGTTGCACGATGGTTTTCATTTGATGCCACGGTAGTTTGTGTGAGGGTAATTCATATTTCACATTTCCTCAGTGATCTTATCACTAGTCATGCGATGTCAGACGACTATTGTGGCCTTTAATTGGATGCAGTGTGCTTTGTTGGGACAGATGCTGTGAGGGAACTGTGGCGGGGGGGTCGTAGGTATTCACGGCATTCGTCTCTTAGCAACTCTCCGCCACTCTGCCTCCGCCATCCTCCTCTGCATTTGACCTGGCTCCGTCTGTGCAGCAAGAGATCATAGGCCTGAGAAATTAAAAGCAACTACCCATGAGACCACTCACAGGCACCTAATTAAACATCTCACATTCCATCTGTGGGGTGCAAGCATTCAATACGCACGCACACACATCTATAATGCTGAGCTATCGTGAAATTTGGTTCCCATAGCTTTGATGCTGGATTGCTTGAGATGACTCTATCTCACCACATCAATAATAAATATTTTGCTTTGAAAGTTGATCAAAGACAAAGTAAAACCACACTTTTGTCTCAGGCTGGAGGGAGTGTTGTTCATCAGAATTGCTTAATGTTGGGCATTAATCATAAGAATGTATGGGAGGAGAAGATTTGTTTTGTTAAAGGACACAATAAAAAACACATCTTGTCTCAGCAGTGCCGCCATAACTGTTGCTGCCATAACCACATTGTTTGGTTTCTACACAATGGCTATGTTTACATGAACATTTATAATGCGATTAAGCTGAAGCCCATGTAAATACAAATACTGTGATTATGCGAATTTGCTCTTAATTAGCATAACCATAATTGCAGTAAAATATGTGAAGTACTGCGGTTTTAATTGCACAATAGGCAAGTTAAATCACATTTAATAGCATTTATTCTCCTCTGACCAAAGTGCGTATGTGCTAGGGCTGGAGATGGAGTACATGTCAAACTCTTACACAAGTTCGAAAACATGGCAGAACAGAAGATAAACAATTCTTGCAAAAGATTTGTTTAGGCGGCATAAATATAGTCTAATAATTGGCCTTAACTATACTAAACAACAATACAAAACAAACACGTTTTATTCATGTATTTTTATAAAGTGCTGACGAAGTGCATAATGTGCATATTAACTATCTGTTGTCATATATTAGTAGTGCTGTCAAATCGATTAATCGCATCCAAAATAAAAGCTTGTGTTTACATAATATATGTGTGTGTACTGTGTATAATTATTATATATATATATAAATACACACACACATGCATGTATATATTTAAGAATTTGTTATTTATATATAAAATATATTTATATGTAATATAAATTATATATATACAGTATGCAAATATTTCTGAAATATATACATGAATGAGTGTGTATTTATATATACATAATTAATATAGAAAGTACACACACATATATTATGTAAACACAAACTTTTATTCTGGATGCGATTAATCGATTTGACAGCTCTAAGTCATATATACAACTAGTCAGTAAATACACTCATTCAATCAAGAATCAGACTGCACTTTTTTAGAACTTTAACTTAACTTATTGAAGTTAGTTGCCAATTTTTAAGTTTAAGTTTAATTATTTATCTAATATTTTTATTATTTTATATATAGCCTATTTTTTTCAGCTTTATTTCAATTACCAAAAACGGTTATTTAATACTTTTAGTTTTAGCCAGTGAACATTTTGCATTTGAAACAGGCAAATAAAAACAGCAGTAACTGTTGCATTTGAACTGAACATTTTTACGGTGAATATAGGGCTACAACTGAATAGCGTAAAAACAGCTAAGAGGCTTCTTTTCTTAGCGACTAATCAAAATAATGGCAAGTAGCATGTAAAGGGGATTAAAGAGGTTTGCTCATATAATGTAAACACCTTAATTCAAGTAATTCCTTATTCTGACTATTGATAATAATCAGTCTATTGGTGGTCATGTAAACGTAGCCAATGATTTATTTACTATCCGTTGATGCCAAGACTTTCGACATGGCCAACCAGCTCTTTACCTTGTGTTGCAATAAAGCACCTCTCGCTACAAACAGGAACCAGATTTAAGAAGTCAAATCCATTCCCGGAATTTGTTGTGTGTTTAGTAATATGAGAAATTTCACTTAAGGTAGTGTCGTGAAGAAAGATTGGTGCTGTTGCTTATCTCACAAATTAACAAGACCACCACCAGCGGGAAATTCAACATCAATACCTGTGACTAACTAGTTCTCAATTAAAGAAACCTGGAGTTTCTCCAACATAAATAATAGTTTGATGGGAAATCGATCATGGTTGCCGTACTCAACAATGTCATTGAGAGATCTGCAGCATATGGGTTTCTTTTGGCTGCTAGTTGTGACTGAGAGTGTCAACTGTAAAATACTTGTTCTGTGCCTCTTATACCTCATCCTGTTCCCACCACCATGCTGCTAGTCTTCCACTCATGCATTGCATTTCAAATCAACACCTCATCCCGAGGGATTCACTGCGACCTCCTCCCAGGTCTTTTTTCCGTAGCTCAAAACACTTTATTTATCCTCAGGAGGTTTTGTCATGCAGGTGGTACATGGATCTCAACCGAAGTATAGGTTTGCAAATAGATGTGTTTGATACTTTAAACCATATTTTGGTGTAATCGAAATCTCACTTCTCAGTGAATGTTTATTGACGTTGAATGTTGGATGTCATTTAGTGTTTTTTATTTTGAGAAAGCATACAGAAAATTTTGCGATAAACTAAAGAAAACATATTTGACCACTATTACCGCCATAACCTCCCCCATTCCCTCACCCAACCCATTGCATTGTATACAGGACTTAGACAGATACATAAATAAAATGGGATAAAATAAATACATAGATAAACAATTAAAATAAATAAATCCAAAATTTCCTTGACTGTAGATATTCGATTCTTCCAGATAGACAAAGTTACAGGTTTAGTGTGATTAGTCCGCACAGATGACAGTTCCAGATATAGTATCTCCAATAAAGAATGCCGTATATATATTTTTTGTTATGGCCAATAATCAATAAAAAGGCTGATATTAAAATGTATTTATTATTTTGTCTAAATCCTAAAAATTAAAATAAATCATTTTAAATGCTACAAGTGAATTTAGACATCACGATAATGTACAATATGAAAAATAAATATTGCTTTTGAGATTTGCTAAAGATTACATTTAACAGTATTATTAAATGTAATATTAATAATATTACTTTTGTGTTTTTAAAAAGATAATAACATAAATGTAATATTACTAAAGTAGATGGTAATCTAATAATGAGCATGCACTCCAATATTGACTGATATGCGTTTAAAAATCATATCTAATATTGGCTGAACAAATACATCTGTTACTGTGAAGCAACAGATTTGAAACACCTTGAATGCATTCTGAGGAGCATGTTTGCTTAACAGAGATACATCTTAAACTTTGAATGAGTGGGCACTAAGAATGTCATCTGACCATGCCTGTAGGTGCAAACCCCTTAAAAAACACCGGTATGGCACGGCAAGTTCCTAGTCACCTGTTTTAACCTCCTGGGTACCACTGTCCTCGTACGAGGACATTATATTTTAGTGAATTTCTCTGAATTTCTCTGTCTGGATGTCCTGTAAAGAGCACATTCAGGGCTTTTCAGAGATACCATTTGTTTTGAGGTTTCACCAGGACAACAACAATTCCTTGGTCTTTAAAAATGACTGAATGATCAAATTTAGCACTCTTATGGAAATATGATCATATTTTGTAATTATCATTTAAATCTGACTAATTTTCAAATTGTTTGTTATAAATCAACATCTCAGGAAAATGTTATGGGCTTTCTTATCAAAATATGACTTTCTGTTATGAAACAGAATTAACGCATTAATTTCATACATGTCCTCAACAGAGGACACCGGGACTTAAAGCATTTTTATCAGGCATTTTGGGAGACACAACAAGTGAATAGGGAAAGAAATTACATATCAATGTTCTTATAAAATATTAGATATTATTATGAAAATGTTGCCAACTATTACTCCCATTATTACGCTTCTTTTTTCATTACATGTTGCGCCAAGAACACATTAATATGCAAATTAGATACAGTGTATAAATACATTGCATTGAATGGGAAAACCCATATATGGCCATTTTACCCACATATTGCATAAAGTTATATCAGTTCATTCCATTGCTATATCACATTCATTCCGTTACATCTTTCATAACAAAGTTGAGAATCATCTTTAAACAAAGTTTGGTTAAAAAAAATTGTTTTTGCCTATACATGCCTATACGTCATTTCATGTCATTTTTTACACAACTCAGTCCCGGTGTCCACTTATGAGGACATAGCATAACTATGAAGAAAAACAGTTCAGTTTCTACTTGTTTGAAAGGGTGTAAAGTAACGTTGTTTGTGTGTGGCTTTGTCAACGGCAGGATTGTGAGGTACTGATTATTTAAATTAATTTCAAGCATGAGGAATCCAGTAGCCTTGCCAAGGAATAAGAGTAGTCGGGTGGGAAACCGTGAGCAGACATATTCAGAAAACAAATCTTGTCTAGGGATTAATGGGACTCTTCATCAGCAAATCATTCTGACATGTCAAAGCTCTGCGATTACTACAACGTTTACCTAACGTACACAATATAGTTCATTTCCCCCATAAGCACTGATCCTGCAGAACACATCTCCTCCCTCACTCCACTGGGCATCAGGCTTAAATGAATTCCAGCATGTTGTGGTGGTTACTAAGACTGTAATTGATGTACTGACCAGTAATGCCTGCAAAGGCAAACACTTAAGAACTTGTGATGGTTCAACAACAGTTCTGCTTGCTTACGTATGTCCACTGACAGTTGTTGAAGTGGAGCTGCTTCGAACCTGATCAATGTTGCAGTGTTTCTAATTTGGGCAGGCATTTCTGTAATTAAGCTTTAAAACAAATTAGAATAGAACTTAAGCCTGGTGCAGAGTTGAGTCATGTTATGATTATTCAGACAAAAGACACTGTTGCTGTTGTGTTACTCTATAGTCTTAGATGTCATGTGATATGCAAGTTCTTAGCAGCAAGCTTGAAATAAAAACACAGTTTAGACTGATTAACCAAATGCACCTGTACCAAGGCTGGATATAAATACAGGTTTCCTGATTCAAATCTTAGTTAATTGGGTATATATATAAGTTAAAATGCCAGTTTTGCTTGCATATAACAAAAGGTAATCATTCTCTTATGTAAATTTCCCAGTGCAGTGTTTTTTGCTGATTGAAAACCAGAAACTTGTCTTTAAACTATGTTAAAAAGCCAGTTCATAAGAGTCATTTGGTACTACACTGTTGTATGTTTGCTTTTGCATACAGCCTAGTAGAACAACTTTAGAAATATGTCTACACAAATTTGTGTGTGAAATCCACAAACATATATTTTCATGAAAAAATCATGATTGGCCTAATGTATAACTTTTGTAATAAAATGTATTCTAAATTTACAAAAAATGTCGAAGCAACCATACGTATGCAAAAAATCACATACTCTGGATGGCCTTATAATTGTGTTAAAGGGATAGTTCACCCAAAAATGAAAATTACCCAATGATTTACTCACCCTCAAGCCATCCTAGGTGTATATGACTTTCTTCTTTCTGATAAATACAGTCGTAGATATATTAAAAAATGTCCTGGCTCTTCCAAGCTTTATACAGTGGTGGTCAGAATTATTGGCACCCCTGGTAAATATGATCAAATATGGCTGTAAAAAATAAATCTGCATTGTTTATCCTTTTGATCTTTTATTCAAAAAATTCACAAAAATCTAAACTTTCATTGAAGTAAAAGAATTGAAAGTGGGGGATAAATCACATTATGAAATAAATGCTTTTCTCCAAAACATGTTGGCCACAATTATTGGCACCCTTTTATTAAATACTTTTTGCAACCTCCTTTTGCCAAGATAACAGCTCTGAGTCTTCTTCTATAACGCCTGATGAGTTTGGAGAACACCTGACAAGAGATCAGAGACCATTCCTCCATACAGAATCTCTCCAGATCCTTCAGATTCCCAGATCCATGTTGGTGCTTCTTCTCTTCAGTTCACCCCACTCAGTTTCTATAGGGTTCAGGTCAGGGGACTGGGATGGTCATGGCAGAAGCTTCATTTTGTGTTCAGTGACACATCTGTGTGTTGATTTTGATTTTTTTTTTTGGATCGTTGTCCTGATGGAAGATCCAACCACGGCCCATTATAAGATTTCTAGCAGAGGCCGTCAGGTTTTGATTTTTTATCTGTTGGTATTTGCTAGAATCCATGATACCATGTATCTGAACAAGATGTCCAGGACCTCCAGCAAAAAAATAGGCCCACAACATTAAAGATCCAGCGGTATTTTTAACCGTGGGCATGGGGTACTTTTTATCCCTGTTTGCACCAAACCCATCTGGTGGATTTGCTGCCAAAAAGCTCTTTTTATAGTTTCATCTGATCATAGAACCAGGTCCCTTTTGAATTTCCAGTCGTGTCTGACAACTGAATATGCTGGAGTTTGTTTCTGGATGAGCAAGAAGGATTTTTCTTGAATTCCTCCCAAACAACATGACGTGATGTAGGGGTTGTTTGATTTTTTTTTTTTTTAGGCTTTCTGACCCCAAGACTCAACTAATCTCTGCGATTCTCCATCTGTGATCCTTGGAGAGACTTTGGCCACTCAAATGTTCCTCCTCACCGTGCATTAAGACAATATAGACACACGTCCTCTTTCAGGCAGATTCGTAACATCTTTAGTTGATTGGAACTTCTTAATTATTGCCCTGATGGTGGAAATGGGATTTTTCAATGCTTTAGCTATTTTCCTACAGCCACTTTTTTATTTTGTGAAGCTCAACAATCTTTTGCTGCACATCAGAGCTATATTCTTTGACTTTACTCATTGTGATGAATGATTAAGGGAATTTGGCCTTTGTGTTTCCTCATATTTATACTCCTGTAGAAACAAGACATCATAGCTGGACAATTTCATGTTAATAGTCACCCTGGTGTGCTAAAAAATGTAAATATTAATGGGAATATACTTCAGAGATATTTTACTCATAAAAAATTCTAGGGGTGCCAATAATTATGGCCAACGTGTTTTGGAGAAAAGCATTTATTTCATAATGTGATTTACCCCCCACTTTCAATTCTTTTACTTCAATGAAAGGTTAGATTTTTGTGAATTTTTTTAATAAAAGATCAAAAGGATAAACAATTTATTTATTTATAACAACGATTTATTTTTTACAGCCATATTTGATCATATTTACCAGGGGTGCCAATAATTCTGACCACCACTGTAATGGCAGTGAATGGAGGACGAAATTTTGAAGCCCAAATTTTATGCATCCACTCCATACTCCACACAGCTCCAGGGGTTAATAAAAGCCTTCTGAAGTGGAGCGAATCGTTTGTGTAAGAAAAATATCCATATTTAAAACTTTAAAAACTTTTTAAATGTTTTCCAAAATATGGAAAACATTTTAAATATGAATATTTTTCTTACACAAATGCATCGCTTCACTTCAGAAGGCCTTTATTAACCCCCTGGAGCCGTGTGGATTACTTTTATGATGGATGGATGCACTTTTTTGGGCTTCAAAATCTCATCCCCCATTCACTGCCATTATAAAGCTTGGAAGAGCCAGAAGGGCATTTTTTAATATAAGTCTGATTGTATTTGTCTGAAAGAAGAAAGTCTTATACACCTAGGATGGCATAAGGGTGAGTAAATCATAATTTTCATTTTTGGGTGAACTATCCCTTTAAGATTAAATTTTATACAATGATATTTCATTTTAAATTTATTTCATCATATACAGCAAAAAAAAGTAAGAAAAGCTGCATTATAGTTCAAGCTGTGAGGTTTCCCTGTATAACAACACAGATACACATAGCTGGCTAAGGAGAGGTCTGTAATCTGGGTCTGAGTAAAAGGTGTTTATTGTGTTTTTGAAGATGGCACACTTATCATTGCTCGAGAATCTTGAGCTATATTTTTGCTTAGAGTGACGAAAGACTATAAAGGAAAGGTTGTGCGGAAAGCCCTTAAATGGAGATTGTTTGGGTGTGTTTTACGCAAACAACTAACCTCAGGCATGCGGTCACTTTAGAATACTCTAAATTCATTAACATTTGAAAGCTTCATGTGCATACACACATGTTGTGAGTTAGGTGGATATAATTAATGGTCATTTCTCCTGTGCGCACAAATACGAAATAATCCATGCACTTATTAGTGAATGAGACAGTTTTTTTATTGCATCACATTCAATACAGACACAATACTCTCAGGTTCACAACTGATTTCTTTGACACTGAATATTCAGTAGCAGCAGCATAAATTCAGCAACAATGGAACGATATTAATATTTTACCCATGCAGGCACATTCACACCAAGGACGATAACTATAGACCCGATTTAGTCCGGCTATGAGAAACCCACTTCTAACCAAAATAACCTTGAATTTGGTTACATGTCGTTTTTGCCAAAATAACTTGCGAGATGTATGATATTCCATCATGTAAGCAAAGTCAACAGTGATTACAAGGTGTTTGGTTTCATTTCTTTGACATGTTTATGTTCTAGATGACTAGTCTATTCTTGGGATATGGTTAGACGTCTATCAAATTTTCACTGACAGCCCAAATTTTGCCTTGTTTTAGCCTAGACGTCAGGGCTGTGTTTGGACGGCTATTAGACGTCTTTTAAACGCAAAATTGCTTGCTGGGTATAATGATGACGATAAAGATATAGTTCTAAAAATTGTTTCCTAATATAAAAGAACAGCAGAGTCTACACCACAACTATGACAATAACAGCACAGAGAAACGATTTCGCTGGAATCAATTTTAGAACAATTTTTTTTTCAGCTGATAAACGATAAAAATATTGACAGCCAATCAGAATCAATCCTGCACTGTTAACCCGGATAAGTTGAATTTACTTAAAAAATTTGAGGAAACTGGTTGCCCTAAAAAAATTAAGTAATGTGAACTTAAAAATTCGAGTTCATTTAACTTAAAATGTTTTGTAATATCAATTACTTTGTAATTATTACACATAGTATATTTAAGTTCAATGTACTAAGTAAGTTAGGTTTATATGAATAGTTTTATTTTTTAATTTGTTAAACTAGAAAATTAAGGGAAAAATGCAAATAAAAGGTACATTCATACAATTTTCTGTTTTATTTCAATTCAATTCCAAAACATATACAACAAAACATGATTTTTTCATGTCCTGAAAACATTTTCCTTATAAAATATAAAAAAACCTAGTTTTAACAAATCAGCTTATTGTTAAGCACATGGACAGTCTATCAGAATCACAACAAACTGCATCAAAACTATATGGTTTGTTTACACTACGTCAACATTATGTTGTTTTAATTGTGCTTTATAAATGAATAAACAAACAAATACACTCCTGAGTTCACAATATTGGCAGTATTCAATTTTAGGTGTCAGCTCACCTTTTCCTAGGTTGAGCATTACCTGCTAAATAAAATATAAAGTATTTTTCATACAGTTAGGGTTGTCCAGGTGCAGGGCGTAAATCAGTCCGGAAAAAAGGACACAGAAGTCCTGAGGTTGGTCAGTTCATCCATCACCAAACATCCTTCAAAGCTGATGGCTTTCTTGATCAACGCAGAGGATTCTCACTGGAGTCCTTGTCAGCTGCAACCTAACAGAGGAAGAAAAAGATTGACAAAGACATTATCATATAATAGCGTCAGATAGTGCTGTTGTCAAATACTCAAAGTCATTTGCTGTGTTCACACCATGTAATAATTATCGTAATTCCAAGATGACAACATGTGACGTTCTACTCCAAGCTGATCATGTCCTTGGACTGGGAATTACGCATTTCAATTCTTTATAATGGCACCTGACTTGGCTTACATGTAATTGTGCACTGTGCAGTATGCAGATTAATAAAATAATCAGCCTCAGTACAGGTCTTAGTAAACCCACATGACATACTGCTGATCTGGAGTTTTGAAGGCGGCATAAGTGTACATATTGTTCATGAAGTGATATAAATGTACATACATTCCGGATGTACACAAGGAAATTGTTCTGTTCTTGTATAATTTCCATGTTTGAGCCTATAATGTTTAAATAGCTGTGCTCTCTTTTTACAGTTATGAGGGCAATACTTACATTTCCAAAGCATCTCTTCTTGACCTGCAACACAAAACAAGATAGTCTGTCGTTAAGAGTGCTATGAACCTAGAAAATCCATCCGTTTTTGTGTTCAATCCGTTAATTTACTTTGACTTAATCTTTCAATTAATAGACGTGTCGAAATAAAACGTCAAATTATTGCACTCACCATATATTCGCGCCGCCATCCTCACTCAACAGCTGGAAGCGCGGCCGCAGTGCTGACCAGAGGTTCAAACAAAGTTTACACTCCCAACAACAGCTCATCGAGTGAAAAACAAACAATAGAAGGGAAAAGACGAAAAAACATCCGTCGAACTCGCCGGTCAGGGGTTGAAGCGCGGTGATGTCCGCCGCACGTAAGTAAGAAAACTAGCTTGCTCACCGGAGAAAAATGTCCCGTCGTTTAAACAAACAATGTTTTTCACTGCTCACAAACAGTCTCTCTGGGAGCAAAGAAACAACAAAAAGGTAAATGTTGGGGAAAATGTCCGTAGAACTTGCTAAAACAAATGTTCCAACTTCTCATCAACAGCTCCTTGAATTCACACACACCAAGAAAAAATGGCGTCATTACCTGACTCACAGCACCAAACCAGTGTGTGGGAGGCGTGGTCAGGAGTAAAACTTCATAATTTGAGTCCATTTAAATTAAATTTATTCACACATTCAAATTATGTCCACAAATTAGTAGAATCTACTAATATTTTATAAGTAATGCAATCAAACTTAAATATTTTAAGTATATCGTAATTAAATGTTTAATTAAATATAAAATCCGAGCTAACAGTGTGCTTTAAAGAGCTTGAGCATTTAAAGCAGCAGGCGACAAAACCGCAGCGCGCTTAGGATAAACAGAACGATATTGTGTGTTAGTTTGAACTCTAATATAGTTATCTTTATTGTTGTCATTCTTGAATGGGTTTTTAACCTACCTGAATGAAATGTCATAATTACTATATGTGACCCTGGACCACAAAACCCGTCATAAGTCGCACAGGTATATTTGTGGCAATAGCCAACAATACATTGTATGGGTCAAAATTATAGATTTTTCTTTTATGCCAAAAATCATTAGGATATTAAGTAAAGATCGTGTTCCATGAAGATATTTTGTAAATTTCCTACTGTAAATATATACAAAATGTATTAGTAGTAGTAATATGCGTTGCTAAGGACTTCATTTGGACAACTTTAAAGGCGATTTTCTCAATATTTAGCACCCTCAGATTCCAGATTTTCAAATAGTTGTATCTCGGCCAAATATTGTCCTATCCTAACAAACCATACATCAATGGAAAGCTTTCATGTGATGTATAAATCTCAATTTCAAAAAATTGACCCTTATAAGTGGTTTTGTGGTCCGGGGTCACATATCTGGAAAAAGAGACATGATACTCTGCCTCAGTGATGTTCTGCACGTCTGTATCACAGGGCCCCCGTGGTATTTTTTAAAGGAGGAATATTTGTGCCTGACGTCTTTGAACGCTGATGCTGAGGAGAGAGTGAGTTGGGTGAGAAAGCTCCAGGGTTGCCATGTCAATTAGAACCATTACTTGAGGAATCTGAGCTGTTTAGCAGCTCATCTATCACTCATCAAAGCACCACATGAGCAATGGCCCTCTGGGAAGAAATGCAGGGAGATTGATGTGCAGAATTGGCCCTGCAATGGTATTGATAGACATTAAAGAGCTCTTGGCCCTGTTAGTATGTCATTAATTTAACACATCTCAGGCTAAACTATAACAATGAGGAAATGCAGGAGGAGACAAAAGGGGAGATGGCATAGCAGATCTTCTCATGCTTGAACTGCTCAGGAGGCGCTGACTTATGGGCCTTCCAGTGGCATGGTGTTGGCAGACTGTAAACTGCCTGTGCACTTGGAAAACAAATCATTGAGGAATTTCAGTTGCACTTCCCTTTATCAGATAAAACTGCTTGCCAGGAATACTTTCCTCGCTCCCCTGATTTACAGACTTGAATATTTCTGAATAGTGATAGTCTCAACATGCCCATATTTAGGAAAACTGTGTGAGTGTGAGAAAAAGAGAAGGGATGTGGGGAGCTGACAGATAGACAAGGTTTATTGATTTGCCCTTGACCTCCATGTTTCCCGGGTCCTGTGATTCCCACAAGAGGTCAGAGATCAGGCTGTGATAAGGGGTTTTATGACTCTGCCATGCCTACCACCCTCCTTTTCCTCTTTTTTTTTTTTTTTTTAAATCAAAGATGAGTAGTGAGATTGTAGAGTCCAGGGTGTAGTTGCACCAGGCATCCATAAGGTATTAATTAAACTGGAATGTAATATTCACACTAGTGGCTTAGTTACTGCTAGTTTACAACTCCTAATTTGGTTACACTGTTTGTTCTTTAGGCAAGGTTAAACAAGTAGGTCATAAGATCTCTTTGAAGTAATATGTAGTTGCATAATATGATATTTACCTTGATTAATCCAGTAAACTGCCCACATTCACATTTGTAAAGAGATGTAGTGTTGTAAATCTGTGCACTGCAAAAAAGTATTTTTGTCTAATGTTCCAGTCAGAATATCTAAAAATCCTTAAAACAAGATATATAATCCTATAAACAAGATATATTGTGTATCTATATAACAAATAATTAGGGGCTGTGTTATAAGATATATATTTTCCCAAATGTTTTGATGAAACCCTGATATGAACAATTGACAATTCTGGGCTTGAGAGCTGCTTAAAGTAATTTATTCACATAATATTTCCTATGTAAACATGTGTAAATGTCAACAATATCACATATGTTTAAATTATTGTCAAGTAAAAGATCTAATCAGCATGCCATTTTATTCCAGTTGTTATTATTGGTCAGAGACTTTAATTATTAGTAATTATTAGTAATTATTATAAACTCTAATTATTAGTTTTTATGTATAGATTCTCAGTTTTAATGGTGCAATATTCACATATTTAGTAGTGCGCAAGTTGTATCTTAACACTCATGTACAGTGGGGAGAACAAGTATTTGAAACACTGCCGATTTTGCAGGTTTTCCTACTTACAAAGCATGTAGAGGTCTGTAATTTTTATCATAGGTACACTTCAGCTGTGAGAGACAGAATCCAGAAAATCACATTGTATGATTTTTAAAAAATTTATTTGCATTTTATTGCATGACATAAGTATTTGATCACCTACCAACCAGTAAGAATTCCGGCTCTCACAGACCTGTTAGTTTTTCTTTAAGAAGCCCTCCTGTTCTCCACTCATTACCTGTATTAACTGCACCTGTTTGAACTCGTTACCTGTATAAAAGACACCTGTCCACACACTCAATCAAACAGACTCCAACCTCTCCACAATGGCCAAGACCAGATAGCTGTGTAAGGACATCAGGGATAAAATTGTAGACCTGCACAAGGCTGGGATGGGCTACAGGACAATAGGCAAGCAGCTTGGTGAGAACGCAACAACTGTTGGTGCAATTATTAGAAAATGGAAGAAGTTCAAGATGACGGTCAATTTCCCTCGGTCTGGGGCACCATGCAAGATCTCACCTCGTGGGGCATCAATGATCATGAGGAAGGTGAGGGATCAGCCCAGAACTACATGGCAGGACCTGGTCAATGACCTGAAGAGAGCTGGGACCACAGTCTCAAAGAAAACCATTAGTAACACACTACGCCGTCATGGATTAAAATCCTGCAGCGCACGCAAGGTCCCCCTGCTCAAACCAGCGCATGTCCAGGCCCGTCTGAAGTTTGCCAATGACCATCTGGATGATCCAGAGGATTATTGGGAGAAGGTCATGTGGTCTGATGAGACAAAAATAGAGCTTTTTGGTCTAAACTCCACTCGCCGTGTTTGGAGGAAGAAGAAGGATGAGTACAACCCCAAGAACACCATCCCAACCGTGAAGCATGGAGGTGGAAACATCATTCTTTGGGGATGCTTTTCTGCAAAGGGGACAGGACGACTGCACCGTATTGAGGGGAGGATGGATGGGGCCATGTATCGCGAGATCTTGGCCAACAACCTCCTTCCCTCAGTAAGAGCATTGAAGGTGGGTCGTGGCTGGGTATTCCAGCATGACAACGACCCGAAACACACAGCCAGGGCAACTAAGGAGTGGCTCCGTAAGAAGCATCTCAAGGTCCTGGAGTCTCCAGACCTGAACCCAATAGAAAATCTTTGGAGGGAGCTGAAAGTCCGTATTGCCCAGCGACAGCCCCGAAACCTGAAGGATCTAGAGAAGGTCTGTATGGAGGAGTGGGCCAAAATCCCTGCTGCAGTGTGTGCAAACCTGGTCAAGAACTACAGGAAACGTATGATCTCTGTAATTGCAAACAAAGGTTTCTGTACCAAATATTAAGTTCTGCTTTTCTGATGTATCAAATACTTATGTCATGCAATAAAATGCAAATTAATTACTTACAATGTGATTTTCTGGATTTTTGTTTTAGATTCCGTCACTCACAGTTGAAGAGTACCTATGATAAAAATGACAGACTTCTACATGCTTTGTAAGTGGGCAAACCTGCAAAATCGGCAGTGTATCAAATACTTGTTCTCCCCACTGTATGCTACCGATAGATTAATTTTCTTTCGCACAGCTGGTGCAGCTGGCCACTGGTGCATATTTGGCACTCACCCTTCACCCTGGGTCAAGTCGGCTGGCCCATGCTGCATTCATGTGCCACTCCACACACATTGACCATTCCAGATTCCTCTGCCTGATTCCAGATTCCGAGGCCTGTAGGGGGCCGCAGGATCTCAGTAAACCCACAATCACTACAAGGAGGAATGACTCATTGCTTGGTCCATAAGTCTCTGTGATCCACTTTAAATGGTTTGGGCTCTTCAAAGCGTCCATTTATAATCAAAGGGAAGGAAATCTCATGCAAGTAACCGTAGCTAAATGTTATCCCTTATAGCATCTCATATTCACACTGAACATGTGATTTTGTTTTCTTGAAAATATTGCAGCAATATGGAGATTAATCACTGCGTACTTCCATAATACTATCGTGTTACTATCTCTCAAGTCCAACTATCCCATTTTATTGTTGTTTTATATTACCATCTCAGATTGTACATATGTTTCCAAGAGTAAAAATTATGACGTTGACAGGTTTTGGTGGATGGGTCTAACTAAATTCATCCCTCATATACAGAGCAGCCTTGCTCATCCTATCCACGCCTACCACTTCCTAAAGTCTCTGTTCAATCTTTATTAGATTAGGCCCATACCTGCTCTCCTTCCACACAACACATGAAAGTAGTTAGACTGAGTACAATTAAGACGGAGTACTCCACAGATCTAATCAGAGCTCAGCTGGAACAAAGATCTGAGGCATGCCAACGCACTGGATGTGTCAGTCACGATTAGGGTGTGCCACTCAAAAGAAAACATGACACATGTGCATCCTGCTTTATGCCATGACATCACTTGTATCCAGCTGATCACAGTTTTTTTGGGTGGGCCCAGATACCGGATTATCATTCACTCGTGTTTTCACATTTATATTGAGATGTCTTATATCAATTAGCTTTTTGTCTGGTTTCGTTTTGCCCTCACCTGGTATTGATTTTAATAAATGATACACCGCCTGGTGAATCAAACAAGCCCAACAGATCATGTTCAGCCAACTATCCTCATGGGCTCCGTGGCACGCTGCCTCTTTGTGTGAACAAGAGCAGACATTATGGGCTGAGGTTTCAGGGCTTTGTTGAGGGATGTGGAGATCTGCCATTAGGACGAGTGTGGGTCCATCATCTTGCTCACTATGTAACAATAAGCTGTTATGGTTTTATATGCCTGTAAAAGTCTTATTTCACACCTTTTTGCTTGTGCACAGGCCTTGGCCATAAATGGAAGCAGCGGTTTATAATAAATCACATATCTGTCTCCAGTTGTGCTGACCATTTTAGACGTATGATTATGGGAACATGGGCCACTGCCATTTGAATTACCATAATATGCCCTTTTGTAAATTCATCTACTGTCCTGCTTTTCCTCAGAGTCTTTTGAAAGTGCTTATTTGTTAAGAAGTAAACACACTGCTTGTCTTCATGTATGTCATTGCAGATATTCTTTGGAAGAGTTTTGACTATAGTTTATAATTTAGCGCTGCCAAAGTTAGCAACAGGTTTTGTTTGCTTGAGGCATGTCCTGTTGTTCCTAAGATGATGGAAACAGAACAGTTTAATCTAACAGTTCAAACTAATCTAATTTTATGACATAAGTAGGGTGTTCCAAATATTAAGAAAATTGCTTTTTAGGTGCAAATGAATAGTGGAAAACCCATAGGAAAAAGAAACATTGTGCATTGTGCCAGTAGTAGCATATCAGTGTTTCTAAGCCCCATTGACACCAAGGACAATAACCATAACTATAAAGTTTTAATAATTGTTTAAATTCTGTGAGGATAGGGAGGTCTGCACCACAGTTATAACTATAATGACACAGATCAATGATATTCTTTTTAGAATGATTTTTTTTAAAGCTGATGTATGATAAAAGCATAGGTAGCCAATAAAATTTTTCCTTGCTATAAAGAGCTTGAGCATTTAAAGCTACATATGACATAACTGCAGCATGTAATAAACAGAATGTTATTTGTCTGTTGGTGTGGACGACAATATAGTTATTAGTATAGTTATCATTTGTAGTGTGAACAGGCCTTTATTGTATAACATATTTCCTTCTCAGAGATGAAGACACTTAACTTTCAGCCATCTGTACTTTTCCATGAGCTCAATTATGTTGTCTAGTATGTGAGATTGCCAACCATAATTATGTATTTTCTTTATTAGTGGTTCCAAGTGAAATCTTCTTTCACCTACATTGTATCTGGAGCCAGACCACTTTACTGTAATGAACCCTGGATTAGAAATGTATAAGACTAAAAGGAAAGTTCATACTGTTTCTGTCACAGAAACATTAAACAGTCGCACTAACAGAAAGTAGTTGGGACCATGATGTGCTATATTAGATGAAATGTTTCCACACACTGGTTTTTCATGTTCTTCATGTTTTTTTCACCATCTGCAGTGCTAAACACTATTTTAATTGTTAAGTAATATAATTGATTTGAGAGACAATTACTATTGTGAAATGATGCAAAACGCTCTGCTGAAACAAATGAAAGTCCTGCCTTTTAGGATTTTTTTTCACCAAAATTGGCACTACATGGTCTCACTAAAATTGAATGAATGAATTACTTGACCTTAAGGGCATTTTGAAGAACAGCCCAATGATTTTGCAATGATGACGTTTGATAAATATGCCTTTAATTTAACCTGACCTATAGTCATGAGCGTTTTATGAAGTTTTTATAGCAGGATCAATGGAAAGCATGACTATTTTAAAACGAACAGACGCCCATGCATTATTATTTTTCTCTCTTGCTTTCTGATTAGCAAGAGAGATTTTTTCTTTATTAGCCTTCTGATTTTGACTTTAATAAGCTCTGGAAAATGGATTGTTCTGCATTAGATCTGTTTTGTTGTTGTTTTTCAAGAATAAAGAATTATAGATGTCCTTTGGAAAAGCATGGTTATTGTGGCATTAGTCTGGTAAATGGGTTGTTGCTGGTAAAAAAAAAAAAATAGTCATAAAAGTTTGACTATTGTACCTTGTCAAAACTGATGTTGTAATTCTTGTGATATAAAACATCTCCCAACATGACATCACATTTTCCTTACTGAACTATTGTTTATATACATTTACTCAATACACTGTTTTTAATGTTCAGATTTTTTATGTTGAGTCCTCACTTATATTGAACTTACTGTAACAGTAAAAATGCAGAGATGTAACTACCGCTAGCATGGGATCAAGTTTTATCTCTTAGAGGAGGTACTTTGGAAATTTGAGGTTGAGTGACAGGACTTAAAAGGGGCCCAAGTGAGTACAGCCGCTGTCAGTAGGATGCTCTTATGGGATTTATTTTTTATAGAACAGCGGCATGACGGGAATGTATCCTTTAGCTGCAATGCATAATTCAGCGCCACACATCTGCTGTTGGGGAAATGCAGACACTTTTATTAGGGAGTGGAATACAAAAGAGGCAGGAGAAGAGAGGGATGAGAGTGAGACTGCAGTCTTTTTAGAACACCTGGACTCAGATGCTGTGCTGTCAGTAAGGTGCTCATACAGTCTTTCATGAAAATTACACTTTCAGTACAGTCACATCAACTGTAGCTTAATCAAACTCTTGTTATTCTGTCCCAATAGACTCCTCTAGGTTAACAAGACCTTGGATGAACCTGACACTAAAAACAGGATAAATTCATGCAATTCAAGGCTAGTCGTCATATGGGAAGACTGTCACAAAAGCTATTTTCTGTATACTGTACTATAAGGTTTTAAGCCAAAAGTTAAATGTGTAGCAGTAGTCACATGTATTTTTTATTTTTTTCAGTTATTCAATTTATTATTTTCATTATTTGTTGGACAAAACAACGGTTTTTGTATGTTTTATTTTATTTTTTTTACATTTTTGCTGTTTCATGAATTGTTTTACTATTTAAATTTTGAGTAGGCTATAATAAAAAATATAATGGCTGTTTAATGGCACGTTCCACGGTATCTTACCTCATATAAGGCCTTTTCACAGTGCACTTAACCCCGGGTTATCGCCATTCTAAACCCTGCTTTTAACCCTGGGTGAAGGAATGTTTCACACTTGTAATTTAGAAGTGGAGTTAGCACTGTTTTACCCAGGGTTATGAAACCCTGCTTCTAAGCATGGTTAGCACCGTTTTTGCTGACTTAACCCCAAACTTGTGTGAAATCACGTGCTTTGGACAGTCACAGAAACAGCACATGTTCTATATAAACAGACGTTTCAGCTTTTCAGGGGACAAATGTCAAATGGTGACAGAAAACACGACAACTGGAATGAAGAAGAGACCGTTTCATTCTTACCTTTCTAGTCTGAAAAGTCCAATCAGTCCGTAACAGTACAGTCGGCAATATATAATACAAGAATCCACAATGCTTTGAATACCCTTATGAATACCCAGGATTAATTGTTAACCTTGTGTAAATTATGTGCAATATTAAACGTGAAGCAAGGTCCCAGGATTTTGTTTAGCTGGTGTTTAGAAACGATTTTAACTAATTCAAGTGTGAAAAGCCCTATAGTGTACAGCCTGGTCTCATTGTTAATACATAGGTATCAATACGTAACATTTTCAGGTGCAAAACATACATTTTTGTATCTTTTACAATTTTATTGATAAATTGTAGATCCCTTAACCCTACCGCCAAACCCAAACATAACCATTTTATAGAGAATATAAAAAGAATATATAAAACGTAATGGACATAAATGTGTAGGAAATTTACACTTTAGTAACAATATAGCATCAAAATATATAGATATTTTGAGCCACTAATCCACTCCTACCTCTAAACCTAATAACCATTTCTTAAAAATATGTAGTGTTATAAAGAAAAACATAACAGATAGACAAGTGGAATCACATTAATTTATTTATTGTAAAATGTCAAAAGCTGTACCAAAGATAGTTCAAATAGCGATGTATTGCAGACCCAGTCCTCTCTGGCGGTATATAATAGTTTTGTATGAGGTACAGAGCAGAATTTGAGCTATCAATTGCTGAGAATCTTATCCCGATTCACTCTGAAGGCGCACATTTCTCATTTAGACGCACATCACCCAATACACGGCATGCTGCAATCTGTGATGAAGTAGGTGAGAACCAACAAGCGTTTGATACCACTGCTGTAAAAGTTGTTGTAAAGCTTCCTGGGGTGGCAATTTTTGAATTTGTAACGAGCGTGGGATTTGAGGTCGCTGCTGAGGATGGAGATGAAGATCGCAGAATAAAGTCTTGAATTTGTGTCTGTTCCTCGTAAAAATATGGATTATAAATATTGTATGTGGATTACTTTTATGTGGATTACAATTACTTTTTTTAATTTATGTTGCTTTTTTGGCATAGTTTATGCCAAAATATATAAATATTACACGAAAAACAATGGTTAAATGATTAATAACTCAGTATTGCACGTTTCAGTGTGTATGAAAACGTAAGTAAATGTACATGTGGTAGAACAACACTTAAGGTAAAAATACACACAAATACTCAGGTCAGTGTGTGTTCAGTTACTTGTATCTTTTTCAGGGAAACAATAGTGAATATGTTCAATAGCTTTTTTTGTAGACAAGACTTTAAGGTGTATTGCTACTGTATACAGAAATTGACTTTCAAATATTAACTTTCTGCCTAAGTAAAAAAGTGGATTTACTAGAGTAAAAAGTGTGACAGCTGGCCCCTGTCTCCTTTATATAATGTTTATTTGAACTTGAAATACTTTTATTATTATATTACTATGAATCTCTGAATAATATCGCCACAGAAAATGTTTCTGTAACTAATCAAATTTGGCACTAGTAACACGATTGTGTGTTTAAATCCCAGGGAACACACATCCTGGTAAATGTATAAATTGAACGACAGTTTTAGGATAAAAAAGTCTTCCAAATGTGAAAAATGTCAAGTTAAAACACAACTAGTTCACTATGACTGATTTGAGCATTACATTTGGCAGCATACACACATCCTCTCCGACAGAGCCAAGACCACGTCCTGGTGGGGGACTCGAAAGTTTAATCTTCCATTACCCATCTTCTCCCTTTCCTTACCTCAATTCTCATCCTAAGCAAACAGCTCAAAGTATAGTGTTACCGCCTACCAAATCCCCAATAAAAAATAAATTTATATGCTTTTATGTAGTCACTCATTGGCATGCTGGAGACTTACGTAGGCCGGTATCGAGAGACAGCCGTGGTTAAGGCTCAGGAGTGTTAGATGTCCTATAAGAGCTGAAAATGCATTCAAATCAGCTTAACAGAGGTTAAACTTAATGGCCAGCGAGAACACAGAGACCTCATGACATTAAGTTGTGCATCTTAACATGCTCATATCTTCTATGAACACCTCAGAAAGAACAGAATGATCAGGTGTACTTCAAAACGAGACATTTTAATTGGCTTTATTTGGATTTTATGTTCTTTTATTATTTCAGCATGTTTTAAGGTAACACAGCTCTTTGTTTCCTAAAAAGCATTTATAATTAACTGCAAAAGGTTTTTTATGTATTTTCACGGTTTCAGCTATGTATCAGTCTGGCTTGCAGTTGTGTTTCTGAAAGCAATCAGCATTTAAAAAAGCTTTTTATGATTTAGTGAGTGTTGGACGAGTCGTGATCCCTGGACTTAACAAACAGCCAGTGGCAGTAAAACACACTCCCTGAATGTCACCCCCCTTCATAATGAAACAATAAAGCAGGCCCGCTCTGACATGCAGAGAACACAGCTGAGAGAGTGGCCTGTTCTAATCGGGTCCCTGGAGAACGACCCGCAACTAGACACAGACACTGAGACACTTAAAAAGTTCTGAGACTGCAGAGACAGGTCAGAGAGTGTGACTGTGCGAGGCTAATGGGGACCCTTCGTAAAGCGCAGGTGCAGATGTGTATCCAGGACAAGTAGGGTAAAGGGTTACGCACACAAGCCCCCCATGACTCCTCCAGGGGCGCGAACAGGTTCTGGGAGTTCATTCAGGCTGAACAATCTCTGCATTCGTCATTGACGAGGAGAATGTTTTATCAGTACAGTCAGTCTCTAAATTCATGGATTTGCCTTTGTCGCAAGAGTTGAGATGCTCTTTCTGGCCGCAGCGGTTGTTAGGAAGACAGAGTATGTAAATTTTTATGCTGCTTTTCAAAGACGACAAGTGAACCGGACGTAGGAGTGCATGATCCCTCTTAACCACCTACAGAGGTTGAATGATTTATCGTGTTTCATGTAAGCATTCTGGAAAATCAGAACACTCTTTTGGAAAGTCTAGCAACAGATGCCGAAGCTTTCCAGATGCACGATTGCCAACCACAGGTTTAATGGAATGACTCTCTTGATTTTTTTGTTTTTCTTTCTCTCTCCAATCTGTCCCTTTTCTTCCTAGTCTTTCAAGGAAAATAAAATCTCTCTTGGCGGCAGATTAAGCATTCGATGGGGTGGGTCAACCTGCTGATGTCTTTTCATCATAATTTATGTACCATCTGTCTGCTCAATCAGCACCTTAGAGACACAGGGCCGTAATTCTCTACAAGTGCCTTCAATCTTAATGGATATCACAGCACTTAACAATTACTTCCCAGCACTGTTAACAAAGAGCACATAGAACATTTTAGTGACCTACTGATAGCAATTTCAGGGAGGATTATCATGAGACGTTTTGTCTTGTGTTGTATTTATAGTGTGCACATTCTGTATTTCTCGTTTAGTTTTACTATAGTATTTTGCACAACTCATAACCAGGGCCGGACTGGGACAAAATTTCAGGCCGGGAAATGTCACACCCATCCAGGCCATCCCATACACCCACAACAAATTTTGGAACCATATTTTTTTGTATGGTCATCACATAAAAAAGGTTTAGCATAAATCCTTAGGCTGAGGCCGTGCAAAATAATTAAAGGTTCTCTCTTGAACTGCACCTTCACCTCACTTCCCTTTTCCTTTTCATTATCTTCATTTTCCCTAATATATCTGTGTCTTGACTCTCTCCCTTGTGTGTGTTTACTTTTTTGCTACTTTTCTTCTACCTGTCACTTCTTCTTCAGCAGCAGGTCTACCGGAACAGAACTGTCTCAACGTTGTTGCAAAAAAAAAAAAACACACACACACACACACATTGTAATTTGTTTGCACAGAATCTAAATTTATTTTAGGTAAATTCAAAGCATCACATTAGGAAAATGTGTTGTTGTTTTATCTTTAAATGTCTTAAATATCCAATATTTAACAAAACTATTTCATGCAAATATATTTACAAAATATTCTAAATTGCTTAAATGTCAAAATTAGTTCAATAATAAATACATCATGAATATCTTTATAGCATAATCTTAATACTGAACAAGTTATTGCGTTATTACTAATATTTTTTGTGTTGTTGTCTGTCCTAGCTCCCTCCAAACGTATAAATCGATGTGAATATCTGTCTGCTAAATTACTACTGTAACTTTACAATAGATGATAATGATGTCATTTAGCATACAGTTTTTTGAATGACGATAGTAATTGGGTGCTACTGCCAACATTTTCTAGCAGTTTAATACTTAGCTACGTTAAAGAAGACAAAACCACAGTAGCCTTTTACAGGTGAAACTGGCCTCCATTTGAAGCCCTGAAGAGGTCAGTCATTTTGCTTTATTTCGCTCCTTATTCTTTGAGAGCTTTCCCTCAATGCTCCACCTGGCCAATTCCTCGAGTCCGTCGCACTGATTATTACTCTGCTCGAAATGGTTTGGCGGACACGCAGAGCTCACGCGAGCTGAATCGTAGCATTGCCAGTCAAGACTAACCGTTTCATGATTTATTATCGATTTATTTTCGAATGATGAACTCGGGAATTATCACTTTAGTGCATTGGGGCAATTATATATAATTAAAAAGGCAATAACATTATAATTAAAATAATTTATTAAAAAAAGAAAGAAAGAGGGCAGCGGGCCAAATCAGTTGCCAGGCCACCGGGAATTCACCCGGTGCTCCCGATGGCCAGTCCGGGCCTGCTCATAACCATTCAAATTAAAACAGTGTTAATTTTTACAGATTTTTTGTCTTAAAGGGTTAGTTCACCAAAAAATTAAAATTCTGTCATTAATTACTCACCCTCATGTTGTTCCAAACCCATAAGACCTTCGTTCATCTTCAGAACACAAATTAAGATATTTTTGATAAAATCCGAGAGCTCTCTGATCCCTCCATAGACAGCAACTTAATTACCACTTTCAAGGCCCAGAAAGGAAAGACATCATTAAAATAGTCCATGTGACTACAGTGGTTCAGCCTTAATTTTATGAAGCGACGAGAATACTTTTTGTGCGCAAAAAACCCCCACAAATAACAACTTTATTCAACAATCTCTTCTCGTCTGTGCCAGTCTCCTACGCTGTTGACATAGTAAATACAGTGCTGCACTTTCGTAACGCTACGTCAGAACGCCGGCTTACCATTGGCCGACGCTTTTCATGTGAGCACCACGACGCATGCGTGTGGTGCTGACACAGGAGCTGGCCAATAGTGAGCCGCCATTCTGCCGTAGAACTCGGAAGTGCTGCACTATTTACACAGCGTCAGCAGTGTAGGAGACTGGCACAGACGAAAGAGATTGTTGAATAAAGTCGTTATTTTTGTTTGTTTTTTTGCGCAAACAAAGTATTCTCGTCGCTTCATAACATTAAGGTTGAACCACTGTAGTAACATAGATTATTTTGACGATGTCTTTACTACCTTTCTGGGCCTTGAAAGTGTTAAATAAATAGCTGTCTATGGAGGGGTCAGAGAGCCCTTGGATTTCATCAAAAATTTCTTAATTTGTGTTCCGAAGATGAACTATAGAACTATTAGAACTATATCTTTATCCTTATCTTTATAGTTTTTGACCTTAAAGTTTTTTCCTTTTTACCAAAAATATCCAATAAATTTAGTCAATAATTTGTCATATCTTATTCATTCATTTTAGTTCATTGTAATCTGACGAAATAGTATTTAATTTTAGTCAATGAAAATAAGGTTAGTTGACAAAACAGTGAATAAATTATATTTCTATCATGACACCTCTGAAGATTTTTAGCATGGTAATGGATATGACAGTGTTAATGTGTTTGGTCTTGGTGGAATAGATCTGCTGCTGCTGCTGCTGCTGATTGCTGTTGTTGTAGGTCATTGCTGTTGCTGCTGCAGAGCAAGTACAGGAACTTGCTACTGCCAGTACATACACTGATACTTACTGCTATGAGCATGTAAGTCATAGGCTACTGCTGCTGCAAAAATAGCATATATAAAATTACCAGTAGCAGATTTATACAGGTGGAGCTGGGGAAGGTGGAGGGTTTCAGAGGAACTCTGAAAGCATGCTACAAACTACTGTAGTTAATGCTAACCAGTTATTTAAATGTTGTGCAGCAAGCTCATTGGCTGCAGATGCAACATGAACCAATCAGCTTGTGCCATGTAGTTAACAATGTAAATATCATCAGGTTGCGTTAAGGACCCATCAGCCTGCGCCATTTAGAGTTTCATGACAGAACTTGGTATATACAGTCAAACCAAAAATTATTCAGACACCAGATATAATATTTTACTAGTGGGTGCAGGACACTATAGTTCATTTATATAAGTGAGGATAGCACAATAAAGTAAACTGTGACTTATTATACCCAAAAATTCTTCATACAGTGGACTACCAGTAAAATTGATAACAATTATTCAGACACAAATTATTCAGACCTGACCATGTTTTGCTTAAGTGTTTTTTCTTTAATTGCTAATGCGACCTTTTACACCACAGACTGAACAAAATCAAGCATTGCTTGGTAATTGGTTGACCTAAATTGGTATTATCTAATTGTGTACTTAAATTTAACAGCTGACAGCTGATTGGTTGATTGTAATCCATTACATACCCGTCTATCAAAGTTATCTGACATTATTAAGGTGAATTTGTTCTGACACAGTTTAACTCTAAGTTCTTGTCATATTTTATTACCATTTTCTAAACTATAGTGAATAAACTGTGATAATGTGAGAAAATGTTGAAGGTGTCTGAATAAATTTTGGTTTGACTGTATATATATTATATTGTAAACTCTAATATAAACAGTTGAATTTCATGTAATCCATCAGTGAATTACATACTGAGAGAAATGCTGCCTAGTCAAATACATATCAGCATGCAATATCCAGTTACTCATCCCTGATGGCTGCGTTTTGGCAGTGTATCACACGAGAATATACGCTATCAGCATGCAAAATAGACATACCAGATATTTAAATTAAAATATATTCAAACATTTTTGAAAATCAACAGATGCTATCGGTGTGTATGAATTACATACAATTGGTATTCATTTATCTACAAAAATAACAATAAAGCTGAAGAAATATTCTTTTTTCTTCTGTTTTAGCAATGTTTGATAGCACCGGATGTAGCTCACTGTGAAAACATTTCTTTTGAAAGGCAGATCTTCACAGCGGCCCATAGAGGTGTTCTGAGTATTTAGACTGGAGGCTGTTTTTCCTCTGTCATATGAAGTTCATACAGAATTCATTCTACAGTCTGGAGGATTGGGGCTTCCAGGCCTCGTCTCCAGCCATCGTATGATAAAAAAATATGTGCATAGTACATTTGTTTGGAGCAAGTAATACTATTTCTCTGTTATTTAAAAGAATGCATGACAAAAATGAACACATGAAACCGTCTTTATCTAAAAGCATGTCTGTTGTATGTGATGAAAGATGACACATCTCTCAGTCTCCCTAATAAGAAATGAGAACGTTTGTGTAACTTGGCAGATGCCTAAATATGGTTCTCAGTTCAACATAACGATGCCTCTGTCTGGTCTGTTCTCTTTGACTTTCCTTTCATTTGTTGTGACACCTGATATACTTTGAACACCTATTTCATTTAATCATTCTTGAATTGTGTGACACTTCCACAGTATGTAAGACCAGAGCAGCCCGGCTCTGGGGAGTGTTACAGTAATGGTCCGCAGGTTGAGTCCAAGTGTGTGTGGGAGATCAGATCCGTCCTGTGAGATAGAGGCTACGGCTGACGCGGGAGGCACCTGTGGAGGGTAATGAGGCAAGGCAAGTGGGGGCAGGGGCAGTCAAGGGCTTTCCCTTCATGTGGACTTATTGGTGCTGTCAGAAAAGCGGGTCCACAATCGGCCTGTCACGTTTCCTGATGGATCCCAGGACGAGGGAACCAAATGAGGCTGTCCGTCTCTCGGGCGACCTACCCCCATGAGCTTGGCCAGGTTCAGAAAGATGATTTGTGTGAACTTCAGTTTGTATCAGCAGGATTTTTCCTGTGCCGGTTGTCTCTTAGAGCATTAGCAGACCTGCTAGTTTAGAGGACTTTGGAGGGGAAAGTATGTTTTGGGTGTCCTTAGTTTTACTTGGCCATCTTTTTATTATTTCCATTCATTGTCTGCTCTATTTGTTCAAACTTCAGGTATACTGATTCTGAGGTATTTTTATTCTCTTTAAGACTGTTAACAGACTGTACATAAGTTCCAAAAACCTAGTGAACTTCTAAGGCAGCATTTTAACTGAAATGGAACCTCATTAGTAACTGATTTGGAAATGATTTCAGACATTCTATGTTTTTAATTATTTTATAATATATACACTACTGTTAAAAAGTTTAGGGTCAGTAAGGTTTTTTTTTTTTAAAGAAATCAATACTTTTATTCAGCAAGGATGCATTGAACTGATCAAAATTGATAGTAAGACTTATAATGTAGTTAATCTAGTTCATTTCTATGTCAAATAATTGCTGTTCTTTTTAAGTTGACTATTTTTCAAAGATTCTGTATAAAAATGTATCAGAGTTTACTCAAAAATGTAAAGCAGCACAACCGTTTTCAACATTGATAATAATGATAAATATTTTTGAGCAGAAAATCAGCATATTAGAATGATTTCTAAAGGTTCATGTGACACTGAAGACTGCAGTAATTATTAGTGAGTATTATTTTATCATTTGTATTGATAAATTAAAAGTCTCTCAAATTGTTTGCCATATTAAATGTTTTTTCTGAGCTCATAGCAGTGCTTTCTCTAATTGCCTTCTTTATGAATTATATGTGCGATGCTCCTATATGCTTTGTCCCAGACTGTCTTTTTAAACTGAAATTCCGTATAAAATGTGTTACAGTGAATACATACATCATGCTAAATTTAATTTGCAAATTGCAAACAAAACATAATGACTGCTAAGAAAATTTTAAGCCGCCATTATCTTGGAATTCCCAAAAGCATTATTTGTTATCTGACTTGACAAGTCATTCCAGTGGTTATTTTTAAACAGGAGTTGGGGGAATTATCTGGAGCACAGTATTAGAATTTGGCAAAAAAAGAAGCGGCAGCATAATTAAGTTTCCAGTGTTTCAAAACAGCCTTTGTGTCGTGATCTCTCCTATGATTCCTTAAAATGCTGCCTACGGAGGGAGCGTACTTGTTTTTGGAACGGAGCTTGTGATTCCAAACACAGGATGTTATGCAAGATTAATAAAATAGAGATGTTTGTTGACCTTCAAAATATTTAGGAATTATGTAATGTTGGTCATGGCGTGTGCGATTCCACCCTGTGCTTGTGCCCTTCCAGTTGTGCGCCTGTGGAGAATGTGAGGTATGTGTGTTGCGGTTTTAAGGGAGTGTAAAAAGCAACCACCTCTTCTGCATATGTGTACTTCATCCACGCTTTGAAAGCACCTGCTGAATAATTTCTGCTTTGTCTCCACAGCAACTGCGAGTTCACCACTTTCTGGTTTCATTTATCAGGCCCAGGCATGAAACAACCGTAATCACTGATCTTGGCCGTTAGAAATATCAGGGACATTTCTCGGTGTCCTTTTATGGGAAAAATGTGCTCGCCTGCAGATGTATCTTTTATGCACAAATGATCAGATTTTTCATTAAGTGGTAAGCACAAGACAAATGGAATTTGCTCCGACCAACTCCCTTTGTTTGTTATTTGCACGTATCTCTGGTGTAGCTGCTGTGGGGTTTATTGTCCAGATGGATGCACTGAAGCCAAGGGAACCTGCAACATGCTTCACAGATTTCAACACTTGCGTTCACCCATAAAAGCAGAACGGCTCATTTAGAGAGGTGACCGTAGGGGATGTAGGGTAGAGCACTGATGCTTCCCCTGTTGACTACAGCCCTACATCTCGCAGATCTCAGGATAATTTATATTCAACAGCGCACGTGTACTGTATGTCTAGGGTTTACCCTTTGCTATGGTTTCCAGAGGACTCTAATGTTTCAGTGGGGCCTCAAAACTATTCTGACAGATTGAAGCGTTCAAACTATTGACTTTTTGAAAGGAATGACTGATTTCAATAGGACATGTAGGAATATTGCTATTCAAATAATAATAATAATGTTGCAGGTTTTTTTAGTTTTTTTATGCAGCTTGAAATTGCTTAAAGCTGTTTGAAGTTGTCTGTTCATATTGTGAATATTTCATATGAAGCATTTTATGGCTGAAACGTGATGATAACCCAGGGAAAGTGAGAAAAGAAAACTGAAAACTTTAATAATAAGAAAGAAAAGAACTTGACAAACTGCTTCAGAGAACCCAGAAAAACAGGTCTCAATTCACTCATCTGGTGGGATTAAGAATGATTTCTCCAAGGGTTTGGTGACGATAGGAAGTTTCAAGTCAGAGTGTCATCAGAGAAAGTGAAATTCCTGGTTTAGGTCTTTTGGTTCAGCCTTTCTGAAGATGTTTTGTTATGAGCTTTCAAGTTGTGTTTGATACCTGTCATTCAGGGGCTGAACTGAGCTTTAGCATCACTCTGGATCTAGTGGGATTTACAAACTGTAATTTTAGCCAGTGCCTGGTAATGTAGTTCACAGATCATAAGGCAGGTGACCCTTAGACTGGGTTTGGATTACTTGAGTTTACATTTATTGACTTAACTATTATCATGTGCTTAACAGGTATTGGGAAACAATTGCATGCCATTATGTCATAAAATGTAATTTTATTTCTGCGTAAACATTTACATTTCATTTTGGCAACTAGAAAAGTATTATTGTGCAATTATAATAATCTCTCTCCCTCCTTCTCCATCTGTCTCCATCTCTTACACGCTTTCTGTCAGAAATCTCAGATGGTCTCAGATTGATAATGTGCTTTGCATATGTTTGAAGAAAAAATATTGAAAACACATAGTTAGGATGCATGTGAGGAGGACATGATGATTTCAACCACATTTATTTTCCATCTGGCTTGATGCTTTGACAATTTTTCTTAAAGAAATATTTGGCTTATGTCTGTTTTATTCACTGGGAAAAAAAAGTTTAGCGACCCTGAAGTTTAGTTTAGTGCAGAAAAAAAATTCAGCCAAATTCATATACACAATATTACGTTTTCTGTTTGCAAGTTAATGCAAAAAAGCCTGTCCAAGTCTTTCAGAATGACCATGGCTGATTTGAGTGGAAAACCGACATGCCAACTTGCTTGTTTTTCCAACATTTGTTTTTTTATTGATGGATATGCATCTGCTAAAATCATCCCCTTGCATGTCTCCTTCTGAGATTAAAATGGGCTATTTGCCCATCTTCATTCCATCTTCAAATACAAGCTCAATTGAGAGGAAAAAATAAAGTAAATACAGATACCTCGATACGAATCAGAACTCAGGGGTCTTCCACATTTTTCTTTTTCTTTATGTCAGACAGAGTCAAACTCTGGAGAGTCAAACTTTGGCCAAGTCAATGCATATTACATATTCATCAACTTGTCTATTTCTCTGCTGAATCTTGTTGCATTCTGTATTCTCTGTTCTCTTACAGGGATTTGAACGTTTTTGAATCAAAGTTTACACACCTCTGTTTGGTATTTCAAGTGAGTGAGTTTGCATGGACATTCCCAGAGGCTGTATGTTATCTGATAAGGCTAGAAAGCTGAATTGATCACTGCATTCAAATCCCTCTAAGCTTCAGAGATCCAAAAGATAGCTGCTAACCCCCTCTTGGGCTATGCACCAGGCCACACGGCTAGGAAACAATTTTCACCGCATTTTTACTGATTGCATTTTTTTCTTTTTTTTAAAGGATTCAAAAGAGACTGATTATCAGAGCACTCAGAATACCAAAAATCAAAACAGTTCCCATCTGTAACACAATCACACAGCGTACATGTAACTCACACAATGACATGAAGACAAGGGTGTTTCTTCAACGTCAGGTACTTTTATGTCCCAGGGGTTGATTTTTATATTATTTTGTACACAAATTATAACTTTTTATTTTCGTTCTATTAAGGGCCACTGTTAGAGAAAGTTACTTTTTTAAGTAATGTGTTATAACATTGCGTTACTCCCTAAAAAAAGTAACTAATTGCATTACTTAGTTACTTTTTATGGAAACTAATGCATTATGTTACACTGTAAACCTGAATAAGTTGGCAAAACTCAAAAAAATTGAGGAAGTCAGTTGCTTCAAATTTTTAAAGAAATTTAAAGTTTAAGTAAGCAGAACTTTTTATTTTTATTTTGTATTCATACATTTTAATTGATCTGAACGTGAAATATTTGAGTAAGCTAATTCATACAACTTAAAAATATCATGTCATTTTTAGTAGTGGAAACTTTAGCTTTAACTAGCTAATTGAATAAATGCTACCTTGCTAATTGGTTGCACAATGCATACACAATAGCACTTGCTGAATAAGGACAGCAATATAATACATTTAACATTTATCTGTTCTCAAACTAGGCTCATGCTCCACTCGTCACCATGATGGTAACCCTACAAAAAAAAAACAACATAACAGAAACTCTTCTAAACAAGCATAACAAAACATTAAACACTACTAAATCTCCCATTTAACGTTAATCTTGCACAAAAAACATAATATAACACTTCATTTTGGCATTTACTCTCCCTTTTGAATGTCATGGCAAAGCATGCTGGTAAATAGAAATCCCAGCTCAGTTTCGTTTAAATTTAAGTTAGTCTAAATTAAAAGAAACAAGTTCATAAAACTCAAAACAATGAAACAATTCAGATTACTTAAAATGTGTCAGTTTTGAGAACTCAAAAGGAAAAGAAAGTTCTAAATACTCATAAAAGTGAATTAGTTTGAACTAATAGTTTGCATTTCACTGTTTTATTCATTTTGAGGAGCACTGAATCTGTTTTCCAGTTTTAACCAACATATAAAATATGACTTGTTTTTACCTTATAAAATCATAAAATATTATCTAAATGAACAGTGAAATAAACATAAAGCATTTCTATATTTAATGTGTACAAATTATTTATGTATTTTCTTCTAACATTATATGGCTTCCCCACCATTGTGGCATCATTTTCTCCACAACAAACTATTTTTATTATATTTCATTAACGTCAATTATTATTATTTGATATTTTTTAAAATGTTAGTGTACTCGAGTTACCAGACAGCAGTGTCAGTGAAGAGAATGCTTGAGAATATGATGAAACCCAAAGTAAATATTATTTGTAAGCAAAATATTTTTACTGTATCCTTCCCAGGCAAGCTTTTTTCAAGATTTGTCTAATGGGAAAATATCATTTAATTTTGTGTTTAGGATACATAAAATCCTATAGCTATGATTTAGTGTTAGCTGAGATTAGCATGTTTATCTACTGTTGGACAAATTAAATAAATAGTGAGAGGGTGGGCATGAGTGGATGCAGTATGGCCAAAAGTGGCCATAGTCAAAGAAACACAGAAATACAAAGATGTATAGCACAGTGAAAACAAAAAACTAAGTTTTGCACACATTATTGAACTAGAACAATTTAATACATTTATTTACCAGAATGTGCAAGAAGAAGTACATATCTGCTCTTTCAATAAGAATAAAATTAATCATCTTGCAAATGATGAGGTGATATCTTAAATGTAGTTCCCAGGTTTCTGCATTTCTTCTTAAGCTGTTTTTGGGATGTTGAAGTAGTGGCATTTTTACAGAGACACGGTGAAACCACCATTAGAGCTGTCAGACCCTGTGTTGAGTGGTGAGGTAATGCTACAGAGACATATGAAAGCTCATAGCAAAAAAAAGTATCGTTGTGTGCAAATCAAAACCGTTCTATCATGATCAGAACCTGCTGTGGTGCACATCTGGGTGATGAGAGGTGGGCGTGGCCTGCATGAGTTTTCAATGGTTGGTACCATATTTTATATCCACCAGTGTGATTGTCCTTTGTCAGCAAATGAATAGACATTATACAGGCAATCATTTCTCCTACTATTTTCAAATCTAATGCATGTGCTTGGATGCATGCAGCATTTTTTTTTTCAACCTTTTTGATTCCCCCACTGTCCAACATAATAGCAAAAGGCCTCCTTCTGTAGGCTAGATAAATAGATCTGGTGTTTCTGCTGTAATGTTTGTTTTTTATTAACAAAAAATGTGAGTGCCGATGCATTAAATTAACCCTCATCCGTCCCTCGCACTCGGTAACAAATCAGTCCCTCGCAGGTCAGAATGACCCAAAAAATTTTTTTTGTCCAGAAAGCTTATATCATTTCATTTTTGTACTGTTTTTTTCTATTTTTAATGCTATTTTTTGGAGATTTTTTATAATTTTTTATTGTATCTACCTTTAAATTACTAGATTATATCAATAAATAATATAATTTAAGCACATTCTTCACATTCTTTCAATTTAAATTCAAAATAACTCACATTTCATGCATAACTCTTAATTCAGCTCAGAATATCTCACATTGGGTGTCTCTGCCGACCTCTTGTGGAAATATATATATTTTTTTACATTATATTTCATGACTCTTGCCACTAGATGGCGTTATAGCTCTATATGGTGCAAATGAGCTGTTCTGCTGGGTCCTAATGTCAGTTCTTGAGTTTATCTCTTCAGTATGCATTCAGATACACATGTAGACATTATAAAATAATTATTTTGGTTAAGTTTAGTTTTAATTTTGAGCAGTTTTTAGGTTTTTCTATGTATACTGAAGCATTCCTCGCATTCCATTCATTCCTAAGGGGGTCAGATTGACCTGTGAGGGACTGATTTGTTACTTTTTTTTTCATTTCGACTCCTCGGATCCAGTAAATTTGTTTGTGTGTATTCATGGTTCAAGTGCGACAAGAGTTCTAAGGTCTTGGACCACTCCGATGAACACTCGATTTGTAAATTTTTTCAAAAATTAATTTCGGGTCAAAATGACCCGAGGGACGGATGAGGGTTTTAATTAACCATAATTTAAGTTCTTCAAAAAAGAAGTTACTTGGGAAAAAAGAAATATGATTTCATTATACAGTACATCTTGATTTTGTTTTGTTTTTTGCATTTTAATTAAGCTTAGAGTTAGGTTTTAATTGAAATTTAAATAATTAATTTAAAATACTTCCCCTTGGAAGTATCTGAGGCCCCCTGGTAGAGAATCACTGCTTTAAAGCCCATGCTATTCTCATAGTAGAGAACTAAAGCTATGTGGGCCATAATACAAACTAGTGATGATTGTCACTAAGAGACTGTCATATTTTCCTGTCTTAGACAGAAAGAATAAAACTGATTTCCTTTGTTGTTGCTCAAGACATGCCGTTCCAGAATATGTCACACAAAGTTCCAAACATAATGAAGACTATACGAGACTTTCCGTAAACATCAGACTGTGCTTATGTTAACTGCCTAAGCTGTAGAATTATTATATGTAATCAGTTCAGCTTTCTGTATACTGGTAGCCATGACATCATATGTTGATGTCACACATGCGTATGGTGGCCTTTACCTGCCCTTTCTCCTTCCCCTCTGATGCAAGAGTGCTCAGTGCAGTACACGCACACCATTTGGCATGTGTTTATTGGCAGAGCTGGGTTATGTTCAAGGTGTCTGTTTGACTTGGATGGATTGTAATCTTTTAAACAAACAAACTGCAATCCAGAGCCAAGGCTCGACACCCAGCTGGCAAGGCCTGCGGTTAGCATTGATACGAATGTTACCTCGCTTCCCACACAAACACATTGCGCAGAGCCTCATCTTGGTGTGTTTCTACAAGAAACTTCCAGGTTTTTTTTGTTTTGTTTTGTTTTTTTGGATTATTGGTGACAATTGAGGCACAAAATGTCAACCAGTGCATATTGTTTTTGTGTTAGGATTGTAAATGTTTATTGACTATCCGGTTTCTTTTCCCGCTGCATATCTTTGGCCTACATCGGATGCTGCCACTTGGTTGGGACGGTCAAGGCTCATCGAACGCTGCTGACCCGTGATGCTGCCATCCACCCCTGGACACATCCGTTCTTCCCCTCCCACCCAAATTTCCCACTGAGCCGTCCTTCATGGATCATTGATAGGTGGCCCTTTTCCACTCTTAGACCCAGGATCCGTTCTTTGAATCCAGTGAGCAGTGGACACTTAAAAGCCTTTTAGTGGGGGGTGTGATGGAGGACATGCTGAGTGGCTCCAGTCTCTCTTTTCTGCCCTGACCCTGGCCTTTCCCTCAGACGCCCCCTCGCCGCCACCAGATCCCGCTCTCAGTCCTCTATAACACTTCCCATGTTCCCAGGTCTATGCCAAGTGCTGCTCTGCTTTGGATTTGTCTGAAGCTGTTAGTTTATATGTCCTGATAAGGGAGTGGCTGAACATCCGTATCCAAATGCATCCGTCATAGCCCACATGTGTTTGACTTTGGAAATTAGATTCTTGTCTGGAGTGCCTTGAATTGAGGATTTAGGCGGACTGACTTGTGCATTAAATGCTTTGAGTTAAAGTAATACCTAGTAATGCATCCAATAGCATGTACTGCATCCATGTCCTTTCATTTTGATATGCTTTGTTTCCTGTCTTTTGTTTCCTTTTGCCATTTGTTTTATTGTTTCCAGGTGTGATTTGTTAATTAATCTCATTATTGTGACTTATGTCATGTTCTTGAGTATTTAACTCCCCCTTTTTATACACTAGCATTCAAAAGTTTGGTGATTTTTTGTAAAGAAGTGCTTTTATTTAGCAAGGATGGACAGTTAAGATATTTATAACTATACAAAAAAAATTTATTCAAATAAATGCTGTTAGGTTCTGTAAGATCTTTTGATCTTTCTATTCATCAAAGAATCCTGAAGAAAAAAAATGTATCAGGGTTTACACAAAAAAAGTGAAGCAGCACCACCATTTTTAACATTGATAGCCTAATAATGAGAAATGTTTCTTGAGAGCACCAAAATAGCATATTAGAATGATTTCTGAAGGATCATGTGACGCTAAAGACTGGAGTAATGACTGCTGAAAATTCAGCTTTGTCATCACAAGAACAAATTACATTTTAAAATATATTAAAACAGAAAATAGCTATTTTAAATTGTAATCATATTTCACAGTATTGCTGTTTTTACTGTATTTTGATCAAATAAATACAGCCTTAGTGAGCATAAGAGAATTCTTTCAAAAACATAAAAAAAATCTTACATACCCCAAACTTTTGAATAGTAGTGTATACAGTATATAATCTTAAACATTTCATTTTTATATCCAGTAATCTTAAATATTTCATATTCATTATATGTCATAACATTTCTTTTTTTAACATTTTGAAGAATGTAAAACAGTTCACTTTTGTTTATTTTCAGATCTAAATTAGATTTTGAATCCCAGGTTTTCAGTGTGGCCTCAAACTTTTGGGACGCACTGTATGTTGTGTAATCACGTTTCTTGTTTCTTGGATTTGGGCTCCTGACAAACTCCTGCTTCTTTTATATAATATTTTGCTCAGTAAATATACACACCCTAGGAAAAACTTGGACATTGATGATGAGAGTTGGGCTATTATGCAAGTCTAAAAGGAAACTTAAGATTCAAACAATTATTTGTGAGAATTTGGCCTTTAATTTATTTTTTTGATTGAGCCAAAACATACAACATAATCCCAGCTAACAGAGCAATCATCACAGAAAGATTATGTATTTTGGTTTTCAAAACCATGTCTAACATAAAATGTAAATCAGCTGATCAGTTTTTTTTGGCCTACATTTGGAAGAAGATCTGTGCCTTCATTAATGACTGATGTAGCCAATCTATCGACTCATACTTTGTCAGCATGAATTTATTTAGGTACTATGCAAACTCAAGCACTTCTTGAATTTCATGGGATAGTACACAGCAGCTCCGTAACATTTCATTTACAAAAGCAGTGTCTTTAATTTTGCATGCATGCAGTCTGACCAGGAGGAAGTGACATTCTGTAGCGGTTCAGTGAGATTTACTTAATCACCATCATGTGTTGTGAGTCCACCATGTACCACTGAAGAGGTCAACCTCTGTGCTTTGAGACACTAGAAGGCAAAGACGTCATCTTAGGTTAAGCAATGATTTATTCAGCAATGAATGTCTTTAATACATTAAAGTCAAGTGGATAAGAGATTTAAATGACACTTTTAGAGATTTCTATAGCCTCCACATTTTCCTAACCCTCCTACTGCACCCGCCTGATCCTTGGATCAAATTCAACCCCTATTGAAAACTCATTTAAAAACTTTTTGAAGTCTTTTTTTTTTTTCTTCTTTTTTTTGTAGTCCCAAAGTGCATTGTGCTTTAAAAAAATGACTTCCATTAAAGGGATAGTTCATTAAATGGGTTTTTGTAAGAAAAATATCCATATTTAACATGTTATAAAGTAAAATATCTAGCTTCCGACGGACCACCTTCCGTATTCAACTTACGAAAAAAGCGTAACTGGCGCAACGATTAGAGTAAGCGCTTTGAACTGCGAGAGGATTACACTTTCTGCATAAATTGAATATGGAAGACGGTCTGCCAGAAGCTAGATATTTTACTTTATAAAGTTTTTAATATGGATATTTTTCTTACACAAACCCATCGATTCGCTTCAGAAGGCCTTTATTAACCCCCCATTTTATAATGGATGGATGCACTTTTATGGGGCTTTTTTGGGCTGCCATTCACTGCCATTATAAAGCTTGTAAGAGCCAGGACATTTTTTAATATAATTCCGATTGTATTTGTCTGTTATATACACCTAGGATGGCTTAAGGGTGAGTAAATTATGGGATAATTTTCATTTTTGGGAGAACTATCCCTTTAAATGTGCCCCTTTTCCTGGTTAATTTCAATCACATATTTTCATATAAAAAAGTTGTTTGATATAAAATTACTATTTTATATTTTTCCATATAAAATAGAAATTTTATTTTACAGTTGTGGCCAAAATTGTTTAAACTATAAGTTTGTTTAAACTATAAAAATATGAGGAAAATATTTTAAATATGAGGGAAGAACTAAACACTAAACTTGGTGAAAGTATTTATCTGACAAAATTATTTGGCAGTAAAAGGCAAACAACAGTTACATGTTTTATTTTACTATGCAAAACAAAATACAAAAAAAAAGCTCAGGAAAAAAGCATTCAATGACTATAACATAATCAGTTGCTTATATTCCATTGTTTCTCTCTTGCATATGTTCATAATTTCTTTGTATGACACACAGCCTGGCCAAAAATGATGTCCACACAATTTGGCATGATTCATTGCATTATCACAAATAAAACAATTGACTCCAAGCACAACTACGCAATATGCTTACAAAATCTTTTACAATTTTTTAAAATAATATTTGAAAAAAAAAAGGGTGAAAATGTTGATTTTCCTAGGCCGGACATCACTTTTGGCCACTACAGTATATAAAACTTGGACATTGATGACAATAGTTGGGCGTCTAAAAGGAAACTTAAGATTCAAACAATTATTTGTGAGAATTTGACCTTTACTTTTTTTGAATAAGCCAAAACTTACAACATAATCCCAGCTAACAGAGCAATCATCACAGAAAGATGACGTATTTTGGCTTTTGGTAAAACCATTTCTAACATAAAATGTAATTCCGTTGATCAGATGGGGGATTTTTTTTTCTGGCCTACATTTGGAAGATCAGTGCTTTCATTAATTACTGATGTATTTAACCCAATACTTTAGGTATAGGTACACTGCAAAAAAATGCTTTTCTTACTTAGTATTTTTGTCTTGTTTCCAGTCCAAACATCTAAAAATTCCTAAAACAAGAAGTATTTACTAGACAAGTAAAAATTATGTTTTGGGGGAAAATAGCACAAAATTAAGTGAGTTTTTGCTTAAAATAAGCAAAATAATGTGCCAGTGGGGTAAGCAAACTAATCTTAATTCAAACAGAAAACAAGATTAGTTTGCTTACCCCATTGGCACATTATTTAGCTTATTTTAAGCAAAAACTCACTTAATTTTGAGTTATTTTTTCCCAAAACAAGACAATAACTTTTGCTTGTCTAGTAAATGCTTCTTAATGTAAGAATTTTTAGATATTTGGACTGGAAACAAGACAAAAATACTAAGTAAAAAAAGCTCAAACTTCTTGGATTTCATGGGATTGTACACAGCAGCTCCATAACATTTCATTTGCAAAAGCAGTATATTTAACTATAGTATATATTAATATATTTTTTATTTTATTTAATAAATGGAAAAACCGTGCATGCTTGAAATTGTTTTTAGTTACGTAAGACTAATGTCATAAACAGAGTTCTAATAATTAGCTTTTCTTGAAATTGTCCCATAGCCAATGTTCCAATATCAAAAACTACTGTATTTATAACATATTCTTCAGCAAAAACAGGCCAAAATTGACCCACGGACGGAAGAAGGGTTAAGAATCAATTTTAAACAACTTTTATTAGCATTCAGAAGTGTATACAAGATATCGTCTGCTCTGGCTGACACGGATTCTGGAGGAGTTAAGCGTCTGAGCAGTGCCGTGGCGTCTGAGATACTGTGAAGCAGGCACAAAAGTGTTAAACACACACTGAGGAGTGAGTCCCAGCTGACCTCTCTCACACACTCCTGCTTCCCTGTGGCTGTGGAGGTCCGTGCCAGGTCCCTGCTGAGTAACGACTGCAAACAGGGGCCGTAACTCAGGTCAGATGCTTTGTCAGCATCAATTGACACGTTCAAGGACTTGTTCTTGAATTACTTGAAAAAGCTTTGGCCTGCCAGCTACTTTTAAGCAAAAGCATGGCATGTCAAATGGCCATGAATTTGGGACGATTATATTAGAACTGTGGTAAAATATGTTCCCAATAGATGTTGTATAGTTGAACAAGAAATGAAAATTATTTAGTTTAGAATGTTTCCTTTTAGTTTGCTCATATACATCTTTTAGTCATACTGTAAGAGTATATAAACTCTGTAAACATTTATAAAAATGTACATTTGTTTGGTTTACAGCATTGTGACTCTATAGTTTTGTGTACTGAGCAGCCTGGACCCAGTTAGACTAATATAGGGAGTTTCATCATGAGCAGACAAGATTAGAAGGACTTAAACAAGTCGGCCAATACACATTTTCTTGTCAATCTATGGCTCAGACTGTGCAAGCTTAAACAAACAAATATATGAATGGAAGCCTGTGGGTTGAGTTCCCCATACCGGACAAAAAGAGCTGTTTCTGTTGTGACTGTACTGTTCCCGTCTGACGACGAGATTCTTTCCTTTTCTCGCCTTTTGTAAAGGTGTCTTAGACATTCCAAAGTGCTACAAAGCCTCTACTTCCTAATTGCGGAATATTGTTTACAGAGGGCTCATTGAGGGTCGAATTTAGCGTGCGGGCACGGCCCAACAGGAGAAAGGATCTGTCAAAGCAGTCTGACAAGAATGATAACAAACACACTTCTTTTCACATATATACGTTGCTTAACTTTATTCATGTACTCTTTTTCGTTATGAAATTCACTATAATTACATATAGTACAATAATGGCTATTATTTTCTACAAAAAGATTGCATAAATAATTTAAATGATGAAATTGAAAAAATAAATATGCAGTTCATTCTTTGTAACAGTCTTTTGGTCGGAGAGAGAGTGGATCCATTTATGGAAGAGGATACCGCTCAATGAGACCACACAGGTACAGTATATACAAGTTGCTATTCATGGCAAGTCTGCTTACATTATAAAAATCCCTTCCAGTTGCTATTTTAAATACACAATTAAAAAATAAGCAAATATTATCAGCACTGAACAAAAAAAAAAGCGCTGGGGAAGTCATGAGCTGAAAATGTTGAACAATTGGCATTCTCTTAATCTCTTTATCCAGCCCACAATTTCAGTTTGGTTCACTTATTTGTCTCTTCTTTTTCTGGTCAGATGAGGAGACAGGAAGGATGGCATCTTTGTTGAAGACTTCAGTAATGGATGTAGGTAACCTGTTAGCGATTGCAGATAGCTGAATATCTCCAAATGGTTTCCATTGAGGGAGGATGCAGAAAGGTTTTTTGCCCGTGAGGAATTTCTGCAAATTCTTGCGCACATGTGGGCCTCTTTTTCGGCTGTTCTAACAAACAGGAACTGACCATGTCTAGAGGAAATGGCTTTTTATGACTCAAATCCTAAACACAGTAATGGAACTATTTGGTAATTAGGACAAGTCACAGGAATATCTTTTGCGGTTCTTGACCTCCAGGGACTTGGACCGTGGAGGGCTGACACAACTTTTCGAACTCTCCATAGTGCGGCTCTAACTGCCAATTCCGATCAGTTTTTTGTGGAAATGTGAAGTTGCAGAAACTCACATAGTGCCTGGCTCGGTTCCCCAGCCCGTCAAGAGGACTCATGGGCTGGTAAAATTGACCAAGGTTAAGAATTCTGGGCCTCAGCGATCTGTCAGCAGCGGTGTGTCTTTTGGGCCCGACACGGCTGGACGGCCAAATCATACGCTGCTCCAAGTCCCAAAAGAGGAGGACAAATCTGGTACACAAACATTCACGAGTGCCTGGTGGATTGGTTGAGCGTTCAGTGTGTTTGCCTGTACGTTAGCTTACCCTTTCAATGAACTTCAAACTTGAAATGAACTGCTTGGGTAAGAATATGTGGAGTTATTCCTCCTCCCTCAAAAATATCATGAACTATCACATTCCCTGAACTAATCTCACATAATGGCGTCTTTTCACTCAAGCATCCATTAGTCCACTGGCATTCTGTGATCAAACTGGGACAAATTAGGCTCAAGAGCACATACAAACAGTGAGACATCTGAAATATATTGGAAACTTCTTGCTAATGCATGTATTCCTTCCCTTGGGTTGCAGTTTCTGAAATATGTGTGCATATGTATATAGGTGTATTTGTATGTGTGCAAGAGGGAGTTTCTGTATCAGTTCAACTTTTCCCCTCAGTAGGAATTGCTGTTGACTGAGGGCACTTTGCTACGGTGCTTCTTATTGCGCCGTGGCTTCTTAGAAGACAACTCCTTGACATCCGATTGGTTGTGATGGCGAGTGTAGCGTTTGCACTTGCAAGACGTGACTACTCGGATTTTGTATGTCCGGTTTGGTCCGTTCGGACACTGGAGTTGTATCCGCTGAGTGCGGGAGTGAGCTGGGATGCAGCGGTAATCGGAGGAGCTGCTTCTCCACCATTTCCCCCTTAGAATTGAGTTTGGCATGAGATGAGCTGGAAGGCATTGACCAGAACACACCAGTTCCTTCACAGGTTTGACACTGCGGCAAGATCCATCCGTAACGTAGCGGGTAGAACGCAGCTCCCGGCAGCTTAGTTCAGAGGCTCCTGGGAAAGAGAGCAGAACCAGAACAGATTAGTTAAATGTTTACAAAATGGTTCAGGGATGCATCTTAAATAAAACAGCTACCAACATTGGTATTTATTATAGCCTGTATGACATACTGCGGTTTGGATTGTTCACAGATATGATAAACAAAACAGATTTTATTTTTCATGTTTTGTTATATACACAGTCATTAAGTACATTTCCTAAAGTTGACTTTGTTGTGTTTTGTCGAGTTTCCCAGAAAAATTTGTTGTGTGTCCAACCCGAGAGGAAATTCGTGATAAAATCTTTTTATATCGGCTCAGCATTTTTTTTTTTTTTTTAATCTGGTTTCAATTTGGCCACTAAATTGTAGTAGATGTGCTCTTGGTTGATGCTGGTATTGATAAGAAACCCAATCAATTAGAAACCCACAGACACTAAACAACATACATGTACCAGAATGCTTGTGAACCAGATCGAAAACACCTCAAACAACATCAGCATTAATTCTTTGCATTTTATGTGTCAGTTAAAAAGATGAAACTGAGAGTGGAAAGATCTATTTTCTTCTTCAGCTCCCCTCATGGAGAAGAACAAAGGATTTATGTGTGTGATGAGTTCAGGTTCTGCCTCCCCTGATTCTCAGAAAATCTGATCTGATGTTTTATGAGGAGCTGGAGGAGAGCCAGAGAAAGATGAACATATCTCAACATGACCCCACACTGACCACCAGAGAAAATACACACGTCACCTCTTCAAGAGCAGCACATGAGAGTGTGATTTCTTTTTCCACCCCTTGATGAGCGAGTATAACGTACATGCTTGGATTGATAACTATTTCCTTATGCTGAAATACAACATCATTTTAGAACTGTTCACTGACATAATTAGTTATTTGGAATTATCTTCAGGTCACTTTACAAATTGCTCAATCCTTTATTTTCATAACTTATTATTGTGATAATTTCATTACTCTGTTCATGGAGGATTGCTTATTATTATTTTTGGAAATAATCTGTGTATTTATTTATCAATAAGTTTAGACATTCCAATTGCTCAAACACACTTCCCAAGACTTTACTTTAGTCCAAAGTCTTGATTTGTGTTCTGGAAACAAGCTCTGGGTGTTTTCACAACTGAACCCAACTTTTCTCTTTTTTCTGTTAATTATGACATTCACATACACAACCACACATTGTACATTGTTAGAACTACTGTTGGTTTTAATTCACAGTAGTTTTACTTTTCACAGGTGGGAGTCATTCTCGTGGAAATGCCCCGAAGAAATGACCCCTTAGAATAACTTCTCACATTTTCAACTACCCTGAAACCATACTGTTGCAATTAGATGGTTATGGAAAGGCAGACCTTGTCTAATTATGTAAAATTGGGGATATAGCAACAAAAAAAGGGTTATTGAAGTTAGTGTATCACTTGAACTGTGAAACGGTGGAGCAGCATGCATTCTTTCTGAATACGAGCTTTTATTTAAAAGCGGCACATCTATTTAGAGCCATGATATCCAGTTTTGTGGAAGTTAATGAATCTATTTGTAGCCTATATACCTTACACTATAAAGTAATTAGTTTAACAAATTATTGGAGCAAATATCATTATAGATAGGCTTGTTTACTTTAGTCACCCCATGGACTTTTCAGTTGCTGATGTCTAATCCGCTTTAGATAACAAAACAGTGTAGGTCTCAAGATCTATCTAGTGGAAATGATCTAATTATTATATTTGAAACTAATGTATTAATTTCTTTTAACTTGCACACTCGCTAACAGTAGTATATTCCTAATAAAGTGTTCTGATATATTTTACAATCTGTACTTACATAAAATAACTAATCACTAATGTACTTTAGTGCTTGCTTAATCAAATAGCTGAAATAAAATTCATGAACGTCAAAATAACTAAGTTAAATAATTTTATAACAGCATTAGGTTACCAAGGGCTTTGTTAACTTTAAAGAAAACATTTTAAAAATCATATTCTATTTGATTATGAATTTAGTACAAATTCATAGCGTGTTGCCCAATTTTTAGAGCAGAAAAAGCCCACACACAAAAAAAAATCTGTTAAGAATTGGAACAAATTCATACAGTATATGTTTATGTTGGTGTTGATCTATTTTGATAGAGCTCAATATTCTACTGTTAATTAAAGATCTGTTTCTTGTTACTTACCATAAGTGCGTGAGTTGGCTGATGACCTCCTTCCTCCGTTCTTAGCCCGGTTCATTGTGTTATTGTCAGAAAGTTGTATCTGTTCCTCGGGTTTATTCGTGTCCTCCGTGTATTCTGGTATAATTTCTGTAGCATCATTTTTTAAAGCCCTCCATCCATGCGCAGCTGTGAAACATCCCTGTAGCAGCACCAGCAGCAACAGCCGCGCGCCGCAGTGCACGAGCGCTAAAGACACCTGCATACTAAAATAGAGAACGAGACGTTCAGCGGGCAAACTCAGACCGGTTTTCTTCTCTTCGTGAGAGGCTTTCCTTTTTAAAGTACCACAGGTTTCGCAAAAAAAAAAAAAAAAAAAAAAAAAAAAAAACAGATAATTTAGCGCTTACACGAAGTGGGAGGGATTTAGGCAAAGCAGCTCATTCAGAAACTGATAGGAAGGAATGGGCACGCGCAGAAGTGTAAGGTCAACTTGGAGAGAGGAAAGTCAGCTTTTTTTTCTTATACCAGAAATGAGACAGCGTGCTTTACTGCTCAATTTCATCATGTGTCGTGTGCAGTTGTCTTCACTTGGAAAGATCACACAAAATACTACCAGTCAGAAAATCTCTTTAAAAATAGCCGACTTTATTATATTTTTATACACTTTTTTTCATTATTATTATTGTTTTGTGCAAACTATACAATGACCTGAACGCGTAATTTACACGTTTATAAGAAATTCGACTTTTTTAAAAGGAATTTTCTGCTAAATTATCTTTCAGCAGACACAATCTTTTGAGATCTCTCACGCGCAACACGAATTGTAATATAAATGTTGTGACATTTAAACAGAATGCTAAGGTTTTTTGCGATATATTTGTGATAATAAAGTGAGGCTACTGACATCCACGTATAGCCTACTGAAAACGTGACTTATGTTTGTTACTGTCGTATTTGGCGACCGGTAAATTGTACTTGGTATGACTAAGTTGTAATGAGTTTAATCATAATTGGAACTTTTGAAAAACTTATATAGCCTTTACTTGTTTAAAAAAGAATAACTTGGTAACACTTTATTATACAGTGTCCTTGTTACATATGTTGCATGTACTTACTACAGTAATAACAGTAAAACCCTAATCCTACCCTAACCCTATAGTAATTACTATATTATGTTGTTAATTAATGTTACTCAGTACTTAAATATATAATTACACTGTGACAATGACACCTTAAAATAAAGTGTAACCAATAACTTTTACTACCCCATCCCCCTCTTCCTTTGACTCTATTTTTGTGTGAATATATTAGGGACACATTATCAGTCTGGCAGTATAAATTAAACACTATATGAATAACAATGGGACATACAACATACAGATGCTTTATGTCACATAACTATCTCACGCCAGCGTTAAATGCATTGCTTTGTACAAACACTGCCCTCTTGAGGGAGCCCAAACAAACAAAAACCTTTAAAGGATATTATTTTTCTTTTATAGCATACTGTAAATGTTCTGCTTCTCCTGTGTATTCTGCATGAAAATACCTAAGCTAAGCATACATTTGTCAGTATGCATGAGACCGTATGCATGAAACATTGTGTCCAGCCAATCGTTTAAGCTTAGAAACCACTTTGGCAGGATAGATGGAATTCTTCTGAGATCTATTGTGACTCTTCTTTTTGTCCTGTCATCATGAAGAAAAAGAAAGATCACAGTGTCCACCACAGGCCCAGTCTGATTGTAGCCTATGTTCTTTCCCTGTCATTCACTGGCTGTTTTTATATCTCTTTGGGTTTGTGCACAGAAAAAACAGTCTCCAGGCCTGCTTTATCAAGATAGCAGCTTGAGCATAAATAACACTTAGATGTGTTCCAGATTTACAAGGGCTGCTAGCAAAAGATATTTGTATAAAGAAGGAAAAAGGGTAACACTATGTCAAAGCCACATAAACAAAGCATTTAACTCATCTGGACTGACAGGGCTAGACTCTCGATGCATATGAAATGCAAACATACTAACTTGCAGCTGAGCATTAAAAGTTTTTAGATAATGGGACAGGGTCAAAGTTGAGCAGAAACATTACTCTTGCAAAAACAAAAAGTACTTTCAACCCCTGCTAATAGTTTTTGCCACCAGATTCAAGGTTAAATTTCGTATAATAATTATTATTATTATGATGTTTGCTTCATATTTTGAATCTTATTTATACATTTTTAATGGTGGCTCAAGTGTCACATATTTATTTACAATATCACACATGGTACAAAATTGTGAAAATGTTCTTTTGTCTATAATAATCAGTGCAATTTTTCACACAAAACTATAGAGTCAGCAAAAAGCTTAGGGGATACTCTGATGGATGTAGTCATAATAACATTTCACAAAGCCTGCCGAGGATACATATCAGTGTGTGTGGATGTAAGTGGTAAATGGAGTAGTTTTGCACAAAACATCAGTGATGTCTACATTCAAATGCGTAGATTACACCATTTTCAGCTGTCCTGGGAACTGATGTCTCATTTAGAAATACAGTCCTGACAAATATCATTATAAATGAAGCATATGCGCAATGTTACTGAAGAAAAACATTTATGGATCATATTTTATCTGTACAAGTACAGCTCCCCCGCAGCTTATGAACCTAAAATATCACTGTAATACCTCATATCTCAATCTGCCAAGCCACTTGCATTTGCCATTTTTTTCATACTGAAAACTAGTCTGAAAATCTCACAGAAATAGAAGCACATTAGATGTTTAAATAAGCCATGACTAGCTGAATCATACTAAAAGCACTTCCAAGACTAAATCATGTTTTTAAAGAGTTCATTTGAGTTTAAGAGCAGCGGAAACCTCAGCTGTGGTTTTACTGTGAGTCTCGACAAACCTTGCTGACCGCTGGGTCCATGTGTTAACCACTCTTTAACCACTACTATAGTACAGTACCAACAGAGCTGCCACAATTGTAAACAATGATCACCTAGCCAATATTTATCCACTGATGCTTCTTATAAGATATGCACACAGGCTGGTAGTGTAGTTGCAGCTAGCATGGTGAAAAATAACCAATAGCCAACCATTAAACTCATTCTGACGAGGTTATGAACAAATGGATTTGTGGGAGAAATATATGGACAGTGCTTACAAGTTCAGTTATGAGAGAATATTATTGAGAAATATTATGCGTCATTGTTCTCTGGTTCACTTTGTTACAATCCAGATTGCTAGTTTTACAAAAATTATTTATTTATTTAATCAAATCGGGTCCAAGGAAGTGAGATTGTACAGAACAATGTCAGAACAACGTCATTTAAATGTCTTGAAATTCTCAATTGATTTGGCATTGTCATTTACACACTGTGTGGTCACCGTTATTTTGCCAAGCAAGAAGTAAGTAACATATTTTGTTGATCCTGGAACAACATTCCTGTCCGAAAATTTAGTCTTAACCCTATCCCTTGACCCTACCTGTAACTCAGGGCCGTAACCACCATAGGCATTGAGGGAGACAAGTCCTACCCATTAATTGGAAATGGCCAAATTGTCCCCCCCAATATATGATATTTCTTAATGCTGCTCTTCATTACGCACCGCTGTTTGTTTTTAGGATGATTTTTAGGCTGGTCTGCCTGAGTGGTCTAACAGCGCTAGTCAATGTCAAAGTGATGGCCAATCAGATCAAAGAAGGCGGGGCTTAATGTTCACTGAAGATGAGTGTGAATTCCAACACAACGCTTTTAGTTTTTATAGTGAAAGAGTGCGTGCGTGATATGATCTAATTATCCAAACATTTAACTGTTTTACGATGGATGTTTAACAACCCACAGTCACTACTTAACTTTTTAATGCAATTTCGCCATTTTGAATTGAAAATATGCTATCATTTAATGATGATGTCATTCATAACTGAATGTGATCAGACAAAAAAAAAATGTTTTTTTTTTTTACATTTTTGACATATTAGACATATTAGGCATACAAACAAGAGTAAATGTGTGCATATTCTTAAGTAAAATATTATTTGCAAAGAGTTTAAATGGATTACTTCACAACTATATAGGCTGCAATTTGAAATGATAATGTTCAAGACATGGTTACGGCCTTGCCGTAACTTATCCCTAAAATCAGAGGGAAATGATAGGTGAATATAACACTGATGTAGAAGCACCTAACCCTGGTTGTAGGCCTTAACTTGACATAAACTGTAAACTTGTCCCCTTAAATCTGATTGATTGGGATGTTGTTCCAGGGTCAACAAAGATGTTGATCCAGGAACATGTTGTACTTGGTGAAATCACGTTCACCTCATGATCATTATAGATATTTTTAATCTTAATCTAAAATTTAAATAAAAATTATTTCTGGTTTTTTTTTTTTCTTTTGCTAAATGGCGAGCAGGATGTATTCAGGATTTACTATACCAGAGCCATTCTAGTTTTCTCATTGTGTAATGAGTACATTGTACATTGGAAATAGCTTACTTGTTATGGAAAGTCACTTGATTTCACAAGATGTAACATATTTTGTATGTTGTAATCTTTGACGGAAAACTCAAAATATGTGGATCAGTAATTCACATGATATTTTGCAACAGTTTGTGCAAGCCGAATGCCATTTTCATGGTACATGAATCATTCTTTCATTGGGTGTTAATTTTTTTAGTGTAAGTGTCTCTGAATTTATTTAGAAACTGAAAGCGACTATTGAAATCTAAAGCAGATTTTTAATTGCAGAAACGCACAGTTATGATGTACTCTTCTGATGGAGCGCCACCATTTCCCAGAATCCTCTGGAATGGTGTGTTAATTAGCCATGAACGTATAAAAACGCTCAGCTGCTGAGCATGCAGGAATTTATTTGGGTTTTAAGAGAGGGAGGGGGTGGGAGGAAGTTATTTCAAGAGCATGTTTCAAAAAGCTCCACAAGTTTGCTTTTTTATGGGATCAATAAAACCAGATAACAAGCATGTGAAAATAATCTTGCTCTCTGGTATCTAATCCAATAAAGACTAATTATAAAATGGACTAATAAACAGGGTCATGCCACTGGCTGTCATGTGAAGATAGCTGATGATGGAGTAGCAGGAAAGATATTCCCACTGGCCACCCACACTGAAGAGACTGTGCTGAGAAAATAAACCTGCATTGGGAAGGGACAGGTTTCAGACACCTCACAGTGTGGACTTTCCTTCCGTCTGTTTTTGTCGATGCTGTCGATTTGTCATGGACTGCCAAAGACAACAGATGTGTACGTAAATCCTACTTTGTGCTGATATATTGTTACAACCATCTTCGTTTGGGTTTTTTTTAAGTCAGAGGTCACTCTAAAAGGTCATTTTTGTTGTCACCATACCAAGCAGTTTATGTATGCACATATTGTGTTATTTTGAGGAAAATTCATAGTATATCAAACTAAATGCATTCCGCAAACATTCACTCAAATTTGTGAAAATTTTCACGCAAAAATGACCCCAAGATTTACTCACCCTCAAGCCATCCTAGGTGTATATGACTTTCTTCTTTAAGACGAACACAACCGGAGTTATATTAAAAAATATCATTGCTCTTCCAAGCTTTATAATGGCAGTGAATGGCGTACCTGATTTTGAAGTCCAAAAAAGTGCATCCATCCATCATAAAAGTAATCCAGGGGGTTAATAAAGTCCTTCTGAAGCAAATCGATGGGTTTTTGTAAGAAAAATATTCATATTTAAAACTTTATAAACTAAAATAACTAGCTTCCCGGCAGTCAGCTTATGCAAGTCGACTTACACCAAAAAAGTAACCCCTGACGGGATGTAGGAGTAGCGTAAGCTTTGACGCCTCTCGCGGTTCAAACAAATAGGGCTGGGCAACAAAACTCAAGCTCCTCCGACATTTCTCTTTAAAAATTCTGGTTTTAGACTTCTAATTCGTGACCGGTGTTTTGTTTTGCTCTATCCTCTGCGCTTCCGCGTTTGTCAATATGTCATACGTCAAGTCAGGGGTTACTCTTTCGCCGTAAATCAATGTGTACTGCCGTTTGTCGGAATTTTAGTTTATAAAGTTTTAAATATGTTTAGATATGTTTAGATATGTTTCTTACACAAACGCATCGCTTCGCTTCAGAAGGCCTTTATTAACCCCACAGAGCAGTATGGATTACTTTTATGATGGATGGATGGATGCGCTTTTTTGGGCTTCAAAATCCCTATTCACTGCCATTATAAAGCTTTGAAGAGCCTGGACATTTTTTATTATAACTCCAATTGTATTCGTCTGAAAGACGAAAGTCATATACGCTTGAGGGTGAGTATATCATGGGGTAATTTTCATTTTTGGGTGAACTGTCCCTTTAACTTGATGCTTTCATTTTGAAATAACATGTTTCAACCAAGTAACCCAATCAAACAGGACTTTTCACTTCCCATCATGCTTTGCACAGGGCTGAATTGGAAGCGTAAATGTTGAACAAAAAAGTGTTATTTTATGCAGTTTTTAGCAAGATGAGAAAATTGAGAGAATTAATGTTTGGAGTTAGTGAATAAATGGAGTTAATGTTTAATGTTCTATTATATTGTTATTTAAAAGTTTTTGTTATGTTAGTAAATGTTAGTTTTTGAAATGTTGAGCTTATGTTTGGGTTGAGGACCTGCTAACAAAAATTCAAATGCTTTAATAATAAAGCACTAGTGCTCTGTATGAAACCAGTATAATTTCTGGACTGTCAACACTGAATGGCACAGATGTAAAAATAAGTTATGTTTTGTTTATTGCTATAGGCTAAATCACACTAAACAAGAAGCATTAATTGTAGGTTAATTGTAATTGTATTTGAATAATTCAATTTAAATGAAAACCTTTTATTTAAGTTAAACTTAAACCAATCATTCAAGGTAAATGAACACCATTGATTCTAGTTAGTTTCAATCACGTGGAATCACTGTCCATGATTGAATCATGTTCAGAGCTTTTTTTGGTAATCTGTTATAGGGCTCATTGCGTTTTTCATTTCCCAAACATTTTACGAACAATTATGGTTTAAAAAATTTTTTTTTTGAACTTTTTGCCACTTTGGTTTTGCCTCCCACATTGATGACTTTGATGTCTTCCAAATCTAGTAAATGGATTAAAACTTGACCTTGAAAATAGGGGTCAACTGCGGAGTCTGTCCTTCATTAACGCAAGTTTCTCTGTTGTATCTTAGCTCTGGCTTTATTTGTGCATCAATAACAAAGCTGAAGATCCTTTTTCATGTGGTTTTTGTGTCTGTGGCTAATTAGAGATCATTATGGTTGATCTTCTACAACAATGAAGTTGTGCTTTAGATGTGTCTAATTCGTTGTTCTACATGACTAGGAACAAGTGCCGTGTGCATATTTCACGCCTACAATCAAACAGTGACTGTGGAAAAATAAAAACCAGCTATAACTCCCTTCCCGTTTGTACCAAATCAAACACTCCCGCCAGTATCTTACCAGCAATCTGACTTGGACCCTTAGGAACCGCGCAGCCATATTCTGCTGTTCTTTACATGACAGTTCTTTAATAAATATCAGACGCACTTGGCAAGGCCCCGCAGGAACGACACAACAGCAGAGTGCAGGAAGATGAAACGAGCAACACCACTGCGGGCACAAGTGCTTGGAAGAGGATCTGAAGCTCATCCATTCCAAGAATGTTCTCTCCCATATTTCCCAATAATTAGTGCTGCTCCACAGATGTTCCTTTTTTTCCCCCTTATTTCTTCTTAAGTTTTCATTATGGGAGCATGCAGTGAAATGGGACAAAAAAGTTGAAAAGGGGAAACATCATATGCTTTTCATTTAAGCCAGTCATTAAGGAAGACGACAAAGCAGAAGGGGGATATCATTCACAAGATGTGCCATTAATAATGAGATTTTTAAAAGATTAGTTCTTAGATCAGTTACTGAAACTAAGTTCTTCTGCCAAATTATCTATCCGGAAATTGGTCAAGCCCAACTGATGGTTACAAAATCTGTCAGGCAATGTTTATAAAAATTTAAAACACAAGTATAATTTTCTTAAAATAATAATTTCCTTTTCTTTCTTATTAATTTAACAAATTTACACATTTAAAAGAATTAGTTCACCCAAAAATTCTAATTCTGTCATCATTTATTTATCATCTCAATTCTTGTTTTTGTGTTTTGTGAAATTAAGTTTATTTATGTATGTATGTATATATATGTGTATGTATGTATGTGTATGTGTGTGTGTGTGTGTGTGTGTGTGTGTGTGTGTGTGTGTGTGTGTGTGTGTGTGTGTGTGTGTGTGTGTGTGTGTGTGTGTGTGTGTGTGTTCTATCCCGGTGGGGTCTTCATCCTGAATGCACACTGACTCATGGGGACTCGTGTCACGTGTAAATTGAGGTCCCCATGAGGAAACAAGCTTATAAATCATACAGAATGAGTTTTTTTGAAAATGTAAAAAAATGCAGAAAGTTTTGTGTGATGGGTAGGGTTAGTGTAAGGGGATATAATATACAGTTTGTACAGTATAAAAACCATTACATCTATGGAGAGTCCCCACAAAGATAGTGAACCAGACGTGTGTGTGCTTGTGTGTATGTGTGTACATCCAAGCCTGCTCTGTTTAACTGCTGAGTTTGTCCTGATGTCTGAAGTGCTTTGTTTCTCCTTCGGGTCTGGTTCTGTGGTCCTGCATGGTTTGTGAGTGTGACAGGGTGGAGAACCTGGACAGCAGTCTCAAAGGACCCCACAGCTGGGCTTGGGTAATTGCAGTGTGCACAGGGTCATGGATAGAGATCAACCCTAGTGTCAGACCAATTGATTTGAGCGTTTTCAATGATCCTTGTGGATACATGAAGTCTGAAGCTGGTCATCCCCAGCGCCAGGTGTGCTGAACAATTGCTGAAGGACCTCAAAGACCATTCGCATCAAATCACAGGGAAATTGTCCTTTGTGATTCTGTGACAGAGTGTTATGAGTATGTGGATATGAGCATGTGTATGCGTCAAAAGAAAGTATTTGTTAGTGTGTGGGTCATGGTACATGGAGCACAGGACCCCAGAGGAAGACAGATTTATGGAAGCGTTTGTCTCCATCTGTTGGAGACAGACTATAAACTCTACCATAAAGCATCTTTCAGAAATGTGCATAAATAATGTACATACTGTACTTCCATAAATACATATTCACACACCCTGACCCAAAACCTTAACCCTGCTCTCATATTTTATAAAGATCTCTTCAACAAATATATAACATAAAACATGATGATATACACATTAAATGTGAATATATAGTGAAGTACTTCATCTGCTCAGTCTTTGTAGATTTGCTGAGGCAACTCAAATGTTACATTAAAGTCTCACCTGAATGTTACCCTACTTATCTCTGTTGCCTAACAGGAGCAATTAGAGGCTGTCGTGAGTGCTTTTTCATGTGCCTCATTCTGTTGTAATCAAAGAGCGCAGAGGCCCACAGACATGGACTGCTTGCAACACATAAGGAGAACTAATAGTGTATTGTCATGCAAGCTACTCTTGTGCATGAGAAATGAGTCCCTCTCATGCTTCTAGGAGGAAATGCAAAAATAATGTTTTATTGCATTGAGCAATATGAGTAATATGAGACGATGAAATGTAATATTAAAGTTGTGTTTTTTCTGGCTTTGGACTTTGGAGACAATACAAGAAAAAAAGAAGGAAAATTTGTCAAGGTTGGGGATACTTTTTGATGTTACACTTTTAAAAGCATCACTGTTCACTGTATATTTTATATTATATCATTATACTTACATATAATGCAGCCATTACTTCAGTCTTCAGTGTCACATGATCCTTCAGAAATAATTTTAATATGCTATTCAATGTTGAAAACAGTTCTTGCGCTTAATATTTTGTGAAAACAATTATAATTTTTTTCAAGATTCTTTGATGAACAGAAAGTTCAAAAGAACAGCATTCATGAGAAGTAGGAATCTTTTGTACTGTCACTTTTGCTCAATTTAATAATGTTTTCCATATATATATATATATATATATATACACACTATATTGCCAAAAGTATTGGGACACCCCTCCAAATCATTGAATTCAGGTGTTCCAATCGCTTCCATGGCCACAGGTGTATACAATCAAGCACCTAGGCATGCAGACTGCTTCTACAAACATTTGTGAAAGAATGGGTCACTCTCAGGAGCTCAGTGAATTCAAGCGTGGTACCATGATAGGTTGCCACCTGTGCAAAAAGTCCATTTGTGAAATTTCCTCACTACTAAATATTCCACAGTCAACTGTTAGTGGTATTATAACAAAGTAGAAGCAATTGGGAACAACAGCAACTCAGCCATGAAGTGGTAGGCCACGTAAAATCACAGAGCGGGGTCAGCGCATGCTGAGGCGCACAGTGTGCAGAAGTTGCCAACTTTCTGCAGAGTCAATAATCCAAACCTCCAAACTTCATGTGGCCTTTAGATTAGCTCAAGAACAGTGTGTAGAGAGCTTCATGGAATGGGTTTCCATGGCCGAGCAGCTGCATCCAAGCCTTACATCACCAAGTGCAATGCAAAGCATCGGATGCAGTGGTGTAAAGCACGCTGCCACTGGACTCTAGAGCAGTGGAGATGTGTTCTCTGGAGTGACGAATCACGCTTCTCTGTCTGGCAATCCGATGGACGTCTGGGTTTGGTGGTTGCCAGGAGAACGGTTAGTTGCCTTTGGCACTGCATTGTGCCAAAGTGTAAAGTTTGATGGAGGGGGGGTTATGGTGTGGGGTTGTTTTTCAGGGGTTGGGCTTGGCCCCTTAGTTCCAGTGAAAGGAACTCTTAATGCTTCAGCATACCAAGACATTTTGGACGATTTCATGCTCCCAACTTTGTGGGAACAGTTTGGGGATGGCCCCTTCCTGTTCCAACATGACTGCACACCAGTGCACAAAGCAAGGTCCATAAAGACATGGATGAGCGAGTTTGGTGTGGAGGAACTTGACTGGCCTGCACAGAGTCCTGACCTCAACCCGACAGAACACCTTTGGGATGAATTAGAGCGGAGACTGCGAGCCAGGCCCTCTCGTCCAACATCAGTGCCTGACCTCACAAATGTGCTTCTAGAAGAATGGTCAAAAATTCCCATAAACACACTCCTAAACCTTGTGGAAAGCCTTCCCAAAAGAGTTGAAGCTGTTATAGCTGCAAAGGGTGGGCCAACTCCATATTAAACCCTACGGATTAAGAATGGGATGTCATTAAAGTTCATGTGCATGTAAAGGCAGGCTTTCCAAAACATTTGGCAATATAGTGTATGTATATATATGTGTATATATATATATATATATACACCGATCAGGCATAACATTATGCTTCTTTCATTGCTCCGTGGTCCAGTTCTGATGCCCACTGTTGGCGCTTTCGGCGGTGGACAGGGGTCAGTATGGGCACCCTGACTGGTCTGCGGTTATGCAGCCCCATACGCAACAAACTGCGATGCACTGTGTATTCTGACACCTTTCTATCAGAACCAGCATTAACTTCTTGAGAAATTTGAGCTACAGTAGCTCGTCTGTTTGATCAGATCACACGGGCCAGCCTTCGCTCCCCACGTATCAATGAGCCTTGGCCCATGACCCTGTTGCCGGTTCACCACTGTTCCTTCCTTGGACCACTTTTGATAGATACTGACCACTGCAGACCGGGAACACCCAACAAGACCTGCAGTTTTGGAGATGCTCTGACCCAGTCATCTAGCCATCACATTTTGGCCCTTGTCAAACTCGCTCAAAAAAATTATAATTTTCCTGCTTCTAACACATCAACTTTGAGGACAAAATGTTCACTTGCTGCCTAATATATCCCACCCACTAACAGGTGTCGTGATGAGGAGATAATCAGCGTTACTCATTTCACCTGTCATAATGTCATAATGTTATGCCTGATTAGTGTACACACAAACACACACACACACACAGTATATCTTACTGACTCCACACTATTGAAAATAATTCTCTACAAGTATCATCCACACAAATTGACAACCTAATATTTTTCTATTAATTAGTAAATTTTATGCATACTCCCAGTGGGAATCACTTGCTGAATAAATCTTAAAGATAAAAATGCACAACATTTTAATTTTAACCATTTATTTTCTGACATCATAAAACAAAAGAACATTTTTCCAATGTAAGAAAAATAACTGTGATTTAATCAAGTGCACTTCAACAAAGTGTCTGTATAAGCTGTACACCTTGCTTTATGAAGTGAAGACATGAATCAAAAAAAGAATCCATCTTCAGGATAAGGCTTTAAGGTGGGATGTTTAGACAGCCTGTGTCATGTGAATGCATTCAATTGACCCCCATTTCAAGCATTCTGTAATTCCTTTCCTTAAGTCAGATTAAAACAAAACCAGAATTCTGTCATTTAGCCACATCAAGCAACTCCCTAACTCAAAATGTTAAACATAATTTGAGAGTGTGAACATTTGTGCCAAACCCTTCTGCCAAATTTGCAACTGCTGAGGTTTCCATGTCCTTTACAACAAACAAGTGGTCAATCAGTTACAATATCACATTACAGCAACACAAAGCATACAGGAGTAAAAGACGGCACATAGACGATATAGAGTTACGTTTAGTCAGCGGCTTTTAGTGAGCGGCGTGCACACATGAAAGCAAATATGTGCTTGTACATGATGGACAAAACAAGTTTCGACGCAAAAATACACAGACAATACTTTGCACTGATACCTAAAAATGCACGTGCATCAAAAATGCATCACATGTTAATTTAGACACCTTGACTGTTTGTGTTCAGTTGTAGGTAGTGTTCCTTTAACATCAGTGTTATTGAAATGAAATGTAAAAATATTAAATAAAAAACAATCACATTGATAATGGGACATAAATACAAAATGACCAAGCAGCATTGTGATTCATTGTTATATATACTACTGACATCATTAAGCCATATAGTGGTACAACTATTTTCATTTAATCTTCCCTGTATAATTACATTGTTTACAATGTCTATACACTGTGTAACATACAATCAGATACATATGAATAAAAGGCAATACATAGCAGGACAGTTTGTGCAAACCACACGGGTTATCAACAGCAGATGGCAGTGTTTCTCCTTCCACAGATCCATTTCAGAAAAGGGTGTGTTCTTCATCTGAAGCATTGAAGCCAACAGCACCAGCAAACACATCTTTATGCTGAAATTTCCAAATATGCTTATTCAAAATGCGTCATTGTTGCTTTTTGAGGTTAAAAGTTGCTGCTAAAAACTCATTTCAGTGTAGACAATGACTGATAAACTCCCAGTTTGCTTGCCATTGGCACAGACCATCTTCATTAGTTCACGTTTTTTTATGACGGCACACAGGGTTCCATAGCTACAGTTGGTTAGGTTGTATAAAGCCTAGGTCTCCAGATTATAATAAAGGAATGTTTATAGTTTGAATGCTTTCATACATATAGGTATTTGTCAATTTTAAATATTCTTAGACAAAAACCCAAAGATAAAATGACTGTGGATTGGATAAGTAGCTATAGTAGTATGAATGCTGTGAGGTAGCCCGCAACAGTGTTAGCTGTGAAAACAGACTTTGATCCTCTAATACAATAAAAATGATTTTTAAAAAGAAAGTAATATAGCAAAAGACACCACTCTCCATTACAGTGAAAAGTAAAACAGGATAATATGGAAGCTTTTAACAAACAATTTGTGTCTTATGGATAAATGTGCAAATTGGGCATTTATGGTGGTTAATTTAAAGGAAAGAGAATGTTGACTACAATATATTAAATATTTCTATTGTTAATAGATACTGGTCATACACAAATATTATGGACAGTTCATATACATTCATATATGTCAACATCTATAGTATAGTATAAGTATAGGCTATATATCTGGAATATAGAAATATAAAAAAGAGGCATAAGTAGTGCTTTGTGTTATAATCTTGCCTACAGTTTGTACGATAGTATTTTCCCTCAGTAATAAATATGCAGAGGCCCAGGGGCTATTAATACTGTATAAGATCGATCAAATTTGACAATAGAATTTAGATTAATTCAAAAAGCTACAAAACTGTCGCATGCACTTATTCCAAATGTAGTGATGTTGGTTCTCTTTAAAGGGGTCATATCATAATTTTTGGGGGGTTAACTTTGAGGAATCAAAACTTCCTCCCCAGTCCAAAAACACCCTTTACTGAAGCCAAGCTTCAGCCAGAAAAGTAGAATAGATACTGTTATTTCTAAACGCTAGAATAACTAACGATAAGAGAAATGTTCTGTGTGTTGTTGCTGTCTGCCTGTATTTCAGTCTGATCTGAAAACGGCACATTTCAATGCGGACTGTTTCGTAAATCTGCTGCAATGATGATGCCGGTATTGAATACAACCATCAGTAACTCATCAATCTAACTAGTATGCAAAGAGGATGCTTACATAGAAGTCTTAAAGGCACAGACGCAAAAACGGCCAGTTTAATTGGACTAACATTATAAGTGGACCTCGGGGGAAATTATTAAATGATAAAAATATGTATGATATGACCCCTTTAAAACCTGAAAAAAGCCACGAGTGCAGCAAAACGAGTCAATTCCAGTGCTAAAGCGATGCTGTTTTAAAGACAAAGCTGGGCCCGAAGTAAACCTAATCTAAATCAACAGCTACCTTTAAATATCTACGCTCCACTGACACGCTTTGCACTCCTTCCTGTGATCTTTGAACTAGCAGTATAAAGGCGCACTAAGCCTCTGGGTTAACAAACCTTGTGTAAGGGCACATCATTAGGCAGTTGGCATGGCAGAGGCTCTCCACCTATTGGACGTGTCTCTCTGGTCAAGGCTGACTGTGATCTTGTGGTGGACAAAATGTGGCATGAGACTTGGCAGTGAGAGACAGTGATTCCAGAGTAAAGAGATCTAATGGGGCTGATTCATTATCACTGCTGCATAGAACCGGGTTGAACCTGTTTGTAGCGTCTGTTAAAGCCGAGCTACAACATACGGTTGGCTTGTTGATTGTATGCTACCATTTGTGGAATGTTAATTTATCTCGTGTTAAAAGAGTGAATGGGTTGTGTGCTGGTACACAACAGTTTTGTCCTCCTGTTCAGTCCTGATTTAAAATGCTGGAAAGCCATCAAAAATCTGGCCATAGTTCTGTAAATGAGTTAAAAGGTATATTTCCATGCTTTTTTTTATACCTAAATATCATATTCCTCCACATACAAATAGGAATACAATGAACAATCGCAGTATCTCTGGCAAATAGGAGCCCATAGGATGATTGTGCTCTACTTTACAGATGACAATTGGGCTAATATGCTCCAAAAGTTGAATTTGTGAGATATACAAATAGTTGGCAATTGGAATGCTTTAGGTGTACTTGGTGAAAAATAGACACTGATTATCATGGGAAATATGCAAAAACAAAACAGTTGTGATGACATATAAAATGCTACCCTTGCTCTTTCTACAGCCTTAATTATTCAGATATGACAGTAAATTTCCCTTTACCAGCCAGCTGGAAGCAGGAGTAATTATTCAGGATACTGACAACACCTCGTGTGAGTGTGTATGTGAGAGAGTGTGTGGTTGAATACACTTTGTATACCTCCATGCATATGCTCTGGATGTATGCATACATTCTGTTATTATACTTGGACAGGAAACATTGTGCACACTAGTTTGAATGTGTGCGCCTGCATTTGTGAGAATATGTGGGAGTAGAGCACATTCTATCATTTGGTCTTCAACTTGCCCTCCTTCGCCAGCTTTTCGTTGAGTTGGCATAGCTGGCACAGGAATCCATCATTCGGGCCAATCTCTCTCTTGTGTCTTACTGTAGCTGTGGCAACTCGTACATCCATATTGTGACGGAGCATGAGGTAAGCGATGACGATAGTGGGCGAGCGGCTGTAGCCCTCACGGCAGTGAACATACACCTTTCCTAGAAGAGAAATAATAAAATACTATTTAAAAAGGCAGAGTTTGGAGCACTATCCAAGATCTCGTCCTTAAAGGATACAAATATGGCCTCTGCCGCAACATCCATCTTATATCATTCATCTCAAACCTTCTCAAGTCAACCTTCAGACCAATTCCCCTCCAAACATGCAAACACATACGTTCACATTCATTATTGACCTGCCCACTCTCCTGGAGGAATTCACCTTGCCAGCCTCCGCTGTGCTTATTCGGCAGATACAGCAGAGGATCTGAAACCTGATGCCTCCTCCACCAGCAGCCCCGCTTACTTATGTTCTCCCATGAGTCTTTGTGCTGTTTATGTGTCAAGGAGATAGCCTTCATTGATTCCTAAATATATGCTCCCTGTGGATCAATGGAGAGCTACGGCTATGCAAAACTACATATTTTCAAAATCGACTAGCCAGTTGGTTCCTTTAAACAAAACATTAAGGATGTCCTGTATAACTCTGCATGTGTTCACATAGGACACATTCTTGGGCCAGCTGCGCCAGCTGCACCAGCTGGTACAAATCATCTTGCTCGAATGGACAGTATCAATGCTATTTAATACTGACAGTATAAAATTATATTTAATGTCTTTAAGTCCATTCACAGCCAGCGATATTTCTCTGAATAAGTTGTGAAGTGTTTTCTTACGGACAAATAATTAAAGGGCTACAGGCTGGACAGCACAAATTTTGCAAAAATTCAGCGCAAAAAATGTAGGCTTTTTAATAGCATGCTTAGGAATTAAGTATCATTTGTATTGTTGAATTAAATGTTAATTTAAGCACAGTTTGTCATATTAACTGCTTTAAAATACATGCTGTTAAACAAACCAGTGTCAAATCATTTAAATTAAGTGTACGAATGAAAACAATATTATCTTACACATAATAACATAACCGCAGTTAATAATTGTATAAGGCTAATTAAGTTGTATGCGTACACCTTAAAAGCCATAAATCTGTACTCAGATTTCAGAATGAGCACTTTGACATTTGCGCTATATTTGTAGCTCACTCACAGTTATAATAAGCAGGGAAAATTCACGACATTAAATAAAGGCTAATATTTGCACTACGTGGAAATAGCGATAGATGCCATTTACACCAAGTACAAATTGTGATAGCTGCTATTTACACTAAGTGCAAATAGCGATATATGCTATTCACACCAAGTGTAAATAGCAATAGATTTTTTTTACATAAAGTGAAAATAGCAGCATTTCTTAGCGATCTGCTATTTACACTAGTTAGATGATATTTATACTTATAAATAGTGGCAGATACTATTTGCACCTCAGTGTTGTTGTACATTAAACAGTATGCAATAATAACAGTTTAAATTATTATATTTGTTAAAATTATTAAATGAATATTGGGACAATAAAGCCCTCACTAGACCTACCCCTAACCAATAAACACACATTAGACACTTTATTTCCACTTTTCAAATATTTTTTTAATTTTTATTGAAAATAAATGCCTTTCTGATCTGATATGTAATGGGAAATGGGATTAGAGCGAGTTCGGCAAAAGGCGGAGTCGAACCTCGGGACGATTTGCGTCAAAACTTTCTGCCGCATGCTTTCCCCCTACACTATTGCTAATTTGCTACTGCACACAAACTAGTGTCTTCCATCCTTTTGTCTGGCCCAACCAGACTTCAGCATTTGCCAACAAGGCGGGCTATTTGCACTTAGTGTGAATAGACACTCCGTTAAAGAAATAACCATTTACAGAATGTAAGAATGTACAGGTAGACTTCAGATATAAAAACGCTGGTTAGGTAATGTTTACTCTTTAAAAATCAGATTCCGTGGCTTCACTTGTTTTGCTGTCATGAGAAATTCAGTTCTTTATTATTAGTAGTAAATTTAAGATTGTAACCATAGCAACCAAAGCCCCTTTCACACCATAAGTGAAATGAATATGCCTCAGTCAGAAGGAAATGCAAATTCAAGCCTGAACAGTAGAGATCTACACTTAAAACAAGACTAGTCGACAAAACGGCCGTCGTGACCCACCCCTATGCAGAGCATATTTTTAAAACAGATTTAGTGTGACTCAGAGGCAGCGGGAGCACTCAGACCTTTATCCCTCCCACTGCTCATTGTGATTCAGCCTGCAAATTCACCAGATGACATCAAGCCCACTGTAGGCATGGTTGTTGCAAATGTCACAGCTGAGCTCACCCGGGCTGCGAAGTGGCAGCATATATTCTAGGGGTTTTGTTTCAGCTTAAGCTCTCAGTGAAAAGATTAGTGTCCTCCCTCGACCCAGGCTTGGCGTCTGATTTACCGCTTACTGGGCTCCTGCTGCCAAGATGACTTGCAATTAAGATGCTTTATAATTGCTCCTCTGTGTTAGAGATGGCATAAAATCCATGCCATAAAAGATGGGTTTAAATGCACCAATTAAAACGACTGGTGTGAGATATCTAGGGATAAAATTTGTGTATAGGGACTACCAGATCCACTTTGGGATACATTATATATAACATTTCAATAAATTGAAATACCGTATTCTTTCCTATCATTTTTTACATCCTGACTTTTGTTTGTTGTTTGTGCGAGCAAAGAATAAAAAAAAAAAATGCAAGAATGCAAGAATGCTGGCATATGGGAAAAGGGTTGGTGTAAAAATAAGTAACTTGCCTTGTTAGAGAAAGGTCAAGTTATGAATGCCACAGCATAGTCATGCATGTATTTTTTCTCCACAAAGACATCCCTGGCTTAATACTTCATGAATTATCAAGAATCTGTGTTATTTTAAATGGACTGAACAAGATTTCTGTGATATATTTGTATAGTCTTGTTGGTGAATGGGAAATGCTTTCTTTAAAATGGATTAATATAGGTCTAAAGAAGACAAAAAAGTTACAAAAAGAGAAGGATGAGCAGCCAACCTTTTCCATGTGCCAGAGCTTTATCAATGAAGTCTGCCGCTTCCTCAAAGAAGGCACTGATGTTGAACTGCTCAGTGTCATTGGCCTTTATGCCGTGGTACGTGATCCCAGTTCCTGTGTAGAACTCTGCATTGGTGTTCACATGCATAAAAGAGTTTCCCTCTGCGACATTCAGTATATGTGTCACACCCAGCCTCTGCAGACGCATCACATTCTGGGCCACAAACCTGGGGAGCAGAAGCAGAGCGCGTGTGAGACTCACCTGGAACACACAAAACAATTTTGTAATGTTTTAAGGCAGTGTTGAATTTGAGACCCGCACTTTTGAATCAATGAAACCAAGACCATGAAAATACAGCCATATTGTTCATTTTCAATGAAGCCCTGTTCAAAGTTCATAAAGTTGATCAAAAGTAAGAATACGAAACAACATCTTAACGGCAGTGATGTTCATAAACATTACTAGGTCAACCAGAACTAGGAAAGCCTACTAGTGACCAACAACTACAGCAACAGAGTGGCGAACGAGACTCGAGAGTTAGCCATCACAGCAACATTATTGACGTCAACCTTTGGCGATGTAGTGCGGCAGAGTTCAGCGATATGACAAAAAAAATATGCAAATGAGCGGTGCTCAACAATCAGTGTCTACAAACAGGAGTGAAGACACTATTCTATACAGTTTGTCTCTGCCCAGAGTGACAACTTTTAAAAATGCATAGAAAACCATGTTGGCATTCATTTCTGGCAGCAAGAAAACTGATTATTTGACTAAAAAATAAATAAATAAATAAATAAATAAAGTCCCATTCACACCAAGGACGATAACTATATTAGTGTCCACACCAATGCACGATAACATTGTTCATTATAAGTACATGCTCCATTTATGTCGTCTGCCTCTTTAAATGCTCAAGCTGTTTAAAGCAGGATGGATTCTGATTGGCTGTCAATGTTTTTATCAGTCATAAGCTAATAAAAATCGTTTTGAAAGTGATTCCAATGGTTGCTATAATTTTAAATGTATAAAGATTTGTAAAACTATATCATTATCGGCATAGTCCTTTGTGTGAAGGCCTTAACATCTTATTTTTAAACAGAGCATTATTCGCAAATATATTTCTAAAGGTATATTAAAATTTAACGTCATTTCTCGTGTTCTTTTCTTTCACTGCTGAATACCTTGTAATCATTCATTCTTGATGAACTGTTACATAACCCCATATGTTACGCACATGTTTATGCATTTTCGATAAACAATGGCAATCTGCACGTTCTCAGTTTGTAGTTCCAACAAACCCAAGACCCTGCCAACCCCACCCAAAGCCTCAACTACAGAACGGTCTGCTGTGTCTAGTTTGAGATTGATTGGAGTGAATTGTGGAGCCGCTTTTAGTTGGCAGAGATGTCGGCCGATGTCAGAGGGCCCCTGGAGACAGCCGTGTTCTAAACCAGAACAGACACACCAAGGAGATCTTGGCTGCCGCCCAGAGGCATACAAAGAGCCATAGGCGTCCAGTGTAGTGCCCAAAATAGGACTTTAAGTCCACAGAGAGGGAAAACAAGAGATGAGAAGAGAGCAGAATGCTCTGCAATGTAGTTGCATTGTCTGTTTGCTTTAGCACCTGGAACTCTTTCATCTTTGTCTGCTAAAAATCCAGCCTCTTTATGTCTCTCTCGTCCACTCCTCAGCGCCATCCCTCCTTACAACGCAGTAGATGAAAGACTGCACATATGGGTAATGGAGAATATATACCTAATACAATTAAAATACCTTAAATAAAAAATATGACACTGAATTTTCACAACACTTCAAATAAACACCCTAAATAAAGATAACGTCTGCAACCCTTTTGGTTTATAACTGGAGGATGTAGCAGCCCATCAGTCTCTGTTTCTGCCAGCAGCGCAGGCTCTTCAGTGTTGATGAAGTGATGGACTCTGATGCACCGCCCAACGCCCATAATTCAAACTCTCCCCTAACCAGTGAGATTCTGTCTATATGGAGCCTTTGAAGATTGTGGTCATATTTCTCCCTGTGTTTGTATATGTATGTGTGTATGCGTGTATGCATGTGCATGAGCGAGAGAGAGAGAGAGAGAGAGAGAGAGAGAGAGAGAGAGAGAGAGAAAAAGTGTTTGCTTTGCATCTTGTTCACCTGTCCTGCACTCTGTTCACTGCAGTCCCTTCACATGCATTATTAATGTAAGTCTTACAAAGAGTGGTGTGCAACAAAAAGAGTGGCCCATTGCCCCATACTGCACCTTTACATATGGTTAAAGATACAAATCGCTCTGGAGGTTACTTTTAACATTAACTGATACATTTTTTTTAGTAGTGACAACGCACAGATGATGAAAACGTTATCAATAACCAGCACAAGCTAAATTCTAGGATTTTGGCTAATATATATAATCATAATGGCTTTGTATTACTAAAGACAGTATCATATCCTACAGTCATAACACTAACTGAATAATATCCCAAAGATTTGGCACACTCTTATATCTGCACTCAGTTTATTAATGTAGTATTGGCAAGAATCTGAACAAACAACAAGAGTGCAGTACATGCTGAACACAATGTGGACATTCAATCTTATCTAGATGGGTAATTATGGATGGGATCATCTAATTTCAAACATTATGCTTTTGTAATATTAGCCCTAATATAATACATTGTAAATCACAGTGCAATATAATACATGAGCAAAATGTTTTGCTTTTTTGTGCATATTGTGTTAGGAAAAACAGCAGAATTTGTTGTGCATGGTCTACTTGTCTATAAAGTGCATTCTTTTAAAGTTGTCTATTTATTATATATGTAGATATGTCTATCTATCTATCTATCTATCTATCTAATCTATCCATCTATCTATCTGTATCCATCTATCTGTATGTATCTATCTATGTCTGTCTGTCTATCTATCTGTGTCTGTCTGTCTGTCTGTATCTATCTATCTATCTGTATCTATCTATGTCTGTCTGTCTGTCTATCTATCTATCTGTGTCTGTCTGTCTCTATCTATCTATCTATCTATCTATCTATCTATCTATCTATCTATATCTATCTATCTATCCATCTATCTATCCATCTATCTATCCATCTATCTGTATCTATCTATCTATGTCTGTCTGTCTGTCTGTCTGTCTGTATCTATCTATCTATCTATCTATCTATCTATCTATCTATCTGTATCTATCTATGTCTGTCTGTCTGTCTGTCTGTCTGTCTATCTATCTGTGTCTGTCTGTCTCTATCTATCTGTATCTATGTCTGTCTGTCTATCTATCTATCTATCTATCTATCTGTATCTATCTGTATCTATGTCTGTCTGTCTATCTATCTATCTATCTATCTAATCTATCCATCTATCTATCTGTATCCATCTATCTGTATGTATCTATCTATGTCTGTCTGTCTATCTATCTGTGTCTGTCTGTCTGTCTGTATCTATCTATCTATCTATCTATCTGTATCTATCTATGTCTGTCTGTCTGTCTATCTATCTATCTGTGTCTGTCTGTCTCTATCTATCTATCTATCTATCTATCTGTATCTATCTATCTATCCATCTATCTATCCATCTATCTGTATCTATCTATCTATGTCTGTCTGTCTGTCTGTCTGTATCTATCTATCTATGTCTGTCTGTCTGTCTGTCTGTCTATCTATCTGTGTCTGTCTGTCTCTATCTATCTATCTATCTATCTGTATCTATGTCTGTCTGTCTATCTATCTATCTATCTATCTATCTGTATCTATCTGTATCTATGTCTGTCTGTCTATCTATCTATCTATCTATCTATCTATCTCTCTCTCTGTATCTATCTATCTATCTGTATCTATCTATCTATGTCTGTCTGTCTGTCTGTCTGTATCTATCTATCTATCTATCTATCTATCTATCTATCTATCTATCTGTATCTATCTATGTCTGTCTGTCTGTCTATCTATCTGTGTCTGTTTGTCTCTATCTATCTATCTGTATCTATCTGTATCTATGTCTGTCTGTCTATCTATCTGTGTCTGTTTGTCTCTATCTATCTCTCTGTATCTATCTATCTATCTATCTATCAGATCTGTCTGTCTGTCTGTCTGTCTGACTATTATATTAGAATCTGGAAGCTACAGACAGGGTGGATACAGACATTAGCAGCTCAGTGAGAATGTTTTGCCAATATCTACAAATGACCATATGTAAATTCATGCTGCTTGTAGCACAGGCACATCAGACATTTTATGCTCAAATTGATTTGTTGTTACAAAGGGATAATGTGTTTGTTCTATAGTTATCCAATACAATGATGCTTATGTGATCTGATTTATTAAAAAAAATACGTAACACTGCGGAAGTCATTTATAAAACATAATACAGTCTATTTCCTAGATTGGTGTGTTGTTTACAGTCTTGCAATGACAATTAAGAATAAAACAATACTCCAACCATTCAAAATATAAGTTGCCATTAGTAGTTCATTACAGTTTTTATTATAGAAATAAACATTATACTCAAACCATTTATAATTTATTTGAAATCCGCTCAGAATATTTGAAACCATACAGCATTCTGGAGCTAAAACAAGGGGAGATAACACCTCTGTCAATCTTTTCACAAATGCTGATAATCACAAAATGGCCAAATATTGGACAATTTATGTACTTGGCTAGTATATTGGTCTATTTCAATTTATATTGTTAAATCATTTACTGAATTATTATTAAAATACTATTACAATAAATATTTCTTATTTCTAGTCATTTATATTAGTCACAAACTGTAGGAAAAAATTTTTTTTAGAGAACTAATCAGACTGATGTCATGATGATCGATTTAGTCTTATAATTTCTTTGCTCTGCCTCAAATTTGTGTCCGTGTGTGTTACTTTAAAAAACAAATCAATAACTCAAAATGTAATCATGAACCTAATGCAAATTTTAAAGTCGGCATGAAAGTGACATATATATCTGAATGAAACGACTTCTCGAACAAGAAAAAATGTAGGGTGGGACAGCGATTGAATCGTTGTGGTTTGCTATTGCTGTGACCTCATGTGAGTGACAGGTTGTCCCGCCCTCACACCAGTAAACACATCATCAGAGAAGAAGAAATGTCGCTGCAAGTTGGAGGGGAGTTATTTTGTATGGAGTCCTGCACATAACATGTGGACTAAAATATATCGTGGCCAAATTCAAATTAAGAATTTGTTCTCTCGTTTTAGTAAATCATGGCCACGATTTACTAATTTGTTCACTCTATTTTGGAGTGTCTATTTACACTAAGTGCAAATAGCACGCCTTGTTGGCAGAGGCTATTTACACTAACTCCGCCCACTGAAGTCTGGTTGGGCCAGACAAAAGGACAGAAGACGGTGAATTGCCAACAGTAGCAATAGTGTAGGGGTAAGGTGTGTGACAGAAATTTTGGCGCAATTGGACCCGAGTTCAAATCCGCCTTTTGCCGAACTCGCTCTACTCCCTTTTCCCATCCCATATCAGATCGGAAAGGCAATTATTTTCAATAAAAATTTGGAAAATATTCGAAAAATGGAAATAAAGTGTCCTAAGTGTGTTTAATAATAAAGTGTTTATCGGTTAAAGTTAGGAGTAGGTGTAGGGAGGGCTTTATTGTCCCAATAAGGTGCCATTCATTTAATGATTGAATAAATATAATTATATAACATTTACACTCTATTTTATTATTGCATACCATTTAATGTACAACAACACTGATGTGCAAATAGTATCAGCAACTATTTATAAGTATAAATAGCATCTAACTACCATTTACACTTATTGCAAAGAAAATGCTGCTCTTTTTACAGTGTAAATAGAATCTATCGCTATTTTCACTTAGTGTAGGCTAAATAGAATCTATTGCTATTTTAAGAAAATATGCTATTTTCACTCAAATACAAATAGCTGCTGCCTTTAGTTAAATTATGGGACACGAATTAAGAATTAATTCCCACAATTTATTAATTTGTTCCTTCATTTTAGTAAAGCGAGGCCACGTTGAATAAATTCGTTCCTTCATATTGATCTAACTAAAACAAGGAAACTAATTAGTACAGCGTGGCCATGACGATTTACACTGCATTCACACAGGGCGTCGGCGTCAACGTCAACACTTGACAGAGGGCGTGTCTGAAGCTTGGTGCTGACGCGACCGTCATAGTGACAACAGCCAATCACATTACTTTTCCGGTGTTGCATGAACGCAATTGACTAGCGTCTGCACTACGGTATTTGCATAGGCGATCTGATTGGCTGACGCCTGCATTGGCGCAATTTCGCCACGAGCAACGCCAGTGACGCAACGCAACGGAACCCACAATTCAGTTCGGCAATGCATGACGTCACCCATTCAAAGTAAATGAGAAGCGTTGACGACGTGTGAATGCAGCGTTAGTAAATCAACGGAATGAATTATTATATTGTGCGCACAATTTAAGCCGGGTGTACACTGTACGATATATAATAGTCCTTTACAACTGTTGCTTGTCAGAATGTCCGAGCATGATCCCCGCTGTTAGCAATGTCACTGTGGGATCTCAGACGTCATTAATGTCAATGCAGTCAAGAGGTGTTAAAAACGAATGCATGCAGGAAGACTCTCCTAAGTTTCGTCATCAATCCGTGAAACGTTCGTGACGGTGAGCTGCATTCAATTTTTTTTTTTTTTTTTTACACCACGATATACTTATTTTGTTCCCCGCATGTCATGTGCAGGGCTCCGTAATTTTGATTAAAGAATTTTTAAAAACATTTGATTTCATGGTGACTTTAAAACCTGAAAATAAGTTAACTAACATAGGCTAATCTGACTACCTTTATAGACATTTGGGTTATGTTAAAACCACATATGCAAATAGTGGAGACAGTGGACTTGTCACTGAAGTTGTACACAAAGGACTTTGAGTCCAAAGTCCCAATTATACATATGTTAATTTTCTTTAGCAGATGACTCAGTCATCTTTCAAGCGCGATGCAACTGAATCAGCAGCGGTTTCAATCAGTGAATAGAAAAAACAAATCACTCATTACTTGAGGTCGTTTTCTCTTTGTATGCCTGAGGAAATATGCACTTAATATGCATTAGTAATCATTTAATACAAAGAAACACGTGACTGATGTCGAACTGAAGCGATTTTGTAACCAGTGATCTCAGAGATAGCTAGATGTTACCGATAGAGGACGGTCGTGAAGAAAAGCAGCTTCCCTTGCAGTCTGACTCAAACTGACTCGTGTTGTAAACATTATCAAAATCTCCTGTGGCTTCGTGATTGTACTCGTGGGTGGAAAGGTGACACTCTATTCACAGGTTTGTTGTTTCGCACCTAGACAATGTAAAAGATTCGGGTAGTATTTACTGAGGGGCTTACTGCTACAGATCAATTGCCAGTACGTGCCACCTCACGAATCAACACATCTGACTAACAGCTGAAAGCAGATACCTGTCAGTGTTTTCTTGCCATCAGAAGCAGAAGATCGTTTGAACTTACGCATTGCCGATGTAAATCCTGGGAAAGACCTCGTTGAAATGTTGTGCTGGGAGGCTATAGAAACCGCTGCCGTTGGACAGCAGCTTGTTGAGTTGTTGTACGGTCGCCTCGGTGTCTGGTACGGTGACTTCCAGTGGTACCTTCGCGGGGCTGTGATGCTTCTTCATGCTTCTGTCTCCCTCCAAATGCAAAAAAGAAATAAAATTTAAAAAAATAAGAAATAAAGAAACAACAAGTGTCTAGTGATGAAGATGTGACGGCTTTCGATTCCCCAGCATTTTATTTCCCTCCCCTCTCGGTGTTATTTGCGAGCTCTCCTGAACGCACGCTCGCACGGCCGCTCTTTCGCAGGCAGACAGACACACCCGGACTCGCCCACCGGCGGTCTGATGTGATGCTCCGGTGAGGTCGGTAACAGAACTGGCGGAAGATGGCGACAACGCACCGATACACGACTCACGAGTCAGCGAGAGCGGCGTTAAAGGGGACGCCACTCGATCGTGCAATCCATCCACATTTCAGACAGGTTTTTTACACATTCATCGCCTGTTGTGCGTAAAATAATGTCCTTAAAGCTCATTCTCTACACGTAATCTGTTTAGTAACGCCCATTGATCTGGTAACACCAGTCTGTAACTGAGCATCGACCCCTCCCTTCATGCGAGGCTAGATTTGTGTGTTAAGTGATGTTGTGACAGACAGGTTTAATAAAAGTAATTAAGATGATTTATTTATTTCTCCCTCTCCTTTATTAATCCAACAAGTAGCTTGTAACCCATATTTCAATATTGAAACTTCATCTATCTGCTTGATTGGGTCCAATTTGACCGACACTGAAGTCTATTACAAGAGCTCCCAAAGGAAAATGTGTTTTTATCTGGACAAAATGTGTAGCCTTATTACAATAGAAAAGAAAGTTAACAGCTGATCAAGTGACATATAATTTGTATATAAGCATTAATTATGTATTTCATTCTAAAAAAATTGTCCCTACACAACGTAGGGCATACCTGACATAGGCCTAGATAGCCACAGCTGCACGGTTTAGTTATAAACAAACAAATAAGGAATCATGGCTCATGTTTTTTATTTGAATCACAGCCACTGAAACTGAGATCCTTGCAAAGTTCACATATTTAGTCAGTTTTATATTGCCTTACATAACATTTTCACTCAGGATATAAAGTGGCTTTAATAGCACACTAATGCTGTAGTGTCTAGTCACAGGCATTTCATTTAAAGAAATGTATAGGCCTACTTCCCATTGTTTTCCATCCTGCCTTTCCTCAAGTGTCATTTTCCAGTTTTGCTGTTTCTACTCATGAACTTTTTCTGCCTTCCCTTACGGAAAGAAATTATATTTCCCTATATATGAATGATCAATATATTAAATGATATAATGGTATATTTGAAAATATATTGTGTTAATATTTTAAAATATATTGAATAATACATAAGGAATTGCCGCTTTTCATATATTGAAAAATATGTGACTATGTATTTACTAATATATCATAATGTATGTAATTTTATATTCAGTAATACACTTCATAATATATAGATGTACATGTGATAAGATATGGCAATGCATGTGTATCACTGATTCTTGAGATAAGAGACAAAACATGTTTTAGATGTTAAAAAATAAAAACTAACACTACATTATTAAAAATTTGTATTTTTGTAGACAAAGGTCTCAGATAATGAACCATGTAAGGGAACAGGCTTATTTCTAAATATTTTTTTCTAAAAATTTATATTTATTCACTCTATAACTTAATTTGTGTCAACTCCGTCAGACACGCTAAAAACAATGTAAAGTCTTCAGTTATGTAATATTGGTGTTCAGTAAAGGAGCTAAGTCATAAAATACATTTTCTGTTTATTTTTTGTTTGTTTTCACACTATTTTGAACAACCCAGTTTCTAAATTCCTTAATCTCCTCCCTCCTTTATATTAAACATATATCACCAATGTTCTTAGGTAATTAAGACATAATATCATGTAGTTCCATTGATGTTTTAACATTTTTACACAATAAATTGAAAAAAGAATAAGACATTTCTTTCAAAATTAACAAAAACCTTCACCTGACGGTGTAAAATACTGATGGAGTTGACAAATACTGATGGAGTTGACAAATACTGATGGTGTTGACAAAGGTCGAGCTGGGGCTAAATATACAGTATATGTAAATAGAATCATGAAACAGCATTAGAAGAATTCCCCATATGCAAAAAACATATTAAATCAAATTATACAGACTTTTTGAGAGCACTTGTCAACCATCAGACATACAGTGCATCCGGAAAGTATTCAAAGCGCTTCACTTTTTCCACATTTTGTTATGTTACAGCCTTATTCCAAAATGGATTAAATTCATTATTTTTTTCCTCAATTCTACAAACAATACCCCATTATGACAACGTGAAAGAAGTTTGTTTGAAATCTTTGCAAATTAATTAAAAATAAAAAACGAAAAAATCACATGTACAAAAGTATTCACAGCTTTTGCTCAATACTTTGTTGAAGCACCTTTGGCACCAATTACAGCCTCAAGTCTTTTTGAGTATGATGCTACAAGCTTGGCACACCTATATTTGGGCAATTTCTCCCATTCTTCTTTGCAGGACCTCTCAAGCTCCATCAGGTTGGATGGGGAGCGCCGGTGCACAGCCATTTTCAGATCTCTCCAGAGATTTTCAATCAGGTTTAAGTCTGGGCTCTGGCTGGGCCACTCACGGACATTAACAGAGTTGTCCCGTAGCCACTCCTTTGTTATCTTGGCTGTGTGCTTAGGGTCATTGTCCTGTTGGAAGATGAAGTCTGAGGTCCAGAGCACCCTGGAGCAGGTTTTCATCAAGGATGTCTCTGTACATTGCTGCATTCATATTTCCCTCGATCCTGACTAGTCTCCCAGTTCCTGCCGCTGAAAAACATCCCCACAGCATGATGCTGCCACGACCATGCTTCACTGTAGGGATGGTATTGGCCAGGTGATGAGCGGTGCCTGGTTTCCTCCAGACATGACACTTGCCATTCAGGCCAAAGAGTTCAATCTTTGTTTCATCAGACCAGAGAATTTTGTTTCTCATGGAAATCATGGTCACAGAGAAATGCTGGAGCTCTGTCAAAGTGACCATCGGGTTCTTGGTCACCTCCCTGACTAAGGCCCTTCTCCCCCGATCGCTCAGTTTGGCCGGGCGGCCAGCTCTAGGAAGGATCCTGGTGGTTCCAAACTTCGTCCATTTACGGATGATGGAGGCCACTGTGCTCATTGGGACCTTCAGTGCTGCAGAAATTTTTCTGTACCCTTCCCCAGATCTGTGCCTCGATACAATCCTGTCTCGGAGGTCTACAGACAATTCCTTGGACTTCATGGCTTGGTTTGTGCTCTGACATGCACTGTTAACTGTGGGACCTTATATAGACAGGTGTGTGCCTTTCCAAATCATGTCCAACTGAATTTACCACAGGTGGACTCCAAACAAGTTGTAGAAACATCTCAAGGATGATCAGTGGAAACAGGATGCACCTGAGCTCAATTTTGAGTGTCATGGCAAAGGCTGTGAATACTTATGTACATGTGATTTTTTTTTTCGTTTTTTATTTTTAATTAATTTGCAAAGATTTCAAACAGACTTCTTTCACATTGTCATTATGGGGTATTGTTTGTAGAATAATGAATTTAATCAATTTTGGAATAAGGCTGTAACATAACAAAATGTGGAAAAAGTCAAGCGCTGTGAATACTTTCCGGATGCACTGTAAAGCCTTTTTCCACCTTAACCACGTGTTCTACAGTGGAGCAATTTAGTTTTTTTCCTCAGTTGTAGCTGCCTTAATAAACTTATCAAAATGGCAAGATTTATCCCACAACTATTTACAGAAACTATTACACTGCGATGACAGAGTTGACATGTTAAGGCTGTGACCGCAGAGACTTCAATATTGTTTGTTTAAAATATTTTAAAAATATATAACTTTGTGTCCTAGTGTGAGATCCACAATGAGCAGGAAATAGTAAATGCTCTTCAGAGTTAAAGCTGCCCATGACACTGCCTGATTTATTCAGAATTATAAAAAATCCTGATGGAGTTGACGCAAAGTGAGGACACAACTTTTATAGCTATTAATTATTTATTAAGCTATTTTAATGGAAAATATAATTCAATATTTACTTTTTGTGTTGTTTGATATGTAAAAGATCTCCGCCTTTTAATGCTTTTAAAATAATACTAAAGAAATTATTTAAAAGTATAAGCAATAAATGTCCTGAGTATACAAATTTCCCTTAGATGTAACTTTTTAAGTATTTTTATTGTGTTGATATTCTTACTTTTTAACATAAATAGGGCTTTTGTGTTTGGGACATGTTTTGTCCCTTATCTCAAGAATCAGTGGTATAATATATTGCAGATGTATTTACTCATGCAGTATAAACACACACATCTCCAAAACTGCAGCTCTTGTGGGGTGTTCCCGGTCTGCAGTGGTCAGTATCTTTCAAAAGTGGTCCAAGAAAGGAACAGTGGTGAACCGGCGACAGGGTCATGGGCTCACTGATGCACGTGGGGAGCGAAGGCGTGTGGTCCGATCAAATGGATGAGCTACTGTAGCTGAAATTGCGCGCTTACCTGGGGAACACATGGTACCAGGATGCACTATGTGATGCTTTGGGCAATGTTCTGCTGGGAAACCTTGGGTCCTGCCATCCATGTGGATGTTACTTTGACACGTACCACCTACCTAAGCATTGTTGCAGACCATGTACACCCTTTCATGGAAACGGTATTCCCTGGTGGCTGTGGCCTCTTTCAGCAGGATAATGCGCTCTGCCACAAAGCAAACATGGTTTGAGGAGCACAACAACGAGTTTGAGGTGTGGACCTCCAAATTCCCCAGATCTCAATCCAATCGAGCATCTGTGAGATCTGCTGAACAAACAAGCCCGAGCCATGGAGGCCTCACCTCGCAACTTACAGGACTTAAACGATCTGCTGCTAACATCTTGGTGCCAGATACCACAGCACATCTTCAGGGGTCTAGTAGAGTCCATGCCTCGACGGGTCAGGGCAGTTTTGGCAGCAAAAGGGGGAACACAATATTGGGTCATAATGTTTTGCCTGATCGGTGTATTTATATGTACTTACATAAATGTTTCATATTTTCAAGCTAGTTAACAATAGCACAAGCACACCTGAATGAACTAAAGTATTTAGCAAAGAGACTACCACTGTGCTGAAGAGAGCACAGCTGTTACTTTTTTAATAAAGTAATTATAGTCTTAATGGTGTTCGGCCAATCGTCAGCCTAACCACAGGCTCTACTCTTCAGCACAATAGTAACACCAAAAACTCAGACATGCCAGAAACCCTTTTAAATTCCAAAATAACTGAACATTAAACACTAACAGATCTCCCCCTATATTAATATTAAGCAAAACAAAACTAACACTTGATTTTAACATTTACTCTCCTTTAACAGTCAGAAGCAAAGCATGCTGGGAACTAAAAATCTGCTGTAACTCATTCTGTGAATGTGTGTATATATGTGTGTACAATACATTCACATTTATATGGGAACATGTTTGTGCAATATATGTACACAAAAAAGGATAAAACTTTAAGTTGGCTGGTAAAGTGAATAAAACTTTATGAATATTACATGTAATGCTGTATATTACATGTAATGCTGTTTTTGTCTTAATTTCTAAATATTTTATATGTATCAATATATAGCCATACATGGTCAATGCATATATTGCAGTATATTGAAAAATATAAGCACTAGTTTCCCATATATGGAAATGTATTATGTAATATATCGCATTACATTTTGCAGTATATTTCCATATATTTTTGTTCTGTAAGGGTTGTGCATGAGTAGCATTAAAATAAATAATAATGCTGCATTGTTTCTTGAAAGCATGTAGACAAAAATATCCTAAACCTAAATTTGTAATTAGCTGTTAAACCACTAGAGGGAGTAATACATTTATTAGATATTTAAACAAATCTGAGCAGACAGCATTTAAAAAATATATCTCAGAAACAAATTGGATTAAGGGTCAAGACACAATGACAATGAAAGAAACTATATTTGCTCTGCCTTTTTAGTCATGCATGTTTATTCTAACTTGTCTGACTTCATTCAAGCATAGTTTACTAGCTGAATGTTCATGTAGAAAAACAGCTTTTTTCGAGAAGACTGATATGACTGCACCTTTAACTGTTTTTTTTTTTCATTGAAATAACTACCTGAATTTACTAAACAAAATACAGGTTTTAAGATATTTTAATTTAAGTACATAAGTGAAGTGAGCAGTAGTGTCCTTATTCCAGCTGTTTTATGTAAGAGACTCAGCTTGTCACAGAATCCAATAGACTACGTTGGCAGAACAGCTGATCAATGAGAGAAGAGTGTTTAGAGCTGGTCTTGTGTCCAATAACAGTTGACCTCTGCAGTTGCATAAATACAATCAATCTGACTGGTTAGTCTGTGATTATATTTTGGAGCGGTAAGCTTAAAGTTATTGTGAGGACACTTTTTTATTGGAATGTCAAGTCTAAATGTCTCTGTCTGCTTACTCGTTGTGACTTTGCCCTCTGTAGATGACATGCTATTACAATATTTGACACAGAAAGCCAACCATTGTCTGTTGCCATAGCAATAAAATGAGGTGCCATGCAAGTCCATAGCAACGAGCCTATCAAAAAGATTTTGCCTATTACAATTTATTTCACTTGTTTACATTTCTAACTGAGAGAGTGCTTGTGTGGATTTCTCTTTGTAAAATGTAGCCAAGGGCATGATTTGAATATTTGGGAAGCAATCTAGGGTTGGAGGAGGGACTGCATCAGTTAAATTGCCTTTTTATTGACAACTTGGGACTCTGTATGTCCATCCAATTAATCCAGGAACAAACTAAACCACCTGAGACCCTGACAACACATTGTAATACATGCATGTTTTCTTTTACATAATTATTTCTATTGTTCTAATCAATTTTGATTATGTCATGTGTAAAATATAATTAGTGCTGTCAAATTGATAAATTGCATCTAACATAAAAGTTTGTGTTGACATAATATATGTGAGTGTATATACTGTATATAAATATATTTATATATATTATATATTTCTGTGTGTATATACTGTATATATTATATATTTTATACATATATACTATATGTGTGTATATGTATATACTGTATACACACACACACACATATATATATATAAAATACATAAATATAATAATATATATACATACACATATTATATAAACACAAACTTATGTTAGATGCGATTAATCGCGATTATTTGCGATTAATAGATTTGACAGCACTAAAAATAATATATTTTCTACAGAAAATGTTGTAAATGTTACAAAAACATTTACAAATGTAAATGTTATTTCTAGCAAATACAAAATAATTATATATATATACAACTTGAGCTTTGTATGTTTTGGTTGTGTAGACCTGTATGTTTGTCAAAGAGACATAATTCACGTTACCCTAGGGAGCAACATGCCCTCATACCAAATCAGCATGTTTGTCTCGAGATCCATAGAGAATGTGACTACACAATTTGCATTCTGATTAGTTGGAGCAATAAAGATATATTGCATGCATATAAACAGTCTGCTTTGAACCCTCAGAGTGAAGTTAAATGTCTCCTCCAGAAATTAGTTTGGCCCTATTCTTCAAGTATTCAGGAGAAAATCTTACTGCAGTAGTCAATATCATTTATCAGCCAGGAGGTGGCACTCAGCTCTAGATTTTTATTCGTAAGAGCACTTAACCACAGAGGATGTCACCACAGCTGAGGACCAGCTCTAAGCATGTTATTATCATAGCAAATCATGTTTTGCTAAATACAACACAGCAATCATTCTGATTGTGACCTTGGCAATGGCATTTTTACTTTCAGCATTTGCTTCCATCATCGCTATCAGATCCTTCTGGAAGAATATTTGACTAATGACCTTCAAGACAATATAGCCCCCTGAGACAGCGCTGCACATTAGGGACTCGTGCATAATCTAACCATCTGTTTGCCGAAGCACCTGGAGCAAACTCAGGATATGACAGCAAGGAACAGATCCTGACTTTGCAAAGGTGATACACCAAGAGAGTTTCAGAGAAACTGGGACTGACCTCCTTGACAATTGTCAGCTTGTTGTGGGTGGCTGTATAATGGCTCTTGAGCAATGAGGTCATGACACTCGTGTTTGTCATTGAGATGAGGTCATCTGGTCCACAGCAGTTTTGTTTAGTTGTCTCCATTAGACCTGAGGATTATAATGTTTTTTTTTTTTGTTTGTTTGTTTTTTGAGAGAGAGAGAGAGAAAGAGAGAGGGGGGGGGTTAGAAAAGATGCATTCAGTTTTGAGATTGGAGAGATTGTTGTTAATAAACACCACACATTTTTAATAACAGAAACATATTTAGCCTTTACCGATTAATGTTTGACCATGCCATCAAAAAAGATCATGATTTTTTAAAACCCTTATAGAAGATTTTGTGTGTCCCAGTTTATGTGGTTACATTTGTAATTTAAATCTGTGCTGATCTGCACTTTCTTTGCAACCCCCCCCCACCCCCTCCCACCTCCTGTTCCACTGGTGCATAACTAACAGCAGGACGTTTTCTAACCTAAATAACAGGACAGAGTACACAGAATCTCTGCACATCCTAAATATTTCACACACTGGGTCATTTGTTCATCATTTATATAGTGATTTATGATTTCTTTATATTTTAAGGCTTAGGTCACAGATATTTAATATAAATGTTTCAAAAGTGACAGTAAAGACATTTATAATGTTTAAAAAAATCTATTTTTCCAAAAAGTGCTGTTCTTTTGAACTTTCTATTCATCAAGTAATCCTGCACAACTATTTCAGCATTGACAATAATAAACTTTTTTTTTTTGAGCAGCAAATCAGCATATTAGAATGATTTCTGAAGGATCATGTGAGGAATGATGCTGAAAATTCAGCTTTTCCATCTCATGAATAAATTACATTTTAAAATATGTTAAATAGAAAACAGTTATTATCAATTATAATAATATTTCACAATAAGTGCAGCCTTGGTGAGCATAAAGAGACTTCTTGCAAAAACATTAAAAAACTGTACCTACCCTAAACTTTTGAACAGTAGTGTATATTTTATATCTTCTAATTTTTATTTATTTTATTTATTATTTCTACTTTTATATGTATTGTTGTTTTTTCTTCTTTGTTGCATGGCATACAGTACATTGCACAAAATAAGTTACATTTTTAATATTACTAATATAGTTTATAGGGAGTCATTATTGCATTATTCAGTACTCGGGGTAGGCATGTGTATTTTGTGTTAAACAGCTCTCATAGGAGATTTAAACATGTTTATTTAAACTAAATACATTTTGACAACAGATACCAGGTATCTATTGTTGTTCAATAAACAAGTGTCTCCAAAATTGTCAACACAATGCTGATATAACTTGATGCAGTGGTGTGTTATTTCAAGGGAGATCCCTCATTGCTATAGGGAGCATAAATAGGTTCTCCTCTACATTACCGCATTTTTGTAAGTTATAGCTAAAATACAACAACACCACAAACCAAATCTTCGTACTAGAAAAGTTTATCTAAACCTCCTTGCACCTCTAATAACAGACGTCCTCTTATCAAGTAGTACAGATATCCATAGGCATCTTTTGTGTGTTGTAGTAATTAGTTCTAACAAACATGCCAGACCAAATTAAAATGAATACAATAGGGGTCTTGTTGAACACAAATAGCATAAACTGTATTAGTGAAAACAAACAAACAAAAAGATTCTGTAGAAGTGTTGTGATGTCTCTCTTCCTCTCATCATCCGTGCCATGAAACAGTCAGTACTCAGTAGAGCACTGTTTTCCACATCATGAGTTCAGTATGTAACCGGCCCTGAACACTGCCTGAAGGCTGCACTTGTTTTCATTCTCTGAGAGGACTTTTTTTTTTTGAGCAAATTGTATCTGTCACATGAAGATTTAGTCCTTCTAAGCACAAGGGTTAAAATAAGACTACAATTATCTTATGCGAGTTAAATACTTGTAAACTGTAATTAGACACCAAATAGTATGTTTCAGAAAATATCTCGCTGCAGTTTAAGAGGAAAGATCTAGAGTCCAGATTCTGTTGCTTTAAATAAAAAGGTTCAAAAGAGCTACAATCTTCAGACTGCAACACCCTTCTGAAAGAACACAGAACACAGGATGTCACACCTAAGAACAAGGCTAGACTGGTGTAATAGGCCTGTCGGAAAGAGGTTAGGCTTTATTAGGTTAGCCAAAGGGGCAAGACCATATTACCTTGGCCAAACGTCTCCGAATGGCTAAGTGTGTCTCAGTGGAAAGATTACTAGGCTTTATTGGCTGGACACAACAATAAAAAAATAAATAACTCAGGCCCCTTGAACTTATTACTCTGGATTTAAAAGATCTTATTCATGGGAGTTCAGCACAAGTTCAGTTCTATCTAAAGCTTTTGCAAATGTAGTGTCTTATGTTGCCAAAGCCAAGTCCTGTGAAAATGCTACCCAAAATGGACCTAGAGTAATGTGGTGTTTCTCATAATTTCTTCCCTCTTTAAACAGTATGATGGGCCTGTGCAAAGCCACAGCTTGGCGTAAGTACTGTACACGTGACAGTCTGTCTGAGCAGATGTTCATAACACTTACCTGATGCACTAAAAGCATTAACTTTCATTGTATTGACCAAAAAAAACTTGTTTTCCACAGAAGAAGGAAAGTCATACAGGTTTGGAGCAACATGAGGGTGAGTAAATAATGAAAGAATTTTCATTTTTTTGGTGAACTATCCCTTTAAATTTTAGGTTAAAAGTTCGGCTTGATCTCCTGATTGCTGTGAGCTGCTGCACAAATAGCGTATATGAAATTATGCCTAGCAGATCTATACAGGTGGAGCTGGGGAAGGTGGAGGTTTTCAGAGGAACTTTGAAAGCACACTGCAAACTGCTACAGCAAACACTGACCAACTATTTAAATGTTGAGTAGCAAGCTCATTGGCTGCAGATGTAACAGAAACCAATCAGCTTGTGCCATGTAGTTAACAATGTAATTGACAGCAGGTTGTGTTAAGGACCCATCAGCCTGCGCCATCTTTAATGACTTGGTATGTAAAACATAAAAGGTGTGTTAGACATTGGCTGTGGCTGGATGTAAGCACTCTGCGAGAGTTGCCACTTGCAGTCGGGGAGGAGCTGAAAACAGAGACATCGGACACTTTCTGCTTCCCATAGTGACGCTCGCACTGTGTTTGCATACTTTATCACAAATGAAGTGAATTAAATGCAATATTTGTCAAACACACAGACGTTTCAGAGACATTTTCATTCAATACTTTATGAACTGCATTTGTGATGAAAAGAGAGCTGAGCCGGAAGGCAAAGCTCTCGCTCTACTGGTCAATTTTCATTCCTACCCGCACCTATGGTCATGACCGAAAGAACTAGATCCCGGGTACAAGCGGACAAAATGGCTTTTCTCAGGAGGGTGGCTGGCATCTCCCTTTTAGATAGGGTGAGAAGTTCGGCCATTCGTGAGGAACTCAGAGTAGAGCCGCTGCTTTCTTTGCGACGAAAGGAGCCAGTTGAGGTGGTTCGGGCATCTGGTAAGGATGCCCCCTGGGCGTCTCCCTAGGGAGGTGTTCCAGGCACGTCCAGCTGGGAGGAGGCCTCAGGGAAGACCCAGGACTAGGATTATCTCCACACTGGCCTGGGAACGCCTCGAGATCCCCCAGTCAGAGCTAGTTAATGTGGCTCGGGAAAGGGAAGTTTGGGGTCCCCTGCTGGAGCTGCTGCCCCCGCAACCCGACCCTGGATAAACGGTTGAAGATGGATGGGATGGATGGAGGGATATTTTGAGAAACATGACAAAATATAACATTATGAACTACTGTTACTGTTATAAAAACACAGATTTGTGAGCATTAACTGAAGGTGTCAGAATAAACTCGAAACACACGTGATCGTAGTCATGCGGTGAATCTGGCCAATCGTGGAAGAGCTGTGTAGTCATTAGAGCTTGTGGCGTCGGCACTGTCTCAAGTCAGACCAAATTTCTAACCGGCATGCACTGCTTCAAGTCAGCCGCTGATCAGTCTGCGCAACGCTGCATGAAGTTGAACAAGCCTAAAATGTAAATGAAATTCATAGTTTCAGTAATTTCCTTTCTATATCATTCCACAAAGGCCATCTGTGATTTTTTTACAAGCAACATCTGCTGAATATTGTCACTGCAGCCAAGAGTGAAGCTTACAATCTATTGATTTTTACATTAGTCATATAGAAGAGAGATCGCCATGCATTATTCATTACTCGGAATCAGGGTTATAACTCAAACTAAAACCATTAAAAAAAAAACATTTACATTACTTGACATAAAATAAAAATTACCTGCACTAAAATAAAAACTAATAAAAAAAACTAATAATAATAAAAAAATAAAATATATTATAAAATAAAATATAAATAAAATATAATTTTGCCAAAGCAACATTTTTCATTTTCAGTTAGCTTGATGTACTAAAATAACAAACTACATTTTAAATAAACGTAATCAAAACAATATACATATATTTTTTAAATGACAAAAACACACTAAATTTACTAAAACTTTAATTAAATACAAAATAAAAACTAATTCAGAGTATTAAAAAAGCTATAATGATACTAAAATGACACTGCTCTGAATGTTGAAGACCATGTGAAATTCCAAGTATGCAAAAGCAATGCTTATATTCTGTCTATCCACTCTATTGGCCTCTCGTCTGTGCTCCTATCTGCCTGTGCATTTGTGTTTGCGTGGCCTAGTGCATGCACTAACCTTGAGTGTGCCAGGCCTTAGCGTGCCTGGAAGCTCAGATCTATCTTTAGCTATTGCTGGAATGTTTTTCTAGTGGCTTCCTCCTCCTCCTCTTCTACTATCCCTTCTTCTTACTGCTCGCCCTTTCTACTGCACATTGCAACTGTTACTGGGCAGATTAGTTGAAGCCTAGTTCTGAGAAGCACATGCCACATGTTTTTGTATGAGAATGAATGACTGTGCACTCAGCTGGCCTTGATCTCAGGCAGAAGGGAACTGTCAGCTGGAGGCAGTGCACTGACGCCTCTCCACGGCCTCAGCCCCCCGCGCATGCATGCTTATGTGGTAACACGAGCTCCACTTAAGTGGATGCTTATGAGTGTATCTGCATGTGCTGGAGAGGAAAGAGAGTTTATGTGTGTGCCATTTATCTTTAGTTGTTGGTTAGGGAGGAGTTTAACAAACAGAGGAAATGTCCTGCTTTAACTTTCAGGTTACATTCTGAGTACAATATTTGAGTCTGTCTATCTATCTATCTATCTATCTATCTATCTATCTATCTATCTATCTATCTATCTATCTACAGTGGGGAGAACAAGTATTTGATACACTGCCGATTTTGCAGGTTTGCCCACTTACAAAGCATGTAGAAGTCTGTAATTTTTATCATAGGTACTTTTCAACTGTGAGTGATGGAATCTAAAACAAAAATCCAGAAAATCACATTGTATGATTTTTAAGTAATTCATTTGCATTTTATTGCATGACATAAGTATTTGATACATCAGAAAAGCAGAACTTAATATTTGGTACAAAAACCTTTGTTTGCAATTACAGAGATCATACGTTTCCTGTAGTTCTTGACCAGGTTTGCACACACTGCAGCAGGAATTTTGGCCCACTCCTCCATACAGGTTTCGGGGCTGTCGCTGGGCAATACGGACTTTCAGCTCCCTCCAAAGATTTTCTATTGGGTTCAGGTCTGGAGACTGGCTAGGCCACTCCAGGACCTTGAGATGCTTTTTACGGAGCCACTCCTTAGTTGCCCTGGCTGTGTGTTTCGGGTCGTTGTCATGCTGGAAGACCCAGCCACGACCCATCTTCAGTGCTCTTACTGAGGGAAGGAGGTTGTTGGCCAAGATCTCACGATACATGGCCCCATCCATCCTCCCCTCAATACGGTGCAGTCGTCCTGTCCCCTTTGCAGAAAAGCATCCCCAAAGAATGATGTTTCCACCTCCATGCTTCACGGTTGGGATGGTGTTCTTGGGGTTGTACTCATCCTTCTTCTTCCTCCAAACACGGCGAGTGGAGTTTAGACCAAAAAGCTCTATTTTTGTCTCATCAGACCACATGACCTTCTCCCATTCCTCTTCTGGATCATCCAGATGGTCATTGGCAAACTTCAGACGGGCCTGGACATGCGCTGGCTTGAGCAGGGGGACCTTGCGTGCGCTGCAGGATTTTAATCCATGACAGCGTAGTGTGTTACTAATGGTTTTCTTTGAGACTGTGGTCCCAGCTCTCTTCAGGTCATTGACCAGGTCCTGCTGTGTAGTTCTGGGCTGATCCCTCACCTTCCTCATGATCATTGATGCCCCACAAGGTGAGATCTTGCATGGTGCCCCAGACCGAGGGAGATTGACCGTCATCTTGAACTTCTTCCATTTTCTAATAATTGCGCCAACAGTTGTTGCCTTCTCACCTAGCTGCTTGCCTATTGTCCTGCAGCCCATCCCAGCCTTGTGCAGGTCTACAATTTTATCCCTGATGTCCTTACACAGCTCTCTGGTCTTGGCCATTGTGGAGAGGTTGGAATCTGTTTGATTGAGTGTGTGGACAGGTGTCTTTTATACAGGTAACGAGTGGAGAACAGGAGGGCTTCTTAAAGAAAAACTAACAGGTCTGTGAGAGCCGGAATTCTTACTGGTTGGTAGGTGATCAAATACTTATGTCATGCAATAAAATGCAAATTAATTATTTAAAAATCATACAATGTGATTTTCTGTATTTTTGTTTTAGATTCCGTCACTCACAGTTGAAGTGTACCTATGATAAAAATTACAGACCTCTACATGCTTTGTAAGTAGGAAAACCTGCAAAATCGGCAGTGTATCAAATACTTGTTTTCCCCACTGTATCTATCTATCTATCTATCTATCTATCTATCTATCTATCTATCTATCATCTAGTTGAACTTGAGCTACTTTCTTATGCCATGGATTTTGGATATACCATTGCTAATTAGAAAACATCATGTTAGAACTAATGATGACTTAGGCCATTTATGAGAAGTTATTGGAGCATGCAGGATAGACAAGAATGTAGCATGATTGTGTAATATTGCTTTTATACAATGGTTCTGTGAACAAGGAGCTGATATCGAGTAAAGGCCCGTTCACATCAAGACCAATAACTATAACGATAACTATATTAGTGTCCACACCAACTGATGATAACTTTCTGTTTTATAAGTGCACGCTGCAGTTGTGTCGTCTGCTCCTTTAAATGCTGGAGTTCCTAAGAGCAGGATGGATTCTGAATGGCTGTCAATGTTTTTATTGCTCATCAGCTGGAAAAAAAAAGTTATTCCAACAATATCGTTCTTTTGTGCCATTATCATTATAGTTGTGGTGTGGACTTTGTTATTGTTTTAAATTTAGAATGATATCTTTATCGTTATAGTTATTGTCCTTGGTGTGACTGTGAACTCACATTTTAGACACAGTATTGCTAGTTTGTCCGTTTTGCTCAAGTCAAGGAAGATAGTTCCAAACAAAGTCACAGCAAACACAGTGGTGTTTTGTTCTTGAATGATTCAGCGTTTTTGAACAAATCAGTTTAGGGAATAAATGGTTCATCAATAAATATAGTTACTGGAATTGTTCATAAATGAGTCATTGTTTTTGAACAAATTAAATCAATGAATGATTCAATGACTCACTCAAAGAGATAGTCTTAACTGGTATGTGATACATTTAAGAACTTACTTAACAGCCGTTTAAAAAAAATAAAAAATAAAAAAAAAATAAAAATTGTTCTACAAACCCGATTCCAAAAAAAGTTGGGACACTGTACAAATTGTGAATAAAAACAGAATGCAATGATGTGGAAGTTTCAAATTTCAGTATTTTATTCAGAATACAACATAGATGACATATCAAATGTTTAAACTGAGAAAATGTATCATTTTAAGGGGAAAATAAGTTGATTTTAAATTTCATGGCATCAACACATCTCAAAAAAGTTGGGACAAGGCCATGTTTACCACTGTGTGGCATCCCCTCTTCTTTTTATAACAGTCTGCAAACGTCTGGGGACTGAGGAGACAAGTTGCTCAAGTTTAGGAATAGAAATGTTGTCCCAATACAGGCTTCTAGTTTGAACTAGAACTTGGATATACCTTTCAGCATTGATGGTGCCTTTCCAGATGTGTAAGCTGCCCATGCCACACGCACTCATGCAACCCCATACCATCAGAGATGCAGGCTTCTGAACTGAGCGCTGATAACAACTTGGGTTGTCCTTGTCCTCTTTAGTCCGGATGACATGGCGTCCCAGTTTTCCAAAAAGAACTTCAAATTTTGATTCGTCTGACCACCGAACAGTTTTCCACTTTGCCACAGTCCATTTTAAATGAGCCTTGGCCCAGAGAAAACGCCTGTGCTTCTGGATCATGTTTAGATATGGCTTCTTTTTTGACCTATAGAGTTTTAGCCGGCAACGGCGAATGGCACGGTGGATTGTGTTCACCGACAATGTTTTCTGGAAGTATTCCTGAGCCCATGTTGTGATTTCCATTACAGTAGCATTCCTGTATGTGATGCAGTGCCGTCTAAGGGCCCGAAGATCATGGGCATCCAGTATGGTTTTCCGGCCTTGACCCTTACGCACAGAGATTGTTCCAGATTCTCTGAATCTTTGGATGATATTATGCACTGTAGATGATGATGATAACTTCAAACTCTTTGCAAGTTTTCTCTGAGAAACTCCTTTCTGATATTGCTCCACTATTTTTCGCCGCAGCATTGGGGGAATTGGTGATCCTCTGCCCATCTTGACTTCTGAGAGACACTGCCACTCTGAGAGGCTCTTTTTATACCCAATCATGTTGCCAATTGACCTAATAAGTTGCAAATTGGTCCTCCAGCTGTTCCTTATATGTACGTTTAACTTTTCCGGCCTCTTATTGCTACCTGTCCATACTTTTTTGGAATGTGTAGCTCTCATGAAATCCAAAATGAGCCAATATTTGGCATGACATTTCAAAATGTCTCACTTTCAACATTTTTTTATGTTATCTATATTCTATTGTGAATAAAATATAAATTTATGAGATTTGTAAATTATTGCATTCCTTTTTTATTCACAATTTGTACAGTGTCCCAAATTTTTTGGAATCGGGTTTGTATATAATGTGTACAATTAATGAAATCTGGGTGTACATCTGCCATGTTGTCATTGTCATTTGACTTAAGGTGTCAGTTCTGTTGCTTCACTGACATTCACAAATCCTCTCCCGTGGCCTTAATGGGTAGAAAAGTGAGCACCATTAAATGAGCACTTTGGAATCTCAGTCACCTTGCAACTTTTCGTCTGTTTTATGAATACTATGAATTCTGACAGTTTTTTGCCTTCTATTTAGAAGGGAAGTAGGCATATTGGGATGCACTAGTTTCCGAATGTTTTAGCATTTTTGAACAAATCGGTTAAATTAATTATTCAATGTGTCACTAATAAAGACAGTCACTTGACTCTACCTACTGGGGAATCAATGTAACTTGCAGAAAGAGTCTGGGGACTGAAAAATCCCCACCACTAATACACAGACTGACAGTCAGTCTGAAACGCAACAAAGAAATTTGAGTGATACAAACAGTAAAAATTAGTACTGTTTACTGTATAGCTGTGCTTCTGGAACTCTGCTCAACCATTCAGATTCATGGACCTGAACAGACTGTTGTATAGACTGACTGACTGACAGACAGACAGACAGACAGACAGACAGATAGATAGATAGATAGATAGATAGATAGATAGATAGATAGATAGATAGATAGATAGATAGATAGATAGATAGATAGATAGATAGATAGATAGATAGATAGATAGATAGATAGATAGATAGATAGATAGATAGATAGATAGATAGATAGATAGATAGATAGATAGAGTGGGGAGAAGCATGTTTGTAATATTTCTGATTATTCCACCCCACACAGTACAACACCTCCTCTTCCTGTAGGCCGACTGGCCGCCCTCACATTACTTTTTGATGCAACACCAGTCCAGAAGAACATTATGCCTGTAGTTTTTTCATTTCATACAATACTTAAGAAGTACAAGATTGTCTCATTGCAACTCAATGTATCTTTCTACTTGAAGGAGGCAATAGAGGGGTTTTATTAATTAGATAGGAGATTAACATTATCTGTTTAGAGCGTATCTCCTCCCTCTTGCATGTGATCGCTTAACCTTGCAATGGAGGATCAAGTGAGGACATAAAAACTTTGCTGCCAAACTAGGCGCTGGCATGGATTCTAACAGCGGTTAGCCTTACTCAGTGGGTTCCAGAGGACAGATCAGGGTCAAACTTCAGCTATTGAGACAGGTGGACAGTAGAGGTTACCCATCCACAGCAATGTCAATGTGTTAGGAGAGTTCATATGCATGGGCTTAAATGTATGCACTGATTTGCATTTGCATGCAAATGAGAGCATGTTAATGTATAGATCAGTTCTAGCCTCTTAAGTGTACTTTCATCCAGTCATTATACAGGTAAGTAAGTGCACATAGATCTCTTTATTTTGAAGAAAAACACCATCCTTGACTCTTTAAATAATTCAGCATAAGAAAAATATTTGCTGATCGCTGAGGAAACAAGTGAGGGAAGCTTTTGAGAGTTTTTGTGTGTGTGTGTGTGTGTGTGTGAGTGTGTGTGTGTGTGTGTGTGTGTGTGTGTGTGTGTGTGTGTGTGTGTGTGTGTGTGTGTGTGTGTGTGTGTGTGTGTGTGTGTGTGTGTGTAACCAGCCCCCTACACCACCACCCTTTTTTTCCTCTGCAATGCAGTAAAGTGTGTGAATCTGCCTGGGGAGCAGAGCTGCAAGCTCCGGTGCTGCTGCTTTGTATCATCCATTTGCTTTCTCTTCTCCTCTTCTGTGCCATACAACTGCGCTATTTACACCCATAACTCCTCACAGTCCCCATTGTCCTTTACAATCACCTCTCTGACAGCTCTGTTCCCCTCGACTGCTGCCTCGAAATTGCAAGCTATCAAGCTCCCGTCATGTAGTCAGCGTCACATAGACTTTGTGTTTGATGTCCATCTGTGCAGACCATCACACATAGATTTACTCTTTTGAAGTCACATGCATTGAAATGGATGGCATGTCCTGATTGTACTTTGATAGTCTTGAGTTTTTTTTCGGTGATTACAGGGTTTTTTCAGGTTCTGTGCTGCACCAATTAGCTTAGGTGCTGCATACATTAGTGCTGACCCACATATCGCAAAGTGGGAATTGTGGGACGCGGGAGGCAGAGAGTACAGCGCTCAACACATTCCTAAAACAGTGTGTCATAATGTTGCATATTACTTTTATGTCGTAATTGCATGATACTTGGGGGAAATATTATGGCTACATAGAATGGAAATGCAATATGCTTAGTATATGTACTATATTTAGTATACTTAGAATTGTCACCTAATGACACCTAATTATTTACTAAAGAACCTTTCAGTGAACAGTTTTTAAATGAACCATTTGTGTGTATGTGTGTGTGTGTGTGTCAAGAATATTTCCACAATAAAGGAACTTTTGTACAATGGAAAGGTTCCATGGATGTTAAAAGTTTTCATGAAACCATTGATGCCAATAAAGAACCTTTAATTTTAAGAGTGTTGAGTATATTTACTTTGTCTTATTTTGCAATCCTACACGTTTCAGTGCCCAATGAATAATTCATATTAAACTACAAGCAATTATTTTGTATAACTTTAACAATCATTGGTTCTGCTTATATTGTGAATAAAGATGTGCTAAAATGCAGCTTCTTTTAAATTGCATGTTTGAAACTGGCCACTGGGCACAAATTAAACTTCTCATTTATACTAGCAATACTAGTGAGTTTTCCTGGTGGCTCAGTGGGTTTAATGAGACAGAAATGGAATGAGTGAAAACAGTAGAGCAGAATCAAAGCTTTTGCAATTTGTATTAGCAATTAGCCACTCTAATACAGCAAAACCATTAGCTTATCCTGTTATTTGCATCATTTACTCTATTCTCCTCGTAGCCATAGTGCTATGGTAGATTAACTGTAGCTCTTGACCTCTGTTTTCACATGATTGAGAATAGTCTGGAATTGCTTAGCTACCCTCTCTTAAATAAGACCACAGAAATGTCAAATACATGTCAAATACAAGCCTATTTTTAGAGTTAGATGATAGTTATGGTAAAATTTGGTGAAGGGGCAATATATATAACAATATATATATATATATATATATATATATATATCAATACAATATATATAGTTATATATATCTGTATTGTTGTACACCGATCAGGCTTAACATTGATCACTGACAGGTGAAGTGAATAACACTGATTATCTCTTCATCACGGCACCTGTTAGTGGGTGGGATATATTAGGCAGCAAGTGAACATTTTGTCCTCAAAGTTGATGTGTTAGAAACAGGAAAAATGGGCAAGCGTAAGGATTTGAGCGAGTTTGACAAGGGCCAAATTGTAATGGCTAGACAACTGGGTAAGGGCATCTCCAAAACTGCAGCTCTTGTGGGGTGTTCCCCACAGTGGTAGCAGTGGTCAGTATCTATCAAAAGTTGTCCAAGGAAGGAACAGTGGTGAACGGGCGACAGGGTCATGGGCGGCCAAGGCTCATTGATGCACGTAGGGAGCGAAGGCTGGCCCGTGTGGTCCGATCAAACAGACAAGCTACTATAGCTCAAATTGCTCAAAAAGTTAATGCTGGTTCTGATAGAAAGGTGTCAGAATACACAGTGCATCGCAGTTTGTTGCACCAGTCAGGGTGCCCATGCTGACCCCTGTCCACCACCGAAAGCAGTGGGCACGTGAGCATCAGAACTGGACCACGGAGCAATGGAAGAAGGTGGCCTGGTCTGATGAATCACGTTTTCTTTTACATCACGTGGATGGCCGGGTGCGTGTGCGTCGCTTACCTGGGGAACACATGGGATGCACTATGGGAAGAAGGCAAGCCGGCGGAGGCAGTGTGATACATTGAGCAATGTTCTGCTCTTGGGTCCTGCCATCCATGTGGATGTTACTTTGGCACGTACCACCTACCTAAGCATTGTTGCAGACCATGTACACCCTTTCATGGAAACGGTATTCCCTGGTGGCTGTGACCTCTTTCAGCAGGATAATGCGCCCTGCCACAAAGCAAAAATGGTTCAGGAATGGTTTGAGGAGCACAACAACGAGTTTGAGGTGTTGACTTGGCCTCCAAATTCCCCAGATCTCATTCCAATCGACCATCTGTGGGATGTGCTGAACAAACCAGTCTGATCCATGTAGGCCCCACCTCGCAACTTACAGGACTTAAAGGATCTGCTGCTAACATCTTGGTGCCAGATACCACAGCACACCTTCAGGGGTCTAGTGGAGTCCATGCCTCGACGGGGACCAACACAATATTAGGATATTATTAGGTCATAATGTTATGCCTGATCAGTGTATATACACTCACCTAAAGGATTATTAGGAACACCTGTTCAATTTCTCATTAATGCAATTATCTAATCAACCAATCACATGGCAGTTGCTTCAATGCATTTAGGGGTGTGGTCCTGGTCAAGACAATCTCCTGAACTCCAAACTGAATGTCAGAATGGGAAAGAAAGGTGATTTAAGCAATTTTGAGCGTGGCATGGTTGTTGGTGCCAGATGGGCCGGTCTGAGTATTTCACAGTCTGCTCAGTTACTGGGATTTTCACGCACAACCATTTCTAGAGTTTACAAAGAATGGTGTGAAAAGGGAAAAACATCCAGTATGCGGCAGTCCTGTGGGCGAAAATGCCTTGTTGATGCTAGAGGTCAGGGGAGAATGGGCCGACTGATTCAAGCTGATAGAAGAGCAACTTTGACTGAAATAACCACTCGTTACAACCGAGGTATGCAGCAAAGCATTTGTGAAGCCACAACACGCACAACCTTGAGGCGGATGGGCTACAACAGCAGAAGACCCCACCGGGTACCACTCATCTCCACTACAAATAGGAAAAAGAGGCTACAATTTGCACGAGCTCACCAAAATTGGACAGTTGAAGACTGGAAAAATGTTGCCTGGTCTGATGAGTCTCGATTTCTGTTGAGACATTCAGATGGTAGAGTCAGAATTTGGCGTAAACAGAATGAGAACATGGATCCATCATGCCTTGTTACCACTGTGCAGGCTGGTGGTGGTGGTGTAATGGTGTGGGGGATGTTTTCTTGGCACACTTTAGGCCCCTTAGTGCCAATTGGGCATCGTTTAAATGCCACGGCCTACCTGAGCATTGTTTCTGACCATGTCCATCCCTTTATGACCACCATGTACCCATCCTCTGATGGCTACTTCCAGCAGGATAATGCACCATGTCACAAAGCTCGAATCATTTCAAATTGGTTTCTTGAACATGACAATGAGTTCACTGTACTAAAATGGCCCCCACAGTCACCAGATCTCAACCCAATAGAGCATCTTTGGGATGTGGTGGAACGGGAGCTTCGTGCCCTGGATGTGCATCCCACAAATCTCCATCAACTGCAAGATGCTATCCTATCAATATGGGCCAACATTTCTAAAGAATGCTTTCAGCACCTTGTTGAATCAATGCCACGTAGAATTAAGGCAGTTCTGAAGGCGAAAGGGGGTCAAACACAGTATTAGTATGGTGTTCCTAATAATCCTTTAGGTGAGTGTACACTACCGGTCAAAAGTTTTTGGACGGTAAGATTTTTTAATGTTTTTAAAAGAAGTCTCTTATGCTCACCAAGGCTGCATTTATTTTATTAAAAGTACAAAAAAAAAAAACATATTGTGAAATAATGCTGTTCTTTTGAACCTTCTATTCATCAAATAATCCTGAAAAGAAATTTTTCAACATTGATGATAATAGTAAATGTTTCTTGAGCAGCAAATCGGCACATTAGAATGATTTCTGAAGGATCATGTGACACTGGAGAAGACTGGAGTAATGATGCTGAAAATTCAGCTTTGCCAACACAAAAATAAATTGCATTTTAAAATATATTCAAATAGAAAACAGTTATTTTAAATTGTAAAAATATTTCACAATATTACTGTTTTTGTCGTATTTTGGATCAAATAAATGAAGACTTGGTGAGCAGAAGAGACTTCTTTTAAAACATTAAAAAATCTTGCTGTCCAAAAACTTTTGACCGGTAGTGTATGTATATATATATAGAGAGAGAGAGAGAGAGAGAGAGAGAGAGAGCGAGAGCGAGAGAGAGAGAGAGAGAGAGAGAGAGAGAGAGAAAATCAAGTTTAGGTTAGAGAGGTTTACATTTAGGTTTACACTGCCATCATAATGTTATGCCTGATCGGTGTATATTTTACAGTCAAATGAAGGTTCAATCTCTCACCTGTGATCCTTTAGGGTCCAATTCTGGCTATTAACTAGTTGTTTATTAGCATGCATATTACTAGGATATTGGCTGTTTGTTAGTACTTATAAAGCACATATTAATGCCTTATTCTGCATGACCTTATTTTACATCCCTTAATCCTACCCAAACCTAAACTTAACAACTACCTTACTAACTATTAATAATCACTAATTAGGAGTTTAATGAGGCAAAATTCTTGGTTAATATTTAGTTAATAGTGAGAATTGGACCCTAATATAAAGTATGAAGAAGTTTAGTGAGTATGCATCCGTGTGTCTGTCTTCATTGCCCGTGGTTAAACTTTAAACATTCTGATCCTCTCCAAACAAACCCTACTGATGTTTATGCAAATGCCGGTTACTTACTTGCATTAAGTGCTGTCTCCAAGAGGATGAGAGAGTTTGTCCCCAAACATGGTATTAAGCAGTAACAGCAAGAAGTCTGGCTGGTCCTCAGTTCTAACGCATGAGGCAATGGAAAAGTAATGCTGTCATCTCTGACTGCATGCTTTTTTAGAAATCTCCCACGATTTTTGATGCCATTTAGCTGTCTATTATAATTAATGGATCATACTTGAACTGAGCATTTTCATTGGGCATTTAAAGGGATAGGGGTTGGGGGGATCTGCTTGGTTACAAACATTCTTCCAAATATCTTCCTTTATGTACAGCAGAACAAAGAAATTTATACAGGTTTGGAACAACTTTAGGGTGGGTAAATGATGACAGAATTTTCATTTTTGGGTGAACTATCCCTTTAAGGTTATCTTACAGCAACGAATAAAACCCATAAGAGTGGAATAGAACAATGTCCGTTCACCTTTCTGAACTCGAGCTAATGACCGCTCTGGAAGAATGGGTTCAGAAAATAATCAACTGAGCGAGCACAAGCCAGAAAATAATTGCCCTGGAAAGCTTGTGATGGACCGGGTAGCAACAGGGATAAACAAAAGCATCTTTATAGAGGTGTCCATTTGGGGGCTGAGTGAATACCCGATCTGCTTTGCATGGGTTCCTCTCAACAATCATGAGAGGAACGGTGCTTGGCTCCCAGCCCTGGGCTCAAAGCTGACCCACACACAGCGCATGATTAACAGCTACCTGAACTCTCACCTACAGCGCCTGCCAGCTGCCAGCATGAAGACTATTTTCCCTGCCACGCATTAGGGGAGAATGGCTTCTTAAACAGGGCAATTGTTTTCTAAAATAAAAGGTGTGAGTGCCGTGAAAAGTCCAGTTCTAGGCAAAAGGGCAAAATGATTGTTTTCTTTTAATGAAAGAATTGTGTTGTGGACCTCATATATGTTTGCACAAAAGTCTTAGGAGGAAATGTTTTAACGTTGTCTTTTATTTACACATGCTGTATCTGTTGTTTTAGCACCTGAAAGTATTCAAATTAAGTAACAAAATATGTGCTGAAACCAAACATTGCATCACAATTTGACGAACAACTGTATGTTTGCACTGGCAAGAATGACATTTTGAAAGGACGTTTTAGACACGTTTAGTGCCTGGTTAAAATGGCTTATAGCTGATTAATGAATAAAATACTTTTAAATGAATAAAATTAATAATAATTTAATAGTGACATATTTAATATGACTTATTATTGATTTAATAATTAATAATATTAAATCAATAACATTAATAACAATAGAAAATAATAGTATCTGTCAGAATACTGTTTAGTTTCATTGTGTTGTTGTTCATGTATTTCTGTTTCCAGTGTTCCCTTCAGGATACATTTACACGACAACAATGTACTAAAAACGTTTTTTCTTTGTACAGATGACAACATTATCAAAACTATCCCCGTTCAAACGGATCCAGGCCAGGCCAGTAGTTAGCGATGTCACTATGGCTGCATCCCAAATCGCAAACCCAGCCGTTGGGTTAAATTTTTCAATTACATTTTTAACCCAACAGTTGGGTTTGTCCAATGGATTTGACCCAAATTTGGGTTAAAACAACCCAGTATTTTTTTTAGAGTGTACATAGTAGGCGAAAAACAGTTTGTGACAAAAGAAGTGTGTCCGAATTTACAGTACTCATAAAATAGTAGGCGAAAAGTAGCTGGATGACCTACTTCTTCTGGCGAGATTCTGAAGTGTGCATACAATGGACACTTTACTATCTCATGAGGCAACGGGACAGGATTTGTGAACTGTCCAGATTACATTCATACTACACATGTTCATACTATATAGAACATACTTTTTTAGCGGTCATGAAGTAATCACTTAATTAAAATAAAAACCTACTCAAGAGAGTATGCGATTTCGGATGCAGCCTTTGTAAAGAGACACTACACAAGTGTACATACGCACTCTTTTACAGAGCACTTGCACCAAACACGCATGCATAGACTAAATACACGTGCATGCCCTCACCGTTTTCACAGATTCACGTTTTTGTAGTTTACATGGAGACGATAACGGTATCGTTTTCAAAAACCTGCACTTTGAAACCCGTTTTTAAAAGTTCGCTTTTTCAGGCCCCCAAAACGCCGTTGTCGTTTAAATGAATGGCCAAAACACATAAAAAGACTTCAGTTTTTAGTTGAAAACGGTGTGTAAACGGCCCCTCAGTTTAGCTCCCTGTTTGTTACTATGATTCCTAATTACGTTCACCTGTTTCTCATTTAGTTCCCTTGTTTACTTATGTGTATATATACTCCCTGTTCTGTTCAGTCGTTTGCTGGTTCTCGTCTTTGATGAAAGTGGTTTGCGTAGGCCTTGTTTCCTGTGATTGTTCTCACTCAGTGATTATTATTAGAAGTATTTCCCTTGACTTTCCTGTGTCATGCATCTCTTGACAACCACCATATACAGGATGTGACAGGTAACACTTTACAGTAAGGTCCCATTAGTTAATGTATTATCTAACATTAATAGTGATGAGCAATACATTTTTTACAGTATTTATTTATCTTTGTTAGCATTATTTAATTTAAAAAATGACCACAATCTTGATTTAAAATATTATTAAAATTAAGAATTGATAAATTAATGAATACAATACTTTTTGCAAATGCCACAACTGTTTAGTGAATTTACCCTATTCTTTTTGGAGTTGGTCTAGCTTTTCATATGAACACATACTGATGAGATTTCAGAGATGTTCACTGCAATGTGCTCTATTAAACTAGTGAAGAGGACCTCTTTTGTTACCAAGTGAGTCGTTTACTACATGAGCTTCCACACTCACGTGGGCTTCACTTCACACGTGCGTTCCTTTCTCTCACACCATGACCCCACTCCATTCTCCATGGCTGGTTGAGCAATAATGGCAATACAATACTGCATCTAGAATACTGTACTGTTTGCCTGCAAGACCAGGCTGCTTGCTAAATAAGTTGTTAGATGGAATGTTGGAGAAAGAGGGTGTCCTGCTGTACAACAAAGGAGTCAGCACCAGCGTGCATTCTGCCAGAGGCAGTGCAGGGGAGTGAGAGATCACCCACCCACACTAAAAACTGCTTTACTATCAGAAAACAAACAGTGGGTGGTGAGAGAAGAGCCCTGAGTGTGGGTAGGCAGGGTATTGATGGAGTGATCTGATAAGAGATTTTGATCTGCTGAGAAGTAATAGTTTGGTACAAAAAAAAAAATGGAATTTTGCTGCATCTGCAAACATGCTTAAACCATTATGCAAAATATAACATTAAAAAATGTTTTGTAAATCATTTGTGCAATCAAATGTAATAGCCTATACAGAAGAGCACAGATGCCTAACTAGATTTAGTTTTGCAGATTGGGTTTTTAATAGTGCTGTCAAATCAAAAATAAAATCCAAAATAAAAGTTTGTGTTTACATAATATATGTGTGTGTACTGTGTATAATTATTATGTATTATGTGACCATGGACCACAAAATCAGTCATAAGGGTCAATTTTTTTAAATTGAGATTTATACATCATCTGAAAGCTGAATAAGCTTTCCCTTGATGTATGGTTTGTTAGGATAGGACAATATTTGGCCAAGACACAACTATTTGAAAATCTGGAATCTGAGGGTGCAAAAAAATCGAAATATTGAGAAAATCGCCTTTAAAGTTGTCCAAATTAAGTCCTTAGCAATGCATATTACTACTAATAATACATTTTTAATATTTACAGTAGGAAATTTACAAAATATCTTCATGGAACATGATCTTTACTTAATATCCTAATGATTTTTGGCATAAAAGAAAAAATATAATTTTGACCCATACAATGTATTGTTGGCTAGTGCCACAAATATACCTGTGCGACTTATGACGGGTTTTGTGGTCCAGGGTCACATATTTGAATACAAACTCATTCATGTACAGTATATATTTATATAATTTATATTATATAGAAATATAAATATTTTATATATAATTTTTTTTTCTTAAATATATACATGCATGGGTGTGTATTTATATAATATAGAAGTGGACTGGTCAAACTGCATGTTTTGAATTTACTAAAAGAACCAGCTCATGAGATTCATTAGTTTGGAAACTGGAGAACGCCAGTTGTGACGTACTGGCTCATAAGAGTAATTTGTTTGGAAATCAGACTGTATGTTTATAATTCACTTTAATAAAAAAAAAATAAAAAAAGGCTCATAAGAGAAACGGAACGTCTCGGTTACGTATGTAACCCTCGTTCCCTGAAGGAAGGGAACGGAGACGTTATGTCAGTTACTGACGAAATGGGGGTTTCGCTTAGAAGCCAATCGCCTTTGAGCTCTACAAAACGAGCCAATGGCATGAAGATGCCATGGGTCTGCGGAATTTGCATAACGCAACCCCGCCCCACCGCGTGGGTATAAAGGGCGTTGCGTGGCAATCTCGCATTATATTACCTGCTGAAGAGTCGAGGCATGAGCGTCCGGCCGTTCCAGCGGTACAGCGGAAGTGGCATGGGGACGTAACGTCTCCGTTCCCTTCCTTCAGGGAACGAGGGTTACATACGTAACCGAGACGTTCCCTTTCAGTCACTACACTACAAGTTACATCAGTTACTGGCGAAATGGGGATCCCAATACAATGCACTCTGGGGTATCCAGCCGCAGGTGGAAAGTTTTTCAACCCCAGGTGTGGCAAGGTGTCTTGCCAAGGGAAGACACGTGCTCAGAGAGACTTACCGTGGAAATACGCATGTGGGGGTTGCCCAACGGGGGAACCATGCACACGGAGGCACCTAGCCGAACACGAGGGCTGACCAAGCGGGCATGCACTCTGGTGTCGACATCAGCAGTGCTGGAGAGCTCAGGGCTTACTGGGAAGCTCACCTGAGAGAAAATGCGCACGCATCCAGTCCGTGGAGTGGAATGGTGCAGCAAGCGAAGACACCTGAGCCTGTCCAGTTACTGGCCACTTGGGGCGAGTACACGAGCGGACACAAGCTCCACTAGGAGATTATAAAATCTTGCGAATGTGTTGGGTGTCGCCCAGCCTGCAGCTCTACAAATGTCTGTCAGCGAGGCGCCACGCGCTAAAGCCCAAGAGGAAGCAACACTCCTAGTGGAGTGTGCTCTAACCCCAAGGGGGCATGGCATGCCCTGAACCTGATATGCCAGGACAATGGCGTCCACTATCCAGTGAGACAACCTCTGCTTGGAGAGAGACTTCCCTTTCTGCTGACCTCCGTAACAGACAAAGAGCTGGTCTGTGGTCCTGAAACACTACGTCCGGTCTACGTAAGCGCGAAGGGCACGTACTGGACAGAGCAGTGCCAAGGCTGGGTCTGCCTCCTCCACAGGCAGCGCTTGCAGGTTCACCACCTGATCCCTGAAGGGAGTGGTGGGAACCTTGGGCACGTATCCAGGCCGGGGTCTCAGGATCACGTGAGAATTGGCTGGCCCGAATTCCAGGCACGCTTCGTCAACCGAAAATGCCTGCAGGTCCCCTACCCTCTTGATGGAAGCCAGAGCAATCAAGAGCGCCACTTTCATTGAAAGGAACTTCAGCTCCACAGACTGCAGAGGCTCAAAGGGAGCTTTCTGCAGGGCAGATAAAACCACTGCAAGATCCCAAGAGGGTATTTGAGGAGGACGAGGAGGATTTAATCTCCTCGCTCCTCTAAGGAACCTGCTGACCAGGTCGTGCTGACCTACCGTTTTTGAATCCACCAGGTCATGATGAGCTGAAATCGCGGCCACATAGACCTTCAGGGTGGAGGGAGACAGCCTTCGCTCCAACCCTTCTTGGAGGAAGGAAAGCACAGACCCGACTGAGCATTTCGTGGGGTCTTCTCGGCGAGAAGAGCACCAGGTGACGAAGAGGTTCTACTTCAACGCATAGGCCTGTCTCGTGGACAAGGCCCTAGCGGAAGTGATGGTAGCCGCCACCTGAGGTGGCAGGGTACTCAAACCTACCGCGTCCCGTCCAGGTCCCACACGTGTAGGTTCCAAAGGTCAGGACGTGGGTGCCATACGGTGCCCCGTCTCTGAGTAAGGAGGTCCTTCCTCGACCAGGGAGGGGCTGTCGCAAGGAGTATGAGTTCTGAGAACCAGGTCCGGCCGGGCCAATATGGGGCGACCAAAAGGACCTGCTCCCTGTCCTCCCTGATCTTGCACAGAACCTGTGCGAGAAGGCTCACTGGGGGAAACGCATACTTGCGTGGGCCCCGCGGCCAGCTGTGCGCTAGAGCATCCGTGCCGAGGGTCCCCTCGGTCAGGGAATAATACCAGCAGCAATGGGAAGAGTCGTGGGAGGCAAACAGATCTATCTGTGCGTCGCCAAACTGTTCCCAAATCAGCTGAACCGTCTGGGGATGGAGTCTCCATTCCCCCGGAAGCGGCTAAAACCGTGACAGCTCGTCGGCTGCATGATTCAGTTCTCCCGGGATGTGAACGGCATGAAGCGACCTCAGATGCTTCTGACTCCATAGGAGGAGATGGCGGGTGAGTTGCGACATCCGGCGGGAGCGTAGACCACCTTGTCGGTTGATGTATGCTGCTGTCGCCGTGGTGTCTGAACGGACCAGTACGTGCTTGTCCTTGAGCAGGGCTCGGAAGCGGTGCAGGGCAAGACGTACGGCCAGCAACTCGAGGCAATTGACGTGCCACAGGCGCTGGGGTCCTTTCCAGGAGCCCACGGCAGCATGCCCATTGCACATGGCGCCCCAGCCCGTGGCAGAGGCATCTGTTGTTACAACAACATGCCTGGAAACTCGTTCTAGGGGAACACCTGCCCGTAGAAAACTGAGGTTCGCCCACGGGGTGAAGGTCTGACGGCAGGCCCGAGTAACTGGGACCCGGAGCGTGCCGTGTTGCCATGCCCATCTCGGGACTCGATCGCGAAGCCAGTGCTGAAGCGGTCTCATATGAAGCAAACCGAGTGGCGTTACCGCGGCTGCGGATGCCATATGCCCCAGGAGCCTCTGAAAATATTTCAGTGGAACCGCACTCTTGCCCTCGAACTGGCGAAGACAAGTCAGCAGTGACTGCGCGTGCTCGCTCGTAAGCTGCGCGTACATGGCGACCGAGTCGATTTCCATACCGAGAAAAGAGATCCTCTACACTGGGGAAAGTTTGCTCTTTTCCCAGTTGACCCGAAGGCCCAGACGGGCGAGGTGCTGAAGCACCAGGTCCCTGTGTTCGCAAACCTGATCCCGAGAGTGGCCTAGAATCAGCCAGTCGTCAGGATGCGAACCCCGTGTTGCCTGAGCGGCACAAGGGCTGCCTCAACGACCTTCATAAAGACGCGAGGGGACAGGGCTAGCCCGAATGGGAGAACCGTGTACTGATATGCCTGCCCCTCGAAGGCGAACCGTAGAAACGGTCTGTGTCGAGGAAGAATGGAGACATGAAAGTACGTGTCCTTCAGGTCGATCGCTGCAAACCAATCCAATGGACGAACGCATTCGAAAATGCGTTTGGCTGTCAACATCCTGAATGGAAGCCTGTGAAGGGTTCGGTTCAAGATGCGCAGGTCCAGGATTGGCTGTAACCCACCGGTTTTCTTGGGTACAATGAAGTAAGGGCTGTAGAAGCCGGACTCCATTTCGGCTGGAGGGACGATCTCGACCGCACCCTTCGCCAGTAGGGTGGCGACATCCGCACGCATGACAGGGGCATTGCCACCCACCATGGTATAGCGGACTCCCCGAAAGCGGGGAGGAGACCGTGTGAACTGAATCGCATAGCCGAACCTGATGGTGCGAGCGAGCCAGCTGGACAGATTGGGAAGCTCTGTGGGTCTTCGCCACCAAAGTAGACGTAAACCCACAGGCCTTGGACGGGTGCTTTGGGTCACCACGCCATGTCGCAGCGCTCTGCGGACACAGTTGCATCGCAACAGAGCGCTCAACAGGGGGAACCCCAGTGTACCCTTTCACCGCGCCGCCGTCGAGGGCAGTGAAGGCGGAAGTGGCTGCCGAACGATCGCGAAAAGTCAAGGGAGACTTCCACGACTTCGACACCTCTTCATGCACTTCCGGGAAGAAGGGCACTGGGGGCTGACGGGCGCCTTCGGCACGGGCCGCCCCCAGATACCAATCATCTAGCCGAGAGCGCTCGGGACATGGTGGAGGGTTCCACACAAGCCCAAGAGCCTCGGCCGCCCAGGAAAGCATGGCTGTGAGCTCTGGATCAGACTCGGCAATGCTGGAACTCCCGAAGGAGGCAACACAGCCGAATCGTCATCTCCGGAGGAATCAAGCCCACTTGTGATGCGGCGATCGACATAGTATCCTCCGCCGGTGCGCCAAATGAAACGCAGGGCCCAGGACGGGAAACACCTGCGCCCTCATCTTCACCTCAACCACAGGTTGCAGTGTGCTAGAAGGGGGTGTGGCCCGAGGAGGATTCGTCGGGTTGGCCCACACCGTCACCCTCAAGTCACCCTGACCACCAGCCAAAGTATTCCCACTCGTGGAGGGAATAGATTGGGGTGTGGTAGAGGGGACTCTCCCTCCAGCATCAGAGATCATGGAGTCTTGACCGCAACACTGCGATGGCCATGTTCCCGCAGTGGGAACATGACTCATCCATGAACGCGCGCTCGGCGTGCACGAGGCTCAAGCACGCCAAACAGCGATCATGCCCGTCAAACGGAGGAACCAGAAGAGAAAAGAAGAGAAAAACGCTCAGGCGGTAACACTCGGCTCTGAAGCAGAAACATAATGCGAGATTGCCACGCAACGCCCTTTATACCCACGCGGTGGGGCGGGGTTGCGTTATGCAAATTCCGCAGACCCATGGCATCTTCATGCCATTGGCTCGTTTTGTAGAGCTCAAAGGCGATTGGCTTCTAAGCGAAACCCCCATTTCGTCAGTAACTGACGTAACTCGTAGTGTACTGACTGAAAGGGAACTGAAGAGATTTCGGTTCCAGTTTCTTTTAAATGAAACTGGTTCTAAATAAAATTTGGTTTTCTGTCATAACATTGATATGAATGTTAACTCTGGAATATTTCCTCTTTTTTTCCAAAATAAGCAGAGCTGAATTGCACTACATTTATTAGTAGCTGATGTTTAAAGCACTAGGCAATAATGAAGGTGCCTGAAGCTTCAGACATGCTGACTCAGAAAGTCCACATTTTATGTGCTGTTGTCATCAAAATTGAGCCTGGTACATTAACTTAATGAAAGTAAAACTCATTGACCTTATCTTGCAGAGGAGACATACTGCTTGAACTGTTTGCTACAGATCATGCATGCTTATAAAACCTGCTCTGCACCCTGGACTCCCAGCATTTGTTTGTCCTCATTTCTTTCTTTTAATTTTAATGTGATTTCTTAATCCTAATTTTCAAGATCCTAAAACTTTATTTGCAGATTTAAATCCCGGGATTTCCAATGTACCGAAAGAGAGGCAGATCAATTCTCAATTGCTCTTAGCAACCACAGCACTGCAATACATAAATCAGCTGTTGAGTTTAGCAGTGGATCAGATGCTGCTGCATTAATCCTCAAGAGCTGTCTGGCCAGATGGGATACTGGGATAATCCTGGTACAGGATCACTAGACCTCAGAGAAAAAGCTGTTGATAAACATAAAAACTGTTTTTCCTGCCCGTGCACCACACTGGCATTACCAAACGCCTTTCCAATATTAAGGTTTAACATGTCCAGGATTTTAAAGTAATGCAGACACAAAGAGTATACACCAACACTATGCATTCTTAAAGGGATAGTTCACACAAAAAAGAAAATTCTGTCATCATATACTCACCCTCAAGTTGTTCTAAACCTGTATGAATTTCTTTCTTCAGCTCGACACAAAATATATTTTGAAGAATGTCGGTAACCAAACATTTGATGGGCCCCATTGACTAGTATGGAAAAAAAATACTATGGAAGTCAATCAACTGTTTGGTTACCGACATTCTTCAAAATATCTTCTTTTTTGTTCAGCAGAAGAAAGAAATTCATACAGGTTTGCAACAACTAGAGGGTGAATACATAATTTTCATATTTGAGTGAACTATCCCTTTAAAATGGTCAATTGCGTAGAATGATGAAATTGCTGTGGGAATTGCATTGAATATATCAAACCAATCCTTATTTGTTGATCACAGGAGCAAATCTTAGTGATTATTTTAGATGTTAAGGTTTATGTTACAACATTAATGTGGTGTGTTTTGAATGCTCAGAGGCCCACTGTTGAACCTTTGGCACAAACAAGCATTTTTGTATTTATGTAAGGCAATAATTCTAGAGGGGCCTCTCGCCTAATGAATCACACTTACAAAACCATGTTGCATATGTGAGCCTTAAAAACATTTACTAGGTATTTTACCAAAAAAAAAAATCTGAAATTTTAAGGCACTGCAGGCACTAATTTTTAAGACTCTACAGGTGAATGAGGTACACACTTTAACTAATAGATACCATACATTCCCCATTTGATTAATCATTGCATTAAGATAACAGATTTGTATAACAAGTTTTCTGAAATGTTATGTTTAAATATGCAAATGAGACATAAAGATGCACTGATTTGCATAAATCTGGATGTTGGGTAAAATCAGAAAATTATAAATCAGAAAATACAGTCAGCAGCCAGAAAACAAATCAATATTCACCATGTTTTTAGGAATGAAATGCTATATAAATCAGAAAAATTTTATATGAACTAACCCCTCTGCACTCTCAGAAAAAAAAGGTACAAAAGCTGTCACTGGGACAGTATTTCAAAAAGTACACCTTTGTACCTAAAGAGTGTATATTAGTACCTCAAAGGTACATATTGGTACCAAAAGTGTACATATTAGTACCTAAATGCTACATATTAGAACCTTTTTAAAGGGTTCTGAGAGTGTAAAAACCTTCAGAATATAGATTTTATATAGAAAGTTTGATGTATGTAAGTGTTACTAAAGAGGAGATTTCTCCCTCGTGTATGAGAGAAAAAACACATTTTGAGAAAACAGCCTTTAAAGGTATGTATTGTAATTACAGATAAAATTTTATGAATTAAACACTTAAATGTGTATTTTGGATGCACTGTCAAACAAAGTCTTGCCTTAATCTAATGAGATAAATGGTGAGCTCATTGACAGCCACTAAAACTTCACCCCATCTTTAAAGTTCAGTATGTATTGGTTGTTTCAGGGTGTTTTCTTCAGCCTTCAATGAGTGAAACTGCAGTGCAGTGTTCTCCCCAGCAAACCTTTTGAGTTGGAGTATAGATTTATGACCCACACTATCTTGCCCTGGGACTCTGTTCGGTTCCCGACAATCCCACTCCCCAGGACGCTTTCTCATCTCAGTCCCAGTGGCAGCTTTATGAGCCTCTGGAAAATAGTGCTGGCTAGAGAGATCGCCGCCTCCTGACAACAACACTTAAACGATAAACACATTGCATCCCCCAGTGTGAGGGGCGGTCTTACAAGCATACTGTGCTGAATCTCTTCCAGACCCGTGAGTTGTCTTTCAAGACAATATTGGATTTAACAATATAGTTAGAATTTTGGGGATCGTAAGAGACACAGCAGCCATAAATACTACATATCCCTTTCTGCCCCTTCTGTCACCCCCACATGAAATACATGGCCAGCCACAAAGGCAATTAAAAGGTCCTGTGCGGCTCTCTGAGGTCACCCATGGTTACACGCTCACAGTTGCTGAGGTGACAAATAAGAACGTCTGGGCCATTTGATTTGCCAGCTATTCCACAGAAGGGGCTCCCTGAGCACCTATGCACTCTTTTTTGTGATGTGTGAAATTACAGCCAGATTGAGGCCAAAATTGCATCCCAGGATGGTATCTTTTGATGTTATTGTCCTCTAATCTAGCCCATTATATATAAAGAAAGCTCTTTTGCAGCTGCACATTTGATGTATACTGTAAAAGTTACTGTTGTTTTGTGTGTATATTAAATTTAGGGTGCTTATAGATTAAAATAAATAAGGATAAAGCATGATACAGTGACTGGAAATACTGTGGGGAAGCACTCTATGATGGATGTGACATGATTTGAAACATGCACCTGCCATCTTGTGATTCCCCTTCTTAATCTTTTCATAATCCCGGAGGCTTCCCCTGCCTTATTTGGGTCCATGTCAACACAGTGACGGATAATTTTACCAACATTCAGATCCTTATTTTGTACGTTTTATTACCTTAGAATGAGACATTTCTATCTACATACACCGCGGGTCCCCTTACAGTGAAGTCGCCATTTTGCGCCGTCATGTTTCTACAGTAGCCCTAAACGGACAAACTGCTCTACAGAGCGCTAGTCACTCTCTGCTCTCTCAGACGACATTTTTGTTCTGTGTCAGACACCGTAGCTTCTCTATGTGCTTCGAAAGGGAGGGGTGAGCGGTGGGCGGTTGCAATTCACAACCTCACCACTAGATGCCGTTATAATATACACAGTGCACCTTTAATAACCACAATTAAAATATCTACCTGCAGTGCTCTAGTCTGCACTATAGATATACACTACTGTTCAAAAGTTTGGGGTCGGCAAGATTTTTAAAGTAAAAAAACGCTCTTAATCTCACATTATTTGATCAAAATGCAGTTAAAACAGCAATATTGTAGAAAAGTATTACAATTTCAAATAACTGTTTTCTATTTTAATATATTTTCAAATGTAATTTATTCCTGTGATTGCAATGCTGAATTTTAAGGAAACATGCTGATTTGATGCTCAAGTAACATTTATTACCATTATCAAGGTTAAAAATCATTTTTGTGGAAATCATGAGATTTTTTTTTTTTCAGGATTCTTTGATGAATAGAACATTTAAAAGAACAACATTTAGATTTTTTTTAATTTATTTTTTTTTTATCTTTTGATCAATTTAATGCATCCTTGCTAAATGAAAAGTATTAGTTTCTTGTTAAAAAAAAAAAAAATTAAGAGTAACATGTAAAAGTTATTGGGGTTTTTTGCACTGTAAATAAAAGTGACTAAAAAAAAGTGACGGAAGTGTGTATGTTGGCAACAGACAACTTTGCTGATTTTATTACAGGTGAAATTAAAAAGTCATTTCAGTTTAGTAGGATTGTCCACAGTAAACATAGGCCCCAGTTTAATAACACTAACAGTGATCCAAGAAGCAGAAGAACATCAGATAAACATCTTGGGCCCCCAAGCGTTGGTAATTTTGGTAAAACGAATCTAGCAAAAATGCATCTGAAAAAAGAGATTTAACAAAGTTAAAGAGAGTGTTAACAAAGAGCTGTTTCAAACTACAAAGTCACATGGAACAGCCTTTGAGTTATTTGCAGCGCTGATCAAATTCCATCATGAAGGTCTGAAGCATGTTTACTCAAAAATTAAATGTTGAGTAAAGTTGGAGACTCAAGAGTTCGAGTGAGGCTGGAAGCATGAGCATGGAAATACTCCACAGGGCTTGTTTAGTGGTGTACTAGCAGTGCATCATCAATGACCACTCATCTCTTCATGTGACATCATGCATGGCTAACCTGAGGGGACATGAACAATTTATAATGGTTTGAAACAGCTATTTGTTACATAACACTTTCCCTTTTTTTCAAATGCCTTTAGATGCTTTTTAAGGACATCTTCTAAGACAAAAAATAAGTCTTAGAGACTCAAATCCACTTCATTGTAGTAAAATATTTAGACAAACATTAAGTAAATCCGGCTTGTCAGAGAGGATTACTGTTTGTCTTCAGCTGAAGAGGACAGTGCCACTTCTTAATTAACCAGCTCAGCAGGATGACTTGCCTCATTCTTAAGATAACATTGAGAGAACTAGTTAGGTGAAATGCCACTGAAACCATGTCTGTCATGACATTTGTCTTCGTCGTCAGAGCTCCACCCGTGCGATACTCATGGTGTATAAGAGGTCGTGGATCAGAAACTTTGACAAGCATCTGTTTTCTGGGGTGGAGGCAGGGTGTAGACCAGAGATCAATAAAATCTTTAACATTTACCTTGGTGTCCCTTTCAGCATAGCAGATGCATATTGGATATTGATGGATGAATTTCAGCCTATTTTTGTCCATTGTTTACTATTACCGAAATATAACACTAATTTTAAATTCAAAAACACACGTTATACAGTATAACAAATATTTTAATCCTAAACAAATTATCAAAATGGCAAGTTACATATCATCCTATCACAGGCCCAGAAGTCTTATTACATTACTACATTCACTGATCTCTCAGCATATCTTATAAATCATCCCCATTTCAGTCTCCACACCATAAACCCAGAGCATCAATTAATCCAATCAGAGCAAAGCAGCTGCTTTACTGGGATCTCCATAGCAAGGTAAATAGATTTGTCTGTATGTGTGATGGTGGGGGTCGGGCTATCTAAAAACCATTTGCTCTCTTAAAACAATTCAAAACTCAAAATAAGAGATTTACATTAAAGCAGTGTGAAACCTATTAGCCACTGTCCATTTGTATGCCTTTGTCTCCATATACATATATCTTACTTTGGTTGTTTAATAAATTGTTATCTTGTATATTGTGTCAGCAAATGTGATATAATGTTGCTTCCGCCCCTTTCTAGGCTCAGTTTCTGAATTAGGCTATAACACCAAGGTTACATCAAACAATGTTCTTTCAGCATCAATGCATTTCCTGTGGGACGCTCTCCCTGAACACAGATGACATCATCACGAGTGCCTGCTTTATTAATACTTTCTGTTTCATCACAGTGAATTAAAACCTAGTATCTATCTTATCTAATAAATAATACATGATTAAATAATACATTAAAATAAAGATTATCATTTATTTCAGCAAAGACTGTGCAGCCTCAGGAATAAAAGATATGGCTTCTGAAGGACTGACTATGTCAAAGCCATCTATAATTTATTAATTCTACAGCATTACAAAAACTATTTACAGCATGTGAAAACAAACAGGTTTTCCAACTAAAATGTACATCTGTGAATAGTGAATCTCAGCGATTCGCTTAGGACTTCAGTTTCACAACTAACGTAGCGTGAACATGTATATGGCCTTTTATTATATCGGCACTGGCAATCAACTTAATGTATGTGTAAAAAGGATGCCTGAAGTCTGGTGAAAATCAATATATCGCCAAGCTATGATTCAGTCTTTCTTGCTTGGAAAAAAAGAAAATAAAAAGGCAAGGATGTAGGCTTAAATTCTGCTGATACTATCAATGCTATCACATATTCCTTCATTACAAAGGGGAGCTGCATAGCAATTACTCGGCATGGAAGAAAGCAGTTCAATACTGTGACACAAAGGTCAAATCTGTTTTCTCCTGGCCACTGGGCCATCTGGAGCATTTCCTTCATACAGGGATTCGCAAAATCCTACGACAACTCAGGGTCCACCGAGGAGCTTCGCAAGTTGAATAAGCCATCCCGTTCAGCTCATCTTTTTTTCTTGCTGTGCTTAACCATTTTCTTTCGTTTGAGGATCATATCATAGAGTTTTTCCAAACCGAGCTGCAACCCCTGCCCGTCGACCGCACTGCACCCTTGCACGTGGTGTAGGGTGGAGGCACTCAGTTCGTGTACAGCCAAAACCTTCTCCACGTCAGAAACAGGCAGCGCGACTGGAAGGTCCTGTTTGTTAGCTAACACCAGCACTGGTACTCCTTGGTTCTCTGACGTACGTGTAATCTTGTGCAACTCCACCTTAGCCTCCTCCATGCGCTCCGCCTCCGTGGAGTCCACCACAAAGACCATGCCGTCTGTGCGCCGCGTGTAGGATTTCCACAAAGGTCGAAGCTTCTCCTGACCACCCACGTCCCACACCTGAAAGGTAATGGCACGGCCATTTCCGACCGGAACTTTAATCTTCTCAGTGTTAAATCCCTTGGTTGGGATAGTTTCAACAAATTCCTTCAGCTTCAGTCTGTAGAGAAGTGAGGTTTTGCCCGCAGAATCCAAACCAATGACCACAACGTGGAGGGACTGGAAGTTAGGCAGGAACGGTGTGTTGGGGGCAATCTCTGTCAACTGGTTTCCCATGGCAACTTGGTTTTCTCACTCTCTTGTAAGGAGAAGCAGATTTGTCTAAGTGTTTGGCATTTGCACCTACTTCAAAGGTACTGCAGACAGACAGAGGTGCTGTAAGATCGGCGGCACCGTGTGGAACCTAATTAAAGAATAAAAAACAAAAGAGGATTATCATCACTGATATGGAAGTTATTTACAACTTCACCAGATTGGCATTCAAGCAAAGGCAAAAAAAGCTGCAAGGTTTTAGCAGCTACTAAATAAACTGTTAAAGTAATGAAAAAGTATTCGGTTCTATATAATAAAAAAAAATCTTTAATTAAATTAGCAAAAGGCTTTGGTTTTATATTCACAATAGCTCACTGTAAGACTCTTTAGCATCAATTTAAAATCAACAAAAAAGAACACATAAGTTAATTGTAGGTAAAGATTGAGCTAAAGGTCGCTCTCAATGCTTGCCGCACATAATCCTCTTAACAGTCTAAACAGATTTCTAAAAGAGATTTCCTGTAAAAACAAATTTAATTTATTATTACATTATACGCATATAGTTTAAATGGAAATTAAGGGTAGGCTATGTCAACCTCTAAGTAATATTATCACTACTGTCAAACGTACAAAAGCTGGAGCATTTACAGTTAATGGTAAAAAGCATGAAAATGGTTACATACCACAAGATAAGATAAAATCAAAGACATCTTAGTCGAGCAAATTTAGCAGATACTTGATAACGAAAACCGCAGTGTAGCGACAACGAAAAGCTCGCTTGTAAAACGATGCTGTTTAAGCTTTGTCAACATTCACACCACTTACCTAGACGTCTATCTTGTAACAGGCTGCTTTTCCATTTCTCACTTTAAAAACATAGGCGACCAGTTCTCCAAATGACTCAAAACAGTGATCATTTTTCAGTCTCTCTTCCCTCCGATACCAGCGACCTCAGAGATGAAAGTGGAGCTGAGCGCACAAGATCCAGAACAACAATCCCCGCATGTGACGTCACACGAACCCCTCATTCCTCTCTCGCGACTCCCTCTAGCGTTTGATTGTTCGGCGTCTTGAACGCGAGGTATCGAATGCCAAGTCGTGTTTGTTTTCTACCCAAACAGCACCTCTCTGTGGCGAGCCTGGGGCATCGAAACTACCTAGATCTTGTATCTTATTTTGGCTGTGGGTGAATGAGAATTATGGAGGGTTCCCCCTAAATGATATCGAAGAAAAAGGTTATTGTATATAATTTATCACAATGCGCTAAAATGTATATTTACGCTAGCGAACAGAGCTGCTTAATCTCTGTCTGTATCAGAAATTAGGCCTACATCTACAAAACTAAAAAATCACGTTTTTATAGATATACATGGCACCGAAATATAAAAAGTAGTAAAATATAATAAAATATTTTATAGCTGACTTCGCTAGGGGTGCCTAGCTAAATAAATATAAAAACACTGTAAAAGGCTGTTACCTAAATGTTACAAGCTTAACAAGACAATATTTTACAAGACTAGACTTTTTCAGTCAACTCTGCAAAATTTAGGAGGGTTTTTTTATTTTCTAATAGTAATAATAAACAATTTAAATGATTTTTTTTTATTATTATTATTATTGAGAACATAAAGAAGAAAGCAGTCACAAAAAAAAGGAAAGAAAGAAAAATGTACAAGGCAGAGGTATATACACTATATTGCCAAAAGTATTGGGACACCCCTCCAAATCATTGAATTCAGGCGTTCCAATCACTTCCTTGGCCAAAGGTGTATAAAATCAAGCACCTAGGCATGCAGACTGCTTCTACAAACATTTGTGAAAGAATGGGTCACTCTCAGGAGCTCAGTGAATTCAAGCGTGGTACCGTGATAGGTTGCCACCTGTGCAATAAGTCCATTAGTGAAATTTCCTCACTACTAAATATTCCATGGTCAACTGTTAGTGGTATTATAACAACGTGGAAGCAATTGAGAACAACAGAAACTCAGCCACGAAGTAGTAGGTCACATAAAATCACAGAGCAGGGTCAGCGCATGCTGAGGCACACAGTGCGCAGAAGTTGCCAACTTTCTACAGAGTCAATAGCTACAGACCTCCAAACTTCATGTGGCCTTTAGATTAGCTCAAGAACAGTGTGTAGAGAGCTTCATGGAATGGGTTTCCATGGCCGAGCAACTGCATCCAAGCCTTACATCACCAAATGTAATGCAAAGCGTCGGATGCAGTGGTGTAAAGCATGCCGCCACTGGACTCTAGAGCAGTGGAGATGTGTTCTCTGGAGTGACCAATCACACTTCTCTGTCTGGCAATCCAATGGACGAGTCTGGGTTTGGCGGTTGCCAGGAGAACGGTACTTGCCTGACTGTATTGTGCCAAGTGTAAAGTTTGGTGGAGGGGGGATTATGGTGTGTGTTTGTTTTTCAGGGGTTGGGCTTGGCCCCTTAGTTCCAGTGAAAGGAACTCTTAATGCTTCAGCATACCAAGACATTTTGGACAATTTCATGCTCCCAACTTTGTGGGAACAGTTTAGGGATGGTCCCTTCCTGTTCCAACATGACAGCGCACCAGTGCACAAAGCAAGGAAACATAAAGACATGGATGAGCGAGTTTGGTGTACATGTAAAGGCAGGCGTCCCAAAACTTTTGGCAGTATAGTGTAACTAATCAGAATAGCTCACATATCAAAAGAAAGATTAAAAGACTTACATATTTCAATTGTTTTTAAAGCCTTCTTGTTACACGAGTTAGAGTCCCAAAGTAATGCTGTACTTCAGCAAGCAAAACATAAAAAAGTGGTTTCTGCCCTGAACATTTACATGTATGTATATAAAATTGTTAACAAAATAAGATTAAAGTATATTTTGTTTTTGTGTAAATGCTAGTGCTTTGGGAACATTTTCCCAAAGTAACAAAAAATCCTTATCAATGTTTTTAATAACAAATAAGGAAAAATCTTTCCACAATAATTTAGAGTAGCCTAATAACAAAGTCTTGTGGCGTCAGCACGTTGTGAGCGATTGCTGAATGTTGCTAGGAAACCACCAAGCCGTCCAAGGACGGAGGTCTTAGAGTTGTCCGGTGTGGATTGGACATATCTGCAGAACAACAGAACTTGGTAAAGTGTGTCCACTGCTCTGCAAATGTGCTTTTCTTGCAAGTTTGTTAAGAAGTATTATTAATAGTGTAGTTTGTCTTAAACTAAGACATACTATTGCATGTTTAGACATAATAGACGTGTGATGTAACGGTATCGGGCTTGCACAGGACTAAATGTTACGCTGCAACTGTAAAACGGCATTGAGTTGTCACATTATGAATTGTTTTTGTTTACCTTATTGCATACCCCGCTAAATCAGCTTTGTCCTGTACTGTCAACATATATGAGCAGCTAAGAAATCAGTTCAGTGTTTATTTCTTTATGAGTGTGTGTGTGTGTCATGACAAAAGAAACATCTCACCATGTGGGTTTGAATTTCATTAATCAGGAAATGGTCTCACGTTGCAGGCCAGCTTGTGGTGTAACATGTCCGCAATGCACTGGGAGGCCCGCCGCCGTCAGCAAGTGCTGGATCGTAGATTATCTGCCTCAGTTAAGCAGGTTCCCATGTTAACAGTATACTAATGTAATACCTTTATATACTTGTATTACCTATTTTATACATAAGTTAAATTTATTTCTTTGTTTAGGAAGACAAGCAAGGTAAAAACAAAGAGCTTTCTGAGGCACACATGACACCCAGTGAGCCTGCAGAGTCCAGTGAGTCTCTAGGTAAAGCTGCTCATAATAACTGGTCAAACATCAAGAATTCTCCATTGTTTGCATGCCATGTCAACGCTTTAGAGGTGACTGAATTTGAATGATGAAAATACAAAATTAACAACGACATGATGCATGAAATCTTCACTCGGTCTAAGTAAACATTTGTTTTCTTCAGAGGTTGGCAAGCAATGCAGTTGCAAATGTCATGCCAAGATGAAAAGATACACAGTGAGTACATTACTGCACATTTCTTTAGATAGACTGCAAACTTGTTTAACCTGTTTCTGTAATGTAGCAGTAAGATTCAACAGATCCAGTGGCTGGACATTATCTATTTAAATTTTTACATTTACATAAATACAATTTGTCTTTAGAACGGTTTAGTTTTGTCCAGCCCCTGTATATACCATATGTGTATAATATCACAGCGATTATTTAAAGAACTTATAAGGTGGAAATAAACCAGACAAAAGCAGCATCTACATAAGATGTGTGCTTGATTTGCTCTAGTCCCTGCAGTATTCCCAGCAATGGTGAAGATGAAGGCCAGACTACTGGAAAGCATCAACTCCACATATTATATGCACTATATGTATTTTATAGGAAACCAGACTTTATTGTTCCTTCATAATCTTAATTAAAACGGAATTGGGTGTTTAACAGTTCTGATAAATCAACCAATAAAATTTCAATTTAATGTACAAATTTGTGTTGTGCAAATTTTAAAACATGTTTATATAAATGTAAACACTAACAAATCAACAAGAAAGAAAAGTGGTCTAAATTAACAGATTATAAATTATCATTATTCCAGTGATATCAAGTGTATCATACGTTACTGTCATTACAGTTTAAATGGAAATAGACTGTAGTAAACTATAGCATAAAATAGCAATCCTTTTTAAAGCAGCCTACTTAGATTTCTATAGCATCAGCTTTTTTGGCCATACATATGTAACGGTTTAGCCTCAACCCAGAGGGAAGTGATGTGGCATAGTGGAATTCACTCCACAGTCAATATACTCATAGGCATCTGTTGACATCTCCTCTGAATGGGACAGGTAGGAGACTTTGATATTCAATCTGTAGAGAACACAAGGAATTTGACATGAATTACTAAATATGAATTGAACTGAATTTATAAAACCACACATTAACATGACATGCATAGTTTAAGATAACATTTTCTTATTCTAGTTCTCCTTGAGTATGAAAAAATTGCAAAAATATTAAGCAGCGCAACTTTTCGACATTGATATTAATAATAATAAATGTTACATGAGCACAAAATCAGCATATTAGAATGATTTCTGAAAGGATCATGTGACTTTAGACTGGAGTAATGGCTGCTAAAAATTCAGCTTTGCCTTCATAGAAATAAATTACATTTTACAACATAATAAAATAGAAAACAGTTGTTTTGCATTGTAATAATTTCACAATATTACTGTTTTGCTGTATTTATCATCAAATAAATGCAGCCTTGGTAAGCAGAAGAGACTTTGTTCAAAAACAAAAGCTGACCCCAAACGTATGAACGGTACTGTATATATATATTTCACTATGGGTGTGTTTTTTTTAGGTCATGCACTTAACATAGACCAAAGTCCACAAAGTTCACATCACTGACAGTCAGCAAAAAAAACAAACTTTGAGTTTGTGAAACAAAAGTCATTTATGGGTCACTGGTTGCTTGACCAATTTTATTTATTTTACTTGGTTTAACCACAGCAACCATTTTTCAATACTGAAGTTTACATGTTTATCTCAGTTCAGTATGGTCCAAACTCCCTGAAATAGCACATTACAAGATACATAAATATAAGCTTGTGATTGTCAGGTCTAAAACAGCGGATAGGGGGGAAATTTCCAGGTTCCTTTTGGAAGTTGGCTGAGGCCCCCTACTGCTTGAGAACCACTGTTTTAGACCTCACAGACAAGCACAAGTTATTATATGCATGTAATCATCAACATAACAATTTGTGTTCAATTTTATTCTTTATTATGCCTATTATTACATCTGTTAATTTCTCAAAACACATGAATAAAGTAGGCTTTTCCTCAGATTTCTACTAGCCCTAGCTCTGTAACCAGCAGATTCCCAAACTCAACATTTTTACAGCAGAATGCTACCACAGAAGACTTGTATCTGTGAAAATTTCAGGTTCCCATCTGGTCCCCCACTAAAGATAATCAACCCGAAAGTGAAGGGAATTCAAATAAAACACTGACATTTTTACCTGAAATGTTTTGCATGTACACTATCCTTAGGTACCGGCTAAAAAACTACAGCTGTGACTCCTATCTTTTATAAACCCTAAAATTAAAACTTTGAGCAATTTTGAATTTAAATTTGGCCTTATATTATAAGTCTGGTACATCAAGGTGCAAAATGTTTATGTATGTATATGTACTTTGGAATGTGCTCTAGAGATCAGTTTTTGTTCCATGGAGCTCGTGTGAGCTGAGATATTAATGTCTGTATAACCAAAATTTGTTGTAGGCCATGACACAAAGATGGCCACGGTAGTTAAACCAAGTAAGATAAAAATACAAAAGCTGGTGGTTTTGCCACCAATACATGAGGTAATTACTCTACTTAAGATGGGTTGACCCTCAAGATTAATAGACTAATTGACTTAGTTATTGCCACTGCTGCTTGTCTCAAACATGATTTAACATTACATGTGGACTGAAATACGTCCAAATAAAGTCTTTTGTTGTATTTATAGTGAAAGTGAATAGATTTTAGAATGTTTAGAATGTAATACATTTACAAGGTGTACCAGACATGGATTAAAATAATTCTTCAATGGGCACCTTCTAAACCTCAACCAAAGATGGCAACTATTGTTCAATGATTCAGTCAAATAGTATGCTAATAGAAATGCATACTTGCATCTTAGAAATGTGTACTTACTGCAAATGCAAGAATAAGGTGTGAATCTGAAAGGCACGTGACTTGCAGTAATTACTGTAAAACAAACAGAGAGCGTTTCTTATTTTGTGAATCTGAAAATTGTCATATACACTGAGATTATAGTGGGAAACAATACATGATGATTAAAAGACATTAATTAGTGAGGTTTAGATCCTGATTGAATTACTTACTTGAGGCCTGAGTCATCAATAACAATGTTGGCTATAACTTTAATCTGAAAGATGAAAGAAAGATGAATGACATTCCTGTAGGATCAATGGAGGCTTTCAAGAAAGTGTTTTTGTTTTTATATTTATTCATAATTTTCTTCCCAGGTTTTTGATGCCTTGTATAATGCATCTGAGAACATTTTAAATGGGAAAAAATGCTTAATTGGCTTAAATAATAAAGTTTTACCGTTTTCTGTGATCGAGGAGGCAGTATGGTGACATTGAGGAACTTGGTTTTGCCAACCACAGTCTCGAAAATCAGTGCTTGCACACTAAGATTATTAGCTGTGATACTGACAAAGTTTTGGTTGGTAAGATTCATTTCGTGCTGAAGAATGGATAGTATACAGACATAGGATTACAAGCTTTATAAAAAATTGCAATACAACAGTTGAATCTTAGAGTGTCATTTATACATCAGATCACCTACCGTGACCACCATTTTAACTGTATCTGGAGTGAAATAGACCATAGATGACTGTAGTTCCACAGTTGACATATCCATACTCCGTGGGAAGAGGAAAAACAGGATCAGTGAGCAGATCAGGAGGCAAAGCCCAACTGATATACACACATACAGTTTCCTGTGGAAAATACATTTGAGAATATTAACATGATGAAGCACATTTTATTAATCCCTGAAAGAGGAAATTGCAGAACTATAGGCTGCTTGTCATAGTGATACTGACGTGTGCCGAGGTTTCAGCCTGTGGTCGCTGCAAGGAATTACTGCCACGAGTTGGTTCTCCTGACCTGGAGATGTCAAGGGTCAAGATAAGACAGATAGAATGAGAGTGTGTTTAAGAGCCAAAACTGCCAAAGAAACTTTATTTGTAACCAAATAATAAGAAAATAAACTGAAACCTGCCTCTCGGGATGCGTCCTGTGCCCTGGCAGGTAGGGCATGGATCTGACTGTCCTTCCCCATTTATACTGCCATAGTCCAACCATTTGGAAAACCTCCGTTTCTCTCCATGTTTGTTCTGGGACATAATGCTGTATTTGCAGAAGATATCAGGCCAAAACTAAAGACCTCCACCCTAAACAATAAGAGAGCTTCACTAAGGTTTGTTTGTTGGCATGTACTGTAGGTACATAATTAATGAGGAATATCAACAAGCATACTCAAAGTATTTTTTACTTAAGGTTTGTGTGACAGTGATTGTATTGTTCTAGTTACACATTACAGTAACAATCAAAACTTTTCCAAAACATCCGCTGTAAAATAGTAAATTATCCCCAAATGAACAATAAAGCTCCACAACATTAAAACTGCACAGATGTCAAAGGGCATTATGGAACAAAGCTCCATAATTTAATTAAAGACGGCACAGTTTACATGACCTTTGAGGAAACATTTATATAATTATACATAATATGTATGAATATTTTTTTTAGATAATCATATACTTTAATGCTGCCTTCACGTGCTATCGGAATGATCGTAAATACTAGTTTCATAGGTAAAAAATTGGACATGAACGCCCTCTCAAGTCAAAATTTTTAGGACTTAAGAAGTGGGAAGTGGGAAATTTCTGATAGCACGTGAAGGCAGCATAATATCTAAGTCAACATTCTCTCAATTTACATAATATAACTTAATATAAAAAAACAGTAACATAATATTAACAGTAACTATTGTGATCGTTTATGGTGTTGGTGATCACTGACAACTTTCGAGTTTAGGAAAAAGAAACCAAATTTGTGCTAACCGTTTCCAGCTGAAACGTTTTGTGGGTTAAAGGGATAGTTCACCCAAAAATGAAAATTCTGTCATCATTTACTCACCCTCAAGTTGTTCCAAACCTGTATGAATTTCTTTCTTCTGCTGAACACAAAGAAAGATATTTGGAAGAATGTTTGTAATCAGGCAGCCATTGACTGCCATAGTATTTTTTTTTCTCCCACTATGGAAGTCAGTGGCTGCTGAGATCTGCTTGGTTACAAACATTCATCCAATTATCTTCCTTTGTGTTCAGCAGAACAAAGAAATGTATACAACTTGAGTGTGACTAAATGATGACAGAATTTTCATTTTTGGGTGAACTATCCCTTTAAATGCAATGACATGTGAAAGGTATTTAGAGTTAGCCATTTTATAAGGCAACTATCACAGTTTATGACTCTGTCTTAAAACCTATGAGCTGCCTGCCTACCTAGACAGCATTTGTAATGATTGACTTGTCTTGAGCTTGTCTAAGTAGGCAACTTTTATACGTTTCTGAACACAGCAGTAATGTGTAAAGTTAAGAGCATTTTGAGAACAGAATACACAGACAACCTTACAGTATCGTACCAGAGATGAGTGGCTGTTTTACGTCACAAAAGACTATGAATTTACGTGAGTTTCCTTCCTAAATTAACATCATGACACATCTTGTTGTCATAACATTACTAAATGCGTTAATGTAAACTCCTAACACAGCACTTTTCCACCTACCGTGAATTCATCTGAGCATGGTTTGATATCTCGATTTACTCTTTTCCCGCAGATTAATGTCATTCGTTGCGTGAGTTGTTGAAGACACCACACGACACTTTCCTTCAAGACTCACTCGCGTAACGTATGTACTTGCGCAGATACTTCCCTCTTTGGTCCTTCACAGTTGTTTGTTTGTTGTCGCCATCTGGTGGTCATAATCGATACTGCGTGTTTAAAGACTAGAGCATTCTGTAGGGACATTTAATATATCATGTATATATTGGAATTATTATAATTTTGAAATTAGTGTCAAGACCAAGTGTTTACCAAGAAAAAAAAATACAATTTATGTATTAAAAAATGGGTAGTAAGGAACTGAATACACTATTGGTAGTAGGCTACAGAACTGGATACACTATACTAGTTGATAATTAACTAAACATAAAACAATCTCTTCTCTCTAATGGGCCATGATGGAGAATAGAAAACACATCTAGATACATGGGAAAGAGAATAAGGGGAAGAAATTCCAAATTAAGAATGGTATTTTGCTTGCAATTACAATTACCTGTTCACAGAGATGGAAAGAGTTCGCATGGAAAATTCCTTAGTGCGCTTTTTTCATTACCCCAAAATTCAAAGTAAACAATTATCCACAACACAACTATGCTGGAGGATGGGCATGTCGACTTTGACCATATTCATGTATTCTGGAACATGGTTTTGTTAGAGATCAAAACGATTTTCGGATATGAAATATCAAGAGATTTCATAACATTGTATCTTGGAAACATTGCACACACTGTGTTGAGATGTATATCTTGTTAATATATTAAGTGTAGCATGTAGGACATCCCCTTACTTGGAGAATGGATAGAAATTGTTAAAGAAATATACAATATAGAGGAATTAACTTTTATTTTGAGACTTAAAAAGCATCTATTTCTAAAATACTGGAAAAAACTGATTGAGTACTGTGATATAAACAATAACCAATGCCTTAACCTCTTTTTTCCCTGTTTCCCTTTGATGCTGCATAAAATATTTTCTTGAAAAATCATCAATCAAAAAAATGTATTGCTTAGTTGTATTATATTGCCAAAAGTATTGGGAAACCCCTCCTAATCATTGAATTGGCCACAGGTGTATACAATCAAGCATCTAGGCATGCAGACTGCTTCTACAAACATTTGTGAAAGAATGGGTCACTCTCAGGAGCTCAGTGAATTCAAGCGTGGTACCGTGATAGGTTGCCACCTGTGCAATAAATCCATTCCCTCACTACTAAATATTCCACGGTCAACTGTTAGTGGTATTATAACAACGTGGAAGCAATTGGCAACAACAGCAACTCAGCCACTAAGTGGTAGGCCACGTCAAATCACAGAGTGGGGTCAGCGCATGCTGAGGCACACAGTGCGCAGAAGTTGCCAACTTTCTGCAGAGTCAATAGCTACAGACCTCCAAACTTCTTGTGGCCTTCAGATTAGCTCAAGAACAGTGTGTAGAGAGCTTCATTGAATGGGTTTCCATGGCCGAGCAGCTGCATCCAAGCCTTACATCACCAAGTGCAATGCAAAGCATCGGATGCAGTGGTGTAAAGCACGCCGCCACTGGACTCGAGTCTGGGTTTGGTGGTTGCCAGGAGAACGGTACTTGCCTGACTGCATTGTCCCAAGTGTAAAGTTTGGTGGAGAGGGATTATGGTGTGTGTTTGTTTTTTCAGGGGTTGGCCTTGGCCCCTTAGTTCCAGTGAAGGGAACTCAATGCTTCAGCATACCAAGACATTTTGGACAATTTCATGCTCCCAACTTTGTGGGAACAGTTTGGGGATGGCCCCTTCCTGTTCCAACATGACTGCGCACCAGTGCACAAAGCAAGGTCCATAAAGACATGGATGAGCGAGTTTGGTGTGGAGGAACTTGACTGGCCTGCACAGAGTCCTGACCTCAACCCAATAGAACACCTTTGGGTTGAATTAGAGCAGAGACTGTGAGCCAGGCCTTCTCGTCCAACATCAGTGCCTGATCTCACAAATGCGCTTCTAGAAGAATGGTCAAAAATTCCCATAAACACACTCCTAAACACTCCTTGTGGAAAGCCTTCCCAGAAGAGTTAAAGCTTCTATAGCTGCAAAGGGTGGGCCATATTAAACCCCACGGATTAAGAATGGGATGTCATTAAAGTTCATGTGTATGTAAAGGCAGGTGTCCCAAAACTTTTGGCAATATAGTGTATGTTGAAATCTCTACACAAAAATCCCAAATGATTCCTATTATATCTGCTGTGTAATTATTCCAGTACAACATACATAATATTCTGATGAACATATTCAGAGCTCAAGGAATCAAATACAAAAACGAAGATTTTTTTTTCAATTATCATTTGATAATAATACTGTAATTTAAATAAAAAACAAAAACAAAGATAAAAAAGTAGGGACTGGGGAAAACTGCACTCAGTTCCTGCCTTGAGGGAGGAAGCTGACTAAAGTCATAACTATTTTAACCTTTAGAACATTCCATTGTTTCAGCAATTTAGATGTGTGTACATTAACCAAACATAGTTTTGCTGATTGGTGTGATTTGAACTATAGCAAGAAGATTCATGATTATGCAATGCAAATAAAACTCAAACACACTGATAACGATAATGGAATGTTTTTTTTTTTATTCACTGTGCTGGACACAAAAAGCCATGTTGATAAGCCTTCAGTTCATAGCAATACATTGCACATGAAAATGACAAAGATGACCAAAATTGGTGCCTAGCAAAAACTTTGACCAATCAATCACTGGTTGAGTTAAGCATGACTGAAAGACTCATTGCACATTCCTATATGTCTGGCAGCCCAACACCTTAGTGTGACATGAATTAGTGTGATTTAAAATAAGATATACAAATATAGAGGTCACTGTGACAAATAACAAAATCAACACAAGCTTTTATTTTTATATCTTTCCTCAGAGGCAAAAGTGCTCAAACAAACGGAAACCCTCTGGGTATTGTCTCAAATTAGTCCTCTTATCTAATCAAGCAGTACAAAAGATACCTGAAGCCTACCTAACAGCAGTCTATATGTGTTAGTAGGGCACACACACTGAATAAAGATAGCATATTAAGACTGCGTAATAAACCTTATGTTGTTTTCCCATTCATAATGTCCTACAAACATTAAACTAAAATTTTACAATCAAGTAATTGCATCATTGCAGCTATGGTCAGTTATAGTGATATAGTTCTCCTTTTCGAGTCCAAACTATTTCTCTAAGAAAAGAACATCAGAGGCATTTCACCAGAATACTGCAACACGATGAAATCATTTACAATTCATACACTTCACTGAGGTTGCCACGGTGCTTCCTAATGTCTGGAGATGTGCCATTCGCTGTCGGTCAACTGCACCAGCTCATTGACCACATCAAGTAAACTATAGTGATGCTTCCTCAGCAACCTCTGATTGAGCGGCTGGTTACTGAAACCCATCTCCTGTAAAACAGCCATCATGGAGGCATCCTCGCAGGCTGGGTCAACAGCAGGCCGCTGAAAGAGAACCAAACCAAAGTTAGTGTTAAAGGTCACTCACATGCCAAGTCCAGGGTTTAAAGATAGCGAAGAATGCAGAAAAGCCACAATGAAGTACACAATGGATGGTGCAACTTTCTAGAAACAGTACACTAGTGTTCAAAAGAGTTTTTTTTTTTTAAAGAAATCAAGACTTTTCTTCAGCAAGGACGCATTCAATTAATCAAAAGTGATAGTAAACTTATTTGTAATAGGGATGCACGATATATCAGCCACCATATCGGTATCAGCCGATATGTTTTTTTTAATGTTATCGTTGTCGATCCGATAAGAAAATTTGCCCGATATATTAAAGCCGATAAATAATGGATTATTTCCTTCAGCTAAGACACTTTAGGTGCACACTGTTCACCATGATGGTTTTGAATTGCTTGAAATATGATTGGAATCACTTCAAAAAGGAAAATACAGTTAAGTACAACATGTGCAGCGCAAGTCTGTCATATTGGCTACATAAAATTATAATGAGAACACTACTGTAAAAGAATGTTGTGAATTCTTTGTACACCCTTGTTTGAGCTTGTTGAGCGCATCCACAACAGAGTTACACCTTTATGACTAAGTTCGCTTGTGCATTCACAACCTTTTGTTTTGTTCAAAACTTATCCTATATAGGATGCTGAACAAATTCTAAAATAGGCACTGTGTTTACATATGAGTCACATATTTGAGGTCCAAATAACTACATTCTCACCTAAAAAACTGTTAAAACTACATTTCGTGACAACAACAGTAATATTTTTAAAACTTGTGGTGGATTTGCTCGACCGCCATGACAGTAGCCGCAAGCGGAGTGATACAAACGGTGAAACGGTTTGAGTGCTGATACTGGGTGAATATCGCACGGCTGGAAAAGGCTCTCAGCCAAACAGATTCGAGAACCAGAAAGAACTGTTGTATAAAACATTATAATCAGAACACATTTATTATTATAATAAAACGTTGTGAATTTTTTGGGTTGCTTTGAGTTGATGTGTTTCAGCGCATCCACAACAGGAGTTACACATTCTGACTAGTACGTAACTTAGTTCAAGTTCACCTGTCTTGTGCATTCGCGTCGTTTTGTGCAGACATAAGTTGTAATATGTTTATTTTGTATAAATATCTGATTAATCTCATATAAGATGCGTTTCGTTGAGTTAAATAACCCGTTAGCAAAGCGATTCCGTTTCCCGGTGTTCATTCAGCTCTTCAGCTTCAACGCACGCAGCTCAAACAGCAACGCACAACATTAATAGGCTAACTATAATTGGTACTGTCATATACATAACATTATAAGTAAGTAAGTAAGTAAGTAAGTAAGTATTCTCTTCATGTTATAAAGAGAACACTATTGTAATAAAACGTTGTGAATTATTTGGGTTTAGTTGCCGTGCTTCAGTGCGTTGTCACGGGAAGAGCGACTAGCTTGCAAAAGTTTTGCGAGAGAACGCAAAAGCATTGACATATATTTTATTCCATCACCACGTCCCTTTAGGGGCTCCCTATTGGTGAGCATTAGAGCATAAGACATATTACGACCCCAGCATTTTAAATGTTAGTGTAACAGAAAGAAAAGTCACAATATGGCAGCTGTATATGTTCTGTTCTGTGAGGAAAAATCTATCACCTGTGCCGGTGTGCTCTGGCCTGTAAAGAGTGCTTTATAAGCAGAGGCAGCCACAGAGAGTGCTCCCTTCACCAGCCCCTCTGTCAGACCACCGTGACGTGCCCTGCAGAAGAATAAAAACAGGAACATAAGGTCGTGTCATAATAGTCCTGTGCCAACAAAACAAGAGGACTCGAGAGATTAACATTCATAAAACCATCATGAAACAAGACTATGAGAAAAACAGTCAACAAAAAAAGAAAGCCAACATGATTAACATTACTTAACATGCCTATGTTAAATAGTTTGCTTATTTAAAAGAATTTAATAAAAGGTGTTATGTTAACCATACTGACACAAAAATCTGGTCGACCACAGGAAAACATTGTCTGCAGAGCTACTTCCTCTTCTGCTGCATTCAAACTTTCAGCTTTAGCAAAAGGTGGATTTAAAAATGACATTTATGTAGATATTCAAAACCTGATCCTTCTCACTTTCCTGAAATAAATATACAATCATAATGTGATGCCTGTAATGCATGCAAGGAGAAATGATCTCACTGTGTTGTTATACCTGAGATCCTGGGAGTCGCAGGTCTCAAAGGCACTAACAGAGGCCTCTGAATGAGCTGATCTGCAACCTAGGGCAAATATAAAAAACTATTCTGTGACACTTTTTTTTTAAGATGGCTCAAAGCTACACAACTAGTTTAACTTGTTAAGACAACAAATACAGACTTTAGACAGTGGGGTTGTATGGTCTACAGAACCAAAGAAATATATGCCTGTAACAATAATAATATTACTTAATATTTAATAATTCAATCTTTTTTTCTTTTAATATATTTTAAAATCTTCAAACCTAAAAATGCATGACACTAATTTCAAATTAATAATATTAATAAAAGTATGCTTGTATTTAATTATTTACCTTTAATTTATTTGTTTATTTATGCATTGTGTGTGTGTGTGTGTGTGTGTATGTATGTATATATATACAAGTTTAGGTTAGAGAGGTTTCCATTTTTAGACTCTAGCAGACGAGAAAACTCACCTCTTGACTCATCCTCAGATTGGCATGCGTTCTCTTTAGAGGCCCCTGGTCCTGACTCAAGATCATGAGATCTCACTGATCTGCAAAAGAATGATAAAATGATTAACACAAATGCCAGTCCATGCATAATAATACATTACATTCACTCAGCGGGTTGTCTAAATGTTTTTTAACCTGTGAGTTCGAAGAGTTGGGGGTGGCAAGAGAGCTATGGATGGAGGTACCATCTCTGGAATCAGAGGGGGAGTGTCCAATATCTGAGAGGTGCACAGCATCCGATTCAGGCTGTTTTGAAGTGCTGGAACAGGGGTAGGCTCCGCGTTCTCTCCTTCAGCCGTGCTCGGGATTTGCGGTGCTTCTGGCTCGTTGGCAAGAGGGACTGCAGGCTGGGACATTGCTGAGCTATACATTGAGTCTCCCAGGGGCCTGGAAGTATCGAAGCAGTCAGGCAGGATGACAATGTAGTCCTCAGATGAGGCAGAGGACACCTGGCTGCTCACCTCATCCCACTCTCCTGCTTCTTCCTCTTTATCTTGATCATTTTCATGTCCCTTTTGTTCCACTTCCTCTTCATTCTCCTCCTGTGCAGATGGGTCGGTGTAGAGGTTTTCATTTGAGCCAATCAATGCCTCTGAAAAGACTGCAGAAATAACTAAGTGTCAACTGAAAGAAGGTACAGTTCTAGCAGAAAAGGCATGTTTATTTTTAGCAAGCCCAAGTCCAAAGGCGCACTGCATTTACAGTGACACATTCAGGCCTTGTCCACACTGATACAATCTCTCTTCCATTAATTTCCTATTATCACTGTAACGCTGCTTTGAAACAATCTATATTGTAAAAAGCGCTATATAAATGAAGGTGACTTGACTAATATGTTTTCATTTGAAAAAGCATTTTTTTCTCTCCGTTCCGTCCACACTGAGATGGCGTTTTGGTCCTGCGAAAACTGAGCTTTTTGAAAACGCTCTCCCAAGTGGACAAATATGAAAACGCTGTTTTCATGTTGACTGTGAAAATGGAGGTATTTGAAAACGATGATGCATACTGAACCGATAGATAGGTATGTTTATACCGGTATTGTGCCTGTTATGTGCTATAACTTTCACACTGTTGCTAAAGATATGTTACTTTGCACACTCCTCATACCGCAGTCCTGCAAAGATGACAGAGAATTTACTAGCATTTGCTGTCCTGCGGCAAAACATGAGAGCAGTTGCGTTTTAGACCAAACATATAATGGTGACTGAGTGCGACCTAGACGCATCAGTGAATTGTGAGATATTTTGCTAAATAAAATGATCCTGCCAGAAGAATAGCATGAGAACTTGATTATGTCTGTTCTGTCTACATCATTTCATTGAGCGTTTATGAGGATTTACGCATGTACAGTAAGGTGAATTTAGCGTTTTCGGACAGTGAGGATGAGAAACTTTTGGAAAACGCTAGTGTGGACGGAGAGCGTTTTGAAACGAAGACAGTTTAAAATATATCTGGATTAATGTAGACGTAGCCTCAGCGTGTCTGTTTAAGCAACAGTGACATAAAAAAAACAACAACAAAAGGGAGAACATGCACACCTGGCATGACCGATTCCTCTGTTATGACTGGCTTTGGCACAGGGGCTGGAGCCTCAGGTCGGTTTATGATTGGCAAAGGTCTGTCATTCTTCACCTGTAATGATCTCTCCTGAAAGCGAGCAGGGTCATGAACTGCAAAATAATTAAGAGAAAAATTAACAAAATAATAGAGGACTGTAAAATATCTATTGGGTAAATTAAAGCACTGAGTTCTGTGAGCACTTATACATCAGACAGAAACACACCGTCATGCCTCCTCAGGTTGGGCCGAGTCCTGCGTTGAGGCTTGCGTTCTGGTTCCTCCTCGAGAGTGAGAGAACGAATCACAGTCTCGCACACAAACTGGGTCCCACTGATGTCTTCATCTCCTTCCTCATTGCCTGGAATGTCCAGATGCTCATTCTGTCTCTGAGGCTGCAACACTAACAGAGAACAAGACACATCAGTATATACAAGTTCACTACTAACCTGTCTATTATTCCAATCACAGAGGCCTTGATTCAAAAAAGCCTTCAACAGATCCAAACATCTGGTTGAAAAATGTAATAAACAAAATGGAGGACATTCATCCTCTGAGAACACTGTTGATCGAAAGTGACAGTAAAGACATTTGTAATGCTACAAAAGATTTCTATTTCAAATAAATGCTGAACTTTCTATCAAATAATCCTGAAGAAAATGTTTCACATTTCCAAAAAATATTCAATATTTTCAACATTGATAATAATAAGAAATGTTTCTTGAGCACCAAATCAGCATATTAGAATGATTTCTGAAGGATCATGTGACAATTCAGCTTTGCCATGACAGGACTCGATTAGATTTCAAAATAGAAAAGTTATTTTAAATGGTCAAATATTTCACAATATTACAGTTTTTACTGCGTTTTTGATATACTGGATTTTTGAAATAAACTCTTGCTGACTATAAGAGACTTCTTTCAAAAACACCGACCCTAAACTTTTGAACGGTAGTGTACGTGAAATACTGGTTTGAGTATATTGGATCTATCCTGCTATTTAGACAGAAATGATCTCTAGCGGTTGTTAGATGTAAATACAAATCAGCTATTCACATTCCACATCAGATGCTCCAACCTTGAGTTTTTTTCCTGCATGAACGTCCAGCCTCGACTTTGCTTAGTCCCGGTCCGTGCTTTCCAAACAATAGTCCATGATGAAGAGGTGGAGACACACAGGAGGTCATATCTGAGAAGATTACATAATTACTCCAAAAATGAGGCCAGACTAATTATGCACATGACATTGAGGAACAGATTCTCCCTGAGGATATATTACATAATTATGACCAGAATGAGGCCTTACCAACTGGAGTGTTGGCTGGGACTTTCTCCAATTCTTGCACAATGTTTATATCCAGCAACTCAAAGGACAACAGATCCTGGAAAACGACAAGACTTTGGACATTAGTTAGGCACAGATCACTGAACAAACATAAGGTGGTGTTTTTGTGTCCGACAACTTATATACCTGTGCCGTCAGTAAGTCCACAGAGGGGATGTAGTATTCTCTTCGGGAGCTGGTAGACACTTCACAATCTCTGGTGCCTGACCAGAACATGCCATTTTTCCCCATCAGACAGAGATCGGTCCTCTACAAGGGGAAGATAAAGTATTTGATGACAATCTCAGGAACTACACTAAATACCGTTGCAACATACGGCCTGTACAATGGTTTAAAGTTGACTCACCAGTGATTTGCTGCAGTGGGCGCTGAGTTTCTGCCCTGCGCTTGGCACCACTACAATGCTACACCACACTCTGGGCCCAAATTGCACTCCACAGTGTGCCAGGCGCCAGTGAGACGTGTAGGTGCCCTCCAGCAGGGGTGCCACAAATGCCACACTCACCACACCAACCTGACCTGGCTGCAGAAAGGGCACTGCCACCTCTTTTTGCTCCCGTGATCCCAGGGTCAGGTTGCCCCACATAAACTTCAACTACAAAGACAAAAGCACACATGCAAACGCAGCCCACATTTTGTTTTCGACCTATATGAACTTTTAAGTGGGTTTTAAAAAGTACCTTGGTATCCGAAGTCCAGCTGATGTTGCCAGTGTTCCTCATCTTCCAGTACTTGATGAACTTGGTGCCTGGCTCCAGACAAGTGCCATCTGGTAGATTCTCATCCAGAAACAAGGCAGTCATTGTGGGCACCAAGGTGGAGCAGGAGACCTTGGGACCCCTGGTTTGAGTGCACAGAGGATCATCAGAACAGCTTTTTTTTTAGCGTCTGTCTTTTCCTTGAAGCTCATATCAAAAAAAGTATAAAAAGGACGTAATACATAAAGGCAGCGGGTGCATTTTGAGGTAGTTCCATCCACTTGCCAGCGATAACTCAACTATAACAGACAATGTGATAATCTTGAAAATGATTGTTCTGGGCTGGGTAGGGAGGTCACCCAGCCCTGACCCCTCTCAGTGTGGCCCTTACTCTGGACTGGAAGTTTGAGGGTCTGGGCACAGGGCCGGAGCTGGTCCTGGGCCTAGAGACGGGGCGGGAGCGGGGGCAAGGCCCGAGCTGGCGGTTCCATTGGAGGCTCCACTCCACAGCAGACCTCTCTTCTCCAGCCTCAGCTTCTTCTTGATCTCCTTCACCTCGGCCTTCAGCTGCCTCCGCTCAGCTTTCAGCCGCTGCCTCTCCGCCTTTCGCACCGTCCGGTCACCCCGCCTCAGAAACCTGAGTATGAGCCAAAATGAATAAAAATTAATTAGCAAGTATAATTATATCGCTTAACAACCATTCGGGCTAAGAAGAGGATACACAACAAAACTCTGAGCACCAAGTGTTTATTTTGGCTTGCCTGGGTTCCGGAGTAACTCCACGTTCAGGGACAGACAAAGGAGTCCTTGTTCTCTTTAGGTTGTGGCTGGGATCGTGTTTATGACTACATGGCTCACATAAGATGCAAGATGGACAAACGCTGCACATAAAAGGAGAGAAATGTTTTATATTGAGCATTACATTTGACATCTTGCTGGTGGAAAGATCTTCCTAACCCTATCCGAATCCCTGACAATATTCAAGAAACAGCTAAAAACTCATCTCTTCCATGATCTTCCATGAGCACTTAAAGTCAGTGTTAAACAGAGGTTGAGATAGTCTTTTCTTCCTTATTGTGACGTATATTCAAGTGAAACAGCTCCTTAAATAAGAAAAAATGTAGAGCAGGATTTGATTTTGTCCATCAGGAATTGACTGGATCATTGGCTCACTGTGGTTTGCTATTGCGGTGATCTCATGTGAGTGACAGGTTGTCCCGCCCTCACGCCAGCGAACACATAATCAGAGAAGTCATTGCAAGAGGGAGGGGAAGTTATTTTGATTAAAGATTACGAGGGCACATGAATTAAAAAATAAATAAATAAATGATCATAAATCATTAGTAATAAATGATGCGCACGGATAAATCATTATTAATAAATGATGTGCACGAAAAAAGCATTTATAATAAATACTGTAATATTCCATAAAAATAAATAGTTTGATTGTGAAAAAAAAATTCTATACTTTCACTATTTCTTAATTCTTCTGTTCTAGCTTGTACCATTCTGAACAATGTTTGAATATTGCTAGCACTTCTCATATTATTGCCAATTGAAGATGAATCTTTTGTTGTATTCCTCATTTGTAAGTTGGTTTTAATTAAAGCGTCTGCTAAATGAATAAATAATAAATACATTCTGTGATTCAGTTTCTCAAATATTGTGTAGTTAATAAATATTCTTGAAGAGGGTCATCTGTAAAATGTTTTTGGAAATTCTCACCTGCACTGATATCCTCCCCCAGTGGCTGGTCCTTTACAACTACTGCAATTTGGAGTTGAGCTAGAGGCCCTTAGCGTGGTGGAGCTCGTAGCTTTCTGAGTGCCGGAGGTGCTTGGCTCCTCTGCGGGAGGGTCCAAGGCTCTGTGTGTGCAACACTGGCCTGAAAACTCACTGCACATCCTGTCCACCACCTCCCTTACCACTTGATCTTTGAACTGCAAGGTAGATTGAGAACACTTTTACAACATTTTGGACCAGATTAAAGAAAAGACCTATAAAATGATCAGTGTGACATTTTTAAGATACAGTACCCTGTCCATGTAGGATTTGAACCACGTTGGGACGGCTTCCTCCTCGGTTTTCATCCCTTTGTTTTCTTTGGCCACAGCCTGTTTAAGGAAAATAACACAAACAGGTTTTCTCAGTCTGAAATTGTCTTGCTCTGCAATAAATTCAGTCCATTATTATTTAATTTTGTTACAAGATATGCATGAACTAATAAACAGCTCACACTATAAAGATAGCATATAGCACAGGTGTCAAACTCAAGGCCCACGGGCCAAATCTGGCCTGCAAGGTAATTTCTGAAATGTATGTACGACACATCTCGGTTATCACTCCTCAGTTAGTGCTTTCCTTGTGAATATTAACCCTTTGATGCATATGATCACACCAGTGTCTTTACAACGTTCAGCTCGTGATATGATCTACTGCTAAATTCCAATCTGCTTTCACGCTTTTGTGACACTTGTGTCCTTGGAAGCAGCAATAATCAGTCATACAGCGCTAAGTAACAGCTTAATAACACCATGGAAATAGGAAAGCAATACATTATATCTATAATAAACTACCATGATAAAACAGAGTTACAGTTTGTTATTTTTGCTTGTTAATTTTGTTATGTTTGCTTCTTATTGTCGTCAACCAAACCGTAACCAGTTTTTTATACCTAAAAAAAAGCCTATAGGCAGGAAATTAGATGGTAATATTAAATTATTTGCATGCAGATAATTACATTCTATAAATAAATAAAGACTACTTACAAAATCACCATAAATGAATGACTTGGTGCTGTTTTTGCAAAAAATTGCTCTAGAAATGCCCCTGATTAATAAGTAATGAAACTGGTCTTAGATTTTCAGTAGGCCCTTTTAAGGGTACAGATAACGTTCATGTGGCCCGGGCAGAAACCGAGTTTGACACCAGTATATTTAAGTACAAGACTGTAAACTGCTTACAGAGTCCCGCTCGGGGGTCACCTGGGTCTCCTTGTCTGCCATCTTGACCCTTGCTCGATACGGTGGAGCTGGTCTAGGATCTATCTTTAGTTCCTTCAGCTCTGCCTTCACTGCACCACCCTCTGCCTGACCCTTCATCTTATAGACATTCATGTGTAGCTGATTGGCTTGCTTAAATGCACTCTAAATAAAAAAAGACATGATTTTTTTTTTTTTTTTTATATATAATTATGATGATGACAGCAATCAAAGGAATGCAGGTAACTTAATATAGAATGGGGCTCAGTGGAGTAAACTGGTTCATGCATCACAAAAAAATTATTGAAAAAAAGTATTGATGTTCTTACCTTTAGAGCTTCTGTATATTCATCTGTGATGTAGTCAAATAATGAAAATAAATATATTTTATATTTATTATGATTAAGACATCAATATTTCAACACTACACAACATATTTTGTGAAAAACACTGACTGAATTTATTACAAACCTTGACTGTTTATGCACACCTGTAAAAAAAATAAATGGACAATGTCAATAGAAGTACCTTTGAAAATAGATTTATAACAATAAATAGTTTACTGATTGTTGTCATAATCGTCATCATTTGTTAAAACGATAAGCCATCAATGAAATCTGTAAAACTATGAAATCAAAAATCGTTATTATTTACCTCCTCGTTGTCCTCGTCAAAATATTTCACTTGAAAATGGCTCAAGCCGAATGTAGTTTTAATCTAGAAGTTGTAAAAAGGCATAAACTCAGTTAACCATGTAAAAAAAAAAAAAAAAACACCATCAAGAACTGCAGAGTTTTTTTAAGAGGTCGAAGAGGCAGATGAGAGCGAAAAACAACATCCTCCAACGCAACTCATTATTTACAAGCCGTCATCTGATTTATGGCCGCACAGAAAGGTCAAGAGCAAATGACAGATATTGTTGCAATTTAGATCACTGGGGTTTGTATAAAAGACCCAACTGAGATATATGTTATGATATACCTGCTATGATAGGATTAAATATAAGCTTAAACGTCTTATACTCCCGGTTAAGATTTGTTTATGTAGGCCTCTGCTACGGCCTTCCATGACCAAGAAATGTAAACGTCCCCACATAAACGCCACCCAGCAAGGCTTAATGACTCCTTACCCAGGCCTCCACAGTCTCCCACTGTGCTTTGTTCGTGTCCAAGACTGGAAATTTCTTCACGTTGCCCCTAAAGTTCACTTTGACAGTGACGGGGAGGTTCATGACTGTGAGCCAGAGTCAAGTGATACGTATGATGCGGGGATATGATGCTCTAAAAATGCCCGTTGTGCTGTCAACACTGTGAGACTTGTCTTTCGCGTCCTTGTTTACATCGCTAGATTCGTACACGCCCCCAAAACACGTCACAGGAAGTGTCTGAGATTTACTTACGTCCTGGTCCTGACTAAATATTTCTATTATTATTACCGAATATTATCATCAAACATTTTTAAATAGCTCGTTCAAGCATTTTATTGATTCTGTAAGTACATAATATTGTAATTTCAATAAATAATATTTTTACAGATGAAAATATGACGCACACATGCACACTACGTCTTTCGAAGTCGTCGCGAACATAGTGGTAAATACATAGATACCGTTATAGCAATAGTTGCTCTGCTGATTACAGCGATACGTCGACGAGACTACTATATTGTATTGACTTGGTTTAGTCACGAATGCCAGATGATTCTGCATATTGTAGATTATACCATATTCAAATGAAGATGAAGTGTTTCCACACGACAGTGCTGATGTGACATCTATGTATTCACTTCTACGTTCTCGAAGCATTTGCGTCATCTAGAAGCGCGCGAGTGCCTTGTGGCTGACAGCAGTTAGTGAGCCACACGGTTAGTTGTTAATGCTTTTAGGACAATCCCTTATTTTTCTCATTTATTGAATTAATACGATGTCTTCGCTTCTTAAGGTGGACAATGAGATCAAGACAAAGGTATTTCTCACCGCTTACCTCATTTAAATAAGGAGAACTCATATGAACTGTTTGTAAATGTTAGCTTGCGGCTAGCCGGCTTGCGCGAGTCACCTCGTGAGCGCGTTAGCTAACTTTTACACGCATATATGTTTGTAAAATCACTTTTGTTTTAAAAGTAAAATACATATTGTGATAAAGTAAATGCGGATTATACATATCAAATCTTCGGGGGGAAGCCAGAGCTCCCCCATTCGCGGTAGAGTCAGCGTTAACCGCGAGTGTGTGGATGAAGCGTGTTTTTAGCACAGCAGCATGTTGCTGCGAGAGAAATGCATAACTGCTTCTTTCCCGATTTTGACAATGAAGTCGTAGATTATGTTGGCAATGGATTACGATGAAGGTCGTGGGGCTAACAAGTCATGGGATGGTGGGAATCGGCTCAATTATATGGTAACGTTACATGTTGACATATAGCGTCCTAAAATAGAAGGGCCGCCCGTTTTCCCCCTGAAAGTGAATGACTATTAAACACAAGACATATAAATTGTAACACCAAAACTCAGATTGCCCGTCGTGTGATTTAATAGTTATATATGAATATTTCTTGTCTTGCCAGGTTGATGCTTTCAGAGAACGAATTACAGCAGAGGTAAGTTACTGCACTTACCGAGACCTTATATATGACCATTTCTTTGACAATTGTGCAGCTTACGGTTTAATTATTCAAAATTAGGCTGAAGACTTGGTTGCAAACTTTTTCCCGAAGAAATTGTTAGAACTGGACCAGTTTTTGAAGGTAAGCATTTAATCATAGAATGATGCATTCTTGACATTTACTTCTTCAGATGTACTAAACAGCATTTTGATTGTCTTGTCTTTTTTTAGGATCCCACAATTAATATTCGTGAGCTGAAAGAAATTCATTCTGAGATCAATCTGACGGTGCCAGACCCAATTCTACTTACAGACATCCATGATGGTCTTGAGGGGGTAAGAAGTCATTTTAAAAGTCTTCATTCATAGTATTACATATTACATAGTATACATAGAGATAGTATTGAGTCGCAATTACCTTTTATTATTTTTTATTAATAAGCTTCCATACATAAAACCAAAAAGATCAGCCAGTAACCTTGAAATATTTTCTTAATAGCAAAATGCTAAAAAGAGGAAACTCGAAGATGGTGCAGGAGATGACAAAGGTGAGTTTTCCTGCTTTCCTAGGAAAAGTGTCTTTAATTTGGCAAGTGACTAAATTAAGTTTGAAACGCTTCAATACCAACACTCTTCCTTACATTGTCCTATGCTTTCTGTTTGTAGTTGGCGGGACCAAGGTCTTTGTCATGCCTGGTGGAATGATGAAAAGCAATGGCAAGTTGGTGGAGCTGATTGAAAAAGTCAAGCCTGAAATCAGAACTCTCATAGAAAAGTGCAACACGGTAGGTCCATGTAACCATAGTCTCAGACATGCTCTCTCTCATTAAAAGTGTTCTGGCTAAATGTCATTTTCTTTGTTTTCTAGGTCAAGATGTGGGTTCAGTTGTTAATCCCAAGAATAGAAGATGGCAACAATTTTGGCGTCTCAATTCAGGTATGGTGCCACATCCTTCAGTTCTTCATTTGATTGTTAAAGGTCTTTCAACAGCAATTAGCTACATTTGTTATCGGCAGATAAGCCTGGTTGTGATTCTGTTTATCTTCACTATCCACAGGAGGAGACAGTTGCTGAACTCAGAACAGTGGAAGGGGAAGCAGCTTCTTACTTGGATCAGATATCCAGGTACGTCACACTAAGTCAAAGATTTACATTCAGGCTTTATTTTTTTTCTTCATATTATTTAAATACTATCTTTTGTAGGTACTACATCACAAGGGCAAAGCTGGTTTCCAAAATAGCAAAATACCCTCATGTTGTAAGTCATATCTTCAGTACACATACATAGCATTTAGATAAATAGGGAATGCAGTAGTTATTTCATATGCATAATATATATTTTGACTTTTATAGGAGGATTGTCATCGCACAGTGACAGGGCATTTAGATCAGGAATTCAGTAGTTATTTTATATATGCGTAATATGTTTTGACTTTTATAGGAGGATTATCGTCGCACGGTAACAGAGATTGATGAGAAAGAATACATCAGCCTCAAGATTATAGTGTCAGAGCTGAGAAATCAGTATGTAAGTATTGCTGTAACAATAACTATATAAATATGCGGAAGATTATCTTTGTTTTAATGTGCAGAAAGAATTACTGCATGTATGTGCTGTCCTGGGTGTTTTTGATAACTGATTTAATAAATCAAAATTGTCTTGCAGGTAACATTACATGACATGATCCTGAAGAACATCGAGAAGATCAAGAGGCCGAGGAGCAGCAATACTGATGCTCTGTACTAAGATCACCCTCCCCTTTCGTTCTTGGCCCGTTGTTCCACCATTTGGAGCTAGCTTTAGCCTTCAGATGGTTCTAGAGCAGTCCTGTCACCCATTATAACCAGGCCAATAGAGGGACCGCTCAATCAGGCCTGATAGAACATGCCACTTATCATAGAATTGTAAAATATGGTCACTATTTTAAACCCTTTAAAATGAGCCCTTTTTGATTTTTCTTTTGTTTCTTAGCGGACAGCGTAAATGTATAAAGGCAGAGCCTGAACATGCGTCCCGAGAAAACTGTCTGAGATTTGGTTTAATTAAAGAAATGTTTCAACAATGGGGTTTCATTTTTTTTTTTTTTTTTTTTTTTTTTTTTTTATCTTTTGCAAAGCCAAATTCCATTTAGTTCTGTTTTTAAGTCCATTTCAAGTGTTTCTGGGCCTCCTATTATGTGAATATGGATCTACCCATGATGGTCGGTTTCTCCGGTTGAGAAGCTCTTATTGATGCTGTATTTCACAGTTTATGTTGTTCATCTGAAATGTACATGTAGGCTAAAGTGGAAGCAAGGCGGTTCATCTGCAAGATTTTATTTGGAGTGTGAGCTGACAGTTATTACATGATGGAATATATTTTCATCTGAAATGACTGATGGATCAAATTCTGGAAGCTTTTTATGGTTCTTTTTGTCCAGTTTTAGGAGTGAAACATTTTGCTGAATAAACTATTGTTTTTACAATACATTTAAGGCACATCATTAACTGCTGTTCTTGTGTTGTGCTTTTTTTCCTGAATATTTTTACTCCTTGTTCCATATTAAAGAGCATTGCACTAGAACTGCAGTCCATGTATGAATACAAATAGATTCAATTTTACACAACAAAAAAAAGTCAAAAATAGAAAGGCTCTTTATTTTTATTTTTACTAAAGCAAACTGTGGTATGACAGATTATTTCCTTTGAGTAATATCTGCTGAGTTGGTTAGTAGTACACTATCAACTAAACAATTTCAAATACAAATGCAAAGTCAAGAAGAAAACACGTCTCAACACAGAATAATTCCTAACAACCAGATGGCTTTTTCAAGATGCTGTCACAAAACTACATTAAAAGAATTGTATTCAGTCATTTGTGTTATTGAAATAGATCAGTTTTTGCATGATAAATAAGGAAAAATGTTTTTCATATGTACACCATGTTTTTGTAAATGCTTCAACAAATCAGAAAATTAGATTTAGATATGCATTGACTTAGTGTACACTGATAATGTAATATATAAAAATACTTATTCACAAAAAATGCAAGAAAAATTATTTGGTCTTTTTTTAGTTCTGTAATTTCTAGAAATGAACTAGGCTAAAACCCAATTTTACTTAAAGAAATAGTTCTCCCTAAAATGAAAATGAAGTCACAAATTACTCAACCTGGTGTTCTAATGCCGTATACCCTTCTTTCTTTTATGGACAACAAAATGAGAATAAAAAAAAACAATGTCCTGCTCACTGAAGACCAATGGCCAAGGTCAGGATTCTTCTTAAATACATTAAATTTCATATTGTATACCAAAACACTGAAATATACAGCACATGTCGCATGGGTTCATTCTGTGATACTTTTGCATCTTTTTGAAAAAAGCTTGATGCTGGTCGCATTTTTTTTTAAATTTTCCTTTTGTGGTCCATAAAAGAAAGAAGGCCATACAGCAACAACACCAATTTTCATTTTAGGGTGAACTATCCCTTTAACTCATAATCTACTCATTTACAATTTCTAAACAATGACGTGTGAAAGTGTTATATCCATGGGAATTCTGTGATCTTCACAAAAAGCAAACCTAGAAGAGAAAACATAAATATATATATATAGTTAACACTAGTTTTTTGAATGCTCTGGCTGCATCCGACATAGTATAGACTACTTCACGTGATAATGGCAGCGTCCAGATTACGTCCAGATTACATTCATATTACACACATTCATACTATATTTTATATATATATATATATATATATATATGTATATATATATATATATATATATTTAGCAGTCGTGAAGTAATTACTTATTCAAAATACCTACTCAAGAGAGTATACGATTTCAGACGTAGCCACTTAAAATAATGCTGCCATATTTCTTTGTAGTTGCAATAATTTCCAGCAGGTGTCAGCATGGAGGAATTGGATTTAATGCTGAAGCGATTTTGAAAACTTTTTAAACTTTAAAACAGTGGTAAAATTCATTCATAGATAGGACAATGGCCTTTGTAACTTTAACACTATACTTTACATTTATTTCTCATTCTCAGTTTAAGAGAGTTAGAGAGCTGTTCTTGTTTATGTCCTAAGGTCAGTGATCATATAGAATGTGAATATACATATAATGTGAAATTCTGTGAACATGCGTACCTCATAGAATATAAGCAGGATGCAAAAACTCCTTGGGGACTATGCCGATAGCACCGTCTAGCTCCCCAACCCACCATCCATGGATGTTGTATTCCTTAGAAAGAAAGAAATATGGAAAATTATGTGAGGATTTGCCCAGTGATCAGAAATAGGACACCAAAGTACAAATTGACAAGTTGACATCAGTGTCCTAGCAGAGTGTAAAGTGTAGTTTTTGTTATATAATTCAAAAACCGAACATAAAACATTCATATATTGTGTCCAAATATGTTCACTGTATAGTCATATTCAGCCTAATCACAGAAAAATCAGCTAAAAGAAGAGGTGTTTACTTTGCATGTCTCAGCAGGGCCTTTGAACTGCATGTAAAAAAGTATCAACATGTTTTTGATAGAACAAAATTACATGCACCTGCATAAAGCCATTCAAATGCAAATATAAATGTTAATTTAAATCTTAAAACACCAATTTAGTCATTTCTATGGTAATTAAAGAAGCATGATGATTCTGTTGTTAGAAGTTAGAGGCAATAACTGGCGCCAGAAGTATTGACATATGTTAGGGGACTAGTGATTGGAGAAACAAGGATTTAACATTGGTGCTTGGATGCACAAATACTTATATTTGGGTGTTGGAACTGCATAATAGGGTAGACCATTTTATGTCTTGAGCGAAGCAGAAGAAATCCCTAATTCTTGTCGTGAAGCTTCTTGTTTTCCCAGCGTAACATTCTTTCAATTCACTCCTCTCCAAAAATCAAATACCTATAAGAGCTATTCCAGGCCAAAGCTCTTCAGAGTAAGAGTGGATAGAGCCCCAGGTCTGGCCTTTAATGAATGAAGACAGACTCAGGTGGACAGGGGGTTATAAATGAGGAGATTAAAGAACACAGAGATAGACTTATAGTGAAAGACTGAAGTGTTTTAAGAGCTTTAGTATTCTGGAAGCACACACTGTACATTTAGACATGATGAGCATGTCATCCATCCACTGCCTGCTGAGGAGAGTAGGAACTAATTACCTTCCCCTCTTTAAGCACACCCACAGTGCTCAGAGCCTAATGTAGTCCTCAGCCCATGCAGATGAGCCGCTTTAATGATGCTACACGGAATAAAATCCATCTGGACGGTGAGCTGAATGCCGTTGTGGCATCAACGCCTCGGTAACAGTACATCTGAGAACTTGAGCTCTTTGTTTGAGACGCATACGGTTATGCAGATGGGGATTGTTGGAGGTGTAGATTGATGCTGTTATACAGCAGTTCAGTAAACAAGAAGTTAATAACTTACATTTTAGACCCAATACTGCCAAAAGGGGCCATTCACAATCACACAGAGCGAGTTTTGCATTTTAATGTGCTGCTTTTCCATTGTTTTTCTATGCAAACATGCACTAGACTAGATCGACATTTTTGACTGTTACGTTCATGTCTAACCACTTTTGCTGTGTTCTAAAAACGTGGCACTCAAGTTAAAAGTTCAACAAAAAAGACGTCGCTGGACCTCGCTTTTTTTCACTGTCCTAAGTCTAACATTTTCCAATGCACAAGCGCAAAACCCCCAGGTCATTCACACTGAGCAACAGCATTATTCCTGAATGAATCATTGTTTGAATGAATCAGTTGAGTAAATGATTTTCGCTCAATCACCCTGTGATGGAGAGCTGATAATGCTCCCTCTCTCAAAACTGTGTCCTTATTGTTATTTAGATTATGCATGTTGTAATTATTTACTATAGGAAAAAGTGAAAATGGGTTTAGAGGGTGGTTTCGAATGCAGCCAGTTGTTTTTTTCCTAAATTTATTTATTTTGAACAGATCAGCTCCCGAATGAATCAGTGTTTCAGAACAAATTGACTAAGTTAATGATTCAATGACTCATTTATATGGACCTTTCATTGATTCATTGAATCTGATCGATTTTTGAAGACAGCATAGATGAATCCTTTGCTGCCTTTTATATCCCACAATCCTGTGCGTTCCATTCTGTGACAGTTAAGCTAAAAAAGAAAAATGGCATCAAAGTTGTGGTTGGTGGTCAGTTTGTGTGTAAATGTACGTTTTTGACTAACGTTTTCCGTTTTTGATGTCATTTCTATCAAGAAATTACTATTGTAGTAATTAAATATTCGCTTAGTTTTCATCAAAGCTCTCTATTTTGCTGTAGATCATTAAACCGTTACACTGCCTTTACAAAGTTACGAAGTCTTTCTGAAATCAGTTTCATTAGGGTACCTTTGTGCAGAAACGCTGCCTGCAAAGTCACTGCCTGATAGGGCAGCGAGGCAACAAGTCAGCTGCCTTCATTCAGAACAGACAGTTGCATGTCGCCACCTACTGGTACAATGATATAACCTACAGAAAGAGTCAATGAAAAATCCCCACCAGTAATGCATAGACTGACAGTGTTTCTGAAACACAGAGTCCAGTTGAACTGTATATAAGCAATTTTAGAATGGCAATCAAAGTCGAGGACCAGAACAAACTGTTGTATAATACTCCTCGAAATCACAGGTGTGTCCATGGCTAATGAAGCCATTTGGAACACGCTGCACCTCCCGTCCAACACCCCTCCTCTGCCCCGCCTTCCTCACCCCCACCCTCCCCAACATGGTGTAACTGTGGGTTCAAACAGAGTACACACGCAGTACAAGAAAGAGAGTCAATACATTCCAGTGCAGTCCGTCCCATTTCGATGACTCGTGTCCTTTTCATTCCTGCCTCATTTTTCCTGCCTCCCAGTATTAGCAATCTGCTTTTCGGCAATGCATCTGTCAGCTAGAGGCATTTGGGAGACATCCAATCTGCGCCTGACCGTACAGAGGGTTGTTATAGAGATTTACCCGAAAGAACTGCATGGGACTGGGATAATGGGTGGCTTTTCGGGAAGCTGCTCTGTAACAGGACGGGTCAGGTGCGTCTCAGTTTGGTCTAGCTCTGGTGGGCAGCTGCTGTGAAAGTGAAGTGCGTCGTTGCGATGGAGCTGACCTCCGCATGACCTTCTCTGGAGGAAGGCGGAGTTGGCACAGGGAGCTATCAAGAGTGTGTGTTGCCATGACAACACCTGCAGTGTGCCACTGATATCATTTATTTTTCACTCAGGGGGGCGGCTGGCAATGGTATTCAGATGGGCCCATTGCTCTCCAGTGACCAAGGGACAGATTGACAGCTAATGATGCCTTAAAAAGGAGTGGCTTAACTTGAACAATATCATGACAGGCTCAAAAGTGACTCCTGTCTACGGCAGAATACCGAGCTCCCTTTTCTTCCTCTCCATTCTATAAATTTCCCTTCAAGACAACACGCTTTGCATGCACGCCTCCTTCCTCAATCGTGTTTTAATCATTTCCCTTATTTGCAAACACTCCCTCGGTGCCCACACGCATTCATTTTTTTCTGTTACGAGTGGAAACGCACACACACACACAGTGGAGGCAGGAGACATGGTAATAAGAATGAGACATGAGGCCTCTGCCCCTGGCCACCAGCTGACTGAGGTAGGCCTTGGGAGTGATGGAGCGCAGGAAGTCTCTCATTGCCCCGCCGCTGAACCCGGCGCTCGGGTGCTACAACCCCCCTCCTCCACTTTTCCTCTTCTGCTTCTCTTTCCTTAACTCGCGTCGTAAAGCATTGGCTCCACACGCTCAGTGCTGCACAGGGACTCACTCATCCAGCCATCTTAAAAGACAAACACCAATACGTCACATTGTTTGCTAGTCCTAAGCAGCAGACACGGCAGGTGGCGAACAGGTATTGATCTGCTGCTCGAGCAAAGACAGCCGTCGTTCAATTGATCTCAATCAGTGCATTTCATTTGCATGTCATTTTCATTTTAGCTAGCCATTAAGAACTTGTATTAATATTTGTTTGGCATAGTCAAATAAACCGGAGTGGGAAAGCCACAGGCCTTATTTAAACCCAAATCCTAGGCATTCGAAGGTGCGACATCGAGTAAAAATGTGGAAGACCAAATAATCTGCCGTTGTAAAAGTACACTTGGGGATTACTGATGGCACTTAAACTTAATAGGCATTTAAAGTGGATTGTGTATGCTGCTGAGAGCCTGTAATGATGGCTGTTTATGTGGCCTCCCATTTATAATAATTATGCAGAGTGTGAGGGGGGGTGGCTGCCGTGCAGTTCTGGACTATTGGCTTAGGCTGAATAATGACCTACTGTAGTTGACCGGGAGATGACCGTTGCCTTCTGCATGACCCCAGAACCCCAGACTCACCCCCCCGATGCCTCTGCTGGTAAATAGAAAGCTCAATATGTCTATACAGCACCTCTGCGCCTATGTTGCCACAAAGAAGGCAGGCCCTTAGATGAGTGTGTGAGAACGAGTTAAAAAGGAGTGTCTATTTCCACTGGATTTTCCTTTTCTTTTATGGCACCTTTTTCTTTTCTTTAGGCATTTTCTAGGAGACTGACCCCCTGGGCGGGAGGCCAACTGGAGCCGTCATCTGTCTGAAGTTTATTAGGATGTGTCCCACAAGGGAGGAGATAGCAGTCACAATCAACCAGTTTTGTCTGTGAGAACTGCACATTCATATGCAAATTCACATTTATGTCTACCTGTAAAAACCTGCACAGTGGAACATGAGCGAAATACACACAAACGTACATGCTTATCAGATTAAATGTTAGTCTAGTAGTCTAAAAGCTGTCTGAATGTAGGTTTTCTACACAAACCATCAATTATTTGTTTAAAAAAAAACACTAGAAGGGCCACCTAGCTTGAAAAACCTTACAAATTTCAGCCAGAAGGTGGCAGTAGTGTCTACAGCCATACTGATGGAGCATCTGGATGTTAACAGTGGGTTGGCCCTTGTCTAGACTGGCATCCAAGATTCCTGGTTTACAGCCCCTAATGGTGAGAATGTAAAGCACATTCTGTAGAAAGGCCATGGCGAAATGAAAGAAAGGGATATCAGTGGGCTTGCATGTTAAAAGGGTCCTGGTGAAGTTTGCCTCCATTTTAGTGCAATAAATCTCTTTGCTTCTCATTCCAGGATTTTAAGGGGATTCCATTGGGAATACTGGCATGTGTTGGGTCTGACCTTTGGGAGTCATGTACGTTGAATCTAGGGGCATAAATTAAGAGTTAGGAATGCAAAAGGATGGCATGGTTGAAGAAGAAAAAAAAGAACGCTTAAGAGAAAGTCTCCATTGGCTCCTTCAACTACATACGCAGGAAAAAAATGAACACAGCAAACCAACTATAGCGCAAAGAGCGATAGTTACAACAATAAGACAAATTAAAGTATATGTGTTACATGGTAGCGAACATGCAATGCGATTAGAGCAGGAAGAAAAACACCCCCAAATATCCTGCTGTCCTGCTGCCATGATTCTTCAGCCTTGAGGATTGAGTAGGCTGTACAAAGCTGGCAGATGGATGTTAGCGTTCGCCACTATTTCACGTTCAAGTGTTCTGACTGAGGAGCCATGCGGCATGAGAAAGGAGACAATGGTGGCAGGGGGAGACTGATCTGAAGGAAACAGGGTGCTGTTAGTGCAAATAACAGTGTTGCATGCAAAATTAACTCTGGATTAATCACCATCAGATTAAAACTGAACGTTGGGTTTAGATGAATTACTAGGCAGTGCAGTCCAGAATTTAAAGGTGTAGTTCACCAAAAAAAGGGGATAGTTCCAAACCTATCTTTGTTTCTTCTGTGAAACACTAAAGAAGAAAAATAATATCTTCATGCCTTAAAATAGCTTGAATGTAACTCTACTCCCTTGCTTCATTTAGTATACCTGAATTCATAAATATGCAAATTAGTCTCCGCTCCACTCCATCAAACCAGCTCGGACTACCTCAACTTTGTAAACGCTACACAATTGCTAGTGAAGATTTTGGTTTAATTCAGCCATATATGTTTGAACCAGAAACTGATTCAGAAGAAGTAAAGGAAGAGCGAATTATACAGGGTCATCTATAAGTCAGTGTATCATAATGGTAATGTGTTTTATGTATCGCTCTCGACAACGTCAGACACATAGCGGTAATTGATATGATTAGCCTTTGGCTTGACTACATTATCAAACAGCAAATAATGTGTTGCTAATGTTAAACCATGTTCACGTTTGCCATCTCATAGTCAGACAGCTGCTTTCTAAAATGCATCCTTAGAAACGCTTTGAACATCATAGAAAGTCAGTGGAGAAAATCCACGCACGTTGACGGGATTGGTTATATGTTTGTGACGGTAGGAAACAGGTGCAGTTTCAGACTGCTTTTTTGAGATCTTTTTTAGATTCAGTTTTAAGGAGAAAATACTCAGCAATGGTGTTGACTGATGAAATTGCACATGGTTTGTCTTAAAGCATATTAAAAACACCACATAGACAAATTAACGTGAAAAACCACAGAACCACAGAATTTCATTTCCATGTTTCCACCTGAGCATAAACAAAATACTCTACTAATAAGCCATTAACTATTTTGTGCAGGTGCTCTCCAAAATGCTCCCATATATTATAGATACATGTAGTGATTTGTGTAGATGAGCCGAATAGCTGTTTATTCACTGTAAGTGGTGGATCAATAAAGACTGATGAGAGAGCTTTTTTTAATCTGTATGCTCTGCTTACACCAGTGCTGTGACAGCGCTGTCGACCTCTTTGATTTGTGACTTCACAGCAGTCAATCATAGCGCTGCCTCAAAAACCTGTTGGTAGAGGAATTGATTTAGCACTTTCCACGTCTTTATCACCTTGTAATTACGCTTGGTGTTGACACAAATATACTTGGCCTCCCCTCCACGCCTCTGTGCAGCAGAATTTATGCACTCAGGTTTTATGACCACTGCTTTATGAGTGGGACCGCTAGAGTTAGGCTTGAGTTCTAGCCAACGGCCTATATTTCATTCAGTAAGGTCAACGTTCCAGGGAAGCACCCGTAAAACAAGAGCAGGAGTCCCACATTGTCTGAAATGATTCTGAGGACGCATCTGAAGAGGTCTAAGAGATCTGAGTGATACAAGTGCAGCCGTTTTCGAAAATATTGCCATCAATAAAAGCTATTTCAATTACATGTCAGTCACAGAGGGATTAAAAGTAAGAGCTGATAAATCTACTTGTCTGAATATAATAACAGCTTGATGACAAAATCAGAGACATGCTCCAGCTATCTGAGATGGTTTGACTCATTGTTTACACAAATTAGAAATACGCCATGAGATAAAAAAATAAATGACCCGTGCACATCCTTGCCATGTTTTGATAACCAACCATATCGGATGTTATATATTCTCACTTTTTTTCTGAATAACAGAATCAAACCTTTTTTTAACTGTCCTGTTATTTAATCCTGATTATAGGGTTCATTAGCTGCCATATCTGTACATTTCATTGGTGCTAATTAAATATCAAGAGTGTCGAACACGATGGTAGAATTCTTTCTTTAAAGGCACAATATGTACGATTTTTTGATTAAACTATCCAAAAACCACTAGAACAATGTTATATATTTTGTTGACTTGTGTACTTACATTATCCCAAATGTTTCCAAGAATGTTTAAATCCAGAGAAATCAGCAATTTTACCCAGGACACGGGCCGTGTCCGTGCGTCGCCTACCAATGACATCATACCCGCGCTACCATTGATTTCCGGTTTTATTTTGTAGAAACCAATGGAAACACCAAAGACGCTTTAATATATCCTGTGTTTTATTAGACAGGTGAGCAACTGTTTGGATACATTGAATACATTCATTCATCGACAGAAAACGAATCATTGTTATATAGCTCAACACAGTCTTATTGTTTAAATCTCGTTTTCATGATTTACCACGAGTACCAGGTTTTACCATGCCTAATATCAATCTAGCTTACTGCAGTGTGCAACAAGTGTATCATATTAGCCGCCGAGCGAATGCACAGAAAAGCATTATAACATAACTTTCAACACACTCAAATAATGTATCTAATATGATAAAATAGCGCTGCGTTACCTCACATACGCATGACCAGAAAAAGCGAAGCGGTCGTCTGTGGCATAATAAAAGCTCCGCGAAATCCAGGCGTCATCAAGCTACGCCTTTATTTTGAATAAGCGACCTCTAGCGGTGAAAAATTACATATTGTGGCTTTAACTTGAAGGAATAGCACACCTAAAAATGAAAAGTCTGTCATCATGTCGTTCTAAACATATACAACTTTCTTTTTTCTGTGGAAAACAAAGAAGGTATTTAAAAGAATGTTTCAACTGTTTTTGTACATGTAATGAAAGCCAATACAGTTCAAAACAACTTTGGACCCCACTGACTTTCACTGTATGGCCTAAAAAACTGAAACTTTTTGTGTTACAAAGAGGAAAGAACGTCACACAGGTTTGGAACAACAATGACTGAGTTTCATTTTGGGTGAACGGTCCCTTTAAGATAACATTGAGCTCAGTTAAAGGCAAATTAAAACATATTGATTCTTTCAGTGGTGTATCTTTAAGAAACAACTACACTATGTGTTCCTGCTAACACCCCATTTGTAAAACACAAAAATATATAGATTAAAGCAAATGTATCAAATAAAGTGGTTTGCTTGGCCGATCTCTCAATTGTCCAAGACTCAACTACAGTGATGAATCAACAACCTTTTATTGAGAATGTGCCTGTGTGGCCACAGAATTGCAGTGGTCTACAGACCACAGATGCACAGTTTTCTGTTATGTCAATATGACATGCTACAAAACAGGCTCAATTTGTTGCCTGCAAATCTCTTGGATATCTGTACATATAATCTTTAGAAATGTAACTGCTTTGTTATTAAGCTGATATGCTATTCATCTTTTTTTAAATTGTGTGATTTATAATAATCAACAGAAATACAAATCTGCAGAAATAGAAAGCCACAAATCCTGATGCATTATATTTTGTCTGAGGTCTTCTTTGTAAAATGCTGAAATAAGAATGTACTGACTGAGTGAAGACCGTCCCAACTTTGTCATTTAGAATACAGTAAATGAATAGCTGCTAAGAGAAAGTCAGTGAGTATTGACCGATATGACTCATCTTATGGCCAGCTGCGTATTATTCATCATTAGCGAGGAGATGGATAGAGCGAGATAAGGAAAAGAAAATCAAAAAACATGCAGAACGCTTCAACCAACAAATCAGCCAAGGACACAACTAACAGCGCTGAACTAAAAGTCTGACCTTGTGTGTGTGTGTGTGTATTTATGTGAGAGATGGCGGGAGCAAACACAGACCTTGCTGAGGATGTAGATGATATCTCCTCTCTGGAAGGCCAACTCATCGGGTCCGTCCGCTTCACAGTCCCACAAGCCTTGGTAATAATTTGCATAATCTGAAGACCCTTTATTTTAAAACACACAGATTTATTAAAAAAAAATCTAATTTTTAGTCAATTTACAGCATCCCTCCACCACTGCATACACAAAGTACTCACCAGCTTTTTCACAGAACTCTTCAGCGTTGTCAGAAATTTCATCATCTGAAAAATACAGAGTCAAAGGTTATAGAAATATAAAAACAAGTGCCATTGCTCAGGTTTACATGTAATACATCTTTTGTCACCAGTCTATTTACTCTAAGAAAAAAAAGGTACAAAAGGGACACCTTTGTACCTAAAGAGTGCATAATAGTCCATAAAGGTACATACTGGTACCAAAATGTATATATTAGTACCTAAACGGTACAAATTACAGTGGGGAGAACAAATATTTGATACACTGCCGTTTTTCCAGGTTTGCCCACTTACAAAGCATGTAGAGGTCTGTAATTTTTATCATAGGTACACTTCAACTGTGAGAGATGAATCTAAAACAAAAATCCAGAAAATCACATTGTATGATTTTTAAATAATTAATTTGCATTTTAATGCATGACATTATTATTTGATCACCTACCAACCAGTAAGAATTCCGGCAAAATTCCTGTTTCAATCAAACAGACTCCAACCTCTCCACAATGGCCAAGACCAGAGAGCTGTGTAAGGAAATCAGGGATAAAATTGTAGAACTGCACAAGGCTGGGATGGGCTACAGGACAATAGGTAAGCAGCTTGGTGAGAAGGCAACAACTGTTGGCGCAATTATTAAAAAACGGAAGAAGTTCAAGATGACGGTCAGTCTCCCTCGGTCTGGGGCACCATGCAAGATCTCACCTCGTGGGGCATCAATGATCATGAGGAAGGTGAGGGATCAGCCCAGAACTACACAGCAGGACCTGGTCAATGACCTGAAGAGAGCTGGGACCACAGTCTCAAAGAAAACCATTAGTAACACACTACGCCGTCATGGATTAAAATCCTGCAGCGCACACAAGGTCCCCCTGCTCAAGCCAGCGCATGTCCAGGCCCGTTTGAAGTTTGTCAATGACCATCTGGATGATCCAGAGGAGGAATGGGAGAAGGTCATGTGGTCTGATGAGACAAAAATAGGGCTTTTTGGTCTAAACTCCACTCGCCGTGTTTGGAGGAAGAAGAAGGATGAGTACAACCCCAAGAACACCATCCCAACCGTGAAGCATGGAGGTGGAAACATCATTCTTTGGGGATGCTTTTCTGCAAAGGGGACAGGACGACTGCACCGTATTGAGGGGAGGATGGATGGGGCCATGTATCGCGAGATCTTGGCCAACAACCTCCTTCCCTCAGTAAGAGCATTGAAGATGGGTCGTGGCTGGGTCTTCCAGCATGACAACGACCCGAAACACACAGCCAGGGCAACTAAGGAGTGGCTCTGTAAGAAGCATCTCAAGGTCCTGGAGTGGCCTAGCCAGTCTCCAGACCTGAACCCAATAGAAAATCTTTGGAGGGAGCTGAAAGTCCGTATTGCCCAGCGACAGCCCTAAAACCTGAAGGATCTGGAGAAGGTCTGTATGGAGGAGTGGGCCAAAATCCCTGCTGCAGTGTGTGCAAACCTGGTCAAGAACTACAGGAAACGTATGATCTCTGTAATTGCAAACAAAGGTTTCTGTACCAAATATTAAGTTCTGCTTTTCTGATGTATCAAATACTTATGTCATGCAATAAAATGCAAATTAATTACTTAAAAATCATACAGTGTGATTTTCTGGATTTTTGTTTTAGATTCCGTCACTCACAGTTGAAGAGTACCTATGATAAAAATTACAGACCTCTACATGCTTTGTAAGTGGGCAAACCTGCAAAATCGGCAGTGTATCAAATACTTGTTCTCCCCACTGTATATCCTTTTTAAAGGGTCCCAGTAACAGCTTTTGTACCATTTTTTCTGAGAGTGTTATAGCTAATATACTTCTTATCTCGTCTGTCAATTAATGCTATATATCTCCCTCGCAGATTTATCTTCTGGATCAACTTTGTGTACCTCTGAACTCTTTTATAAGTAAATTAAACAATATCTGTGGTGCTGGCAGAACAGCCAGCTCCCGTTTGATTTATAGGGGAGGTGCCAGGCCGGGTTAGATGGCTAGTGTGTTTCAGGCAGACAGGCATTGATTCTGGGCGTGGCACCTCTAGGTCTATGAGGTGACAGTGATAGCCCAGCTTTCTGTCTCCCACATCCATCCTCACGCTGTCAGCCTGCCGATAAAACCACCGTCCAGCAACCTTATACTTCCCACAGCACGAGCTTGCCCTGAGCTTCCAGGAACAGCATGAGGAAAAAACCTGTAAAGCTAAAGTAGCCCTTTACCATATGCTCGTGTGCATATGGTAAAATATGTCTAAAATATGTGTTGGAATCTGTTGCATAAGCCTTTATTTAATAAGAATAAAGATGAAAATCAATAGTCAAAGTGTTAATTAATGTGTGCATTCTGAATCCCAAAAATTTCCTGTAAAAATAAAATTCTCAGATACATTTCCAGGATAGTGTTGAAGTGTTAATGAAGGATATATATATATATATATATATTTATATATATATATTTGACTACTTCTAGATTACTTTTGACCTAACTCATTATCACATTGAATTGAATAGGATAATATTGTACCATACTGACAGAAAAATGGGTTCGTGAAGGAACTGCAGGGGGTTTGTGCAGTTTAATGAAAAACGAACAACTAATAAAACTAACTAATTAAAATCATAAAAATGTCAAATGAAAATAAATAATTAAAAAAAAATGTTTTAAATGAATTTGAAAGACAAAAGCTTTCCAAAAACATAGCAACGCATGATTAAATGATTTACTGAGTGATAATTCAAATAATAATTAATGTGTTCGTCATTCGTTATTAGATATGCAATGTTGCAAACTTGCAATGCTGAGGCATGTGGCCTATCAATTTTTCATATAATTATATCCATATGAGTAGCGGCTGGTCTTTGTGTGCAATTCCACAAAAATAGAAGATTTTCTGAACATATATAAGATTTTTTAAGAAATTTAAAACATGAAAAAGAAGAATTAGGGAGAATCAATATATTATAAATGATTTACTGCCTTTGTGTGAATAATATGTAATCAATAAAAAAGTAACTGTAGTCTGATATGAGTATTTTAAAATGTAATATCATGTAATTACAAGTACTTAATTTTTGGAATCTGATTACATAATCCAGATTACATGTAATCAATTATACACAGTGCTGTATATATATAGTTCCATTAACGGCTCAACATACCTGGAAATGTATCTACAATTTTGATATATATATATATATATATATTAAAATACAGTAAAAACACTATTGTAATTTAAACCATTTTAATTAACTGTTTTCAATTTTATATATTTTTATTTAAAATACTATTTATTCCTGTGATTTTCAGCAGCCATTACTTAGTCTTTAGTGTCACATGATCCTTCAGAAATCATTCTAATATGCTGTTTAGCGCTCAAGAAACATTTCTTATTATTATCAATGCTAAAAACAGTTGTGCTGCTTAAATGCACCCTTGCTGAATAAATATATTAATACTGACCCCAACCTTTTGAACAGTATCTTACACAATTACATATACAGTGGTGGTCAGAATTATTGGCACCCCTGGTAAATATGATCAAATATGGCTGTAAAAAAATTTGTTGTTTATCCTTTTGATCTTTTATTCAAAAAATTCACAAAAATCTAACCTTTCATTGAAGTAAAAGAATTGAAAGTGGGGGGTAAATCACATTATGAAATAAATGCTTTTCTCCAAAACACGTTGGCCACAATTATTGGCACCCTTTTATTAAATACTTTTTGCAACCTCCTTTTGCCAAGATAACAGCTCTGAGTCTTCTTCTATAACGCCTGATGAGTTTGGAGAACACCTGACAAGAGATCAGAGACCATTCCTCCATACAGAATCTCTCCAGATCCTTCAGATTCCCAGATCCATGTTGGTGCTTCTTCTCTTCAGTTTACCCCACTCAGTTTCTATAGGGTTCAGGTCAGGGGACTGGGATGGTCATGGCAGAAGCTTCATTTTGTGTTCAGTGACACATTTGTGTGTTGATTTTGATGTTTGTTTTGGATCGCTGTCCTGATGGAAGATCCAACCACGGCCCATTATAAGATTTCTAGCAGAGGCCGTCAGGTTTTGATTTTTAATCTGTTGGTATTTGCTAGAATCCATCATACCATGTATCTGAACAAGATGTCCAGGACCTCCAGCAAAAAAAATAGGCCCACAACATTAAAGATCCAGCGGTATTTTTAACCGTGGGCATGGGGTACTTTTTATCCCTGTTTGCACCAAACCCATCTGGTGGATTTGCTGCCAAAAAGCTCTTTTTATAGTTTCATCTGATCATAGAACCAGGTCCCTTTTGAATTTCCAGTCGTGTCTGACAACTGAATATGCTGGAGTTTGTTTCTGGATGAGCAAGAAGGATTTTTCTTGAATCCCTCCCAAACAACATGAGGTGATGTAGGCGTTGTTTGATTTTTTTTTTTTAGGCTTTCTGACCCCAAGACTCAACTAATCTCTGCGATTCTCCATCTGTGATCCTTGGAGAGACTTTGGCCACTCAAACGTTCCTCCTCACCGTGCATTAAGACAATATAGACACACGTCCTCTTTCGGGCAGATTCGTAACATCTTTAGTTGATTGGAACTTCTTAATTATTGCCCTGATGGTGGAAATGGGAATTTTCAATGCTTTAGCTATTTTCCTACAGCCACTTTCTATTTTGTGAAGCTCAACAATCTTTTGCTGCACATCAGAACTATATTCTTTGACTTTACTCATTGTGATGAATGATTAAGGGAATCTGGCCTTTGTGTTTCCTCATATTTATATTCCTGTAGAAACAAGACTTCGTAGCTGGACAATTTCATGTTCCTAGTCACCCTGGTGTGCTAAAAAATGTAAATATTAATGGGAATATACTTCAGAGATATTTTACTCATAAAAAATTCTAGGGGTGCCAATAATTGTGGCCAACGTGTTTTGGAGAAAAGCATTTATTTCATAATGTGATTTACCCCCCACTTTCAATTCTTTTACTTTAATGAAAGGTTAGATTTTTGTGAATTTTTTGAATAAAAGAGCAAAAGGATAAACAATGCAGATTTATTTTTTACAGCCATATTTGATCATATTTACCAGGGGTGCCAATAATTCTGACCACCACTGTATATGATTTCTTTGAGGAGATTAGTTAATATAAGTGTACAGTTAATTCAGCACTTTTTAGACAATGTCATAATAGGACTGCTCAGCACTTTTCCAAACTGAAAATCTGAGAGGCACAAGAAGATGAGAGAGATGAATGAAGGACGGAAAAGTGAGAGAGGTGGTCACTCGATCCGCCATCTGTGGCCAGCTCAGCTGCCCAGCACACATGGCAAAGTAAGGTGAAAATGACAGCACTCCAGAGTGATGTATTTCTCCTCAGAGGTCTCATTAGGTCCTCCGAGGGTCCAGCTATCACTTTGGGGGACCAGACCTTGATGTATATGCTCTTATTGATGGTGTTCAACATTGTAGAGTTGATGGTTACAACCTCAGCTGCTTTGCTCCACTAAAAGCCCATCAAAAACTGATGTCAGAATTTTAAGCTAGTGATCAAGGTAATCATTTGCACAGTTACGTAAGTTTATCCATCAGAATAATCCAATATTGTAACCCTGTTTTGTTTAAAGAGCCAATTAATGTTTTTTTTTTTATACCTGGAAGCTCTTCATAAATGTCCTCTTCGTCCTCTTCTTCATCTTCCTGAGTCCCTGCTTGGTCCTTCCATTCCTCACGGCTGCTTTGAGGGGTTTGTCCCAGACTCTGGCCTGTAACCAGTGCAGACGCTGGCCCAGGACGTGGTGGGGGTGGTGTTGTAGCTCGTTCAATGTCATCATATGTCTCTTCCTCTTCTTCCACCTCCTCTTCCTCATCATCATCAAAGGGGATGAAGTTAGAGCTCAGATCTTACAGAGAAGTCATAAAAGCAATCATTAACATCTAAATAATGAATACGGCAGCAGACAAATAATCAATCTACATATAGTGGGGCCCCAAAAGTCTGTGACCACTAGTGAAAATGCTTCTATTTAATGCTTTTCTATTACAAAATACATAGCATATTTTAAATTGAGTGAAAAATTTAACTTCACAAATAAGAATTTCAGATTTACTTAGTCTTGTTCGTCACAATTTTGCTTTAATGGCAGTGGCACTTGAGCTGCATTAACTCTACAAGTTGATTCTCAGCATTATTTAAGAATATTCAATTTCACAAATTAGCTTTTTTAATGATTGGTATACAAACAGTGCAGAAAATTAAATTTCATTTGTTTCCAGGTTTAAATCCAACTTTGAATAATTTTTAGCATTTTTGGACCTCACTAAAGCTTTGGAGAATTTATAAAACAAAAAATATATATAATAATATCATAAATGTACAGTAACTGCACAGAAATCTGAAAAAAGACAAATTTGAAATTTACTACAGTTCTAATACTGAATGATGCTTGTGCCATGTGGCTGTATCTACATGTGCGAAGGGGGATGGGAATGCAGAAAACTATCTCAGGAGTGTCTATTACTTCCCGCAAATCAGAGGGCCGCATTGAGCCCATTTTAGAGTGGCGAGGGTGCCTCAGATCTGTCTCAGATGGAGTGAGGGCCTGATTGCAGGTGACTGAGCTCTGTAACACAGGCTATCGTATCCTCACTGCCTGGATGCCAAGCAGGACCAGATCGATGCCCCTAAAGAATGACCGGGCAAATCCCAATCAATTTCCTGTAAAGAGCGCTGCGCTACGGGGAAGAGGAGGCAGCCTGAGGCACGTTGGACTCAGAAGCTCAGTGACGTGCTGCATGAGGAGGTCTAGAGCCTATCTTATTGGCTGAGCCAGAAGGAAAGTTATTGGTATGCCTCTTTTTATAAAACTGCCCTTTTCACATCAAGATGATCACCGTGGTGCTTGGCTCAAGTCAGATGCATTCAGCATAATATAAAATATGGTATGTATTACAATAAAAATGTATTTCATATCTCACATACCCTTAAGAACAAAATTGATCTGGTCCACCCATTCCCTCGCCTCACGGGGACTGCTGGCAGTGAACTGCAGAGAGAGACTATCATTGTTGATTTGAGGGCTATTCTCATTCTTCATTGTAATGACAGCAAGATGACTGAACACAGCTACAGTAATGAGCATTGTGACTGCGTTTGTGTGTGTTGAACCTGGTAAGAACGTCTTCCAGGAGCACTCATCTCGAAGCACGAATTCTTCTTGGAGTCCTTGCGTAAGCTGGGGACCAACTCTGCACTGTAGCCATTGATATAAAAGGAGCCTTTCTGCTGCTTGTCTGAATTTAGGAGACAAAATCCAAAGTTTCTCAATATCTCTGTCTTTGATGTTTATGAAATGACTTGTATACCTCATTCAACGGGACAAGACACACCTTTCTCACTCCCGAAGTAATAAAATATGGTGTTGTTCAGAACGCACCATCGCTTCTGCCATTCCATGCTGAAGAAACTGTGATCTGAAAAAAGAAAAAGTTTAGAAATGCTTGTGGACCTTAAGTGACTTATGATGCACGTGATTTTTTAAGATTACTACCACGTCTTTTCTTCTCCAGGTAGCCTTGCTTTAGAATGTTACTCAGGTCCTGTGCAGCCACCATAGGGATCTCTTCAAAAACTGTCAATCAGAAATCAAGAGAAATAATGTTGTGAAATAATGTGGTAACATGACACATACAGTAAGTAGGAAAATGAGTTAGTAAAGGCACGTTCACACCAAGAATGATTACTATATTTGCGTCCATACCAGTGGATGATATCGTTCTGTTTATTCTAAGCGCGTGCTGCAGTTTCGTCTTCCGCTTTAAATGCTCAAGCTCTTTAAAGCAGGATGGATTCTGATTGGCTGTCAATGTTTTTATCATTTATCAGCAGGAAAAAAAATCATTCTGAAAGTGTTTCCAACGATATTGTTTCTCGGTGCCGTTATCGTTATAGTTGAGGTGTGAACTCTGCTATTCTTTTATACTTACATCGATTTTTAGAACTACATCTTTATCGTTATCTTTATAGTTATCACTTTTGGTGTGAATGTGCCTTAACACACATATTTAAGCCCATAAGGCACACAAAAAATGTATACTCTTTATAAGCCTCTTATGCTGTAAGGCTGTATTTATTTGATCAAAAATACAGTACAAATGTAACATTGTAAAATGTTATTACAATTTAAAATAACTCTTTTCTATTTTAAGATAAACTGTATTTAAAAGAAAATTTCCTGTGATGGCAGAAATCATTCTAACATACTGATTTGGTGCTCAAGCAAGTTTTTATAATAAAAGGAACAAAGAACTGCATTTATTAAAAATATAATTTATTGTATTTTTGATCATTTTTTAATCATTGTGTCCCTGCTGAATAAAATAATTAATTTCTCTACTTTCTGAGATTTCTGATTGATCCCAAACTTGAACGACAGTGTGTGTGAGTATATATTTACACAGACACACACACACACACACACACACACACACACATTTGTAAATATAGTATGACAAATATCTATATATGCACCCTTTAGCTGTACAAAGCTGTACCCTTGAGCTTTTGCACCCCTAAATTTACCATTACCTTACAGCGTAAGGTCCTATATGGTAAAACTGACTCATTAGGCATGGAGGAGAGGGGCCCACTCATAAAAAATTGTCCCAGCACTGCTAATATGATGACAACTGTAATAGGAATATATCAAAATGTGGTGCAGGCCTTGCTGCACTTAAATCTGCACCCACGCACCTATTTTTAGCATGTTTTCTAGGGCATATGAGAGTGGCAGCGCAGGCGAACAATTTGCTGCAAACAGAGAAACGAGACACAAATCCTCATCCTCGCGATCCAGCTTTCATCAGCTTCAAACCTCATGGGAGCGTAGGCGACAGGTGGGCCTCTGGGCATGCTACCAGACTTATTTAAAACTCATTTAGACATGAGCAGATGCTTCCTTGCCTGCACGCTGATGTTGAAGTAATCTCTGTGGTATCTCTTCTCTTTGAGCTAAGGCTGCCATTCAATGCATAAAACAGACAATGTTATGTAGTCAACTGTGCAGCCGTCTTAAGAGGGCTGTCTAGGACTTGTCATTGGAAAAAATGTCAACAACGATGAGTGCAACTGGGATGTGAGCGGTGGATATAACAGCTTGGAGAATCTAATGCCCCTATAAATAAGACTCAGCTCATCAAACGCACCCAGTCTGCGTGACATCACCACCACGCTCTATAGCTTGCCTTGTTATGTGTCCAGTTTATCAGACAGATGACCATCTCAGAGAGGAGCCCTTTGACCCTCACTCACATTCACGAACACACATGAACCTTTTCTGTACACACGGTCACATCTACGTCGTCATAAATACAACTGAACTACACACTGTTTGTCAAGGGTAAGTTGATGTATCATCGAAAAAAACCGAGGCCTCAGTCCAGCCACTTCTCTGTTAATTTTTCTCCGTTGCGCTTTCGTCCTGACACCTTTTACTCCCCTCATCCATCCACATCCCCCTCTGTTCATTTATCTAAAAGGTCAAGCCCCCGTAATAGTTCAGAAGAAACAGAATAAACAAAAGAAATGTGAGAATGGCGTACAATTAACAGTCTCTCTAATCTTCACACACCTACTGACAACCTTCTTCCTCAGGCCTTGCTGTCTGACCCCATGGTGCGGTCAGAGACTTGAGCAACGGTAAAATTAATGACTGAACACAAATTCGCCATTCTTCACAACCTACGACCTGCCTTTCTGAGGAAACTAAACAGTGGGCGTGTATCTGGCCAGTCACTATATTCGTGAATCTTCCACAGGGTAGCAGTGTAACCAAACATTTCACCTTCAGAATAAAATGGCATGTTTTTCCATTCTGAACTGTCTCCAAGGAAACCCAAGATTCTGATTGGACGAACAGATGCAACATTCAACTTCAGTCATTTCTTTCAAACCAATCAGAGCTTGATATTTTTAAAGCCACAGAGGACAAAAAGCTGGCAAAAAGGAAGGAAAAACCAAGAGGCCGAACCATATTATATTTCTGCCTGTTTCTTACATTTAGTCAGTTTCCTTTGATTTTACATGTTTTTATAAACCTGCACATTTGAAACCATCATAAACACAATCATTTACCTCTGTAGAACTATTAAAGCATCATGAAAAATGCACATGGAACCGGTCTTGAGGATTTTCATTTCGGCTATAAATTGCATTTTTAATTATTCAGAGCAGTGAGGTTTCTTAACAGGGGCATTCTCCCTGCTTAATTAGCATAAGGCCAATCATTTCCAGTTAAATGTGCTGTGGATGTTTATGAATATTTCAGTGTTACATCACCATCGTTCTCAGAGACTATGTGCCGTTTCCAACTTCATTTATTTTGTATTCGCATGTTGTTTGGTGCCAGCATCAATTATTATAAAGCATTCAGTGATGAAAAAAAATGGAGCATCAAATTGTATCAAAAAAGAAAAACGTAAATCAGAGTACTTATATATTTAGTTTTCGTTAAGCAGACGTCCAATTCCAAGCTTGATTTTGTCAGTAACTCATCGCAAGAGCCACACCAAAACGAAGAGATGTGGGGAGAGGAGAAAGGGAGCGAAGCAAAGCTAATGACTTTCCTCTAGGCGCTCTCCGTGGCTGCTAGACGCTTTGTGGTGATGCATGGCGTGGCCTCTGCAATGTGGCAGGGCGAGATTGGTGGAGTGAGGCATTGAGCGTGCCACGCAGAGGGACGTTCATCAGTGCCATGGCAGCAGGAGAGCGGGGACTGATGCCACGAGAAGAGCTCGGCGGGATACCGGAGAACCAAGAGATGGCCGGCCCAGCCTCCCTCCCCCTCCTTCTACAACATGGAGGTAGAGGCACAGCTCCAGGTCACACTACTCCTATCACTCCACAGCACACTGCCTGCCATCACCAATGTGCGGCAGTGTTTACTCCTCACGGACTCGTTCTGCAGAGAACCCTTCTGTAAAAATGACATCAAAAATGGATTTGACAGCAAGAGCAGCAGGTCTCAAATGAGTGGCAAACAAACAACCTCATATACTGTTTAATTAATTACCATTCGTCATAAGCTCATATCAGGTATTCATATCGGATAATAAAGCTGGGCTCTGTGCACATTTAACATCCTCACCAACAACATGCATAATATTGCGCTCACAGGTGATGTTATAAGCACAGCAGGTGATCCAGCTATAAAAATCTGATTGATGTTGTAATGATCAGAGGAATTTAATGTAAAAAAAATTAAATAGCATCAGTTAAGTGGCATTGAGTCAAAGAAAAGGCACAGTCAGTATTGACAGATGCAAAGGTTTACACATTTAAGTTTGTTTTCATTCTCTTTATAATGCCGGACAAGGGTCAGATAACAAAAATGTTGCATTAAAAATGGTATCTTTTTGCAAGATATAATAGTGTGCAAGTGCATGTTTTTTCTCTTCTCTGTTTACGATATTTGTAATTATCAAAATGCACGTAATTTATCAAAATATTAAATATCTTGGGAAGATTGAATGACTACATTACAGGTTTACCTTGACATTTCCGAATGCGACCATCGACACAATACAATGATTTACTGTAGATTCAGTGGACACAAAAGTCAAGACCACTAACATATTTACACTATTGATTAAATGAATCCATGAAGGATTACTAACCAATCATGTGATCACATTTGCATACTGAAGCAAAATTGCACTGCAGAATATATACTGCACCAAATTCTACTCTGGACAATAATGATTATGAATACTAAAATTCCATACAATTTTGTCTAAATAAATTAAAGTCATTTAGTCATCAAAACATTATAATGTATGTATGAAAATGGAGAATTTTGAGAATTTTGAGATTTGCTAAAGATGACATTTAACAGTTTTTATTGAATTATTAGCATTATTAATAACTAACTTTAAGTGAACGTAAGATGACGGCAAAGGAAAATGTAAAACAGTGAAAATGAGCATGCACTATTAAATATCTATAACATATACACACAATATTGATAAATGAAAAACAATCTAATATCAACCAATCACTGATGTGTGCATCCCTAACTATAATGCGCCAAAAAGACATGCCTGCATATAAACAGTACACAAAATCTGCATCATATCGCTGCACTATCCATGTCTTCTCAGTAGTGCGCTGTTTGCACGGGACGCACGGGCCTAAGGCTGACCTCGGCATGAACCTCAGAGAAGAGGTGAAACAGAAGGCACGAGGGTCCCTGGGGGGCTGAGGAGAGAGGCAGGGGAGGAATGCTGATCAGGGAGAGATGGAGAGACCGGAATTACTGCGCTCTCCTGTACAGCACTTGATTAGAAAAAAGGAGAACTCCGAGCATCCTTAACCCCCCTGCGCCGCACACCAATACGCAAACTGCACACAGAGAACAGCAAATTGACACATTTTTCCTCATTAAAGGCAAAGGCAGTGGCCTCTGTGCGGTGCCTGCGCATAGCGAACATTAGGAGGGTGAGAAAAAAAGAAGGAAAGGCAATGGGGGGGGGGGTGAAAGAGTGAGAGAGAGAGATCCCTAGGTGAATGGCTCAATTGAACATCACCTCTCTAAATTGTCCTTAACAAGAACTGATTCGATTTGAATGAAAAGGATCTGTTATTCACAACATGAGACCTGAAATCATGCAGCCCCTGAACAGTTTTGCAGTATTACTTATTATTTACAAGATTCCAGGATGGACCTTTAGCCGGCCTCTGTTTAACGGCGCAATTGTGGGCTTCACACATGATGTGGGAAACCATTTAACATGCTTTAGTGCCACAACATTGTTCCTTTACTGACGAGCCGCACCGTACAAGAGGAGAATTTATAGCCTGGCAATGAGCAGGGAAAGCAAAGGGGGTCCTCCGTTGAGAGACCAGAGCTCTATAAATTTTACCCCATATATTATGACATCCATTCAAAAGTTTAACTGCAAATACTATAATCCTGAGATGGCAGAGAGGTGGACTGGGGTGCGACAGCCAGAGGAGATATGACTCGAAAGCAGTGTCATCATCACACACGGCCGCAAAGAAAAATGAGTTCGGCGAGATGTGGAAATATACTTAAACTAGTGGAGCTGAGGCATGAGAAAGCTTAGAATTCCGTGCTGTCAGTTATAGCCAATTCACAAAGAAAAATTAACTAACTAAACATGAATATACGATAAAAATGAGTGTGTGTTTATTTCAACAAGAATTATGAGCAGGTTCCTGTCTAAAATAAATGCTACAAAAAATAAAATAAAAAATAAAAAAACCCTGAAAGGATTTGAATTTATTTTACATAAGAAACTAAAAGGGATATACAGATATTTATCTCATATCTTTGTAATAAAAAAATGAAGACAATTTTTTTTTTTAATAATCTGCTTACTATATGTTTGAGCCTATAATTCAGACAAGTATATTTATTTTAAAATATAGCATTGCACTTCTGCTGTTTCCATTCAATGTGATTTTGGATCTAAGACAATCTGCAAGCAAATGGTTTGAATGTGTGGAGAAACTGAGACATTCCTAAAAGAGAAGGAAAAAAGGGGGAGACAGGGAGTGTTGTATTTCGGGATGAATTGTAAAAGCATCAGTTCAACCAATTAGAAATTAACTTCAGTACTGAATCATATATGTCCACCACCCTCCTGAGCTGACAGTACAAGTTGTAAGACTGTAAAAATATGAAGGATTTACAGGACTGAAAAAAATTGAGGTAAGGAAGTATAATTTCTTCTTTCTTATAATTGCATTGCATAATGTTAATGGATGCTAAATAACAGAACTGGTATCAACTAATGCATCAGGTAATTTTGTTAAATTTGATATATAATATCACATACACAGGTTTTCATCTACATGTTAAAATATATATATATAAATATCAATGGCTGACCAGACGGGTTACAAATTTATTTCAACTAGACCCACAAAGGCCGCATGGCACAATGTATTTGTCACAACTAACACACACACACACACTGCCTGTTTTGTTAGAATTGCTCTCCTGTTTTTTATGCATTTCTTCTACATTCGTTTCCCATTTAATACGCTGTTTTGAATAAAACATTACATTTTCTTTGTTTAACCGAACAATAAAATAAAATAAAATAAAATAAAATGTCACGTTTTCTTGTACTTGACACTAATGCTGAAACAATTTATAATAATTCACCGTCTCCCAATTGCAATATCGATTTATTGGATTTAAATTAAACGAGTGCATATGAACATACTTCTCAGGTAAATATAAAATAACATGACATCAAAGGTCTGTAAAGGAATACTACTGGACATTCAGTAGGTTTTACGTTCTTTATCTGCGTGTTTGTTAGGTTTTCTTTGAACAGATTTGATGCAAGAACGATGAAATATGCCAGCAGACACGTGTCGACTGTCTGCAGACGGCAAATCAAGATTCATGATTTCAAGCATCGATCACACGAGGAATGCAGTACGGTCGTAAAGTTTGACGTGTTTGTTAACGCTCACATACATGTGTGTCACACAGGTATTTATGACCGTTTGATAAACTCCAGAAAGCTGCTATTGTGGGTCTGTTTTATTTAACTGAGAATGAGTGAGTGAAAAAGAATCAAATTTCGCATTTCAGAAATAAAAAACGTGAAATTCGACAGTATTAATTGATAGCGCAAAATTGTTTTTAGTTTAGCTATATAAATCGTGTAAAAATATCATCAGAATTGCTTTAGTTTGAGGAAATTGGTAAAGACTAAAAAGCCCACCAGAGGGCGCGTGTTGAGGGAAAGTGAATGGTGTTCTCTGAAGAAAACTGAACTTCGACTGACTGTATTAAAGTAGTTCAATATATACAAAAGATAGCAAACGTATAAAATAATCTAACAGAACACGACAACGAGGAAAAATAATTAAATGGAATCCTAATAAAAACAACAGTAGGCTAATATAATTTGTCTGTTTCCCACAAATGTTTATAGTCTATTTATTGTGTTTAGGCCTAAAAAGGATACATCACGATTTGTTTTCCACAGGTTTTAACAAATCCCTGGATGTGTTGGTTTCCCGTATAGTCTACAATTTATAGCACATTTAAAACGTTGATATTTAATTATTTATTAATTCATTCCACAATAAAAAAAGTCAGACAGCTTTAGTAATTTAAAATTATGATTTTTCTAATTATCAGGGGACTTGACAAAATACTATTTTACTTTGTAATTACTTCAAAATTATTTTTTTTATAAATGTAGGTTATTTGTAAATATGCATTTACAGAGTATTTTTAATGCTAGAAAATCTCATCCGTATAATTTATCGCATTGCTTATTATTATCCTATTATTCTGTTAAACAACTTTCGTTTCCAAATAAAAAATAAATAAAATTAAAATTACTTTCCCCGTTTTGCTGTTTTTATATGATTTTGGAAATCTCTCAGATAGAATTTCGTTTAGAATTCGCTTCTTTGGGTAGCCCCATATAAATATATCAGAAAAATATTTAATAACCAAAACGAAAAATTCACATTCGAAATGCTTTCTAAATAACTTTCTTATCATGTTGCCTTTGTGGAGTAGCACGCGCATGCAGGCCTGCAGTGCAGAAGGTGAAGAACCGCGCGTGTCCCCTCAGTAAATAAATAGAAAGTTCAAAGGCTTAACTGTTTAAATGATAGAACTACAAGAGCCAACAGTTACACGTCTGTAATCTTAATCCAGCCATATATGAGCAATATTCTCTTTATACAAAAATAAAACTTGTGCTTTATTTTATATAATTTATTATATATACACAACAAAAATCTGGAAACAATTTTCCATCTTAAGCTACTCTATAAAATTTAGGAGAGCAGGATAAGTTAACTTGAAGTGTTTGTATTGGCTCAAAATGCTTATAGACTGCAGCCAGGATTTGCTGTTACAAAAAAAGATCACTTCACAGATAATCCTCATCTTGTGATAACATCAAGTGGGTTTTTTCTGTTGTACACTGGAATCTGTCATATCATGGCCCTGCCAGTCATCATGAAAATGATTTGGTTCAGTGGTTACCGATGGCTCACACACATTGCAAGTGATGTGCATTACCAGGCCAGCCTAAACCTCCCAAACTTAAATATAGCCTCTCACTCATGAAGATCCTTACTCAAATTCAAAACCGTGTGGGGAAAAGACTCTTTTATGATTATTACATGTTTCAACACTCAATAGAAAACATATGGTAAATTAGGCAATTAGCATAATATTTTCCATTTTTGGACAGATAAATGATACCTACAGGCTGACAAATCAGAGGGTAGAAAGACATTTCATGGAAAAACAGCTCTTCTGGTCAGTTTAAAGATGTGAAAACATTCCAAATGCTGCTGTAGAACAGAACCTCAGAGAGACAGACATGTCAAATGGATTATGTCGGTAAATATAAAGACAAAAAAGTTCTTAATCAACGAATGTACGCTTCGAGCACAAAAACACTCCACAAATGCCCTTGTAAAACACAGAAATTCTAAATATTACAAATCTCCATTAAGCTAAAACTAAAAAAGACACACAGAAGACATTTGAACAGCACGCTTTCCCTGTGGGTGTACCGCAAACACACCTACACACGCTTTCATTTGTTTCCCAATGAAAGCATCAGGCCACCTGGGCCTTGCATCGAAACTTCATCAATCTCCAGAAATGGAATCCAGTGGAGAGAAAAATCAAATTCTCATTTGCAAGATGGGTAAGGGGGAGAGGAAGAGAGAGAGAGAGAGCTGGAGGTACCTGGGAAGGCTAACCTCTAGCTGAACCCACAGCATTGAATCGTTTTGCCATTTGTCTGCGATACTGACAGGCTGCAAAGAAGATTAGACACTCAAGGTTGTGACTTCCTATTCTGCTTATTTCATACCTTGCAAATCATGAAAGACTTCCTCTCTTCACCCACACTAACTTTTAACTAGACCTGGACATATTATATTGAGCACAGAAGCAATATTTTCCTAACCAATGAAAGAAAATGCGTGATGAATATAGTGATGTACGCCCTGTTGACTCATCATTGCACAATGAATAGGGCGACTGACAATGATATGACATTAACAGTTGAAAATCTCTTCCGAATGATCAGTTTACTGGGCAGGAGCGTGTTTGGGTGAAACAGTGAAATTACAAATGAGCGAGAGACAGAGCGAGAGCAAATATCAGCATTTTCAGCAGCATCGCAGCCTTCGGAGAGTGAAGTGAACTTTTGAACCCGTATGGCAGAAGCAGCGATGCACTGAGGATGCTCGGGTCTAATATGTGTCTATTTCAATTAATTAATGCAAAGGGAAACAGAGGGTGGGAAAAACGACAGCGCAGAGGAAAGATGGTGTCATCTTGCCGAAGTCATTTAACGTGCCCTATGAAGCCTGCCAATGCCTCATACTTTACTCTTTCTATAACCGCATTGGAATATTAATCATGATTGGAGGAAAATTAATGGATGATTATTAGAATGGAATGTTGCTTTTGGAGAAAAAAAATGGTTTATAGTTTTTGATAATCCTGTCCCAGCTAGGGAAACTTTATTTGAACTGTGTTGTGGCTATGGCAACTGAGGTCAATAATGTAGACTCAGTTGCCCTAGACAGGGTTCAGACAGGTCATGAAATGTCCAGAACAAGACCCAGGGGTCAAAAGTTTACTGTAGGGAGGAAGAAACAGTCAAAGTGTGAGCACTCACCGCAAAACGTATGGAGTTAAGAGGCTACGTGGATGAGGACCAGCTGACAACGAGGACTCAAACACTGAGGTCATGTAAGGTGCTTATGATCACATGACTCCACCTTTGCGTGGCCACATGCCACTGCTTTAGGATAAATATGACAAGAGCCCTGCTGAAATTCCTGACAGTAACCACGATGATGACGAAGATGATTTGCATGGTCACTTTAGTTTGTGAGGGGTCGCGTAATTGCCAGGCTAAAATGTCTTTTTCATTGATGCAAGCTCTTTTTGGACTCTCCAGAGATTCATTACAACAATCAATTTCCTAACCAACACAACCATTATTTAAGAGGCTCTAAGATCTTGAAAAAAATCAAATTTACATCTTGATGATCTAATTTGCGATAAAGAAACAACTTAACTCTGAATCCTTTCCCTCTCTCTGATTGGCTTCTCCAGCTTTGCCGGTAGAGCCGTGGTGGGGTAAGATAACAGGAACGAGAGGGGCTTTTGTTTCTGGACATAAATCAAGTCAGTGCACACAAAGAGCCCAGAGCATGTGCAGCCTTTGATAGGACATGCATTGATATTAGCCTCTTAAACACACAAACTCCTGTCAGGCTGACAAACCATACACCTTTTTCTGCTGTATTTGTTATTACTGAGCTGACGTCTTGTATGCAATATAAAATTGCATCATTTTAGTGATAATCCCAGGCAAATATCTATGACTCAGGCCATTCAAAGTGATAAGAATGTTTTTATTCTACTACTTTTGCATTTCCTAAACTTGACCTGGCAAAACATCCACCCCACTGTGAGGCTCCTCCTGCCCTGGGCTTCCCATCCTCGGCTGCAGGGCTGCTGTCATCCAGACGAGGCTGCAGGCACGGTGGGGTCAACCGTGCGGTCTGCGGGTGAAACTCAGTTCACATTACCATACAGACAGGGGCCCTGACAATAGAGCGCCCATCTGTTCCTGTCAGCTATAACAAATCTACTGTCAAACCTCCCTCTGGAGACAGGGAGGCAGAGCTGGCTAAATGAAATAAAACTGACTCCTCCCACCGACGAGTCAACTGCTGCCTCGTCTTCCAGTCAGGTTAGAGCACAAGCAGACACAGTCAATTTCCCTTCCTCACACAGGCGAGCATGTGACATCACGGAGCGAGTAACGGTGCAGGAATTGAATGCCTGAACTATATTTACCCTCCTGCTACAATAGGGTAAATTTGAAAATATCAGCATGCAAGGGCACCAGCTCATTCATATCACATATGCATTTTGTTTTTCATTCACTCGAGCTAAGCAACAAAAAAAAAAAATCAGACGGGCTCACAGCATGGAGCGTCTTTATTGAATCAAAGGCAAATGAGAAAACTAAATCTGAATTGTTGGAAAAGGTGCACATTTGAACCTTAATCTTCATGATTATATTCCTCTCTCTAATTTCATACACTCTGAAATGCTCTCCCGCTCAAATTCCAAATGTCCTATCGTAGGATTTGATGTGAGATTCCCAACTGGTGAACTAAACATGAACCCTGAACTGCACTTGCCCTTGCTGGTCATTATCTTTATTGAAAGAGCGACATGATGCGAATCTTCTTCGAGTTACTCCTCTTTGACTTATATGCCTTTTCCGGCAAAGAAGCGAATCAAAGGAGCACATCCAGGTTTGACCCCTTTTGTTGCTAAATTACAAACAACATATAAAATAAATGGGACAATGGAGTATTCATTTTTACCAGGGTGGTGAGAAGTTTCATGTCAGTGAACAAGAAGACGTATTCGAGATAAAAACAATAATTTAAGGTTTTCACAATTGGCAATTGTGTAGCCTGACATATTTTTTCTGTTCAGTCTGGATAGCAGTTAAAAGAGGAAAATATTTCTATGAAGTAAATTCTGGCAAAAACAGAGAAAGAGAGAGAGAGAATCTGGATTGTCTTTGACTTTTAGCAGATTGCAGTATAGCATCTCAGAGCCGGTCACTAGAGATCAATGGTATTGAACTGAATGTCCCTAAATGTGTAGCTTTTTCTGCAAAGCTGCAGGCTTTTGATGCCTCTGAGAAAATTGTCAGTTGTATGATGAGTGATAAAGAAGAGAAAATGGATTAAACGCCCCTCAGGTACAGTGTTGAGTTTCAAGACCAGCTGGTTACAGAGGAGCCAGGGATGATCAGTCACAGATCTGGCCTGAAGCAACAGCAAACTGCCCATATTGGCAAACAAAAAAAAAACAATCAGCAAACACAAAACACATATTTTGGCAGGCCATTTTCAATCTGCAGTACATCCTGTTTTTAAACTCCCTTTAAACGTTGAATTTCATTCCAGTTCACGTTTTTCAAATTCTAGCAGGCTATACACAAGAGTAAATTTACTTTGTGTCAGAAGCACAAGAAAGCTAACATTTTAGACACCATTGTTAAACACAGGCAAACATGCCACAGTTTAACCCCAAGAACCCAGCATGCCTCAGCACACATGCCCAAACATCCCGCCCCGCCTGCCACTAGAGGGAGCTCTTCATCCCTTTTCTATGGAGGCAGAAGACCACCCTCCCTTTCCCCCTTCACACACTCCTCAATGCCAGCAGCAGAGTTGTGGGAATCCACTAGAGGGTGATCTGTTACCAAACACCTCCACTGGGGTATTTCATCATTACCAGTGAAACCCCTACAACAAGAAATGTGCTAAAGATGCTTTAGACAAGTTTCCTGTCTTGACTTATCACAGCTTACATGTATTAGACATATGAGTAAACACACTCGTATGCACACACAGAACTCACGCTCAGGGGCACCTTCCTCCTGGTAGTCAGAGGCCACTGACATGTCATCTGAGGGGGCAGAGCGTCCCAGACTGGAGCTGCGGTTGTCATCTGAACTATCCTCAAGATTGGATTCACCTAGGAGAAAAAATTAAAGCAAAAAAGCAAGAGCGTCACATAAGTAGAAATTTTGTTGAGTGAATTCGACAGATATACATAAAATGAAAATGCTGTGGGAGGAAAATCTAATCATTTTTGTCAAACCGACTTGTTTTATAAAGAACCATTGTTCCGGGAAAGACTGAATCTGAGCGGAAATCTCGGTGAGCAATTAATTAGAATCATGAAACAGCTGTTCACTTACTTCTGTGGGGAAATTCTTGTGGGTGTCTGAAAAGAGAAGATTTAGAAATGCTTTTAGAAAAGAGCGTTTTATAAAGGATAAAATAACCTTCTAAACAAATGGACTTTGCAATGCTCAAAATCTTTATTAAAATGGATTACTGTATAATGCTTATAATCAAGTGCATGTAATGTTTGCATTGTTCCACTATCTTTCTTAGTCTAGATAAACATTTCAGCTCTACAATGAAAGCCGTACCACAAATTCAAAAAGAACTGAAGAGGCGTTTGACTGATGGCAGGTTGAGTATCTGTATAAACACATGCATCTGTACAAAAACTGTGCATTGCAGCGTTTGCAAACGATGCATTGACAGCAAAGTATTCAGTGCTGAAGAAAAAAAACCTAAGCATGCTTGTTCTCCTTGCAAACACCTTGTTTCAGCACAGCAAACCACAAAACCACTACGGTGCTGTAATTGTACTCCTTGCTTCTAAAAAGACAACAATAGAAAAACTGAGCAATTTGCTTCCTGTCTGTTTAACTGTTGTGTTTCATTTGTAGCTCGACTGGGAGCACAGATTCTCAAGCGGAAAATAATTTGCTTCTATAAATTTACTTTTTGTGGTCTTCATTGTGCAGTACAAACACGGAGGTGCAAGCATGTGTCAGCTCTAATACTTGCACATGAATAACATACTGTGACATCCCTCACCTCTTCTGGATGACATGAAAATTTCGTAGAAGAATTTCCCTGGACTCTCGAGCAACATTACTGAGATTCTCATCCTGGAGTATTTCAAAAACAAACAGCTCACAGTCTGAAAAAAAAGAGAGAAAACAACCTCAGTAAACTACTCAGGCTATGTTACAGTCTGTTTACAAGACACCAACATGAGCAAAAAATAATGACATAATGAAAAACAACTTTTATGTTGAATTTCAACATGTGGTAAGAGAAAAATGTGACCTTTATCTCGTGATATTGCTATTCAATAGAGCATACATGTTTTGAAAGATGCAAATAATCATAAAAGGATTGTTCTATTCATGCAAATGTCATAGACGCCAGAATGTGTAAATGACAATAGTCATCCTGTCTGTGTGCCAGAACTACGATAACAATCTCATGATGGCATCATTCATGAAGTACCATTTTGTACAAGATGTTTTCCTCTAGAGTAAACACAGCAAAGCAGAATAATTACAAGAGAAAATAAAACTAATGAAATCATAAAGTAGTCTGTAGTCAAGGATTAATAACACAAACCACAACTTCTATAATTATGACATGTTGATAGTGAATTGGAAAACTAATTTTAACTTTAAGTCACTTTAAGTCCTGTGATTTTTTTGTGTGAATTCTCATTTTAAAAAAATGTATTTAGTATGCTACATAACAAGCATTTCTTTTAAGTCAAAAGTTGACATTTAGACTATCAAGTGCTATAATGTACCTTAATAAAAACGTACAACAAACTCTACAATGAAAGGCCGCCTACATATATTTACGCATATTAAAGAAGCACAAAAATTCATATTCTGATTCATATTCAGTTAACAATGAAACAATGAAGAATACCTCTTAATAGTTGTCTGATGTCATCAACCACCGTCCCCATCTCTTACTCTTTGAGTAAGACTCCAAACAGAAATAAAAGCTAATAAAATACTATGCTAATGTCAACGATTAAAGGTCAAAAAAAAATCTGAGTGAATTTGTTGGTCACTTGTCATCCCACATAATGAGTTCGCAGTGTGAAATAAAAAAGAATCGAAAGAGATATCCACACACACGAACCGGTTCGCGGACGGAAGAAGAAGAAGAGGAAGTGCAAAGCACATTGTTGTGAAAATGAAACACTGCCTAAAGAGATGTAGGCGAATTACTTTGTGACATGATGTCTCAAATTAAAGTCAAATTAATTTCAAAATATTACAAGTGAATTTGCTTTTGCCACCATATATATTATTTTTGGACCATCCACCCAGTTAAAATACAATTGAATGCTACACCGTTTTAAATTTGTCATTTGTTGTTTTCGTTTGCTACGATATGACAGCAACGGGCAGCTAGCAATCAAAACCACTGCATATCTTTTTTTAATCTCTTTGTTCATCTCATATCAAGACCATCGATCGTGACTATACCATCAGCGATCTAATGTGTAAGTTAAGTAGTGGCCATGTTTTCTCCACATTGAAAGACTCGAAATGTTTATAAAGGGTATAGGCCTCTTGTCAGTTTGTTTAAATTATGTTTTCCATGTCATTGTGTAGGTCGAGTCAGGTGAGTCTATTATTATTTTATGCAATGTTTACGATTTCACTGTTTATAAAAAGGGCGAGGCCATCGTAGCACAAATGCCTCAGTGAGACCGGAAGTCTTTACTTTATATGTGTGTGATTGATGTCGTTTAGAAATCTGTTACTCACTCTGAATTGCATAAATTAGTGTCAAAGCTTGGTGTTGTCACTAATCTACCTCGCTACCAAGGTGTGCTGTGACACTGAAACCTAGCCTACATTTTAAATTTACCATTAGCTAATTATCTGTGATAATCAGATGTTCTTACATTTATTCATTCTTGTTGTTTTTGTTGTAATTATTATAGGCCTACTTGTTACTGTTAGAAATAGGCCTAATTAAAATGATGGTTGACCTATTGGCAACCCGCCATCACCTCCTGCCCTTTTTTATTCAAAAATGTAAAAGATAATATAGATCATAATTAATAAATAAAAAATAACCATAATTTTAAACAAAATTAAATTAGAATTTTTTTCACATATGTTTTACGCAGAGACAAAACAGGACATGTGGTGAACATGACTCACCCATAGCTCTTTTTTATTGGTTAATGATGAAAAACAATTAGTTGCACTTCAGGTATGATGTATTTTTATTGGTGTTTTTTGGTTATTGGTTGCATTTTTTTAGTTGCACTCTGACTTTTTAAGGCTGCACTATAACTTTTTTTTTGTTTGGTCCTAATATATATATGATAATTTCAGAGATTTTCATTAGCTAGTTATGCAATAATTAAAAATGTATTACATGTTGTATCTACTTCATCATTGTACATGACCTTATGGTTCATTTTTTCAGTGCATATTGACAAAAATAATTAGAAATAATTAGCCTACTAGCCACCCATCATCTCCTGCCCTTTTTATTCAAAAATGTAAAATATAATATATAGATAATAAATAAAAAATAATCATAATTTTAAACAAAATAAAATAAAAAAAATTTCCAAATATGTTTTATGCAGAGACAGGACAGGACAGGACATGTGGCTCTTTTTTATTGGTTAATTGTCTTGTAACACTTCCTGGTCAGCATTTGCTCAGTGGAATGACTCCTTTTCATGCAGTGTAGTCTCTCTGATTCATTTGAATCATATCACAAAAGCTTTTGCTTACCTTTCAGAATTGTTTGCAAAATTCTGAATCAGCAGTTTGATGCTGAGCTAGCACTTAATGCATGTGAAAGACTAAGGACTACATCACATTGGGGTGGGCAGCACAATCTCAGTGTTCTGTTCTCAAAGTTATTACATTAATAACAGAATTTAATCAGAGCAAGGCCAATTTATTTTGATTATGTTTAGGGTACTATATATACTGATAGACCAACATAATATGTGCAAGAAGAAATGTTAAGCAAAGTAAAGAAGGCGGAAAAAAACATTGTTAAAAATAATGTAAGCTAGAGGGGCCTTTTTTCACCACACGTGAAATAAAAGCCACCCCACCCCTCCAACCTGGGGCAAAAGGCTCCTGCATGGGGAAGTGAAATGGCAAAAAAAAAAAAAATCCCATCATATCCAAGGGTTTTGAACAAAATAATAACATTAATAAACATTGAGTAACATTAATTACTTATTTAGTCAAGTCAAGTTGTTTCATTTATTATTTGCACAGTTACACAGGGCTCTTGGGTAATGAAATGCTTAAATGAGGCTCAAATTGCAGGAAAGACAATGACACTCCAGACAATTGTACTTGTACCAGTATATTTTATCACTTTGGCATTTCATAACATTTTTTATGTTTTAAAAGAACTTGTGTATTGTATTGCCTTTAGTGCAGTACAATGAATATCTTGGAGCTCCAAGATAAACATGTTTTTACAAATTAATCTCTATTGTGATTGGAGAAGTTAGTGTGAGCCATTTTGCATATCTGTTTCTTCCCAGTGATGAAAAACAATTAGTTGCGGACTTCAGGTATGATGTATTTTTAGTGGTGTTTTGGTTGCAACATAAAAGTGTATTTGGTTGCATTTTTAGTTGCACTCTGACTTTTTAAGGCTGCACTATAACATTTTTGTTGTTTGGTCTCAATATATATGATAATTTCAGAGATTTTCATTAGCTAGTTATGAAATAATCAAAAAATTATTACATGTTGTATCTAATTTAATCAAAATCATCATTGCACATGATGACTTTATGGTTCATTTTTTTCAGTGCATATCGACAAACAAGTGTTAAGGAAATTACTATGGTGTATTTTTAAATGAACTTTTTACCCCAGGAACCTTTATACATAAGCTTTATACACTATACATAAGCCTTACCTTGCAGACAAATGTAAAAGCCTACTAGATTTTTAGATTTTCTGAAGAAAATGTAAATGATGATTGCCTATGCCAAAATCCTTGCCACAGTGGGGTGTTGTGGTTTGTTTCCAGAGCGTTGCCGTGTGGTTGCTGTGGCATTGTTTGGTGGTCGCCTACTGGCCAGTTTAAAAGAGCCCACTCACAAGATTTTCTATTGTCCCCCTATGGCTTGAAAGTTCATCCTTCAGTATAAGTCTATGAGATTTTCCTACACATTTTATCATCCTCCAGGTGAAAATATTCCAGCTGTTGAATTATGGAATGCAGTTTTTCTTACTGTTAGAAATTCTCCCACATTAGCCAGTTTCAGTAAGTTGCTAAAAATCCATGTAATGATTAGTATTTTATGATTTATTGTATTATTTTTGTGCTTCTGCATTTTATTTGTTTTATTTGCTATTGTTTGTAGCGCTTTGGGTTTTAGAAAAGCGCATTATGCCACAAAATTTATGGAGAGTCACGTGCCTAATATTGGTTTAACTCAACACAGTTGTTCAAAGCACAATCTACTTTATAACATCACAAATAATCTACAGAAAAACATTTTTTAATTCAAGCTAAATGTCAGAGCTTCAGTATTTTATGATATTTGCCAGTTTGTTAGGTGTAAGGCGTTGTGCACAGGTACAGGGTGGAGGCAGATCATGAAAGAAACACATCTGAATGGAGAAGGGGGAGCAGAATTCCAAGGAGAGGACATGACCGAATGACCCCTTCATCACTGTCCCTGCAGCTATATGGCCCCTTGTGAAGGTAGATAGAGGAATGAGCGTGGCCCTTCACTCCAGCATGAGCACTGCCTCCTGCCTGCTGGGCACAGCCATATGAAAGGATCTTGCCTTTGTAATCCGCCCGGGATTACACCTCCCAACAATGCACAGCTGAAAGAGCGACAAAGACCCAGTATCAAACACAGGCCTGGGCTGATGAGAGGAACCTGCTATGATCTCCTACCACCAACACTGACATCAGCGCCTCTCATCTCCCCAAGAGAGCTCTTTTAGCATTCGCCTACTCCTTTCTTCTGTCCCCTTATCTGGGAACACAGGCTTTTTTATCTCTGCATTCCTTTTCATTTGCGTTTCACTTGGGGGAGGGGCAGAACTCTGTCATCTGAGAGCCCCCAACCGCCCCGACCTGACAGAAATCACACTCCAACATGGTCACACACCCCTCCAGAGACCAGGGGTCAATATGAAGGCACTGGAACAGTTTCAGAATTTGTCGTCTTTTCCATCATGAGATTCAATTACTATCAACCGGTTTATAATGCATTTTCTTGTTAAATGGTATAAAACATTTTTGCCCGTTTAAAGCCTTGGGCTCATTTCTGTCGCTGGTTTGACCCTTTGAACTCCGTTCAGCTCCTTGCTGCTAATTAACCTCCCCACACATGCACAAGACACTTCAGGCACTTGCAGGCAGCACTTAGAAGATGTTTGTGTGGGTGTTTAAGGACCTGTGTGGTAAATAAAAGTATGATAATTTGTCAGAAGGATTTTCCAGGTATCAGTTTATGTCAACACCCACATATCAATCATGGTAAAATTAGAGGAACGTTTTTCACTACAGCTCTTTAGTAGAATGAATGCAGTTCTCTGTTTTCTCATACACAAACGGCTAAAATGTTTAGGACCATTTGAAAGTTTACTTTTGAAATGAATAGTTCTGAAAAAATTTGAATTTTTAGATAGGGTCTCAGAAACAGAAAAACATCTACAAGGCCTAGTTCATTCAAAAAATCCTCATGTCATTCCAAACCTGTATGCATTTTTTTCTTCTTCAGTGAAACATAAAAAAAATTGTCCACACAGCGAGACTTTCATTGTATGGATAAAAACTGTTAAAACATTTTACAAAATATTTTCTTTTAATAAAGTCATACAGGTTTGGAACAGCATGAAGAATTTTTGGTGAATTGGTGGCCAATTTGTATGAATTTGTACGATATGTTTACGCCCTACTGACGGATAGGTTTAGGATGGACATCATACTGACTTTTTTCTAAAAAATGGTATGTTTTCATACAAATCACATTGTACTAATTCATACAAAATCGCCACCTCGTAACTAAAATAGCCTAGTTGTTTTCTCATGAGATCTGTTTGAATTTTTATCACAACAGAGAATCAAGTTTTCACCGTATTTTAAATTTTTCCAAAAGAAAATGTAAAAATTGAAAGTTCTAATTCATACGAAATTCACACGAAAATGTCATTTCTTAACTAAAATAGTTGTTTTCTCATGAGATCTGGTTGAATTTATTGCAACCTTCTTTAATCAAGAGAATCAGGTTTTCACTGTATTTTCAATTTCCCAAAAAGAAAAATTGACAAATTGAAAGTTCAAATTCATACGAAATTCATACGAAATCACCACTTATTAACTAAAATATTTATTTTCTCATGAGATCTGGTTGAATTTATTGCAACATTCTTTAATCAAGAGAATGAGTGGATAATGAAAGTATTTTTATTTTTGGGTGAACTATCCCTTTAAATATTATTTGCCAATATGTTAGGCAATAAACAATATAAAGATTATAAAGACATCAATATAAAGATTTCTATGAGATTGAATTGTGGAAAGGGAACCTATGAATCCTAAAATAATATCATGTTAATTTTATGACTAAAATCTGATACTACTTTGGTTTTGTAGCTTCAATGTATAGTGCTGTAGCTCAAATTCTGCTGGTTGGAATATAAAGCCTTTGGGATCCAGAAAGGGGTGGTTGGTTGTATCAGTATCCACTAATATTCAACCTTCACCACCTTCAAGAGAGACCAGGGAGGCAGTCCATGAGATCAACGATCTGTCACTGATAAAATGAACTGTCAGCTTTCATTTGTCTCCCTCTGGCGACTTTCCTCTCTAAATCATATGAGTGACAGTGCACTGGTTACACTTTGCCAAGCTCTAAGATCTCTACAAACAAAACCACATGCAGGAAATTTGTCAACTCAATTATGACAAAAACACCATAGTGTTGGTTTTGAGAGTAACTGGCAACTTTCCAAATCGTCTTTCCTAAGCAGGTGCAATAACTTTACTTCTCTCGACCTCATAATCTAATCATGTTATACTATAAAAAATCTTGCACATTTGTTTTTACACTGCCTAAACCAATATCTGTTGGTTGCTTACTGGCAAGAGCCCAGCCTGTGTGCTACAGGGTCTTGGAAGCTTGTCCCTCTCAGTTACTCAGCTAATAAGGCGGTGGACTGATTAAATCGCCTCGTGAGGACATGGATACGATTGAGCGAGAGGGGGATGGTCATATGGGTCTGTGTGGAGAGCGCAAGAGGAAGGCTTCCTGTTCTTCCTGTTTTCACCGAGAGGAGGAGGCTATCTGCATGTGGCCACTGTCTTAGCTGTTGACTGTATGTCTGTGAAAGACAAGAAGACATATAAAATGACCCCCTGACCCCTGTTTCAAGCCCATGAATAGTGTATACAGTATTCTTTTTATCTCTTTGAGGTCACGCACCCCAGCAGAGTGACATGCTTCAGAGGGACTTGAACAAGACTCAGGAAGTCAAGCCAGGCATTTGATTTGTAAAAGACCCTCTGACAAGCACACCCAGCAGGGAGAGTATATACTTTGCAGGCTTCAGATCTGCCCCAAACATCACCTTAAAAGTGACCTGACAGCAAAGGCGGTGTACCTGTCAATATGATTTTTGTCACTGAATTTTTAATGTGATATTTCTAGGTTGTTTTTTTTGTTTTTTTGTTTTTTTTGCCCAATGCATTTTATTAAGTACTGGAGGTAACTGTTTTCAATTTTAATATATTTTAAAATATAATTTATTCATGTGATGTCAACGCTGAATATTCAGCAGCCATTACTCCAGTCTTCAGCGTCACGATCATTCAGAAATCATTTAATATGCTGATTTGATACTTTAGAAACATTCTTATTTTCAATGTTGAAAACAGTTGTGCAGCTTAATAGCTTTGTGGAAACTGTGATACATTTTTTTTACAGAATTATTTGATGAATAGAAAGCTTAAAAAAATTATAAATGCCTTTACTGTTACTTTTAATCAATTTAATGCATCCTTGCCAAATAAAAAAATATTAATGTCTTTTAAAAACATCTTACCAACCCCACAGTTTTGAACAGTAGTTTATATATGAATATATTCTTTGTAGGGAGGTTTAAACATCCATTTATTTTCTCATAAAAGGATCAAATTTTGCCAGCGAAGTGATATGCATTATGCAATACTGTGGCATCATTTATCAGTATGTAGAGTGTCTTTCTTTGAAATATTTTCCAATCTTACCTGATGTAATCTTTAAAAAAAAAGACTATTCCACTTTTCACAGAATGACTGACTTTTTGATGACTATACTGCTGACTCACATCTATTTTCTCTCTCCCTGTCTTTCCAAACATAGCCTATTTCTTCCCTACGTATTATTGTTGTTTGAGGATGCTACTTTTATATTCCTCTAATTCTCCAGTATCTTGCCCCACATTCTGCAGTGTGAGCCTTTTCTGCATGCTGACAACCTGGTGAAAAACAGCCTCCTCCTCCAGGCTGACTGAACATCTGTCTCTGCAGCACTGTAGCTCTTCCACTGATGCCCACAGATGGGAGACCCAGTAGGAGCCCAAAGCCACACAACCCAAAAGGGCAAGCAACAAACACTACATACTTAATAACTTTAAGTAAACACATTGCATTGTTGCTTCCTTCTTTTTTTTTTCCCACATGCTAGTTTCAACAGTGATGTTTGTGCCATTATGGCATATGCACTATTTTAAATGAAATGAAATGAAATAAAGATGTTTTTCATCAGCATCATGTCCTTAATAGTTTTTGTCATTTGAGTTAGACGACTGACTTGGAACGGATTTAACGTCGCCATTTTGTTATGATTTCACCTTTGAATTGATGTGAAATTGCTCAGTGAAAATATCTCACTCAATAGCAGTTACCCTAGCAGGTTTTGTTTTATTAATTTATTTAAAATGCATTTTATTGTCTATTTATAAAATTCAATTTTCAGTTTATAGTGGCTAATTTGTTTTGGAGAGAGATAACACTCTGATTGACCTTTGGGAAGACACCCTTCTCATCCCCTGCTGGACAGGCCCATGGCTTTTGTGAATTAATTTAGGCCTGAACTCCAAGTGAACCTGGTCAGTGGAGAGGGTGCTGACAGTGCGTGGCTGCTGGGGCAAATACTGTGCAAACCCAACACCCTGAGTAAATATTGGAGCAGTCCATCAGATGATCAGGGGAATGAAACAAGGTTGTCAAGTCTTTGCAAACTTTCTAGAAGAATTAAGGCTAATGGAGATAGTATCTAGGGTTAAACAGTTTTCTCTCTTCTCTCTCTCTCTGTGTGTGTGTAATAGCTCACCTCTTTGCTTACATTCTGAATCTGATGTTCCAAAAATAAACATCAAATGAAATAAACAGATTTGCAGTAAAATGTTTATGCAAACAAAGTTCACAGACAAGGCTTAAGCCTATAGTCCCAGACTAAAATGCACGTTTAAGGTGTTAACTGAAAGTTACTTGCACTGACATATCTTAAAATATGTCAGTGGCATTGTTTTGCCTCAAGATGCACAGTAATGCTTTTTTCTAAAGCATGTTTAAAACTTTGAACTAAGGCCTAATCCTGATTTAATCTAAGCCCTGTCTGTGAAACCAGGCCATTATTTATTTAAATCTATTCCTCTTCTTTCTGGCCTTGTCTAAGAATGTACAAATGCGATAAAAAGGGTCTTATGAATTATCATAATGACTTGGAGTTAGAAAGGGTCTTACTCAGCTAAAAGTCCTATACTTTCTTTACCTGCCGTATTGTTGTGCTGTGCCAAGTAGGATTGAAACCTCAAATCTAGACAGTGAGTGTTATTCTGAGCACCAAGGAGTGTTTACATGTTTAGAGAGCTTGGAGGCACAAAAAGGTGAAAAGGTCATAGGAAGCCACCCGGTGTGTAATGCAACATTCCTCTTGTCAAACTATACAGACTAGAGCAACACTGATTTAAATTAGGTCCATTGTATTGTAACATCCTTGGACAAAGGACACAATCTTACAAACATCATGAAGAGCCTTTTAATTAAAAGAAAAATCAATAAATTTGTTTAAATCAGATGAAATTATAAAATCAAACATATTTCAGAAAAATAAAATATTTATTTATCACAATGTCACAGGCCAGGTTGTTTTCTAAATACATAAACGTCAGTCTTTTCAACAGTTTTTTTTCTCTTTCAACCGAGGAATCAATCTGTAGTGCAAAATAAGATATCAACCTGATGGCAGAAAAAAGGAACATTTAAAAGTCTTGCTTTTGGCTATTATTAAGCATATACCCTGTTAATGCATTTTGAACAATGAATTCAGTAGCTCTAATGCAGCAAAATCGATTACTTTGCGTTTTACACATAAAACACACTAGCACAATGCTTTGTCTACGACAGCAGAATAAGTTAGGTAGTTCTCCACAGCACAGTGTTGAAACATAAGTTCGTTTGCCACAAAGGCACGTTTAGCATCAAATAGTAGTGGAAGTGTCTGAGGTAGGCGAAGCACCCGGGGATGAGCTGTTTGAGTTGTCTGCGCTTTGACCAGAAGAGCAAAGAGTCGCTCGTTTAATTATTGGGACAGTTCCTTCCTTCTCGCGCTTCTTTTGTTTCATTCTGCGATTCTGAAACCAAATTTTAACCTGCGTTTCGTTCAGTTCGAGGGTGGCGGCCACCTCCACTCTGCGCGCCCTGGTCAGGTACTTGTTGAAGTGAAACTCCTTCTCAAGTTCGGTGAGCTGCTTGGTGGTAAAATTGGTGCGTATTATGTTCTGCTGGCCGTGGATCCCATATTCGGCGACTTTAGACAAAATTATGAATAAGAAAGACAGATTAGAAACATCATTTGACAACATTTTAATATGACATTAGGCTAATATTTATAGTAGCCGCTGTAATTACTCTAAACTCACCTGTTTTAGGGGGGTTCCTCTTGACTTTCATCCAGTCAAACGTTGGGGCTTGTTTGATGTTCGTCTTGGAGTCGCTGTCACTGTCAGGGGAGACCTGGTACTTGCTGAACGAGCCATAGCCGTGTGGTTCGTGCTCTCCATAGGGAAACGACTGATAATGGCTTGCAGAGACCGAGCCAGGCCTGCAGTTAGATTCACTGTAAGTTCCAATGTTGGATCCCATATTCACCACAGAAAAAGCAGGGGACTGAAGACGCATGTGGTCATCTGCTTGAGTGAGAACGTGCTGATGTCCATAGTCCGAGAGAGGAGGTCGGGTTTGCTTGCAGAAATTAGTGTGTCCAGTTTTTCCCATATCCATATTGATGTGGTATGGCTGCGACTGAAGTTGTGCATAAGTTGTGCCATGAGTTTCGTGCGATGCCGGTGTAAAGGTGTTTCCTCCGACTGGCCGTCCCTCGGGAATGTAACTATTTGTACTACTTGCACAAGCACTTGGCAAGTATTCTTGCTCCATAGAAAAACACCCAACCTTCGAACTGTAAGTGTTAGCACCACGGTTATAAATCGTATAATCTAAGTAGGAATTCATTGTTGACTGACCAAGCAAAATTGATTAAGCAGGGTCAATATACGCTGATGTGTGGTCCCAGTGCCCCTACAACCTCTAAGCACTATGTCAAACCACACAAAGTTCTATCCGAGCTCATATCAGTCAAGTGACAGATCATGTGACTAATTTTGCACCAATAGTGTGCGACCTGCGGTAGCACTCTGGGCGTTGCAGGTGTCCATCAAACGATTCGTATTTACATGACAAACACATCAATCGAATGCACCCATCCATCTGATAAACTGGCAATGTAGATCTAATGTGAATTAAAGCGAGCACAGCAATTATAACAGTAGCCTACATTTATATTGTATTCGTGACGGCGAGGACAACTGAAGTTGTGTTGCAAGCAATAAATAAACAGGCCCTAAAAATTCATCATATGCAATACGTAGACCATTGACTTGAAATAGTCCGCCTTTGTGTGTGTTTTTATCTTTTCCCTAGGGAGTTTCTAGTGCTATTTTCAAATTTAAATTCCTAATTTAACTGGATTGAATGAACTTCTATATAGGCTACACCAATAGCCTACAGAGATTGGCTTCTCTCAAGATAGTAAGCCATCCTACTTTTTAAAATAATGCTTAGATATAATCTCCCATTAAAGAAAGGTTTTTATGACGCTAGAATATTTTGCTCATAAGCAGAGGGAGATCATGATCATGCTTTATAGGATTATTTCCTAAAAGCAAAACATAAGAGCTCAGTGACTATAGGTTATTTCGACTTTAATGAAACCCAAAAAATTAATTTTTAGTGCATGTGACAAACATTCTCCATTAGAATATAGAAAATTATTAATAGGCTAAGAGTTGTAAATTGTCCCAGATAAACGATTAGATCTCAAATGAACATCGCGAGAACATTGAATTTAGCTTATCAGAAGCAATAGGGCAAAATAAATTTGGGCTATAGCTAATACGCACTAAAATGAAAAATTCATAGCGCTTTTCATTTTCACACAATAATTTGAACTATTAACCCCAATGACGTTATTAAATCAATCAAGTACATTAGCTAGCCTATAATACTTATTTACCATTAAAAATCAATTTTGGAAATATCTACATGAAACTGGCATTTAATCATTTGAAGGGGGACTTTTATTAGGCTACACTCTGGGGAACATGACAGAATAGTTTTGCAGTTGTTCAGAGAATGCTACCCAATAATTTATATAGACTGGATAAGCATACCCAGCCATATTTGCGGAAGGATTTTTTACCTGAGGCACTGTAAATGCCATGAATAAATAGCCTAAATCTCTCGCAGTTTCAAGACGGTGGTGATGGGCTGTAGATCGGAGATGGTCCATCGAGAGAGACAGTCTTTTCAACCTACAATCTTTTGCCTCATCCTCCGGTTCTGAAACCACATTTTCCTCTCAGTACAGGTTTGAGTAAACTGGGCATTTCCACACGTCTCCGCCGGCACAACTATGGGTTGAAATGGAGCTTCTCAGGCTCTACAGCTGGTCACTTGTATACGTGCTCTTTTTGAGACAATGAATCCCAGCGGGGTTTTCTTGTCGCTCCTGAGCTGTTAAAGAGGATATACTTCATATTAATTGGATTTGAACCAATTACTACATTTGGATAAAACTCGCATTAACAATATTTGAATAACAGCGAACACAGATTTTACACATTGTCTGTGAAATAGGCGATATGATTTTAGTTAAGATTTGGCTATGCCAAAATTCTGTTGCCTCATTATTTATGCTAGGCTATTTAGTTTAATTTGGATTTTCGAACTGTGGGCCTATTTACTCACCGCGCTCCTCTTTGTCATTTGCTTGAATTCTGTCATCCGAAAATATGGGTTGGTAATACAGTTAGAACTTGTTGATTCCTAAAGTTATCTCCGGCAGTTTGCAGGAAGGAACACTGACGAGTTACTGTCTTGATTGAGGATGGTGTACACCATCTATTGTTTTTTCCTCTCGTGTTAACGTCCTCTTTATCTCGTTCTGTATTCCATCTCACTGTGCAAGTTCGTCCTTAGCGGTCGCTGACCCAATATGTTTGGTGTGATGAATTTTGTCATTACGTTCAAATGCATAACGACAATGTTGTAAATAATTCCGCGACGTTGTAAGACAGACGTTATTGTTGTTCGTTATCTGCATTTTCTGGACGGCTTTCATCAGTTATGTTGGTCCTTTCTGGGGGTTTCGAAAAACTCTGGCCTCTCGTGTCATGTGACAGTATGATTCCGGAGGCCCGCTGGAAGATGACCTGCAGGGTCAGAGCAACACGGTGTGAGTCAGAGAACATGAATCCATCATCGCAACTAAATGGAAAAAAAGATATGAATAGTGTCTATTTTGCGGAGTATGCACTGCCAGAAACCAGAATATCTCACTGTGCTGCTGACAAAAATGCATAGGCTAATGTAACAAATAAGAATAGTCTTTTTTGCTTCATGATATACGATGCATATTATTTTAAAAAATGCGCCTTATGCAATGTGAACAAATCACAAACTCAGAATAAATAACATATAAAAAATGAACAATTTTTAGCTGACATTGTGCCAAAGAAATGTGCTAAATACATGTAAAAAAAAAAAAAAAAAAGACGAAAAAAAAGAAAAAGAAAATAGTATTAAAATATTCAACATAGCCTACGTCAGAAAAATGTCTTTAAAAAATATTTGAGATTTTTTTTTTCTTTTTAATTGCTTTTTTTTTTTGCAGGTATACTGGTAAAAGCATGGGTGTCGAAATAATTATACAGATTTGATAAAAGATATAGTCTAGCCTATTTGTAGCGGAACAATTATGTTTTATGAACATCTTGTATAGACATAGGCTATCAAAAGTAAAAGAAACATATGCACTTCATATTCTCGTTTTATCTGACCTACAGTAGCCTATAAGTTCTTCTGAGATATCTGATCTTTGTATTGGTGGAGTGTTACATCGTCTGTCTTTTTCTATGAGAAAAAGGGAAGGTAATTCAACAAGAAAAACAACGTTTGGAAAATCGTTAATCATGAATCAGGGCAAAATAATAATGCTCTTGAATTAATTATCCCGAATGTAAGTACAGCAAGATCTCAATTTAAAATCACTTAAACCATATAAACGGTTCTGATGACATGTATGGTTATGGAAAATAAAAGCTGAAGCATTTAAAATAAGAAGATGGTGGCTCTTTGAAATTATAAATATATTCATTTTTAATCGTGACTGGGAGGATAAAAACATAACAAAATAACGAAGAAAGAGACTAGTTGGGTAAAAACAATGGGAAGGAGAGTGTGCAGTGGTTTAGAACAACGCACAAAGCCCAGTGAACTCGTCTTGAACCTTAGCCAAAGTACTAGAGTGATTAATCACACAGACAGATCCTCCGCCATTCACAAACTGCGAGCTTATTCTTCAGCAGCTTGATTTCGTAGTCACAAATCAGAGAAATATTTGTTATTAAATAAAGTGCACAGGCTAATTCACTGTAATCAACATTTAAAAAAAAAAAATCCTTGTTGAAAACAATAATGTTTTCAGCTTCACTCCGAAGTACTGCTGTATGTGTCACTGAATATGAGTTATGTCTTATTTATAGGCCTGTGTGTAATATAAATAAAAATATGTTCCTCTCCATGATTTGACGATAAAAATGCAATAAATGCTTACCTATGATAAAAGCCAAAGGATCGATTGTAGCCTATCAAATATATGGGTGAAATCAGCAAAAGACCCCGGTGAAATTAGCATAATGTCCCAAAACTAAGAACACGTCATAACCAAACAAAAATGCGTTATATTATCCATATTCTGTCTAAAGCGTATCAGGCTCCTGAAAGGAAAGTTTCCTCTTCTGAGAGGATTACAGATATCTTGAATGTAAAAGCTGATGGAGGCAAAGAAGGATGTCTCTCGGAGTTAGCAATCGATATAAATTGAACTGCGAAACAAACAAAAATTAAGCAAGATCAGGATGTTGCTCTGAAGCAGTATTGACGTGGTGTGCATACCAAACGATCAAGAACGTTTACCACAAACCAATGAAGAGATGTGTGTGCTATTTTCAATTAAATAAGCTGATAGTGTCTCGTGTAAGTTAGTGAGATAAGCAAATGTTTAAGGCAATTTTTGAGGAGCCAATTATAATTCATTAAATGTCTGGGACGTTATAGCACGTGTAAGTTTTAGCAGCTAAATTACAGTATACAAATATGTTAATGCAGATGCTGCATATCATTGGTAATAACTACGTTTTCTCTGCAGAAGGGTCCTGAGTCTGAAAACACACAAATAACTCTGGTAGACGCGTGAACCATCAAAAGAAAAAAATGTTTTAGGTGCTCCAATATGTCAGCTAACATCTTTACCATAAAATGGTTGTAAACGCTTGTAAAGGGGACATCTGTTTCGAATTATTCGTGCATGATATTGTAATTAGTGATGTTGAAGATGAGAGAGTGCCGCTGTCTTGGGATGGTTCTGCGATCAATTCCCCAAAGGTCCGGGGGCCTTTGATCTCTCAAGTTGATCTCTAGTGTTCCATTACTTTGCTCATGATGTCACTGTAGTGGATTCGTCATAGACGGCCTAAACTGGGTATAGTCACCATCAGACGAACCAATCGAGGCCTTAGCAATCTAACCTTAACCGTTTTATTGATATCCTTAACCTAGCCTAACTCTACTTTATACAACACATATCGGCCACTTTAATACATTAATCATCGAGATGGACTAACTTGTAGGCAAATATTTATATGGGCTTAGTCTGTTATAATTGTGCCGCCTTATGAAATAAATGAGACCACACAAAAACCTGAAATAAAATTCACATACATATGTCTACATAAATTATAAGAATAAACGTAGGATACAGGCACTTAAAGAAGAAAATGTTACATGAAACAATTTATTCCGTAACGCATTTTTTTCGCCAGTGAACAAATATGTTTGAGAGACACGAGGTATTTGCATTTGTAATCTATATTTTAACTGTCATCACAGACTTTTTTCCGAGAGCAGTGTAAAAAAAATATGCATCTAAGTATTGGCCATAACATGTTCTCTTCAAGTCTGCAGTAGCATAGCATGTATCTACAAGCTTTAGATCTAAAGGCTTACTCACAATGTGTGGTGCTTATGCTGTGCGGTTGCTCCTACATTCTCCCTCTTGACTGTTCACAGCAATGAGGATAGCTTCTTGCGAGGGAAAAGCCCCAAGAAATGTCTCCCAAAATGACTCAAGTTAGCTCGGCGAAAAGCCAGTCTTGACGAATAGGCTGCGTTGCCTTTCTGCTCTGCAGCCTCTTCATTAATTATTTAATGAATCACGTGACATGACAAATAAGGGATGTGGAACCAGTATCTTTTCACTTTAACTTAATCCACCTCTTTACTTTTCAAAGTGAATTAGCTACTCTTTGTTTCAGAAGCCTTTTTTGAGAGATAGAAGCCTATTTTAGTCAAGCAAGTAGAGAGACGTTTAGCAAAAATAGTAGGCTATCCACACAGCACTACAATACCGATAAGCTCTGACTTCCTCATTATTCATGCATTATGTAATCTAAAAGCAAAGATAAATTCATTTGACATCTGACAGTATTTCCTGATGTAAAATTAGGTTACCTGTTTCTTGTCATGTTCCTTCTCAATTGTCTGCAGACTGTCCATTTGATGAATAACACGTGGAAAACGTGTCCTCTCACACGCAGCCTCATTGTGATACACTTGTTGCTAGAAAAATAAAGGAAAATAAAATCAGGTTTAATTAGCATAATAAGACATTGATGAGTAGCAGTTCGTCATACCCTAGTATATTACAATGTCGATTATTGTATTATTCTTATGTAAATTGCTAGGAGCCTCTGTGCATTATGATGGATTTTTGCTTGACATCTGAAAAATACAGAAAAATAGCATTGTCTGTCTCTGAGAATATGGAAAACTACAGTTTAGAGAGTTTTATACTGTGAAGAGGGTTAAAAACAAAGTGGTGACCAAAACCTCAACATGAATGATCCTGCAGGATTTTTAAATGGTACATATGCTGAAAAAATTCTCACGTTCTTTAAGGCAGGCATTTGTCACCATATGACAAATGATGTAGCGCCATCAGGTGTCTAATTTTCAAAACCTTCGCGTCATGTTTAGGTTTTGTTGTTGTTGTTGTTGTTGTATCTAATAATCAGATGCACAAAAATATATATATATCTAAAAAAGCACTATGCAGGAGACAAAAAGGTATCCACAATTCCACTATGGCGTCGTGTTTATGTCAACTACATATTCCCCAAGACACGAATTTGCGACTTTCTATTCACACAAATTCGGATCTACAGGGTATATATAGATGACAGACATCATCGGTATTTGTTAAGCTTTAAACAAATGTTACCCTTTTATTGTAAATTTGTTGAACACAGCAACAACTGTCATTTGAGCACATAACTTTCCACCCATTATATCACCAAGTCATGTTGTTTTTTTTAGATATTTGCTATTTACTTTCCCTTATACCTCAATATTTCTAATACAACATAGTACTATTCAAACATACTATCTTAGTTATATTAATTAAGTAGCTTTCAAAAACAAAATCAAAGGCTATCACGCTAATATGAATTCATTGCTTATAGTTGATGAAATGCTGAGATCATGTAAAGAGGTAAACTTACTCTGTCCCTCACTCTTTTGCACAAACGGTGGTCCCCGTCTTGTTTCTCGATGTCTCTACATTTTCTTTGCCTCGAGTAAACATACATTTCACATAGTAAATCCATTTGTAAAATTGCACGTATTAAGCATATGGCTTTTTTCTCTCGGACTTTCATTTCGTGTATCTGTAGGACTAGCCGTCCAACAGCTTCATTGGAGACATCACAGAACCTATTGGGCGCATAACGATCGATTAAAGATGAAAAATTCAAGATAACCTTAAGCGAAATATCGTTTATCAACTTCATTAGACAATCCTGCTGCTGCACACTTCGATTAGTGCTTTCCTGAACGTGTTATCGCACTACCACCGAGTACAAACAGACCACTAAAACAGACCACTAATTAAATATTCCCCAAGAATTCTTATTTTAATTCAGTTCGACTTTTATAACTATAAAAAATACATATTTTAAATGACTAGACAATATAGCAGTATGGTTATTTGTATGGTTATTTATATATTATTTCGGAACAAAAAATAGCATACCTTAAAATAGCTACATCACACAAGAATTTTATATAGTTTTACATTAGTCACTGCTCTCAATTTTTATTTGTGTTTTGGCATTGCCACAAAAGCTGAGAATGGTGCCATCTCAGAACAGAGCTGGATGAGTGACCTCAGCATGAACTCTGATCCTTAACCATGCCACGCACTCTCACAGTATGTTTTCTTTAAAAAATATATATATTCTATCTAGCTTTGATATTTGCAAATTTCCACACTTAATATTTCTACCATAAAGCGATTAGTTTTTTTTCTCACTAGGTCCCATTGCTATTTACGATTAGCTACACCCTTACTCAGTTTATTTAATGAGCTATTTTAACAATATTGTTTAAACCTGGGTCACACACCAAAAAGCAAACCAAGAAACATTGAAACAGCCGCATCGAGAAAGCTTTCCATTTTCGCGGCTTACGTGTTTTTAAATTTTAAACCCTAAACATAATTTTGTTTTAATGGGGAAAAACTAAAGCATCAGAATGTCCCGCTATGCAGAATGAGTTAAAGCCGATCAGGAGTTCGGTGTGAGGCGGGCCCTGCTGGTGATGAAGCAACATTACATCAATCTAAATAGCAACAAAATAAACCTTTAGAGCCATTGCTTTTATTTATGAATCGAGCAAAACAAAATTCATAATAACAGAACTTTCAAAATAATCTAATCTGTTTAGCGTTGCGTCGACTACTCAACTTGAACTCTTCCAAAAAGTCTTTCCCTCTCAAAAATTTCGTTTCAGTACAAAAATGCCTTTAAGAGAATTAGACAGTAGCCTACAGATTGTTGGGTGAAAATGTAAATTCCAAAACTGCGTAGGATTACCATCTAGTCAGTTTGGCATGGACCTTGTGCTTCTCTCGGAAGGCATGTGTGCCACTCTCGTCTCCTGACCTCGGAGTGATCCCTTCCCAATGAATAATTGATGAGAACAGCGCCCAGATTACCCCTATCAATATGCAAAACACATTATAAGGGTAAAATGGGACTTTAATAGTTATGAATCGAGGAACCGTTTCTATCACGAGAAAATTGTAGTTACATCCTTAGATTCATCCTAGTATCTTTAAAAAACAAACGCTACAAACCTCATCTCCAAAATGTTGCACCTATTTCAAAAGTCCAGGCATACAATAATGTGCAAATACACCAAAGAGGGTAGAACAAAAATATCAAAATTTTCAGATTGCTTTTGGAATATAGAATACCAACAATAAATGTACCTACTATGTGAACTTTCTCTGTATTGATGTTTAGCCATGATAAAATGTCACTATTCCAAATTTTTAGACATCTGTTGTGAAGTAGATTTTTAAATGTTGTAAAAGTGAAAGAATTTTTAGATTTATCTCTTCAGGTAGCTATTAATGAAAATATAAGGATAAAATATATTTCATAATCCACGCAAAATAAATTGCTTCGCAAATAGACATTTCAACCGGTCAAACCTTGCACTTATTATGCATGCAGCCACACATAAGGTTAATGACATTTTGTTTGAACGAGTCAAAATCCACTATGGTTTACAAATGTTCTTTTCTTTTCTTTTCTTTTCATTAAATAACATTTAAACCTAACAAGTCTGCATTCTCTGACATTTATAAATCTTTAAACTAAATTGTAAATTGGCTAAAATGCGTGTTCTTTGAAAACAGTTAATTAAAAGAATGGCCATCAAGGAAAAGACTTACTTGAGAACTACAGAGAAGACATCTTATCTTTTCACATCCAGCAGAAATATTATGAAAATCATTGTTGACAGCCTAGTCATGGGATATAACGACTGTCCGGTTTGAGAAGACTCCGCATGCTGCCCACAACCTTTAGAATCCCGCTGAAGCAGTTAAACAGTCAGTTACATTCAAGAATGTGAATTATGTAGCACATTGTCAACCCCCCTAAAACCATAAAACTAACTTTATGGACCTCACGTGACTTTTTTAGAGCTACATGTTGGTGTTATGGACTGGACTTCAGAAGAAAATAAGTCAGGGTAGATGATTTGTCAGCTGTGTTTCATACAAATAATGTTGTTAAAATAACCGTTAAAATATCGTTAATAAGTTGAGGGGTTGAGTTGTTGTGCTGACACACAAGTGCTGAGTTTGAATATTGGCATTTTATAAGCCATATTCTGAACCTAGATCCAAACTTTCCTCGCAGAGCGCAGCAAAAACTGAATGGACTATTCGTTGTTTTATATACAACAGAACATATTAACAGTAACACTAGGCTATAGCTTAATTTAAGATAGCCTACATGCACAATGGTGATTTCATTTAAGAGAAAATTAATTATTTAAAGTGTAAAACATCAGGCGATGAACTGGTAATGCATTGTCCAACGTTGGGTTGACTAACCAAACAGGCCTATAGACAAAAAGAGACTTTCATGTATGACTGAGAAAACTTTATTTTTCTTTTTGGATCAACTCATTTTCAGTTAAGACACAAATACAAAAAAAAATGGCAGAGATACCATCAACATGTCAATGACAAAAAAATTTTCTCCAACTTTTAACACAGAACGTTCATAACTCACATTGTGCACTACAAATAACATATTGGTCACTACTGTATAAAGATATTCTTCATTGGACATCTCACGAGCCCAAGTAATCTTGTGCTGCAGCCTAAGTACACAAATGTAAGTGCGAAAAGATTATTTTTCTCGCGATGCAGGTATCATCTACGAGAAATTAAAAAGCCCGGCACATAACAAGAATATAGCATGTTGCGTGAATAATACATAACGTCTCAATACAAGTTCAAGGATACAACAAAAGTTTCTCTTTTTTACACTATCACTTAAGATAGTTAGGTAGTGCCAGTTGTACTGTACATAATTCTTGTAACAGGTCTAGAATACGTTGCACGAATAGCTCACATGGAACATGCTTTCCTCCACGAATGTATAAACTTGACACACTTGACATTCACACTCATTTTATGGCAATTGTAACTAGTTTAGTATATGTGATAACAATATTCAAGAGCTGACAATTTTGAGTTGCACGGGGGGGAAATCACACGTCGTCAGGTGACATCAACAAGCTGAAAGGTGCAGCGCTGTAACAGTAGTCGAATTTTCCAATTAATGTGACGTGATATGCTCAATTCTGAAATGCGCTGCCCGCCGTAGCGAGACTCATACTTTTCAGTTTATTGTCCTTCTTCCATTTCATCCTGCGATTTTGGAACCAGATTTTGATTTGCCTCTCAGAGAGGCAGAGAGCGTGAGCTATCTCTATTCTCCTCCTGCGTGTTAGATATCTATTGAAATGGAACTCTTTCTCCAGCTCGAGCGTCTGGTAGCGAGTGTAAGCTGTTCGAGCCCGTTTTCCATCAGGTCCAGTCATATCTGGCATAAGCAAGGGCAAAGAGATCATAAGCAAACATCACCAAGCCATCAAACGGAAATGGACTTAAATGTCCGTTACACTTTGGATGCTGGCTGATTCTAAGTAGACTATATTCAAGGCGACGTGTAGTTTATAGCCTACCATTGAATTTTATGGCTTTACTGCTACACAATAATTTTACATGCAGTCACCTCCCAGATAGAGTGGTTATTGTTAACCTACTTAGGTGAAATCAATGGTCTGTCAAAGCATTATTATTTTTGTAAGACAAACATTAGTAAACTACTCAACGAATATGGTAGTTTATTAAAAAAAAAAAAGCATGCATTTAATGCACGCATAATTAAACTTCTTTAATAAACTGTTATCATCGAAATTTCATTTTATCATGCCTAAATAAAAAAGAATAGAGATGTGTATACCATGGCTAATGTGCAGCTTCCTCATCCATGGGAATATCTGTGGAGTTTGACCGTCGTTGGGTGTTGTAGTCGAGGTCGCCACAGATTCTTGCTTCTGCGTACGTGTGGTGGTGGTGGTCTGTGCTCCTTCCTCGGTCTCGGACGAGACATTGGTCTCGTCTGTGTCCGCAAAATGTGTGCTATTGCTGCTGGTGAGATTGTTGCTGTTGGTGAGTCTGCTGTTGCCGGTTGGTGTGCTCTGATCAGATGGAGGAGATGAACCCTTCAATTCCAGAGTCTCGCTGGTGGCACAAGACAGGGGATCTGGAGACGAGAGCGAGCAGCTCGACTGTCTGTACCGGGTCTCCTGACCCGGATTTTGGAAAGAGCGAGAATTATCTCCAACTGCCCCGAAATGGCCATTGTTGGGGCGATTTACACTAAGGTCTATTCCATTGTAGTTGTAACCGAAAGACCCGGAATGCATGCTGGTGGAGTCCCTGTAAGAAGCGTTCATAGCGCCGTTAGTACCATAATTTAGTAACTGATAGTCAGACCCATTTGGATAGCGCCCTGAGAACGAGTTTAGAAAATAAGAGCTCATTTGGATGTTTTAAAATGTCTTGATTTGTAGATCTTGGTCGTTAAAATCCAGCGCCGCACAATTTATGATGTAATAATGAATTATAGCAATGCACTGTACTTCGTTTTTGCCATGTATGCGGCCAAATATGGGAGAGCGTTAGGGCATCACGTGCCTTTGTTGACCAGTCGTAAATTCTCTCTGATGACTTCAAGAGGTAATTCATGCTCTATGGTTACAAATGATGACGAAATGATGATCGTTAGGTTCAACTCAATGGTGCCTCCCCATCGAGCGCTACATCCCATGTTAGCGGAGGGCGTCACCTACTGGAAGAACTGTAAAATTACCAAACACCTGCCCATTTCGGAAAGCCTTTTTGCTGCATAATTTTTTAACACTGTGCTATTGGAACACTAACACTAAGTCGTATTTAGAAACAGATCTGCGCTAAATTAAGGCAAAGTGTTAATATTTCACGTCGTTTTTCTTTTTCTTCTTTTTAGTTTTAGACTCTCAAAGCAATCTTGGGTGTTTCAGCGACTTAATTCAGTGATTACCAAACCGTATGAATATGTGGCTTCTTACACAGGTTTGTCAACCTAGTTTTTGATTGACAAACTAAGACATAGATCTACAAAATAAAAAAATAAAAAATGAATAGGCTAACTAAATAAAATAAAAAAAAATAGGCCAGATTTTATGTCAAACTGGCCCGTTTGACCAGCACAGCTTCACGAGGCAGTGAAGAGTTGGAAATTAAAATATAGTCTTTATAATAATAATAATCATAATAATAATAATAGTAATAATAATAAATATATATAGCAGATGTCTATCAGATAAATTATTTTATAACTCAACACATAAAGCTGATAATGAAATGTCTCTGGCTCATTGAGAAGACGCCCATACACATAAAGAAGGATAAACAGTAATTGTTAAACAATCATTTTATTGACAAAATGACATTGCTAACAAAGTATGATAACGTATTATTCTTAGTGCATTCACATACACATACACAAAAGTGACGACCCAATAAATTAAGCATCAAAATGTCCCATTTTCTTTTTCTAGCACACAACATGGATTAAAACACATATTCAATGTAAGACCGAAGTTTTAAACATGAACTTATGTTTCCTTTCAAATTATAGGCATTAGAATGTTCAAACAGCGAGAAAACATTTGCCTTATTAGTTTAGATAGGCCAAATACCGCAAAATATATAATAGTGGTAAAAGCACCTCCCATATCTTTTACCGTCTTTAGAGGTGATTTAGACGCCTGTTTTTATGGAGAAAAAAAAGAAAGTCTCTCTTGAAGCTTTTTAGGGCAACATAAAACTTATTAGGTAGTTTTTTCTTGTTGGAAAGACAAGCACTTATTATTTCAAACTACAGGCTACATGTTATGTACAATGTTTCCAGGGCTTCGTCATAAGCTGCCTTTAACATTTACTCCGCCTTTCCACCATCCTCCTCTTCGCTGCCCTTTGCGGAGTTCATCACTTTATTCTCCTTTTTCCATTTCATTCTACGGTTTTGGAACCATATCTTTATCTGACGTTCCGTCAAACAGAGAGCGTGCGATATTTCAATTCTTCTCCTTCTGGTCAAATATCTGTTAAAGTGGAACTCCTTTTCCAGTTCAAGAGTCTGAAACCGAGTGTAGGTTTGACGACCCCTGCGGCCAGTGCTACCAGGCATTCCTGTCAAAAAGGTGAAAGAAAGACAGGTCAACATCCAGTAAACATACAAACAGGGCAACGTAAATAATAAAAGATCACTGCTACAGTCGTCACCATTATCATTATTACGAAGACTGTTATTACTGCAGTGACATCAGATTTGACATCTGCGTTTTATCCACACGTGAGACAAGTATTTTTTTAAAGAAACTATATTAAAAGTCATTCAGTTGAGCGTATCTTACTCCAATAGATAGCCTAATAAAAATGTGGAAGACTTTACGCTTATACTTTACGGTTACTAAAAAGCGCAATATCCAGGGTGCAGCTACTGCATCCGTTGGCAATTTATTTAACCTGGGTATAACTTTATTTAAAGACTGCAGACTATAGTAGGCTCTCTCTTCTTTTTATATGTTGACATAGAGTCGTAGTGAAAAGTAGTGTGACATGCAAAACAGAGAAATGGCAAGCGTGTCTTACCATTACACGAGTTCATCCTCTGCATCCACGGGTAAACCGGGGTACACGGTTTGTCTTCACTGTTAAAATATCTCTCTGTACCCTGCTCAGTGCAGTCCGTCTTGCACTGGTCCTGGGTTAGGATCAGCGAGTCTTCCAGACCTCCGATAGCGCACGAGCGGTCAGCGGTTCGGTAAATGCCGGGTGTTGTGTAGTCACAAGCACTGGTGGAACCGCTTCTCCCAAAAACGCCCCCAGCTTGCTGGTAATACGAGGAGGTGTAAACCTTGTCCTGGACATTGGTAGCTCCGAACGTAGCGCTTGGATAATGTCTTAAAGGATCTGTATATCCAGAGGAATATAACGGTATCTGACCCAAGAAAGAGTCCTGTCCTCCGGGTAGGGACACGGGAAAAGTTGAGTTGACGAAATAGGAACTCATGGGGTGGCCAGTGTTATTGTCCGAGTGTTATGATTTGTTGTGTTTTATAGTCCAAGTGGTTTTTGCCATTACTTTATCTGAGATTTGGTTTTAGCCGAAGGGGGGTGGCGAGGTGCCAATCTGAGACCGCGGGGAAACGGACCAGCTGATCAGTGCCTGACCAATCCTGAGCACTTCTAACTGGATAACGTGTGGTGGGGGCCCTCTTGTTGCACAGAATGGACTCCCCAGGGCATATCAAAACACTCAGACGCAAGTGTTTTTCTCCATTTACCGCAAAAAAAGAAAAGAAAATCTAAAATGCGATAATATCAATAAACAATTACTTTAATTAGTGTGTGTTTAATAATTAATTTTTCTATTTTTTAACGAAATATTCTGCAAACCTCAAAAATGTGTGCAACTGCACGTCATTTTAATTTCGACTGTCTTCATTCAAAAATGTCCAATGCTCAAATTTTTGAAAATCTGTATGCAGAGATCGTGGCTCAATTCAGGTGCATGAGAGAATTTCAGAGAAGCACAGACGGACTCTCACTCTCCAACACGAACTTGTACTGACCTTTACCCTCTTTAGCCTAATACCGCGTCGCTGTTGCAACAGCGCGTCTTCTTGCTATATATATATATATAAATACATAAATAAAAAAAATAAAAAAAAACCAGCACAGATTAGGCACAGACACAATTTGACTACAATACGCTAATTTACGTTTTAGGAAGATTATAACTTATGCGCATTTTCAATAGGCCTTCCAAATCATTCCAAACAATTAAAAAAATCTATCTATCTATCTATCTATCTATCTATCTATCTATCTATCTACCTACCTACCTATCTATCTATCTATCTATCTATCTGTACAGAATGGCCTTGAAGTTGTATATCGAAATATTGTGTAATTTTCAGATGTGCAACATATTTAGTGAACTCAACATGAAAACCTGCTTCAGCAACACATTATGTAGGCTAATCACAGTGGACATAATAAAACAAGCAATTTTCCCACTATATCAATAAAAAATGTGCATTAAAATGGTAAAAAAATTAATTAATTAAAAAAATACAAACTCAACAATACACGATTAAAAAAAAAAATAGGCTACACCTAACACTTCCATTTTAAATTCAGTCCTGCCCATGTTGTCCTTTGTTGTCTTGTTTGAAAGAGACAACGTCAAAGTTACAGCCTAACACAATTACAGGACAGGTTTACATTTTATTTGCAAATTGTAATGTCTAGTATCCTTGAAATATAAAAAAATGAATAAAAAAAAACAATAAATTAGACATTCTTTGAATTGAAATATTTATATAATTAAGTCTATAACAGCTAAGCATTTAGTTAAGGCGAAAGGAAACCTCTCTAGCTAACCATTAATCACTATTCTGTTTTGTAAATTAATAAAAATTGATCTTTAGAGGTATTATTGAATATCGATGGGCTGCAGAACGTAAGTAGCCTATACTCGATGACGTTATTGTTGAGAGTTTATCCCTCGGAAGGAGGCTGGGACATTCTCGTATATTCTTAAGACTGCAGCGATTCTTTTGCCGATATAATTCGAATAATATTAAATGTCTGATTAAGTAGCCTACATGTCAGGTATGAATTTAGTTTTCCCTCAACCTCTGACAGGATACAAAACTTTCTTTCCGTATTATATATTGTATTATTATAGCCTAAACCCACAATTGACCCAATCACAGAAAGAAAGAAAGAAAGAAAGAAAGAAAGAAAGAAAGAAAGAAAGAAAGAAAGAAAGAAAGAAAGAAAGAAAGAAAAAGTTTATTAACGAGGACATTACACAATTTCAATGCAAGGTAAATTTCTAAGAGCAGAGAAATATAAAATAGTGTTAAATAATCAAGAGTAACAGAGACTATTAAATATTAGACCCAAGGCATAACCATTGCCAAACTGCATTTGACGATTACTTGCACATTGTAGACGTACTTCGGTTAAACATAGTATCTAGGGATGCTAAAGGTCTTTGAGTCAAGTCAGATCACATGCAGAGAACACCCAAACACAGACACTGAATTTCACCACAGTTACCCAATCTCGTCACTAGATGACATCACAGAGCAAGAGTTGAGAAAATGTGTGCTTCTTCAGGGATACACCAGAACGATTTCCCATTTGATTGGAATTCAAAATCAAACATTATTTTAGTTATTCAGATTCAGAATGACCAGATTGTCTAAACAAAAATAAACCTGTTGCAAAGTACTTTTTTGGGCAAAGTACCCCAAAAAAACAAAGACCCAACGTCAATTTAGAAAGCTGTTGATGCTTTGAGACAAAATCGTCCTCACAAATGTCCTCAAAAACATAAACCCTTCACTAAGGAAGGGAAAATGTCAGGGTTTGAGCAAATTCCGAGAAACATAAACAGCAGAAATAACAATGGCTAAAACATCTAACTTTTACATCCAACTTTACAGCCCTTAATTAAAAAAAAAAAAATGACATTGCAAATTAGTGATTATGGGGCATCGCCTTTGCTATTAAGAGACTCATTATTACTGATTTGTAAACTCAGAGTTAATGTAAATCTCATAATAATCATTTGAATGCAGCGGCCATCTTGTTACTCTGTAAATAATACTTCTTTTAAGCATATATTGTTAACAAATAAAACAGTCAACATTTTAAAAACATCGATACAAATAGGCCTATTTGCGACAAACATGTCGATCTTTTCAAACCGTCTTACGACGCCTGAAGAGAACTGCAACTTACTGCATGTTCATACCAGTTCTTATCTACTTGAATGATCTCTTTAAGCTGTTTGTGTTGTTATAAAAAATACATGCTCAAGAAGATGATATTGTGCAAGGAAATCTGTGCACACCGGTTTGCATCATGACATCGCAGGAATAAGTGGAGTACAGAAGCCTATAGGTTCAGTCCTACCTTTCCTTTCCCGTTCATCACCGCTTCAGTGGAATGATCCAAAACAATCACGAAGATTCGTCGGTTAACCAGGATCTCATGTCGTATTTTTGGATGTAGACTACGGGTAAGACCGACAGAGCTAAAACTTGACAAATTGGAGAAGAATGAACTAAGGTCCTCAGTGAATTTTGACCCTTGCACTCTTAGCTGATGTGAAAATGTAAAGACGCTTCGTACTAGCGTGACGTCGAGCTTTCCATCCATATTAACACACGCAATTCGCCCAGCTCAAGAGAATTTGTCTTTCCCTCTGCTTTAACGAAACGTAAAAAACAAAAAGGACAGAGGTGCTACTGACTGCGCCCTGACCAAAAGAATGCTGCATTATAGCCACTTGGGAAATCATAAAAAGTTCATGTTCACAGAGAGCTGCTCACGTGACCCCTGTCAGCCAATCCGCTGGCAGAACCACACATAAAGTTCTATCACAAAGTTGTAAATTTTCATAAACAGCTGTGAGTTTATTGCTTTGCTTCAGCAGCAACTCGGTCGCCGCCATCTTTATTCGTTAAAAGAAAAAAAAAGAAGCACGAAATCAATTCATTAACAGCCAAAGATATAGGCTGCATTATTTTTTGAAGATGAAGCCTAAGATAGCCTAAGTCTATTAGGCTAGAATTGTATATTTCAGTTTTATAGATGATTCATAGTCCAGCTACACAAAGGTTTTGCAATGTTTGTAACTAAACACAATGAAAATGTAACGAAATTTAAAAGAGAGAAAAAAACGATTTCCATTTATAGAAATATTATTTCTTTAAAAAGTGAAATGGCCCAATTACACTAAAATGAAAGAGCACCATTCCTTCTTTCTCAATGGTGTGCGTTCTTTTGTCAGGTGACTTTAAGAGAAGAATAGACAAATGGAACGTGAAAGCTTTTTACAGCACTAAACATGCGTGGAGGAAAGAATTGCTTCCTGTATCTACGAACAAACACTTATTTCCGACATTTATTGGGGCAATAAAACAGTATAACCCAAAAGTGACCGAGCATGGTCTGTAGGTTATACCTCGAGAAGGCAATGCTCTTGAAGATCAGCAGCGCATGCTGTACAAAAAAGGCCCCAAAAGCAGCATACAAGGTATGCATTCAGAATTATTTTCATTTCAGATTTTAGCGTGTAATACATCTACACTGTATCCACTCGTTTAACTATATTGAGATACAACTCAGCAAGCATGTATTTGAATTTGTATAGAAAGCTACGTTTTTGTTTAATAGGCTGCTAAATAAAATATAGAATCCAATTCTTAATCATTTAGGTAGTTTAACAAACTATATGAATTCCGTGTTTTTCGTTATTGTATTTTTAAAACTTAATAATCATTTTATCCTCATAATATAAGCGTCTCCATCTGTTATGTTTTTGAAATTAGTAATTTCTATTGTACCCAGTCTTTAGCTTACCTTACACGAGAAAAGTAAGAAAGAGAAAATCAGATGGCATAGTCTGAGAATTATATTGAATATGGAATGTAATATAATTAAATGACGTATTATGAACAATTCTGCATTTACTTGAGTTTGTTAACTGTATATTTTAAATAACTTTGTTTTACTTAAAAAATATTATACATTTTTTTATTAACAGGAAAATTTAAAGTATGGTTCTGCTAATAGGCCACACGCTATGGATTTGAGCCAACAGAAAACATATATATATATATATATATATATATATATATATATACACACACACACACCACCGTTCTCTGAGAAGAGAAGAATAGACAAATGTAATACATACGTGTACGTGTAATATATTTACATACTCACACAAACAGAAGTCTTTTTACATTATACACACCTTCAAAAGTATTCTCGTCAATAATATCATCAAATAATCATGTTTGCCCACATGGGATCAGATGAAAGACCCTACGAAGTGTCGCATAATATGTTGGATTTTTACTTCACTTTTTTATTAATTTAGGATTACATTACATCTGAAAAAAATTAATAATTAGTAGATTGTTTGAGATTGTGATTTTGATATTCTCATAAAAGTAAAAATAGGCAGCTTTTCATAATGGATGAAAACTTAACAAAATATCTGATATAATTATAATATTAATGGTACTTTAAAAAAAAAATATATATATATATATATATATATATAAACATATATAAACAATGTGTCGTGCTGATTAGCACAACACTTAGGCCTCCCTAAGCCTGAACGCTAACATATAGTCCAGGCCTCAATATTCGTTTTTTCCCTTTTCTTTAAAAATATTGGCTTTTAAAATGTTTGATTTCAAGATGTCTCCATGCCTTGCTCATATAAAAAAAAAAAAAACGAAATACAGTTGCATACAATTTAAACCATTATAAAAATACAATTTATATTTAGCATAAAGAGCTCTTCTTGTTCCGAACTGGTAGCCCCTTGTCAACATCAAAACTAGGTTTCATATTTTGTGGACACATGCACAAAAAATAAAGTTTGCTACATTATGGTTCCCTTAGGCTATATTAAGAACCATGTGAGTGGCTGGCTATAGTTGGATGCTTTATCGTTCACTGGAAGTTAAAAAGTTTCTGATGTTACATGATATGTCTGTACAGCTCTAGTGAAGCTTTAATTGAATGTACAGCTTAATAACGTCTTCAGCAGATAAACAACTTGCATTGTTGTTTTAAAATAATGAGAATTCTTATGACATGCAGGCCTACATTTTACTTTTGTTAATGTTTTGATAAAAGAATATCATGCAACATTCATAGTCCCATTATTTCGCTTTCTCTTTTGCACAGGTTTAATACGGCCTGTAGGCCATAGTCTCTATTTTTCCAGAATATTCAAGATCCTTCTGATTCGTGCACTGCTCAGTGGCCGGCTCATTTTTACATGAATACAAATGCAGATCGCATTTTGCCAAAATAACGGAATTGGTATCCATCAAAATTCGTCAATTTATATTTAATATTCAATCATAACGATCATATCAATACAATAGGCCTACAATATTATTTGCAAACATTTTGGCTTGCATTCCGTTTAACTATTTGATTTCTTGAATTAAAATTAAGGAGAAAGAAGCATTAAACTGCTATAAAACCATTCTTGTTGCTGTATATTGAGGTGAATGTAGCATATTCTCGGCCTTTTCAAATGTAATTAGGATTTAGAGAAATAGAACTTTTTATTTTTACGTTGTCATAGTTTGATATGTCTTTGGTTTGAAATGATAGATCAGTGATAATGACAATACTTTTAGGTCCATTTTAGGAAGACATAAAACGGAAACAATCACCTAGTTGATATTTTTATTTCAACTAATGCAACGAATATATAATTTTAAATACATTTCTAATCACATACCAGAGTATATTACACACCACATTTATAGACCAGAGTGTACACAGAGAAGAGCTCCGAGGAGTTCAGTATCTTATTTAATCTCAGGCAATGATTGTCCTAGACTGAAGGCAGCCAAACGCTCTGAAACAAAGGTAGCACAATTAAGAGGCATCTGGCACTTGCTGTTCATAAACGACGAGACAGAGATTGAGACCAGACTGCTCGGGAATCCAACCAGAGTCATAAAAGCCTGTAAACTGCCTGCATGAAACGAAGTGCTCATATTGAACTTTTGGCTTGGGGTCAAATGGTTTTGGTTCTACACTTAGAAAATTAGAATTCTGAATTAGAAAAAAAGTAAACAGGGTGTAATATTTGTTCATTAATATCATTGCTTGCTTATTGTTATGGCTTTAGTTACTTTAAAAGATCCTCAGATCCAACACCTTTGAAACTTTTTACCAGACAACTATTGACCACCCATTTTTATTGCAATCCATCTCACATGAGAGAAAGTGAAAGATTATAGGGACCTTTTTTAATATTTGTGATTTTTATGCGATTACTGGTTTACAATATAACCTACTTAATTTTATTTTTTTATATTGATTTACAACTTACTTATTATGTGATTGATTCACAATTTATGAGATTGATTTACAATCTATGCTACTTCATTTCATTTGAGAATCAATTGTGGATTTCCAGTTACCGGCAACAAATTAAATAGGCTACATTATGCTATTCGTGCAATCGAGGCTTTTATATTCGTTTATTCAGGTTGTGAAGTGTGACAAAAATTTGCGTGTTTGTGTTCTGAAGAAGAAGAAAAAAACCTTTTATTAAATGCAATCCAGTGGAAGGGGGGAAAAGAACAAAGGCGACGAAGGGATTCTTTTCTCAAATTTTATTGTGGCTTCTTTCAGGAACCACTTCCAGTTAAAGACAATAGAAAATACAATAGAACAGTGCTTCCACGGAACTGCAATATCAAATATTTACACAGCATTTTAAGAATAACATTGTGCGTTTGAACCATCCCCATCTCAGGAACGCATAACGCATGGATACACTGACAAAATGATTGACGCAATGACCCATATATTAGGTAGTTCGGTTGTAGATTTGTAAACTTTAATAATCATTTTTCGAACAGTAATTAACAATCACAAAAAGTGCATTTTCTTACAGTAAGAGATACAGTAATGCACTCACTAATGCTGATTCCTCACCCATGTTATATGCTGTAACAAAGTTATCTTGGATTGTGTACTCATTTGAACATAGGAAATAGACGCCATGCAGACCATATCCTTCTCCTCATATGCCCTCACTGCAACAGTAACCTCGAGAGTAATCTACGCGAGGACAAACACACCAGTGGAACCTTACAAAACTGAGACTGAGTCAGCAAAACATAAAAAGCGGAAATAACCACTGTTGGAAAACAGAAATGACTCAATGAATGGAATAGCCTTTGCTTGTCGACAAACGTCATTTTGAACCTCAAACTTGCAGTGATGGCTTTCTTTTACAGTCAACAGACTATTTAGAATTACTTGAAGTCTCCGAGTCGTCTTCTCCTGATGTGTGTTTTTCTGATACCTGGCTCCCCTCTTGCCTCTGTTTCTCAATTTCCTCTTGTTCCGATTTGCTGCTGGGAAACTTGTCTTTGTTGTGTTCTTTTTTCCACTTCATGCGCCTGTTCTGAAACCAGATCTTCACCTGCCTCTCAGTGAGGGCCAGTGCGTGAGATACTTCGATGCGCCGCTTGCGGGTCAGGTAAGGGTTGAACAGGAACTCTTTCTCTAGTTCCAGCGTCTGGTAGCGGCTGTAGGTCTGCCTGCCCCTTCTCCGGCCGGTAGCTATGGAGAAAAATAAGCGTTATTTCCGGTAAAACAGTGTTTGATTGATCATAAATCTATCTCTGTAAATGAAATAAAACAACAAAGTCTTAAAACTCTCACAGTGTCTATTCATTGCCATTAAACAATGTGTACGGAGCAAATCCGGATTTTTTTAAGGGGTGTTAATTCCTCACTAATCCATAGGTGCCATAAAGCGTTTAATTGGGGGTAATAAGTAGGCCTACCATTGTCTACAGTGTTTTATGTGGGACTGTAACAGACTAGGTGTTTCTCTTCACTCGTCTCACCTTGTGGTCTCATCCATGGGAAGAGCTGCGCTGTGCACGGTTCTGCACTTTCCAAATCATCCCTGATACTGTTGACCTTTAAATTACAATCCCCAAATTGCGTAAAATCCGCGTCTGGTGCGCTAAAGAACGACGGTCTCTGTAAAGTGTCCTGGCCCAAGATGTTTCCCGTGGTATCTCCAGAGTAAGCTACTGCGCACGGGTTCTGTTGGTAAGACGCGTGGGAGAACGATGATGTACCGTGGTGGTAGAATTCCGGGAACTGAGCCGAGTGCTGAAACGCAGATCCTGTGTTGTGACCGTACAGCACAGATGGTCTGCCTCCAAGATCCGGCGCATACCCTGAGCAATCATAGTAGTTGGAGCGCAGAGAATCGCCTCCTTTGAATTTAGTGAAGAGGGAATTGACGAAGTAAGAACTCATTGCTTGTAAAAAATCAACTCCTGAAGAAGGAGCTTTGACAACTGTTTTGAGATCAAGCGGTCTCTGGATGAATAATGCTTTTGAGCAAATGCAGGCCTATTATTACAATAAAAATGAATTCATCCAGGTGGAAATTATATGCATAAAATGTCGTAAATATTCATGCAAACAAATGTATCCGTAGCTGCACCCACATGACTCCTTAGTGATGGTCCCCGAGCAATAAATAGTTTTCCTTTTTTAATCTCTTTGATAGTGAGTTGCATTTCATACGAGCGTCAGTTATTGATTCCTTATATCATTGGATGGACTCGCCATCTCCAAACAGACAAAGCGCGATGTTGTGATAGGAAGAGCAGGAGAGACTGAAAAGAGGAGATGAAAAAGGGGAGAGAGGGAGTTCTTGGGGAGGTAGAGGGGAAGGCGGAGTAGGACTGTTATTGGTAAACCATTTCAGTGCCAGAGAGCACATGTACACGACAAACGAAATGTTTCCAGTGGTATAACAAAACTAGATTTATTCAGGTCCATCGTACGATGAAAAATATACCACATTTGTAATTACATTCATGTTTGTTTTGATGATTAAGATTGGGGTTGTGTGTCCATAAGTTCTAATGCAATGTAGGCTACTGAAATTCCGTACTTAGGAAACTTAAGGATTTAAAAAAAAAAAAAAAAAAAAAAAAAAAAGTTAAGAATTTTTATCAGTCAACTCAGAGAAGACCACCCATGTTTACATCAAACTTGCATCTCACATCAGAAAAAGCGAGAGAGGGTGTACTTTTAATATTTAGGAATTTATGTAGGCCTAATTGTTTCACAAGCTTTTCGTTTAAATCTGAGAATTAAAGGTAAAAAAAAAAGGTCAAATAAACAAAAAAATAAAACGAGTAAAACGTGAGGATCTCTTCAGGTTAGATGGGATTGGTGAGTTATCCTGTCTGCTTTTAGAGTAACACTGCCATCATGTGGTGAACATTGTAAATTCACTCGAAATCATTCAAGGATGACAAAGAATCTGCTTGTCCACAATGTGAGATAACGTAATAATCTTAACGAATCCACGCGCACAAAAACACTCAACTAATTACATTGTTTGCGTTTAACTGTATTTTTTTCTTGGCCTATCGAAGAACAAAAAATATTTTTGAGTGTATGCTATTTTGGTTGCTTTTTCTCTCTCTCTCTCTCTCTGTTTGCACCATGAGGGGGAAAGGTGATTAGAACAGAGTAATTATGTGGAGAAAATGAGAAAGCAAACAACGCGGTGCTGAACAGCTGCAAGATATTTTTGTACCAGTTGCTTTCATTTTTCGCAGTTACTTTTGACCAGAGGAGCAACTAATTAGATTTTTACTGCCTTCATTTTATGCACTATTAGATCAAGCCACGCGAAATTAAGCGTAGGCCTCATCTGTATCAAGGCAACCTCTGCTTCTGCATTTAACTTGCATTTCGCTGTAAAACAACCACGTATTATTATTATTATTATTATCTGCTTTTATCTGTAAAATAATATTATTTAATATATTCTTATGCTTTAATAATAATAATAATACATTCATTTGCAAAATTAAATTATTAATGAGTGTTTTTAATATTAGGCCTATATTGCATTAGTATATAGTCTTTCGGTGCGTTATGTCAGAATACAGCTCTAAAATGGCATGTGCATCGTTTAAGCCAAATGCATTAAAAAAAGGAATAAAGAAACTGTTCATATCTGAACTCACTCCCACTCCCACTTACTCACGCTAGACAGGATAAAAAAAAAATAATTTAATTTAAAATAATTCTCCAAACTAATTCCAAAGTAAGGTTAGGATGATGCAAAACTATTCAAGAGTATTTCAGCAATGAGATGTAATGATTACACACGGATGATTTGCTTTTACGTGCGATAAAGGAAATCACATTCACATAGAAATAGACGTAAAATTGTATTAGATTTTTATTTTATTTTTTTACGTTTTCGTTAGATAACTAACGCTGAAATAATAAAAATAAATTAAAATAATAATAATAATAATAATTCAATAATAGGCTATTTAAAGTTTTTTTTTTTTTTAAAGATAATTTAATTGTGTGTAACGCTTATTCTATCATCTGACGGGTGGTCGACGGGGTGTGATACATCCAAACCACCCTTACCCGTAATTTTGTATGATTGCCTTCTTTACATGTCTTTTTTTGTTGTTTATTTATGACGACATACATTTAAAAAAAATTAAATAAATACGTTATGATGTTTCCATAGCATACAAACCTTTTTATCTAGGTCTAATGTTTTTGGTAAACGTGGAGAATTTGCCTGCTGCTAAAACTCAACTTTAGCCATTTTTCTTTTATTCAGAAAGTCTGATATATAACAACAAAATATATCAAATCTGTTTTGCAGCACAGAAATAAACTTAAAGAAATAGTTAACCCCAAAATGAAAATTGTTACTCACCCTGTCATTCCAAACCTGTATGATTTACTTTCTTCTGAAGAACACATAAAATATTTTGAAGAATATTGTTGTCTAAACAACATTGAACTCCATATGGACAAAAACGGTCTTCTTTTGTGTTTCGCAAAGATAAAAAGTTTACAGGTGTGGAAGGACAAGAGGATGAGAAAATTATGACAGAATTTTTTGCATGCTAGAACTAATAAACAAAATTCTATAAAACATTTTTATTAAAATGTTTATTCATATTGGCTCATTATGATATGAAGTCATGAAAATAGCTTACAAAGGCTGTGTTACATCAAAGAATGTATAAAAGTATGTTCACATTATTTTATATTAAAATCATTCACTTATGGCTTGTTTCAAACTAAGAATGTATGCTAAAAATACATTAAAAGGCTACAGCAGGCACCAGCCCACTGCATTGTCCAAAATCAAGTTTCCTGACTAACTGTAACCAAATTACAGAAAAAAGTTGACAAACCTGAGAAATGGCTTTATACTGAAAATAGCAAAGAGAGAAATTTCACATTTCCAGTATGGAAGACAGACAGTGAATGCACACCTTCTCACTCCTGACTCATTATACTGACATCTCACTGAACAGCTTCCTTAGTCTATACTCCCTATACTGTATTGATTTACTTGGTTATGTTGAGCTTGTACACGTCCCGTGTCAGTGGCTGTGCTCATGTGGGGGGACTCTGCGAGGGGCCTTTCGAAGGGTGTGGGAGAGGTGTGGTCTTGGGACAAGAGGAGCAGGTGTGGAAATAACGTAGAGAGACTTGGGGTCATGGATGGCATCCTGTGATCGCCTTGGAACGAGAGGAGGCACTCCTAACATTGATGCTCTCGCTCTTGACTCGGCCAAAGAGGAACTCATACAGCCCTGACGCCAAGAGAAAGACCCACTTACTGTGAAGCAAAGAAAGAAGAGAGGTGTAATTCCTTTCTAGTTTTATTATATGGGAATAAGAGCCAGATAACTATTCAAAAAGTGAATCACTTGTGAAAGGTATCCGCTGAGCACTAGTAGCCTTCATTACACCAGCAGATGCTTGTCGCTCTGCATTTGACGCCGCCATCTCTTCCACTCCACAGTGTGTCAGACCGCCTGGTTTGGTCTGGACTGGCTGGAGCAGACCATGTTGCAGAGAGGGCCAGGGCTTTCGGTTTTGCAGCGGTTGGGAATGCACATTCTGTAGACAGGGCTGCGCTTTTGTAGACGCCTGCTGCTGCATGATAGTGCAGAGGTTCTTCTGTTTCCAAGAAATATCTGCAATGGAGTCCAACTGGATAGAGAGAGTAATGTTTCAGGAGAACTGACAAAAAAGGAGTTATGTTTTATGTTAAGGCGGTTTAAAATATTGAGGAGAAACTAAGATGTATGACTTTCTTCCTTCTGTGGAAACACAAAAGACATTTTGAAGAATGTTTTAACTGTTTTTGTCCATACAATGAAAGACAATGGGGTCCAAAAAACATTGAATGAGTGTTGTTACTGTGAGCTAAAACTAAAAGCATAAAAACATTTTTGACCTTATAATAAAATAAAAATATGAAAAACAAAAAAAAATAGAAATGTTACAACTAACTGAAATAAATTGAAGTACTAAAATGACTAAAACTAAAACTGAAATAAAAAATATATTAAAGCTAAATAATAATAAAAAAAAGACAAAAGCACAAAACAAAATGACTAAAACCTAAACTGAAATTAAAATGAAATTTAAAAAATGTAACGCTAATTCATAATATGAATAAATGCTATAGTATATACAGTACATATAATATAGTATATATACAGTAATATAAATAATACGAAAATAACACTGCACTGGACCTCATTGACTTTCATTTGACAAAAAATATCCAAAATATCTTTTGAGTTCTAAAGAAGAAAATCATACAGGTTTGAAACGACATTTTGGTTGAACCATCCCTTTAATATGGACTTTTTTTGTTCACATACCTTGTGGTCATGTCTGCAGTGTGGGGGAAAACTGGCTTGTTCATGTGAGTGGTTGATAAGTTCAGTGAGATGATTGGCACTTTGAAGTAGCTGGCGCACCTGGTTAACCACACCCATGTTCAGCAGCAGAGTCTCTCGTTGGTGAAGTTCACTGACTCTCTCTGCCTCCTCTTCCTCTATTAGGTCAAGAGCAACAGGTGTTTCTCCCCACAAGGTGGTCTGATCTAACATAGCTGGTAGCTAAAAAAATGGATAAGACCACAAGGAATTCATGAGTTCTTTGGTGCTAATCAAAAATAGACACCAGGGTCCCTCTAGTGGTTGGTCAAAGGAACCAATGTTTAGTTAACTTGTGATAAACAATGCATTATCAAAGTACACATATAAACACAAGTTTAAAGAGGGTGACTCACTGAATTGGCGTTTTGGTGAGGAGGCGGAATTCTCCTTGATTTTGCTCTTTCTCCTGCAGATTCACCTTGAAGATCCTGCTTACGTGATCCTTTCTTTTCCCGTTCTTTCTGCTCCTGCTTCAGATGCAACTCCTGCAGCTGCTGCCTACAAGTATACACATTTTGAATCAACATTTTTCTTCTGCTGTTGTCTACAATTAGCTTGATGTATTTCCTGCAAAACAACAAGCAGTATGTGCACACCTGGCACACTCCTCCCTGGCTTTGGAGGCTGCAGTTTCCTGGAAGAGAGAGCTGCTGTGTTGAAAATATTTTTCGTATTTCTCCCCTCCTTCCCGGGGGAAGATCCGCCGGAATCCACCCATGTGTTTTGCCTCATATTTCTGCATCTGTTCCATACTTGCAGCCTGAGACTGACGAATCTCCTCGTTCCTTATGAGACACAACACACATGGCACTTAATAGACAATGTAGGTTACAACACAGTCATTATATAACTAGTATGGAAGCCTGTTTACTCCACGGAACAAAAAAAACTGACTTTTTATATCACAATTCTGACATCTCGCAACCAGACAGATCCTTTTGTACAAGAAATTAGACACCCCTTAAAAAACATATAAACTCAGAATTAAAAAAAAAGATGTAAACTCTCAATTTGTAGAGAACAAGTTCAAATTGTAAGGTGTTACTTCAAAATTGCAAAACATAAACTAGGAAAAAAATTGTGTTTAAAAGTCGAAACTGGGAGATCCATCCATTCATCTATTTTTCAAACCGTGCGTCCTCTGTAGGGTCGGATTACACAATGTTTACTTAATAGAGTGCAACAGTGCCCACCCCCTTTTTCAGTGGCACTGGTTCCGGAAGTATTTTTTCCATTAATTTCTCCCATTTCAAAAAAGTCTTTGTTAAAGCGTTATAAGCCATGAACCAAGGCAATCTGCTATTAGGTGAATTACAACACTACAAGCTTTGATTTGAAGCAAAACGTTTTTGAAAATCTGAAGACAAAAAGACAAAGGTACAAGACTATGTATGTAATGGTTTTAATGAGGGAAAGAACTCGTTCCCAAGAAGCATTGTGAACAGCATAATCAAATAAAAAATTATGGAAAAATATAAAACTACTCATTTACAAATGTTGATTATATACACTCACCTAAAGGATTATTAGGAACACCATACTAATACTGTGTTTGACCCCCTTTCGCCTTCAGAACTGCCTTAATTCTACGTGGCATTGATTCAACAAGGTGCTGAAAGCATTCTTTAGAAATGTTGGCCCATATTGATAGGATAGCATCTTGCAGTTGATGGAGATTTGTGGGATGCACATCCAGGGCACGAAGCTCCCGTTCCACCACATCCCAAAGATGCTCTATTGGGTTGAGATCTGGTGACTGTGGGGGCCATTTTAGTACAGTGAACTCATTGTCATGTTCAAGAAACCAATTTGAAATGATTCGAGCTTTGTGACATGGTGCATTATCCTGCTGGAAGTAGCCATCAGAGGATGGGTACATGGTGGTCATAAAGGGATGGACATGGTCAGAAACAATGCTCAGGTAGGCCGTGGCATTTAAACGATGCCCAATTGGCACTAAGGGGCCTAAAGTGTGCCAAGAAAACATCCCCCACACCATTACACCACCACCACCAGCCTGCACAGTGGTAACAAGGCATGATGGATCCATGTTCTCATTCTGTTTACGCCAAATTCTGACTCTACCATCTGAATGTCTCAACAGAAATCGAGACTCATCAGACCAGGCAACATTTTTCCAGTCTTCAACTGTCCAATTTTGGTGAGCTCGTGCAAATTGTAGCCTCTTTTTCCTATTTGTAGTGGAGATGAGTGGTACCCGGTGGGGTCTTCTGCTGTTGTAGCCCATCCGCCTCAAGGTTGTGCGTGTTGTGGCTTCACAAATGCTTTGCTGCATACCTCGGTTGTAACGAGTGGTTATTTCAGTCAAAGTTGCTCTTCTATCAGCTTGAATCAGTCGGCCCATTCTCCCCTGACCTCTAGCATCAACAAGGCATTTTCGCCCACAGGACTGCCGCATACTGGATGTTTTTCCCTTTTCACACCATTCTTTGTAAACTCTAGAAATGGTTGTGCGTGAAAATCCCAGTAACTGAGCAGACTGTGAAATACTCAGACCGGCCCATCTGGCACCAACAACCATGCCACGCTCAAAATTGCTTAAATCACCTTTCTTTCCCATTCTGACATTCAGTTTGGAGTTCAGGAGATTGTCTTGACCAGGACCACACCCCTAAATGCATTGAAGCAACTGCCATGTGATTGGTTGATTAGATAATTGCATTAATGAGAAATTGAACAGGTGTTCCTAATAATCCTTTAGGTGAGTGTACAGTCATGTGAAAATGTTAGGAAACCTTATTTAATTCAATGGTTTTCTGTATCAGGACATAATAAAAAATCATATAGTGCTTGGCAGGTCTTAAAATTTGGAAAATAAAACATCAGATGAACAACAACACATGACATATTACACTGTGTCATTATTTATTTAGCAAAAATAAAGTCAAGATGGAAAAACCATGGGTGACAAAGATAGGACACCCATCATCATTCAATTGCCTGTAGATCCACTTTTAGCAGCAATAACTTGAAGTAATCATTTTCTGCATGATTTTCATTCTCTCACATCATTCTGGAGGATGTTTGGTCCACTCTTTACAACATTGCTTCAGTTTATTGAGGTTTGTGGGCATTTGTTTATGCACAGCTCTTGTCACAGCATTTCAGTCAGGATGAGGTCTGGACTTCGACTGGGCCATTGCAACACCTTGATTCTTTTCTTTTTCAGCCGTTCTGTTGTAGATTTGCTGGTGATCTTCAGATCATTGTCCGGTTGCATGACCCAACTTTAGCCAAGCTTTAGCTGTCGGACAGATGGTCTCACATTTGACTCTAGAATACTTTGGTATACAGAGGAGTTCATGGTCGACTCAATGACTGTGAGGTGCCCAGGTCCTGTGGCTACAAAACAAGCCCAAAATCATCACCCCCTCCACTTTGGTCTCGTCTGTCCAAAGGACATTGTTCTAGAAGTCTTATGGTTTGTTCCGATGCAACTTTGCAAACCTAAGCCATACTGCCATGTTTTTTTTTTAGAGAGAAGAGGCTTTCTCCTGGCAACCCTGCCAAAAATGCCATACTTGACCTGTCTTTTTATAATTATACTGTCATGAACTTTAACATTTAACATGTTAACTGAGGCCTGTAGAGTGTGAGGTGTAGTTCTTGGGTTGTCTGAAATTTTTCTGAGCATTACACAGTCTGATCTTGGGGTGAATTTGCTGGGACATCCACTCATGGGAAAATTGGTGTCTGTCTTAAATGTTTCCACTTGTGAATAATCTTCCTCACTGTAGAATGATGGACTTCAAATGGTTTGGAAATGGCCTTGTAACCCTTCACAGATTGATAGCAGCAACAATTGCTTCTCTAAGATCATTGCTGATGTCTTTCCTCCTTGGCACATCTAAATGATCCAGACCAGCAAACTGCCAAAACTTCAGCTTTTATAGAGGTGATCACACTTGCTGGTGATCAGTTAATCAAAGGCATCTGATTAGCAGTGCCTTGACCGTTACTGACCCTCTTAATTCCCATGTTAACAGTAAGGGTGTCCTAACTTTGTCACCCATGGCTTTTCCATTTTGGCTTTATTTTTGCAAAATATATAATGAAACGCTGTGTTATGTCATGTGTTGTTGTTCATCTGAGGTTTTATTTTCCAAATTAAGACCTGCCAAGGACCAGATGATTTTTTTTATGATGTCCTGATACAGAAAACCATGGAATTCAATAGGGTGTCCTAACATTTTCACATGACTGTACATATAAAAACAATATATTTTAAGTTTTAAAGTTTTAAATATATTTTAGCCGCCTGCTGCGCCTCGCGTTTTTGTAGGAGCGCTCTGAGCACATGAAGTTGAAAAAAAATCAACTCTGAGCAGAAAAGCGCCCGACGTCATCGCGTTTTTTTTCCATCGTCCAATCGAATGAATGGAGAGGCGGGCCTTCCGTTGTGGTGACGGTTACCTTGATTAGACTGACAGGACAGCTGATTCGGGGGTTGCCTAGCAACATAAAATAAAATGCAGCGCACTGCTCTTTTCTAAATTAAAAAACCTCAACCAAAAAAAGGCAGTGCGGTGCGCCTCGCATTTTCAAACCTGAAAACCACGTTCTGTCTGATCGGGGCCTAAAGAACTATTTTGACTCTGATTGCTGGAATTTTCTGTACAGAATCATGGGTAATGTAAATTTTCACCAGGAATTCCACTGTTAAATACGATTATTTTTTAAAAATAAGTAGGTCAGTAGGTCTGTCTTTAAAGGTTTACCGTTATCATTAAAAATCTATTTCCCTATGGAGAAAATTAATGTTTTTACTTCCGGAACCCGAGAAAAAAGCCAGAATTGTGAGGTTAACTCAAAATAAACTAGTGCTGTGTTTAAAGGGATAGTTCACCCCAAAATGAAAATTATCCCATGATTTACTCACCCTCAAGCCATCTTAGGTGTATATGACATTCTTCTTTCAGACAAACACAATCGGAGTTATATAAAAAAAATATCATTGCTCTTCCAAGCTTAATAATGGTAGTGAATGGTGGTCCTGATTTTGAAGTCCAAAAAAGTGCTTTTATCTATCATAAAAGTAATCCATACGACTCCAGGGGGTTAATAAAGGCCTTCTGAAGCAAAGCGATGGGTTTTTGTAAGAAAAATATCCATATTTAAAACTTTATATACTAAAATAACTAGCTTCCGGCAGACGGCCTACGCAAGTCGACTTGCGCGTCATGCATCAGGTCAGGGGTTACTCTTTAGCCGTAAATCGATGTGTACGGCCGTCTGTCGGAAGCTAGTTATTTTAGTTTATAAAGTTTTAAATATGGTTATTTTTCTTCAGAAGGCCTTTATTAACCCCCTGGAGCTTTATGGATTACTTTTATGATGGATGGATGCACTTTTTTGGACTTCAAAATCCAGAATTAAAAAGGAACGCCATTCATTCCCATTATAAAGCTTGGAAGATCAATGATATTTTTTAATATAACTCTGATTGTATTCATCTGAAAGAAGATAGTCATATACACCTAGGATGGCTTAAGGGTGAGTAAATTATGGGATAATTTTCATTTTTTGGTGAACCATCCCTTTAAGTGCAGCTGTGGTCTTTGTGGTACCTGGCCTCCCTAGAGCGGTTCTGCTGGAGTCTCTCTTTTACCCGGCGCTTCTCCTCCTCTGTGATCTTCCTTCGGTCACAGACTCCCAGGTTAATCAGCACTAAAGTGTCATACAGCAGGCCGTCCTTCACCTCCCGGTCTAAACGGGAGTCTGTGGTGAAGCTAGGGGAATGGTTGACCTAAACACAGTTTCAAAGATTGTATACAGCTAGAATAAAAGCAATTCACATAGATTTTGTTACATCAAAAAGTCACAGGTAATTAAAAATGGTATAAACTACTTTAAAGTGTGAAATACAAAATTAGCCTCAAAAAGAGCCCAAACCTCAAGAAGCCAAGGTTTAAGTCGACGGTCCAGTAACACATCAAATCCCAGGATCTCAAAACAGGCACTGCCAGAGGCATGATTGGGAAAGCAGGTGTGGTAATTGTGTTTGAGAATGGGGTGGGCAGATATTAGTGTCTTAATGATGATGTCCTCAATGTCTGTCCACATCTTCTCAGTATCATAGCTCATGGCTTCCATGTGTTTCTTGAAGCTGGAGAGTTTCCTATGAAGACGTAAATGGAAAAATGGTTTTCTATACAGTTTTAAAGAAAAACAGATGAAAATCATATTCTGAACATATAGAACATATAGATACCGTTTGCTGCCGGTATCTTCGTCACGTACAAAGTTTTCACTATGCTTGTTGATGGCATAGTTAGTTAAGTGCATACAAACATCCTCCTGTAGAGTTGCATAAAGAAAAGCAAATAAAAGAATCTAATAGGCTTTATGGCAACGGTCACATGAACAAACAAGAAAACAGGTCTCATTGCATCTGCTTGTCGGAGAGTGTTAACAGCAGTACGTACTGACGCTGATATCTACAGGGTTTGTACAGATTCTGTAAAATGAAATTCCAGGATTTAAGGACTTTTCAAGCATTACTTTTTTGGTTTTCAAGGGCTACAATCAGCACTTATCAAACAATATCTTTATTATTTTGTCATTACAGATACAGTGGGGAGAACAAGTATTTGATACACTGCCGATTTTGCAGGTTTTCCTACTTACAAAGCATGTAGAGGTCTGTAATTTTTATCATAGGTACACTTCAACTGTGAGTGACGGAATCTAAAACAAAAATCCAGAAAATCACATTGTATGATTTTTAAATAATTAATTTGCATTTTATTGCATGACATAAGTATTTGATCACCTACCAACCAGTAAGAATTCCGGCTCTCACAGACCTGTTAGTTTTTCTTTAAGAAGCCCTCCTGTTCTCCACTCATTACCTGTATTAACTGCACCTGTTTGAACTCGTTACCTGTATAAAAGACACCTGTCCACACACTCAATCAAACAGACTCCAACCTCTCCACAATGGCCAAGACCAGAGAGCTGTGTAAGGACATCAGGGATAAAACTGTAGACCTGCACAAGGCTGGGATGGGCTACAGGACAATAGGCAAGCAGCTTGGTGAGAAGGCAACAACTGTTGGCGCAATTATTAGAAAACGGAAGAAGTTCAAGATGACGGTCCATCTCCCTCGGTCTGGGGCACCATGCAAGATCTCACCTTGTGGGGCATCAATGATCATGAGGAAGGTGAGGGATCAGCCCAGAACTACACGGCAGGACCTGGTCAATGACTTGAAGAGAGCTGGGACCACAGTCTCAAAGAAAACCATTAGTAACACACTACGCCGTCATGGATTAAAATCCAGCAGCGCACGCAAGGTCCCCCTGCTCAAGCCAGCGCATGTCCAGGCCCGTCTGAAGTTTGCCAATGACCATCTGGATGATCCAGAGGAGGAATGGGAGACGGTCATGTGGTCTGATGAGACAAAAATAGAGCTTTTTGGTCTAAACTCCACTCGCCGTGTTTGGAGGAAGAAGAAGGATGAGTACAACCCCAAGAACACCATCCCAACCGTGAAGCATGGAGGTGGAAACATCATTCTTTGGGGATGCTTTTCTGCAAAGGGGACAGGATGACTGCACCGTATTGAGGGGAGGATGGATGGGGCCATGTATCGCGAGATCTTGGCCAACAACCTCCTTCCCTCAGTAAGAGCATTGAAGATGGGTCGTGGCTGGGTCTTCCAGCATGACAACGACCTGAAACACACAGCCAGGGCAACTAAGGAGTGGCTCCGTAAGAAGCATCTCAAGGTCCTGGAGTGGCCTAGCCAGTCTCCAGACCTGAACCCAATAGAAAATCTTTGGAGGGAGCTGAAAGTCCGTATTGCCCAGCGACAGCCCCGAAACCTGAAGGATCTGGAGAAGGTCTGTATGGAGGAGTGGGCCAAAATCCCTGCTGCAGTGTGTGCAAACCTGGTCAAGAACTACAGGAAACGTATGATCTCTGTAATTGCAAACAAAGGTTTCTGTACCAAATATTAAGTTCTGCTTTTCTGATGTATCAAATAATTATGTCATGCAATAAAATGCAAATTAATTACTTAAAAATCATACAATGTGATTTTCTGGATTTTTGTTTTAGATTCTGTCTCTCACAGTTGAAGAGTACCTATGATAAAAATTACAGACTTCTACATGCTTTGTAAGTGGGCAAACCTGCAAAATCGGCAGTGTATCAAATACTTGTTCTCCCCACTGTATAAAGTATCCAAAATACATCTTACAACTTATTTAATAATATATATTAAATAGAAAGTTTATAATGGCTATTATTGTTCAATAAGTCATATTTTATATTATAATATTGACATACTAGGTTTTGAGAAACAGAGCTACGCAACTACCACTTTGACGCTAGTTCAGAATGAACCTCATTGGTTCTCACACGTCAAGCAAACAGGCTTGAGCTTCCGTTTACAACTGATGTGTGAGTTGATGAATGTTTATATGTTAATAAAAGCCTAAATTCAATCTGTTTATCATATAAAGCGAGCGTGTCTCTTCAGAAAATCTGGACTAAACCGCTCGATTCATATGGATTAGTTTTACAATCTCTTTATGAACTTTTTGAAGCGTCAAAGGGGTAATTGTGTAGCTGTCAATGGAGAGACAGAAAGCTCTCAGATTTCATCAAAAAGATCTTCATTTGTGATCCAAAGATGAACAAAAGTCTTACGGGTTTGAAACGACATGAGGGTGAGTAATTAATGACAGAATTTTCATTTTTGGGTGAACTAACCCTTTAAGAGTGAGTTAGTAGACCGTCCATTAAAAAACGCTAATTCATTCTGGAATGAAGCAAGGTTGTAAACAAGGAAATTATTTTAACTTTGACCACCACCTTATAATAAATTAAACACTAATTTCATATATATATATATATATATATATATATATCATTTCAATAATTCAAGCACTTTTCAAGTACCTCTTCATAAATATGGCTGTTTTCAAGGGTTTTCCAGGACTTAAATTTCAAAAAGACAAATTCAAGTACTTCAAGCTCTTCTTGTACGAACCCTGTATCTATGGAATTTTAAGGTAATCAGCTAACCTAGCTAGTTCTTTTTATTGTTTATATAATAGTTTTATTCGATTTAAATATCTAAATGTTAGTTAGAAGAAAAATAAAAAAAAAACGTTTAGATATCAATCTGCATATGCAATGGACATCGGTTATGCTCATCTTTGCTCTCTCCTTTGAAGGTATCTTGAGTAAAACAGCTCTATACTTAACGAAACACATACAAAAGACCTGAACCAGAAGTGATGCAACCTGTTTTACAGAATACGGAAGTTTGTTGCGCGTAACCCCCATCAATCACTGGTTTGAAGTCAGTATTCCATTACAAGCAATTTGCATCTATCTTCTATGAACGAATGTGCTTTAAGCAATAATTACTACTAAAATACTAAGTTTATTCACTGTTTTTAAAGCCCCTCACCAAATTGCTGCCAGTGGGCTCATTATATTCAGTGGTGCAGAAACGGACTAGTCCCTCGTTGTACATGAAGACGCGGAATGGGTCACAGCTGGTCACTAGCACATATATGCGCAGGTCAAACTTGAACCCATCAATAATGAACGGCTGTTGAAACAAAAATAATATAATATAATAATATAAATGAAGACATTTTATCAGTGCCTATTTGACTTTATGAACATTGTGTTACCTTGGATATATACACCTGGCAAATCATGTGTTCTCCTGGCCGAATATCCTTGTTGGACTTGGTAAGAGAGATACCACGACCTTGGCAACCCGAGTCTGGCTTGCAGATATATGTTTTGTGCTTTTTGGCTCTGGTGTAGGCTTGGAAGTCACTATAACTGAGGACATCGAGAGAGTGGGGGAAAAGGGAAAAGATTAAAACTTCCATTTTATGCTTATTAAAAGATCTGTATCGTAACTCGATTGTATGGTTGAACTTGATTCGACTCACTCTGCAGGGAGGCACCATGTGCGAGGAAAGATGTTGTACTCCTTCGGGAAGAGTTTCAGCATACGGTTCATATTACGTGCGAGCAAATCCTTCCTGCAGATTTCATTCATGCCAGGAAAATGGTTGATTTTCTGTGTGGGGGGAGTTCAAGCATCTTGTTAACCACAGGGGGACGAGTGACACCAAACAGGATACAAAATAAGAGAAGAATGTTTGACAGCAAACACCTGGTAACGCTTCATATCCATGACCCTGTCTAGTGAGACAGAGCAGTCAGTCCAAAACAGGGTCCAGTCTTCTCCTTCTGCAGCCTCTCGTAGCCCATATCTGCGAGCAGCACGACGCACTTAAAAAAAAGAGAAAAACATGCCATTGCATAAACACAAACGTTTAGTCAAAGCTTTAATAATACAGTTAATTTTCAGACTATATCCACAAATGTTTTGAGTAAAAACTCACCACTCTCATATTTGCAGTTGGTGAGATTTATCCACAGTCATCTGAAAAAGAGGAAGAGGACAAAGAGACAGACCTGTGCATTGTTCAGGAATCGAAAAGCTCCCTTGTTAACTTTTACACAACAGTTCATGTTTAATTACAATAATCTTGTTAAAAGGTCCTGTACCTACTAGTTTATAGTTATTGATAATTTATGGTAACAAATACAAATTAAATAAGGTTCCATTTATTAATACAGGGTAATACACTTGATATCAAGAACTAATTGATGATCAACATTAACCCAGATTAATTTATAAAAAATCTATAATTTGCTCATTATACGTTATTAATTAATACATTTTCTTGCCACTTATCTGGGACCAGGTCATGGTCATTATACATTTTCTAATGTTAATTTATACAACTTGAATTGTTAAAATGTATATGCTGAAATTACCATTAACCTAGATTAATAAATTCTGTACAAGTATTGTTCAGTGTTAGTTCATGTTACCAAATGCATTAACTAATGTTAACAATTTGAACCTTACTGTGACATTACAGTAATATCTTATGTACACTAACGTTCAAATGTTTCAAGTCAGTAAGATTGTTTTTAAAGAAATCAATACTTTTATTCAGCAAGAATGCGTTAAATTGATCAAAAGTGACAGTAAAGACTGACAATAAAAAGTATCACAGTGTCTAAAAAATAAACTGCTTTCAATTTGATAATAATAAGATATGTTTCTTGATCACCAATATCCTTGAGCATCAGCATATTCGAATGATTGATCATGTGACACTAAAGACTGGAGTAATGCTGAAAATTCAGCTTTGCCATATTTTAAAAGATATTAAGAGAAAACAGTTTAACGTGTAATAATATTTCACAACATTACTGTTTTTATTGTATTTTTGATCAAATAAAACCAAAATCATCCTTTAAACGGTAGTGTATATGAATACCATAACATGGTGAAACGGCTTACTTCTTCTTTCTCTTTTTCTTTTTGTTAGCTGCAGGCAGAGGGATTGGTGTGTTACAGGGGTCTGCATGAGTGTCACTTCCCCAGCCTTCTCCCTCCACCCCTGGATCAGGCTCACACCTGCACGCTTCACTCACTGAGTGCTCCACTGGTGTCCCCATTCTGAGAACATGCATAAAACTTTGATGAAGACTGAGCGAGGGCTGAGAGATTTAGTGAAACACCTATTTAAGAACTTATGAGCTGAAAGATCTAATATTTCTGCGTCACATCCCCAATGTGAAACCTAATCAACCCTATCGGTAGTGTGCTTGTAAAGGGCAAAATGCTAAGGCCTAGCATCATGTTTCTGTCCCCGTTTCTCTCCATAGTTGAGTACCCCCACCTGTCAACAACATGATTGAGGATTGAGGTCACTTAAAAGTGCAGTGTGTGAATTTTAGCGGCATCTAGCGGTGAGGTTGTGAGTTGCAATCACACACCAATTCACCCCTCCCTTTCGAAGCACATAGAGAAGCTACGGGGGCCGACACAGGACAAAAATGTCGTCGTCGGAGAGAGCAAAGAGTGACTAGCGCTCTGTAGAGAAGTTTGTCCGTTTAGGGCTACTGTAGAAACATGACGGCGCAAAATGACGATTTCACTGTAAGGGGACCCGCGGTGTATGTAGATAGAAATGGCTCATTCTAAGGTAATAAAAACATAACGGTACATTAAGTAAGGTCTTTATACACCACTGAAAACACAGTTATGTATATTATATTGCTGTCCATAGATCCTCATAAATACTACACACTGAACCTTTAATACTTAAACTGAACCATATTTTCAGTATTTAACCATTTCAATGGGTCAAGTAAATTAATATCATTGATATTAAACTCGGCATGAAATGGAAGTTGCGTTAGTCTTTTCTTCCTTATTGTGACGCATGAGTGAAAAGGCTTCATTTTTTATGGTCTATGTTCATGAACAAGAAAAAATGTAGGTCGAGACTTGATTTTGTCCATTGGGAATTGATTGGTTCGTTGTCGTTTGCTATAGAGTTTAACAGTGCCCGCCCCCTTTTTTTCATTCATTTTTTCCCATAGGGGTTTTAAAATAGTCTTTGTTAAAGAGTTATAAGCCATGAACCAGCTATGGGGTGAATCACAAAACTACAAGCTTTTATTTGAAGCAAAAAAGTTACAAAAGACTGTGTACTTAACGGTTTTAGTAAGGGAAAGAACTACAATCCCTTGAAGCATTGCGAACAGCATAATCAAATTAAAAACGATGGAGAAATATAAAACTACTCTTTTACAAATGTTGTATATATAAAAACAATATATTTTAAGTTTATTGATAATATGCATATATATACAAACATTTCAGTATTTTGAGAACATAGGGAGATCGACTTGATTACATCATTCGCAGTGCTTAATGGATGAGAGCTATTTTGGAGCGTGTTGCTTTTTCTGACTCTCTGACTGGTGTAATTTTCTGTACAGAATCATGGGTAATGTAGTTTTTCACCAGGAATTCCACTGTTAAACATGATTATTTTAAAAATAAGCTGAAATAATGCAGGCTGATGGCTTCAGGAGCTTCAGGACCTTATGGAGAAAATGAATGGAGTTTTTACTTCCAGAACCCAACTGTGCCTATTGCTGTGAACTCATGTGAACGACAGGTTTTCCCACCCTCACGCCAGAAAACGCGTCATCGGAGAATAGTCGCTGTAAGAGGGAGAGGATTGGGGAAATTATTTAAATTAAATATTATGAGAGCACATGAATTAAAAAATAAAATAAAAATAATGATGCACATGGATAAATCATTTATAATAAACACTGAAATATTCCATAAAAACAAGAATGGTCAATTTTGATTTCATGGTGACTTGAAAAAAAAAAAAACTAGCCACACAGATTACACAAAGTGACATCATTGCGGTCCATCTGAAGTTGTAGGTGCTTCTGAATGCCAGTCAGCAGAGGGAAAGAAGGTAAGACTCCTGAGGTAACTGTATTCTGATCTAGTGAATTAGATAATCCTGACCATGACCTCTTGGCCCTGAGCTCAAATGAAATGGCCTAACAACATTATTAGACATTATTTATTCAGTGAGAAGGGAAAATAAATATAAAAACCTTTCACCATGATCCATCAAAGGATTACAAGAAAATAGGTAGAAGAAAAACATAATGGCTTTTTGAAACTATTGATCAAACGTAACACGTAAAACTATCCAATAAAATCTACACATTTTATAACTGATTCAACACTTACACCAACCTGTGATCTCTTCAGAAAGAGGGCAGCAGAGCTGGCAGTCAGCTCACAGCACTTTAAGATAAGTAAAAGTCTCCTGTCCACACCACTTGGCTTTAGCTGTCCCGTAGAAGGCTATCATCATCCCCACGGCAAACTGTCGTCTGGGTACTGGCACGTAATCCCTGACAAAAAGGAACAAATTCGCCTCTCCTGTGATGGGTAGCCCAACTTGGATATACTTTCATACTGACATGCTGAAACCTTAAGATCAAGTGACCTATTAGAAACACAGGAGACCTAAACCTGATACATGAACATGAAAATGAAGTCCAGGAGGCGAGCAAGAATCAGAGAAGAAAGACAATCCCTACTTGTCAAATGTGATGAGATAAGTGCTTGGTTCCTGGAACGAATATTACATATAAAAAAAGCAGCTGTTGGTTACACTAACGTTACACTGGGATTTGCAACAATAAAATCTTTGAAATAAGATAAGTTAATGTAATAAGGACATCAATTCAAACTTATAATTATCTATTACCGATTTTCTTAAATATATCAAATTGCTCAATTTTAAGAAATAATATTTAAAAGGTGTGAATTATCATATAAAAGAACTTATGTTGTAGTTACTTTTCAAAAAGCAATAATCACAATATTTCCTTTTTCCAGTTCACCCTGAAATACTCGTGACACTGAAGTAGCCTAACACTCAAACTGTAGAAAGACTTCAGATTTAAACAGTCTAAACTACTTTAGGGTATTATATCGAACTAATCACAACACATAAACATTCTTAAACTACCTTTTTGCAAGTCAGTCCAAACCAAAATAACGGCGTGCTTGATTCCCTTGCGACGTAAATCAGCGGCCGACTTTCCCTGTACAATTGCCATGGCAACAGAACGCGTTTCAAAAGCAGGTTAGCCAGTTAGGCTAATATTCTTAAATAAATACAGCGAATAAACTCAATGGGTGCGGCGGAATTAAAGTACACACCTGTTGCCGGTTTTGTCAAAAATGCGCAGTGGTTTAAGAAGGAACCAGTATTACGGATTTTCACGGCTGTTCAGAAGGAAATGTCAGTGCATTTTTCTCATGCTTACAATGTTGCCAAGTGCTCTCGAAACGAAATGAGAGCATGTGGTCAGGGGAACGCAGAGATGTCCAATCTCAATTCACGTTTGCAAATACTTGATCTCTGATTGGTTCTCGCTCTGGTGAAGCTAATCTATTTTTTGGATCATCAATCCAAACCGTATTAACGGTTACTATTTAAACGTCACCACAAAAAACAAACATAAAATAATAATAAAAACACGTTTTGAGGCTTGAAAAGGAACTAGTAGATTAAACTAGACGTGGCTAATTGTCTTGAGGGACTCAATCTACTGAGGTAATTCTGCACTTTTACAATCAACATTTACATCCATTGTAAATGACCCAATTCCAAAGTCTACATGTTGATCAAGAAAATCATGATTAAAATAATTTACAATTTGAATAAGAAATTTAAGCTGACATCAACAAAATGTATTTTTGGTCTTTTTATTCAACTTACATTTTTGTTTCAATCTTTCAAGTAAAACAATGTGGAATTACAAGGGAACATAAGGAATGTAACAAATTAGAATAGACAAATCAAAATGAAAATAAGACCATCACCATATTCTACTTAATACCCCCCCCCCCCCATCCCCCATCTTTCTGTCCAAAAAGGGCAAAGAAAAGCTATCTTACAACTCACTTGACTGCCAATGTTCAGCAAAAAAATAAGATATTCCTCTTAAGAAGTTTTTTCAGGTGTATCCTACCAACCCAGCATCGGTCCCTCCATAAAAAGGACCAATACTCCAGAAATAAAAATAGCTGACAGTAGCAATTTTCACTGGAGAACTGATTTCAGTTTGGTTGCACATAAACAGAAATGGCGTTGTTACGATGAAGGGTGGAAGAGCTTATTACACAAAGCACTACAGATGACCAAATGTCTATACGTTAACATGGATCCTTGTATGGATCAACAGGCACTCTCATTTTATCAAACTCGTTTAGATTTTGTGTTTGAGAATACAATTTAATGTGTAAAGATGATCATAATGACTAACACTTTGGGAAAGAGATAAGAAAAATGGCAAGATGTTGTCTCCCATTTCTGTACTGCTATAAAGCAAATGACAAGCAAATTTCAAGATTCATCACAAGCCCAAGAGATACACATACTTTAGAGCTTACAAAATGCAGTGAGGTACCAGTAAAGATGTACTGACAAGTTGATGTTCTGAACCTAAATCACAACGCACACCTCCAATGTCTGAGACATTTCTGATGTGCAAATGGGGAAAAGCAGGCAGCAGCAGAATTTAAAAGTAATGGATTGAAACATTACACAAGACATGTGATCTAAGCAAATCATAACTCCAGCATAGTGCAGAGAAGAGAAAAAAAAAAAAAAAAAAATTCTCATTTTTAGACCTGCCCTCTTCTTCATACCCTGAAAGATATAGAAGATATTTTTGTAATTTATCAACTGACTTGAAACAAACAATAGTCAAAACAGCTGACAAACATTATCCAGAATGCAACAGTCTAAAAACTTTACAATTGTACAATCCCCACTAATCGTTTCAATGTAGCATTAATGAATTTCGTCCTCATCAATACCATTCGCAGCACTAGTAAACTCTGTAAAAAGTGTACAATCTATGCAACCAATCTTCTAACATATACTTCACATAGTATTTCCAGTCTTTATGATTACAGTACATATTGTGAACAAATAATAAATCTTGCCTCTTGCCCAGCTACTTTGAAATTCCAAAGTCTTGGTGGTAGGGTAAAATATTTTCTGGTATTAACTCAATTAGGACACATTTTTAAATAGGTAACCAAATCTTCACAATTGTCCTGCATCTACAGACCCTTTCCACACTGTAAATGGCTTGACTTAAGATAGCTGAGTGGCAAAGGCGAGGTCAGATCTGATTACAATGTGCAACAGATCTCTTTATTTCCCCGTCTTCTCTCACAGCTAAACCATGGCCTTAAATAAAATTGATCCCCTTTCCTCCATAAAATCTGCATTCTCTCCTTGCTGAAATACTCATCTAACTCCTTGTTTAAACCTAGAGATGATTTCTCCACTCCATATCACGTCTTGGAGTGCCGGTGTTGGGTGGATGAAGAGCGTGTGTTGCTAGCTGGAGTACGTGCCTGAGCAGCTGCCAGTGCAGCTACACTCCTGAGAACCCTGTCCGGAGTCCCATCGCTGGACCCGGCACTCAGTTCAGGTTTGTCATGCTTCTGGGACCTCTTCTCTTTCCTGCTTTCCCTGTCTCTGCCTCCATCGCTCTTCCGTCGAATACTTTTGCCTCTCTCTGTATCACTACCAGAGGAGGCTGCTCTGGAACGGGAGCGGGTAGGCTCTGTACTCTGCGAGCTTAGACTGTGGGTGCGCTGACTGCTGTTGCTGCTACTCCGACTTCTACTGCTGCCTGCTCCTCTTTCGCTGCTTATACTACTGCAGGCACTATGACCTCTTGAAGACCTGGTCTCTCTATTTTCATCTTCACCTTCTTCCTTCTGATCAGATGTTTTTTTCTTTTCTTCTTTTTTAACCCTTTCTGTTTCCAAGGGGGGAACAAGGCTGCCCGGTCGCTGCCGAGTGGATCGAGCAGAGGAGGAGGACTGTGGTGATTCAGTTGACTGATTGGGGGTTTGCCTACCACTCCCTGCTTTACTGTTAGACATCTTAGGAGAGTCCTGTCCTGTTTTCCCCTTGGGTTTACTGCTTCTATCAGAGGAGAGTGCTCTGCTTTGCTGTACAGCAGTCTTATTTTTTGGGCTAGGACTGGGTGTGTCTGGTCCTCTTCCCCTCATTGCCAAGAGCTTGGCTGCAGCATTAAGGGCTGAGCAACGTTTGCCCAGTACCTCAGGTTCAGGGGAGGCTAAAGTACTGGATTGTGGGCCTGTAGACTTCCGGGTTACTCTTGAACCTGTTTCACCACTGGACTCCCCTTCTGTGGTATTGGTGGTTTGACCCTTCTTGTCTGACCTCCCCCTTTGTCTATTACTGCTCTCATCATTTTTAGCAATCATGCCATCTTTCTCCAGCTTCTTTTGAGCCGATCTTGTCAGACATCTTTTTATACTATTAGAGTCCTCAGAGTCTGAAGATGAGGAGGAAGAGTTGGACTGGTGCTTTTTGTCAGACCCTTCTTCAGTTTTCTCTTTTTCAGACTTCATATCATCCCGTTTCCTTTTTGAAGGCCTCCTACTCTCTCCAACCTTTTTGGACTGAGATGATCTTGTACCACTGGAGGATACAGAAGATGGGGAAGAGGAACGGACTGACTCCTGGCTGCTTTGTCTACTAATGCTTCGTTTTTTGACAGAAGTTCTGGTCTCTCTGCCCTCTCTTTTCTCCTCTTCTGACGGCTTAACAGGTCCATCACTCTTGGGAGCATCATGAGTCTCAATATCCAAATTTGATGAGGCAATTCCCGAGGCACTGGGTGTCTGTTCCTTTGGCAAACAATCAAATTTCCTGCTTTTTGGCTGAGATAAAACACCATCATTTTCTCTTGCATCATCCTCAGCAACACTGTCTACTTCCATTATCTCTGTCTCAGTTACAACCTCCTCCTCCTCCTCAGTTACAACCTCATCCTTGGATGAATGCTGGCCTTCATGATTATCAGCCACTGGCATGTTTTGGGGTGGAGAAGAATCGGCATCTGTATAACTGAATGTTGACAGAGAATCTGATGTTGTCTGATTAGCGGTAGATGAAGATTGTAAAGACGTTGAAGACATTTTGTGTGATACAAGTGTTGAATCTGTTGCTGCTTCAATGGCTGTAATTTGAAGTTGTGAGGTAGGAACAGAAGTTTGATCAGACTTAGGTGTGGACTGTTGAACTGTTGACAGAGTCAGTGTAACTGAAGCTTCTGGTGTCTCTGATTTAGATAAAGATGATTCTGGCTCAATCCCAGAAGTCAAAGCAGGTGGAGAAGGTTGGGTGGATGACTGATGAGTGGCAATAGGAGATGCAGCTATATTGCACATGGGTTCTACAAAGGTTTGAGTAGAGTCTGCAGTTGTACTGGTTCTGTGTAAGGGTTGTGAAGTGACATGAGTTGATATATTTGAGTACTGCAAATGATGCATTTGCTGGTTAGTTGTGAATGAATTTTCCTCAGCTTCTACAGCAGTCACTGAGGCAGATGAAGGTTCTGAAAATGCTGTGATTTCACTGGTCTCGGAAAGCACAGGCATTTGGGTAAGTTCCTCGGCATGGATGGGGGACAAGTGGGTACAAGTGGGAGGCTCTCTGAGGGGGCTTGGAAGCTGTAGTGTAAGGGAAGAAGCAGTACAAGTCTGAGAGACCTCTGCAGTAGAAGTCTTGTGTGGTGAAGTTTTAAGTGTGTTGGTGTCAGAGTCAATGCATGCATTGGTGTGAGTATCAACTTGTGAGTCTACACCAAGTTCTGATGTAGACAAGGACATATTTTGAGAGTCTCTATGCACAGAGGACAGTAAAACAGAAGTAGTGGATTGATTTGTTTCTGAATCAGGTTTAGATGATGACACTTCAGCAGCATTTGAGGGTGAAGTGGGGTTGAGTGTTGGAGAGCTTATTAGTGAAGTTTTACTGACAGCAGGCAAAGTCACAGGCATAACATTGGACATTGACAAATTAGGCTCTTGGGAGTAAGGAGCACCTGTAGAAGGAGAAGATGGTGGTGAGCTTGTAGTTGTGGTGGAATCTTTACGGGGACGACCTCTTTTCCGTTTTGGTGAGTGAGGGGGACTCCGCTCAGGACTGGTTTTCTGGGTTACTGGTTTCTTCTCTTCTGGCAGCTCTGGTGCCCTTGGGGGTGTTTTAGGTGGCCTGCCCCTCTTGCGCTTCGCTGATATAAGATTGGTGACATTTGAGTCACTCTGAGCGGCACTGTGCTTGTCTGAATTAGTTTCTGGTTTCTTTGGTGACAAAGCAGATCTCCGATCCACCCCTCTACCTCTTCCTACAAATTGCTCTCCTAACTGTGCAGCCATTCGAGACTCTGTCTCAAGCCTTCGGCGTACTGGTAAGTTCCGTAGCACAGGCATATCTGGAGAATAGTGTGTTGGGGAACAGGGGTGGTGCCCTCTCCCTGGACTATACTGTAACGGAGAGGAGGCCTGTTCCTGCTCTCGTGGTGGTGGTGGTGGTGGTGGTGAGGAAGCTAAGGATGTGGGGACTGATATGGGAGGAGAGTCTTTAAGTGTTTGACTGGCTCCATCAGATGAATGAGTGGCTGGTTCTTGAACTGGTTCTACCTGTTCAATCTCCTCTGATGAACCCTCGTTGTGCGCTCCTCCACTTCCACTCATTCCCCTCCGTCGCCGTTTGGGCTCTTTCTCTTCCACCACTGTGACCAGACGACCTGGAAGCTTTCGAAGGACCTTGGCTGATGGAGAATCTTCTGGAAGTCCCTTGAGAATTTCACTTTCAGCAGACTGACGCTTTCGTGGTGAGCGAGAGTTAGGTGATACAAGAGTAGGAGAAAGGGAGAGCTGACCATCCTGTTCAGAATGATGCTCAGGAGAACAGATGGAGTCTGATGATGCAGAGGCTCTCCTATCTCTCCTGCTACACTGTACAGTTTCAGACACTGCTTCTCCCCCCTGCTCTTCACTGTCCTCTCTGCATGCAACAGAAGAGGAGGACTGATGGCCACAAGTGTTTCTGTCCATTGCAGGAGATGCAGCAGCTGAAGGCACAGAGCTTGATGGAGAGATGGGCTGCAGATGGGGGGATAGCACATTTCTATTTTTTTTAACTGAGCCCTGCATAGCAGGGGACAAGGTTGTTGAATCTGTGAGCTGCTGGTTTGTTTGGACTGTCTGGTTTTCTGATGACATGAGAGATTCAGATTCTTTGGTTGTCCCTCGCCCACAAGGACCACTGAGAAGCTTCTCAGGCACTTCTCTGTGTTGGGGCGACTTTTGTGTGGACCCAGGGGTTTGGCTTATACTGCGCTCAGAGTTCATGCATGCCCCCCTCCTGCCTCTCTCTGGGGACAGCCGGGTTAGGGATATATCGTCAGCAGGTGTCCCTCTGAGCCTGCCACTGACCCTTGTAGAAGGAGCACCTTTCTCTTTGTGTTTGCGAGGACGACGGGTTGGAGTAGGCTCATCAGTACTGTGAGGTACAGAATCCTCTTCATCACTGTCAGATGACTGATGCAGTTTCAAACCTTCTTCCTTTGCCTGATCCAACCCTTTCCTTGCAGCCTCAACTTGCTCCTATAAAGTCAAGATAAACGTTGTGGGTATGACTGCTAAAAGTTTATTCTATGGGAAAGTAATCAAAGCTTGGTTACTGTTTTAATTGTTACCTCTGCCTGCTTCAGCTCCTCTTTGCAAATATCTTCAAGGGAAGCCTCAAGGAAATTCATGGCGTATCGCTCTATGGGAGTGAGCTGTTAAGAACAGGGAAAATTTAAATTTAGCGGATAAAGGTACATTATGATAAAAACAAGTAAATTCACATTCTAATAAAGCATTTTATAAAGAAAAGCATTAATATCATGACTACCTGTTCAACCAGAGCAGCTATTTCCTGCTCAGCCTTGGAAAGCTCCTCCTCTTCCTGGTCTCGGCTGTCACCATCATCTAGAGGGATGTTCTCATTAAACTCTGCAAGCTCAGCCACCTGCTCAGCCTTGGCTTGAGATGCAGCGACGATATCCTCTTCATCCTCAGCACGACACAGGGCCTAGTATGAAGAACACAAAATCTCATTTTCAGTGTAGAATAACAAATGGAATAAATTTCTTACAAACAAATACATGAAATACACCAAATGGATATATTTAAAATTACCTGTTCCAAAATGGTGGTGTGTTGTTTATTGACGGATTCTTCATCATCTGACTGAGGCACACTCAATTCAGCCACTTTCCTCTCTCCTTCTGACACATCAAACAACTCTCTGATAGTTTGCTATGGAAAAGAGAGTTGGGCAATTAATCCTTCCAAAGTTTATTCCAAACTAGGATTTCACAGAAAAACTAGAATAAAAATTAAAAGCATACCTCCTTAAAAAAGGCAGTGGTAAAGTTTCCGCCTTCAATAGCCATATCTCCCAACATCCTTTTTTGATTGGCTTTTTTCAGAATATTTTCTTCAACTGTGCGTTCACTGATTAGCCTGAACAAATAACATTTTAAATGTCAATCGTGTTTGCATAATCTATACAATGTTAATCTTCTATTTTTTTTTTTTTTTTTTTAAAGGAACAAAAATTGGTCCTATGTGTTACCAAAAAAAAACAACAAAAAAAAGGTTTTTAATTTTGCATTTACCTATAGATGTGGACATCTCTTGTCTGTCCAATTCTGTGGCACCGGTCCTGAGCTTGGGCATCCATGGTTGGGTTCCAATCACTGTCATAGAACACCACTGTATCTGCCCCAGTCAGGTTAACACCTACACCTCCACTGCGAGTGGACAGGATGAAGCAGAATATGCGACGGTCTGCATTGAAGCGTTCCATCAGAGCCTGAAAGGTAGACAAACATTCCAATAATGTCACAGCTGAGAGACAAAACACATACTTTGTTCTGCTTGCCAAAGTCAAGTTATATGAAAATCACAAACACACAATTTGAGTACTGGGACTACTATTTTACCTGTCTCTGTTCTACACGTGTACTTCCATCCAACCGCAGGTAGATGTGCCCATGGTAGTTGAGGAACTGCTCAAGTATATCTAGCATACGTGTCATCTGAGTGAAGATGAGGACTCTGTGCCATCCTGCTTTCAACTTTCTAAGCAGGAGGTGGAGTGTCTGCAGCTTACCTAAACACAGATAAACAGCCATAAAATATTACACAAATGTTATAGGTTATTATGTATAAGCATTGTAAATTCAAGTACAATTAAATACAAATGCACACTCTGGGGTGCCAGTACTTACCACAGTCATACTGAATAAGCCTCAAGTCAGGGAAATGCGTCCTCATGTTACACTGGATGCGATGGAGCGTGTGTGAAAGCGGGGAGATATGGGAAGATAAAACAGAGGAGAAAAGAGATTGCTGGTGTCTAAGGGAGGGAGGTGGGTGGCAGCTGTGCATGGTGATAGGCTTTGCCTCCACTGGAGGAATGACAAATGTGAACCTGTGGAACGAGGGCACACATTTAAACGCAGTGTGAAACACTATTTTCAGATGCAGTTTTTATATTCCGTTTCTAAATTAAATTAAAAAAAAATGTTCTTTATGTACTGTATGTTTGTGAGCTATACCTGTCTATGACCTCAGAGATAAGTTGAAGCCTCTCCTCTGAGTTATGGATGGCTTCCTTCAGGACTTTGCTCTTTTCCAAAATACAACTGGTATTTTGTGATTGAGCAGTGAGGCAGGAGCTATAACCCGAGTAACTCCAGTTGTTTACAACAGGATGTGGCGGAGATGGACAAGGGCCTGGGAGGAAGGTTAGAAAGTCCAGCACCTCATGGCCATACACAGGCTTAGCACTGCAGCGCAGCTCATTGATGCGCATGATTTGAGAGATTCTGTCATCTCGCTGAGCCTTTCGCCTGTCTGCAAGCCATGACTGTCAGAACCAAAGTAACAAATAAGTGAGTGCTACAGAAACAGACAAACAAAAAATTAACCTAAATGGACTATGATGTAGTTACTGATGATTAAGAAGCATTGATATTTGCAAAATATTACACCCTCAGATGTGGGTTGTCATTAAACTGAGATTTAAAGTAGAAGCAGTGTTATGCTCCCTTTTGAGTTTAAGAATGAATCAATTTAAGATTAACACTCCATTTTTTACCATATAGAAGGGGGAACGTGGTGGAGGTGGTGGCTGAATGCGGGGACGCTGAGATGTTGACCCACTGCTCTGAGATGAGGATGCAGGCTTAGGAGTGCTCATGCGCAAAGTTATCACATCATTATTACTGTCCTCACGTACTGATGATGAATTTGCCTTCGTAACTGAAATGTACAGAGTATTGAATGCATAATTATTCTACTTAATAATCTTTTATCCTTAATATATTGCTTAAACTTCTCTCAAGTAAATTCTCAAAACCACATCTGGGCTCAACTTACCTGGTGGTTCGGGGGCTGGTGGTGGTGGTGGTGCTGGTCCCTGTACTACTCTCAACACAGGACGAGTGGGTGGAGTCTGGGCAGAAGCGACAGTACGGGGTGGAGCAGCATAAACCGGAGGCCGGTGTGGAGGCTGTGAAGCAGTGGACGCTCTAAGAACAGGGCTTGGAGTGCCATGTGGGTGAAGAGTGACCGACTGAGGAGGAGCAGGACGAGGAGAAGGAGGCACGGCCAGAGTTGGGATTGACCCTCCTTCTTTACTTGGTGCCTGTCGTACAACAATCTTTACAATTCCAGGTCCACTTACCATGGATGTTGGGACTGGAATTAAAAATAGAGCCAGAGAGAGAGTTTAGTAACTACACAAGTATTTCACCTGGAAAGAAAGTTCAGTTAGACTGGGCACCAGACTATTGATTACAGTAGCAGAGCTATCAATAAAACATCAGCCTTGCATTATCAAATACTCTCCTGTTCAAAAGTTTAGGGGACAGTATGATTTTTTTTTTTTTTTTTTTTTTTTTTTTACAGGTTTTTGTATAAAAAAAAAAAAAAAAACACAGTAAAACAGTAATATTGCAAAAATATTATTACAATTTAAAATAACTGTTTTCTATTTTAATATATTTTGAAATGTAATTGATTACTTTGATGGCAAAGCTGAATTTTCAGCATCCATTACTACAGACTCCAGTCACATGATCCTTCAGAAATCCTTCTAATATGCTCAATATGGTGCTCAAACATTTCTTATTATTATCAATGTTGAAAAACGGCATCTTAATATGTGTGGAAACATCAATACATTTTTTTCAGGAATTTTTGATGAATAGAAAGTAAAAGAATAAACATTTAAAATAAAAATCCTTTGTAACATTCTAAATGTCTTTATTGCCACTTTATAAGTTGAATGCATCCTTGCTGAATAAAAGATTAATTTATCTCAAAACAAATAAAAACAAAAAAACAATTCTGACCCCAAACTGAATGGTAGTGCAATTCTTTAGTCTTTTAACTGTATAGAAGAATGGACAATTACAACTTTACATTAGACTTAAAGGAACAGAATAAAACAAAAAACAATAATGACAAAAAATTCTGAAATGAGAACAGTTAAATCCACTCACTTCATAAAATAATGAACAAGTAAATAAAAATGAAAAAACAAACCAAACCATTTCAAACCTCATGTACCATCTACAACATCTGACTTAATATTTGCAGTGTTGTTTGCATTTATCTTTTTTAGATTTCAAATACCTTCATTAAACAGGACCTATTGAGTAAGCCAACAAACCATCCAAATAAGCTGTCACATGCAGTTAGAAAAAACAACCAGTGACAGAATACCCATGCACATGCTCTGCTGAGTAACAGGTAGTTTGGTACCCAGGATACAGGCTGTACCCGAACAAGAATGAACTCAAGGACAGCACCAGTACCTTGAGTAGCGGTGAAAGGTAATGCTAGTCCAGAGCAGGTTGGGGTTGTGCTGGCTGGGTGGGGATTTGCTGAGCTGCTACCTGTCTGACTAACTGTGTGAAGAACTGCCACCTGAGCTGGCTGACTAATAAGGTGGTGCTGCCCACTACTGGAAACCAGATGCATTACATTTCCTAAAGGGCACAACCACAGAAGAAAGTGTTAGGCTATAGACTACACCAAACACTGACAGAAAGACTGAAAGGGTTAGTTCACCCAAAAATGAAAATTCTGTCATTAATTACTCACCCTCATGTCGTTCCCAACCCGTAAGACCTTTGTTCATCTTCAGAACACAAATTAAGATATTTTTGATGAAATCCGAGAGCTCTCTGAGCCACCCATAGACAGCTATTTAATTAACACTTTCAAGGTCCAGAAAGGTAGTAAAAACATTGTTAAAATAGTCCATATGACTACAGTGGTTCAACCTTAATTTTATGAAGCGACGAGAATTCTTAATAACAAAAACTTTATTCAACAATTTCTTCACGTTTGTGTCAGTCTCCTACGCAGTTTACGTTCGTCAGCTCCTGCGTCAGCATCACACGCATGCGTCGTGGTGCTCACGTGAACAGCATTGGCCAATGGTAAGCCGGCGTGCTGGCGTAGCTCTGACGTAACTCGGAAGCTGTACTGTATTTACTACGTCAACAGCGTAGGAGACTGACACAGAAGTGAAGAAATTGTTGAATAAAGTCGTTATTTTCGTTTGTTTTTTGTGCGCAAAAAGTATTCTTGTCGCTTCATAAAATTAAGGTTGAACCACTGTAGTCATACGGACTATTTTAACGATGTTTTTACTACATTTCTGGACCTTGGAAGTGTTAATTAAATGGCTGTCTATGGAGAGGTCAGAGAGCTCTCGGATTTCATCAAAAATACCTTAATTTGTGTTCCGAAGATGAACGAAGGTCTTACGGGTTAGGAACGACATGAGGGTAAGTAATTAATGACAGAATTTTCATTTTTGGGTGAACTAACCCTTGAAGGCGTGCAGGAAAAGCGAAACCTATCCAAAGCAGGCAGTGGATTATTTCCACAAGCAGATTATTTGTCTATTTATGTGGAAGACAGTGGATACCTTGGATGGGTCTTGGCTGAGGAACAGGGACCTGGTGCAGTGGAGTCCCAGAGAGTGTAAGCTTGTTGCCCTGTAGCTGGAAGGTTACTGGTTTACTGCCCTGAGAGGACGACACTGGTCGGCCTGCCAGGGAGGCCAGCTGAGCGATACTCACAACTTCACCAGCTGTACATGTGAGAGATAAATTAAAATAATTTAACTATGTGCTGCTATTGTTTCATGGCGATAAACAATGAAATGAAACAAGTATGATGTAATTAACTTACATGGCAAACGAGCCTGCATATCTGGACTGAGCAGGACCCTCTGAGTCATAATGTTGCTTGGTGGTTGAGGGGGAGCGGACACAGTTGTGATGCTGGAGGGTGCTGAGGGACGTACAGTCACAGGCTGGGGGGCTGGCGGCCTGACTGCAGGTGCAGAAGGGACACTACTAGGAGCCACTGGAGTTCTTGAAGTAGTGACAGGAGTAACAGGACAAACTGAAATGAGAGTAAAAAGTTATTCTCTTCCTGATTACACCATTATATGAAAGACACTTTCTGATCAGGATGTGAAGCTTAGCCACTTGAGCTGACCTTGAGGTGCTGGCTGGGAGGGAGCTTGGGAAGGGGTGACCTCTGTGATTAGGGGCTTTGGAGTCTGAACTGTGGTGGTGGTAGGACACGCAGAGCGAGGGCTGATCGCTGCTGAACGACCATCAGACTTGGGAAGAGGCTGGAGCATCCTGCAGAGAAGAAAGCACATGCCAAAACTTTATTAAAAGATATGACCAAAATCACAATTAAAATAAGTCTTAAAAAAACAAAAAAAACAAAACCATTTATTTAACTTAAACATATATATTATATATCAGAATTGTGTGCTTAACTATTTTAAACAACATACCTGTTGACCTTCATGCGAACAGGCTTCGGTCTGGGAGGAGGATCAGGGGACTCCATGATTTCCTGAATAAGCTGATGTGTCACTTTCCTCTGAGGCAGGAAAACATCTGCCTGGTATCTAGACACACTCTGCTCCATGCCAACCAGGTCAAAAATGGACAAGTCACAGCGCTTTGAAAATAATATAATATAATTAAACTTCACTGAGGGTGCGGAAAAGAAAAAAGAAACATACAAGCATACATTTCTGAACATGGATATGTGTAGCAACTGATGAAGTAGATGTCCTTTAGATCCTATTCTCAAATAGAAGAAAATAATAAAGGGTTCAGATCAAAGGTGTCCTGCTCCACCATACTGCGGAGCTTAGCTCCAATTCTTATTAAACACACCAGAACCAGCTAGTCAAAGCTGTATTCAAAAATGTCCCATATTCCCTCATTCACTATTCCCTACATTATTCTACTAATACAATCCACTGAATGAATGAAAGCGGGGGAGTGACACTGTGCTTTAGAAATGCTACGGACGGCATCTTCTGATAAGACATGGGAATTAATTCGGTGCAACACTCACAGTGCATGGGTATTCTCTAGCGGCTAGCTATTGAGGGTACATCGGATTGTGGGATTGACCATGGTTTCAGACAGCACTACAAATGGCTGTCCCCTCAAAGGGTGCACTATATTAGGGTATAGAGTGTGATTTCGAACAGCCACTGTTTTTAGAATTATTATAAACTTTGATGCAAGTGTGTTGGGGCAGGTGGGAGCTAAACTCAGCAGGACATTGGCCCTCCAGAAGTGAAGGTTTAGTAATTCTTGGTCTTCTAGCATTTACCTCAAATGGTGAGGTCTCAAGAGCCCGCTGAACCAGTGAAGCAGTAGAATAGATGATGGCCCTTGTGATGAAGGGAGATTGTATGGGCCTTGGATCAAACAGGTTAGGGTGATTACACACTTTCCGCAGCTGCATCAGGATGTTGATCACAGACATGAAATGACCGCTGGCTAATGTCTCTCGTGTCCTGGGAGTATATAAGCACAAAAAAAGACAAACAATAAGGAAAAAAACCCTCTGAAGTATGAACAAAATTAATCAATTAATAATCATCCAAGGCCTGAGCTTGGAAGTTATTTTTAAAGTTTTTTTCTTCCTCAACCCCACCCATGTCTGCTTGCCCTGGTTACTCACGAGGCCTGGGCCATGAAGTCATCATAGAGAAAACGCTGTCTTTTGGAGAGTCGACAGCGTACAACATGCTCATATTTTTTGGGCATTTGTTTCTCCACATCTGCTTTTATTCTTCGCAGCAGAAAGGGTCGTAACACCTAGAAAGAGAGGGAGATGAAGGAAGCTTAGATAAAGCCAAATGCATAAATGCTTCCCTATAATATTACAAATAAACACAGGCATAAGAGAAACATAGGAACTATGTTTGTGCTACATTCATAAATGCAATAGATCAAATAAAATGTCCTCCACAATTCATAAACGGGTACTACCTTGTGAAGTCGTTTGACCAAGCCCTCGTTGTACTCCTGGCTCCCTTCAATCATGCCAGTGAGCGGGTTTGAGAACCACTCCTTGAATTCACGATGGGACTGGAAAACGTGCGGCATGAGGAAGTGCATAAGAGACCAAAGCTCCATTAGACTGTTCTGGAGAGGGGTACCTGTGAGCAACAATCGCCTCTGACTGCATGAAAGACGAGAATTGAGAGGAAGAAGAAAGAAAAAAAAAAAAAAAAAATAGTAAATAAACTCATTACATTCCCATAATTAGATGTGCTTTGCACACAAAACGTAAAGAAATGCAAGTTAGAATGGAACCTGTAGCGATTAATTATCAAGTGCATGCAAATACCTGTTGAAGTTGAGCAAGCTTTGCCAGCGCTGGGATTTAAAGTTCTTGATGTTCTGGGCTTCATCCAGAATGAGGTACCTCCAAGACTTGCGTCTAAAAGCCTGATGATCTTGCAGTACTAGCTTATACGAGGTGATGCAAACGTGAAAAGCATTGGGTTTGGTCCAGCCCTGAGAAATGATAAAAAGGGGAAAAATCAATTCTAAAATCACGAGGATTAAAAGGCTAAATGAACGCAATAATTGCTTTAGAGAGTTTTGTAGAAGTGTTTTTAAGAGATCTTAATTTGTAATAAATAAGCTGATTATTGTATTCATTACTTGTCGCTTGAGTTTGCGCTCCTTCTGGCTGCCATAGTAGGTGAGGATTTTGAATCCTGGGCACCAACGCTTCAACTCCATCTCCCAGTTGAGCATTACACTGGTGGGCACAATGATCAGATGTGGACCCCAGTTACCTGTAAGAGAAATAGAGAAAATGTTTATCGAACTGCATATATCCACTATATTTTCAACACACATCATAGGGAAATATGTATTTATGTGGACTTTTTACCCTTTACACAAGCTAGATGAGCTAACAGAGCGATGGTTTGGATGGTTTTGCCAAGCCCCATTTCATCTGCAAGTATGCCATTGAGTTTCTTCTCATTCATGGTGACCAGCCAGTCCAGTCCAATGTGCTGGTACTCACGCAAAGTACCATGAAGCAGGAATGGAATCGGTGTTTTGACCTTGTATTAAAAAGAAACCAAACAACTGCAGTTAATGACAAACAGAAACTAAGGGTTCTTCAGCCATTGTTTCTGAGGCTTTGTGTTGATACCTTTGTTGTGGCCAGTGTATATCCCTTAGGTTGAAGGCTCTCAGCAGTAGCAGCAATGTGGCTGATTTCTTTCTTAGGTCGGGGAGATGTCGTTACAGTGGGACTATGATCTCCCTCTCTCAGCAGAACTTCCATTCCCTCTCCGCCATCATCCTCCTCCTCATCCTCCTCATCCTCATCCTCATCCTCATCATCATCATCATCCTCATCATCACTCTCCTGCACATCCTCCACTTCTTCGTCACTGTCTACAGCCGCTTGGGAAACTGAATATTGAGTGGATCACAATGGGAAAATTTGAAGATCTGCAGTATTTAGTCACTTCATACAACAATTCACAAGTTTCAGTAATTCCATCACCATAAATGTCAGCTCACCTGAGGAGGAGCCACTATCATCAGCACTGTCCTCTCCTTCTGTCTCTTCCTCCGCCTCCTCCTCAGTTCCCTCTGATTCTTCGGAGGAATCCGGTGATGCTGAGGGCTCCTCAAAATCAGAGGCATACGCTCCTCTGTACTTCTCTAAGAGCTCTTCCATGCTCATCTCCCCTGTGAAATAGAGAAACCACAAGTGACAATATGACCAAGAAATTAATTATTACATAATTAAAAACTCTTTTATTATTCAAAGGTTTGGGGTCAGTATGATTTTTTTTTTTTTTTTTTTTTAAATGAATCCTGTTATTCAAACTGATAAAAGAAATGACAGTAAAGACATTTATGTTTCAAAAGATTTCTATTTCAAATAACTGCATTTGAACTTGCTATTCAAAGAATACTGAAAAAAAATATACCACAGTTTCCACAAAAATATTAAGTAGTAGCACATCTGTTTTGAACACTGATAACCAAATCAGAACATTAGAATAATTTCTAAAGGATCATGAGACACTGAAGACTGGAGTAATGGCTGCTGAAACACAGGAATAAATTCCATTTTAAAATGTATCAAAATAGAAAACAGTTTTAAATTGTAATATTGTTTCACATTATTACTGTATTTTGGATAAGATAAATGCAGCATTGGTGAGAAAAAGAGACTTCTTTCAAAAACATCAAAAAAATCGTACAGACCCCAAACTTTTGAACAGTAGTGTGTATATAAAATAACACTGCTACACTTAAGGATATTTCAGTATTTCATTTACCCTCTCTAGCAAGGTCATCCAGTTCCTCTGCATGGTCTCCCGTTCCTTCAATAACTTCCTGGGCTGAAATGGTGTCTTCTTCATCTTCCGCTAAAGTGAAGCATAGAATAATTTAAGTAATATCTTTCTGTTCAAATCAATAGGATACCCAAGTTAAGTGTCTATCTAAATAAAACTCTACTAACCATCTTCTTCATTGGCACTGAATTCTTTGTCTTCATCTTCAACTGTAGTTGAAGCATCCGAGGCCTCTTCTGATTCAACAACCTGTGCAAGGAAAAATAAGCCTATTGAATTAAATATGTGAAAACTGAAAAGAAAAAAAATTATGCCATACTGAAACAGCTGATATGAACAGTGATGGACCACATTAATCAGAGAATTCTGACTAAGAGTCAATGGCTACGTAAACATTAATAGGTTTTGGAGTTGACAACTGCATTTAAACCGCATTTAACTATAGTGACCAATGAGTGTTGGAGTTGATCCTGGGAGATTGCTGTACCTGGGGAAGAGTTAAAGTACTGAGTAGCTGGTCAAGAGGCAGAGTGCCCTCCTCCCTCAGTAACTCTATCTCTCGCCTTTGTGTCTCCTCATCATTCCCCTCTTGCTGCTCCTCTACCTCTATTGTCTCTTCATCATCCTCCTCCTCACAAGGAGGCTCAAAGTCTCTATCTGCAGCAGGAAAGGGACAATTTAGACATCTAAACTTTAATTTAGTGTAAACAAGAATTTTCTGAATCATGGTCAAAAACATGTCAAACCCTACTGGACACAAAACACTCACATGAGCAGATTTTCAATTCACTAAATTTATTTAAACACAATCTTTATGTGTACTGAGCCACCACAGAACTTGGACTTGAATACCATATGAATACCATTGCATTACATAAAATATCAAACCAAAATAGCACAAGCTTAATATAATAAAGAAACAATGTTTGCTAGGTTTTGAACGCAACATTAGATACTGTTAAAAATTAAGACTGCATTTAAACTCTACCAGTCTCTCTGTGGAACTGACTTCATACATCCACTAAACAAATTTAATTTAGCATAAATTAAGCATAACACACTTTTTGATTTTTTTTATATATAGCAATGACAACACACACAAATTGTAAGTGTCCAAATACTTTTAACATACAATTATCTTTTACATAACCAAAGATTATTTGTTTTAGAATTTTTAATAAACCAATTTGAACTTTAATTAGTTTAAAAGTAGTTTAGCTAGTTTAAAAGTAGACATTTCAAGCTTTCTATAGATATATTTCTCATGTCTGTGAGGAAAATAGCTAGGTTTAGGTTCATTTCTGTTACAAGCTCCAGGTCACAGAGACTGAGATGGCAGAAAGCGCATCCTGTTCGTTTTCTTTATTTTACAGAAGCACAACGTATTGTTGTTATTGAGTTTTATATGAGTTTACAAAAATAAAAGTAGACCCTTATGATGTTTCGAATGATGTATTACTCTTATCTATATGTCCAAAAATAACAGAGTATTTTAAGTTGTTTCCGCTGTTCTCAAGAAAAAAATGCAAGTGATCCCATCGACACCTCCATGTCATGCAGTAAACGCTAATACTTTAGCTTACAAACTCTGCACACACACCTGGATGTGCGCATAATAATAGCGCATATTTACCTAGGTTAACGTTAGAATGAGTGGAAAAGTAAAGTTGCTACTACTTACATGTTTCAAATGATAAGCCATATTGAGGTCGATGGATGACAGATGAACATTTGGATTTCCTGCCCTACACAGTTCTACTGTAATTACCTGCCGTTAACGATCTGTCCCTCATGGACTGCGTGACTTTGCCACTTTCTGTGGAGTTTTTTTTCTGCGACTAACCGACTAATACAATTTTGGTCAACTAAGCCTCTTCTCGTCGACTAACGTTTAGTCGACTATTCACTTCCTAGTTCATAGTTCATTCACTTCCAAGACACTTGATCTGAACAACAACAACACAGTAAAACAAAAGTCAGTCCTCACCCTCCTCATCAACAGCATTCAGCTGTGATTGTTTGGAGACAGCTGCAGTGTCTGAACTGTGTACAGGAGTGGCATGCAGGGACTGACTTAACAAGTCAGAGTAACGCTCTGTCTGACCCACAATGAAATCCAGCTGGAGATCTAGGGCCTTCTTCCGCTTCTCCTCCAGTCTGGACTGTTGTTTATACTGGACCACCTGTGTACAGCAATGGGCAGGAAACAGTTAAAGTGTGAATCATTTATAGCCTTTAGTACAATAGAGATTTTGTCCAAAAAATAAAAACACTGAAAGTCACCTTCTCAACGCTGCTCCAGAAGGCACGGACCTCCTTGGCAATAGAAGAAGCAACTCTCCTCAGTTTGGCCTGCTCCTCACGTTTCGCTCTCTCTTCCTTCTGCCTCAGCTCCTCATGGTGGCGCATCACCATCCGTACTACCTGAAAATGAGTTCAGACTGGTCAGATGCTCCATTTTCAAAATACAAACACAGGGCTCTAGACTCATTCTTCCCACTGGTCGCTCTGGTGTGACTGACTTTCTCAGTTGGTCTCACCGACTTACAATTTGGTCTCACCCTTTTTTTATATTAATCATAATGACCTTACATGTTGATGAATCGTTCCCTTAATTTGTATATGCTGGTTTTGCATTGATGTAAAGATTGACAGTAGGCTTGCTGCGATAGTCGGTGTTGCCGGGGTTACCGGTGTTCAGGCCAGAGCATGTGAGCGGAGTGATGGTATTTCCTCCAGAGCGGAGAGTGCCTTTCTGAAGATTCCATCTGCTCATTCCGCTCAGCGCCACTCGCTCAACCCTTAATGCCCTTTGTGACATGCTGGTTCGAAAATATGTGAAATAAGTAGGGATGTCCCCGACTAAAGTTTTTTTCTACTCGACTAATAGTTGTTCATTTAAGCCATTAGTCGACTAAGCACACATTTATATTAATTCATTACTTAAATATATATTGGAGAGTATTCTAACCCATAATGATCGTTTACGTAATATATTAGCCTATTGAGCACTCAAGCGCATGCATAAAGCTTGCCAAAAAAAACCTGGCAAAAGTAATTATTATGAATGTGTCAAAAATGAGAGGAGACATTTTAATTGTTTTTTTGTGTCAGTGTCGGCTGCAAAGATTAAGTTTACGATGCTGACTCGCCATCTCCGCAGTAGTGGACGCGCCTATAGAGAGAAATGCACGTCACATGGACTACAGAAATTTCATGTCGGAGCGGGATTTGAGCGAATGTCGTTTTACTGGTGAGCGTGAGCAATTGAGTGGAGTGTGCTGGCATAGAAGCGGAATATACCGGTGTTGCGCCTGAACCAGACCTCAGCTCACATGCTCTGGTTCAGGCGCAACACTGGTTACATCACCCGCCCACTGCGGCACCATCGTTTTGATTTTTTTGTAGTAATAAAATCATTTAGTTCAGTTAGAGAACAGACACTACAGTTAAAAACTGAACGTGTCTGCTCAATACAGCATGAGCCGAACGAGAGTCGCAGCACAGACCAGCAGCAGGAGTAAGATTTAATTTATCACGCGAGTGAGGAGCTGAATGACAAGATGAAGGCGGAAGATTTGTTTCAACGCGAAATGTAAAAGCGCCTATTTAAGTGAGTTTGTCATTGTACTGTTTTGTTGTTGTGTTTTTCATAAAAATAATAGGCTAATGAACCCACCATTTAAGCAACCCGCCCCCGAACTGGCGCTAATTCTAAACCAGTAAAATGTGCATGGCCGCACGGTCATTCACTCATGGCCACACTGTCAGACTGTTATTTTCAGTTCATTCCTTCAGTTCATGTTAGTTTGCGCCGCATTTCAGAGAATCGGATCTGTCAGATTTACAACACATAAATTCATCCACTTCTCCCGAAATACATGAAAGTAAGTGGCTGGTGAAATGGGAGAAGAAGAGAGTAAACTTTATAGTTACTACACAATGTGTATCTGATATGATAAAAACACCTCATCAAATTATATTTGAATGGATTGTTATTGCCGCTTCCATAGACATCAGTATGTATTTTACAAACTATAAATGTATTGTTTTGCTAGTACTTATGTGTATTTAAATGTCTGAAACCTAAAATAAACCTCATGTGGTTGAAAACACTGAACAGTTGTTATATATGACAAGCGCTGAGCGCGTCTTTCTCTGGCTCAGTGCCAGCTAAAACTCGAAAGCACTTCGAATTTAGCAGTTGATGACGTGACGCATTGAACGTTCTAATCACACCGGGGTGATGGTACGTGTCAAAGGGTTAACGGAGTACATGTGCCAGCCAGGTACCAAAACAACCTGAACATTATGCACAATGTGAAATTTTACACATCGCACATCAAAAAATGGTTGCAAATTTGGTCACAGTCTAGAGCCCTGAAACACCATGTTTCAAATAGGATAGCCTGAATGTAACGTTTACCTTTCGGGCCACTCCTCTTTTCCATCGCCTCTCTTGTGCAAAGTCTGCAGAGAGCCACTGCATTTCCTCACAGAGGTAATCCCATTGAACTTTGGGCCGTACTGGTTCGGTTATACGAGACAGACGTTTTAGGGACCAGAAACCTTCACGTTTCAGTGCAAGGGTCCGATGTTCTATTTCTGCTTCCTGTTAAAAGTAAAAAAAAAAAACAAGAATAAAGTCCACTTATGAACATCAACCACTATTTCAGAAAGTAAATTATGTAATTTGTCCTTCTCTCACATGTTTTGCCAGTTCTGCCATGTCAGTGTGCTTCGGGGTGGATTTCGGGGTGGTTTGCTCTGACTGAGAACAGCCACCAGAACCCTGGGAGGAAGTGGAGGGCATGTTTTTGCCATGAGAGTTGTGTACAGGTGAGGTTCTGCCTGTCTGAGAACGCATCCAGTCAGCAGATGAGGGAGATGGAGATGGACATGGAACGGGGGAGGAGGAAGGAGTAGAGGCTGCTGTAACCTTGCCTGCAATCCACTGGCAAACCTTGAAACAGACAAATAAAACAGTGTATCTGACTGCGTGACTGCACAATATTATTCAGTGTAGAGTACAAAGGAGAGATAGAGTGCCCAAGAAGAGATAAAAGTGCTTCATAAAAACAGCCAAGTCTACAAGGACATCCTGGTGAGCAAACATCTTACAACCTTTCTACTCATTTCTAAATAATACATGCTACTCTGGATGTTTTATACACTCAGCTCTATTTTCCTTCCAGGTTATACTTGAAAATAAAAAGTATAAATTAAAACTATTGAGTTGAAGCAGTGACAGACCGATATATATTCCAGGTCAATTACCTGGCCATTTTGAGATTTTTGGCATCAGTCAGAAACCATGCCAGCTTGGCTGATTAAAAGCAAGTTTTACTTTCCCCCTTTTTGTGAATTTAAATATTTGGTAAAATAAGTGTTCACTTTAAGGTCAGCATATTTGTTAAAAATAAACTGTATTAGCCTACATGGTACATACCGGAATTATATTGGGCACCCCAATGTTGGCCATTGCAAAACCTATATCGGTCAACCACTAGTTGGAAGAAGCAGGATCATCGCATCAGCTTGCAACGATCAGATTTGAAGGATGCCTGACACCTCTTACCTTCAATAACAAGCCTTGTCTGTCTGTCCTGCTCTGTCCACGCTGGAAAACACACATGGCTTAATATACAGCCAAGAAGTGCACTAGCATCAGACTATGGCTTTGAAACTGTTATGGACTGTGTACACAGGCTAAAAAAAAACACTTTTGCTGACTACCTCTGATGCCTTCATTGTGACTAAACATGTACATCAAATACAACAAATTAGACCTGAAATCGCTTTTACATCATTGTTCAAGTCATAACAGTTAATAGTTTGGTTTCTTTTACCTTGTTCGCTGCAGGATTGGGCATAGCATTGCTATCCTCATTCTGGACCTCCATAGAGCTGTCAACCTCTCCGTCGCTGCTCTCTTCTACAGAAGCATCAAGTGGCTCCAGGACGGTGTGTTGAACATTTTGCATTGTTGACAAAAGTTTGTCCGGTAACTGCTGCTGCTCCAACTCCAGTTCACCTCCCAAAGACATTGAATCTCGGCATGGTGTAGCAGCCAATGACGGTTTACACTGATTCCCCTCCGGGACAACACTGGATACAGTACCGCACACATCTCCAGTAGATAGAGGAAGTTGTGAGTTATGGAGTTGTACTGAAGCTGATGAAGTGTTAGCAGAGGATTCATTTTGAAGCATCTTGCCAGAACTATTTGATTTATTTATGTTTTCTTTCACAGATCTGTTTTGTGAAAGTACATTAGAAGTGGAAACAGTCCGAGAGGACTGAGTGAAAGTGTTTGAGACAGGGTGGTCAGCAGGTAACGTGGCATCCTCCTTTACTGTGGGAGATGCAGCTGTATCAGTTTTAGCAAGGCACTCTGAAGCTTTATTCAATCCATCACTGGTGGATCCAACCTGGACAGGGGAGTTCTGATTGGTTGAGATCCTAGCTGACAGAGAAGGAGGTTGCTTAAGGGCAGGGTTGTCACCCTTCTTTAAGATCAATAGCTTTGGGTCAATCGTGCCACAAGACAATGAAATTAATGACACACCTTGTGTGTTTTCCACGTCAGATTGTTGCTGATCTTGTGTGACATCCCACACCGTGGACGTTAACCCTGTCAATGTGTTTGCAAGATCAGTGGGACTTGAATCATCATGTTGTTTGACAATTATAGATCCTTCGTTTTGCATAGAAGGTATGGTGCTTAAATTTTCTGTGGCTTTGAGTGTATCAGAATAAGTCCCTAGATTACTCTGGGCTTGTGAGTCTTGCGTTAATGTTTCCATTGGTTCCTCCTCTTTTTTGTCAGTTAACAGCAGCTTAACTTCACTGTGAATGGCAGCTGATGTAAAGCAGGGCACAGTGCATTCATATACAGCAACAGCTGACTGGGATTCGTGGCACTGCACCAGAGACTCCTCGCTGACCTCCATCTCTGCATGCTCGGACTGTCCGTCTATCTCACTTACGACCAGCCATGTATCCTCCAAATCTGGCTGCATTAAAATACCTACATCAATCAAATCTTTCACCTTGACAGCATTGAGAGCCTCTGCCCTCACTTCCTGCCTCTCTTCCACATTCACAATATCTGGTGTGTCATTCAAACATATCTGAATTTGTGAGAGTTTCTGATCTGTTGGAATGGACTCTTGTACTTGTTGGACCATAGAGTCAGACAGATTTGGCTGATCTGATTCTAGCCCCTCTAAAGTCAAACAGTTCTCCGTGTGAGCGAGCAGCATGCTCCTATCCTGTTGGTGATTTGAGGACATAGATATTTCTATTCGATTGGCACTGTCATTCTGCTTCAAAATCACATCAGAAGAGCCGCAAACCATGACTTGGGACCTTTCATTCACAATGGGGACCTGTACATTGTCAGTGTATGTCCCATGCCCAGACAGCTTTGGTTCAGCAACAGAAATGTTGTGAAATACTTCTTTAGCAGCCAAGTTACAATACAGATCTCCATCAACAGGGACTTTCTCATTGCCTTGTCCCTCCCTTGCACTAGTCTCTTTACCCAACTGAAACATTTTGGGGGTTTCGCTTACATGTACATACTGAGAGCTTAGCTCTTGCACACACTTTGTATTCTCAGGCGGGGTGGGCATGCCAGATGTTTTAGGAAGGGGGCTTGTCTTTTGTGTAGCCCTTTGTGTTTTACTGCAGTCCTCTGGGGGATAACAGCCACCCTTATCGGAGTCATTTGGCATGCTATTTCCACTCTCAGGAGTAATGTGCTGGCCCCCTTGCTTTGATGATGAATATCCTGAGCAAAGAGAATTTCCACTAATACCTTGTTTTGTTCCCTCAGCTGACAAGGTTTGTCTACTCGGACTAACGGCACCTTCTTTGTTTGTTTTAGGCAGATCTTGCATGACATCTTCCATAGCCTCCTTAGAGTCAAGTTTACTAGTCTGCTTCGCTGAATTTGCCGTACTTTGTTCTTGTGGGGCGCCAAATGCAGATGAGGTGGCAGTCTGATTTGTCTGAAAAAGGGGAGTTGTTTGAAGCTGCTCAATGTCTCTGTCTGTTGTCTTAACTGCACTTGAGACTGCTGGGATGACTTCTGTTCTTGAGTCACAGGGGCTTGCTCCAGATGTGTGCTTTCCACACATGTTCTTGTAGTCCAATTTGATTGTCTCTGGAGGCAAGGATCCCTTTTCTGTCTCAATAGGTGCAGAGACACCCCCTGCATCTCCAGGGTGTTGGCTCCAAACTTGGCAGTGGCCTGTGCTGGATCCTTCCGCCATATCGGTCTTCCTGTATGCAAGGCTTGATTTCTCTGTGTTACACCCGTAAAGCAAATCCTGTTTTTGCGCAATGCTATCAGTCCTGCTCTCAAAAAGTTTGTCTGAGGGAGTCTGACCCTCCAATGTGTCTGTAAGCTTTTGTGAGTTTTTATCAGTAGCTGACACCAGTCCTCTTTGGACAGCCAATATCTCCTCTGGTTCCTTGACGTCGATGTTTCGTTGAATGTGAGTGACGGTCTGTTCTTTACATGCAGCCTTTGAGTCTCCTTTCTGCTGTTGAGATCCAGTACTGATGTCAACAGATGACGGTGGTAGAGTGGCAGCTGCGACTGGCTGCAGGGCATGCTGGGGTGGCCCGACCACATTCTGCGCAGCCGTGGAGGTGCCACCCAGCACAGCCACTGCCGGACAGGTGCGCTGCTGCACCGCCTCTTCCCCAGACTGTCCTGCTTCAGAACCGGCAGTGCTACACACTGAACCTGAAAGAACAATGAGACGCGTCATGACTAACCCTTTACACAACGCAAAAATACATGACACGCATGTTGAGAACCTATGTGGAATCTGCTGACTTTTTCCTCCCAAAATTTTCTGTGCATACATTTTTCAAGCGGTATTTAAACATGGTGTTAACAAAGCTGAGAGAACAAAAGCAAGGGGTAGAAGAATTTTATGAGTGACAAGACAGCTGCAGATTCTGAGTGGGCATGCATAAAGTAAAAGGAATGAACTTAATAAATACCTGTATGTGATGAAGCACCAGTCTCTTCCGTGATTTCCACTTCCAGGATGCTGAGATCAGGGGTACCGCTGCATCTGAGGGTCTAAAGATAAACATTTGGAGTGAATTTCATGAATTCGATCATCTATGTGTAACATCAAATCTATAATCCTGAAGAAACAGCAAGTGCATGATGCCACATGAGAGAAAAATGTGTTTTCTTAGAATTCAAATTATAGATGAATTAGCTGCAGAAAGACAATGTAATTTCCTCAAACCCTATCTATTCTATGTGGTCGGTGGTTAAAATGTGCAGCCAAATAATTTAGAGCAAACACAGGTAAAATTGTTTTTACCATTTCTGGTTGGCTGAATACACAGAGTTACGGACAGTACTCTCTTTTAAAACTATAGGAAATGCTTATATGTCGTATAAGTATATGTCGCTAATATTAATTTTCAAACAGCCGGCTTCTACCGAGCATATACTAAACGAAATAAAATATTGAGGTTTTGAACAGGAACACTAAATGCCCACAACTTCTAAAACACACACCTAGTCACTTAAAAGTTAAAAAGAAAAACTGTTGTATAGCCGGACATATATTTCCGGACAAACGGTCTCATTCAGTACAATAGTGCGGGTGCTTCACGTTCAGCTAGCCTTTAGCGACGAGTTACAGCTTGTTCGGACGCTATTCTCCAAGAAGTGCCCATAAACTACAGAAGATACGATGGCGGTTAACGTGTAATACCGAATACAGATAACGAATGCAGCCGGCAGCTCTGTATACATGAGGCGGGTGCACACACATGGGCCTTTAGCAGGCTAGGAATGCTAATAGCTTATGGACGTTGCAATGGAGCCGACACGATAACGTTTCATTTATGGTGTTGGCGTTTAAATGGCAGGGAGCTGTATTCCTTGACTGTGTTGTGCAACAGTATGTGAGACGGTGTCTGTTATTATCTAATTATCTGACTTAGACAAACACATTGAGATATATAAATACACACACACCGTATCAAGCTCTCACGCGCGCGCTGGACACACTGCTAGTGCTCGGGCAAAGAGCGCGAGTGTACACATAAGTTATGCAATAATGAAGAATAAACTATAGCTCATCATTATATCCATATCAATGTTTTTTTTAGAGACTTGTCAATAAACAAATATATTACTGGATATTTCTTATACACCCATTACAGGAACGACGTCTTGACGTCACTGCGCGGGGTCACGCTAGACAAAAATGCCAGTCAACCAACGATGTCCGATTCGCGAACAAGTCATTCTTTTGAGTCGGATCTTTTCGAAATGAAAGTTAGTTAATGTTAATGTGTGGGAGTTTTATAAACAAGTATACTGTCACGTAATTGTTTGACAGTTCGATCAACACGCATACGAAACAGTTGCACTTTTTATTTTTAATAACATTTTAGCATTTTATTAAAAGCTTTGTAAAATCATTGACAATATATACAAGTACATTTTAGTACTATTTAATGTATGCAAAATTATATTTAGGTTCCAAATACAGTGACATTAAAAATAACTTGCGAGAAAAAGGTAATAAACAGCTAAATGTGCTTACATGTAGCTTTATTAGAAAAGTTTTAGACTAGAGCATGTAAGGGACCACTGGATGACAAGGAATCACTGAGTCGGTTCCTGAGCCGGTTCTTTGCTCGAAAGAACTGATGCGCAGAAATGACTCTGAGTTGGACTTTCCATCACTACAGTCAACAATTCTACAATCGGTCATGCCTACTATATACTGGATTAGCTTTATCTTCATGACTCATAGTAATGCATTGGTTAATATGAAATTTTATATATATATATATATATATATATATAAAAAAAAACTTGAATAAGGACACATTAAACGGACTGGGGGCTAAAGTAAAACGCACAAAATGACAACTTGGTTTGTTGTTGCACTCGCAGTGACAGACGACAGTTTCGTTTCCAGCTTGCCCTCTCAAAAGTGTGCGGTACAAAGGAAACCGGAACCCACCTGACTTGCTAAGGATTTGGGTACACTTCCATATTTTCCTTTTAAAGATTATACGGAGGTAGGTGCAATGATAAAAAATGTGCTGTTGATCCAAATCGAGTCAGCTCAATAAAGGCCGTACTGTACATAATCTTACAAAACCCGTACTTTTAGCACCCAATCTCTTGAAAGTCAACTTGTCCCGCCATGTCAAAAACCCCACCAGTGACCCCCTTACCCTCCTCCCCCTCCTATCACTTCCTCCCCAGCATTCCCCCCTCCTCTCACCACCGCCATCTTAAGTTCCCACCTACCTGAAATTTCCGAGCACTTTTCTTTTACTAAATTCTCGCTGAAGGAGTCGCCATCCGCTTCAAATCGTACTCAATCCGTGTTGAGACTATTCCAAACTGTCTCTCGGTACCCAGTGAGGTACTGGCAGGTTCGTAGGATCAAGTTAAAGAACGGTCCGAGAGAGACTGGGTCCGGAATCACTGAATCTAGCGGTTGCGGGGAGGAGACTTTCGACGCAGCGAAATGGAGGAACGAACGACTGCTGACCAAGTTGCGGAGCGAATAGACATCTCGCGAGACGTGCTTCAGCGCGCACTTCACTCACTGCAGGCTTCTGAGACGATTTCTGCAGCATACCTCAGTCGTTACTGAAAGTTCACTTTCTTTTTCTATTTCAAACGAACCCATTATTCGTTTGCACGTAACTTTATAATAACGTTTTGTTTTTCAAACCAGTTTTTTTTTTTTTTTAAGATTATCTCTCGCTGCCTGGCTGGCAGCAGTTTGACAAAGTAGCCTACAAGTTATTGATATGACTCTGTTCACTAATTTTAGATTCAATTTATGAACGTTTTTATCCACAGACACTAACAAATATTCCTACAGATTTTTTATGACTTATACAACTTCAGATCTCCTGACTTTACTTATGGTGACAATTAATGTTTAGCGCACATGGGCCACATATATTAAGTAAAAGAAAATATGCAGTTTAGTCAGACAAGTCACAATTTGGCTCTGAAATTTTGAGAAGGGACAGTAATACACCATGCATCATTTATACTTGCACAATGAATCAATACACTAACACATGTAAATAACCAACCATTTTTTTTAATAATTAATCTTTGTGGTTTTCTTTTCAAGGGGCAAAAGGGACATATTTAAAATGTATAAAATGTTTTGCTCAAATAATTAATCCAGAATGTCCTGTATCCCAAGAGTCTTTCTAATCCTATAGTTTAGCTGCAAGTACAAGACGTGCACTCCTTTTGTCCAGTCGACATGCCTCGTGCCACTTGGATGATGGTTGTTGGAGACTTCCAAAGGCTTCAACTGTGGAAAACATAGAAATAACACACCCGCACTCCCTTCCCAAAGTATGAAGATATACAATTCTCTGAACTGTATAGGCTGGCTTTGATACATCCTCAGTACATTGGCTTTAACATAACCAGTATATTGGAGCAAAATATATCACTGAAGTGCTTTGCTGGACATTAATCATTTCTGACTTATTTCAACAAGTGAGTGCATTTGGTGAGACCTGAAACATGACATAACATAAAAAGTGAATATATTTATTATGGAAGGTAATTAATGTTAACAATACTTATTACAAAAGCAATATCACTATTCTACTATATTCTGGCCCAGCTCTTGTACTGAGTCAGACTAATGAATGGGAGACAGTTCTTTTCCTTTAAATTTTTAAAATATTATCCAACAAGATGTACATACAGTTCATAATAACTTTTTTAAAGAATAAAATAAATCTTAAGTTCATTCTGAAGTTAATGGAAGTTGTCTGATGGATGACATGAATATTTAAAGCAGAATGTGGACCAAGTGTTTTTTTTAATTCGTACATTTGCCAACAGTGCTGATTCAGACAATGAGAAGTACTTGATTACTTCAGCCAGGGTCCGATTTCTCTTTCTTCAAATGCAAAGCTGAGGACCAGAACTCTAAAATAGACTTTTCTTGAGTTCACCAAGACAAACAGGTTCGCAATTTTCGATCCACCACTCAACACAACTTGTCTTCATATTATTAGTAGTAATGAATTGTCTTTGAGCATCCACAGGCCTCTAAACCCTACATAAAAACAGGGCCACAGCAAGAGTACCTAAATTGCACCACAGTGGATAAATATATCAAACAACCCTGGGCAGTGTCTCTGTTGCCTCCCTTGGCTGTTTCAACACTTGTGTATGGTCATTGAAGCTTAGCTCTTTTTGAGTGTCCTGCAGAACCTTGCCATGCGAGGAGCAGTTTCTCCAGCAAAGTAGTTCTGGAAGCTCCTCAAGCTTTACCTTGGACTATCTCGACTCGCCGTCTTTATGCGTGGTAAAAAGGGCCAAGTCTCTAGCCCCGCCAAGTCTGGAGCCACGGGGTGGAGTAGAAGATCTGTTAACAGATGGAATGAGAGGTGGTGGAGCCCCAACTGACAATGCCCCAACTAGACTTGGGTTCTTGGTTAGAATGCCATTAGGTACATGAGAGTGTGAATGCAGAGGTCCAAGTCTAGAGTAGAGGCCAGGGTGATGTGATGCTTGTGCGGAGGCTCCAGCTGGATGGAGATGAGAGTGAGACAGTAGCCCTGCGTGAAGCTGTTCTAGGTGGGCAGCATGAGATGGGCTAGGAAGGTGAGGTGCAGACAGGTGCGGATGTGGATGCATCCCAAAGTACCGTGCTCTCTCAAAGTCTTCCCGCAGTATCTGAACACGTTGTTCCTCCTCAAACGGGTGGGACATCAAACCGAACTCTGACCTGCCTGCTGAAGCTGAAGCCGAAGAGGTAGGTACTGGTGGATGGTGCGGGCTGGTCGCCACAGCTGCCGCTACTGCAGCTCTCTCAGCCTCCAAGAATCGCTGTACCTGCTGATGCTGGAGAAGTCTAGACAAGTGTGGATCAGAGCGAAGTGCAAGGTGGGGATCTGACCTCAGAGTCAATACTTCCCTGCGTTGTTGCTGTTGTTGGGCAGCCAGATCCCTCCATGGGTCCCAGGGAAAGCTGTGAGTGGCTTGGGAATGACCTTGCGGAGGACCATGAGGATGTGGTGGGAAACGATCAGCTGCTGCACCTAATACCAGTCCGGCTGAACCTCCAGCACCACCGAAATAGGCATCAATAGCCCGTGTACGATCTAAAAGGGACAGATGGTGGGGAGGATGTGGAGTTGGAGGAGGAAGAGGCATGCCAGGTGTAGGTGTCAATGAGAGGGTTGAGGAAGGGGTGGATGGATGGTGTGTGTGTCGACTACTGGGCCGTTCAAAGTTGTGAGGTACAGCGGTATGCGGTATGGAGATGGGCACTGGCTCAGGCTCCTCTTTACGCTCTTCTTTGACCTTGACTTGGGGGTGGAGCAGCCCAGAGGTTAGACCAAGTACAGGCTTGGATACCGGAGTTGTGGTCCGATCAGGGTTCTTTAATGGAAGCGAACTAGAAGAGGAGGAAGAGGCTGGACCATTGTTCTCTCTTTGCGAAGAGTGACTGGATTCTGTGCTCAGAGTGTGTGGTGGCTGTCGGTGAAATAGATCTAGAGGAGAAGAAGCTAAGGGGACATTAGAAGGAGAGGATGTGAGAATAGAAGATGTTGAAGATCGAGGTCTGTCCGGTGCGGTGGAGGAAGCCAACGCTGGTGCCCTGGATGCAGAATGTTGTCTCTTGTCTGACTCTCTTTCTCTTTCTCGTTCACGCTCACGCTCTCTGCTTTGGCCATCTGAAGGAACCCCACCTCCGCTCAGTGGGCCCAAGCCATTCATATGTGAACTGGGGGTATTGCTGCGGTGCCTGAGGGATGGGACACCAGGTGACATTCGCACTGGTGGACGTCCATACATGAGACTGTCTCTGTGTGAAACAGTAATAAACCATTTAAGTAAAATTGAAAGATACAATAGATAATTCACTTTTAATCTTAAAAGCCCCATTGAAAATTACCTAATGACAACAAACCATTGAAACTGAACTGATAGAAAAAGAAATGCATTTTGTTGTCATGTCATACCTGTCCTTTTCATCTTTTATATGAGTCAGTTCTCTTCTCTCCATTTCCTTTCCTCTATCATCTTTTTTCTCCGGTCCCTTGGCCCAAGATCCAGAGGGGAAAGAGGCAGGGGCAACATGAAGACGATTCCATGGATCATGGGGGTTACCTAGTCCTCCAACCGCACTTGCAGAGGGCTCAGTCTTATGTCCAAAAACACTGGCCGCTAAATGGAAAGGTAGCAAATTTGATTAGTCTTTAGCTGAGAGAAGAATGTGACTGATAAAGCAGTACTTAAATTAACCTTTGAGAAACCTTTTAATTAAAACGCTTAAGAAATGTTAAAAAAAACACATTCAAGATAGAACAGTGGTTTTCAACCAGGGTGGCTCAAGATGACTTAAAATGGTTTTAAATAAGACAAAACAAGCATTACAATGACACAAAACTAAAACAACTACAAATCAAGATATATCAGATTTTGATTCACCCCTCAACAACTGTTTTCTTTTTTCCTTTTCTTTAGAGAACCAGGATTCTCACTGATGTATGAGGAAGCCTCATTTTAAAACTGATTTCTCGACCTGGAAATGTCATGTAAACTGGTGAAATCTTTTAACTCCATTGGCATTTTATAATGAATATCCATTCATATCCATTTTCTACTGATGTCAAACTCTATTATATTTTATTGAGTACCAATTGTGAGTCAAACATATTTTTACAAATCCTTATCCAGTAAATCACAAAAAACTGCCCCGGAGTCAAAAAGATTAAAAATCACTAAAGGCATCTTTACACAGCTGAGTTAAGGCTGCTCTAAGCCGGCTCTGTGTCTGCGCAAAATTCTGTGTAAAGACGCAGTACCGCATAAAAGGAGACCTAAAATAAGATGGGTCTGACCCACCACAGCTCCTGGTATCAAAGGTGACTGTTTTTGGTAAATGAACACGAACTTGTGCTGCCCACTGTTATGACAACCAAAAGCACGCCTGTCAGCTCAGGCGGCGCAAGTATCAAGAAGCAGGAGACAAAACATACAGGCCTAGCTCCATATTGTTTTAGGCAAATTAAAAATGTCTACCAACAAGGGACAGTGAAGTAAAAAAGTCATGTACTCACGTTGTGAAGCAAACCATCAAAATAACAGCAGCAAGTTGTCATGTGTAATCAATTGGCTTTTGCCGTTTGTAATCTTATTTCGAAGAGACTGGCAGATCAAAGCGCTGCTACATTTCTCTCAGATATGGTAAATGCCTAATCCAATTGGCGTGCGTCACTGTAATTGTGTATTGTTATATTATGTTCCAAAAATCATCTCGAGGACGATGTTTCACGACGGTCTACTGACATCTACTGTCCTGCCTGAAACACTAATGCTAGCATCATCGTTCGTTTGTTGTGCCTGCTCCAAAATGACTTTCTGGCTCTTTAGAAAAGACTTTCGACCTCTTTTAATCCTGTGGTGATATACCCGGTGCAATAATTCAAATTTTTTTGTAGTGTTTGTTCTAGCTGGAACAATTTTATTTAAAAAATAGAAAATAAGTACCACAGAATTCTGACCAACTTCAAAACGTGCGACAACAAAATTTAACATTTCGTATTTTTATTTATTTCAAGACTATGATTTCATTATTTTTAAATTAAACGCTTAATTTTGTAACACTTTGTTAAAACTGTCATTTTAAAAGTTATGTTCAAAGCATTGTTTCCCACAAATTTAATTCCTGTCTAAATGCATTTATGCCACTTCAGAGAAGCATTAACCCTTGTTTATACTTTCGCCTGGCTCTGCAGCGCGAGCCTCCGCTGACTGCACACGCACCTCCCCAAATGGACGAAGCGTTTATACTTGACACGCTCGCCGTTATACTATTCTTTGAATCAACAGAGGGCTACTCAGAGTAATTGTTCTATAAACCATCAGGAAACAGCGGTGAGAAGTAGTAAGGTACACACGTGGCGATGTTTATTTTGTACAACACCAATACTACACTACAAAAGAATCGAGTAAAACCCAGTAAACCTTAAGATTATTACTTGTGACATTAGAAACAATATATATGGATATGAGAACATGTATGTAAACAAATAAATTAACGATCTCTTAAATATTTTCTAATTTCACTAAACATTTTCATTTAGTTTCGTGAACATTTTTATTAAACATGGACCCTCATGTTCATTAGTTGCTTACATTTACAAAATGAGCCTACAATAGCATAATAAACCTTTTTAATTTAGATGCACAAACTAGGTGCCGGTGTGATGAGACGTAAATAGGCTAGATTTGCCTCGAAGTTGTGCATCTTCGGATGCGGAGCCGCGCGGAAAGTTACAAAAAATGCTGCGCACACCGGCAAGCGAAATGGGGTCTCGCGCACTCAGTGCGTACTACCGCCCACTCCACGATGACGTAATTTTTGCAGATGCGTTGAGTATAAACCAAGCTTTAAACAGTCTGTGTAAATGCACGTTTTCGTGGTTTTATGTCGCTTCAGATTAGGTTTCTGTGCCACTTTTTATGTGTAAAGATGCCTTAAGTAAAAGCAATCCTACTGATTAATATATATTCCTAAAAACAAAATAGCATGACAAACCTATCGTGGGGCTGCCTAGGCCTCCAAAGGCACCAGAACCCAGGGCTCCCAAAGAGGAGAAGGGGGGTGAACGAACATATGGTTCTGCAACAAGAAACATAGCTGTTAGTGATGATGAAATCAGACATCATTGTTCTACTAAATACATAGATAATTATGGTATACAAAGCTAGCGAGTGAAGCAAGCCTGAAGTACAGAATTGCAGAGAGAAACAAGAGCAGCATGGGTCACATTGGCTTTTGATGCCTCTACTTTCTCAGAGACAGTCTCTTACCCAGATGTGCTGCTGGGGTGAGGAAAGAGTGGGGCGTTGGAGGCATGAATGGTGTGGAGGACGGATTGACTCCACCTGAGAAGACATAGGTCAACTCAGACAAAAGCTTAAACACCCATAAATGGACTACCATTGAGTGTTGACATTTAGCCAAGTTTGTGCCATATATCCTCCATAAGCATTTCTAATTTAAAACCTTTGTACGACAGCACAGTCGTGCTGTCAAAGTGTCTTGTATCTGAAAACTGTTATTTAGGTGAAAACAACTTCAATAGCTTAAGAACAATCACAGGCTTATGTTACCTGCGGAATTCCTAAATTGGTTGCAGAAATGAGTATAAGGAGTATCACCCACCAGCGGCTGCAAACAGGCTTCCTGGTCTTGTAAGATCATGTGTTGGGGTAAGGGGACCACCAAGAGGTCCTAGACCTCCTAGTCCACCAATACCAGGGCCAGGGAGTCGAGGCAATGGGTCATTACGGAAGTCGAGCTTTTGTGGATCAGCGTGCATAAGCTGCGGAAGATAGTGACAAAAAGAAGGTCAACAGGAATGACACCACTAGTATTTAAAAACACTTTCTAAAATCTCATTGTTTCATGGTCAAAATTTTATTGTATGTCAATATAAATTTTTATAAAATACTAGGAAATATTTCAACCAGTTTGTAACCCATTTTCTGCATTAGAACTACAAATGAAAACACAGATGAACGCAAAAACCTTGACTTTTTCTTGATGCCTTAGAATCATCCAAGCCACACGGACATGCATAGCGCACCATTTTCCAGGTTTCTGTAAAGAGACCGTCTAAGTACAGTTAGAAAGGAATTCCCCGCTACTTATTTAGAGGTCAACAACTAAAATAAATCAAGTACAAAACTAAAGAGAGTAAAACGTACATTACTGACTTTTGGTGGTGGTGCAAATGGGTCTGTTAGCTGTGGACACACAAACACAAACAACATACATTATTCAAACTAAAGTTTCTTTATAATGATGTATGGTACAAATGTACATGATACAGCATCTTTACCCTTGGTGCTTTAGGTTGCAGATGGGGTGGTACAACTCCCAAACCAGAAGTCATCTCTGGAGCAGCTCCCTGAAGGGCAACAAGCTGTCAATAACAACACACTGTTCAAACCCACTTCATAGGTTCAACAGTGCAAAAAGTGCCTGAATTGGTGCCAAAAAAAAGTTCAATTAAAGTGATCATCCTAACAAATTAGATTGTCCTTGAACTTTTTAAATCTAAAACGGGAAAAAGCTTTGAGATTGACTGTACAGATAGATTTGACAAGAAATCTGAGGTATATTTTTACAGACTGTCAAAAGCTATAGAAAAGAGAAGCAAATGGATCGCTGCAGGTCACAGAAACAACTGGACTACAGGCAGCAAAACGTGGATTTGCAGTTATCATTTTGTGTCAATTTGTTGAATTTTGGGGTAAAATCATATCCTATATATTGTATTGTTGTCATATATTGTATTGACGTCTCATCAATTAAATATTTACCATCTCATATTCTATATAATTTGATGTTTTTAAATAAACAGACAAAAAAAAATATACAAGTTTTAGGGCTGGACAATATATAACATTGATATAAGTGATCACCCGGACTTAGACCTACCTATATTGTATTTATATAAAGCATTCACAGGCAAATTTGCTTTATGTATTTCCCCGGCGTTGAAATCAGGAGCACATAAATGCTAGGAAACACGATTCCTAGCTGCATGTCTATATCCATGGATCACTGGATCTTTGGTAAGTTGTAAAGAACACTATATCGAGTCAAACCTTTAGTTTAAACTAACAATCATTTGTTTTACTCACGTTTTCGCAGTTGAGGCTGAGGGGATGTGTTCTGACGGGAAAGTGACATCAATGCATACCCTCATTGTATTTATCAATGATTGCAATCTGTTTATTTTTTATGCACTGCCCTACAAAATCACCCCAATCATTCTAGAATTATTAATTATTTCCAAATAAAGCTATTCAATTAATCTGGTAAAACTGTTTGAATCTCACCACATATTGCAGAAAAACTAAATATGGCAATGTCAGTTTTTTCCAATATCGTGCAACCCTATTTTACAAGTTGGTCATTCATAAAGTCCTTTAAGAGAAACAGTTTAAAAATGGCAAATTTAAGAAAGAGTAGAAAATGGTCATTTAAAAACAAAATTATGACTGTTTATGCCTTTATGTTATAAACCACAAGACTTATCTAAATCCTGATGAACCTTATTTTAAGATAATTATAAATGCATTAAATACCACTGAACTTGTGTGACAAAAATACATTCATGCTAAATATATGTAGCAACAGTGAAGGAAAACTCAAACTAACCATGCATGTATTACTGTTCAAACATTTTGTGTCAGTATGCTTTTTTTATGTTTTTGAATGGTGTCTCTTATGCTCACCAAGGCTGCATTTATTTGATTAAAAGTACAGTAAAAAACAATAATATTATGAAACATTATTGCAATTTTAAACAACTGATTTCCATTTTAAGATATTTAAAAATTTAATTTAATTCTTTGACGGTCAAGCTGAATTTTCAGAAGCCATTACTCCAGTCTTCAGCATCACATGATCCTTCAGAAATCATTCTAATATGCTCTAATATGTTTCTTGGTGGCTCAAGAAACATTTCTCATTATCAATGTTGAAAACAGCGCTGCTAATAGGGAAAAACATGATACGTTTTGTTCAGGATTCTTTGATAAATAAAAAGTTAAAATAATGTCTTTAAAGTCACATTTGACCAATTGAATGCATCCTTGCTGAATTAACATTAATTTCTTCTTTTGAACAGGAGTGTACATTATTAGCAAAATATGGCTACTTTTTATGCAGTAGACAGATAGCACATTATTAGCTTTCCATGATCACTGGATATTGTGGTAATACACAAGCATTCTTCACCTGATTTAAATATTTATACACCGAGCTTTTAGATTTCAATATTCAAAACACGGACTAAATGACAAGCAACTCTTACCTTAGGCTGAAAAGCTCCGTGCAATGAACTGAAAGGTCCTGTTGGCGGAAGAACAGGCTGTATTCCAGGCACAGATGGTGGGTACTGAGGAAAATACTTTGCAGGAGAGGAAAGAAATTAATAATAATCAAACTAGAAACTATGCCCTACATATTTAAATTAAACTTCATTAATAAACAAAGCTTACAAATTCAATACAACACTTACTGGGTGTCGAAAGAGACCGTCTATTTTGCCTGGAAACTTCTCAAACTGAAAAACAACAACCACGAGAGAAATGTCAAAGCGTGAAATGTCATAATCAGCCACTTTCTGAAATAAGCCATCCATGGGCTATAGTTGACTCCTCACCAATGGTGGTGGTGCAGCTGTGGGATGTAAGAAGTGTTGGTGAGTATGAGTGTGCTGGTGCTGGTGATTGTGCTGATGGAACTGGTAGGCCATTGTAGGGATAGACGTCTGGGCCTGCGAGGATCTGCCAGACGTCCCAGAGCTCGAACTTGACACAGACGGTCCTCCAGAGGCAACATTTGATTGTGTCAGATCCTGATCTGTTAATTGAATAGAAAAGAAAGAACTTCATCTTTCTGAACAAGAACATACACCTTTCATTTCTATGAAGATTTCACTGACACGCACAAAATAACAGCTGTTAGCATTTCATATCTTCGTGTAGCGTATCGGTTAGTAACTTTACCTGTTGAACGGTGGGGTGACACCTGCATAAGAGGAGGAGGTGGGGGAAGGCTGGGCGATGGTGTGAAGACAGCACCAGGACTTGGTCGAGAGGAGGGTCTTACGGTCCCCACACCCCCTGGGCCTCGACCTAGGGACACACTTGTAGCAGGAGTAGGTGGTCTGATTGATGTAGAAGAGGCTGATGAAGATGGAGGCTTGCCTGAGGTACTGCTCCTGATGGAAAACCAATGCCACATCACGTTTAGGGAATACAATCTGTCTATTATATTAATACACACTCTTCTGACAAATGAAGTCAGATTGGAGCCGAGTAAGAGACGCACAATATGATAGGAACCAACTGATGCACGTAAATAAAAATATTCGCCATATCTTCGATTAAACCACAATCATAGACTGATGCCAGAAATAGAAAAATTCTAATAATTGTTCTTTCAATTATTATATACTACCGTTTGGGGGCGGTAAGATTTTCTTATGTTTTTGAAAGAAGTCTCTTATGCTCACCATGGCTGCATTTATTTGATCAAAAATAGAATAAAAACAGTAATATTGTGAAATATTATTACAACTTAAAATAACTGTTTTCTATTTTAATTTATTCCTGTGATGGCAAAGATTAATTTTCAGCATCATTACTCCAGTCGTCAGTGTCACATGATCCTTCAGGAATCATTCTGATATGCTGATTTGCTGCTCAAGAAACATGTCTTATTATTATCAATGTTGAAAACAGTTGTGCCGCTTAACATTTTATTAATGTTTTATTTTTCTTGAAGTATCATGTTTAACTCCAAAATTTTGAACGGTAGTATAACTCAAAGTGCAGTACACTCATTGTATCAACCTAGTAGCTTGTAAACATTACTTTGTTTCCAGGTGGACTGGAAAAAAAAAAACACCCGTATACCCTTTATGGAAGCGGTGTCAAGCCAGACAAACACATTGAAATAACCAATTTCATACAGCTTTTTCTATTTTTGTGTACAATATAAATAGAAGATATGTGAACAGACTGTAGGTGTGCCGATATTATTCTATTGGCTTTAACAGCATGATTGGTTTCAGAAGGCTGAGGCCAATATTTAAGTTAAAATACACAGAACACAGTGTTTCACAACACTGACCTGTTGTTGCTGCCCATTGAGTAGATCGATTGTAACTTTCCATGGAAAGAGGGGAAAGGCTTGTGTTTGTGCTGTGGTGGGCTAGGATCATGGCGGTGATGGGGACCACCATTTCCATTACGCTGATCAGGAAGTGAGTTGGAGACCGAAGCAGTGGAATGGGCTGCAAGGCTAGGCAGAGAGGATGAGGTAGAGATGGGCTCAGGGTAAGGCTGCTCCATACTCCTCTCCTGACTCCTCTCCAGGCCAGAGACCCGGGGTGTGACTGACAGGAGGGGTAGTGAGCTATTTGAGGGCAAGAGGGGGCAACCGTTGCCCGCAGCAGCACTTGCAGAGTTGGAGTTAACTGCTATGGAAAAAGAGAGAGCTACAATGTAATCCATGCAATACTGTTTTCCAAGATTTATGGCAACAAAATAACCAAACAATTTCATGTACGAATGCACAATTTTTTCTTCATGAAAAAAATATCTGTGTGGCATATAAATTGCAAGTGCATTTTAATTCATGATGAACACCATTGTCAAATTCAAATACCTAAAAGACAGTATATACTGGGGTGGGAATCTCTAGGCACCTCACCATTCGATTACGATTCAATGATTATCGATGATTTTTTTTTTTCTATACAGGATTTATTTTTTTCTGTGTGAGAAACTACAAGGGGTGGGAATCTTTGGCGTGTAACAGAGGCGCCCCTACTAGCCACTTTGGCTGGTTAAATTTTATATATAATATATACACTTTTCAAGTGTAGTCTTTTAAAAAGGCATCTGAAATAAACTAAGTGCAATGTAGTGTTCTCAAAAAATTTGATTTTTGGATACTGAAATATCTGAAACGTATCGAATACTCATTTTCCATAGAATAGATACACGATACCAGCTGCACTTTCGCACTCTCTTATCTCTCTGACAGCGAGATGACACACAAACCCACCACTCACTCATTTCATTTGCTGCGAATGAATATTGTTGGTGTTACAGGGCTTGAATTTCGGTGTGGAACTGTGCATATTGCACATAATTTTACTCATTCTCGCAGACTGTGCTCCCAAAGTGTGCGTACATAAAGCCGGCTCTCAGTTCTAAATTGAGTTGTTTTTCCGCTGCTTATTGTGCTTCAAATACACACAGAATAATGTCAAAATGCCAGTCTTGGCGTGTATTCGCGTATGTTTTAAGTGAACGTAAACAGTTGAGAAAGAAAATGAATATGTAACAGTATAAAGGGTCCGTGTGCCATGTCTTAAAGTGACAGCAGCCTAATATACCTGCTTCCACGTGATGAGATAATATTAATAAGCTTGGTAACACTTTACAATAAGGTTTCATTAGTTAACTACTTTAGTTAATATGAACTAAGAATGAACAATACTTCTACAGCATTTATTAATCTTAGTTAATATTAATTTTAATTTATTTCGATCAAACTAATGTGATTAAGCTCATAATCGTAGCAAACATATTCGCATTAAACTATGTAGCATACGGTGATTTTAACCGCAATAACCAGGCATGTAAACACCTTAATCGTATTATTACCGCTCTGACCATAGTGCGCATGTGTTCGGTTCTACACGGATGCCGTGTGTTGTTCACAATGAACAATATATTTTTATTAACGAACATTAACAAAGATGAATAAATACTGTAACAAATGTATAGCTCATTGTTAGTTCATGTTAGTTAACTTAATGCATTAACTAACGTTAACAAATGAGACCTTATTGTAAAGTGTTACCAAAAGATCTATATGGCAGTTTTTCCCCATGGTATCGATGTCAAAATTGTGGCCAGTGAAAATGTTGAGTGGCTAGTAACTTTGGAAAACCACTAGCCACAGTGGCTGGCGAGCAAAAAAGTTAATGTCAAGCCCTGCATACAAGCAAACAGTAAATAATAAACAGGAACAAAGAAATATATTACAAGCAATAAACAAAGAGTGCTTTCAGTATTTGAACATTTTGCCATCAAGAGCAGTGAGTGATTTTTCTTTCAGCTTTACTGCTGTTTGATTATTACTGATGACATCATAGGCAGCAGGATATCTAATAGGCCGCATTTATGTTAATGTACAGCTCTATTTTGACATGTCAGATGTTTGTCCTGTCTGTCTAATCTCTGATTGTTTACATTAATTTCACATCACATATGTTTCTTGAGATGCAAGTGCATTTAACCACTTACATGATGCACACGTGAGGATTTGAAAGCAGCTGTCAGTCAGTAAATAAGTTTCGTGTATTGAATATATAGATCTACTGCATTTCAAACAGCATAAATGATGCCTTCGTAGAGCATTTTGAGGGCAAAATGCTGAAATATTGTTGGGCGAGATCGCACATTTTAAGCATAACATCAAGCAAAGCGCATATCCTGTGTAATGAAGCCCGCGATTGCACTTGTAATTCGTTCAAGTTTCAACCTGTTCAAACTTTATAGAAGATTATTTTATGGAAGGTTCAAGAGTTGTGTGTGTCTCCGTGTGTGTGGAATTGGAAGCAAGCAGAATACGGCTGTTTCTAGAGTGCACACAGTGCCATCGTGTATCTGCAGTTAAAAACGAAACTCAAAATTGATTCTGAAATTTTTTAGATTCGTCAAAGAGAGAATCTATTTTTTTTCTCCCACCCCTAGTATATAAACCTGCCACTGGCAGCAGACATTTACCTTCTCTTGTGCAGACGATGAATGCTGGCTCCATATTGTCAGAAGCCTAAATAGTAGTGGGAGAAATGTCATTATTGAAAAACTAATGAAAATAGAAAAACACATCAATACATAAATAAATGCAAAACGATGTAAACAAAGAAAGATTTTTACCTTATCTCCCGATTCACTCTCTGTATCGCACTGTGGGATAAAAATAAACTAATTAAGTGATAGCACTACAATGACAATTTTCCTTGTTTATGATATAATTTATGACATGCAAACATACAAAAACATACACTTCCCATTCAAAAGTTTGGGTCGGTAAAATTCTTTTTTAAAGGAAATTAATATTTATTTTTATTTAGCAAAGGACACATTAAATAGATTATAAAGTGAAAGTGAAGGCATTTATGAAGTCACAAAAGATTTCTATTTGAAATAAATGCTGCTCTTTCATTTCCTCTTACTTTTTTTTTTTTTTTTTTTAATCAAACAAACGCAGCCTTGGTAAGCACAATACTTAATTTAAAAACATTAATCTTACCAGACCCAAGCTTTTGAATGATAGAAGGGGCATAGCCATCATTTCAGAAGTGAGGGGGACAGAAATGTCAAGTTTAATGTCAGTTTGGCTTTTCTGACCTTTGTCTAATTGCAAGGTTTTATTTTTTCTTATCTCTTGCTTTTAATTGGCTAAGAAATCAAATACACTTCTGAACAATAACCACTAATTTGTATTCTATAATATTTTTTCCTATATTTTCCTTATTCCTTTCCTTATTTATGTACTACAAACGCTTGTGCAGTAAGTCATCATGGATTTTATACAATTAGCACTGCATTATTCATATACTTTATTGAAATTACCCCGAGACGGCTTGAAAAACACGCATAAACCATATATTGTCACAATCGTGTGTTTATTGTCTTGATGTTTCATCATTCTAAAAGTTTCTGCTTTTTATTCAGCTGCAGTGATAGTTGTATACCTTTGTCAAAGAAACTTGAAGGCAAGGTTAGTAAAAAATAAATAAAAAAAAATAAAAAAAAAACGTAACGCCTGCTAACGCTGCGGTATGCAGGGAAGGAGACCAGAGGCCATTTTTTTAATGGATGTCAATGCAGGAGAGGCTTCACTACGCTGAATAGACCGCTTTTTTGGGAAAACAGCTTATTTAATGAATCGACAGCCCATTTGATAATTTTCAACATGTTTGCTCTTAAACATTCGTTTAGGATTGATCTTTTACACACTGGGAAAAAAATGCTTTGTAATAAGAGAAGTAGCAGACAATTGGGCGACAGGTGTGATTCAGCTTACGGCAATTCTCATTTATTACTATGTTATCCGCAAACAGTGATTGACTGTCGCACAACTATGAACAAAACTCAATGACGTCATGGCTGTAATGTGATTTGTTATCAAGGCACACATGATCTAAGTTAGCGATTACAATTTCTCCAATGGTAGAGTCACGGACCCTCGTATCTCCTAATAATAAGACCACCTCTGTTATTAAATCTACGAGCCCGTTTTGAACTTGCACCCTCCGGCTTCTAGTATGAATAAAGCATACATTGCATGAGAGTTTAGCACTCCATAATGTTTACATCGCCTTGTTTAAGATAAGAATAAAATGTCAGGTCATGTATAGACTATCTTGTCTCTTTGAAATTAAATCTAGATTTATTCACATTGGCCCATGAAAACCTTTATGTGAACATACTCGCCCGAAAAAAAAAGCAGGGGACGAATTTACGTGGTAATGGTAATGGTAGGGCATGTGCACAATATATGTATTTTGAAACATTTAAGTCACATTTATGGGCAGCAAGAAAAAGACAACACATGGGAAAAAACAACTTACAATGTATCCTGTCTCCATGTGATTCCCAGATAACTGAAACCGACATTTGAAAAAGTCAATCCATGGTGAAAAGAATACAGTGTAGAATATAAATATATTTATTTTTATCTTGCATTAAAAGGGTTGGCTGCCAGTAGTTAGTTACAGGCTGATACATAGGTCAGAATAACAAATCAGCTGATATTTGGCCATTCTGAGATTACTGCATTGGCTGATAACTAGGGTTGGGTATAGAGAACCGGTTCCAAATTTCCAAGAACTGTGGATTCGATAAGACACGAGCATTTCAATTCCTCTTATCGATTACTGTGTGTGCATTTTAATATGACTTTAAACCATTCAAGCTCAAGAAGACCCGCGCGCTGTTTTCTGTGCAGCACACACATCCAAAGCGTGCGCACTGAAAAAGTGATTCTAATGTGATTTCAAACCATTCAAGCGCAAGAAGATTCACGCGCTGTTTTCTGTGCTGCACACACACCCAAAACGACAGAAAGCCGCCTCTCATACTGTAAAGTGCACAATACTGAACTGAGTTCTCTTCCACGTCTTTCTGCACTTAAACGGACAAATACACACAAAAATGTCAAAAAACCTTGTAAACACAGTTGGTTATGTCTTAAGTAAATGTAAACAGTTGACAAAGAAAACGCATGTGTAACAGCCTAATATTCCTGCTGCCGTCTCTATAATAACGTTAATCAAACAACAAAAGACAGAGAAAATTTGCTTGCTATTCTTGACTGAATCACTTTTGTAATTATATTTGTAATATTTTATTTATAAAGTGCAGTGCTATTTTACATTTGATTACAGTTTCTGTTTATTTCAATTGTATCTTTGTTCAGTTGTATTTATTTGTGTATTTATTTTTTATTTGTTCTTTTTTAATTACTGCGTGTTTACTTGTCTTCAATAATGCTTGAAATTTATATTAGTTAGGATAGTTGTTTTTGCTATGGTATTTTTAAACCATAGGCAAAAGTTCCTTGTGTAAGTGTTCTTTATCCTGTTGATTTTTGTTCATGGTATTCAGCTACAATGAAACGTTTTGCAATAAGACTTAGAAAAAATGTGAATGATATCTAAGTTTTTCTTTTTTTACCTTATTGGAATCGAAATTAGGAATCGATAAGAATCGGAATCGTTAAAATGAAAACGATACCCAACCCTACTGATAACCATGTACACTTTGATTAACAGAAGTGGCAGTTCCCCATGGCATCATTTCTGAAATCTACACATTGCCAATTTTTGCTACCTTTGAATTGCATAACTACATACATGTACACACATTGGCCAGTGGTCACCCTGCTCTCCAGATATCTGTACTGAGTCTATACAGCAGTCTTCTGACTGCTGCTAGGATAGCGAGAAGCATATGCACGTGATGCAAATTTTGTTTAGAACAGTCACTGCATCTAATATCCCCAACAATACGGCACCATTACTGCTCAATATTAAAAACTTATTTTTGAATAACCAACTGAGTTCATGTTAGAAGCACGTACGCAGGACTATTCTAGAAATGTTTGCTTGAATGTTTGTTGCACCGAAAATATTGCAGTGACATTTTTCATGGGCGTTTTCACATACTGGATTTTTTTTTTTATAGTCAAGTGTGATGAAACTGCTGTACTAACCTTAGCATCTCTATTTCTCTTCAGTTTTGATTTGATCTTCCTGCGCTGCTCCCAACTGTTGGTGTACGTAGCAGGAGGTCCTTCCTCCGGCTCTGACAGAGGCCCTCCATTTTCATCTAGACCTCGCTTTCTTTTGCTTCCTCTACCCATTAACAAGCCAGATCGTTCTGGAGGCTTTAGGGAACAGTCCATCTATCAAAGTAACACAGTAAAACATGTTAGAGAAGCAAATATTCAAGCTCTGTACTGAGACTGCTGTAATTCAACTCACTGTGCTTTTATTTGTTTTACACAATTTACACTAATCATGTATTAATTAGCAGGTATTATAAGCAGTAGCACATTTTGACCTAAACTTAATATGCAAAATGTCACAACTTCTAATCTCCATACAGTATTGCAACATTTACTACAGACTAGTGAAAGATCGATAAACACACAAACCTCCAAGGCCTCCAGGCTTATGAAGCTGGCTATGGCGAATCCATCGATGATATCCTCCTCGCAAGACACCGATTCTCGCTTCCTCCGACGCGGAGGCCGGTGTCTGGCCCCGGGGAAGCCGGGTCTGCATTCTCCTCCGCTGGCACGGAGCAGTGAGTCTCCTCTGCAGAGTTCTTGGTCCGAGGCCGAGGATGGCGACGAGGCCCTGGGAGGCTCAGTGAGATCCGCTCTCCTCCGCCGCCGCTCTCGGTCACGCTGCGAGCGGGAGCGACGACTCTGCCTGAAGCCTCCGCTTCGACTGGGACCGTCCATGTCAATGTCCGTACAAAGGCACTTGTTAAAAACACACCCTGGTCCGGCCTGGGAGACTTTACAACTGTTACTGAATAAAAACCAACGCCTCCAGGACCAGTGCTGTGGATCTCAGATGAAAATGTGGTTTAAGGTTTCTGTCTTATAATTTAATAGAGTCCAGTGGAAGCTGTATGGTGCGAGCACACTGCAGTCTGAGTTCAGTCATGTTTGGGCATCAGCGGGCCTGTTTTATCCAATAACACAGCGATTATGAAAGCTTCTAGATATTCCACTTATTGTGTTTCTGTCAAGACATTGTCAGTTTCATCTGGGGAAGGAAAAAAGGAGAAACTACCCATGAGTGGGGCAGTCAGGCTTTTAAAGATTCAATATGGCTGTTTAACTAAGAAAATATGCATTGGTTATGTTGAAAACAGCTGGTTTTCTTCATATATAATATACACTAAAAGACTAAAAAACAAATTACAAAGTATAACTATTATATGTTAATAACATAAAAGCGAATATATGTCTAAAAATATGCTACCTTGTAAGTTAGGGCTGAGTTTTCATTAGTGAACTTTAAGGTAGACGATAAGTACAAACAAAGCCTAACAGTGGCGCAAAAAGAATCATTATAGACCGAAAAAATATATGTCAAGTGTTTTTTCTCTCGATATGAAGCAGATAAATCGGTTAATGAAGCGACGAGTTAAATCGCTCGATGTTAGCTTGCTAGTTAGCTAACCTGGTTAGGATCGCGGATTAAACACACTCCCTTTTAAACGATCAAATTCGTAACATTTTAGTTTATTGTACTATAAGTGACAGTTATTAAAATTATGCGATTGTGATGTTGCCAATTATTCAACGATTATTATATATCCGGTGTAAACAACCAAGCGAGCAAACACCAACCAACGTTACGTGAACCACCTTACCACATATCAAATGTCATTTTAAAAGATCAATCATTCGTTTTACAATTTCTCTTCTAAAAACATCTGTCGAGGGGCCCAAAGCTATTTAATATGACTCCAATAAAACAAGCTAACCGTTTAGCCTGTGCTTCGTTGACACCCCACCTTGCACTTCACATTTAAGAAGGAAATTAAACTAATCGCTCAGTTCAGAGCATTAATGCAACCGATGAACGTAACACAACCCTTAACAACTTGTCTATTTTCGGATTTAAAAACAAAACCCGTCAGATGAAATAACATACTGGTCCTTAGCTCTCTTTAACGAGCAGAGGAGAAAAGAGGACACTGTGCGATGTGCTAAAATCTCAACTATAAAACCTTTTTCCTTCTTTTTGCTCAAAACGTACCCACTCCGTCTTGATTTACTAGCGATACTCAAAGGCACGAACACGAACAAAACAACAACAATATTTCCAATCACACCTACCAATCGAGTTGTACAGAGGGCCATTTTCCTCTGGCTTCTGCTTTCGTCCGAGCCTCCATTTAAAACGATAATAATATACAACAGGCCCCGAGGCCTCGGGCTGGAGTTGCACCGTCAAGGATGTTGAGCGCAGCCCCGTCAGCGCAGGCTGGGCTCCTCCTTCCGCGGCCCTCTCTGTGATCCACTGTGTGCGGTCAAGCTGGAGATTTCGCCGGTGTCCGCAGCAAGAGCTGTTTTCTTTCTCAAGCGTAACGTGAAAATGGACCTATGAAAGCTTGCTTTTCGTCCCGATCGTCAAAATGGAATAAATAGATTTCTTCATTTTATTCGGGAAGCTAAGGCATACATGAAGCCTGGGTGGATAACCCGTAGCAGTCAAACTGCATTGTGTGCTTCTTGTCGGGTTTTCTTCCTCTGTTGATTCACTAAAGACAGGCTGTACTGAATGCGACGACAGTACTGCCATCTACTGTCATTGAAGGGCACGATGTGCAGCCGTTCTGAGAAGGTCCTGGCAGTAATACACATTTGTTATCATCATCCAAAAATAAGTGTTTTAAATGTTGATATTTAGATATTTATTTAATTTAAACTGTATTACCATTTGTCATCATATTTGATATATATGTTTATGTAACTCCAATGTGCCTATTTTATTTTTTTCTGGATATTTTACTGTAGAATTTGTTTGGAGATTTTCTTTAATCCAGCTATCCATTATGTTTTTTATTACTGTCTATGAATTTGTTTTGTTTCCTAAGTAACATATGCATACTAGAACAGTACATAATATATCAACTTTGCATTGTAGTAGGCCTATACAAAATAAAGTGATGGTATGGGCTGTGTAAGAGGTTATAGGGAATTTGAAAACATATCAAAGTGGTACCTTACAAATGTTTTTTATTATTATTATTAAATATGAATTATTAATATGAAATGTATCTAACAAATTAAAGATTTTAATAATATTTTCAAGAAATGTATCTTTGATTTCATACGATACAATAATATATTTCTGTGTAAGAAAAACATAACCAGTATAATCCCTAATTTGATAAATACAATAACAATACAATATTATGATAAAAAAAAATGGACGAGTCATAAATGTCCCTTTTTTATTATGAATTCTTGAACAGCAATTACATGACAAAAATGCCAAGGGTGTACATATAAAATAAATACAATCTATTTAAATAAAATACCAAAAATAAAAAACTAATAATAATAGCTAAATAATAAAACAAATAAATAAAATAATAAAAGGGCTCACTATTTTACAAAATCTTAAATGTATTAAATAAATAAACAGGTTTGACAGCTTTTTTGTTTGTACTCTTGATAATAGTTACTATATAATTTTATAATTCTTTCAGGACCACAGAAAAAAAAGAGGTTTCTGATTGCTAAATTTACACAAATGAATATTAAACTTATCAAGTATAATGTCTCATTTTCCGAATTCTTTTCATAATTACAAAAAATATTACATGTTCATATAGCATAAGAAAATTGCAAAACAATTTGTCATTTATAAGTTTAGTTAGTCATAAATTTACTCCTCTTTTTTTTTTTTTCTGTCATAACTGTACTTGTTTGTTGAAAAGTATTGTATGACGCATTTCCTGTGACGTAGATCTTTACAAAGGAAGTATTGACATTCATATGCGGAAGAAGTCAGAGTGGTGAAAACAATCGGGTGGATCGACGAACTGTAACTTTAAATAAGGAATAGAAGAAACAAACGACGGCGTGATATTTGGCCTGTTTAGCTACTTCTATCTCCGGTGGACGTTTTCCACATAAAGAAAAGGCAAGGTAAACACGAGAGCGATAATGGCCTCCAGCTTTTCTTTCTTTTGTTGAGCTAATTTTAGCAACTGAGCTCATTATTATTAATGTTATTTAGGAAAAGTCTTGGTGATTTTATAAAAGGTTAATCATTTAATATGTATTTTTTCAAAGTTTGAGTCTGGGTTATCGGTGTCCTTTTGGACACCTATTGTGCTATATGGCGCTGTTCATTGTCATATATAAGCTAAATATGTGTTCAACTTTTTCTCTGTCTTAAATTGAGATGGAAGAGAACAATATGACAACGATTACACTAGGGGTGATGCCACTTGATTCATAGCCTTTGAAATATTTTAATTTGGGAGTAGCTAATAGCTATAGAAACCACTTGTTCACCTTATGACATACCTGCAAAGAATGATGTCATAGCATCACGTGCCCGAGAGTCACTGTCATTAAATCACATGTGACCCTGGACCACAAAACCAGTCATAAGGGTCTATTTCTTGAAACTGAGATTTATACATCATCTGAAAGCTGAATAAATAAGCTCTCCCTTGATGTATGGTTTATTAGGATAGGAAAATATTTGTATTTGAAAATCTGGAATCTGAAGGTGCAAAAAAAATCTAAATATTGAGAAAATCGCCTTTAAAGTTGTCCAAATGAAGTCCTTAGCAATGCATATTACTACTAATAATAAATTTTTGATATATTTATGGTAGAAAATTTACTAAATATCTTCATGGAATATGATCTTTAATTAATATCCTAATGATTTTTGGCATAAAAGAAAAATCGATAATTTTGACCCATACAGTGTTTTGTTGGCTATTGCCACAAATATACCTGTGCGACTTATGACTGGTGTTGTGGTCCAGGGTCACATATGGAAATCTGAATTCGTTCTGTGACAAAATCATCTTTCTGTAGTGTTGTTTGGATAATTTATCAGTTTGTTGAAACCCTTTAAATTTTCCTTCAAACACCTAACAATCTGTTTTTTTTTTCCTCTCTTTTTTTGTATTTGGTCATGTCAGATGGAGTTCCTGTTTGGAAAGAGAAAGACCCCGGAGGAAATGCTCAGACAGAATCAGAGAGCGCTAAATAGAGCCATGCGAGATCTAGACAGAGAACGCCAGAGGCTGGAGCAACAGGAGAAGAAAATAATTGCTGACATTAAGAAAATGGCCAAACAAGGACAGATGGTTAGGAGTTTTAATTTGACATGTCTCTGTTACTGACATGTCCATGAAGTCCTGCTTGAGTGCAAGTAATATTCTTTTTCCGACAGGATGCTGTGAAGATCATGGCTAAGGACTTGGTCCGCACAAGACGATATGTTAAGAAATTCATCATGATGAGAGCCAATATTCAAGCTGTCAGCCTTAAAATCCAAACCCTCAAATCAAACAACAGCATGGCACAGGCCATGAAAGGAGTCACCAAAGCTATGGCCACCATGAACAGACAGGTATATCTGCAATAGCATTCTCAGTTTTTATTTGTCTTGTCAACAGACAGCTTGTTGATATGCATTTGTTTGATGTGAATTTCTTTTTCTCTCAATGCAGTTGAAGTTGCCACAGATTCAGAAGATCATGATGGAGTTTGAGCGCCAAAGTGAAATCATGGACATGAAAGAGGAGATGATGAATGATGCAATCGATGATGCAATGGGAGATGAAGATGATGAAGAGGAGAGGTGAGAATTCATATTCATATTAGGATGATTTCTGAAGGATCGTGTGACACTAAAAAAGACTGGAGTGATGATGCTGAAAATTCAGCTTTGTCATCATTGGAATAAATATGTATTATATACAGTGGTGGCCAAAATTATTAGAACACCTGACAGATGTGAAAATATTGACCTTTTTTGCTTCCAAAACATGCTTTCATTTCATAATGTTCATGAAACATGCAGATGGTTGCTCTTACCATCCAATATCAGATGAAGTGAGTCGTACTGTTTTTATCCACTTTTAACTTATTTGGTATGTCCACCTTTTGCAGCAATTACAGCAGCACATCTCTCTGGCATAGTGTCAATATATTTCCTCTGAGAACTTCAACACTAATGTTATCCCATGCCTTCTGCAACTGAAGCCAAAGGCTTTCCTTTGAATGTACAATAGATCTGTCCAGTTTATTTTCCAACTCGCCCCAAATGTGCTCGATGGGGTTGAGGTCCGGACTTTGAGGGGGCCAGTCCATCATTTTCATTGTTCCAGCAGATTCCTTCGGTCGCAGGTAGTTCCGGCAATAGTTGAAGAATGTTTCGGGTCATTGTCCTCTAGGAAAATAAATCCAGGCCCAATAAGATGACTCCCAGATGCCAAGTGTTCTAATAATTTTGGCCACCACTGTATAACAGCTATTTTACAATGATCAAATAAATGCAGCCTTGATGAGCAAAGGAGACTTTCAAAAACATTAAAAAATCAGTAGTGTAGTCTCCATATCAGACTTTACACTCTCCTTACTGACATGCACTCTTTTTGCTTCAAATGCAGTGATGCTGTGGTTTCTCAAGTTCTGGATGAGCTGGGTCTGAATCTCTCTGACGAACTTTCAAGTAAGCCAAAAAAAATACCAGTTACTATGCCTTAAAGTTAAACCCAAAGTCGATCTCATATTAACTTAATTTAATTCAAACAGACCTGCCTTCTACTGGAGGGAGCCTTTCGGTTGCAGCTGGGAAGAAAGCTGAACCGCAGCCTACGCTGGCAGATGCTGATGCTGACTTAGAAGAGAGGCTGAACAACCTCAGGAGAGACTGAGAAAGACTTTCAGTGAAGGTTTTGATTCAGAAATGTTTGCGCAAAGCTCGCTTCACTAAAATGTAGACTGATGCAAAGAGAGAGGATGTGAATGCTGTTTTTTTTTCTGACATTTGACGCTTTAATGCGTCCTTTTTGTTTTTCTGTCCTCTTTTTATATGTGCTGTATAAATGTTACCAAACACGTAACCCAAATTAAGATGCAATGCATCAGACTGCTCCTTCTGTTTAGACAAATCCTTTTAAAGGTGATAAAATCAACAAAGAATCTGTTTACCCTGAGATTCCAACTTGATCTTTTGAGGGAACCATAACACTATTTCATTGCTATAAAATTTGGTTTATCATACATCATCTCTTAATTCTAATAAACAGATGGTGATACTAATCTTTTTTTTATATATATATATATATATATATATATATATATATATATATATATATATATATATATATAGTGCGAAATGGAGTCACTCTGAGGGCACATCAGAGAATTCTCTTTGAAATACCTGTGCTATTATACTATCATTATCTTCTAATGATATTTTTATCATGATCTTTTAGTGGGAAATACCTTCATATAATAAATATGGTGGTATATATATATATTTGTTTCTCAAAGTGATTTGATCTCTAGTCCCAGGCCTGTTCAGTGAACTATAAACCTCCATGAACTCCACAATAACTTCATTTCATTTAAAAAAATCTTGGAGGCAGTTTTCCAAAGCTTGTTGTCACAAAATAATCTAAAGAAATATTAAAAAATATTAGTGTATTTCTCTCATGGTGAATCAAAAGGTGGTATATTTTGGAAAAAGTATTTCTTATTTTGAATTGTTTTGGTTCAATAAACATTTTTCACACTTGAGTTCTGTGACATTTGGTGTTACACTTGCATTACAATGGCCGTCAGATAAAATGTTGCACACATGGGTAATTCTCACAAAGAAGTTTCTAGGTTTTGTGGATTTCAACAAATTACAAATTGACTTTACAATTAATTTACCCCAAACTGAATTTTGCATAAAACAAAATATTAAATTGTATTAAAGTGTTTATATAATACATAATCAAAACTGTGTTAAAATACTTCAATCATAAAGTCTGTGAATAAATGTGATTTCTCATTATCTTGCCCTTGTGGCAAATCACTTCATTGTAATGCTAATCTGCCAAATCAAGTGATTTGGGAAGAAATACTACAGTAAAACCAAATATGGACATAAGACATTTAAAAACTGTGCATTAATTATGAAATCACAAAAGTGAGTTTTATCTACTTTTTATTTTTTTGAAAAACAAAAATTCTTATTTTGTAAATAATGCTATTAATATATCTATGCTGGACATACAACATTTCTGACATTAAATAAAAAAATAACAGCAACATTTTCCTTATTTACAGCCAATGTCTGTCAGCAAAGCTATTTACATCAGTCCAGTTGAACATTCACCAAAAAAAAAAAAAAAACCCGATGTGTGTGGTGTTCACAAAATCAACACATTTACACAAAAATATATAGGAAAATTATTAATTTTCAATTTGAACAAGAATTGAATATCTTTAGAAAACACATTACAGAGGCTCTGAAATGAATCCCATGAGGCACAGAATTTATGTGAAATTCATAAAGACAAGCAACACTTTTGGACAAGGATGAGGTTTAAAGAAAATGGTGGTATAAAATAAATGTATTTTCATTAAGAATGTTGGGGTACATCAAAAAAAAACATCAACAGACCAACTAATCGATCCAAAAATAATGTTAAGGTCATTGTCCTTAAACCTGCATGAGATGCTGAACAGCTTCAGAGAACCCTAAAATGCCGTACAAACAAATTCTTGCTACTCCTTTACAAAGGGTCATTCATCTAAACATTTTAGCATCCTCACTCTAATCCTGCCAATATTTTTTTTCTCGAAACGACTATGCTATGCTTACAAAAATATGTACATTTTGAGGCAGAGGATTTATCAAGACATTCATGCACAACTACATTTTCAAAAACAAAACAAGCTCTTTAAAGTCATTCTGAACACAACTACATGCAAATGTGCAGCAATACTCCATAACAACAGTTTAGTGCACATTAGAACAGTATTTGCAGTGGGGCCTGCAATAATCAATATCACTTAGCCGCAGTGAAAGTACACAGAACAGGAATACAAGTAAAGAATTAAATCAAGGCCACACACTGATTGTGAGGGAACTAAAATAGCAGTTAACAGGGCAGTTGTTGCTTTATTATCAGGGCACAGTTAAAATAAAAACTCAGCTGTAATGCTGCCATTTCCTTCTCGCCCAAACAGTGTTTTGCCTCCTTTAACCCCATGTTCTGCCACTGGACATGAAGTAGCACTCCTCTGTGTGGCATTCAACTCGGACACGTGCCCAGAATCGGTGCGGCTTATTTCCGACAGGTCCTGTGGGGAGTTTGTTTCTTCTGGTTTTCAACGCGACATCGACTTCTTTCGTCAAGCCAGGGCAACTCAAAGTTCCTAGCAGACAACAAAAGTGGACCGACATGTTCACTATGCCTTATGATTGTTATAATGACACTTAAACAGTACTTAAAAGCAGTTACATGTTACTCAGAAGATATTTCAAAAAGAAAAAAGGCTCTTACTGTGCAGGTAAATTGGGCAAAGGCCGACCAAACGCTACTACTGGCAGAAAGGGTGTGACTAGGATGGCCTCCACTGTACAAGGGAAAATCAGTGAAATTATAGTATATAATATGATAACAGCTGTTTTGTTTATAATGGGAAAATAATATTTTATCAAATGAATCTTTCTAAGGCTCATACCACTTTCCAAATCGGGATGAAATGAGGACACTTCTGGCTCGCTCTCCGGAACATTCGTTTTTTTCTTCTCCATGCGTTGCTGCAGTCTTTGAAGCATACGCTGTTCACGTATTCTCTGAATGTCCCATCTAACAGGAGAAAAAAGCAAAGAATATTAAGAGCATTAAACGGGTTATGTGTTCTTTTAAACGGCCTGTAATCATACATAAACAGTAAACTTTGTTTGGACAGTTATTCATTTAAAGTATATTATTATATTTTGTTGCAAAGATAACCTACCACAAAATTACTCAGTTGAGGGAGGTCGTGTGACCATAAAAATTGATTTCTTATATATATACATAGGAAGGTATTATTCCAGCATGTGTGGATAGGTTTAAGCTAGAATTAACTAGATTTATGCCCAATATGAAATTTAAGCAAGAGGCTTAAATATCACAATATACTTTTTTTTTTCCAATTCTTCAATTTTTTTTAACTGTACAATATGTGCTTGTTTAATGCACATACACAGTGCTATAGACATACACTACCATTCAAATTTTGGGGTCAGTAATTTTTTTTCAGCAAGGATGCATTAAATTGATCAAAAGTACTTTGTTACAAACTTATTTTTCAAATAAATGTTGTTCTTTTGAACTTTCTATTTAACAAAGAAAACTGAAAACAGCACAACTGTTTTCAACATTGATAATAATAAATAAATGTTACCTGAGCACCAAATCAGCATATTAGAATGATTTCTGAAGGATCATGTGACACTGAAGACTGGAGTGATGGCTGAGAAAATTCAGCTCTGCGCCATCACAGAAATAAATTACATTTCAACATATTTTTAAATAGAAAACAGTTCATTTAAACTGTAATAATATTTTTCAGTACTACTGTTTTTACTGTATTTTTGATCAAATAAACCAAGCCCCGGTAAGCATAAGAGACTTAAAATCTTAGCGACCCTAAACGTTTGAACGGTAGTGTACACTTTTATCATGCACATGAAAAAACTAAAATAAAACTGTTCAAATGTGTTGATGCCACAAACACAGATCAGGAAAACAATCTTCTAGAAATAAATCTCACCTTTTTCGTCTCTTCTCATCCAGTTCTAACTTTGCGTGCCGTTTCAGAAACACACCGTCATCAAGATTCTACAGAAACAAATTATGGATAAATGACAGTGGACCTCATACTTAAGATTCTTGGGACTTGTGTATAATACATATATGATGCAAATGATGACTCTTACTTCGGGGATGTCAACAGCATCCTCCTCCTGGAGGGGTTCCATGATGTTTTCCCTCCATGATGGTACTAATTAAATATTTTTATATTAGAATTTGTAAATCAATATTTATAACGCCCATTTTGCATTTGAACCAGGCACTTACTTGCAACATCCTCTTCTTTCTTTGGACACTCTTCCTGTAAAGGAGAATCTGGAGGTTGCTGCCAGCAGCATAGGTACATCTCGGTCGTTGTCATGTATGGAAGCTCTTCGGTTTCCCTGCTGTCTTCTCCCTCTGGATGCAGGTCCATCTGTCCGGATGATTTCACAACGTTCGTCTTCTCCGGGGTCTCTTTGCTCCGCAGGTCATGCTGACATGGCGACGTTTCTCCTGTATCTGATTTTTGAGGGGTCATTCTTGAGGCCTTACCCCTTGACCTCTGCATCTTTGTGTCTAACAAGTTCATCTTCCTAGACAGAGTATTTACAGGTTATATCAGTCAAGCAGAAGCCACAAGAAGAAAGAACATGTGAAAAATAACAAAAAAGAGAAAAAATCCATCTCATTCCTCAATGAAAAAGATTCGGCTATGTCTATTAAACCTTTGACAAAATCACACCAAAACATTCAAATCTTTTTATGCTGCTGCTGACCCACAGAAAGCAGTTATCATGTATAGGTATGAAACAGCTTCACAAACAGTTTTTTCAGCCACACAGTATCAATATTTCTGTGTTACAAATATTCATATTATCAAAATAGAGCAAATCCTTTTGAAAGTACCTTGACGCTTCAAATAAAGACTATCAATTACATCGTTTTGGCACTAGGTGGTGACAAGTGACTTAAAAATGTATGTCATTCATTCAAGAGATTCCTTCAAAAATGCTGATTCATCCAGTAATGAAACAACAGAAGTATTTATGAGTGAGTCACTGAATCATCCATTCAAATTAATTAAACATATTATTTTAAATAGACTGCAGCAATTAACATTTTGTCAGAACCTCTAGTGAATTAGTTGTCTCTTGACAACTAAAAAAAAATCGTGACTCTCAATTTATCTAGAATCGTGCAGCTCAACTAACAGGTGAATTTCCCATTCTTACCTCTTTTGCACTTTGCCACCTGACTTGGATCCCTGAGTTTGAGGGCTGTCCCCCAAATCTGATTCCCAAAAGTCATCTGTGTCAGGGACCCATCTCTCTAATGGCTGGAAGAGCCTTTTGTCACGTGGTTCCTTGCTTAACAACTGCAAACGGCGCTCCATCCGCTCAATACGGGCAAGCAACTATTCCAAAGAAAAATTAAAATCCCACAAACCATGAATCTTACACTACCATTCAAAAGTTTGAGGTCTGTAAGGTGTTTAAAAAAGAAGTCTTATATGCTCACCAAGGCTGCATTTATTTGATCGAAAATACAGTAATACTGTGAAATATTACAATTTAAAACAACTGTTTTATATTGTAATATATTCTAAATTGTAATTTATTCATGTGATGGCAAAGCTGTATTTTTAGTCCAGTCTTCAGTGTCACATTACCACATGATTTGGTGCTCAAGTAACATTATTATTAATGTGGAAATATTTGTGGAAACCGTGATACATGTTTTTCTAGGATTCTTTGATGAATACACATTTCAAAAGAACATTATTTTAAATAGAAATGTTGTAACATTATAAATGTATTTTGATCAATTTAATGCATCCTTGCTGAAAAATAAAATATCACAGACTCTAATGGTAGTATACATACCGTGTCTCTGTCTGATTTGAGTTCATCTATTTCCTTGTCCTTAGACTGCAGCTGTTGCTGTTGTTGCTCTATTAAGTCCAGCTGAAGCAGAAGCAGTTGTTTAAGGCAGGTGGCTTGTGTCTGAGGATGACCCATTATCTTCCTCAAATTTGTCTTTTTACCCTCCGAGTGTTCATGTGATGCCCCCATGGTTTCTAACCCTTTGGCACTTTTCTCACCCACAGGGTCTCTAGAATTACTATGTGAATTCATGGATACAAACTCTGGCTTGTTATCAATGGTGTTGGTTTGTCCAAGAGGAGTTTTACTTTTTACAGGGGTGCCTTCACCCCCCATTTGTTTAGCTTGAGATGACAGTGTTTCTGTGCCCACAGAGCCAGCCTCTGAAGCCACAGCCAACTCTCTGCCAGGCTTTAAAGGCAATGAAGTCCGTTCAGCTTTCCCACCAAAAGTCTTGTCCAAGATCAGATGTTGTCTGGTGCTGTCTGGAGTGTCACCAAGAGGATCACTGAGCTCTTTTCGGACACTAACTGGGTGTCTTGTTTGAGATGGGCTGAAGTCACAGTTGTTTGAGTACAATCCCACTTTAGAAAAGCATTCAGGTCGCATATTCATGGCGAAAAGAAACTTCTACTCTATGAACCATGGCTACTATAGGGTTGATATCAACAAAGGTGTGTCTGCAGACCTGTACCTGAAAAAAACAACAACCCATGAATTATTCAATTAGAATCAATTTTACAGCAAAGTGACGAATATGTAAATTGCTAATTATTCTTTAAAGATCCCCTTGAATGCAGTGGAAATATGAAGACTGCAAAGAAGCATATCGTTCCTGTCTATATATGCAACCTATGCTTCTTTATAGTAATAATACATATTATATACATATTACATAATATACATAATACAAGTAATAATATACATAATATCTCTTATGATATACGTTGTCTATAAGCTAAAAATCAGTTGCTTGGTCATAAACAACAGATCACTGCAGCTCACTACCGGTTGGACGTGGGTGAAGACATGCACACATCTATTATACCAATACTAAACATACATGTGAATCTTCTTACTAAACGCTATGATGCATATTGTTCAAGAGGTATGAACCATTTTAACTTGAGCTAATAATAAATAGCGCGCCTCCATTTTGATCCTCATTGCTAGCTAGCCGCTGTTAGCAAACGAGGTTATGTCGTTTTCGCTGCACAGTTCAGTCTGAATCTACTCTATACCGCATTTCTTACATAGTTACGGATTAGCCCAGGGTACACCCTCAACGATCAGAAGAAACGCGTCTTAAATAATCTTTATACTTTACTTTTATTGCTGTTTGTCCCCCATTTTCAGGCTTGAATCTGCACAATGTCCCAACATACGAGTGCGTTTGACTCAGTGCGCATGCGTAGTGTCAGGACATGTTTACATTCAGAGTGATAGGGTCTATCAAGCTATATTAAGAGTCAGTATGCATGTAAATGTTCATCTTTGCTCTAATATTGAGCGCCGTTACTTTAACCTATGGAAACTGGTAAAGATAGTTGTGGTAGGGGAACGCTTGTTGTCTGTCGGAGGGAAAATATGGATCGTACCGTGCGCACTTAGGGAGAGGACCTTTCCAACGTCATTTCCTCTGACGTTTTCGCACTCCTTTCGTTTCATTTCAAATTTATTTATCCGGGATTAACCCTTTCATGTATGATTTGTGGTAACCACAGTCGGGATTTTTTCCCAGTGTTTTTATTGCTCTTAGTGCATGAAAAACAAGATTTGAATTTTATTTATTTTTTTATTTTTTATTTTTTTAACACATACTGTATTTTACAAAGATTTTCAGATGTCCACTTGAGTGGACAGTATGATGTTTTTACCTGAAGAGATACTGTATTAAACATAATACAGTATCACAGTAATACTGTGTGTATTTAACAAACCAATGAATAAAATTATATAAAATCACGTGAAAACTATCAAATTATGTACAAAAAAATAATATAGCTTCAATTACGGCGAACGCAATTGAGTTTGTTCCCGTTCGACCAGCAGACAGAGAAGAACTTCACACAAGTTGAATGCCACGTGTCTTTGTTATCAGAACATGACGTGATTCGATTATTTCTGATAATTCTGATTATGTTGAAAATTGGCAAATTTAGCTCTTCTCTCTGAGAAAACCTCAGAAATCTACATCGATCTATTGGTTTTCAGACTGTGGAAAAACTAGCGATCAGGTGTTTTCAAATCTCATCTGAAATGAGCAGTGTTGGGGGCAGAGAGTAACGTGCATTACGTGATCAGATTGCTTTTTTGATGTAACAAGTAAAGTAATGCATTACAAGTAATGTGCATTACGTAATCATATTACTTTTTTGATGTTACAAGTAGCCTAAAGTAACGTATTACAAGTAACATGCATTATAGGCCTAATTAGATTACTTTTTGACAACTGCAAATTACAATCTAATAACACTACATTCATTTACAGCCAAAAAAGTTAGGCTATTGCAGGTGAAGTATTTTTAAGTCACAGTAATAGTGCTGTATATATAGCCTATATTGTAGCTGAAATATAGCTAGTGATGCATGATGTCCAATTTAGTGGACAGATGATTAATCATAATTTCCTCCCAATCTAAAATCAATACTTGGAAAATGTAACAATGATATGACTCCTTAGATGTTACTTAATGTTACAACTTTTTTTTTTTTTTTTTACATTCCATAGTCTCCTAGGATGGAATGGATGGATATTCTGTAGCAACTTGGCATTTCTGAACTCATCTTGGTTTGGAACTTACTGTCTATGGTTTGGAGGGGGTAAAATGTCACATACAAAGGCTTGCCACTTGGTGGCAGTGTATAGGATGATGCACTAGAGTCCACTGTAGTGGGTGATGTGCAACTCTGCCATCAAAACCCATGCATACACAAGAAAATGGATTTTTAATAGCTGTCCACTGTATAGTGACCTCTATGTGTGAAAGGGTTAATGAGATTTTTTCACTCAAATGCTCTTTTTGTCATCACTTTGTGTTTAGTGCAAAGTGTTTTAGATTGACTTTTCGATTTTGTTAAAAGGAACTCTTGTTTTTGTGAGTAAAAATGATTTTATTATTATTCATTGCAAAATCAAACACACACACACACACACACATATATATATAATTCAAGTTGCTTGTCAGCAACTAAATTATGTGGTGTAATACAATAAGATAATATGCTGTAGTTCATTTCAGAATTTTACATATTTTAACCCTCTTAGAATATTTTGTTTATTGTCTTTTTACTTGTATAACTGTTGTATCTCTGTTGCAATAATAAAAAATACAATTGTCATCTAGCAAAACTTCAAAACTATTACAGACTTGCCAAATAACTGTGAAATTCGTAACTCTTTTATACAGTGTTTATTTTCCTTGGATTTTGTGTTTCCTAATAAAGCATTGAAATAAACATACAAAAAGTAGCTGATTGGGAGAGTCAAGGCAGAATGAAAAATGAGAAAATAAAATGCATTTCAAACCTTAAATTCTCATATTTATCTTTTCTACATTAGTCATAAGGTGTGATAGTTGAATATAGAAATTTGTATTTCACACGTATGGGAAAGTATTTATGACCCAATATATATCCTATTTTCAATGGTACTCAGTTCACCTGCTGCTTTCAGTGGCATTAGATTAAATGCATTTACGTGTGTGTAACTGATATCACCAGCAGGGGGAGATGTAGTACAATTGATCATAATTTTCTAACGCTGGCTTTCTTTCTTGTAGAAAACAGAGGTTTCAAAAAGTGTGCATTATGTGGTCCAAATGCAATTATGTTGTTATTTTACAATTACCATTAAGGCCAAGGAATGTGTCTTAAAGGTATAGGGTAGGTGATTTGTTTTATAAACAATATTTGTTATACTGGTTGAAACTCTCTTAACATCCTGATAGCAATCAATAGGCAAATAGAAGTGGTCTAAATATTAAAACAAGGACATATATCTTCTGTTGAAGTCTCAGGACCAAAAAATGTTTATCCAATCATTGCATTCGGTCTGAATTCGATATGATGCTACTTGCCTGTCAACATAGGCATTTCCATACCTCCGGCACCCTGCTAGCTCAGACATCACACGTCATCAGCGCGTTCGGTAAGGCTATGCAGAGCCTTTTACAGTTCCTCCTGAACATTCTCTTTGATGGGAAAGTGTGTCCAAACTTTTGACTGGTAGTGTATGTTCTAAGAACATTTAGCTAATGATCACATTATGTCATTAAAACGTTATTTCTGAATATTCGCTGAACGTTCAAAACGTCCAGTTTATTTAAATGTTTCAAAAACGTTTTTTCTTGGTTATGCAAACATTAAGGGAATATCCCATTTGATAATTTTGCAAACATTATGGGAACATTACTTTTGAATGTTCTCTGAATGTTCTGAAACAAGTAAAATGATAGACAAACGTCTAGCTAAAATGTTTCAGGAAAAAAAAAAAAAAACATTCCATGAACGATGTATAAATAATGTTTTTATGTTAAAATTTTGAGAACATTAAAGACCAGATAATTTTCAACCAATCTAGTGCTACTACTGTTACTAGAAGAATGTTTGTTCATAACTTTGAGAGAACCTTGCTAGAATGTTAGCCAAAGTTCTGAGAATGTTCCTGGGTGCATTTTTTTAAAGTAACTAGTAAAGTAGCGCATTACTTTCAACAAAATTCTTTAGTTAATACTTAGAGTTACTTTTTCCCATTTATTGACAGACACCTCTCCTGTCCCCATGTTGAGAGAAATTGTGAGTGAAGTGCAGAGGCGTTGTGTGCGCTGTGTAAACATGATGGTTATTGTAGTTCTAGACTAAATGTTAACAGGCATTTATTCATATCACTTGCACAAAACCAGATTCAGTATTCCTCAAAATGAATTAAAACAGTGAAATGCAAACCTGCAATAATTAAATATGTTATATAATTGGTTAGGAACACCAATATATACAGTATACACCAATCAGGCATAACATTATGACCTGAAGTGAATAACACTGATTATCTCTTCATCACGGGACCTGTTAGTGGGTGGGATATATTAGGCAGCAAGTGAACATTTTGTCCTCAAAGTTGATGTGTTAGAAGCAGGAAAAATGGGCAAGCGTAAGGATTTGAGCGAGTTTGACAAGGGCCAAATTGGGATGGCTAGACGACTGGGTCAGAGCATCTCCAAAACTGCAGCTCTTGTGGGGTGTTCCCGGTCTGCAGTGGTCAGTGTCTATCAAAAGTGGTCCAAGGAAGGAACAGTGGCGAACCGGCGACAGGGTCATGGGCGGCCAAGGCTCATTGATGCACGTGGGGAGGGAAGGCTGGCCCATGTGGTCCGATCAAACAGACAAGCTACTGTAGCTCAAATTGCTCAAGAAGTTAATGCTGGTTCTGATAGAAAAGTGTCAGAATACACAGTGCATCGCAGTTTGTTGCGTATGGGGTTGCATAGCCGCAGACCAGTCAGGGTGCCCATGCTGACCCCTGTCCACCACCGAAAGCGGCAAGAGTGGGCATCAGAACTGGACCAAGGAGCAATGGAAGAAGGTGGCCTGGTCTGATAAATCACGTTTTCTTTTACATCACGTGGATGGCCGGGGCTTACCTGGGGAACACATGGCACCAGGATGCACTATGGGAAGAAGGCAAGCCGGCGGAGGCAGTGTGATGCTTTGGGCAATGTTCTGCTGGGAAACCTTGGGTCCTGCCATCCATGTGGATGTTACTTTGACACGTACCACCTACCTAAGCATTGTTGCAGACACCCTTTCATGGAAACGGTATTCCCTGGTGGCTGTGGCCTCTTTCGGCAGGATAATGCACCCTGTCAGAAAGCAAAAATGGTTCAGGAATGGTTTGAGGAGCACAACAACGAGTTTGAGGCGTTGACTTGGCCTCCAAATTCCCCAGATCTCAATCCAATCGAACATCTGTGGGATGTGCTGAACAAACAAGTCCGGTCCATGGAGGCCCCACCTCGCAACTTAGAGGACTTAAAGGATCTGTTGCTAACATCTTGGTGCCAGATACCAAAGCACACCTTCAGGGGTCTAGTGGAGTCCATGCCTCAACGGGTCAGGGCTGTTTTGGCAACAAAAGGGGCACCAACACAATATTAAGAAGGTGGTCATAAAGTTTATGCCTGATCGGTGTTTATATATATATACAGGTGCATCTCAATGATGATTATGGCTTACAGCTTATGAAAACCCCAAATTCAAAATCTCAGAAAATTAGAATATTGTGAAAAGGTTCAGCATTGTAGGCTCAAAGTGTCACACTCTAATACGCTAATTAATCCAAAACACCTGCAAAGGGTTCCTGAGGCTTTAAATGGTCTCTCAGTCTGGTTCAGTACAATTCACAATCATGGGGAAGACTGCTGACCTGACAGTTGTGCAGAAAACCATCATTGACACCCTCCACAAGGAGGGAAAGCCTCAAAAGGTAATTGCAAAAGAAGTTGGATGTTCTCAAAGTGCTGTATCAAATCACATTAATAGAAAGTTAAGTGGAAGGGAAAAGTGTGGAAGAAAAAGGTCCACAAGCAGCAGGGATGACCGCAGCCCGGAGAGGATTGTCAGGAAAAGGCCATTCAAATGTGTGGGGGAGCTTCACAAGGAGTGGACTGAGGCTGGAGTTACTGCATCAAGAGCCACCACACACAGACAGATCCTGGACATGGGCTCCAAATGTGGTCAGAAGCGTCTTAACTGGGCTAAAGAAAAAAATAACCGGTCTGTTGCTCAGTGGTCCAGCCCTCTCTTCTGATGAGAGCACATTTTGCACCTCATTTGGAAACCAAGGTCCCAGAGTCTGGAGGAAGAATGGAGAGGCACACAGTACAAAATGCTTGAAGTCCAGTGTGAAGTTTCCACAGTCTGTGTTGGTTTGGGGAGCCATGTCATCGGCTGGTGTTGGTCCACTGTGCTTTATTAAGTCCAGAGTCAACGCACCCGTCTACTAGGACATTTTAGAGCACTTCATGCTTCCTTCAGCAGACAAGCTTTATGGAGATGCTGACTTCATTTTCCAGCAAGACTTGGCACCTGCCCACACTGCCAAAAGTACCAAACCTGGTTCAATGACAATGGGATTACTGTGCTTGATTGGCCAGCAAACTCGCCTGACCTATACCCCATAGAGAATCTATGGGGCATTACCAAGAGAAAGATGAGAGACATGAGACCGAACAATGCAGAAGAGCTGAAGGCCGCTATTGAAGCATCCTGGTCTTCCATAACACCTCAGCAGTGCCACAGGCTGATAGCATCCATGCCACGCCGCATTGAGGCAGTAATTAATTCAAAAGGGGCCCAAACCAAGTACCCTGTACATGTGCATGATTATACTTTTCAGAGGGCCGACATTTCTGTATTTAAAATCCTTTTTTTTTTTATTGATTTCATGTAATATTCTAATTTTCTGAGATTTTGAATTTGGGGTTTTCATAAGATGTAAGCCATAATCATCCAAATTATAACAAATAAAGGCTTGAAATATCTCACTTTGCATGTAATGAGTCTATATAATATATTAGTTTCACCTTTTAAGTTGAATTACTGAAATAAATTAACTTTTCCACAACATTCTAATTTATTGAGATGCACCTGTATATAAACACTTTAGTTTATGGTCCAACTGTCACTATTAACTTATTAGCATGCATATTACTAGGATATTGGCTATTTATTAGAACTTATAAAGCACATATTAATGCCTTATTCTGCATGACCGTATAATACATCCCTTAATCCTACCCAATAGTTTATTGAGGCAAAGTAGTTAATAGTTAGTTAATAGTGAGAAATTGGACCCTAATATAAAGTGTGACTGTATATAGCTAAAATAAGAGTGTTGAACTTTCTTCTCGTACATCCTATTCTTCTGCAGTCCAGAATGGCAGCACAGCTGAAAGGTTTGTTTGAGCCCTCTGCTGTTTCCTTCAGTCTGGGGCTTATTTGTTTCACTTTTGGTGTGAAAGGGCTTTTACATTTGCCAAAAAAAAATTTTATTATTAAAAAACAAGCAAGCAAGCACAGCCCAGATGAGGCAAAAGTCATGCAAAATTACTGTAACGCATTACTTTCCATAAAAGTAACCAAGTAACACATGTTAGTTATTTTTCTAACACAATACTGTAACATATTACTTTTCACACTGGATATGATACTGTGATGGCTCCTCTTGTAAAAATCTAAGACTCTTGAATCACTAACCTGTTGCTCTAATAAAATCGTTCATCAAGATTTTGTCTTTAAAAGTACAGAAAAGCTATTTAGGAACACCAATCCTAGATGACTTTACAATATTTACAATGACTATGATCAATATTGCAGATTAAAGCATCATATAAATATAGACAGCTACAGGTCTTGTGGCATCTGTCAAATTCCCCCTGCTTGCATAATGTACAAAATACAAATTGCTCTCCTCCAGTATGTGTCTGCTTGAGTATTGAATATGTGAGCATGTGCATGATTAATTATTAGATTATGCTGTTCATAATTATAATATCAGTCAATATTTACCCCGCCATATGCTACAGATGCACAGGGGTGCCCTTCTCTCCTTATCACAATAGCTTTCACACCAGGAGGAGAGTGCGGGCTCACGTTTGGCAGGTATCTCTCTAATGCTCTTAGCCATCTGCCAATTGCCTGGGCGCTCCCCACAAGAACATAATGTTTCTGATTACTGGGTTAATTTCAACACAGTTTGGCACAGTGGAGGCTCTGCAATCTCTTGCTGCACAGTTAGCATGTTTGGCCGGCAGCCATTATGCTGCCAGCCTCCAGCCCGGTGTTGAATAGGTTCGGGTTTAGCCAAAGGGGTTGATTCAGAACAGTGGATACTACGATCGTCTATATTTTTACATTCGCTGATTTCTCCTCTGCCAGGATCAGAACATTACAGGCTGCTTTATATAACAGATGAAACAATGTATTCAAGTCCTCTCTCTCTGCTCCTTTTCCATTCATGCTTTTTACTGGATATCTACTTCTTTTATAGGTAGCTCCCTCTCGTACACATAACTCATCCTGTTTGTCGATCTTTTAAATTGGCATCTGTATTGCCCTGCTTTTAGTCTCTTGTACTGCTGCGTTCTATTTCCACAGCCAGCCTTAAGAGTGAATGACCTTGGTGGGTGCATGAGGTGTCAAGTGTAGAAGAGGATAATATGGGGCTCATGCTTTTTGTGAATATCATATCAAAAGCCAGTTAAACTGAATTCATCCACACTTTCTGTTATATTTGTAGTTGCATTACTTCTGGAAGCATTTTAAATAGTACTACTGAAGAAAGAAAAAGTACTCACCAAAGTACTCACTACACAAGTTTTCTTGTGTAAAGAAGTTAAATTTAGACAAATCTGAACTTCATACTTAGCTCTGGCAAATATACAGTGGGGAGAACAAGTATTTGATACACTGCCGATTTTGCAGGTTTTTCTACTTACAAAGCATGTAGAGGTCTGTAATTTTTATTATAGGTACACTTCAACTGTGAGAGACGGAATCTAAAAAATCCAGAAAATCACATTGTAATATTTTTAAATAATTAATTTGCATTTTATTGCATGACACAAGTATTTGATCACCTACCAACCAGTAAGAATTCCGGCTCTCACAGACCTGTTAGTTTTTCTTTAAGAAGCCCTCCTGTTCTCCACTCATTACCTGTATTAACTGCACCTGTTTAAACTCGTTACCTGTATAAAAGACACCTGTGCACACACTCAATCAAACAGACTCCAACCTCTCCACAATGGCCAAGACCAGAGACCTGTGTAAGCAGCTTGATGAGAAGGCAACAACTGTTGGCGCAATTATTAGAAAATGAAAGAAGTTCAAGATAACAGTCAGTCTCCCTCGATCTGGGGCACCATGCAAGATCTCACCTCGTGGGGCATCAATGATCATGAGGAAGGTGAGGGATCAGCCCAGAACTACACGGCAGGACCTGGTCAATGACCTGAAGAGAGCTGGGACCACAGTCTCAAAGAAAACCATTAGTAACACACTACGCCGTCATGGATTAAAATCCTGCAGCGCACGCAAGGTCCCCCTGCTCAAGCCAGCGCATGTCCAGGCCCGTCTGAAGTTTGCCAATGACCATCTGGATGATCCAGAGGAGGAATGGGAGAAGGTCATGTGGTCTGATGAGACAAAAATAGAGCTTTTTGGTCTAAACTCCACTCGCCGTGTTTGGAGGAAGAAGAAGGATGAGTACAACCCCAAGAACACCATGCCAGCCGTGAAGCATGGAGGTGGAAACATCATTCTTTGGGGATGCTTTTCTGCAAAGGGGACAGGACGACTGCACCGTATTGAGGGGAGGATGGATGGGGCCATGTATCGCGAGATCTTGGCCAACAACCTCCTTCCCTCAATAAGAGCACTGAAGATGGGTCGTGGCTGGGTCTTCCAGCATGACAACGACCTGAAACACACAGCCAGGGCAACTAAGGAGTGGCTCCGTAAGAAGCATCTCAAGGTCCTGGAGTGGCCTAGCCAGTCTACAGATCTGAACCCAATAGAAAATCTTTGGAGGGAGCTGAAAGTCCGTATTGCCCAGCGACAGCCCCGAAACCTGAAGGATCTGGAGAAGGTCTGTATGGAGGAGTGGGCCAAAATCCCTGCTACAGTGTGTGCAAACCTGGTCAAGAACTACGGGAAACGTATGATCTCTGTAATTGCAAACAAAGGTTTCTGTACCAAATATTAAGTTCTGCTTTTCTGATGTATCAAATACTTATGTCATGCAATAAAATGCAAATTAATTACTTAAAAATCATACAATGTGATTTTCTGGATTTTTGTTTTAGATTCCGTCACTCACAGTTGAAGAGTACCTATGATAAAAATTATAGACTTCTACATGCTTTGTAAGTGGGCAAACCTGCAAAATCGGCAGTGTATCAAATACTTGTTCTCCCCACTGTAAGTTTCGTAAAAAATAATTTAGTTAGCACTTATATTAATGACACTGACCCTGCATGAGGGCACCTGAAAATAAATCAATTCAATTTGTCACTATATGATCTGTAAAGAAATTACGATTCTACAAACATAATTGCTGTTGTTACCCCATAAAGCCCAAAATGTCTCTTCAGTTCATACATGAGGTGAAAATATACTCTAATAAAGAACAGCCAATGTACAATCTGCAGTTGTGAGACTGAAACCAGATGAGTACAATATTATTCGTTTATTAATAATTTAATGATTCTGTCCAAAGTCTGTATTTCTTTATGTCATGTCCTAATGTATAAGCCTCGCTATTGCTGATAAAATAGCATTTTTCTATTCAGTCACGTACAAACTGTTAGAAAGAGTGCTAAAGGAGTGACATTTCAGCTGAGACACTCCTTGTGGGTCAAGTCACTACTTTGGCATTTCTGATTCTGTTTCTCTTCTTCTGTGGTTTTTACATTCCCTTTCTCTGGAAAGGCCTCAAGTGCTTCCCGTTTAATGACAGAGAGAGCTACTTCAAAAGGACACAAGCAAAAATGATTTTTGGGATATAGTCTTGAAGATGTATTCCTTTTTCTGAACTCTTTCCTATACATTCTAGTTCACTTTTTTTCTTGCTCTGATTGATTGATTGATTGATTGATTAATTTTTTATATTCATTTATAAATATTTAATTATCTTTTGAGGCCTTGTTAACTGAAATGTTTCTTTATAGCGAAAACTGTTAATTCAGTAAACTAGTTCACTTAAGCTGCTTTTCCACCATCCACCACATGGAACGGTTCTAAGAACGGTAAGGAGCGGGTTCCAGTTAGGCTCTATTTCCACTTGAGCCTAAACGGCACAGCATGGCACGTTCTCAGCCTGTAATTTTCAGCACGGTTGGCAACTGTTTGGGCCAATCTTTACATTAGCGTGTATTGGTAATTTAGACATTTTATGCAAAGTGACTTATATTGAAAGCATTTCCTGCCTGGGAATCAAACCCATTGTTAGCGCCACGCTTTACTGTTTGAGCTACAGGAAGGCTTTGTATTGCTTCATCCAAACTTCTTTGGCGTCCTGCATGTGCCATTCAAGCGACTGCCATTGATTTCAGAGGGAATTCTGACAGATAGCTTTCTCCAGGTATTATAAACCTCCTTTCAGAAATCCAATCTGTCGTACTCCCTCTTGATTTTCAGAATGACCCAGCTCTTTCCACACCCTCAAAACATATCTTGCTCATTGCTATCCGTCAAACTCTCCCCTAGTGCTTTCTCTAGCATGCAGGCGCCATAACATCCCACCCCAAATCCCCAGAACACACATTTGTACACGTATCCTCTGCTCGTAGCTATGATACCCATTTATTCACCACATCCAGTAAATATATGGCATTGTGTGAATCATTGTCTTTTATTAATTACCAAAATATGTATGTGAGTTTGTTCTGAGGGGAGACAAAGGGGTCAGGCGTACCTCTTTGGGCCGACAAGCAAATGGGCGAAAAACAAACAAAAAGGTCTCGTAACCAGGCGGAGGGAGTGACTCAGACACAATCAATTCTCCATGAGCTCTCAGTGGAGCTTCGAAAGCCATGGAAACAAAAACAACACTCCCAACTCAGGTTTACAGCTCAAGGACCCGTCCTGTTTATTTTCAACCTCCAAAACCAACCCTGTTATTATTCCTGCAGCGGTCGGAGTTGACTTGTAAAATACTCTGTGTGGGAGGGATGGAGAAAGCTTTTTGAGTTCCATCACAACAAAGTTCACTCTAAGGTGACAAAAGTGCTCTTTTTGCATGCCAACACCTGGCCCTTATCTAATGGCCTAATTAGTCTGTAATAAAGGAGACTAATGGGTCTGTTCATTTAAACTAATGAAGGTGAATCACCTGGCTCTTGGCACCCTATCCCACCCACATTAAGAGTAAATGTTGAATCCTTTAGTGTAATTATAAATAGTAAAAAATAATTTCATTAAGCTTCTGTCAGATATATAATGATTTTAAGTGATGTTTGAATTGACTAAGAAAGCATTGTCAAATTTGACTTGTTTTAATGGTTCTTTTCTGTCTTTCTACATCTCCTCTCTTCTTTTCTTGGCTCTCACTTTCATTTTCTGTCCTTCCATCTCCTCTTCTGTCCTTTCTTCCGATCTCCTCTCCTCTCCTGCAGTGACCGCATGATTTATGCCTCTCTCCTAGTCTGAGAGTACATAAATACATATAAAGGTTGTAAACTCCCACCATCCATAAAAATGATTAAAGCACCTATTTTGGTTAAATCGCTGCCTGCCCACAACTGTGTTTGATTTTCCACCTAAACCAGAGCCATGTGACTTTCTGCTTGGGCTTCCAGGTCTACACACACGCCCTTCTCCTAGGGGCAGGAAATGAAAGCCAGAACAGGAATGGGAATAAAAAAATATTTGGATGTCATCTTTTGAAGATGAGTATTTTCTGATATTTAAACCCAATGGATGGTGCAGGGCCTCCTCTAGCATCAGACTGATTGGAGTGATCTGTTACTGGTTATAAGAGACAGGTCCATAGCTAAAGGCAAGGTCTATGAGATCTTTTAACACTGAAACTACATACAGATGTTCAGGATCAGGATGCTATCTTTGTATGTGTTGTATATGCAATCTGAACTAGTAGTCATCTCTGTACATGTATATCTGAATATCCTTTAACATGTCGCTCTCCTGTCATACCCTCATTTGGATGAATAGACTTGACCTATGCATTAAATAAACTACTGAAGTCCATCTATAGGCCTACCTCAATTTGAGCAGATTTATATATCAAAAACTTATTCTTGTCATGGCTAATTAGGACATTTAAGTAGTTTTTAATAAACATGCCTAAGAGAAAAAAACATTACTGGTGTGCATCTTGAGACAAAACAATGGCACTGAAATAAGATATGATAATAGATAATACGATAATAAGACATAAGATATGTCAGTGCAAGTTGCTTTCAGTTAAAATAGATCAAACATGCATTTTAGTCTGGGACTAAAGTGAGTCTTGACTGTGAAACCGGGGGTAGTTTTCCATGGTTTTTGACTTCCCCTTCACCTGTGTCTGGTTTAGTCGCTTGTACTCCTGTGTATTTATAGCCCTTTGTTTAGTCTGTATTTATTGTTTATTGTCTTTGTGTGTATGCAAAGCTGTTGCGGTTTTTATGACTTTTAAACAAAACACTGAAATTTGGTCCTCAACTCTCCTTGCCTGTATGAACTTTACAGTTGTTTTAGATCAAACTGTAGAGCAAGGCACTAGAATTGCCAGTTGTCATGGGGTTGATACCACTGGTTGATACCCAGGATAATTAAATTTTTCTTTTTATTATATGCTCTCTGGAATACTATATTTTGATTGGTCAGTTGCACCATCTTGCACCATCTATACCCCGTCATCTATGATAACGGTGTGACCGCTGAAACCGGTGGCATGAACAATCAGGTCCGTATTAATGTACTCTGATATTGTTTTGCTTGTTCGTCTTGTTGGTATCTGCCTATCTGCCTATTTGCGGAGACTGCAAGACAAAAATAATGTCCACGTCTTAGTTTTTTTGGGTGAGTAGCTGTGAAATAAACAGGATAATGTTGCTACACTCAGTCGTCATTAATGTAAAATAAACATTATCCCTGAATAACTGTAGTCTATTGTTGCAACGGTGTGATTTTGAGAATATTAATAGTTCAAATTTCAGTTTAATTGTAATTAATTACAAAATAATTTACTATTATTATTATTAAATTAAATTAATATTAATTCTGTTTTTAACCATATTTTGTTGAATTAACAGGCATTCTGTTCTGAGGGGAAAAAAACTGTTTTTCTAATTTCTTAGAAAATGTTTTTAAAAATGCACGCCTATTGAAATATTCAGTTAAGAGAGTGTTTATTCACTTAAATCCTCATATTTTAAAAGTGGAGATTTTTTTTAACAGAACTTGTGTGAATGTGTAACTTTTGCGTGTAAAACAAGGTTATGGAACATGAAGTATTGCTTAAGAAGGCTCAGTTTTCTCTGGCAAAATCAGATGCATACCTTCTGGTGAAAGAGAAGAGAGGGAACGCAAGTTTTTTTTTGTTCTTTGAGAGAGAAAAAACATGAGGGATGGAGAGAGGGGGCTTCAGGTGTAAAAGCAGTGGGGGGCTTTTGCTTGGCTCATGAAGAATGTCAGCTGGAGTCTTGATGTTAATGTAAAAATCCTGGGTGAGTCCTTCAGGCGAGCCACTCTCCTTTCCTGTTGAGGCGGATCACCAAGGTGAGGATTCAGTGTGTTTTATTTCATAAAATAAATGGCTATAAGGACAAATGATGATATAGGCACATTCACAATGGACAGAGGCTTTAAATAACTTTTGCTGAACTTGTCAGTCGTACTTCATGTCCGTACTTCTGCTGCAATCTCTCCACCTACATATGAGTCTAATTAATGCTCCTGAGTATCACTGCTTCAAGCTATTAGACTCTCAAATCACAAACATGTATGTCTCTTTGTCCTAATGTTAGAGAACAGTTAGGGTGGTCACCACACTTCACCCCCTTCTGTATTAGTGCCATGGTGGGTAAGGGTTAAACACCGGGATGAGGAGGCCTACTGTTGCTGGCTAACATGCCCGGTTGGAAGTTCTTTGACCTGGGGTGCAAATCTGTCTTAAATAGGTCCTCTCCAGAGAGCCAGAGATGCAGGCTGGCATATCCATCGTTACAGGGGGCTGTGAGTCCGTCCACAATGCAGATCATGTTTGAAAAGAAAGCCTCAGTGAGGAGAATGTAAAAAGAGGCAAAAAGAAAAGAAATAAGTAAGGAAAATATGTTTTTCTGATGATTTTTACGTTATACATTGCTATTTGTTTGATTGTTTACATTTTGTTAGAAAACCTATAATACTGTTTAATGGCAGGTCCTCATTGTGACAACTTACCCCATATAGTGTGACTATCCACCTTATTTTTAACATATGGCGTCTGGCACCAACAACCACGCCACGTTCAAAGTCACTTAAATCACCTTTCTTTTCCTCATTCTGATGCTCAGTTTGAACTTCAGCAGATCGTCTTGACCGTCTTGAGATCGTCCATCGTCCACAACCATTTGTAACTTGAATTTGCAAGACTTCTGGTGTTATTTATTTTAGCTGTACAAAAACAGCCCATTATGCGGCTTGATATTGCAAGTTGTTATTTATTATCATACTATTTTAATTTATTATCATGATCATAAACACACTGGCCTGTAGTATAAATAGTTTTACTGTTTATTGCACTAGTTATTATTAGTTATTTAAAGTGGCTCTAATTCCTTTCCTGATTTTTTAATTGGGGTTAACAAATTGGATTGGATAGGACTAGGAATTTGAATTAAAATTAACTGATTTTGTTTTTTAAATCCTTGTCTTAAAGTTTTAAAAAGTATAAAAATATTTTTTTTCAACAAATTTTTAGTATTTCAGAAACTGCTCATCTACTGTGATTTTCACGCACAACCATCCCTATGAGTTAACAGAGCAAAAAAAAAAGAGAAAATATCATGTGAGTGGCAGGTCTGTGGGTGAAAATGCCTTGTTGATGCCAGAGGTCAGAGGAGAATAGCCAGACTGGTTTGAGCTGATAGAAAGGCAACAATAACTCAAATAACCACTCGTTACAACCAAGGTTTGCAGAAGAGCATCTCTGAATGCACAACATGTCGAACATTGAAGCAGATGGGCTACAGCAGCAGAAAACCACACTGGGTGCCACTCCTGTCAGCTAAAAACAGGAAACTGAGGTTCAGGCTGGTGCTGGTGGTGTAATTGTGTGGGGGATATTTTCTTGGTACATTTTGGGCCCCTTAGTACCAATTGAGCATAATTTAAATGCCAGAACTGAGTATTGTTGCTGACCATGTCCATCCCTTTGCGACCACAGTGTAACCATCATGGCTACTTCCAGCAGGATAATGTGCCATGTCACAAAGCTCAAATCATCTCAAACTGGTTTCTTGAACATGACAATAAGTTCACTATACTCCACAGTCACCAGATCTCAATCCAATAGAGCACCTTTGGGAACGGGAGATTCGCATCATGGATGTGCAGCCGACAAATCTACAGCAACTGCGTGATTTTATCATGTCAATATGGACCAAAATCTCTGAGGAATGTATTCAAGCACCTTGTTGAATCTATGCCATGAAGAATTAAGGTAGTTCTGAAGGCACTAGTGGCCGATGAGTGTATTTTTCCTGGCCAAACAGTGAAAATGTCAAATATCGTTTTTGTAGCCAAGATTTTCAAGATTTGATTTGATGTGCCTATCTTGAAAAATATTCAATGGGAAAAAAAGTGTGACAACCAGCTCCGCTCTCCCTTTTACAGTGACAGCTGGCATTATGGCAATATTGTTAATACTGGACCGCCTCAGGCCAGGTGAGAGAAATATTATGTACAGATAAAAGATGAAGGCAGATGAAACCTGAAACCATCATTGGCTATATTCCAGCTCTGCAATGTTCGTTTCCCACCATTATAACCCCAACACGTCGTCACCATCTCAGAAGCCCAATTTCACAAGCACTTTGAATTAACCGTAATTAGAATCTTGGCTTTTGACCCTTTCGATCACAAAGGATGAGGGTGTGTAAATCAGATTGGTTCTACTGTGATCAGTAACATATGTGAACTGGGAAGAAGATGAATGTGCTCATGCCAGAGTCTATATCAATGAGCTGTGGTTTATGCAGCCTCTGGTCCAGGTTTAGCGTTGTGCCAATGCCAGGCCTGTGATTGATGTGTAAAATATAAACTGATGTGTTGAGAGGCAAGAGATTTTCTTTCACGCTTGTATGTTTCCTGTTAAAGGTGGAAAGCAAGAGTGAAGCGTTTCCTCCCATTTCCAAGATGATTCCAAACATTTGTTAAGACATTATTTCATGCAGGTAGGGATATGTATTTTATGTTGATACCCCTGAATATAAAAAACAGATACCAGTCAGTGTGACAGGATTTACCTATGCCCCGCATATGAGAGTCTGAAATGAGGATGTGAATGTTTGTGTGTGTGTTCACATGCTGGTAAATGTCATGCTCTTTCTCAGTATGCTCTATCAAATGGTATGGGACCTTGCATAGCAAAGTACTCAGAAAATGGGAAAGGAAAATATCACTCACGCATTTGGCAAACATTAGGTTGCGGTGCTTTTGATCACAAATGTGAGTGTCGAGTAAATCTCAAATAAGAAAGAATTAATTTTCTGAGAAAATGTTTGTTTTCTTTGCAGGGAAATAAGCAATCTGCTTTTTGAATTATATCCAGTCCAGGTGTATGCGTGCGTGTGGGTGTGTGTGTGGTTCAGTTATACCCTACGTTAAGGGGACGAAATGTCCCCAAAGATGGCAATATCTGAAATCCTTGTTCTTATAGGGACACTTTTTTTTTTGAAAATGTAAAAATGATGACATTTTTTTTTGTCTGCATCAGTTTACACTGAGTACAAAAAAATCTTTTAGGCCTAAATTTAAGTTTTATGTATTGCAAATCTGATCTTCTTAGTTTTATAATTGTACATAAAATATCCGTCCATTTGGATTATATAGTTTTAACATAAACTAATAATTTGTCAGTTATACGTAAAAATAACTGTAATCCAAATTAATGGAAATCATATGTGCAATTTAATTACATAAATCTTAAATGTAGACCTAAATTATTTAGGCCTAAGCCTAAAATTATTCTCAAACCTGTTAACTAATCACAATTTGAGCAGTTAATATTCAGGGTTCAATACATGTTAAGATCAACGTGGTATAATTTGATTACCACAAAAAATAATTTTGACTTTTTGACTTCTTTAATAAAAGACATTAAGGCAATGATGAGGTAGGCTATGCTTACTATAATTGTAATGGGACCAACTTTTGAAGGATTTAAAAGCAGAAATGTGAAGCATACAATTTTATAAATCACTTTGTTCTGTTAAAACGTTATTTATATTAAGACGTAAAGTTGTTCTGAAAATGTTTATGCCAATTTTAGGGTTTTAGGTATGTTGTCATGGCATCAAAGTTGTACAATTGGATATAACTTTACACAGAAGTCAACATTATGCTACAAATGCTGTCGATTAAGCTGTTTATTGTATTGAACTGCGAATGTTCCTTTTAATGTGCATTTCGTGTGAAATATCTTTTGAGTTTTGAGAAATGAGCTCTTGAACTGACTTAAACCTAAAAGATTCCTCTGTTAATCTCAAACCTTGAACACTGATTATGGCCGCCTCCCCTTTTGAAGAAAAACAGAACGGTGGAGTATTTCCATTCAAAGTAGATCATGCCAAATTACAGAAATGTGCTTTCAATTTCACCCTTCTGAAGCAATAGATGCTAAAGAATCTAGATATTTGTCTCATGCAAAACTATACAATGCTAATTGGTTTTTAGAGTTGCATGTTGCTATACTGGTCCCTCTATGACTACCCAATCAGTGAGAATTTTTTGCTTGTTATATCTTCTCGGGAGAAAGTTGCAAGTCTGATCGCTTAAAAAGTAATAGCACACCTCTCCTAAAAAAGCCACATGTTTTGAGATATCTGTAGGAATAACGGAGCAGGACTAAAGGTGTCCCTCCTTAGGAGCAAGAACATCTTGAGTTATGAAGTTCCTGTGTGCATGCGTGTTTTTAAACAAAATGTCAAATGATGTCATAGGCCCTTTTCCTCGGTGAGCATTTTACATTTCTCTCTGTCCTCCCTTTTTTTCTCAGTATTGGAGAGAAACTAGAGGCCAAATGTCTTCCTGTCATGTTTCAGGCTGCTTGTTCATGCAACAGCATGTGTTCTGCATCCCTCAGGAGAGCGACATACATCATAGTAATACTGCTAACTCAGCACAGAGCACTGCTGTAGCCATAACCTTATAGCTTTACCCCAGTGAGATCAATGCCTTGAGTCACAGTTTAACAAACCAGCTTAGTTAAACCATTTTGCGCCTTTGGAAATATTTCAGTATTGTGCATAATTTGTTGAGCTGGATATGAAATTGCTTGACAAGGGTAGTTATCCTTCCTGTTGATGCATTTGGGCAGTACTTTTTTTAAACCATTAATTGCTACTGGCTTGTCAGTTGAAGGTTGCAGGGAGAGGGATACATTTAATTGGACAAAATATGTGTGCAATATGAATATTTTGGTCTGTTTTCCTAGAGAAAGAATATAAATATTAAATGTGTATATCAGCTAAAAGTCGATTTTGTATGCATATTGATAGCATCAAAGCTAAAGATGGACTTATGCAGCCTTCACGTGCTATCGGAATTATCGTAAATAGTTTGTTAAAACATTGGACAGGAACACCCTCTCAAGTCAAAGGCTGCATCCGAAAACCTAGGAAGGTGACTTGTTACCTCGTGGCCTTATCAGGCAATGACTTGTAAGGCAGCGTTTGCGCACGAAGGCACCTCACGAAAGGAAGGCAGCGCAACAGCATTTTTCTTTTGAGGCAGCGTAACAGTTTGATCTACAGCAAAATAGCGCAAGCTTTGGTGGTAAATAAGCGAATATTTAATTACTACAATAGTAATTTCTTGCTAGAAATGACATCAGAAGTGGAAAACATTGGTCAAAAATGTACTTTTACACACAAACTGACCAGCAGCCGCAACTTTCAGACGCTATCTTTCTTTTTCTAGCTCAACTGTCACCAAATGGAACGCATCGGATTGTGGGATATCAAAGGCAGCGAAGGATACATCTATGCTGCCTTCAAAAATCGATCAGATAAAGGTCTCTCAGGAGGCAGGAAGTGATGCTAACATTGGATTCGAACATGCCTTGATGTCTTCCTACCTTGGAATGTGTCCTCCAAAGGCAGCATTTTCCAGTTTTCGGACGCAGCCAAAATTTAAATGTGATAGCTCATAATTTAAAAGCTCATAATCATGACTTCAGAAGTGGGAAGTAGGACATTCCTGATAGCAAGTGAAGGCAGCATAAAAGACAAAAGTCTTTTAAATTGGTCCAGGTTGGTTATTAAATAGACCAGGCTGGACATTAGTTTGCGCAAGCTGGTCATTACCTGGTCCATGCCTGGTATAGCATCTCAGACTAATACAACCAAGCTACTGGTCATAACTGTATAAGGTGGTTTTGGGAACATGGTAGCTGGTCAACCAGCCAATAACCAGCCAGTACCAGCAAATGACCAGCATGAACCAACTACAATAGCCACCTTAGACAATCTCTCCAAACATTCTGTTCATAATTGCTCAAAATCTTATTTAAGTTTCATTTAGTTTAGTTTTTTACCTCTCTCGCCATCACCTTTCCATATGTGGTCTTGAAAATCAAAACTGCACTGATGTTTATATTCTTGTATGTAAGCTTGAAAACTCTCAGTCAGCAAATGTGTTGGAAGGCATTCAGCAAAGAGTAAAGGAAAACACAACCTGTCAAATATCAAAGAAGTGTATGCGTGTGCATGCATATGTGTGTTAGCGTGTGTGTGCTCATTTCCATTTTAGTGACTATTCAGTAACACTAGGGGGCCCTGCAGGGCTGCGTTAGTGTGACTGTATGGTTTGTGTGTGTGTGTGTGTGTGTATGTGTATGTGTATTTCTATGGACCTTACCGTAACAGATTTAATATCAGCCTTGCCAGTGACATTGACTGTTGAGAGTTCATCTTCTGTTAAAATCCTGATACTCTAATATGACATCAAACCCTCAGTGACCAATAAGCACAATGTGTTCAGTGTGAAGCGGTTTTCACAGAGACTAAAAAGAAAAGGGGAAAAAAAGAAAAGAAGAGAGGAAAGACAGGTGGACGCAACAGTTGCTGTTGTCCCTCAAAGGAATCTGGCCGAAAGGAGAGCACCTGTCGGACGTGTAACCGCTTCATGTGGAGAAAGAGAGAGGGAGTCTGTATGAGACTCTGTGATGATGAATAAGATTTAATTATTCCTGCTTAAATGACCTGTGTCGACACACTTTTAGGTGTGAATGATTAGGTCTGTGTCAAGTACACAGTTTTGGGCTGAAATGTTTGACCTCTTCTAATTGTATTGCTCAGATATTGCTCTTTTGTAGCTCAGGAGATTAGGCCTATATATTTAGAGATTTCCTGGTATAGGGATTCAGTTTTTTAGATATTAGATATTTATTTGTGCATCCTCGTATAATCTATTTTTACTTTCAGTTTACATTTGCCATCACTTAGTTAATCTTTATGAACTCTAATAGTTTACTAGTTGAATGCAATATTTAGCATATCTCAAAATGAACATAATTTTTTTCATACTGTACATTTTAATGTTGTGATGCCTATTCACTTGTAGCATTTAAATAGTTTATTTTTAGTTTTGTGTTTTATAATATTATAATTTATCAGTTGGCCATAACAAAAATAATTATCGGCTTATCTGTATTGGGTAAAATTTTAAAATCTCTAGTTTACAATTGTGCATCGAGTTATTAACTTTGTCTCAGACATTCCTCTTAAAAGAGACACAAATAACACTAAAAAAAAAGAATTTGATAAGAAAAGTTTGAGTTCAAATTTAAATCTCTGAGTTCTGATTGCAGACTTTGGTGTTCAGCCAATCAGCATGGTTTGAGACATTAGCTGCATCTTTGTCAAAATTCTTGAGGAGGCACATTAAATCGTCTGAGAATGAAGCAATTTAATCTCAGTTGTTTCTCTTAGATAGCAAAGAGATGTGATTTTCTATCATATGGTTTTGTGTGTGTTCTGTTTAAGTCACATCTCTCTATTGGTGTGTTAGGTGAGCTGTGCCATTTGTTTTCCCCAAAGCCATGACGTTGCTCTGAGTGTGTGTGTGTGTGTGTGTGTGTGTGTGCATGAGTCTGCTAGACTCATATGAGACATTACAGGATAGCTGAGCCTCTCTTATGGGCCACAGCTGCTCATGGCTGTTGTAGTGCCCGTGTGATGTCATCTTTAATGGACATCCATTTCCACTGGGAAACGGGAGGGAGGGAGATGATCTTCATAAAGCCACCTGCATACTGGTGCTTGTGTACCACTACGTGACCTCTGAAAGAGAGAGAAAGGTGCATTGGGATATAAATTGATCAAACTGAACTCCTTGGTGGGTTTGTTTCCAGGAGATGATAGCATTACTGGGGAACAGAAAAATCAATGATTTTTTGGAAATTAACGGGGTGTGTGAGTGTGTGTCGGGACAAGGAGGGGGGTGGGGGGGTTTGCATTCAGGATTGGACCCTTTATGCAAACCCTACACCGCCTTGAGTAAAGGAGAGCCCCGCTAGGGACGTAAGGTGAGACATTGGGGCAGATGGAAGGGTGCCTGAATGCGCTCTGGTGTGTGTGTGGAAATAGTAGATAGTATAAATGTAAGGTAGGCATTTTTTTTCAATAACACTTTTTGTTATACTGGTTGAAACTCTCTTCACATCCTGATAGCAATCAATAATAGAAGCGGTCTAAATATTAAAAAAATGTGTATTTATATCTTCTGTGGAAGTCTCAGGACCAAAAAATGTTCATCCGAATGCAATGATACGATGTACTACCTGCCTGTCATATGTATTTCCATACCTCTGCTCACACTGCTCGGGCAGACATCACACGTCATCAGCGCGTTCCGTAAGGCCATTCAGAGTTGTGTAGACAGTCACCGAGCGCCGCAAACAAACAGCAGCCGCCTTTTACAGTTCCTCCTGAACCAAAACAACGAGCTTATGCTGCGTTCACGCTATGCCGTAACAGTAATTACAAGATGGCAACCAGTGACTTTCTACTCTGAGCTGATTACGTCTTCAGACTCGGATGCGTTTCTCTGGCAACACTATCAACAGCGAAATGAATCTGCAGCAGTCAGGTGGTAAAAGTCTGAGCTCTGTAAGTTGTTTACATTCATTATTATTGTAATGTTATGTGCATTGTAGTCTCAGCCTCAGACGTCACGCCCACAGACCGTTGGCTGAACGTCTGATGCAAATGGCACACTTCAGGAGTTTCGAAGTCGTCCTCTGATTGGTTGAATTCTACAGGATGTCCGCGAGATGTGTGTGTTGCGTTCTTTAACGGTCCACCTGAAAACAAATGCCGCGACTCCAAACTCCCTCGTGGAAGAAGAACGCTGTTGTGTTTACAACTGTGACAATGAGTACTTACCAGGATCAACTAAATGCTGGATTTTCAAAAGTATGTGAAGTTCGCGGCTCCATTGTGGCAGTAAACTTGCACAACATTCCTGAATGAATAATTTATAGATGCACGCCGGTCTGTTATTGCAGGGACATCGACTTTACATTTTCACGCCCCTAAACATGACGCGGAACAAAACAAACTGTCATGTCAGTCAAACATCCTCTTGGGTGGTCCTTGACCAATGAAAGCTGCGATAGAGTCCAGACCTTCTCTGATGGAAGGGTGGGATCTATCTATCTATCTATCTATCTATCTATCTATCTGTCTGTCTGTCTGTCTGTCTGTCTTCTAAACAGAACTCAGCTCTAAGACTTGAGCGATGGAGAATGGCAGTGGGAGAGCCAACAGTTTCCTAGGGAGGACAGAAGGAAAGGTACGAAAAGATAAAAGACTCTGGTGTGTTTTAATTATTAAACTCTACAAAAGTACTAAAGACTTAGTCTAAAGGTATACTGTCAAACGCAGAATAATCACTCTGTTCACTCTGTTCCTTTTCCGCTGGTTGTTTTAATCTTTCCTTTTCCTTTTTTCTCCGCTCTCATTTCCATCTGCCTATCTTTAAAAAAAGTTACTTTCTTCTTTTCTTCCCTTTTTTCCCTCCTCACACAGAATGATCTCCTTTGCTGTGTACGTGACTGAATGTGAGTGTGCAGGTATGTTTCCATGTTTGTAAGCAAGCGTAATTCCACCCCCACCCTCCGCCTCATTAGGTCCGTTCTGAAGGATTTGATTAAATATTTAAAGTGTGCAGCACTTTCTCTGGCATCAGGTGTAAGCCACCGCTGTAATCATAGATAACACTCTGTAATTACACTGCAGTTAACCATACAAGTGTGTGTGTGTTTCTGTGTGTGTGTTTGAAATATGAGCTAAACCCTGTAATTCATGTGTACCATCCCAGTCTCCCACACTGTGCTCCTTGCTCCTTCTGACACACACACACACACACACCTTTTTTTCTGTTTCGTAATCCTCCCACAATGCCTGCATGTTTCCTTTCTCTTTCTCTGATGCGGGATAGAGAGTGCAAAAGCAGCAGAGAGAGAAAGAGAAAGATGGAGGGAGGAGGAGATTACATTCATTCTGAATGCAATTATGCACACAGGCATGAATTTCTTAGACATCTGTTTTGATGCTGATATGTGGATGTTTATTTAAGCTTTCTTAAAATAATTATACATTGCTTAGTATATATATATATATATATGTGTGTGTGTGTGTGTGTGTGTAGTTCAGGTATACCCTACATTATAGGGACAAAATGTTCCCACAAAGATGGCAATATCTGAAATATGGAGGAAAAAGTTTTTTGTGATGGGTAGGTTTAGGGTTAAGGTTAGGCGATGGAATATACAGTTGGTACAGTATAAAAATCATGTCTATGGAATGTCCCCATAAAATGTGTGTGTATGTGTGTGCATATACACACATATCACATTTCACTCTCATTCAAGTAAACAGAACACTTAAATAAATAATCATAAGGACACACATTCATCAAAAAGCCAATACTGTGCATACTGTACAGTTCTATGACATTTGAAGAATGGCAAAAAATATATGTCATGCAACACTCTGTTCTATTGAGCCCCAAAATAATTCTGATCTGAGTTGCTGCATCCATGACTTTCCTGAACAACTAATGGTTACGACCATGATGACTCCTTGTTTTCCACTGGTCTCATTAAAAACCATTGTAGAAGCTACCCGCATACACACCACAAACCTGTCAGATAAAGTTAAATATGAGCTCGGTTTTGATGTGTGCTGTTGTTGGTTACCACAAAAATAAGATGTTCTATGGAATATTTGTGTGGAACACAAACAGATTAAAAAAGAATTTCATGGTGAAAGAGGAGGAAAAGAAATGAGTGGGTTTGAAGATTTAAAATTAAAATCCAAAGAGAGAGTATGTGTGTTCTTTCAAACAGATATATGGGCTTCACTTGCAAGCTAAAACTGGAGCTGATATACTGTAGATGAGCACATGGACATTTACCTGCAGTGCATATTGAAATACACCTATCAGGCATAACATTATGACCACTGACAGGTGAAGTGAATAACACTGATTATCTCTTCATCACGACACCTGTTAGTGGGTGGGATATATTAGGCAGCAAGTGAACATTTTGTCCTCAAAGTTGATGTGTTAAAATCAGGAAAAATGGGGAAGCGTAAGGATTTGAGCGAGTTTGACAAGGGCCAAATTGTGATGGTTAGACGACTGGGTCAGAGCATCTCCAAAACTGCAGCTCTTGTGGGGTGTTCCTGGTCTACAGTGGTCAGTGTTAGGGCTGCACGATTTGGGGAAAATATCTAATTGCTATTATTCTGGTTAAAATTGCGATTTGCGATTTAAAATGTGATTTTGAAATGAAAAGTGTGTGTATATATACATTTTGTGCTTATATATTATGACTAATAATTATTATTATGATTATTATTATTGCTAATAATATATAATAATATTTAACAAAATAAGAAATATTACTATTACAATAACATTTTCATTATTAAAAATAAAAAATAGAGTATTTAAGAATAAATATAACAATATAATAATAATAATAATAATAATAATATATTTATATTTTACAGAAAACTTATTTTGCAAAAAAACTGCAGGGTTACCTGTTAACATGCAGGCAGCCTATGACTAAAAATCACTAGATATGTCTAAGGATTTATTATAAAATATTATATTATTTATTATTATTATTATAAAAATCTGTGATATCAATTTCTTAATTTTTTTAAGGAGGTATGCAAAATCAAGAATAAGTCTATGTCTTTAATATGAAATATGAGCCTTTTATGCATCCACTGTGGGGAAAAACTCCTGTATACTGGTAAAAAAAAAAAGGATTGTCATATACATTTATTTAGAGAAGTATTATTTTTCCTATTTTTTACCCAAAATAGGATGGCGTGAGCACTGCTGGGTGCTAAACACACTCATGTTTCATTCATACTGGAGGCCAGAGGGCGCCCTCGAGCAGAAACGCCACATTTGCATCAGAGAGAATTAATATAATGACGTTTTCAGGAAATCCCTAATGTGAAGCTAGCGCTGTGTAGCTGAATAAAAAAAAGATAGAAACGCTTTGATTAAACATGAAGACAATAAACACACGACTGCGACAATATATAGTGTGTTTGAGTTCTTCAAGCCTTCTCGGGTATTTTCATAATAATAAAGTATATTATAATGCAGTGCTAATCGACATAGACTTCATCACTGTATAGAATACTATAAAATAATTCATCGTCTGCCTCATTCTGTGATAAGAAGCCACATCAGCTCACAAAAAGGAAATATCAAACACTCGACTGACGATATGAAGTGAGTTAAAACATGTTATTAAACGTTGTTTTTTTGTTTTGTTTTTTCAAACGCACGTTATAAGCGACTCAAACTCGCAGTGCTTTCAGACGGAGCAGCGTTTACTACTGATCACAGAGCCGCTCTTCACTGACACGCTGGGCATATATTTATTTAATTAAAATCGCAGCCTTTACTCTTTCATAATCGCACATAAGCCAAATCGCGATTGCAGTTCGATTTCGATTAATCATGCAGCCCTAGTCAGTATCTATCAAAAGTGGTCCAAGGAAGGAACAGTGGTGGACCGGCAACAGGGCCAAGGCTCATTGATGCACGTGGGGAGCGAAGGCTGGCTTTCTGATAGAAAGGTGTCAGAATACACAGTGCATCGCAGTTTGTTGCGTATGGGGCTGCATAGCCACAGACCAGTCAGGGTGCCCATGCTGACCCCTGTCCACCGCCGAAAGCACCAACAGTGGGCACGTGAGCATCAGAACTGGACCACGGAGCAATGGAAGAAGGTGGCCTGGTCTGATGACTCACGTTTTCTTTTACATTACGTGGATGGCCGGGTGCGTGTGCATCGCTTACCCGGGGAACACATGGCACCAGGATGCACTATGGGAAGAAGGCAAGCCGGTGGAGGCAGTGTGATGCTTTGGGCAATATTCTGCTGGGAAACTTTGGGTCCTGACATCCATGTGGATGTTACTTTGACACGTACCACCTACCTAAGCATTGTTGCAGACCATGTACACCCTTTCATGGAAACGGTATTCCCTGGTGGCTGTGGCCTCTTTCAGCAGGATAATGCGCCCTGCCACAAAGCAAAAATGGTTCAGGAATGGTTTGAGGAGCACAACAATGAGTTTGAGGTGTTGACTTGGCCTCCAAATTCCCCAGATCTCAATCCAATCGAGCATCTGTGGGATGTGCTGAACAAACAAGTCCAATCCATGGAGGCCCCACCTCGCAACTTACAGGACTTAAAGGATCTGCTGCTAACATCTTGGTGCCAGATACCACAGCACACCTTCAGGAGTCCATGCTTTGACGGGTCAGGGCTGTTTTGGCAGCAAAAGGGGGACCAACACAATATTAAGTCATAATGTTATGCCTGATCGGTGTATATAGGCTATGCATAAAATATCAGTTTAAACATCATTTTTAAAGACATTTAGATTCTGCAAAAGTAGCGCAAGACGAACTTTAACAGTGTGTGCCATGACAACTAGCGATAAAATGTCGACCACACTGAACGTTTGTCTATGAATAAACCTGGATAAGATCAGCAATGGATTTAATGTCTTGAATTGTAAGTATCAAAATCACTGCCAAGTTCTGCAACGACTACTTAGTGTAGAGCAAAGCAACTGGTTAAGATGATGTGTTTGCATAAAGTTTCCAACGGTTTTCCTTTTTTCTTTTTTCCCATAGACTTATCAGATGGAACTCTGTGTACAACTTTAAAGTGAACCAGAGCTCACCAAGAGTTAGGTAGAGGGTGGCTTGTTACTTATGCATACGTGTTCATTCACAAGCCTTAAAATTTTTTTTTTCCAAGGTTACATGACATGTAGAGGAAGGTTTCTTCCTCTACATTTCTTTCTGCTAGTCCTTTATACTTTCATTTTTTCTTTTGTCTTCATTATCCTGAAGCCGAACATGTGTTGTGTATGTAATGTTTTCCCAGAGTTAAAGGCATTGCTCGGAGGTTGTGCTTGTACCTTTGGATGATGTGTAGACGAAAAGGTGTTTAAAAGGCTTTGTTTCCTCAGAGGCATACACACACACACACACCCCTGCAGTAAAACCTGATATGGCTCTCGTGATGGAGTCTGTCTTTGGCAGGTGCGGTTTCTTGGCGCTCCTTGTAGCCTGCGGCGATGGGGCTTTTTCGTTGACCGTGCTCTGTCCAAGAGAGCTGGAGAACATTACATCGCACATTATCTCAGAACAATAGGTCATATCCTGCACGTTTTATTCCCTAACATACATGACAACACACTCTCACACTGAGTCTAAGCAAAGTTGTACTGATACATCCTGATTAAATAATGGATTACTAGTAAATGCATAAATAAATCATTTTCAATGCTTTATATTAAATCTGATAATATAAAAATGTTATAACAATAATAATAATAAAAAATGTAAAAACAAATATATACAAAATACACTTAGAATAAATGTAACACTTAATAAGTTTGAGCTACTTGCTCCAAAATAAACCCCTTTATAACATAACATGGGATTATGAGCAAATGGCGAGCCAGTACTTACCTCAATCTTTTATACAGCGTATTGCTACACTGTTCTGGCACACAGTTTTAACCTCTCCTAATTGGCCCTTTAAAAGCAGCGCTAAGGGTGTAAACTGTACTAAGCTTGAGCTCTTGGCTTTCTGTGCTCTGTTGAGTCAGTAGTATTGATGTGTGATTTCTCTTGCCATTGTCCAAGTAAACAGCAGGTGGAAAGCCTAGAAGAAAATATCAATCCTCAGTTATCAGAGCCCTGGAGGCATGGCGGTATTGAAAACCACAACATCTCAGTGATAAATGTATAAAGATACATGATTAAAGTGTGCGGTTTTGAAGTTTAAGCCCCTATACGTTACTGTGTTCAGTATGATGTTTGATATATTGATTCTATACCAGTCCCGTAATAGAACTTGGATGCGACGAGTGACACATGCGGCCCAGGTACATGTGTGAGGTCAATGAGCTGTATGCAGAACTCAACTGTCAGCTGGTAAAGGCACAGCCAATGCATTAAGTTGCTGAAAACGCTTGTAAATTCACTCAGCCGTTTAATACAGGAAAGCTCAGAACTGCTCTCTCTATTTCTTTCTTTGTCTTTTTTTACTTTCTCTCTCTCTTTCTCCCTCCAGTGGCTGCATAACATGTTATTGATTACAGAGACATATGAAAGGTAGGCACTGCATTGACAGTGCTGTTCAGAGCTCTCGCACAAATAATATGTGAAGAATTTAATGTTCATTTCCACAACTTGTATTCCATGACCTGTAATCTGATGATACTGATGGGTTTCATTGTGCTTGGCATTTTGCCTGTTTGAGATTGAATGCAAAAAAAAAAACAACAACAACAGCAATGTAATGTGAAAACTCCACATAATGTGTTTCATGCCAGAGAGAAATTTTGTATTGCCGTTTGGAGCGTTTTAGGTAGTTGAACAGAAGAGAAAGAATGATAGATTTACACAGTTTAGTTTGACCCTGCCAATGTTTGTGTGCTGATTCTGGCTGTTTATTTTTCTTTTATGTTTATTTTATGGTTTCTCTGTTACCAAGACAGCCCTCTCTAAAGGAAAATGAATACGAGAGGTTACTCAAGAGATCTTTTAAACCTGCATGCCAAATATTTCAACATTGCAAGTAACTGAAGGATACGGACCTTAACATTTTTGGTTTAGCTCCATGATTAGGCACCAAACTACACAGTGGGAAACAGACCTTATGTTGGCTCGACAAAACCTTGATGGAAATGTAGTTTAAAATAGTTTTCAGCTTAAAGTTGGAAGGTTATTGTTTTAAGACTATACAGGCCTTAAAGTGATCACCCAAAAATGATCATCCTCATGTCGCTGCAACCTTTATGACTTTCTTTCTTCTGAAATATACTGTATATGAGATACAGTTGTGCTCAAAAGTTTACATACCCCTCGCAGAATCTGTAAAAATGTAAATAATTTTAACAAAATAAGAGGGATCATACAAAATGCATGTTATTTTTTATTTAGGACTGTCCTGAATAAGATATTTTACATAAAAGATGTTTACATATAGTCCACTAGACAAAAAATAGCTGAATTTATAAAAATTAAAGTTTACATACCCTTGATTCTTAATACTGTGTGTCGTTACCTGGATGATCCACGGATGTTTGTTTTGTGATGGTTGTTCTTGAGTCCCTTGTTTGTCCTGAGCAGTTAAACTGCCCAATGTGAAAATTTATCAGTTTTCCAGCATCTTTTGCATATTTGAACCCTCTCCAGCAGTGACTGTATGATTTTGAGATCCATCTTTTCACACTGAGGACAACTGAGGGACTCAAACACAACTATTAAAAAAGTTTTAAACATTCACTGATGCTCCAGAAGGAAACACAATGCATTAAGAGCCGGGGGGTGAAAACTAAGGTAAATTGTACTTAATTTGTCTTCTGGGAAACATGCATGTATCTTCTGTTGCTTCCGAAGGGCAGTACTAAATGATTTTTTTTTTTATATTTAAACAAATAAAAAATAAATAAATAAATTGGACATTCTTATCCTGTTCAAAAGTTCAAAAACCTTTTTTAATAGTTTTCACATTTTCACAGATTCTGCAAGGGGTATGTAAACTTTTGAGCACAACTGTATATATGAGATATAAATATATATAACATTTATGGGTGAACTCTCTTCAAACTGTCTTCAAACAATAACCTTCAAACTTTAAGTTGAGACAAAGTCCATTGGGATAGATGGATGGATAGATAGATAGATAGATAGATAGATAGATAGATAGATAGATAGATAGATAGATAGATAGATAGATAGATAGATAGATAGATAGATAGATAGATAGATAGACTTCTCCCCGTCTGTAACATGCACACACTCTCCTTTCTCTGTCCCTGTTTCTCCTCCCTCATCTGTCTGGTTATTATTCCTACCTGTCATCTGCTTCCCCAGCCCATACATACACCTTTCCCCTCTTTCCATTTTCCTCTCGCTCTGAGTGAATTTATCACCTCTCCAGTGCCCCCTCTAAACCTGTTATAAACGCACTGAAAGGAGGAGCATTTTCTCAGGACCTGACAGGGGAGTCTATGCTGTGGCTGCAAAATGTGACTCATGGAAACAGCAGAGAGAGAGAGAGAGGGAGAAAGATACGAATGTAATTGATTCTGACCGCTGAGGTGGGATCCAGGTTTCCCGAGGGGGATCATCACAACGGGAGGCCACACTGTAACACTCCATCTGGAGAAGGGGATGTGAGGGAGGAAGGAGGGATGGAATATAGCTGGAGGTGATAATGATAAAATGCTTTTCTTAATTGCAAATTGCAAGAACTCATTAGTCCTGCAAACTGGCGTGAAAGTGAAAACAGAGGAAAGGACGATTGTAGTGATAAATGATAAACTTGTTACTGTATTAGATCCTTTACGCGGGTTGATGAACCATGAAAGATTGAGTATAAAAAGGGGGAGTGGCTTAAAAATACTTGTAGCTGTAATGTCGGCTAGGTAAATGTAAGGCACTTCTCCATATCGCTTCTGACATTTTCCCAGCATCCAGTGCGACGAATATGCATTAGCTAATTAACCTATCCGATAAGGTTAAGAGAATTTCAGAGCATGCCGCAGGTAATTGCCATCAAAGGAGCAGAGGAGCATCATCAAAGGTTATGTGTGTGTGAACAATTTCAAGTTCTTCCATGCATTTTGTACGTAGGTGTGTATGGAAGAAGGAATGATGTGTTTTGCATTGATGTCTTAACGTGTTAGGTAGCCAGTTTTCGAATATTAGTTAATGTAGCGCACACATGCACATAACATCAACATAATATTCATGCATGTCTGCAAGCCTGCGGTATGTCATTAGTCTTATTTACGAGCGGTTAGCAGAAAGACGTCGGATTGGGTGAATGTAGGTTATCACTCAGGCAGACCTAATTCCCTAAAGCCCCCCCTTAGCTTTCCACTGTCAGGATCCTCCCTGTGGGAAGACACTGGAAGATAGCGGGGGGCGGGACAGGGTGAGAGAAAATGCTCTACATCCTTTCCTAATTACTCCAGACTGCTCCAGTTAGCCTACCTGGGTCTCATTAAAAACAGTCAAACTTGGAGTGCTTTCTCACTCCCCTTTCTAGATTAGTAAATACTGCTCTCATTAGGATGCTAAAGTACTGACAACCCAGAGCCAATTATCACTAATCTATTCCAGTGAATGATTGAGCACTGATTGGCTGAGAATGAAAACAGGAGGCTGTTTAATCAACAAGGGAATATCTAAGGTTATGTTTGCATGACAACGATGTACTAAAAACGGAAAAATTTTTCCTTTGGGTTTTTCGTGTGCAGACAACAACATTTTCAAAATGATCCCTGTTCACACGGATCCATGAAAACGATTAAACACTTTATTAGGCATGCCAGCCCACTTGTTGGCGATGTCACTTTGTAAAGAAAAACTATGCACCCATAGACTGAACATGCAATATGATTGCGCATGACTTCAACGTTTTCACAAATTCGCGTTTTTGTAGTTTACACGGAGACAATCTCTGTGACTCATCCTCGCGGAGGTCGCATTTGCCGGCCACATTTGTCTTATTTCAGAACAATAACCATTATAAAATTAACCGTTATTCCTAATGAAGCTTAAATTGTTGTAATTTCTTATGTAGTGGTCAGTTGACTGAAATGAAGCAGCCTCAATGACGTACAGTGCCCTCCGCTAATATTGGCACCCTTGGTAAATATGAGCAAAGGCGGCTGTGAAAATAAATCTGTATTGTTTATCCTTTTGATCTTTCATTAAAAAAATTCACAAAATTCTAACCTTTCATTGAAGTAAAACAATTTAAAGTGGTGGGGAAATCATGTTATGAAATAAATGTTTTTCTCTGATGCATGTTGGCCACAATTATTGGCACCCCTAGAAATTCTTATGAGTAAAATATCTCTGAAGTATATTTCAGGAGCATGAAATTGTCCAGCCATGACTTCCTGTTCCACAGGAGTATAAATGTGAAGAAACACAAAGGCCAAATTCCCTTAATCATTCAAAGAATATAGTTCTGATGTGCAGCAAAAGATTGTTAAGCTTCACAAAATAGAAAGTGGCTGTAAGAGAACAGCTAAAGCACTGAAAAATCCCCATTTCCACCAGAAGTTTCAATCAACTAAAGATGTTACAAATCTGCCTGGAAGAGGATGTGTGTCTATATCGTACTAATGCACGGTGAGGAGGACAGTTCGAGTGGCCAAAGACTCTCCAAGGAGAGTCCAAGGAGCTGAAGAATTACAGAGATTAGTTGAGTCTAGGGGTCAGAAAGCCTAAAAAAATATATATTAAACAGCACCACAAGTTGTCTGGGAGGGTTTCAAGAAAAATCCTCCTCGCTCATCCAAAAACAAACTCCAGCATATTCAGTGGTCAGACATGACTGGAACTTCAAAAGGGACCTGGTTCTATGGTCAGATGAAACTAAAAAAAGAGAGCTTTTTGGCAGCAAATCCACCAGATGGGTTTGGTGCAAACAGGGATAAAAAGTACCCCATGCCCACGGTTAAATATACCGCTGGATCTTTAATGTTGTGGGCCTATTTTTTTTGCTGGAGGTCCTGGACATCTTGTTCAGAGACATGGTATGATGGATTCTAGCAAATACCAACAGATAAAAAATCAAAACCTGACTTGTCTGGCTATCACCAGACCAAGCTCAATCTTTTAAGATTGAACATTGGTCTGGGGAGTCTGCTATGCATTTTCTACTGCACAAGAGGTGTGATCAACGAGCATAATTCAAAAGACTCTGTACGCAATTGGATAGTCCTTCAACCAATCAGACCACAAGAGGCGTGATCAACGGGCATCGATCCATCGCTTCTCTATCCGTCATTGTGTTAAACCCGCCAATAGCGTGCCAGGTGGATAAGCCAGTCTGTGATTGGTTCCCGCAAATGTGTAACAGAAGCAGGATAAATTAATGTACAGGTTTCCAGCCTGAGCTGCAGGGCGAAATCAAATCGGTGGCAGATCAGGCTGGGTTTACCCAGTCTAAAACCTGACCGCTTCTTCTAGAAATCTTGTAATGGGCCGTAATTGGATCTTCCATCAGGATAATGATCCAAAACAAACATCAAAATCAACACAAAAATGTGTCACTGAGCACAAAATGAAGCTTCTGTCATGGCCGTCCCAGTCCCCTGACCTGAACCCTATAGAAAATGAGTGGGGTAAACTGAAGAGAAGAAGCACCAACATGGATCTGGGAATCTGAAGGATCTGGAGAGATTCTGTATGGAGGAATGGTCTCTGGTCTCTTGTCAGGTGTTCTCTAAACTCATCAGGAATTATAGAAGAAGGACACAGCCGAAATAAGACGATCGTTTTCAAAAACTTGCACTTTGAAACCCGTTTTCAGGTCCCCAAAATGCCATTGTCGTGTAAATGAACGGCCAAAACGCATAAAAAGTTGGTAGTTGAAAACGGTGTTGTGTAAACATCCCCTAAAAATAAACTAAACAAATATGTTTTTGCAAACAAGGTTAATCACTTGAATAGTGTTTACATCATTACTTGCTAGTCTAAAAGGTTCTAAATTGGCCCTTGGTGGAGTCTGGTCCACTGTGTTGGGGTGGCAACACTCTGACCATTGATGAAGGAATCAGAAAATGTTCTAGATGAGCAGTTTAGTGGCTCTTTTGTTTCTGTGTGTAGTCGTGTGTGTGTTTCAGGTCAGAGTTGTGTGTAGTGAGATGTCCTGGGCAGATGGCTACTGTCCCTCCGGGCGGTCTACTAGAGACCCAGTGGAGCAGAGTGATTTTGTACCATCTGGACCACACAGCACACAAGAGAGACCAAAAAGCAGCAATGTCACTGACAAGGGCTTCTTATTTACAAGTGTCTCCAGGTGTAGTACAAATAGAAAGATGTAGAAACATTCATATTCAAACCCCACAGATCTTTTCACAAGTTTTAATGAACCATATTGCATAATATCATCAATATCATGTTTTCTGACTCAATAAAAGAAGTGAATAGATATTGAATATTATATATTTATCCTTGCCATGTGCCCGTGCCATGTGTTCCCCAGGTAAGCGACGCACATGCACCCGGCCATCCACGTAATGTAAAAGAAAACGTGATTCATCAGACCAGGCCACCTTCTTCCATTGCTCCGTGGTCCAGTTCTGATGCTCACGTGTCCATTGTTGGCGCTTTCGGCGGTGGACAGGGGTCAGCATGGGCACCCTGACTGGTCTGTGGCTATGCAGCCCCATACGCAACAAACTGTCAGGGTGCCCATGCTGACCCCTGTCCACCGCCGAAAGCACCAACAGTGGGCACGTGAGCATCAGAACTGGACCATGGAGCAATCGAACAAGGTGGCCTAGTCTGCTGAATCACGTTTTCTTTTACATCATGTGGATGGCCGGGTGCATATGCATCGCTTACCTGGGGAACACATGGCACCAGGATGCACTATGGGAAGACGGCAAGCCAGTGGAGGCAGTGTGATGCTTTGGGCAATGTTCTGCTGGGAAGTGGGAAACCTTAGGTCCTGCCATCCATGTGGATGTTACTTTGACACGTACCACCTACCTAAGCATTGTTGCAGACCATGTACACCCTTTCATGGAAACGGTATTCCCTGGTGGCTGTGGCCTCTTTCAGCAGGGTAATGCGCCCTGCCACAAAGCAGAAATGGTTCAGGGATGGTTTGAGAAGCAAGACAACGAGTTTGAGGTGTTGACTTGGCCTCGAAATTCCCCAGATCTCAATCCAATCGAGCATCTGTGGGATGTACTGAACAAACATGGAGACCCCACCTCGCAACAGGACTTAAAGGATCTGCTGCTAACATCTTGGTGCCAGATACCACAGCACACCTTCATGGGTCTAGTGGAGTCCATGCCTCAACGGTTCAGGGCTGTTTTGGCAGCAAAAGGGGGACCAACACAATATTAGGAAGGAGGTCATAATGTTATGCCTGATCAGTGTATATATATATATATATAAAGATTTTTTTTTAATGTTTTAAGTCTCTTATGCTCCCCAAGGCTGTTTATTTTATCAAGAATACAGTAAAAACAGTAACAATGTGAAATATTATTACAGTTTAAAATTTCTATTTTCTATTAAAAAAAAATGTAATTTATTCCTGTGATGGCTAAGCTTAAATTTTTTGGCAGCCATTACTCCTTCAGTGTCACATGATTCTTCAGAAATCATTCTAATATGCTCAAGAAATATTTCTTATTATTACCAATGTTGAAAACAGTAGGAAACCGTGATGTTTTTAATGAATAGAAAGTTCAAAAGAAGAGCATTTATTTGAAATGTATTTTTTTTTTGTAAATTTGCCGTCACTTTAATAAATTGATGAAATTATTCATTTAAATTTTGAACGGTAGTGTATATTTAGTCAGGTTTACACATAAAACAAGAAAAAACTATTTGCCAGTGAGATAACATTTTCTTATACACAATTTTGCTAAATAAATATATTGTTATATAATATAATGTTGTATATTGTTTTCAGGATGTTACACCAATTTGCTTTTTACATTCAGTCAATTCTTTGTGGATCAAGTTAAGTCTCATCCTACATTTTTTATTATTGAATATCCTCTATAACATTGAATAGAACATATTACGAACAAGAGGTGAGATGCTCTAGATGTTTCCTCTGTCTCATAAAGTGCCGGTCATCTATAGCTTACGATATTGCTAAAACTTCTTATGTGCATTTGTTCATTCAGTTCACATCACACTCCGGGCTCCAGACAGGCCTGTGTCTGTAAATGCAGGTGATGGCTATCTACTTTAGACACACCCTTTACTTTATTCATTCATCTTCAGCTCAACATTATCTCTCTATTCCTCCTCCTCTAAACAAACCAGATCGATAGAGCTTCTTGCTTCCATTAGTCTCCATGCAGGTCAATGCTGTATTAAAATGTCTGCGTGCTCGCTATACCCCGGCTGCTTCTTTTTTTGGGTGTAAGAACTTTCTCTGTCACTGGCTATCATTCTTTTATCAGTATCCATTCATCATAGTTCATGAAGAATTCATCCTCATCATGGTCAACTCTGCAAATGAAATGGAGGGTGTGCATGCGCATACGGTTTCACTGTCATTTCTCCCCTTTTCTTCTGCCGTTTCTTGTATTTTTTCTCTGCAATCTCCTCCTACTTTCTTTCTCTCTCCCTGCAACCTCATTTCTGCCTCTTTTCCACAGCCCTACATCCTTCATTTACTTTAAAACAGACACTCTCCTCCTTCTAAAGCTCCATCCTCTAATCCTGTTAGAAGGATGGGCTTTGATCTCCTGTGAGTGATCATGTTTCTGGTGCGAAGAGAGAGAAAGTAGAAGTGAGAAAGAGTGCCACACAGATTAAAGAGGAATATGCATCGTGTGTTGACGTTCCTTCACTTCCTGCATCTGAAGTGACTGCACTTCTGGGACAGAGATCATTTAATGTAGGCTATAAATCAGAGGCTGAGCTGCTCAGAAAGCACTGAGGAATACAATATAAAAATGTGATAGAAAAACCTTAATTCACAATCATAAGCGATATACTTAGTTGCGTTTGTGATCACACTGGGGTGGGAAAGCAGTTTTAATATTGTTCGAAATGTGTCTATTAATATTACAATATAACGATGACATATAGTGATAATTTAATGATGCAAGACATTCAAGCAGACATTATAGAAGCATTAGCACTCCTTCAGTGAATATAGGTTGTTGCATAAAATACACAGACTAATATGAATCCATCATGTGTCCAGCTAAAATTGATTTAATTCTTGCCTTGCACTGCTCACTGTTCTGTGCAACCTACAAATGAAGTCTTGCGGTAAATGTATTTGTATGGAATAAGGTAAGCCTTAAGATGCAGCAGATTTTGTGTTCGCTTGTGTTCATTAGAGAGATGATGGGAGAAATCAAAGTCAGACAGCCAGGAGGTTGTGGGATACAATAAGCACACAGAATGTTATTGTAGTTAGATATTTTTATTTAGGCACCAATAATCAATAATGCAGGGACGATGCTCGCTCTTGCTATTCAGGGCTTAGTTTAGCTAAAGCCACAACTATCACAGTGGCAGGGGAATCTTCAGAATTGGAAATGCTACCAGACACTTGTCATTAATGGCTTTGAACCACAAAGAATGTGTTGAGTAAGGCCTAAAGCCTGAAAAATGTTTTGCCCGCCATAAAACAATCAATCACTTTAAGACCACATTTTAAACAAAACATTTCTTTTCATTCTTTTTAAGAGAGGCTTAAGTCAGGAGCAATCCACATAAGTCAAGATCCACAATGAAAACACTTTAAGGGTAATTTCAACAAGACAAGCAGCAGTTGTCTGTTTGATGACTTAGAATTATTGACTTTAGGTTTATCTAAATTATGAGTTCAACTGGTGCTTTGGGATTTGCAGCTTGTTTTGTGCCAAGAAAGTAATGTTAGCACCCGTTCAAGTAGATAACCGTTTACAGAACATACACCAGCCTAAAGTTTCAACACACTTACTCATTCTTTATCATTACTAATGTCTGTATTTTCATAACAGTAGTCAACTATGAAATAACATAAATGGAATTATGTTAAGGCTGGAATACATTACATGACTACTAAAATCTGAACAAGCATCATATACTTGCTGACTACACATGTAAATGGATATTGGGCATCAAAAAAATTGGGCATTATACACTAAACGACTTTTAAATGAAGTATTACACACTACCAGACTTTCAAGTTGTTCCGTACAAAACAAACTGTTTTAAAACCGACTCAAAATATATTTTACAGTGGTGCTTGAAAGTTTGTGAACCCCTGGCAGAATCTGTGAAAACGTGAATTTGAATGTGAAATGTGATAAACAAAATAAGAGGGATCATACAAAACGCATGTTATTTTTTTATTAGTACTGTCCTGAATAAGATATTTTACATAAAACTGTTTACATATAGTCCACAAGACAAAAAAATAGCTGAATTTATAAAAATGACTCTGTTCAAAAGTTTACATTATCTTGATTCTGTCGTTACCTGGATGATCCACGGATGTTTGTTTTGTGATGGTTGTTCTTGAGTCTCTTGTTTGTCCTGAGCAGTTAAACTGCCCAATGTGCTAATTCTTCAGTTTTCCAGCATCATTTGAACCCTTTCCAGCAGTGACTGTATGATTTTGAGATCCATCTTTTCAGACTGAGGACAACTGAGGGACTCAAACACAACTATTAAATAAAAAAATAAATAAAAAAAAAGCTGATCAATGATGCCCCAGAAGGAAACACGATGCATTAAGAGCTGGGGGGTGAAAACTTTGTGAATTTAAAGATCAAGGTAAATTGTACAAGGTAATTGTCTTCCGGGAAACATGTAAGTATATTCTGTTGTTGAGGCCAGTACTAAATGAAAAAATATATAAAATAACAAAATAAGTAAAATTTGGACATCTTCATCCTGTTCAAAATTGTTCACCCCCCCGGCTATTAACGCACCGCGTTTCCTTCTGGAGCGTCAGTGAATGTTTGAACCTTTTTTTTAATAGTTGTGTTTGAGTCCCTCAATTGTCCTCAGTGTGACACTTCTGGAAAGGGTTCAAATATCCAAAAGATGCTGGAAAACTGAAAAATTTTCAGGACCTGGAGGATTTTTCTGAAGAACATTTGGCAGTTTAACTGCTCAAGACGAACAAGGGACTCATGAACAACCATCACTAAACAAAAAAACAGCCGTGGATCATCCAGGTAACGACACACAGTATTAAGAATCAAGGGTACGTAAACTTTTGAACAGGGTCATTTTTATAAATTCAGCTATTTTTTTGTCTAGTGGACTATATGTAAACATCCTTTATGTAAAATATCTTATTCAGGACAGTCCTAAATAAAAAATAACATGCATTTTGTATGATCCCTCTTATTTTGTTAAAATGATTCACATTTTCACAGATTTTGCAAGGGGTTCACAAACTTTCAAGCACCACTGTATATCCTCCGACTGGATGGTATCTGTGCGCATTATACAATACATTATTTTTTTGTACAATTTGTCAACTCTGGCTGCCCAAAATCTCTAGACTGGCTATAACATTCAGCAACTAGAGCTCAGCATTCAGCAACTCGACTCATGCAGACTGCAAATCGGGGTAAAAAATTGTGTACTGTATTTTAGCCTTTAGGTAGCCACCCTTTGATTCCAGCTCTGCACACTCTGGGCATTCTCTCAACTAACTTTATGAAGTATCCACCTGGGATGCTTTTTAAACAGTTCTGAAGGAGATACCATGTGTGCTGGACACTTGTTAGCTGCTTATTCTTTACTAATATCGTCCATGTCTTTGCATTTTAATTAAAAGTTTAGTTTTGTAACAAAAAAAAAACAAAACAAAACAAAAATCACACGTAGCTATCCTTTACTGTTTATAAAATGTATTTTAAAACATTGAGAACTCTGTCAAGTGTGAAACATTTGACTGGTAGTGTAGTTGAAGCTGCAGGTTTTTTAAAGATATTTAAGACATTTTTAACAGATAAATATATATTTAATTATTAATTGTTTTTTTTGAGAAATCAGGAGGGGAAGTCTTTGTGTAAATATATATATTTTCAATATACAGCTGTATATAGTATTTTTTATATATATATTTTTATCTATCTATCTATACAAGTATACATATATAACAATTGAGAGGGTTTTTTAACATTCCTTTACCCTGAAATATTTTTTATGAACGGAAACACAAATATGTTGGAATAGACTGATAATATAAATAAAATCACCACACATTTTACCATGGAAAAATATTTTAAATATATAACATTTCCATCCAAAATACAACACAGAATATTTATGACACACACACACACACACACATTCATACCAAACCTAAAAGTTAAAGACTGGCCAAATAATAATTTTAATATTCTCATGGATATTTTAAATCTTTATTAGTGGACTTCTTTGTCTTAGATTGAGAAGTGACTGTCAGCAGAGGTTTTCCGGCAGTATTTATTTTAGTGGTGGAATGAGGACTGAAACTGTGTGATTATAGTTATTTGTTTGCGGAATGTCACTGATAATTTGTATTACTTTGAATGTTCTTTGACATGTTATTTCAAGAATGCTAATCATGCCCCATTTGTATTCAGTCTATTGCAAATTTTCAATTTGTCTGAGTGCCAATGTGTTTTTGATGAGCCTTTGTTAGTCTGTTTCACCTGATTCACTTTAGATGAAGCAGTTACTAGCACACTACGTCTCCACAAACCTTAAAAATTATGATTATCATCCTTGGGTCTTTCATTTGCTGGCAGTTATATTACGTCTACAGCTGGGCCATGTAGGTAATGTTTTTGACTAAATTTGGGGTTTGTGATTTGAATGTTATGGATTATTTTATAATGCTTTTATGCATAAAACATTAAAACGTTAAAGAAACAAAGACCAAACATAAAACAAATAAACATTACAAAATTCAAGCATTACAAAACAACATTTGTGGTATTAAAAACAGTGCAAAACAAAACCACAACAACATAAAAAAAAGTCTATTAGTGGATTTTTTTCTGCATAAACCACACAAATCAACACATGGAGCAAATAATAAATTACCCATTTGCAGTTAATTTGGCCCATCAGTAGGCTTGTTCTCCCCTTTGAAGTCCAGGACATCCCAAAGAAGGGTGGGATTTTCACAGTTGTGCTGTGCTCTCCAATGCTCAATAACTTCTTGTCTCTTATTAAACACCTTACTGCAAAGGATGCAGTTAAAGTGAGATCCCACCCTCAGGGATATACCTTTATTGAGGCCCCTCAATACATGGCCCTCCTGACCTACCATTTCCTCTTCATCATCCTCCTCTTCCTCTTCTCTAGCTCCTTGATGGTGAGAATGGAGGTGGCATTTAAACTTGGAAAAGGAGAAGAACTCCTCATTGCAGGTGCCGCAGTGCACTAGGTTGCGTTTCTCATTGAGCTGCCTCCAGTAATGCGCTGCATGTTTGACCAGCTCATCCTCTGCTTCACGGCCCCCGCGCATGGCACCATCCCTCGGTCGGACCTGGACCTCCTCTCCGTGCACGTACAACAAATGCAGCTTCATGTCAGCAAAGGTAGGTGTGATGGCCTGGCAGCGCCCACACTTAATTTGTAGCTCAACTGGGTCAACACGTTGTTCTGAAGCCTGTTCTTCGGCTGCTGAAGACCTGCAAGACAAGGAGGAATATCTATGTCAAGAATAAGAAGGCTTTAGCAAGAGTCAACACTCAAGAGTCAATGTTTGTTACTTACTCTTCTACAGACATGCTTTCTTCATGTTGACTGATGGATGGCTCAACAGTGAGTATTACCCGGTGCACCTCTCTCAAATGGCTGAAGTAGACACCCACATAGCCAAACGACTTATCACAGAATTCACAGCAAAGGCTCTTCCGGGGCCTGCTTTCTGCATGGTGCAGTTTCATATGAGTGCTAAGACTGCCCGAGTGAGCATAGGCCTTCCTGCATACCGGGCAGACATAGGGCCGAAGGTTACTGTGACTGTTCATGTGGCTCTGCAAGTGATGCTTGAACTGGAAACACCTGCTACAGGTAGGACATCGGTGCAGCGGACGACTTGTGTACATCACACCTCCACCGCCTTTACAATCTGCCACAGGCTGCTGATCAGTAGCTTGTGAAGACTGGGGAGCACTTAATGGTTTTCCTGATATCTGCTGTCCTAATAGTAGCTCCTGATCAGGGTTCTCTGGTGTTGACAAAGAAGGAAGCGGTACAAGTTGAGGAAGAGCGGCTTCCATTACCAGTACTGGCTTGGGACGAATACTACGATACTTTTTGGATATGTCCAGCAACTTCTCTTGAGAGGCAGAATTCGGAACACCAACTGGAGGTTTTTCAGGTACCCTCCTTCTGAAAAATGACAAGGATCTCTTCTTTCGGGCCTCAAAGGCCAGAATATCCTCCATGGTTTTCCTCTTCCTCCCCCGTTTCTTGCCTGGAGGTTTCTTGAATTGGGTGTTGTTGTGGTCTTGGCTCAGACTTTCACTTTTAACTTTGCTGTCTGTGGACTTGATGTTGTTGTCTGGAGGGCTTTTCAGGCTGCTTTTGGCTCCACTCACAGTCTGCTTGTCTGAGAATGGGGTGCTGGCAAGGCTGGTTGGTACCAGGAGGGAGTTCTTCACCTTGGCATAGGGCAGGATGGGCAACTTGCCCTTGGGTGGAGATGGAATGATCTGAACAGCTTTGCTAAAGATAGTGGGAGAGAGAACTGTGATGGCACTGCCAGCCGAGGCTGGACCCTCTATTTGGGTTTTAACTGGTGAGATTTTCTTGACAGGGGCAACAAGGGAGGTTCCAGAAGGGTAGTGCTGGTTTGTGAGTGGACGGGCATCGCTCTTTTGTTCCATTTTTCGATCCGTCTGTGAACCTGGGAACAAGGATGCAATGTTGATTTCAGACGAAGTAGGAGTGTCAATCATAAGCTGCTCAGATACTGGGTCTGAACTCTGTTCTGATTTCACAGCAGATGATTGAGCTTGTGTGGTTACAGAAATCTTGGCTGGACTCGGCATCTTGCTACTGCTTTTTTCTGGTGCGCTCTTACTTCTCACCGGTTGGTATCTAGGAATAGGCAGCTTAAGGTTCTTCTGAATTGGCTGTTGCTGTTGTGTCTGAGGTAAGGCCACCAATGAGAAGGTTCCCTCTTGTCCAGCCACCTGCATGAGTGCATAGTTCTGGGCAGGGACCAGGATGGATTTAGGGCTGACAGCCGTGGATGCTTCTGGAAGGGCTGAGGGAGGTTGGCAGGATAGAACTGCAGATGATGGAACAACTGCTGGGGCTTTGGGGGCAATGCTGCGAAACTGGAGACCCTTAATTTGGGAGTGGGGCCGTGCATCACCTGTCAAAATAAGATAATACCTTTAACTTTGTCATTTAAGATGTAACTAAAGTGAATAAAAAGGTCTTTCCCTGTTCTCCTTTTTCATTGTTTCTTACACACATACACCAATTCACCCTGGGGCAGAGTTTGAGCACCCTTTGATTCAAGCTCAGCGTATTGCTCTTGTTCATGCTGCAGCTCACTAAGTCTTATACCTTCTCATGCTTTCTAATTCGCACTGACACACACACACTTGCAGAAGGAATTACCCTACTTTAAAGCATAAAAATGGCCCAGTAGTAGAAGCTTTATTACATGAACAGGAATAACTGTTAAACCATATTCAAACCACATAATGACTGTCCACACAACATTGCGGAGTTCTGCCTAACATAATGGTTGATGTCAAAAATAACTAATGGGAAATATATGAAAAAGTAAAAAAAAAAAAAGTACAATTTACATTTATTCATTTGGAAGACATTTATCCAAAGTGGCTTACAATGCAAATATGCATTTTTCAGTTTAAATACATCAGATCATCAGATTTCTGATGAAGACGGAAAAAATGTAAATGAGGTTTCAACAGTTTTTCAGAAGTCTGTATGTGCAAAGCAGGGTCATTCCTAATCCCATTTAGGCTACTATAGAATTAATTAGGTTAAAAACAGAAACATCATACAGAGCTGGCTTTCACCAGGCCTAAAAGGGAAAGAGGAGAACAGTAGAAGGAGAGGAGAGTACTCTATTTTTGGTGCAAGAAATAGGGACTTATTTTTAGCCACAGTAATGTTCATGAAGAAAAAGAAGAGCATCACAGACCAATTAGCAGAATGAAAGGTGAAGAGTTCAAAGGTGAGATCTGGTGTTTATGTTAGTAGAAAGGTTACGCTCCGGCCACCACATATATCTGTGTGTAGGTCTGTTTTTTATTCTAAAACCAAAAAATGTGTTTGTGAGAATGAATTTAGTGTGCATATGTGTGTGTTTACACCTCACCCATGCGTAAAGGAATGCAGGCCAGATGTTGGTCAATCGGTTATGGGGACTTACCTGATGGGCCAATGTTACAAAATTGTCTAATTTTGTAGTATAATTCTTTAGGACTACTAGGGATAGTGAGGTACTCAGAAGTGACTTTTGAAGTGAATGTCTCTTACCAACTTAAAACATTTCACATTGATCTAAATTCAGTAACACAAACATATAAAAAAAATGTGGCTCATTTTTATTTAACCAATTTTGTGATCGATTACAGTGTCATTAATGGTGGTTCTTTGTGGTCCGATTCATCAGAGAGAACAATTAGCAAATAAGTGTAAGGATTACAGGACGTTCACACAGAAATGATTCTTTCTTTTAATGGATACAGTGAGCTGAATGGAACAGAATGTGTTCCAAACAAAAAATGTCTGTATGATGTACATTAAACAAAAAGTATTCTGTTAATTAATCTATTTGAAAACTACAAAAGCAGACAGCATTTTCTTCACTACAACTGCAACAGTATTATTATTTAACCCTAAAAGATGAGCTTCATAAGACTGCATATTATTATCTCTATACTCACTCTGTGTGTGTGATTTCAGAGGGCTGGAACGGTGCTCTTGGGTTTTCATGTCTGCCACACTGTCACTGAAGATCCTGCACAAAAAAAAAACAAATACAGGGAACAGAACTGAACCTCTGCTGTGTAATTAACAAAATAGATTCTTTAAATTACAGTGTTTAGAGGTGTCTGCCTGCGTTCCAACGATGTCTCCCCCCCACCCTCACTATCTCGATCAAAACCAGAGGACATTCCAGATGTCACACAGGCTCAGATTAGAGTCAAGGCAAAGGCAGAAAAACAACAGGAGGGAAAGGATAAGGGAGGGCAAGATGGCTAACCGAGGAGGAGACAATGAATGAGCCAGGTGAGATGGGAACCAACTCTAATGCATGTGTGGTAGTGGGGCGAGGATGGGGGGGGGTGGTCATTTGGCCTGTACATGAAGGTCCTCATCTGTGGCAGTGAGATAGCAGCCTTGGTGTGTGTGTGTGACTATATTTTAGGGAGGGGTTTGTCCAGTACCCTGTAGGTCTGAAAGGAGATGAAAGGAAGGGATCTGCAGGAGATAAGAGAGGTGGACACACACGGTCGTTCTGGCTAGAACATCCATAACCAGCGGCCATGAGCTCTGACTGCCACAGATACACACACTTACATGCACAGCACATCTGTCATACCTCTATGCCTCTACAAACTTCCCGATCTCTAAGCACAACACAGGTCTGTCGTACCATATTTTCGCTTGTTTAATCAAGCCCACGTTGGCTAATTCCCCTGTTGTTCTGGGCATGCTGTGAAGTCGTTAACACGTGTGAAAATAAACAAAATAGGGAAAAGATGAAGAGACAATAAACTGCACATGCTAAACATTCTAAGCCAAGTTTCTGCAGAGAATTCAACAATAATTTCCCTGCTCAAAGAGAAGGTCCACTGATCTGTTTGATATGAAAACAAAAAGAGTGTTATTTCACAAATTTACCCAGAGGAAGCATTATCTGATCATTTAGTTTTTTTTTTTAAGCTTTCCTACTTAGTTTTAGTCCTGAACTACACAACCAGTCGAAGGTTTGGACACACTTGCATGTTCTTTATTTAATACACTTTTCCACAATTTAGAATAATAGTAAAGTCTTTAAAACTATGTAATACCTCAAAATGGAAGTATGAGAATTATGTAGTTTAAAAAAAAAAAAAAAAAGTACACAGGAAAAAAAGCTGTCACTGGGGCAGTACCTTTTCAAAAGGTACACTTTTGTCCCATTTAGGTACCAGTATTTAAGTTACCAATATGCACTCTTTATGTACAAAGGTGTACCTTTTCAAAAGGTACCGCCCCAGCGACAGCTTTTGTACCTTTTTTTCTGAGAGTGTAGGCACTATTTTTGAGTCAGTTGTGTCAAAACTTTTGATTGGTAGTGTACAGTGGCCCTAAAAAGCATTTGGACACTTAATCAAAGACTTATAAGCTTGATTCCAGTTGGTTAAAAGTAAAATAGCAAATGCCACTAGGTTTGATATTTGCATCAGGTGATGAAATGTACACTTTTAAACTCGGTAGAAATAGATATTTTCTTCTGTATTGTGACGTTCACTGGAGTGAAGCGGAGTTTAAGCTGGGGAAGTCCAGAATGTCACAAGTTCAAGAAAGATATGCATGAATGAATTATTCAAAATAAGATCAATAAAATTAATTTAGAAATACTGAATAAATACGGTCCAAATGCTTTCTGAGACCACTGTATCTGTGATATTGTCCTTAAATGCATATGAAGAGGTTAGATTATCCTATAGCATTGTTGTTTGGATTTGTATGTATGTGTGTGTGACAGAAAGGTCAGTTGTCTTTCTCAGAAGAGGAGACATTCTCATAGAAAACCCCACTGTTTGCTAACCTGTTTTTTAATACCTCGTTTGAAAGAGACTGCTTCTCCACAGCAGACTTATGGACACACAGTTTTTGCAGGAACGTGGTGCACACACACACACACACACACCTGCAGTATCTTATCTTGTGACAGCCACAGCAACAAAATATTAACCAGAGGAAATGAAAACACCAACATGCCAGTACATTGTAACACGCTACGTACATGTGCCTGCAAAAAGACTGCTCTGCAGGAACAACACAACACGTTAAAACATGTCAGTCAAATAGAGCACCGTAACAAAAGAACCACATGAAATAATACCAACTGTGCATAACACACGCACAAACACAGTCTTGAGTAATTAGCTGTCACCTGAGCCAATCAATGTGGAAGGGAAAAAATCTATTCCAATTTCAAAACTACAGGCTTGCCTGTACACGCAGATGTGGACTAATCAATAAGAAAAGCATCCCACATCAGAAAGACGAGAGAATACAGAGCCAAAATATTCTCAATGACTGAACCATCAATGTAAATCACTGCATACATAAAGGAATGTCTCCCATAAATGCTGCTAAAAAACAAAGACATTTTATAGAATATCCTGGCTGTTCTTTTTTGAAGGGATTGTGGAAGGGAATGGGAATAAGGGCTGTCAAAAAAACAACACAAAAGTATTGGATAGTCTATATGATTTATACAGTATGTTCCAATGTTTCTGAAACTAAACTGATATTTTTGTGAGGAACAGAATGAAATTTGTTATTCAGTGAAAACTTTCAAATCTCAATCGCTTCTGTGTGCATCTAAATATAGTGTCAAAATGTGTCACCAGGTTTGATTTTAGTGATGATCACAAGACTCGAGAACCAGTGATGTTTGACTTAACTGATGTCAAACCTGTACTACTGTAAACAACTGCAAATTAAACCACTTTTGTGGTGCTTTTTGTTATTTTCTGAACTTGAAAATTGTATAGAAAAACAATGTACTACATAAGCAAAAAAGAAAAGAAAAAAGAATTATAAAAAAAAAATAAAAAATGTACGTTATGATTTTACATGAATTGTTTTACAAATCATAATCAAGCCATATTTTTCAATAAATAACAAACATTACCAGTAAACATGTCTGGATTATGCAGGAAAATATAATTGAACATTTCATGGAAATGTTTCAGGAGCCAAAAGATAACTGTGTGTCAGTTTCTCTTGGCAGTGATTTTTTTTGTTGAAGACACTGTGGTGAAGAGCCTCATTTCCGCAGAGCCGACCAGACAGGATGCTGTAAATCAAGGTATTGAACTTTGACCCACGGAATGCAGTCGCCAAGGGCAACTTAGTGTGTGTCACCTCTACAGTGAGATGTTGGAGAGGAAGTGACTGCGACAGCCAAAATGATTCTCAGCACTTGGGTTGATGTTGCATGAACGTCCACAGTAGGAGGGGGCCAAGTGCTACAATTATGAATTTAGATTCAAATTTACATTCTAGAATAAAGAAGAGAGAATACATAGGCAGCAAATGATTGGTCTTCGATAATAGCATTCACCCTGATTAAATGATCAAGGGGTGTCTGAGGAAGGCCAAGAAACCGTAATGAAAGTGTGAAAGCCTGTGGCCAGAGGCTAAGTCTATGTGAGTCACCTTATAGAACCTTTAAATGACCTTTTGCTGTTTGGTGTGACATTTGTATTCCTTAAGTAGGTCACACAGTAGAAAAGACTGCATAAACCCTCACACTCCACCTTCAACCAACTCCCATAACAACATCTTTTCCTTGTTTCATCATTATGCCCTCATTTCCAAATTTCCCTACACTTCTGTCTCTTTGCCTCTCAGTATAATGGTACTAATGCTTGCTAATGCTACATTTAAAGGGATAGTTCACCCAAAATGGAAAATTCTGTCATCATTTACTCACCTTCAAGTTGTTCCAAACCTGTATAAATTTCTTTCTTCTGCTGAACACAAAAGAAGATATTTTGAAGAACGTCAGTAACCAAACAGTTGATGGGCCCCATTGACTTCCATTGTATTTTTCTTTCCATACAGGGAAAATCAATAGGGACCAACACTGGAATCCACTGAATATAACTATGGACAAAAACAGCTCTTTTGTGTTCTTGAGAAGAAAAGGTGAGTAAATGAAAGGTTTTTTTTTTTTTTTTTGCAAATTATTCTATTGACAGCCCTACTTTTATTTCATCAGTAGCCCACAAAGGACAATAACCATAAAGATAACTATATAGTAACTATATTAGCATCCACACCAATGGACGATAACATTCTGTTTATTTTAAGCGCACAGCAAATTATTGAGCTCTTTTAATTCAGCTAGATTCAAATTGGCAGATTTTTCTGAAAAAAATAGCTCTGAACAGGATTCCAATGTTATACCTGTGAGAACGATTATTAAAACTTTATAGTTATTTTTATTGTTATAGTTATCTTTCTTGGTGCGAATGGACCTTAACTCACTCAGTACCTTTGGCTTAAATTAAAAAAAACTTAGCGGTACTAACTAAGAACAAAAGAGAGAACAAAGCAAGGAAGGCCAACTTTACAGGAACATAGGCAGAAAGACACAGACCTGCATCAAGTTTTCCTGAGTGATGGAGGGTGTGGTTAAAGATCTCTGTGTATAATATCAGAACAGAGAGGCCAGGGAAAAGGAGCCTGTTATAATATGCACATTTTTAATGTTAGAGAATATGAAACTGAGCATCAAAGCTTATGCAGATACTCCTGCCTCAGTACTTGTTCAGGTCTGGGGACCCAAGGGAGTTAAGAGTGAACTCGGGTAGCTTTAAAGAAGTAATAAGACGAGCAACGGTTATCTAGATAGGGTACAACCAAAAAGAAAGTCTGTTTGCACATAAACACGGTTGTGTTTGCATGCGATCAGTGGCCAACATTGCTTTTATTTCCACAGACAAGTGTATTCTCACTCTCTGCTCTCAGGGTTAAAGGGATAGATCACTTAAAAATGAAAATTCAGTCACCATTTACTCATGACGTTCCTTTCTTACTCCGAATATAATACCAATAAAGTAGCCCATATGACTCATACAATAGCTTTGTGTGAGGAACGGACTAAAATTCTGAAGCAGAATACAGTACACAACCCATATGAGCTACTTTTATGGGGCTTTTTGTCATTTCTGCCGCTTGACAGCCCTTGTCAACATTCACTTGCATTGTAAAAAAGCAGCATGAACAATCTGGTGAGTAAATGATGACAATTTTCTTTTTGGGTGAACTATCCCTTTAAGCTTCAGCATGCAGTTTTACCCTCGGTCCCTCTGAAATCTCGCAGGAATCATGCACATTGTGTTCAACAAAGGCACCAGTTGTAAATCTAGACTTCAGAGCGTGTGTCATGTGATGGAGGAGCTGTCTCTCATTTCCCTGCCATAGAGAGAGTCTCTCTGATATTGCAGCTGTTTCTCTGATGAGTTGGAGAATCTGGGAAACATTGTCTGGCAAGATCAAAGAGAAACGGGCTGTAATTACCACGGTAACCAACAGTAAAGCTGTTAAATTAAGCAGGCTCAGCCTTCAGTCTGTTAATGAGAATTTTCTCTCCTTCACTCATTAGAGGAGGCAATTATGAGGCGAGTCAAAACCGCACACTGGGGTCTAGAGAGTTATTTATTGATTGAAGGCATTTATCATAACTAAGCATTCAGTAAATAAAGAGTTATGCAGTTACAACGGAACTAATCAGGTCAGAGCTACTCTACATACAAGACTACACTAAAACCAGATTAAATTAATCAAAACAAAAGAACAATCAAAATCCCATCAGAGAAACTTCCCAAGGTCCTATGTGCCTGAGAAAATGGTATAACTACATAGACACAAGGTTCGCTAGTGAAGTCTGTTTGACAGCTGTCACAATTACTGATGTGCAGCTTTAAAACATTTTCAAAAGACTGAAGAGAGAGCACGAGTTTTGAATCTGTTATTAAATATCATGCACACTTAAAGGGTACTTTTCCATATTTTGTTTTAAAAATCTGACTGAAACAGCTGTCTATTTTATAACAGAGCCGATGGTAGCAAAGGGAGTTCTCGGATCTCCTGAGACGCTCCAAAAGGGATTTGTCAAGGCCTTGGTCGCTCATTGACTGTAAACACAGGAAATGTACAGCTGGATCCAGAACTTGATACTGTAGACTATGTACTATACACTACATCACCCAAAAAAACATGACTAGACCTAAATGCAAAACATTCTACTATGTTAAGCTAGCAGTTGCCTCTAAAGTGAGTGACAAGCATCAATGATGCAAAGAATGAGACTGTATGCCAAGTAATGACTATAACAGATCCCCATTGAGACTTTATAAGGACTGGTAATGAAGCACCATGACTTATCAATAATAGCTTAGCATTATTGCAGTGGGCTTCAGTACAGGACTGCGGTAACAGCAGTCCTAGCAAATCTGACCTCAACCATATCAGCTTAAATAAAGATCAACTGTGTCACTGTGCCACGAGAGAATAAGAATGCTCTAGGAAACAAGGTCAAGTGATTGTTTTATACAATAGGATATAAAGCCGAGCTGGCAGCCGAAGAGCAACCATTGCAATGGCTTCATTTTTAACTGTGTGAGCCAGGGGTGTCCAATCCTGCTCCAACCTTAAAGGCCCACTGAAGTGCCTTGAAACATACAGCGTTATTCAGTGCGTTGACATAATTTCCACTGAAACAGGAAGACATATCGAGCAGCTCCTCCCCTTTTTTTAAAATAGAGCTGTTGCCAAGCCGCATTTCACTGCCTGACAGCCACAGTGTAATAGATCCCCCTTTTAGATTTAATATGAACCTGTTACTAAAGCAAAACAGTGAACATAATCATGCTGAGAATGTGTAGTTTGAAAAGTGTGTAATTCATGTTGGTGCATGGCACTGGTGCGTGTCAGTGCTGTTTCTAATGCAGAGTCTAACTATTTCTCCTCCATATCGCTTTAAAATTCAGCATTCTGTGTAGAATTCAAATGTGTCCGATTTGTGGTCTGCTCTGACTTGCGCATTCGATCCGCTCTGTCCTATCATGTCTCTGGACTGGAGCACACTGTGCGCGCTGCGGTAGTTCATGTGAAATTTACGCGAAACCAGACTTCATTCGAACCAATGGAACGCATATTTACACTGTCTGAATCATTCCCTATCCCCTATATAGTGCATTATGTGCCATTCACCATATAGAAAATAGTTATTGTGTGAACAAGTGACCGATTTCAGCCGCAGCTTAAGTGCTATTTATAGTGCAGGGGGTGGGATGCTTCAGATTCTAGAGAGCATTTGATTGGACAGGAAATCTGATGCAGTGATGTCATCAAAATCATTGATCCATATTGGCGGAAGCGAGAGGCTAATTTTTATCGCTTATATCTTCTAAATGCAAATTTTTTCATTGTTTTGGATCACACAAGCTTACAGATAATCTTAATGCTAACATGTTCATCCTACAAACTTAAATGTAGATATCATAGGGACTTTAATTAAACACACCTGAACCAGCTAAATCAAAGGTCTTACTAGTAGGCATACTAGAAACTTCCAGGCAGGTGTGTTGAGGTAAGTTAGAGCTAAACTATTCAGGACATTGGCCCTCCAGGACTGAGTTTGGACACCCTTTGTGTGAGCTTTCTGGCAATCTGGGTGACCATCTTAAACCCATTGCAAAATCTCTGTGGGGACATCTTTCATCCTCACACACATGGATTCCTACTGAAATGACTGTATTTCACCTGTTAAAGGGGTCATATGATGCGATTTCTTGTTTTCCTTTCTTTTTAGTGTGTTATGTAGCTGTCTGTGCATGTATAAGATCTGCAGAGTTACAAAGCTCAAAGTCTCAAACCCAAAGATATATTCTTTGTAAAAGTTAAGGCTTAGTCACACCTTCCTAAAACACTTTGTTCAAACACACCCCCACAAATCTATGTTAGTATGTGGGGGCAGAGTTTCATAACACCGCCCAAATGTATATGCAAAGAAAGAAGGCGTAACTTTTATTCTCACTGTAGTATTGTTGCCGCCCGCGCCGCCATGTCGTGGAGATGCAGTGTTTTTCGTTGTGAAAACCAGGACAATTAGAAAACAGTGGCTAAGCTTTAGTTACAACACTGTTCCAGAACAGTACAACCCATATATTCGACTGTGTGCTGTGCATTTTTCGGGGGACTGTTTCTAGCACCTGGGAGAGCACAGACTGTTTCTACGTCTTTGTCGTTTCTATGATAACAAATGCAAACTTACCAATCTGATACTTTCTGGTCCAGTCGCGCTGGCAACGTTGATCGATCAGCTTGGTCATCTGCATCATCCGGATCAGATTCGGGCTCGAATTGATAAGGTAGGGCCGACATTATCATCTGTCCCTGATTTGCTTTGGGAGCTGATGTTCCAAATATGGTAAGAAGCGTGACATTTCCGTCAGACGCATTAGGTATTCGGGCCAATCACAATGCACTGGATCGCTGGCCAATCAGAGCACACCACGCTTTTCAGAACGATGAGCTTTGTAAAAATCGACGCGTTTCAGAAAGAAGGGGGAATAAAGGAGCAACAATAATGTACAGTATATGTAAAACAATAACTTTTTTGAACCTAAAACCCATGTAAACGCATTGCATTAAACAAAATACACAAAATAATGTTCTTTTTAGAACCATCATATGACCCCTTTAAAATGTGACTGCACCATAAAGTTGTCAAGAAACAGAAATTGCAATTATATTTTCTTCTCTATTGTGATGTATACAGCTTCTTTAACAAGAAAAAAAACGTAGGGTTAGACTTGGATTTTGTCCATCAGCATAGTTGCACAATAGTCTTCTGTATGATGTTCAGTACATACCCAAAGAATCTTCAACGTCTCTGTCCCAAGACGGACCACAATCCTCTTCTTCCTCCTCTTCTCCTTCCACAGCCCTCTGCTCACCTGAAACAACCACAAAACAAACACAGTTAAAGCCCATTTACACTTCGGATCGATCGGATTGCTGTCCAATTGGGTATGCGCAATCCATTTACACTCGGCTACATAAATGTGTCTGCACAAATCAGATATAAATCTCATCTACTACTCCCATGCTATATGCAAACATAGTTCACCACTGTGATGATGCTAAAGCCAGCAAAAGTTTCCACATCATATGGAATAAGTATTTGAGATTTGCGGCCACTCTGTCTATGTTTCTCATCCATGACTGTGACTCCTGCACTTCCGTATGCTGTCATAGACATAGTTCCTGTTAGGAGTAAAATTTACATGTGCAGCCTAAACAGCCAGAGGCATTTACATTTGGTATTTTCATGATACTGTAATTATCCAATTATGAAAAAGGATTAAATGACCAAGTGTAAATACCCCCGCAAAGGACCTTTTAACCACATAATCTGTCCAGCACACAGAAAAGATAGTTTGAGACTAATTAAATAATAAAGTAAATTCCAAGTAAATTATTCACTTGACATTCTTGATCCACACTGACTACCCTTGTTAGACACTGGGATGTGGGAAGAGAAAAGTTTATTCACCTGTACGCTAACTCATGTCTTCAGCCTCTGTGAGCATCTAAGACAGCAGAGATGATCAGTTCCAACACCTAACGCACTAACGCTCGCAAGTACACAAACATGCTCTCGAACACCATGGTTTGCAATGCAGATGCTCAAAAGTCCACAAACACATGGAACAAGTCTTGACTGTAAACACGCTTCCTCTTTAAATCTTCAGCTGTAAATTATGGATGTAACAGTGTGATAGACAAGAGCCCTGGAGTCCCATCAGGGTAAAACACAAAGCTTACATCCCTCACCTTGGATGTGTGTGTGTGTGTAGGGGTCAAATGGAGTCAGCACCACACAAGGACACAAGCAGATGCTGAAGCACTCAGTCAATAACGTTTAGCCCCCAGACACCGTTGACCTCACCGGGAGGTCCGTATGAAATCGCTCTTTACCGTCTGTATGACTATAATCTGCTGTACAGTCAAGGGAGAAATGATCTCTTTATACGATGTATTACTGAGGTTTGCTTATTGATTATTCATAATGCTTCACAAAGTGGCTCTCTATGTCACTGAATAATGTATAAGAGTCTCAAATACATGGTATTAAAATAAAACAAATCAACTTTAGGGCTTTTTTTTGGGAAGTTTTAGAAAGTGGGACATCCTGTGTTTTTGTAATGATTAGTATAATGAGCATTGTGAGAGTATGATGTTGACTGTGTGAATTCATTAATCATATTAAATTGGCTTGCATTGATCGTTCATCTAAGTGATAATAAGAGCATTTAAATAGAGCTTAAACTGAAGTTCATGTGCCAAATGAGATGAGGCCAAATATCTACCGTGCAGTGCTGGCAGCTGCCATAAATAACAAAACAACAAGAACTCTGCAAATGGAGTTCACATACAGTGCATGAACTGTGCTTCTATAACAAGAATTTATAATGAAAACATACTAGATTGTTATTTTCTGAAGAAAATGTCAGCAGTGCTTGTCATGTATAGTGTAATGTAAGTCTATGAGATATTCTCGCCTGTTTTGCTGTTCACCAGGTGAAGTCCGCTCAATTCTTGCCAAAACATCAGAAGTCTGCGGCGTTTGCAAGTGTACAAGTGTGGTTGTCTTCAGCAAAGTCTATGATTGCTTTCCATACAAAGAAAATAAAGTCATCATATACGCTACAGTTCAAAAGTTTGTGGTTGGTAATATTTTTTTTAATGATTTTTAAAGAAGTAATTTATGCTCACCAAGGCTGCATTTGTTTGATCAGAAATACAGTAAAACAGTAATATTGTGAAATATTAATAATAATGTTTTCTATTTTAATATATTTTACAATGTAATTTAAATTATCAGCAGCCATTACTTCAGTATTCAGTGTCACATGATCTTTCAGATATCATTATGCTTATTTGGTGCTCTAAAAACATTTCCTATTATCATCACAGTTGAAAGCGCTTAATATTTTTGTGGAAACTAGGGATGCATTGATATAATTTTATATATAAATCCTAACACAACTATTGGCCGATTCTGATACCGGTATAACTTTTGACATTAAATTAGATTACTGTTTTGATCATTTTTTTTAATTAGATGCATTAAGGTATACTAGCCAGTTTATTGCTGCATCATCAAATCATCACTGAACATAGATTGGATCCAATTAACATTCAACAGGCCAAAATAAATGAATTTGCAATAAATCTGCCACATGGACCCTTGTGTATGCGCAAAAACTGAAGCATACTTTGGGGTTTAGGCTGCTGTCACTTTAAGAGCTGCACGGATCCAATACATTGATACACAGTTGCGTTTTATTTCTCAACTGTTTACAAGGATACTCGCCAAGATGGGCATTTTGATATAATATTGTGAGAATACGCAGTTTACATTGTAAATACAGTGCAGCTCCCGCGTCATCATCACGCACATGCGTCGTGGTGCTCACATGAACAGCATCGGCTGGCGTAGAACTCGAAAGCGCTGCACTGTTTACAGCGCAAACTGCGTAGGAGACTGGCACAGGCTAGAACGAAATTGTTGAATAAAGTCGTTATTTTTTGTTTTTGCGCACAAAAAGTATTCTTGTCGCTTCATAAAATTAAGGTTGAACCACTGGAGTCACATGGACTATTTTAACGATGTTTTTTCTACATTTCTGGGCCTTGAAAGTGTTAATTAAATAGCTGTCTATGGAGGGGTCAGAGAGCTCTCGGATTTCATCTGAAATATCTTCATTTGTGTTCCGAAGATGAACAGAATAGAAAAGAAAAAAAACACATCCCTCCATTCATGTTCGGGGCACAAATGGTCTAACATTTAATTCACAAAAAAAACCCCTAGCTGTCATTTACACACCCTCATGTTGTTCCACACATATGCAATAACATGAGGGTCAGTAAATAATCAGTTTTCATTTTTGGGTCTACAATGCCTTCAACAGCTACAGTATATCCACTCGCACACATAAATGACCAATCATTCACACGTGACGTACCCAATGGCACAAGGCCAAGCCACTTCCAAACGTAAACAATTACTCTTTGATTAAAGCTTTCCTCTCCAAACATTGCGCAGCGTTTACCCCAATAGAGCTGCCGATAAAATACCAGCAGACAGCCAAGTGTGTGCATGTATTTGTGTTTGTCCACCGAAATGGTTTTCAGTGAACACATGATTATCTCAGGCACACACACACACACACACTTTATAAGCAGTCCTGTGCTGTGACCTGGAGTCTGTAATTGCACATAGGCTGAACAGTGTGCTGTGTTTGACTCCATACTACATCACTGCTCAGTGTGACTTCAGGCTTCATGATACAGACACAGGCTTTTTTTTGTCCAACCCTTAAGTGTGACTAACAACACTCTCTTGTCCAATTCTGATTATGTCAGCACTCAATAGCAAAAGGGTTGCTGAGCTTGACTTTAGTAAAAATGTCTTTTTAAATCCTTCATGTAAACCTGGCATTTGTTACACTGAAAGCTTGATCATGGTAAAGTTTAACAGCAGATAAAAATCATTCTGATATTGAAAATATACAGTGAAATCTTATAATCAACATTTAACATGACAAAAACATCTGTAGTCTTTTAACAGATAACACAGTAAAATGCTGCGGTCTTTTCATAGTCTCTGACTGTAATGGAGACAAAAGGCTGTCAGCACATCACTGAATAAAACAGCAGCAGGTGTTTTTGTTGTCGTTTAAAAACACTAGTTTAGCAACAGACACAAACAGATTTAACAGGGTATGGTTAGAACTGCACACAGCTGTACCCAGGCCTAAATTAGACCGGACTGACTGCATGTCAAAAAGAGAAGCAAAATTATAGCCTTCAACCCTGGACTCTGGTATTAAACTTCAACTGGAGAGCTTCAATGATGTCATTATTACCAGCCATGTGACCAAAAGGAAGAGGCCCTACACCAATGATGTCTAATGAAAAGTCTTTTTAAAAAAAGCAAATGTACACTGTAAAAAATGAATCATGGGTTTTTTCACTAAAAAAAATTAAGGTGATAACTAAAAATAGTGTGTATATTTTCTTAAGAAAATATTGAGAACATTTCACTAATAAAAACAAGAGATACATTTTCTTAATTTTTTTAAGGAAACAAGCAGTTTTGAGGCTTGAATTGAGGAACCGATTAAGATGATAAAATTAAGGAAAATAAGGCTACATACTTATTTTAAGAGAATTAGTTCAATTATTCAGTTTTATTTAGAGACACCATTGTTAGTTCCCAGCATGCTTTGCATATGGCTGGAAATGGAGAGTTAATATTGAAATTGTGTTATTTTATGTGTTTTTGAGTGAAGTGAAACATCTGTTAATGTTTAATGATCAGTTATGTTTGACTTTTGAAAGGGTTTCTGTTATGTTTTGAAATTTTCGTTACCACTGTGCAGAAGAGTAGAGCTTATGGTTAGGTTGTGAATAACTGCATGTTTTAATAATATGAAGCATGTTGCTTTGTTCAATGAGCTTTGCTAATGCCAGTGCAGTAATAAGTTTGTTTCTACTTGTGCTGTGCTAACAGCATACAATCTATTAATTGTATAACATAACTCAAAGTCAAATATAAACAGGTAATTTCCATTCACTCTGATTCACACCCTTTTTAGAGTCAACTTAAAATAAAAAAGCACATTTCACTAAAAATATTACATTTATTGTTTCATAGACTAAATAATTTAGGAGATTTTACATGTTTTATTCAGGCAGATTGCATTAAAGAAATCAAGCCTTAAAAACTACTCAAAAATATTATGTGTAATATTGTTACCATAATTTTTTTAAACACATAAAGGATATAACATTTTTTACAGTGTAGTATTATGGTATATTTTTAGGGTTAAATGAGCTTATCATTTGGCCCTGATAAAAAAGTATTCTGTGATGACGTAAACACTTCAGAAAAAACAAATGTAATTTCTATATGAAAAAGTTATTTTAGGCAAGAATTCAAAAAACAAAAGTAAATTCTATATTAGTACTCAATTCAAACTTAAAGTAAATATCAACGTTATAAAATTAAGTAAAACCTACTCAACTTTTCTGATACTGGTGTTCCCATCATGCAGTGGGGCATGAATAATTAATAAGGTTGATTTTTCTCTGTTTTCCAGCGTATTTACACTGTTTTATCTTTGCTTTTGTTGTCAGGTTTAGTAACTTGCCATTTTTGTGACATCTGGAGTTCATTTTCTTCTTAAAATGACACATTCATACTCAAAAACAATCCATCAAATGTTACCGTTATTGTATTGTGTACCAAGTATTGAGGTTACTGTGTTCAGCTGGGTAGCGCATTACATCTATTATGTAGATATGTGTCTACACAATATCTACTTAGATGTTTCTAAAGCATACACTTTAGAAGTGTGGTTTAATTCAGTGTTATATTGTTTGAGTAAAAAGTATTGCAAAGTAAATTTAACCAAGTAGAAATTACTCAACAAACTTTAACTGGCCAAGTTAAAGTAACTTATTTTCTTTGATAATTGTACCTACCTTAGTTAAGTAGAGTTTACTTAATTCCATATGTGACATTTACTTAAAAAAATCTGCATGAAAAAACTTGCGAAAGAAAAATTAAGTACATTTTACTTTTTTTCTTCAGTGTAGTCTTCTATGGTTGTGGCCATTTTCAAAGGTGAAGTGTGTAATTTTTTAATGTTTAAAATACTTGCCTAAAATATTATTATATAAAAAATACTTTTTTTATTTTTATTTTTTTTAATTTAATTTTTAAAATATGCATAGGTTGACTTCCCAAAGATTGTATACTGTTTGTCAAAAAATGGGAGCAAACTGCTGCAGGAGCACTAGGGAAACCTGTTCGGAAACAATTCTGATTTGTCGACAGTGGTGTAAAAATTACACACTTCACCTTTAAAAGTAGGTGTAGGAAAAGGTAAGGTAAAGTAAGGTACGGTAAAGGTGTAGGTAAAGTAGGAATTTAAAGAATTCATGTTCACAATTTTACTCTCATAATGTGACTTAAGTGAAACAGGATTTTCAAAAATAATAAAAAAATGTTTCTTAATAAATAAAGACAATTTAAATAAAATAATTTTCACCAATGAATAGTCCAAACAAGACCAAAAAAATGCATTAAGAATGTTTTAATTGTATTTTTACTTCACAAATAAAGTTAAATGAAACCGAAAATGACAGTCAGGACTGCCCCTAGGCTATATAGACATTTTGATGTTATTTCAAACCAACTATTTTATATTTAGCATTTCCATTAGAACTCTGCCTGAACTTGTTGAGCTAAATTTGATCCTGTGTTTTTAAGCAAGAGTGAGTCACTTCTGAAAATGAATCTGAAGATCATTTGTCAGAGTAGCGGGATCTGTTTCACCCCATCATATTAATACTGACTATAGTGTGGCAATTTCTGTCGAATGCCAATCACCCCATTTGTTCTTTGGGAAAAATAATATTGAAATATAATATTTATATAATTCAATTGATTTCAATATATTAAAACTTATATTAAATAAAAATTGAGTTTAAGAATAGAAAGGGACCACAAGTGGTTAGAGCATAAAAAGTAGATAAAACATCCCAATGAATACTGATTTACTGACAGATTCTTGATGCCAACATCCTGAGCTGTTATGAGTCCCAGGAGTCAGCAAGAATCAACTCTACCCATTGAGCTCAATGACCTCAAAACAGATACTGTATCTGCCCTCGTTTCTCACACAATGGGCCTACTAGTAGGTCTTTGCAGAGTCACTGAAGATTCATGTCTTGACAAAAAGGCCTTTGCTCTGTCCATTTGCACTGTGAGCGCTAACAGCCGACAGCTTTCATTTCCTCACTTTTGTGTGAGTGTGTGCATGTGTTTGAAAGAGAAGATCTGCAGAGCTGTATGTGAATAATAGATTCAGGCCCGTGGGTTCCCTTCAGCGAGCTCTGCCTGTTTAAGTGAGAGAAGCCTACGGAGACATCTATTACCCTCCTGTCTGTCTCTCTCCCTCTCACTTGTTCTCAAGCACCACATTAAAGGCAAAATTTTTTTTCCCTTTTTAGAGCAAGACAAGGTCTAACAGAGTACAAAATCAAACCTCAGATCCCTCAGGGAGTTGATATAAAAACCTCAATGCAAATCCAGTTTTTGAAGCCATCTTGATCATATTTTTTTCACCTACAGAGACACTCTTTAACTAGTGCCAGGAAGTGGGAGACTGGACCTATGAACAGAGGCCCCCTACTGATTGGCCGATTAAAGCCACGAGTGATCGGCTAACCACCAGAGAGCGGTTCGCCAACAGATAAAACTGACGCCTGAATGCATCTGGCTCTAAACATGCTGCATTCAGCCAACAGAGAAAACGAAGAAAACAAAGACAGGATAGTAGAAATCAAGGAAGAAAGAGAAATATGGAATAACAGAGGAGAACAGGGAGGAGAAATCCCTGCAAATTGATCCCATAGAGACCCTCAAGGTTTCATTTAAGAACCTGGATTAAGCCCTCCAACAAATCACAGGATGTGAGGTGAGAGAGAGAGAGAGAGAGAGAGAGAGAGAGAGAGAGAGAGAGAGAGAGAGAGAGAGAGAGAGAGAGAGAGAGAGAGAGAGAGAGAGAGAGAGAGAGAGAGAGAGAGAGAGAGAGAGAGAGAGAGAGAGAGAGAGAGAGAGAAAATGGGGGATGTGAATGAGATATCCTCTGGCTCACATGGAAAACCCCACTGCTGATGGAACACCATCCCAGTGATAGAAACTAGGTTACTTCATCAATGTTGAAAATAATCCAACGCTTTGAAAAGTTTTCAGGATAATATAATGGCTTAAAGCATTATGCAAAAACTCCTCTGCAAGGTCCAGAAAATTAATATTTAAAAGAGTCTCTTTTTCCAAATGCATTTGATTAAAACAAGTGCCCTATGTACAAGAACCAGAAGCCACTTCCATGACAATACACAGACCAGAGCAGAGTATTACATTTCTGGAGGGATTGTGTCATAAAGACCACAAATTTATGAATAACTCATAATCTTCTCCATCCAATTATTGTTTTAGGAGAATTTTGATGTTCCAGATAGATCTCTGAGGAATATATATAGCCTATATCTCAGAGAAAAAAAATAGGGTTCCTCAGAACTTCAATGCAGCAGCATGGGAACTTGTTAACACGTCTTTTTTTCCAGATGGCACTCCAGTAAAGTGTAGAAGTCAGCCAATCAGACTGGACCTCGAGATTTCAGCCAGATCTCACCATACTGTGTGAAATACACATTGTGATCTGATTTTTTTAGAGCGTTCAAATGGCTGCAGTTTGGGCATGAGATGCTCTGCTTGAAACACAAAATGTTAGTAAAAACACAAGCACCTGAAGGATGACGAACGTGGAGACAGACTGTGAAAAACATGAGCGGGAGGGGGGAAAATAAATGCTGCTGTCCCTTGAGAGCCATAACACTCTGTTCCTGTTGGTGAAGCTCCGCAACACAAGATCCTCATGATGCTGGGGGATTTTTGGTATAAATTTGTTTGTTTGTCCACCTACAGTTCCTGGGCAATAAGGCTGCAACTATGAAACTACGTCATGTTTTGCTTGTCTAGTTATTGAGCAGCGGTAGTTTCCACAGCATGACATGGTTCCCAGTGGTCCGAAGAAAAAACGGTGCAGTTTGACTTCCTTCAGCACTGCTATGATAGATGGCTGACACTCAACATGAATAACTAAACAGCCTCATAAATTAGCCAATCACTACTAATATCATTACCCCCACACTCTGCCAACAACACACCCACTTACCCGGCTGCCCAAGCTTTTCTGCTGATGTCTGTCTTGTGCTTTAGTATTCTGAGCATTTAATTTTGGCTACAGGACTAGGATTCCTCATACTAGAATCAAATGCATGGAAACAATGTAAAGAGCATTCGCCATTAGTAAAAACTCACTGTGAAGCCGAGAGATGTCACATACTAAGCGTAGTAAATTAATTGTCCCCAGAGCAGCAACATCATTATAGCACATTCTCAGTGAAGAGGTAAAAAATAAACATCACAATACAGGCAAAGCTGATTTAATAATTTTATCTCATATCTATTATGTATATATAATATATATACAGTATATTAATGCAACAAGTTGCTCGGGAACAGTAAACCTCTAAACTCAGTTCCGTGTTAGAAGGTCCTCATCTTGATGTCTTGGACACCTCTTGCTCTTTATATTGACATTAGCTAGCTCTCTGCTCAGTAGCGAGTAGATTAAAAAAAAAAATAGCATTCACCCCATGTTAATGAGAAACCGAAAGCTCCATGTAATGATAATCACTACCTCTGTAAAAAAGCTGGTGGGATACGGCAGTCTAAGGACTAATGCTGACTCATGACTTCCGCTTTCATACATGCTTCCTTGTTTTGTCACGGTGTTTTACTGCAACTTCCTGAATGTGTTTAAGTAGCCAGAGTGGGTATGAAAGATTCAGTGAGTGTGAACCATTTCATGGGCAAATTAAAACCAATTTAACTCAATTAACTTATTATTTGTGGTAGTAGTCTATACTTCAATTAAGGCATATTATGTATCATAATTTAGGCTTTTTTTTAAGCCTCGAGTAATTTAGTCAAGCTTTGGCAGGTGAATTAAGAGGCCCTGTACCTCAGATTGCTGTCTGGAGGAGTAAAATTCACTTATGTCGTCAAGATAGACCTCATTCTTGTCCTTTTAAGAATGTAATGTCTAAATATAAATGAGCATTAGGAAGGAAACTCTTGTCTAATGACTTAGTCCTCTTCTGTGGCTGCCTTTCTCTCTTTATTCAACATAAAAACATTGGCTCCACAGATGACACACGCTCTCCTTCACAATAATAGTATGTAAAAGGACAGGAAGTTCCTAAATACAATGCAGAATGTAAGTCTGAATGAGAAAGGAAGAGACTCTCTCAGATCAAGCTGCAGTGTCATAATCACACATGCTGAAGCAGCAGAGGGCGAACATCTCACTCGCTGTCAGCTGCTCTGCTCTACAGCTTTATTTAGCCGCGGGAGTTAGGAGGATATCCGGTGGGTGGCGGCCACTTCCTATGTCTGACCGCAGGTTAAGCTTTGGTCACAGGTTTGTGTAGCTCTGATCGGAAGCAGGTAGCATACACAGTATCTCATGTTACGTGGCAGGCAGAATGCTTTACTGATTGCAAAAAGAGCAAGACAGCCACAGCGTTTTAATGTTGGCAGTTTAAGAAATCTTTTTACAATGCATTACTGATTTGCAATATATAGGGTTGGAAACCTGAAGATTTTGTACTCAATTGATTGGATCGTAGAAAGTTGGGTGTTGCCAACTTAATAGAGGCAGATCTGAATGTCAGTTTGCAGTCAGTTGTGGAGGATATTTAGTCTCACCCACCGCAGAGACTTACGTCATAAAGAGAGCAAATGTCGTTTTGAGAGGGAGGGGAGGTTAACGTTTTTGATTAAAGATTACAAGTGCACATGAATTAAAAAAAAAAAAAAGAAAAAGATGGGTAACGGGCATGGTGGGCACGGGTAAATCATTTATAATAAACACTGCAACATTCTGTTAAAAAAAAGAAAAAAAAAAGAAAAAAAAAAGAAATGTGAATTTTGATTTCATGGTGACTAAAAGGGTCTTTAAGGATTCGGAACCAGTTAAATTCCTTATAGGGTTAGTTCACCCAAAAATGAAATTTTTGTTATTAATTACTCACCCTCATGTCGTTCCAAACCCATAAGGCTTTCGCTCATCTTCGGAAAACAAATGAAGATCTTTTTGATGAAATCTGAGAGCTTTCTGTACTCTCCATAGACAGCGACGCAACTACCACTTTGATGCTTCAAAAAGTTCATAAAGAGATCGTAAAACTAATCCATATGAATTGAGCAGTTTAGTCCAAATTTTCTGAAGAGACACGATCACTTTATATGATGAACAGATTTAATTTAGGCTTTTATTTCACATATAAACATTGACCAGCGAACATAAACAGCTCAACCGAACCTGCTTAAGGCGCGCGAACAAGCCTCTTGTGGAAGCTCAAACGTGCTGCGTAACACACGAGAATGAACCATTGGTTCTCACACGGCAAGCAAACAAGCTTGAGCTTCTGTTTATCACAACTGATGTGTGAGTTGATGAATATTTATGTGAATAAAAGTCTACATTTAATCTGTTCATCATTTAAAGCGATCGTATCTCTTCAGGAAATTTGGACTAAACCGCTCAATTCATATGGATTAGTTTTATGATCTCTTTATGAACTTTTTGAATCGTCAAAGTGGTAGTTGCATAGCTGTCAATGGAGGGACCGAAAGCTCTCAGATTTCATCAAAAAGATATTCATTTGTGTTCCGAAGATGAACAAAAGTCTCAAGGATTTGGAACGACATGAGGGTGAGTAATTAATGACAGAATTTTCATTTTTGGGTGAACTATCCCTTTAGGACTCCCATCCCTAACAATCTAAGGGAGAGACTGGGTCCAAAAACTATTGCCTTTGCCAAAATGTTGCGATTTCTCCTAACACTATTTAAAATGCGGTTGCTTATTTGTTATGTAAGGTTATAGAGTGGTGCAGGGATGACGTCAAAACCCAGAAGAATTCGCCACTGGTTCCCTTGAGATTTTCCTATGGTGTTTTATAATGGGATTTTTCAATTTATGAGTAAAATAAGGTCTATGGTAAACATAACTTGACGATACTTCAACGTTTTGTTCTTCACACACACTGCAAACACTCACACCCCAAACTGTCTTATCTAGTTACTTATTAGAAACATGTTTTTTTAAAATAAACATAACAGCTTCAAGTATCGTCAAGTTATGTTTACCACAGACCTTATTTTACTCATAAATTGAAAAACCCCAATATAAAACCCCATAGGAAAATCTTGAAGGAACCACTGGCGAATTCCAGCTTTTGACGTCATCCCTTCACCACTCTATTAGCTAAAGTTAAAATGCAATGAAACATTACAAAAATACACAATATTGTTCAAATTAACTCCACCTGTGCAGGCACCTGTAAACAGAGAAGCTCTGGGTTCATCTCTGTACGGATCTGCTCAGTCAGTTCTGCTCGTTCTGGTATTTGGCTCCGCCATAGCAGGGGGGCAGCAGTGACTTGACTCTCTTTGCTGTTTAAGAGGTTTCAGAGGCTGGGAATAATTACTGGTCATGGGGCAATTAGTCAGTACACCACGGGACTATATTTAGACCATCTCAGCAGGTCCATCACTGGGTCAGGACCAAATAACATTGCTCTGTTTGTTCTGTTCGGTCCCGGGTTTTTTTTTTTGGTCAAAGCGGGGGTGATCGCACATCCAAACCTCTCTCTCAATCCATCTGTCAGGTGCTCTGTGAGAGAGAGTTGGAAGAGAATCTGTGGGAAAAGATAGCGAACAGGACAAAGAGGAGAGATGAACAACAGGATTATAAAACACAAACCAGTTGCCTGGCCATACTAAGTGTCTTTTATTGGAAGTGTGCAGTTAAAACCTGCTGATAAGACTATTTTCTGATCCAACATGGATTTTACTGTTGGGAAGGAGAGAGGCAATATGAACTAACTAGCAGATAATTTTATTTCTTTAAGAGGTTTCCCCCTAAACTCACATGAACATTCAAAGCGAACCCTCAACAGGATGTTTTGAGTGTCATGTTCAGCTAAACAGTCTTTATCGCTAAGACTGATCTAGGGCTGCAACAACTAGTCGATAATAATCGATAATGAAAATCATTGATAACGATTCTCATTATCGATTAGTCGGGTCTGCCCTCTGTGCACGATAAGCTTCCACCAGTCGCGCCAAATTACAGCACTGAATAACGCATTTTATGGACAAAATGTGCATCTAGAAATAGTGGAGTGGAAACAGAGTGAGCTGATGCATGAAAGGTACATGATCCAAGTGCCCAAAACATGAGAATTGTTTATTTTAAGCTTCATGCGAATGCATTACGCTGCATTCACACGGGGCGTCGGCGTCAGCGCTTCTCATTTACTTTGAATGGGTGACGTCATGCGTTGCCGAACTGAATTGTGGGTTCCGTTGCGTTGCATCACTGGCGTTGCTCGCGGCAGAAGTTGAAAAGTTTTCAACTTTTCAAGCGCCAACGCAGGCGTCAGCCAATCAGATCGCCTATGCAAATACCCTAGCGCAGACGCTAGCCAATTGCGTTCATGCAACACCGGAAAAGTAGTATGATTGGCTGTTGTCACTATGACAGTCGCTTCAGCACCAAGCTTCAGACACGCCCTCCATCAAGCATTGACGCAGATGCCCCGTGTGAATGCAGCGTTAGCGTTTAACATACACTGTCACGCACTTTGACAGATGTGTGTGTGCGTCTGCGTCCTCAGCGCAAAACGTTCATTTTACAGGTTATATCCACTGATCTATATGGAGAACAGTAGTTATATCCTCATCTGTAAATGTTACTAATTCACGCGAGTATTTCCATTTTGCATGAAAGTATGTCCTGACAGTCTGTGTTAAAACTTCACTGAACGAGCGCCGGTGCGAACGCAGAATGCAGTAGAGTTAATATTCAGCGCAAAAACATTAATTTAGCTGAAATATCTGCTTTAGGCGCTAAATTTAGTTTTAAAAGTCAACATGTAATTCAAGTATTTTATGAGAGTAGTAACTGTAAAGGGATAACAGCGTGTAATTGAATATAAATGTAAGACGTTTCTACAGGATAAAGAAATGACAGTAACAGGATACTGTGTCCAGAGCGAATGTGTGTGTGTGTGTTCCTGCAGAACATTCCTCTTATGTGGTAACATTGAGTTTGTGTTTTTTTGTTTTTCTTTTTCTTTAATATCATTTTAATGTAGGGATTTAAACTCCTTTTGCTTAGTAACTTTTTTTTGTACATAACATATACTTGTTTTGGCACTTTTTATAGCACAAACGAAAAATTGTTTTATTATAGTTTCATCTATTGTCATGGCACTTGGAGTGACAGCTCCAAAATCCAATGACAGGAACATTTAGGGGGTGAAGCGCTGGACGAAATTCACCAGAATTGCCTCATGATAGCCTGGCTCTGAATTATTGCGCAAGGTATTTGAGAAGACTTATCATTGCTCACTTGAGCACTAAAACTTGAGTTTCACCAATCAGCTTGGCCTTACTCTGTGCCAAATGACTGGTATAGATTTCTCAAATAACCACTTCCCCATGCCTGTGATCAAGGAAGGCTAAAAAAGAAACCACGTTTCACCACCACCGTTGTCAGGAGGCAAAACGCAAGAGATTTTTATCCTTAAAAACAGGAGGTTCGCCCACACTCTCACCTGGGATCTCTCTTGGCCAGTGTAAGGAAGCCAGGAGGTTATGGGAGCCTGGGAATGTTTAGTATGAAGAAAGTGATCCGAAAGGAGCTGGAGCTGGGGGAATTGGACAGGAAACATGGAAAGTAACCCTTTCCTGTCTTAAGAGGGTGAGAGAGAAGGGGGAAAAAATGCAAGAAAAACAAGGCATTAAGGATTTGACTTATTTCCACACTAATGCAGGGTTGGAGACCTGTCAGCATAGGTACAGGCAGAAGCCGGGAAAGAATAAATGCTGATTTTATAAAAAACATGGAAACAGGCTGAGGCAAAAGACTCCACTGTGACCATTTCATTTTCCACACCATACAGGACACTAAACTAGTTAATGTTTTCTCAATTTAAAAGCATAGCGATTTATTACCATCCAAGAAAATTACCAGTCACATTTTTTTGTGCTGATTTCGGGTGAAAATCTGGATTTAAACATGAAAAATGTGTTATATGAAGCTGAATTTACTTATAGGTATCAATCTTATAGGAGATCATTCTGCAGATCTCCGCGGCCACAGATGCCGTGTGGTCCAGCCCATGAGTAATCAAACTATATTATCAGCAACTTGAATGATATAAATGGTCAAAGCAGTGCAGCGCTGCTTCTGAGAGTTATTTAGAGGCAGAGAACTAGTGGAAGAGAACGGTCACAGGGGAGATAAGAAGACAAGTTAAGCGCTGCAGTGTGTTCTTATCGATTTTTATAAATATTTCAAATCAATTCATGTCTGCACTGCCCAGAGCATTTTTCTTTTCTTTAACTCTACAGCCAGAGGACATTTCTGCATGATATTGAACGTGACAAACATTACCCATGACAGCTCAGGAAACAGCTCAGCTTCATAAAGCAGTTAGGCAATGATCACAATCCTGCACACACTGTGTCACATGATCACTTCCTATAAGGGGAAAGGGGCCTATGGTAATAAGAACAAACCATCATGGTTCAAAGGTTTTTAATATTTTACAGAAAGAACAAGAGTTTTCTGAATGAAGCATTACAGTAAAATGACAGGAAATAGTCTAGTTATTATTAGTTATACTTAACCAGCTAAATATTTCTAAGTCACATTAAAAAAGGAGCAGGAGTCATAACTATTACTGAACGACAACGAAAGAAATAGTTCACCCAAAGAATCACAGATCTTTTCCATACAACAGCAGTTCATAGTGAACATGGCTGTTAACTCTTTCCCCGCCAAACACAGAATTTTCTGTTTTTCTGTGTTTTCACTGTTATACGCTAACATTTTCTGAAAGAGTACTGAATCTCCTGATCAAAACACATGCGAAGAAGATGCGGAAACAAGCAATCTTATATGTAATAATTTGCATATGTAAAATAACGCAATCATCGACATTAAACAGCATATAAATCAAAACTGCCTAATGTTACTGAATGAAATGTCGACCCAGGACGAGCTACAGGACTGTGCAAGCATTAGGGGTGTTGATGGACTCAATCTACTCCATCTGCGTTTTGATCATCGTTCTGAATCTGATCCATATGTAGTCTTTGACAAAAACTAGATTTTTCTCAACTTTTTGCTCAAAATGTTGCTTTTTTTGTTTAAAAATTTTTTGCTTTTTTTTTGTTTAAAAGGCAGAGGGTCTGTTCTTTCTTTTGATATATTGCATGTTCAGGTAGTCATACAACAAAATATTCTGGGGGCCATGAATTTTTTGTGAAAATGATCAAAAACACTTGCGGTGGCTGGCATATATATATATATATATATATATATATATATATATATATATATAGATATAGATATATAGATATATAGATAGATAGATAGATAGATAGATAGATAGATAGATAAAAAAAGAAAACGCTGGTGGGGAAAGAGTTAAGCATCAAAAAAAAAAAGAAAAGAAGCAAAAGCAAACAAGCATCATAAAAGTGGTCCATAAGACCATAACATACAATATACACTCACCTAAAGGATTATTAGGAACACCATACTAATACTGTGTTTGACCCCCTTTCGCCTTCAGAACTGCCTTAATTCTACGTGGCATTGATTCAACAAGGTGCTGAAAGCATTCTTTAGAAATGTTGGCCCATATTGATAGGATAGCATCTTGCAGTTGATGGAGATTTGTGGGATGCACATCCAGGGCACGAAGCTCCCGTTCCACCACATCCCAAAGATGCTCTATTGGGTTGAGATCTGGTGACTGTGGGGGCCATTTTAGTACAGTGAACTCATTGTCATGTTCAAGAAACCAATTTGAAATGATTCGAGCTTTGTGACATGGTGCATTATCCTGCTGGAAGTAGCCGTCAGAGGATGGGTACATGGTGGTCATAAAGGGATGGACATGGTCAGAAACAATGCTCAGGTAGGCCGTGGCATTTAAACGATGCCCAATTGGCACTAAGGGGCCTAAAGTGTGCCAAGAAAACATCCCCCACACCATTACACCACCACCACCAGCCTGCACAGTGGTAACAAGGCATGATGGATCCATGTTCTCATTCTGTTTACGCCAAATTCTGACTCTACCATCTGAATGTCTCAACAGAAATCGAGACTCATCAGACCAGGCAACATTTTTCCAGTCTTCAACTGTCCAATTTTGGTGAGCTCGTGCAAATTGTAGCCTCTTTTTCCTATTTGTAGTGGAGATGAGTGGTACCCGGTGGGGTCTTCTGCTGTTGTAGCCCATCCGCCTCAAGGTTGTGCGTGTTGTGGCTTCACAAATGCTTTGCTGCATACCTCGGTTGTAACGAGTGGTTATTTCAGTCAAAGTTGCTCTTCTATCAGCTTGAATCAGTCGGCCCATTCTCCTCTGACCTCTAGCATCAACAAGGCATTTTCGCCCACAGGACTGCCGCATACTGGATGTTTTTCCCTTTTCACACCATTCTTTGTAAACTCTAGAAATGGTTGTGCGTGAAAATCCCAGTAACTGAGCAGATTGTGAAATACTCAGATCGGCCCGTCTGGCACCAACAACCATGCCACGCTCAAAATTGCTTAAATCACCTTTCTTTCCCATTCTGACATTCAGTTTGGAGTTCAGGAGATTGTCTTGACCAGGACCACACCCCTAAATGCATTGAAGCAACTGCCATGTGATTGGTTGATTAGATAATTGCATTAATGAGAAATTGAACAGGTGTTCCTAATAATCCTTTAGGTGAGTGTAAGTCTTCTGACAAAAAGAAAAAAATAGAATTTTTTTTTTTTTTTTTTGGGTCCATACAAAAAGTCAATGGTTACTAAAAGTGTTTGATAACATTGTTTAAAAAATATCTTCTTTTGTGTTACACAGAAGAAAGTAAGTCATTAAGGTTTGGAATTACATGAGGGTTGTACTGGATAACTGAAAAGTTAACTCAAAATAACGATTCTTTTACTGATCTGGTTGACTCGATTCATTTACAGAAGTTCTTGAGTTAGCTCGCTGGATGGCAAGATTATACTCTCTCAGCTGTGACAATTGTTTAACAATTAACCTTTTGTTTTTTCCATATAGAACAGCAAACAGGTTTGGAACAACATGGGGGTGAGTAAATAATGACAATATTTTAATGTTTGACTGAACTATCCCTTTAAAGGCACAATATGTAATTTTCACCGCTAGAGGTCGCTTATTCAAAACAAAGGCATAGCTTGATGACACCTTGATTTCGCGGAATCATGGGAGTTGTTGTCTTAACCTTTACAGCCGGTGGAAAAGAATCCAACGGGACTCGGGCAGAAATCATATTCATGGATGAGCTAATGTATTAAAGATTTATTAACTTTACTGTAGTATGAAGCAGGGTGGGGCTGAAAGACGTTGGAGCGGAACGAGGCTGCTGGAGCGGATGAGAGACAAGCGTGACACACTGCTCGAGAGCAGTGGATCTTTTATTATGCCATAGACGAGCCCCTTCCGCTTCTTCCGGTCATGCATATGTAAGGTAACGCAGCGCTGTTTTATAATATTAGATACATTTGAGTGTGTTGAAAGTTATGTTATAATGCTACTCTGTGTGTGTGTGTTCGCTTGGCAGCTACGAGACACTTGTTGCACACTGCAGTAAGCTAGATCGATACTAGGCATGGTAAAACATGGTGCTTGCGGTAAATCAACAAAACAAGATTTAAACAATAAGACTAACTGTGTTGAGCTATATAACAATGATTAGTTTTCTGTCGATGAATGTATCCAAACAGTTGCTCACCTGTCTAATAAAACACATAATATATATGTGTATAATTATGTCATTGTCATTGTTAGGCAATGCACGGACACGGTCCATGTCCTGGTTAAAACTGCTTATTTCTCTGGATTTAAACATTCTTGTAAACATTTGGGATAATGTAAGTACACAAGTCAACAAAATATATAACACTGTTCTAGTGGTTTTTGGATATTTTATGCCTTTAAATGCAGCCTCCCACATGTCCCACTCATAAAAATCCAGAATTACAGAGCTTTAAAACTTTAAAAAAAAAAAAAAAAAAAAAATCACAAAGATAACATTCTTCCTCAAAATAACTGAGAATCCAAAATTGGCATGTAGCAGAGAATAATTTTCTCTGGAGAAATCCCCATGAAATATCCAAAGAGGAAACAACGTGAGTAGGAGGACAGCGAGAGATTGAGTGAGTGGAGGAATGAGAGAAGGAAAGAGAAGAGGTTACTTTGGCAATCTGACCAGGTGATAAAACAGCAGACATGCTCGATGGACAGCATATAAAAAATGTTTGTTATTAACAGTCAGCTCGAGCGAAATGAAATAACAGTCTGCCCTGCTTTACGCTGTTCTGTGTATGGGAAACAGATTCAAGCATATCCTTGGGGTGACATAATTTATTGAAATAAAATTCAGATGACTTTAAATATGTATAACAAACACATCATGAGTAGGGCTTACTGAGAGTACATTGGGGGTTATATGTAGCGTGACATTGGCGCTCTTTTCAGCAGATGTCCCGACTGACTGAGAAATAAAGCAGCTGTGATAAGAGAGATGATTTGTGTCGTTTTGTGTCACTCAATGTACCACAGTTTAAATATGAGTATAATATTTTGAAATCCCTGGGCAGCTTGAACAGAACAACTGATATGGCTTGCTATCACCGTCTTTGCTGTTGAAGAGGATTGTGGTTCCTTCAACTTGTGCATGGCCCATGGAAACTCTGACATGCACTCTTTTTTACGTCCAAGAAAGAGAGATATTCTGAAGATTTATGCTTTATCATTTTCCAGTGATATGAGTCAAGCTGTGGATACAATATCTTTTTTAGCCAGTGCTCATATGAGCATACAGGGCAGAACAATAAGGATGATATATATTCTGCTGGCCTGGTCAGACCTTCAGATTTTTTCTTGCCCTAGTAACATTTTCACTGACCCTAAGGCAAAAATTTAAAATAAAATCTGTTAGCATACGTTTGTTTTCTCTGTGGAACTCGCCATTTTGAGGGACAATACAGTATGAAATTTTATATCAGATTAAAGGAGAAACATTATGAATGAATCTTCCTTGACACTTGAACAGTTGCTATAATCAACATCCTAACGAAGAGAAAACGCTTAATTATTACAGAGACAGCTCTGTGGAACAATTGATTATGATTGGTCAATCGCACCATCTGGCGGTATGATATTCCCCGATAACAAAGTATAAAAACTGATAACACAGGCTCATCCGGGTAACTGAAGTCAGTGCTATAAGCTTGCTAGGAATGGTTGTTCTTCGTTGAAGTTTTTGCGTTTGGTAAGCTAATAAAATTATAAAATTAAAACTCAAATCAATATTTTGTGTACAATTATTTAATAATGTCATCCGGGTATTGCAGACTCGCTCTCGTTTCATACAAAGGCAGCTTGCAACTATTGTTTTGTACACTGTAATGGATTATAAGATAACAAGCAGGTAAGATTTCAAAAGAGTTTCATCTCAAATCAATATCTCTTATCTTCATAATTATTTATGTGGCGAAATGCTGTGTAATAAGTGGTATGACTGTACCGTATCCCTCAAATTCCATCTAGTTTGTTAAAACAAACGGAAGCTTTGCGTTTAAAGACCTATTAAAATCTAAAACATTTCAACTCAAGTCAATATTTTGTGTCGAATTATTTAATTATGTGGCAAGTAGTCGTGCGGAAGGGTCTTGCATCACCCTGAAGGGGTTTATTCTACGATAACAACCGGCAGGAAGTGCATTATTCCTTACATAATGTATAGTTGTCAGTACACGTCAAGCTTTTCTTGCAATTTTGCCGGCCGTCATGTGTACAGAAACTTTTCATACACAAGAAGCGCGTTCAAAGACTAGTCGGTTGCAAAATTTCACTTAAAGCGTTTATGAAAATAGTCGTTGAGCACATTCCTAGTCAGAAGCATTTTTTGTATTATTAAACATTAAACTTATTTTTCAATTTGCAATGAGAATTGTATACAGCTAATGACCTCTGACAGGCATAAATTCATAAAAACATGACATGAACCCATACCCAAAACAGAACAAAAAAATCATTTGATGCCCGTGGAAGTCCAAAGCCAAAATAGAACAGCAAAATAAATAAATAAAATCAATAAAAAAATTTCAACTGTAGAGGTACACTAACTTTTTAATGTTATAGAGGCAATATTCTCTGTGAATGTGTAAATGTATTTACACAAGATTTATACATTGCAGGAAATGTTTTCATGCTTAAATGTTAAATTAAATAAAATAGAATAATATTTATCATAAGTCATGTCTTTTAATATTGCAGTCTAATGTTTTTTTTTTTTTTATTATCTTTGTGTCGAAAGTAAATAAAAATCTGTAGTGGATATTAGTCATCAGAACACTTAAATATAAAAAAAAATTGGTAACACTTTAGTATGGGGAACACATTCACGATTAACTACGACTTTTGCCTCAAACTCCTAATTTACTACTTATTAATAGTTAGTAATGTAGTTTTTGTAGCGTTTAAGTTTAGGTATTGGGTTGGATTAAGGGATGTAGAATAAGGTCATGCAGAATAAGGCATTAATATGTGCTTTATAAGTACTAATAAACAGCCAATATCCTAGTAATATGCATGCTAATAAGCAACTAGTTAATAGCGAGAATTTAACCTTAAAATAAAGTGTTACCAAAAATTCTGTATTGTAACTGTATGAAAAACACAATACGAAAACAACAATGATAGATGTGAGCATCTCTACTCTGATGACGGAATAAATGCGCCACTGGTCCAACTGTGCAAGTAAAAGTTGTGTCAACTGGCCTGAAGCTCTCTTAAAATGCCTATCATGCCATTTTTATCATGCCCTGGCATATATAATCTACATCATTGTCTATCCTCCATATATATTAAGTATTACAACTGACTATTGAATATTAACCCAGATAACTTTAATTCATAATTTGCTCAGCCACATCTTTCCTGTCTACAGTTAACTGACTGTGCTTTAGTTTCTCCTGCTACGTAATGTGGACTACAGCTGGTCATTGCTAAGCTTACATTCTGGGTCATGTGACCTAGTTTGGAACCGGGATGGAATTTGTTACTGACCCCTCCTTAATCCATTCCTCCCCCTAACATACACACACTTTGACACAAGCATGTGTGTACGCACAAACACAAACCCACACAGACACGCAAATAAAGCCAGAGAGGCTAGGTGGAGAACATTCCCACTGAGGCACCATGGGTGTGTGTCCACCTTTGCCATTCCAGAATGAATCTTACATATAAACAATACAAACAGAATGGGACCAGAGGAAAGGAAGATACGAGAGAGAGAGAGAGAGAGAGAGAGAGAGAGAGAGAGAGAGAGAGAGAGAGAGAGAGAGAGAGAGAGAGAGAGAGAGAGAGAGAGAGAGAGAGAGAGAGAGAGAGAGAGAGAGAGAGAGAGAGAGAGAGAGAGATGCATCGCAAGAGAACAAGACAGCGGAGGAGAGGAAAGGAAAGGTAGCGTCCAGCTCGGGCAGCTGTGTGCTATTACTGCTCTCCCCCAACCCTCCTCCCGTGGCAGGAAATGAGCAATCATTTAGTAGTGACAGGTACACGCTGAACCACGGCATCTCTCCCCTAAAACCCTGAGAATACTCCGCCACAGCCGGCCAGCATTAACCCTACAGACCACCACACGCTAGTGTCAAGTATGTGTGTTTATTTCTTGTTTTTAACAGAGAAAGACTGGTGAGAACTTGTTGAAAATCCACAAGTTCAGTGGTTCCCAAACTTTCAAGCCCACGTACAATCTTCAGTCAGATCAGAACATCTAAGTACCATACAGTCACAACAATGAAATACAAGTTGGCACTTTTGGGCTTTTCACACTTGAAAAATGTTACCACATGGCCTTTCTAAACCCTGGTAACGCAATCCTGGGTAGTTAGGTTTTGGAATGTCACACTGTACATTTGTAAACCCTGGGTTAACCGTCTTGATTGCCTTATTATGAGGTCAATAACATTGACTGGACAAACATGGCTTGTGTCGGCATGTGACCTGTTCTAAGAAATGCTTGTCCATCTCTGAAATGTCACCATGTAGTAAGAAAAAAAACTCCACTTAATACATTTGTTGTCACCTTTGTACATTGTAACTTTTCTATCAGATGCTGAAAATAAACAATGTGTTAAAGTTTCTGTGACTGTACAAGTTCATGAATATTTAATATGATAAGCACTATTCATTTTCTAATTGTCTGTCTGTTAAACAACTTTATATATTATAATTGAATATTGTAGCACCTATTGTTTTAGAGTGCACTGTAGACCTTTAGGCCCGGTTTACAGCTGGTATTAAGATGCGTTTTGGTTGATCGGATAACAAGTGGACGATGCTAAATACAGGTGTAAACAGGGTCTAAAGTGCTTTGAGCTTGTCCACTTCCAGAGGTACTTGCGTAGTGTAGATGCTCATGTGATCGAATGTGTTCGAACAGCCGTAAAAGACCGTCTCCTGACCTAATGCGTAAACATTATGGGAAGCACAGTAGTCAGACAGGATTTAAACTTTGTCGGCTGGATACCCAAGTTTGGTTTGAAGACAAAAAAACGTACCAAGCACGATGTTCTCTCACCATTCCACACGTTTGGCATGGTCTTGTGGCCATCAGAGCAGAAACGAAAGCTGATGGTCTCCGTATGTTTTTCCGCTGTCTCCGGGCACGTTTATATGTAAATTGTGTGAGCTTATTTTGTCCACTAGATCGAAATATCTGAAAAAACACATACCCTGCCCTCGAACAAATCAGGACAGAAGTGGTTGAAAGTGGACAAAAGAGATGGATTAAAACTAGAGATCGACCGATATGGGTTTTTCTGTAACTGATGCCGATGTTTAGAGGTCAGGGTCAGCCGATGGCCGTTACAGTGGGGAGAACAAGTATTCGATACACTGCCGATTTTGCAGGTTTGCCCACTTACAAAGCATGTAGAAGTCCGTAATTTTTATCATAGGTACTCTTCAACTATGAGTGACGGAATCTAAAACAAAAATCCAGAAAATAACATTGTATGATTTTTAAGTAATTAATTTGCATTTTATTGCATGGCATAAGTATTTGATACATCAGAAAAGCAGAACTTAATATTTGGTACAGAAACCTTTGTTTGCAATTACAGAGATCATACGTTTCCTGTAGTTCTTGACCAGGTTTGCACACACTGCAGCAGGGATTTTGGCCCACTCCTCCATACAGACCTTCTCCAGATCCTTCAGGTTTCGGGGCTATCGCTGGGAAATACGGACTTTCAGCTCCCTCCAAAGATTTTCTATTGGGTTCAGGTCTGGAGACTGGCTATGCCACTCCAGGACCTTGAGATGCTTCTTACGGAGCCACTGTGTGGCTGTGTGTTTCGGGTCGTTGTCATGCTGGAAGACCCAGCCATGACCCATCTTCAATGCTCTTACTGAGGGAAGGAGGTTGTTGACCAAGATCTCGCGATACATGGCCCCATCCATCCTCCCCTCAATACGGTGCAGTCTTCCTGTCCCCTTTGCAGAAAAGCATCCCCAAAGAATGATGTTTCCACCTCCATGCTTCATGGTTGGGATGGTGTTCTTGGGGTTGTACTCATCCTTCTTCTTCCTCCAAACACGGCGAGTGGAGTTTAGACCAAAAAGCTCTATTTTTGTCTCATCAGACCACATGACCTTCTCCCATTCCTCCTCTGGATCATCCAGATGGTCATTGGCAAACTTCAGACGGGCCTGGACATGCGTTGGCTTGAGCAGGGGGACCTTGCGTGCGCTGCAGGATTTTAATCCATGACGGCGTAGTGTGTTACTAATGGTTTTCTTTGAGACTGTGGTCCCAGCTCTCTTCAGGTCATTGACCAGGTCCTGCTGTGTAGTTCTGGGCTGATCCCTCACCTTCCTCATGATTATTGATGCCCCACGAGGTGAGATCTTGCATGGTGCCCCAGACCGAGGGAGATTGACCGTCATCTTGAACTTCTTCCATTTTCTAATAACTGCGCCAACAGTTGTTGCCTTCTCATCAAGCTGCTTGCCTATTGTCCTGTAACCCATCCCAGCCTTGTGCAGGTCTACAATTTTATCCCTGATGTCCTTACACAGCTCTCTGGTCTTGGCCATTGTGGAGAGGTTGGAGTCTATTTGATTGAGTGTGTAGACAGGTGTCTTTTATACAGGTAACGAGTTCAAACAGGTGCAGTTAATACAGGTAATGAGTGGAGAACAGGAGGGCTTCTTAAAGAAAAACTAACAGGTCTGTGAGAGCCGGAATTCTTACTGGTTGGTAGATGATCAAATACTTATGTCATGCAATAAAAGGCAATTTCATTATTTAAAAATCATACAATGTGATTTTCTGGATTTTTGTTTTAGATTCCGTCTCTCACAGTTGAAGTGTACCTATGACCTCTACATGCTGTGTAAGTAGGAAAACCTGCAAAATCGGCAGTGTATCAAATACTTGTTCTCCCCACTGTATGTGCTGCCCATTTTTAGGGCTGATATCTTGAAGTTTTCCCCTTCATTTGCATGCTAAAATGTCTCACTAGTAATAAGTGGATACACAACATTTCTAAACTTAACATCATTTATTGAACACTGACTTGAACCATCTCTCGAATCTTAATTTTGTGCACTGCACGGTATTAAAATAAAATATTTATCCAAAGTTAACCAAACAAATCAATAAACTGACCAAGTATTAAATATATAAAACAGGTAATAAAAATAAATAAATAAATTTTTTAAAAAACTGTCAATCATTTACATAAAAGTTTTAGAGCATTTATCAAGCAGAATTTTTCAAGTTTGTTGGAACATAAATTGAAACAAATATACATTTAAATAAAATAAATACAACTTTATAAATAAAAATCTGTTAAACTGAAAAATATGAAAAATATCAAATAAAAAGTCCTCTACAGAGGCAAAACCTCTATTCTGGGTCTCGATATTTCTGTCTCATGCAGAGTGAATCCAGCATTTATATTTAGATGTCACTTCCGAAACTTTGCAGCATGCAGTTGGTCGTCGGTCCTCTTAGCAGCATGAAAATCAATAGTTTTATTCAATGGATTTTATAGACTGTATAGCCTCGAGTTTCGCGAGCCTGCATTAACTCAGCACTGAATAAAAACTGCCGTTTTGAGCGGTGAGATTCTGATCGCGTTCAAGAGATCAACAACTATATCTGTGATTGGCTACATTACTCACCGCTGCAAAAACACATTGTAATAGATGCATTTGGCGCTCTCCAGAGCGCAAACACAAATGTGCAAATCTGCCCAATCTGTTTCGCCAATATATTATTACAGTATCAACTGAGGGTGCTTGCGTTTGAGGGTGCTTAGCACCCTCTAGCACCCCCGTAGAACCGGGCCTGCATCAAACCATGCTTCCGAACAAATGTCATACACTGTTCTGGGCAGCTCCAGGACAGCTCTGTGTCGTAGCCCTCAATCACGCTGCAGTGTTAGTGAGAGCTGCCGCCTTCTCCACCCCACGCAAATTCTCCGACTCCAATATAGGAAAAATAAAACAGAACTTATAACATTGGGGCTAATATGTTAGCAAGCAAGCTGCTGATAGTTTTCGACTACAGTCCTTAAAGTTAACTGCAAGTAAGCGAACCTTCAACCAGCTGTAGCATTATGCCAGTTCCTGACGGTTCTATGCTATTCGTTTTTTCTTTCACTAAGTGAAGCAACACTTCATAGTTTACTAGTAATATATAGTAAATATATGGCCATGGGACTTTGAAATATCAGAATTTAAGCCTTATCTTTATCTCCCAAGACTGTTGTTGAATCTTCCAAAAGTTTTGGATTGGGGTCCATCACATGCGGCAGCAGCACATTCCACCGCACCAATAACACGGGGCTGCCCATGGACGTGCCTGACTTTAAATCGGCGCTACTAAACACGGATATCGGCCGATGCCGATATATTAAAAAAAAAATGGCAAATATCGGCCGACCTCTAATTAAAACACCAGGTGTAAACGGTTATGTGTCTGCCTCTTCTACTTGTGATCCGATCGCCCAAAACCAGGTGTGAACAGGGCCTTAGAAGTGCAGTTTGGTGTTAATAATTTTTGCTCTAGAGCAGAGCTTCATAACCCAGGGTTAACAACAGCGATTATTATATTCTTTACAAGTTTGGGGTCAGTAAGATTTTCTTTAATAATTTTGACAGAAATCTCTTAAGGTGATGATACACTGGGCAACTTTTGGAGCAATGTTGCTGGGCAATGTTGCCGTCAATGGGCAACCAGGTGAGACACAGGGCCCACGACCGATCTAAAGTATCCAGATAGAAATTTGTTGCCCATTCTCAATGGGAAAGTGCCAAGCAACATCGCTCGGCAACATTGCCCGGCAACATTGCTCAAAAAAGTTGCCCCTTGTATCATCACCTTTATCTCTACATTGGACACGAGTGGCGCGACATGACGCGACAAAAGACAACAGAACCCATTATAATCGGTGCATTGTGGAGCAGTGTGGTGCAACACAATAAGACAAATCCCTGAGAGTAAACTGATGCCCTGTTTTATTTCTGATGTACTCCAAGTGCTTACACTACTTCTTACATAAAGAAAAAATAGATTTGCAATGGTCCCTTTGTCGCATCCAGTGCAGATAGATGTTGTGGTGCTACGCGCCAATAGTCACGTCTGGTGTAGACACGGTGTTATGCACACCAAAGCTGCATTTATTAGAGATGCACCGATTGCAATTTTCTTGGCCGATTCCAATTTCTGATTTTTTTGTAAGTGTGATCTGCCGATACCGATTTTTGCAGATTCCGATTTTCTTTCTAAGAACTATAATTGACAACATATACAAACAAAAATCTACTTTTCTTCAACGCAAAGTTTTATTTTCATAAAAAAAAAAAACAAGTAAAAAGTCAGTAATAAAATATAAACAGCTCAAATAAATGCAATACAATAAAGAGAGCTATGAAACTAAGTTTTTCAGGTGAACGGTTTCTATTCAGGTAAGAAATACTACAGAAATTAAAGTAATCAAATGTAAAATAACACATTCAGTGTTACTTTACATTGGTTACCTTAATTGCTGTAGTCTTTATTGTAAATATTAATACAGATCAATTCTTACCATTAAAGTTATAAAACGTATTCAGTCAAGAGCAGAAAGTGATTTTTTTTGTCTTTTGTTCTTTGATTAACATGACAGACAGCAGCAGGAATATTGGACTGCTGTCCCTTTAAGAGTTTATGAACGGTGTTCAACGGAACCAATACTGTTACACACAACATGGGTTCACTTTCTTAGCTATTTAACGGTTCAAAACTGACTGTTTATCTGAATACTCGCCAAGATTGCCTGTGCCGCTGGTTTTGACATACTTTTGTTTGTATTTGACAGTTTAAGTGCAGTAAGCCACTCATTTTGGTACTTGTGACTCTGTTTGACTTCTGTCTCTGTTTGAGACTGAGCGTGGCTTGTTCGCTTCACTTATATAGATCAGTGGTGCGCATGCTTTTGGTGTGAGCGTGAAACCTGCGGGAATGACTAAAATTATGCGGAATATAAGCACTATTTAACCGGAGCGAATGAGACGAGTGAGAGAGAGATGTGTGTCACTTCACCGCGACAGAAAAGAGAGCGAGAACGCGCAGCTGACGTTATTGCCTGTGCCGCTGGTAACAAAACGGATCGGCTCGGAATTGGTAAGAAGTGAGACTGATCGGCCAATCACCGATCCGGGCCGATCATGAGGGAAATCGGCCGATTCCGATCCCTGGCCGATCAATCGGTGCATCTCTAGCATTTATTTAATCAAAAATACAGTAAAACAGTAATATTGTGAAATATTATTACAATTTAAAATAACTGTTTTCTAATATATTGTGATGAAAAAGGCAAAAAAGCTGAATTTTCAGCAGCAATTACTCCAGTCTTTGGCGTCACATGATCCTTCAGGCTAATTTAATGCTCAAGAAACATTTCTTATTGTTATCATTGTTGAAAACAGTTGTGCTGCTTAATATTTTTGTGGAAACCTCAGAAAGTAAAAAACATTTTTTAAAGTTGAAACAAAATTTTGTAACAATGTAAAAGTCTTCACTGTCACTTTTTCATCAATTTAATGCATCCTTGCTGAATTAAAGCGAGAACCATAACACTAGCTAAAAGTTCGTTGTTTTGCGTTTTTGCGGGATGGCGATTAGGTCCAAGTTCCCGGTCGACTATGCCAGGTCTGGAATCAATGACTTTACACACAACTGACGAACAAGCCGGGCTTTACTGAAAACAGCTTAAAAGCTTGCAACCATACCGCATTTCCAATAGCACACTGACATGATGAACAATCACTCTGTGCTTGTCACTTCCAGGTGAACATCCAAAGAGAACAGGCTGTAACAAAAAAGTTAAATAAGACCCACACAAACACATTTTAATAATGTAGCTGGCAGAGCGCATTCAGACAGAAAAGCAACCTGCCACTTATTCATGCATGCGCCTGATGCAGAGTGACATAAATGTCCTCATTACAACAGCCAGATTGCCTCTAAACAGCCGGTGCAGACTGAACTTCATAAGAAATGGGAAAGATGTGTTTGGTGCTGGAAGAATTCTACACTCATTCATCCGAGTTTTGCACAGAATACCTTTATGGTCATGGATGATCAATTTTAGATCCATTCACATGCTGCCTAAAACCCTATAAACAAGATCTGGTTGTAGTCAATATCATAGTCTGGTTTTAACTGCATTAGTTTGCTTTACATTACATGTGCCATTAGAAATGGTCAGTAATTGGTTCACTGTCATAGACAGGCTTATAGAAGACAGAAGTGTTAAATCTAGCTTAATTTAAATGCTTTTAGTATAACTTGAATAGTAGAATATTTAAATATAAGAGAAAGGCCAAAGCACAAACGAAATGCAATTAAATAAGTGCTCTAAATGTGCTAGACCCCCAGCTTGGCAAATCACTCCGATTAGAAAGTAGTTCTAGTCAGCACTTCAGGTACCGCATACTGCAACAATTACTCAGACATGCTGAATTCAGCACTGTAAACTGTATTTCACCGGAGAGCAAGAGACAGGTCTATCTGCAAACCGAACAAAAATAAACAAAATCAGCCTCCATATTGTTTGGTCTGTAACAGACTATTTCCTGAGGTTCAGAAACCTATATAGTACAACTGTCTCATTAGAGCTGTACATATGCATTTATCCTGCATGAACTGTCACAACAACATAACTTTACACCTACATTGTCTTTTTAGTCTGAAAGGCACTAATGTTTAGATCATTTAAAACATTTCTGAATCAACAGGATAGCTTGTTACTTTAAAAATGTGTCTATAAACTATCAAGAGGAGTAAATCCCAGCCTAAGAAACAGACTATGTTGTCCATAGTAGGGGTGGGAATCATAGGGTACCTCACGATACGATACACGATACCAAAGATCACTTATGAACGGGAGAAAGTGCAATAAGCCCCGCCTTCTAAATGAAAGAGCCAATAGTTGATTAGTAAAGTCATCGAATCACTGCAGCTGCCGTTAGAAGCTCTGGTTGCTATAGAAACAGGCAGTGTTCTGATTTCGCATGCGGATTAGCTTTGTCAAAAAAAACATTTTTGTCATGATTCGAGCGTTTAGAAACAAAATTTAAGAGTCAGTTGTCAGATTTCATTGGTGATTTTAAATATGAAATTTTATCGTAAGCTTGGCAAACAGTTTTGGAGAATTTGATGTTTCCCTATTCAAAGAGATAGGAGCTGCGCTTGCATTCCTGAGAGGTGTTTCAAAGATGGCCGCCGAGTGAAATTACTTGTCTTAAAGAGACTTTGACGATACACGACTCACGATACCGATAATATCATGATACAGCAATTCTGCGATAATCAATATATTGCTAGACAATCCTATAATGATACAATCACAATATCTGTCTAACTATGAAAACAAAACGCCCGTGAAAAGGTTAAGTGCAGGTTTTCCAGACTTTGGGCTGAAACGTGTCTGGGGCATCCCGTTAAAAAAACACATTTCCCTCATTCATGTGTTGAGCGCCACCTCGAGAAGCCATGAAGTAGCGACACTGGGAGCAGGGAAATCCATTTACAGCGCCTTATTTTAATAATTAAAATATCGATATTTGGCGCCAGCATATCGATTCTCATATCGTATTCATTCAGATCATAGATAGGGCTGCTGGTGAATGGACTGTAATCTAAAAATAATAAAATAATTAAAAAATTATCTAAAAAATAAATTAAGCTAATTAACTTATACACTCACCTAAAGGATTATTAGGAACACCTGTTCAATTTCTTATTAATGCAATTATCTAATCAACCAATCACATGGCAGTTGCTTCAATGCATTTAGGGGTGTGGTCCTGGTCAAGACAATCTCCTGAACTCCAAACTGAATGTCAGAATGGGAAAGAAAGGTGATTTAAGCAATTTTGAGCGTGGCATGGTTGTTGGTGCCAGACGGGCCGGTCTGAGTATTTCACAATCTGCTCAGTTACTGGGATTTTCACGCACAACCATTTCTAGAGTTTACAAAGAATGGTGTGAAAAGGGAAAAACATCCAGTATGCGGCAGTCCTGTGGGCGAAAATGCCTTGTTGATGCTAGAGGTCAGAGGAGAATGGGCCGACTGATTCAAGCTGATAGAAGAGCAACTTTGACTGAAATAACCACTCGTTACAACCGAGGTATGCAGCAAAGCATTTGTGAAGCCACAACACGCACAACCTTGAGGCGGATGGGCTACAACAGCAGAAGACCCCACCGGGTACCACTCATCTCCACTACAAATAGGAAAAAGAGGCTACAATTTGCACGAGCTCACCAAAATTGGACAGTTGAAGACTGGAAAAATGTTGCCTGGTCTGATGAGTCTCGATTTCTGTTGAGACATTCAGATGGTAGAGTCAGAATTTGGCGTAAACAGAATGAGAACATGGATCCATCATGCCTTGTTACCACTGTGCAGGCTGGTGGTGGTGGTGTAATGGTGTGGGGGATGTTTTCTTGGCACACTTTAGGCCCCTTAGTGCCAATTGGGCATCGTTTAAATGCCACGGCCTACCTGAGCATTGTTTCTGACCATGTCCATCCCTTTATGACCACCATGTACCCATCCTCTGATGGCTACTTCCAGCAGGATAATGCACCATGTCACAAAGCTTGAATCATTTCAAATTGGTTTCTTGAACATGACAATGAGTTCACTGTACTAAAATGGCCCCCACAGTCACCAGATCTCAACCCAATAGAGCATCTTTGGGATGTGGTGGAACGGGAGCTTCGTGCCCTGGATGTGCATCCCACAAATCTCCATCAACTGCAAGATGCTATCCTATCAATATGGGCCAACATTTCTAAAGAAGGCTTTCAGCACCTTGTTGAATCAATGCCACGTAGAATTAAGGCAGTTCTGAAGGCGAAAGGGGGTCAAACACAGTATTAGTATGGTGTTCCTAATAATCCTTTAGGTGAGTGTATATTCCCCCTGTTTCACAGACAAGGCTTAAGATAGTCCCAGAACTAAAATGCATGTTTGAGCTGTTTTAACTGAAAGCAACTTGCACTGGCATATCTTAAAATATGTCACTGCCATTGTTTTGTCTCAAGATGCACACCAGTAATGTTTTTTTGTAAGGCATGTTTATAAAAGCTACTTAAATGTCCTAATTAAACTAAAGCCTAATCCTGGCTTAATCTAAGCCCTGTCTGTGAAACCAGGCCATAATGTCATTAAAATAAGTAAAAAATAAAACTAAATAAGCAAGCGAAGGAATCTGCAACCCATAAATCTGCAGAATTCGACATGATGTGTTAAACTGGGCTAAGAAAGATTACTACACTTTTATAGGTAGCAAAAAGCATTATAAAACTAGCCACAAGATTTAATAAACAAATACACTAGGGGCGGGAATACGTAAAACTTCCATCGCATGCTCCTCATTCACTCTGAAGCTCTATCGTTTTTCTCTTTGACATGCATGCACACACATTACCCTACTGGGTTCTGAGGCCATAACACGCATTTATGTAATGACAAAAATAGTGTTGCATCACACACACCATACACAGTCTCTTTTCAGGCCACACCCTTGTCCTATAGGCCATTGCAAAAAGCTCCCCCATACACACAATCAACCATCACACAACAATAACTTTCATTCAATTTAATGTGGAGAGGGTGGACCACGAGTCAAAGAGATCCATCATTGTGGAGAGGGACAGCATTTCATAACCATTAAATGATGTGCGCTACAAATCTCTGACTGACCACAGAAACACAGCTCTCCAGACTGAGAGGTGGCTGAAGGAACAGCAGTTAGGTGTAGAAAGTTTGGGGAACTATACAATTAACCAAGGTGAGCTTATTGCTATTTAATAAGAAAAATGTAGGCCTAAGCTATTCTTAGCAATCATTGTTTAAATTAAGTCTAATACTTTCTTCAAATGTCCTTAATGAGGATAGACAACTGTAAGAAAGTCATTTATAAGTTGATTTGATGATAAAATAATAAATTTTTTTAAAATAATTTATTTTAATATTTTTTATTATAACTTTTTTCATGTTATGGAAGATAACCAATAAATTGCAGACAATAAAATTATGTATTATCTGCAAATCAGTGATATTAAAACAAATTTAATCAGTCATTTTAAATGCTGCAAGTGATATTAAAAATAAATTAAATAAAAAATAAAACACCAAAAACTAACATCAATCATTCAGCAAGTGAATTTAAGCATCACAACATTATGAAAGTACAATATGAAAAATGCATTCATTTGAGATAAATAAAATAAATAATAAAAAAAACATCTTAAATTCTGCCCAATAACTGATATAGTACCAATATTTTATGAATCCTAAGAAATTATAAAGCAACATCTAGAAGCAACTATTTATTTTAAAAACTGAGTTACTTAATTATGATATTATTTTGTAAGAAAATAGTTCTTAACTACAATTCTCACATGTGAAAAAACAGCTATTTTCTCTCTGTTTAATCTCTTCTTCCATCCTCACAGCTACAAGTTTCAAAACCCCATGGCATGTGTGTATGGGTTCGCGTGGGTTTGTGGCAGTAACAGTTTATGTGTGGTTTGGGCTCAAGTTTTCAAGTCAGAGAAGGCTTGAGACGGTACTCGATCCACCACAAAACCACACTAGGAACAAGTGAGTCACAGTACAGTCACCTCCTCAGGTGGACAAGGGGAAGGAATGAGTGAGATGGAGAGACGGGGACGGATGATGACTACAAAAGAAAAACATCACGTTGAATGGTACAAACAAGAAATGGGAGAAATAGAGAGCTGTTCGTGTCTACGCAATTGTGGAGTGTTTGAAAAACAAGGACATGCCACATCAAATTAATTACAGATTTAAATCATGTCAAATAGATCCTGACATGGACAAAGAATACCAGAGGGATCCGTCATTATGGTGTTTCACTGTTTCCTTTCATTCACTTGAGTAACACTGAAAGCACCTATAAACTAAACAGCACTTCCTTTCTGGCAAATGTTTCTCATCCTAAACGGGTAGGCCTGATTTTCACTGGAAGGAGGTCACAATGTCGTAACAATATCGTAATATAAAACAAATAATTGTGTCTTTTATTTAGTATTGGAGCTACACAGCCAATTTCCTATAAGGATTGAGCAACAAGGATTCTCAAATGAGCCGTAAAAAGACATTTTGACTTTTTCCCAACACAATTTTGGCTGTTTACCTGCATGTTAAATTACAATCATCTCTGGAAAACATCATTGTGCAAGATACTTGTACACTAGCTGGGAAGGTGGGCCCAGATGTGTGTAATCAACAAAAGGGATTGATTTATCTGATCAAGTTCCATATGTAACTAATCATTCACTTCTGAAAGAGAGTGAAGTGGAGACATATGGCTTGTGACTGACTGAAAAAGTGCACTTCCTTGGTTTTTGGGAATTCTGCTTTTTTAACCTTAAAAGTCAGGTTCCATGCATGTCACATGCTTTGTAGGACCAGAGCTGTGATGTCCAACTATATCTTACAGGGCTCGACATTAACGCTTGTCCGAGACAAGTGGATTTTTTTTGAAGGACAAGTGGAAGAGAATTTTACTTGCCCGACCGGACAAGTAGCCTGATTAAAACGTCAATAACAAAAAAAATTCTAGGGAATCACCAAAACGTGAGAATGATTCTGATTTTATTACATTTAGTGTAGGTGGCGATTGATAGTGGTTGAGGCTCATGCAGCCTCTCGAGGAGAAATCGAAACAAATGAGCGCAGCACACACAAAGAAACTCATACTGAAGTAAACATTTTAAACGTGGCGTTTTTATATTTATAACATAAGATACAGTTAAGCAACATCACACGACCAAGAGTGTTTTTTTCCTGAATACCATCACTGATTTCATACAACAGTTAAAAAAACTAGTTAATATTAAATGTCACTTACATTTTAGATGCAATATTCATGCAATATTTGTAAAAAAATATTTTAAACAAATCTAATAACATTATTTAACGCAGTTGTAATTTTTCGGTGTGAGTGATTCAATACAGCCCTATAGTGTCTTATTATTCCAACTGAATTTACTGATCAATTTTATGAATTTGAAATGAAAGATGAAGCATACATTTAAAGATGCAGTGTGTAAATTTTAGCGGCATCTAGAGGTGACGTTGTGAATTGCAATCACCCCTCCATTTCGATGCACATAGAGACCCTACGGGGGCCAATACAGGACAAAAAGGTCGTCTTCGGAGAGAGCAGAGAATGACTAGCGCTCTGTAGAGAAGTTTGTCCGTTTAGGGCTACTGTAGAAACATGATGGCGCAAAATGGTGATTTCACTGTAAGGGGACCCGCGGTGTATGTAGATAGAAATGGCTCATTCTAAGGTAATAAAAACATAACGATACATTATGCAAGGTTTTATACACCACTGAAAACATAGTTATGTATATTATATTGCATTTCTGTCAACAGAGCCTCATAAATACTACACACTGCACCTTTAAAGGGGACCTATTATGCAAATTGTTTTTTTCGTTCCCACACAAGCACCTATACAACAATTTATAGATTAACATGACGATACATGCTAGTCGATGAGTTGAATCAACGTAACTCCACAAAAACTAACGTTACATAAATGTATCCACTTACCATTCAGAAATGTCAAGGTGCAGTCTAAAAGTTGCAACCTCTTCCTGAGTCTATGTCCGACTCCGGTTCAAACATGTAAGGCTGCACTCCACAACTGGTTATTTTTGACATTTTGGCTGAGTGAGACTCGCCTGTTTTGTTGTTGTAATGGATCCGCCCTCTTCTGGAAGGGGGTGGGGAGCAGTAGCTCATTTGCATTTAAAGGGACACGGTGCGTTTTTGCTCACACCCAAGTAGGGGCAATTTTGACATGCTATAATAAATGATCTGGGGGGGTATTTTGAGCTGAAACTTTAGACACATTCTGGGGACACCAGAGAATTATATTACATATTGTGAAAAGGGGCATAATATGTCCCTTTTAATAAGATTAGATTAAAAAAATTGCAGATTTAAATGAGTCAAAGCTGATAACACACTGGTAAGAATATTGCTTCAGAATAAATTATATTTACACCACAAAAAAATACTATTTTTTTTCCGGACAAGCAACTTTTATTACCCGGACAAGTGAACGACGGACGACTTGTCCGAAGCACAAGCACATGACAAGGCTTAATGTCGAGCCCTGTCTTTCATTCTATGTGTTCACCATACGCCATTGTTTTCAAGCAAAAATGTGTTTATGAATTTATAGCTGTCTGTGGAGTTTCATTATAGATATAGACATCAATGTTGACATTTATTGCTAATCCCTAAAATCAGAAAAAAAAAAACAGTTCCTAACTTGATTTGACTGCTTGGACCAAATCTGAGTTTGACTCTACTTCCTTCCCCCTGCATGTGGGTCTGAATCTACATTACATCTGAGTACCATCATGAGTACTAGCACACCAGATTTTTACAGGATTGGAACAACTTGAGGGTGAGCAAATGACAGAATTTTTGGGTGAACTATGCCTTTAATTATTTGTCCCTTTGTGGATTTGCCATAATATCACACACACAGAACGACATTTGTCTGCCACAAATGCACTATGAGATAGATTGAAAACTCCTTTCTGAAGTACTCCCTTGAAGAAAGGAGCTATGAGAAATGCAATAAACTATAATATATAATATAGTAGACTATATATGTCTGACCGGGAGCATGCAAATGAAAGGGAATTGGAAAGACACCATCCCCACTGTGAAGCATGGTGATGGCAACATCATGCTGTGGGGATGCTTCTCTGCATCAAGCCCCGGAGTACTAGTGAGTTTGATGGGCGAAATAAATGCAGCAAAAACACAGGAAAATCTGGAGGAAAACCTGATGGAGTAAGCAAGACACCTGCAACTTGGAAGAAGATTTGTTTTCCAGCAAGACAATGACCCAAAGCATAAAGCCAATGCTACACTGGGATGGCTTAAAAACAACAATGTTAATATCCTGCAGTGGCCAAATCCACAGTCCAGATCTCAAGCCAACTGAGAATTTATGAGTGGCCTTGAAAAAGCATGTCCACTCATGATCTCCATGCAACCCGACAGAGCCGGACTAGTTTTACAAAGAAGAATTAGGGAAAAATTACAATGGCCAGATGTGCAAAGCAGATAGAGAGCTACATAAACTCAAAGCTGGTGTTCAAGCAGACTCAGATGTGATTCAAACCAAACAAACTGAATTCTAACATCAAAGATCTGCCCCCAAATCTCCTGTGAAAGGTCCTTAAAGGGGATGTCTAATGCTATTTCATGCATTCTGACTTATTTACACTGTTAAAAAGTTTGATTCTCATGCTAAACATGGCCAATGTTTCAAAAAATGAGTTGGACGTATGACGGAGTGTTTCTGTGCCAAATACACTCCTTCAGGATTCGTATAAGTTTTGGAATGTTTTTTTCGAGTATGGCCCTGTAGGACTTCATAAAGGGCGGAATTGCTTGTATGGGCACTTCTCCCGGATGAGCGTGTGCACGCATCAACCAGAGAGAGAGCAAGCGCATGCCAATCAACGAGCTTCGTTCGATTACGGAAGCCATCGGCAGCGCTGTCATTTTGTTTTTAGACCACGAAATCAATGTCACTAAAGAAGTGTGTTTTTGGCTGTGAGAGAAAGATAACTTTGTTCAGCTTCCCAAATAATCCAGCATTAAGGGAACAGTATGCGGTTTGTTTTTCGGGAGCAGCAACGGAGTTGTGCAAGTGTGTTTGTTGGTTCCCGGCATTTCGGTGACGAATGTTTTATAAACAAGGCCCAGTTCCACGCTGGATTTGCAGATTGTTTGAAGCTGAAAGATGGAGCAGTCCCAGTGGTAAAAGATCCCGGTCATGAGTGAACCGCAGGCTGTAGTAGAACTGTAGTAAAACTGCATCAAATGTCTGTTTTGTTGGCAATAGGTGCATAAGTGCATATAAATGTAAACAACACAAACGTATAGTGAATCAAAAGTTATCCAGCGATAATGCCATGATGTATTGTTTGTGTGTGTGTTAGGGCTGGGCAGTATATCGAGTTTGTACGATATATCGATATATTTTTTAGAAACGATATGGAATGAGGCAATACCGTTTATATCGATATACAGTAGATTGATACGAGCGCATCTGAAAAATAGCGGACTACGCAGAGTGAGCTGATGCAGGGAAAGTGCATGATACAACTTGTCCTCAACATGACATGCTTTATATTAACATGCCCGTAGGCAGGGGGAGTTCGGGTGGTTCGAACGAACCACCCATAACTGCCAAAGGTCCAGAATTTAAGTCCATTTTTTGTAATAAACAAGTGTTCTTTTAAGTAATGAAGGCCAATAATTCGAATCCAGACCTCTGTATTTTTCCAATGTGTAGGCTATAAATGTTGTGAAATAATTGCCTAATAATAATTAATGCAGCAAAGATATTGCACAGCACCAAGATCTTCTCATCTGAGCTGCCTGCGGTCTGTCACCGCTCGTCAACGTCAAAATATTTAAGATGACCAATCAAAACAAAGTAGGCGGGCGTTATGTTCACTGAAGGTGCTGAGCGCGAATTCCAGCGCGACGCTTCAGTAAACGGTCATAAAGTGCGAGATAAGATGTAAGTAGCTAAACTACACATTTCATATTTGGCAAATGTTTTAGGGTTGAAATGTTAAACTACTGACAAAAATAATCAGGCAAACTAATAAAACCTTTGTCTAATTTCACCATTTTTAATTTAAAATAGGTATATAAATACGTATATAATTTACATGATTTAATGTAATAATTAGCAACTGTCAATGTGAGAGGACAAGAAACATTAACGAATCCGTTGTCATCATATAAGGTATAAGATTAATAATGAATGTGTACATATTGTGAATGAATTTAAAAAAAAAAAAATATTTAACTCGCGTTCGTAGCCTTCAATAAATTAACTTGTCTTAGAAAGTGATTAATAAAAAAAATATTCTAAATATAAATTGACCCTATGTTTTATTGACTGCTTTAGGAGGGGAAGAGACAGGGCAAGATAAGGAGAATGAGAGAAAAAGAAAGAGTGATGGAGATGGAATTGACAAATAATCTACTGCCTACTGATTTGGTTTTAAAGGTATTTCTCATAAATTTTTTGGCCTTGAAACGTCTTAAAACAGTAGGGGTTCAATCTTCAACTGGCTGGCAGGAGCCGCCACTGGCAGATCATGTGACCTGTCAGTGGGTGGTGGCAGCTGCCAGTCTGATTCTGGCTGGTCACGTGACCTGCCAGTGGCTGGCCGGTGGCAGCTGGCAGTCGGATTCTGGGTGGGCTGGGGCTGGAGTATAATGTGTTCCCTATCACACTCGCTGCATGGAAATACATTATTTTATTATTATGAATATAATATTAGGAATCTATTCTTTTGTATGATTAACGTTTTAGGGGGGTTTCCCGCAATTAAAGCAGTCAAATGAACGTGATCCCGACTGGGTGCTTACTGACGCTTTGCTGGCCGCTCAGTTCAGCCAGCCGCTGTTGCCTCTCATTCCAAGAAAATTGTTCTAATTTGTATGGGTACTGCCACTAGTTGTGAAGATTTTACGATTTATGTAATGTAATAGGCTAATGTAGATGCAGAAACCAATTGCCTATGAAAACATGAAGTATTCCAATAACATGAATCTTTCTCATTGCCTTGAGTATTTTCAGCAATGACAGACTGCAGCAAATGTCTTTTTCTAATTCAATAAAAGAAAGCCAACTTAAACTGTAAAATAACGGAGCACAGACTATATCTGTATTTTCAATTTTACCAAGTCAAAGAAAAACAAGAAACAAAAACTATTTACAAATAATAAAAAAACAAGTAACTACTGTATGGTAGTACTACGTAAACTATTATTCCACACAGTGTGCAGCAGCAAAGGCCATTTCATTTGACTGCTTTAATTGTGAGAAACCCCCCTAAAACGTCAATCATACAAAAGAATAGATTCCTAATATTATATTCATAATAATACAATAATGTATTTCCTTGCAGATATAGTGATAGAGAACGCGTTATACTCGTAGCTCAACGGCGGCTGGCTGAACTGAGCAGCCAGCCAAGCGTCAGTAAGCATCCAGTCGTGATCATGTTCATTTGACTGCTTTAAATGTGAGAAACCCCCTAAAACGTCAATCATACAAAAGAATAGATTCCTAATATTATATTCATAATAATAAAATAATGTATTTCCATGCAGCGAGTGTGATAGGGAACACATTATACTCGCAGCTCAACAGCGGCTGAGACTGCCAGCCGCCAGCCCGCCCAGAATCAGACTGGCAGCTGCCACCACCCACTGACACGTCACATGATCTGTCAGTGGCGGCTACTGCCAGCCAGTTGAAGATTGAACCCCTTCTCTCTTAAAATGCACATATGTAGATCAGAGAAATAAAAATTTTTCACTGGGGAGCATGCCCCCGAACCCCCCTAACTACCTAGGGAGTGTGTGTGTGTGTGTGTGTGTGTGTGTGTGTGTGTGTGTGTGCACGCGCTCATGCACGCAGTATAGGCCAAATAAATAAAGCACCTTTGTTTCCTGACCGATTATAAGTTAGTGATCCTACAAATGTAAATTGAGTGACTTCTTCCAAACTTCATGTTTCACAACATGAAACAAAAACATGTTATCTTATAGTTCTGTCACGTGAACTTGTGATTTAAACTTTGTGGGGAAATTTTGATTATCCATGCCAAATAATATACACTCCACACAGTGTGTGTTTGGACTGAAAAGGTGGTACATGATCTTGGTTAGCAATTTGACAACATTGTAGTAAATATTTTCTGTGCATCAAAAAGCATGCTCGTTAAGAAACCAGCAGACAAGACAATCCAGCGCAAATTAGTGCATAAAAAGTCACCAAAATGAAGTATTTGAACCTCATAATTAAATACAAAATGAGGGTGGGGGGGTGGAGGGGGGGCTGAAAAATGTCCACTTTTTGAAAAAAAAGAACCCCCCCCCCCCTTTCACTAGGCTGGCTACGGGCCTGATTAAGGGCTTCAAAATAACTGGTAAGATATAGTTAACATGTAGAGTTTAAAGCAGCTTGCCCTGTCAGATGCTCTGAGAGATACTTATGCTGACAGACAGATAAATACTTGCGGTGTTTAATGCGTTTTAAATGTGATGCTTTCCTCAGTACATAACTTACATTTTACAGGTATATTCAGCATCTGTATATGTTAGAAAGTCATGCAAATATGTCCATTTTGCTGTCAGGAGAGGACGAGCCTTCTGCATGTGAATCTCCGCTAAAATTCAGGCTTCCGTGAATGAGCGCCGCCGCGTGCATGCGCGACAAACAGACGGAGCGCAATAGAACAGGAACGCAATAATTCTAACTAAAATATACATTTCTAAATATTTGTTGTAAGTATATTTTTTGGCCATATCGCCCAGCCCTAGTGTGTGTGTGTGTTCGTGACTCTTTAGCTCCGCCCACTGCGTGCCTCCACGAGCTTGGCTGTTTTCAGAAAGAATCGGTATAGCGTATCTGTCTTTTATAAATATGATAAAACTAAAAACTCTTCGGAGATATGAAGGATGCAATACTACTCTATAGGTACTCAAGATTAACATGAGACTGGCAGAAACAGATTGTGTGTGTTATGTACCCTTTAAAATCAATGACTTCATTAGCATCCTGACAACAAAAGAATTTCCTAAAGTTTCCTACATGCTGCAGCAAGATGTAATACAGCAGCAAACATTCACCAGTCCATTACCACAGCCACTCTGCCCTCAGTCCAATACCACCACATTCATAATTCACACTTTATGCATTTTTCTTGTATAAGGTGTTGACTTTTTTTTGTGAAGTACTAAGGTGAGCTTCTGCTGCACAGACATTTTAGTATACTGCAGTCTTGACACTCCTGTTTAATCAATGTACTCTTAACTATCTCAACCAGCCATGATTGGTGATTTACTGATAATAAAAATGATGACACAGAGAAAAACTATTCAATGTAAATGTGCCACTAGTTTGAGTAAATACAGACATGATTAATTCAAGAGGGCCTGCCTTTAAATACTGTGAAATCTTTCTTAAGGATAAATGCCTTTCTGCACCAGAAACAAAATATAACTATAATGATGTGATGATATAAAAATGCAAATGTCACAAGACCCTTTCTACAAATAGCACAAATACAGACACTGGCACTACATTCTAAACAGTATACATGATGTCTTCACAGGTGCAAGTGTGACATAAGGGGAAAGTTCAGTCAAAAATTCTGCCATTATTTACTCAAACTCATATCACCCCAAACCCATGCCTGTCTTATGTGGAAATGATCTAGAAGTTTATAGAAGTTTGGGGTGAATAAGAATTGGCCACCATATCGGTATCGGCCGATATGTGTTCATTTTTAATGTTATCGCCCCGATAAGAAAATTTGCCTGATATATAAGAGCCGATAAATAATGGATTATTTAGACACTTCAGTTGTGCACGGTTCACCATGATGGATTTGAATTGCTTGAAATATGATTGGAATCACTTCGAAAAAGGAAAATACAGTATGTGTAGCGCAAGTCTGTCATATAGGCTACATAAAATTATAATGACAACATCATAATTGTGTGCTTGGTACAGGGCTTTTAATGATGAGACTTTTGGTTTTGTAATCAGGCTCTCAAAAATGACAAAAAAATTTGGATTTAGATTTATCGGCCAATATATTGGTTATCAGCCTTCAAATATAAAGAATTATTGGTTATCGGTATCAGCCAAAATTTTTATATCGGTGCATCCCTAGAAAAATTATTGCCATTCAAAATATTTTTGTCTATTTTAATGTATTTAAAAAAAAAAAAAAAAAAAATTTTTTTTTTTATTTTTACCTGTGATGACAAAGCTACATTTTCAGCAGTCATTACTCCAGTCTTCACTGACTACGTTTACATGGACAGCAGTAATCTAATTATTGACCTTAATCTGAATAAGACAATATTCTGATTAAGGTGTTTACATGAGTTGCTTTTAGAATATTCTGTTCATGTTCCCGTTTTACATAGATTTACATAGTTCCCTCCAGAATTTCACGTATCAACATACAGTTCGTCTTCGTTATGGTACCATATACAGTTTTGTGTGTTTCATATTTAAATTTTACGAAAGCTTCAAGTGCGGTTAATTATTTGTCATGCTATACGTGCAAATAGAAGACGGCCGATACAAATTCTCCAGCAACGGGCCTCCTCTGCCACCGCAACAAACTCAGAGGTACTGGACAAAGTAAAGACTGGTGGGAAAGAGTTGCTTGAAGCCAAGCCATGCTCTCTTGTTTGCCATCAAACGGTTGACCACTGTCATGTGCGTATGTCCTATTGCAAAATGTGGCGAAAACTCCTACACAACGTTAATAGTGTGATTAAGGTGTGTACATGTCTATAATGCACTTCGATAATGCGACTAAAATAAGGATACACCACGTCTTAATTCGATTTAAGGTGCAGTGTGTGAATTTTAGCAGCATCTAGTGGTGAGGTTGTGAATTGCAATCACCAACCACTCACCCCTCCCTTTCGAACCACATAGAGAAGCTACGGTGGCCGACACAGGATGTCGTCATCTGAGACAGCAGAGAGTAGCTAGCGCTCTTTAGAGCAGTTTGTCCGTTTAGGGCTACTGTAGAAACATGACGGCGCAAAATGGCGATTTAACTGTAAGGGGACCCGCAGTGTATGTAGATAGAAATGGCTCGTTCTAAGGTAATAAAAATGTAACGGTTCATTATACAAGGTCTTTATACACCACTGAAAACATAGTAGTGTATATTATATTGCATTTCTGTCAATAGATCCTCATAAATACTACACACTGCACCTTTAAGGTAATCATAAATCGCTGTTTACATGGTAGTTTCTTAATCAGAGTATTGTCTTAACCAGGTTAGTATCGGAGTATTGTTGTCCATGTAAACGTACTAACTGTCACTTTTGACTTTAACGCATCCTTGCTGAATAAAATTATTTCTTAAAAAAAAAAAAACATACTCACCCCAAAACTTTTGAACAGTACTGTACGTTTAGAATTTCTGCTATCTACGCATCTATAAAAGCAGTAAACTGAGTGCATTTAGCTTGTTCAGGTGTAGAGAAAGGGGTGAAGTTTGTGCATGTATCTGAAACCACAAAAAGAAAAAGAGAATATTTGTATGCACTCCATAGCCTGTAAAATAAACAGGAAAGAATGAGGTTGCCACACATTGCTGTATGACCTCTTTGAAATCTGCATATGTCAGATAATGGTGGAAATTCTGAATCTTGAGATCACAGCAAACCTGGTCCCCTTGAACAAAGAGATGAATTGCTCATAAAATATGCACAACTCCATGTTCATGTGTTTATTTTGGCCACACGTCGCACCTTGCTGTGAAGCTCTGCGCTGTTACAACAAAGACATTTGTTCTGCATCTGCTCAGAACAATCCCAGTAATTGCAGTGCAGTTTCCTCCACAGTTTTGATCCTTAATTGTGGAAAGCCATGTATTTCTGACCACACACATCTTCATCGAGCACCGTGCAGATAGGTGAACGGTCTCCTGCGAGTAATCACTACAAAGTCACCGACCAAGAAGTTGAAGGAGAGTTTAAGATAGCAATCTTTTTCTGGCTAGGTTTGTGTGCATGGGATAAATGTTGTGTGTGTGTGTGTGCGTATGCATGTTGACATGGTTCTGATTGACCGGAAATGTTAAATAAGCATCTCTGCTATGAAAAGGGTCTCCCTCCCCCTCTCTCTCACCACATGTGAAACCACACAACGTCATGACAACTGCCAAAATAAACCTCAGCATCCTCCAAATGGAGAGTGCGTGTGTGCGCTTCCCTGCCGTGCAACACGTCCATGCAACGGTGTATTTAATAACCTTTTGCAAATCTCTGAAAGAATGTGTTCAGTGACACCACAGAAATGAATTTCGACTGCCAATAGCTACACCATAACCATCAGAAGATTTTCAGCAACCCCCTAAATTTCTCTCAAGAAGTTTTAAGTTTAAAGTCAAATATTTTGATGAGGAAAAAATGTTACTTGAGCTGAAAAAGCTTTTTCTCAACGCCTGTATTTAAGTTAACCCTTTCTAAATGTTTTAAAGCACTATGCCTATATTTTACGACGTAAAAATATCTTGGCCACTCTTTTCAATAACGAAAACGAATGCAAAACACCATAAAAGTAGTCCATACAACTAACACACTATGGCCTGGTTTCACAGACAGGGCTTAGATTAAGACAGGATTATGCCTTAGTTCAATTAGGACATTTAAGTAGCTTTCATAAACACGCCTTAAAAAAACATTACTGGTGTGCATCTTGAGACAAAACAATCAAGTTTTTAAAAGTTGTTTATATGTTTATGTGATGTTTTTAATATGCTTTAAGACAAACTATGTGCAAATTCATAAGTCTACACCATTGCATTATTTTCTCCTTAAAACTGCAGTGAACCAAAGACAGTCTCAAAAACACGGGTTGAAATCGCCCTCGTTCTCTACGTCACAAACATGTAACCAATCCTGTCAACATACAGGCGGGCTTTAGCATATCATTCCTATGCTGTGAAGCAGGGGGGTCTCAAGAGAAGCCAGGTAATCCGGGGTATATTTTTCTGTTGAAAAATCGGGTACATTTAGCAATATAGTGGGTGAATTATGTATATGATGTATATTACGATGTTATGATGAACTACACTCACCTAAAGGATTATTAGGAACACCTGTTCAATTTCTCATTAATGCAATTATCTAATCAACCAATCACATGGCAGTTGCTTCAATGCATTTAGGGGTGTGGTCCTGGTCAAGACAATCTCCTGAACTCCAAACTGAATGTCAGAATGGGAAAGAAAGGTGATTTAAGCAATTTTGAGCGTGGCATGGTTGTTGGTGCCAGACGGGCCGGTCTGAGTATTTCACAATCTGCTCAGTTACTGGGATTTTCACGCACAACCATTTCTAGAGTTTACAAAGAATGGTGTGAAAAGGGAAAAACATCCAGTATGCGGCAGTCCTGTGGGCGAAAATGCCTTGTTGATGCTAGAGGTCAGAGGAGAATGGGCCGACTGATTCAAGCTGATAGAAGAGCAACTTTGACTGAAATAACCACTCGTTACAACCGAGGTATGCAGCAAAGCATTTGTGAAGCCACAACATGCACAACCTTGAGGCGGATGGGCTACAACAGCAGAAGACCCCACCGGGTACCACTCATCTCCACTACAAATAGGAAAAAGAGGCTACAATTTGCACGAGCTCACCAAAATTGGACAGTTGAAGACTGGAAAAATGTTGCCTGGTCTGATGAGTCTCGATTTCTGTTGAGACATTCAGATGGTAGAGTCAGAATTTGGCGTAAACAGAATGAGAACATGGATCCATCATGCCTTGTTACCACTGTGCAGGCTGGTGGTGGTGGTGTAATGGTGTGGGGGATGTTTTCTTGGCACACTTTAGGCCCCTTAGTGCCAATTGGGCATCGTTTAAATGCCACAGCCTACCTGAGCATTGTTTCTGACCATGTCCATCCCTTTATGACCACCATGTACCCATCCTCTGATGGCTACTTCCAGCAGGATAATGCACCATGTCACAAAGCTCGAATCATTTCAAATTGGTTTCTTGAACATGACAATGAGTTCACTGTACTAAAATGGCCCCCACAGTCACCAGATCTCAACCCAATAGAGCATCTTTGGGATGTGGTGGAACGGGAGCTTCGTGCCCTGGATGTGCATCCCACAAATCTCCATCAACTGCAAGATGCTATCCTATCAATATGGGCCAACATTTCTAAAGAATGCTTTCAGCACCTTGTTGAATCAATGCCACGTAGAATTAAGGCAGTTCTGAAGGCGAAAGGGGGTCAAACACAGTATTAGTATGGTGTTCCTAATAATCCTTTAGGTGAGTGTATATGCCTTTCTCCACTTACGTTCTATGATGTTCAAAGTGTTTCTAAGGATGCTGAATGTTACAAGGCAGCTGTATGAAGAACGGGATCATGGCTTGTGTGACATTAGCAACACATTATTAGCCGTTTGATAACATAGTCAAGCAAAAGGCTAATCATATCAATTACCACTATGTGTCTGACGTTTTAGAGAGCGATACATAAAACGCATTACCATTCTGATATATCGACTTGTAGACGACCCTGTATAATTCGCTCTTCCTCTTCTTCATCTGAATCAGTTTCTGGTTCAAACATACACGGCTGAATTAAACCAGTATTTCCACTTGCCATTGCACAGCATTTACTACAGTGAAGTTGACCGAGTGGATCAGGTAGTCCAAACTGGAGTGATTGAGTGCAGGAGGGGCTAACTTGCATATTCATGGATCCACGAGTTACATTCAAGCTTTGAGATTTTAAAGGGATAGTTCACCCAAAAAAATCAAAATTATCCCATAATTTACTCACCCTCAAGCCATCCTAGGTGTATATGACATTCTTCTTTCAGACGAATACAATCTGAGTTATATTAAAAAATATCCTGGCTAATCTAAGCATTATAATGGCAGTGACTGGCTGTCCAAAATTTGAAGCCCAAAAAAGTGCATCCATCCATTATCCATACGGCTCCGGGGGATTAATAAAGGCCTTCTGAAGTGAATCAATGGTTTTATGTAAGAAAAATATCCATAGTTAAAACTTTATAAAATAAAATATCTAGCTTCCGGCGGACCGCCTTCTGACAAAGTTCAAAACGCTTACGCTACGTCCGACGTCATCGTTGCGCTAGTTTAGCTTTTTCCGCAAGTTGAATACGGAAGGTGGTCTGGCGGAAGCTAGATATTTTACTTTATAAAGTGTTAAATATGGATATTTTTCTTACACAAACCCATCGATTCGCTTCAGAAGGCCTTTATTAACCCCCCAGAGCCGTGTGGATTACTTTTATAATGGATGGATACACTTTTTGGGCTTCAAATTTTGGGCTGCCATTCACTGCCATTATAATGCTTGGAAGAGCCAGGACATTTTTAATATAACTCTAATTGTATTCGTCTGAAAAAAGAATGTCATATACACCTAGGATGACTTGAGGGTGAGTAAATCATGGGGTAATTTTCACTTTTGGGTGAACTACCCCTTTAAGGCATGACCAAATTTTTTTCACAGGAAAAAAACGTTTAAATGTTTCATTTTGGTGATCAAAGATGAGTTTTAAGGGATAAAATTATTGACTACAGGGGGACTTTAATAACTGAAAGCAGCTTGCACTGACATATAAGACAGCTCAAACGTGAATTTTAATTTGGGACAATAGGCTTAAGCCTTGTCTGTGAAATCAGGCATTTCAAGTCTTCTTAAGCCATACAACAACTTTTTGTGAAATTTACCTGCCGTCAATAACATTGTGTGTCTTTCGAAAACATGCCTTTACACCACACTTTCTTTGAAGATCTGTAACAAATCTCTAATTTAGTAACTCAACAAATAGAAATAGATTATTTGTGCAAATATTAAAACCTCATCATGTCCTGGTAAACAAATATATGTACTCTAGCTAAATACTGCACAAAAACACATATGTCAAATGTTTTACAGTCATGTAAGGGACTTGCTTGTATATGTTGCATATGATTTCCAAAACATCTGATGGAATCTTACTGTAAAGCTTTTGCTTTTTCACTTCATCACCAGTGCCAATTCTCAATACCAAAAACGGCTACTGTTTATGAATTTAACAAATTTCACAAGACAATTTTCTAGACAATGCTTTTAATTTAGCAATCCTTGCCATTATAAACAAGAGGATGTTCCACTGTAATGCCTGGGGCAAATTTCAAATCTTGTCTAGAATGACAAGAATGATTTTCTTAACCAAGAAAATACAAACCCGATTCCAAAAAAGTTGGGACACTGTACAAATTGCGAATAAAAACAGAATGCAATGATGTGGAAGTTTCAAATTTCAATATTTTATTCAGAATACAACATAGATGACATATCAAATGTTTAAACTGAGAAAATGTATCATTTTAAAGGAAAAATAAGTTGATTTTAAATTTCATGGCATCAACACATCTCAAAAAAGTTGGGACAAGGCCATGTTTACCACTGTGTGGCATCCCCTCTGCAAACGTCTGGGGACTGAGGAGACAAGTTGCTCAAGTTTAGGAATAGGAACGTTGTCCCATTCTTGTCTAATACAGGCTTCTAGTTGCTCAACTGTCTTAGGTCTTCTTTGTCGCATCTTCCTCTTTATGATGCGCCAAATGTTTTCTATGGGTGAAAGATCTGGACTGCAGGCTGGCCATTTCAGTACCCGGATCCTTCTACGCAGCCATGATGTTGTAATTGATGCAGTATGTGGTCTGGCATTGTCATGTTGGAAAATGCAAGGTCTTCCCTGAAAGAGACGAAGTCTGGATGGGAGCATATGTTGTTCTAGAACTTGGATATACCTTTCAGCATTGATGGTGCCTTTCCAGATGTGTAAGCTGCCCATGCCACACGCACTCATGCAACCCCATACCATCAGAGATGCAGGCTTCTGAACTGAGCGCTAATAACAACTTGGGTTGTCTATGTCCTCTTTAGTTCGGATGACATGGCGTCCCAGTTTTCCAAAAAGAACTTCAAATTTTGATTCGTCTGACCACAGAACAGTTTTCCACTTTGCCACAGTCCATTTGAAATGAGCCTTGGCCCAGAGAAAACGCCTGCGCTTCTGGATCATGTTTAGATATGGCTTCTTTTTTGACCTATAGAGTTTTAGCCGGCAACGGCGAATGGCACGGTGGATTGTGTTCACCGACAATGTTTTCTGGAAGTATTCCTGAGCCCATGTTGTGATTTCCATTACAGTAGCATTCCTGTATGTGATGCAGTGCCGTCTAAGGGCCCGAAGATCACGGGCATCCAGTATGGTTTTCCGGCCTTGACCCTTACGCACAGAGGTTGTTCCAGATTCTCTGAATTATTGGATGATATTATGCACTGTAGATGATGATAACTTCAAACTCTTTGTAATTTTTCTCTGAGAAACTCCTTTCTGATATTGCTCCACTATTTTTCGCCGCAGCATTGGGGGAATTGGTGATCCTCTGCCCATCTTGACTTCTGAGAGACACTGCCACTCTGAGAGGCTCTTTTTATACCCAATCATGTTGCCAACTGACCTAATAAGTTGCAAATTGGTCCTCCAGCTGTTCCTTATATGTACATTTAACTTTTCCGGTCTCTTATTGCTACCTGTCCCAACTTTTTTGGAATGTGTAGCTCTCATGAAATCCAAAATGAGCCAATATTTGGCATGACATTTCAAAATGTCTCACTTTCAACATTTGATATGTTATCTATATTCTATTGTGAATAAAATATAAGTTTATGAGATTTGTAAATTATTGCATTCTTTTTTAATCACAATTTGTACAGTGTCCCAACTTTTTTGGAATCGGGTTTGTACTATTCTAACATTTGGAAGCCAACAGCAGGGATTTACTAGTTTGAAATGCCACTGGTCATGCATGTATGTATACGTAAACAAACAACCACAAACATAATATATTTATGATTGACCAACTCTGATGTTTCTAGATTAATAAGGCCTGTTTCACACTGCATGTGAAAGCAGCACAAACTTCAGCAACAATATTCATAGGTTACAAATTTCACACTGCCTGCTCAAGCACAGTGGTACTGCATATCAGAAGTGTAGGTGTGAGGTGTGTTTCAGTTCTGAGCTTATATTTGACGCGTGTAGCACACTGAACTTGAAAAAATGCTTTGAAAATGTACTGACGCTATTTATCAACACAGCACTGCAATATAGGCTTTTATGAAGCAACATAATATGCACATTGAGTAAAATGCTCACACATTGTTTGAAAAAAAAAAAAAAAAACAATCGGGTCAATGCAAGTTACATTCAGTGACAGGCACAAACAGCACTTTTTTTTTCTTTTTTTTTTACATATACTGTCGGTATGAAAGCTGATGCAGTGACGTTGTTGCTTCACATATGCTTGAGCATGCAGTGTGAAACAGGCCTTTCAAATTCATTTCAGTGCAAGCAATGTAAATAACCACAATATGAGTAAACAGGACTTATAGCACCTCATTTAACAGGCTGGCCTATGATATTTACAAACTGGTAGCTGAGGTCAGACACTTACACAAGATATTACATTTCCCAAAGTCTCATAATGCATCAGGTAAGTAACATACACACCGAAAGCAAATATTAAAACTTCTACCTTCTAAACTATGCAAAAAGTGGGTGTAACACATAATGCAAACAACAATCACAATAACATGCAGTTACATCATCAGCACACAAATCTTGCCATTATACTTCATCCACAGCCAAGTGTATAGAAAGCAAGCTATTGTAAGAAATGTATAACATTTTCCAATCTCTGCTATTACTATTTCTAATCGTTCCAAACCATTATTACTAACAAGCTTATGAGGAAAATGTTACTATAACAATAAAGGTAAATGTCAACACTGATAGCACCTGTTGACAGCCATGAATGGGAGAACTATTCCAAAGTCTGCGCAGAAATTAACATTCTGGGAAATTTTAGTCCCACGTACACACTTAAAAGATAGAATAATTTACACAATTGGATGTCACGAGATAATTAATTAACGAAGAAAACATCTCAATGCAATTAAAGCGATACGCAATGTCTCTACAATCACACGGTACGCAGCCTTGCTAGTACATTGAACTTATATATGGATGTATCGAAGCAATTACTATTGTATTTATACAATGTCACTTTTAAACCGGTATGACATGAGAACTGTATTCACTGTGCACAGAAATATGAATCCCTCCGTGTGAATATGAACTTTGCAATGTTTCTAGGAACGTTTTGTTGCCGTTTCTGTGCTAAAGATTTGTTTATATGCAGTTTGATGCTTAGTGTTGTGTTTTATTCTGCATAAACACATCTTTGAAGGCCCTGGCCTGTGATCGCACTGTGATTCCTATTGGCTGAAAATAAAAAGTCGTAACACGACTGCACAGTGAGCCCACTGGGCTCCTCTTTTCTGCACGAAATAACGGAAATAACGGAACATCTTGTGCCTCACCTTCCAGAAATGTCCTCCGGCTCGATCAGAGGACTCTTGGTTAATTTGGAGCATGAGCCACATTAATTAGGTGAGTAGATCGACACATCTTCATAACTGTTTCACCACAGCCATTTTTGGACGAGACCTCGAATCCTAAACGGTGGCTGGTAATAAGTGGAAGTGAGGGATATTTATGTTAAACACAATACAATGCACTTGATGTTATACTTTTTAATGAATAATCAAATATTATTTCTTGAAAAGCGTAATTTTTAAGCAAAACAACATTTATATTTTCTCACCATCCATAACAAAGTTCCACATCCACCCCTTTTAAGAACAAAATGGTACAGCTCATGCAACACCGGTTTGCTTCTGTGAATGCAGCCAATCAGAGACGACGAAAATATCCCTTACCAATCAGAGCACCGCCTAATCTATGACGAGCGTACAGTTGACGTTTTTTTATCAGATTCAAGGAACTGCGGGAAATCTAAGGCAGACGATGTAGCCAGTTGAACGGGGATTATGCTGTAATCTTCTTCATGCATGTAAAAGGGTAGTGTACCCAAACAATAGTAATTCAGTAAGACTAGTAGACAGAAGACTAGAAGACATTAGGATTTCAAGGCGACTGACAACGTTGCTTACATATTTAACTACGCTATAATTAAACTAGAAAGTGGATAAAAGCAGGTTGAAGCTCATGAGAGAGTGAAAGTGAAGACATGCACAGAAAAAAAACTACAGGTAAACAAATGACGAATGACATATTTATCAGTCTCACTCATCAGCTCTCCTCCCACTGTGGTGTGTGTGGTAAACTTAATGTATTGCTCACTTTGTATGCAGACACTACAGACTACGTAAAGGAACATGTAACTGCCATCTGTTGCGGTTTCACTTATTGTAACGTAAAGGGGTTTAGCAGAATGTCCAAGTTGCATTTTTCCATACAGTGGGGTCCAAAAGTCTGACATCATTTATCTTTTTTTAAGTAATTGTTTGTATTATATTTTATTTCAAATTTTCTTTATAGCAGCAATTTGTTACATTCCTAAAAAATTGTTAGTATTTGGTTTGTCTCCCTTTTGCTTTAATAACCAGTGTTGTTACACATTACAAGTAATTAAACTTTTTTCAAGTAACTAGTAAAGTAACTCATTACTTTTAAATTTACAACAAAATACCTGAGTTATGTTGAGAGAAATCGTGAGTGAGGTGCAGAGGCGTTTTGTGCGCTGTGTAAACATGATGGTTATTGTAGTTCTAGACTAAATCTGAGCATGCACTGGCACAAAAACAGATTCAATATTTCTTTAAAATGAATAAAAACAGTAAAATGAAAACTCTGAATGTTACGCAAACCTGCAATAATTCAATATTATTGCATATGGCATAATATGCATATTGCATATTAAATATTTTATACAAACCAGCTTTGTCTCCATACTGCCGCGATGAATCTGATCTTCAAGCAAAAGGAACTGGGTGAAATATTTGAATGCTGCCAATCCACAATCTGATATCTGACTTGTGATGCAGTCTGAATCATTATCACCATGTTCATTCATTGGCCAGAGCAGAACCGGCTCCCCAGATTGAGCCTGTTTTTTTTCTCCATTCTGTCACCTGATGGAGTTTGGATTCCTTGCCACTGTCACCTCTGGCTTGATTAGTTGGGGACACTTAATATTCAACAATATTATTGATTTGACTGCACTGACACTATTGGATGAGAACTGAACTGAGCTGGACAATGACATCACTGTTTTCTCCAGAACTGCTTTATAGATGAAATGAACTTATTTAATAATTGATGATCTTTAGAACAGAACTGAATCCACATTGAACTGACTTCAGCTGAACAGTGACACTGTTTTCTTTTAGAGCTGCTGTACAGTCGAAATGAACTGTTTGCATCATTGTATCATTTTCTTGTTATTACTGTAAAGCTGCTTTGAAACAATCTGCATTGTATAAATCGCTATATTAAAAAAAGGTTACTTGACTGTTTAATCTCGCTTTATTAAGCAATGTCTTTGCTGCTGACCTTCGATAATCCAATTCAACAATGCATGCATACATAACATCACATTTGTTGAATTTTTTTTGTTTTTTATTGCTGAAGAATGTTGAACTTCTGCCATTCTTCTGCAACTTCACCCATTCTTCTGCAGTTCAGAATGGCAGCACAGCTAGAAGGTTTGTTTGAGTTGTGCACTCTAGGCTACTTTACACACATGAATTTGCATTTCCTTCAGCCTGAGGCTTATTCATTTCACTTTTGGTGTAAAAGGGCCTTTACATTTGCCAAAAATAGAACTTTTGAGTTTTGTTTTTAATTAAAATCAAACAAGCCATCCCAGCCCAGATGAGAAAAAGTAACGCAAAAGTAATGTAACGCATTATTTCCAAAGGGATTCACAGAATTGGCGGACGAAACAGCTATTTTTGGTTTCTGTCCAAAATGGTTTTGGAGGACCTAAATAAGTGACCAAAACTGATGTTTAATTAGCGCTTCTCTGATGGCACCTTTACTAAGTTTCATACCATTCCGATGAAGTAAAAGATTCTAACGTAAAAGTTTTCGGCCAAAAATGACAGAGATGAAGTCTCAACTTTAAAATTCAACTTTTAAATTTACAGAATTCAATCAATGTCATTTTGGAGCTCTTTGGAGTCATTTGGAGCTAATATGGTGTGACAGATCGCTGTAGCGCAGTTCAAGTGGCAGCTCAGATCAAGCGTGCGTGAACCGATCAACTCATCTCCTCTTTACTACAGCATGAAATAAACGTGGGTGAACACCAGAAGGTAAGGTGAAAGATACATTACAACTTACCGAAATTAATTACTTTCATGTAGGAGTCACCCAATTCGGGTTTCAACCGGGGAAAGACGTCAATAAAACAGCTTGTAAGCTATAAACCCCCGGTTTCACTGACCAGGCTTAAGCCTCGTCCCAGACTAAAATGTATGTTTGATCTGTTTTAACTAAAAGAAACTTGCACTGACATATCTTAAAATATGTCAGTGCCATTGTTTTGTCTCAAGATGCACACCAGTAATGTATTTTTCAAAGGCATGTTTATAAAAGCTACTTAAATGTCCTAATTGAACTAAAGCCTAATCCTCACTTAATAAGACCTGTTTGTGAAACCAGGTCAATGTCACTTAACATCACATTTACCTCAAGAAAGAAAATATTATATATTAAATATTCATATTTTTACTTAACTTGTTAATGTCTTCATTATTTAATAAATCTGTAATGAAAACAAGTTATTGCAGTGTATTGTCATTTAAATGTTTATATATCACCCAAAAAACTGGAGCAAAAACAATTCTGTGATTAAAAAGTTTAAATAAAAACTGCCTTATATGTGCAGTTTTAGATATTTGAGTGTTGATTATTAAATAAGTTTGATTAATTAATTGATTATTAATTTATTATTTAGTTTCAGTTTTCGGCCAAGTGCATCCTGAATTTCATTTCGGTGCATCCTTTTCCATATAAAGTAACACAAATAGTTACTTTTTTGGGAGTTGCGCAATATTGTAATGCATTACTTTTAAAAGTACTTTCAACACTGTTAATAACAGCAACACTTTTGCTGTTTTGAAGATTTGCTTATTTGATTAATGTCCTAGAAATAGTGCAGAATCTTTCATATTTTTTTTAATTCATTTTATGCCTTTTTTTTTTAAATACTAAAACTTAAAATTTCCAGATTTTAAATCACATTTTGATCCAGGTTTTCAATGTGCTGTTGAGACATGACCCCACTATATGCTCTCTCGACCTGAATCATGATCAAGCTAATAGGCCCAAATATTCAGGATGTTTTTGTTTATCTACTAGTTAGAACTCCAGCCATCATTTAGTTTGTCTTGGTTTTGTATGAATGGAGCTTTCCACTTGTTTCAAAAAGTTACCTTTTTTTAAGTTATACACTGTAAACCCTAACGCTCAGAATAATTAATTGGTTTGAGTAGAGCCAACTCAAATGAAACAAATTAGTTCAAACAAATTAACTTTTATCCATATTTCTTTTTCTTTTGAGTTCTCAATACATTTTAATTAATCTGAAGCTAAGTAATCTAGAAACATCAAGTCAGGTGTGTTGAGGCATATTGGAGCTAAACTCTTCAGGATAGTGGCCCTCCAGGACCAAGTTTGGACACCCCTGGTAAGAAGGAAGCATTGGGAGAGGTGAGAGCTTCTGGGCTTATCAAATATCAGGGTCAGTATAACAATCCAAGTTGTGGAGACATTGGTATCTTTTTTTTAACACATTGATTTGTATTCATTTTTTTAGTGTTTCTTTTTCTGCTTGTTGTTGTTGTATGTTGTTTCATTTATGCATTGTGTTGTTTTTTATTTTGACCTTTAATAACCTAATTTGGGCCTGAGTCTGCAATAAAGTTTGATGATAATGATGGTAAGAGAGGAACAGGATTTGGGGAAACCCCTCAAACTGGAACTCAAACTTGAGTGATCCAAGTGGGCTAAAAGCAGTTCCCTCAAGGCTGTGACAATGACTCAACAAGTAATCTTTCACCAGACATAAACACTTATGTGATCTATATTTGAAAACAACAACAAAAAATTAATATTTGAATAAATTACAAATTGTGAGGGTATCCGAGTTCTGTGGTTCAAGGCTTAGGCTGGAGAGAGAATCAATGACACTCATTCTATTCTATACAATGAAATGTCTCCCCCTCCCTCATTTATTCTATCTCTTTCTCCTTTTCAATATATTTATTAAAATAAGTACTTGTGCATTCTGTTTACAAAAAGAAAAAGCGGCAGTAAGAAGTCAGATGAAGAGAAAATGTTGCCTCAGGTTAGTTTGTTTACAGGCCTTTTCCCTCCCCACTTGTCTCAGGCATATTTGTAATAGTTTATGGTTGTCTGTTCTGTAACAGGAGCCATTTGAATGTTTTTGTCTGTTAAATCTGTCATGGTCATTAGAGAGTCAGAGAAAAGGTGAGTCAATGAATTGTTCCACTGGGGCCAGTAAGCGCGATGACCCGGCTGTTCATCAGCCGTCTAGCATAAAACCGAAAGCTTATGGGATTCTTTTTCACTCTGGTCGATTTCAAGGAAACTTGTGTTTTGGCTTCTTCTGAAAATCTCTAAATGGCACATTGAAAGGGGTAGTGGAGAACTTCCTCAAATAGTTATTTTGCAGCCTCTAACTTTGCCCTCTGCAGTAACAGAAGTACACCTGACTTTTCAGTTGTATCATCAACCAGGTTTTTTTTCTCTTTTGGACATATAGTTTGTCCTTAGCACCCACAGAGGTGACACTGGGTCCATGACACAGGCTATAGTTGAATGGAGTGAAAAAGGCAGTGAGAGTGATTTTATGTATTTGACATGCTGGCCTTCATTTCTTTTCTTTCTCTCTGAATACATTCTAAGTTATTACGGGTTGATAGGCTAAATCTGTAGCTTGTTGCAGCTTTCATGACCGCTGGACCTGCATGTCCTGCCATTTTTGAGCGTAGGTGTTTGTGTGTGTATGTGTGTGTGGGGCCCTGGTAAACCCTACATTATGGGGACAAAATGTCCCCACAAAGATGGCAATATCTGAAATCCTTATCCTTGTGGGGACATTTTAATGGTCCCCATGAGGAAAATAGCTTATTAATCATACTAAGTGATGTTTTTTGAAAATGTAAAAATACAGAAAGTTTTCTGTGATGGGTAGGGTTAGGGGATAGAATATACAGTTTGTACAGTATAAAAATCATTATGTCTATGGAAAGTCCACATAAAACATGAAAACCCAACGTAACGTGTGTGTGAATATGAGTATGAGTATGAGTGTATGAGTGTGTGTGTGTGTGTGTGTGTGTGTTCATGTTTTTCTGTCCCTGTGGGGACTTCAACCTGAGTGCACACTGACTCATGGGGACTCATGTCACCGTGGGGACCTAAATTGAGGTCCCCATGAGGAAACAAGCTTATAAATCTTACAGAATGAGTTTTTTTTTTTTTTTTTTTTTTTGAAAATGTAAAAATGCAGAAAGTTTTGTGTGATGGGTAGGTTTAGAGGTAGGGTTAGTGTAAGGGGATATAATATACAGTTTGTACAGTATAAAAACCATTACGTCTATGGAGAGTCCCCACAAAGATAGTGAACCAGACGTGTGTGTGTGAATGCATGATATTGCTCAAACAGAGGTTCTCTGCCTCTTCTAGCTGCTCTAAAAATATCTTTCTCAAAAGACCTTTCCTTCAAGTAATCCCACCTATTAATTCCTATTCCTTTTCATATCATCCCCTAATATTAACCTTTGGTCAAGACTGTGTAATAAGTAGCCAATGTATATCCTGTGCTCTGTTCAAGTTTACTGAACATCTCAGACTGTATTGGGCAGAATATAGGCAGTAATTCACCTACCATTGGGCAGGGTTCTTTTTTTTTTTTTTGGTCAGTGTAAAAGAACAGGTGAGGCATGTGACAGATGTTTTCTTCCTTAAAGGACACCCCACTTTTTTTGAAAATAGGCTAATTTTCCAACTCCCCTAGAGTTAAACAGTTGAGTTTTACCGTTTTCGAATCCATTCAGCCGATCTCCGGATCTGGCGGTAGAACTTTTAGCATAGCTTAGTTACATCGTGTACTAAGACGTACTAAGAAAATGAAAAGTTGCGATTTTCTAGACTGATATGGATAGGAACTATACTCTCATTCCTGCGTAATAATCAAGGAACTTTGCTGGGTGCAGCAGGCGCAATGATATTACGCAGCGGCTGAAAATAGTTCCCAGCACGCTCCCAGTGCAAGCAGGTTGTCACGTTGGTTATGTTGACGGAAGTTAGCCTATTTTCAGGCGCTGCTTAATATCATTACGCCTGCTGCACCCATGGTAAGGCAGCAAAGTTCCTTGATTATTACGCAGGAATAAAAGTATAGTTCCTATCCATATCGGTCTAGAAAATCGCAACTTTTCATTTTCCGTCGGTCTTAGTACACGATGTAACTACAGAAGAGTCAAGTTTTAAATAGGAAAAATATCGAAAGTCTTTGGTCATTTTTAAGCGAGATGCTAACGGTCTAATCAGATTCAATGATCTATGCTAAGCTATGCTAAAAGTTCTACCGCCAGATCCGGAGATCGGCTGAATGGATTCGAAAACAGTAAAACTCAACTGTTTAACTCTAGGGGAGTTGGAAAATGAGCCTATTTTCAAAAAAGTGGAGTGTTCCTTTAAAGGTGCACTCAATATTTTTTGTGCTTATGTAATGCTGACGGATATGGCAGTCGTCCCAGATTAATACTGACAAGCAAGCAAAAGCAAAGCTTCAAGTGTGAAAATGAGCTATTATGTTTACTGAGATAATGTGAGTAGTATTCAATAGGTCATGTGATCTGGTGGCCACCATGAGGTGACCCACTCCATGTAAAATAAAATAGTTTTTAGAGGCTATAATTTGACTAGAGTCTTAGTGTAAAAGATTTTAATGAGGAAATATACACGGAGTACATCACAAAAAAAATAATATTGAAAAGAAATTAGCATCATGCTAATATGCCAAATCTATCCACAAAATGGCAGGAATTCTGAATGACTAAATACCTGCATACTAAACATGGAAACCTTTAACCACTAATGCGGAGGGAACAGACTGAATCAGTGGAAAACAAAACTTAGGAAAGTAATAAGGAGGATGTCCAAATGCCTTCTGTGGAAAAAGTTCATTTGATGAAAGCACCTGGATAACAATCGCTTCTCTTTATTGGTTTCTCTTTTTATTTTTCCTTTTCTCTCAGGTGTGTTCACATCTGCTCCTAAAAGTGGAGGATTGTTTGATATGCAGAGCCTGAAGTATGTGTGTATGAGTGTGGGAAGCACATGATTCTCAGACATGCCAACAAAATGAGCAGAAGAAAGACCTTGGTGTTCCAAAATACACAAAATAAATTTTAGCTGTGGTTGTGAGGTGAATTTTTGACGGAACATTTGGAATGGATCTCCACTAATCTGCGTGACAGACTTAGCTCACCCGTACAACCTGGATGATCCAGAAAAAATCCCGTCTCATACACACACACGCACATCAGCACGCTTCAGCTATGCTACTTCTTCCCACACACTCATTTTTTCCCATAAAAGACTACTGGGCACTCAGATGTTTGTTATTACTAATTTTGAGTCACACATATTTTACAATGAACAAAATATTTTAAAGTACATTAAACAATATCTGTTTACACATCTTTGTCATTTTCAGTTAAGCAGTGAAAAGTTTTGAAATATAGACTTTAATATGCTTACAGAAAAACAATTTAATTGGTTTGCTTTCTATTGTATTTGTCTATAGATAACATATGGACTACATGAAGTTTACAAATTGTGTTCTAGAAGAATCTGCTGGCTCACTGGATGTTTTGTTTTGGGTGTGGCCAAATTCTCCTGGTCGTCAGAGCTGCAGTCCTGTCCAGGGACACTCCAGAGAAGAGGAAGTGAGATCATAATGACCTTGTTCTTGGGAAGGGGGTGCATAGTGTGATTGACATCTCAATCTTGCCTTCAAAACATTCCATTGTAGGGCCCTTGAGTTTTTCCTGGGCTCTTGAATAGTTTTGTCGTCATGGCATTCGTGTTTGCATTTTCCATGAGCAGCAGTAACTTCAGCACAACACTAGAGCTTATGAAACAATGTAAACACAGATTTTTTTGCTTTGGATTTTTTTGGATCATGTCACAAACAATCTACTCGTTTTCTGGCCACGGAACTGTAGGACTCAGAAATTTTTTTTACACAGCTGTTTCTGCCGTACTTGCCGCACAGGGGAAGACAGCTTTCATTCGTATGCACTTTATGTACAAAGTTTATTGAACATGAAATCAAAATTGTTTGATTTGTTTTGTGGACATTAGTCCATGTCATACTTCTATTCTACTTCTGAAAGTTGACAAAACTATTTGTTCTGGAAAACAGACCAAAAATATTGATAACTCATCTTGCACTCATAAGTTTTTGCATATAATACAATGCTCTGGAGAATGAGAATGTCCCACACCCTAAAGGTAAAAGGCCATTGTCTATTATCAATAGTGTAGTGATGTATGAAGTACAGCTTACACAGAATTTACTTTTTGTTGGTCAACATGGTAAAGCCAAATGACCAGCTTAACCCTCTGAGTGCACAAATCTTTCGCCCTCACGCAAAAATTCCCAATTGTATGGATTCCATATTGAAACAACTGGATTTTGCTTGTGAAAATTTGGCAAACAATCGTAAATGTGACCGTCCCTTAATACCACTTGTAACTGACTAGCAATAGCAAATAGCTAATTGTGCTTCTGTGACATAATTAAAAAACCTATCGGATATTTTTTTTTTAAAAAGTCAGCCCTTCAAAAACCTAAACGTCCTGTTTCATGTCAACACAACACAATGCACATCAAGCCATTTCATGGGGTCTTCAAATCATTTTAGTTTCTGGCAAATGCCCATATGAGTTACCTTGATCCTTGATGGTCTGTCCCTATAGTTTAAGATTATTACATTTTTGTTTGTTTACTGTCATTCTGTAATGGAAGATGGCTAATCCCTCATGCTGAACGCTGTCCCAAGGGTTGTTTGAGTTTCTCCATTTTTTTTTATCTCATCCATCATGATCACATTTTCTTTCTTTCTTTCTTTCTTTCTTTCTTTCTTTCTTTCTTTCTTTCTTTCTTTCTTTCTTTCTTTCTTCTGCCACCTTCGTCTTTAATGTGTACCTGTCAGTCTCTGCCATAATCCTCTGTTTGTTTTTCACTCTATCTTTCTCTGTTTCTGCTGTTGTACTTGCCACCTGTGTTTCTCTTTCATTCCTCTCGCTTTCTGTTCCTCTCCTCTGTTCTCGCCACTTTAAATCATCCATTTCTTCAACGTGTCTGTGTGTCAAATGAGCCTTACACAAATAACTTTTAGCTGATTTTACCTCCCTCTTTCTTTTTATGTACGTTTTCCTGTTTCTTTAGCAGTCCTTCGCATTTCCATTTCTCTTCCTTCCTTTTTCTCTCTCTCTCAGTCCTTTACCCCCCCAACACACATATACACACCATCTTCTCCCTTCCCCCACACAGCTGGCGCCCTGAGCTGTTAGTCCAGATGGTTAGGAGGGGAGGCAGGGGCTTGTTCTCCACGTAGCCCCACAGCAGGCTCTCTGTCCTGGGCAGCTCTGATTCAGCTCCCCCCTGGACCAACTGGAACTACCCCCCACCCCCCCACAAACAGCACTGCCAGCATTAATCTCCTAAATGATCCCGCCAGGAGGAGGATCAATACTCATTTACAGAGACGCGGCCTGATCCCTTAATGTAGAGCAGTGAGGATAGCTTTCTATCCCCCCCCCCCCCCCCCCCCCCCCCACTCATGTTGCTGTCTCTCCCATCTTGTCTCTTCTTCTGCACTCTTTCTTTCTGTCTTCATGCCCCATTCATTCTTTTTCTGTTCTTTTTCAGACTGGAATAGGCAACAGGTGAAGAAATGGATGTACAGTGGAAAAATTACTGGATAAATTGCGTGCAGTATGAGGTCAGTTACTTTAAACCTCCGTTGATGAAGTCACCACGCTGCTTCCGTTAAACTGCCACCCTCACTATGCCCAGTGGATTAAAACCAGCAGCTCTTGGATGGCAGATATTGTTGGGTTTTAATTTGGTCCAGCTGGGTGGTCCCGTCACCAGTAACCGGGAATAGAGGCTACTGGCATTCAGACTGCTATTTTAATAGCATAGTGAGCGCTGTTATGCAGTTTTAATATTTGCAGTAGCATTATTTTTACTCTTTGTTTTCCATCGTTGCGAGAAAATATGACTTCATGTCGAAATGGCAGCATCCAAGGAAAATGGGAATAGACCGGACTTTCCACAGAATAATGGCCCGTCTTTTTCCAGTCGGTTAGCACCAGCAGAGAGAGAGCGTGTGTGTGGTTTTCAAAACGCCTCATCATTGATCTCTGATGAAGCCTGCCCTTCACTGCAATGCTTTTCTTCTTTTTCTTTTCCCTCTAGCCAGGGAACGTCTGTTTTTCACCTTCACACTGTCTCTGGGCTCGCCCGCCGTCCCGCCTGCTGGACCATAGTGGCACCTGGAGCCAACTCAGCTGGACAGCTGCTCTGGTCGCTGGCACATGGGGAGAATTTAACTGGTGCCTGGTCAAAGACAAGCTAAACCGTGAAATAACATTTTACCATTTTGCCATTCCAAATCCTCACCAAGTCGGCACAGTTTTGGAGATTTCTTTCAGGACAGCACCATGTACCAATGAAATTCCCAAAGGAAAGTTCAGAAGGATGATGTTCATTTAATCCCACCAGAAGCCGCTTACCTCACTTCTTCCAAAAAAATCTTTCAGCAACTCTCCTATACCTCAGCTCCCAATTATTGCGATGGTTATGGCCAGTAGGGGAACATAGCTCAAACCCCTTCATTATGGACAGTCAAACCTGTCCACCCTTTTCCACGTCGCACTTTTCCATTATATGCACATGCAGTATGTGAATAAATATATATATATATATAGGAAGACAGAAAACCGAGTACTTACTCTCTTAATGAGATTCTATGGACATTAATGCTATTATTATCTGTTACTCTGTAAAGCCTCTGCACAGCCACAGAGCACTTTGTCCTGTTGAATAATTCACTGTCAGCAGCCATAGGCAGAGCGAACTGGCTTAATGATGAAGGGACAGGCACCTTACTCAGCTCTGTCTGTTGTCTGTTTGATGAAGTGAAAGAGGCCATGGGTTGGAGAGGGTTAGACAGATGACAGGGAGGGTATTTGAGGCTACTACCAGGGGCATCGCTAAACTAATGTTGGGTTTTTCTCTGCAAAGATTCCGCTATGTACTTAGAGGATATTGCTTTCAACACAAGAGCTTGTCTTCTCTCTAAACATTTAAAACGAAATTGCCCTGTCATTTGTCTTCTAACCATTGTTTCATTTCCCTTTCCACTTCCTGTTCTCATGACCATAGCTCACCTGTAGAGTGTTTGCAGATTTGATTAAACATAGACGGCTTTGGAATGTTTAAGAAGGTCATAGTTCCTTTCAGAGCTTATTATCTGGGTACATTTTATGGAAATAGTTTTCCTAGTGTGATCATAGTGCAGTTGACATGCAAAAATGAGAACACACAGGATGCTAAAGGATTAGTTAACTTAAAAATGACAATTCTGTCATTATACAACCTTCTTGTTGTTTCAAACCCATTGTACTTTATTTCTACTAAGAAACAAAAAAAGAGTTCATGAGTGAAGTAGTGAATTGAACAAATCATTCATTTGATTTGAATCGTTTCGCTTCTTTGATCTGATTAACTGAATCAAAATGAATTAGTTGATCTGCTTCTTGATCTGCTTGACTCAGACTGAATCAATTGATCTGATTCATTGAATCTCAAATGAATCAGTTGATCTGATGTAGAATAATTAAAGAATAATTGGTTACACTTTAATTGGTAACACTTTATTTTACAGTGTCATTGTTACATATGTTACATGTAGTTACTATAGTAATAACAGGAAATTATGCATAATTACATGCAACTAACCCTAATCCAAACCTAATCCTAACCCTATAGTAACATGTAGTTACTTAATATTACTCAGTACTTAAATGTATAATTACAGTGTAACAAAGACACCTTAAAATAAAGTGTAACCCTTTAATTGAAGGTGATGTAGTTACATTGTACTTACTCAAATAAGTACTGAGCAATATTAATTAACTACATGAACTTACTATAGAGTTACAGTTAGGGTTTGGTTTAGGGTTAGTTACTTGTAATTATGCATAATTTACTGTTATTACTATACATGTAGTAATGTGTAACTACGTCACCTTAACAGAAAGTGTTACCAAATAATTCTATTACAATTCTATTTATTAATTTAATTCTATTTATTAATTTCTATTATAGTTAGTTATTACATGCGTCAAAAGCCAGTAGAAACCATTATATGATACTGTCTACACTTGATGTGACGCGAAGAGTCATTAGTAAATAGATTGTCCCTTCACTTGAGCTACTTCTGACACAAAGAACAAATAAATTTGAAACGTTCGCTTTGACGCGTCCAAACACTTGCAACGCGACTACACTCGTAACTGGTTTAGACACAGTGATAGAGTTTATGAGAGAAGTAGTGAATTGTTCATTTGAGTTGTATCATTTCACTTCATTGATCTGATTAACTGAATCAAAATGAATCAGTTGATCTGATTCACTGAATTTAAAAAAATATCTGAATGATTCAGACTGATCTGTTCAACTCACTGACACTGATCAGATCATAGTGATTCTTGATGAAGATTATCAGAGATAAAACAAAGGACAGCAAATGAATCGCATGCCACTTTTGCCACTTTTACATCGTTTTTGAAGTTTTAGTCCCCATTCATTGTAACTGCATGGAAAAGCGGGGGTACATGACAGGTACATGATTTAAATTTTCTCCATTTGTTTAATAATACAGATTCGGAACAACATGAGGGCGAGTAAATAATTAACAAATTTCATTTTTATTTTTAGGTAAACTTTTCCAATAGGTGGATTTTAACAGTAAATGGAGGAGGGAATTATTATTTAATTTTACATTTTGCTGAATATTTTTCTTATAGGCTTGTGCAACCCGTTTTAATTCACAGCATATCATTGTGAGATTATATAGTGTCTTCACTCAATCAATGCGGACTGTACACTGCAGTCCCATGCTAAGTACACCACACCCAGCTGAGGTCTGACAGAAACCTGATAGTCATCAGGTACAAGAATAGCCCTATACCCACCACTGCTGCAGCACTCGCTTTTGTGACCTGTAACAGAGAACGGCAGACCTTCAGATAGTACCGTGTTGGTGCTTCGGTCCTTGTGTTCAAAGTCATATGAATGCACTAGGTCATATTTTGGCAGCTGCATTCATATTTCTAAAGAAATGCACTTAAGCAGAGAATCTTTTTCATTGGCTATAATTGATATTTGGCATTGGATGGTGCAAAGCTTTGTTTGGATTTGTTTGAACTCATCCAGTATTACCTTAAACATTTCTCTAAGTCAAACTTTTCTCTGGCCTTTAATTTCTTTTTACTTGGTGTCAGTTAGTCAGTCGCTCTCTCTCTCTCTCTGTCTTTCTCTCTGCCTCTCACGCGCTCTCTCCCTGGTCAGAGTCAGAGGAGTAAACATCCCTGGGGAACAGCGAGCTCTTTCTTTGGGTGGAGGACTGAATCATTGCAGTGAGGGTCCCATGATCCTCCCTGTGCCTTGGGACACACACTGCATTCCTCCTACTTCCTACTCAATCACACACACGTACACATACTCAAACACATATTTCCTTCATTCTTGAAAATTAATACGAATACACAGACTCTCCTACAATACACATCTAGGTGTGTATACATTTATGCCAGTAAAGAGATGGCAAGTGGCAAATAGCATTAGACCTTATGTCACAGTTATTTAGAAAGCTTTTGCCAACCTGGAGAACTGTCAAGTGCATTGGATATGCTTATTTCACTGATGTGTTTGAGTCAAACATTCTGTTATGATTAGATGTGCACTCTTTAAAAAAAACTCAGCCACTGATATAGCATCAGTCATGTGGCATGATAATTAATAATTAATAAATGAATGGCACTACTTTGAAGTTCCAACCATGTTCCTTTGAATTCAATATAGACTAAATAAAAACAGTGTATATATAATTCAAAACTTATGGGGAACTGACTACCATATAAAAGATTTAAAACTGAGTGATCTTGTCAGATACAACCATTTGAAAATTGTTGGAAATTCTGAAGTGATATAATTATAAAGTATATTAGATACTGGTCTAGTTGTCACAGGGACTGTATGTCAGAACTATGACGTTCTTAATCAAAAGTTGAGTCCAAAACCTTTGTTCAAAATCATCTTAAATTAGTATAAGTTTTGTGGATTTTATCTTTCAAAGTAATATTCCAGTGTTATCATATTTAACAAAAGCTTTTTGGAAAAACAACACAATAAAACACAATAGAATACATAAAGGCAAGGGTCAACTATGGTTATGTTCTCAGGACACTTTACAATAAGGTTTCATTAGTTAATTACATTAGTTAAGATGTAAGAACTAATAATAAACTGCACTTCTACAGCATTTATTAATCTTTGTTAATGTTAATTTCAACATTTACTAATACATGATTAAAATCAAATGTTGTATTTGTTAACATTAGTTAATGCACTGTGAACTAACATGAACAAACAATGAACAGCTGTATTTTTTATTAACAAATATAGATTAACAAATACAGTAATACATGTATTGCTCATGGTTATTTCATGTTAGTTAATTAACTAATGTTAACAAATAAAACCTTATCGTAAAGTGTTACCGGGTTTTTACTTATGTCAAGTCGAAGCAGGTTGTCACGTTTTAAATATTGTATTATTTATAGCATACGTATTTTATAGCATACTTACTAACTACAGTTTCTGTTGACTAAAAAAGTAGTTTGATAATTTGTATTTACTTATTACAGTGTCTGTTGACTAAAAAGTAGTTTGATAATTTGACCTTTTAATATTTTTTTTTATATTTTGTAAATGTTTTGCGCTTTATTTATTTATTGCATTATTTATTTTGGCTATTTATTTTCTACTGAAAAACGGCAGGTTTAGATTGTGACAACTTACCCCATACCTGGTACTACTGCATGTTGTCACAAAAGATTAATGTATGTTAACCGTATGTGTTTTGTCCTGGGCAATAACAATGGAAATGTTAAATGTAGTTATATATAGTTTTTGATTAAATACTTTTGTGACAACTAGCCCCAGTTTCCCCTATATAAAATGTTGCTGTCTACTTCTGCCTCATCATTTCTGCCTCATCATGAAAAAGAAAAAGTTGCAGAATGTGTGTGTGTGTGTGTGCTAGTGCTTGCGCGCGCGCATCATAAACAGGTGCACGCGTCAAACTTTCCCCGCCCCCACTCTGACTGTTAAAAAAAACATTATGACGTTTGATTCAGGTTGAATGTTTACCATTGCGCTTGGAAATGTTTGTTTTGTCCAGACAGTTATGCTTCCTTTTGAACTGTCAATCAACATAGATTTTGAAGTCCTCTACGTGTACATGGACAGGTTGATCAGTGACCGTTTCGGACAGGCAGCAGCGCCACAGGGAGCGCGTGGTGTGAGGGGCGGGAGTTGGCCAGAGACGGGGGTCTGAGCGCCAGAGAGAGAGAGAGGTATAGGAGCCAGAAGGTAATGTCGTAAAGCCGAGTGTCGTAAACCAGGTGCAGGGAGGGGAGGTGGAGTAGAAGGGAGGGAGGGGAGGTGTGGGGGCGAGAGGAGGTGACTCTCCAGCAGCATTTAGACACAGCGAAAGGATCATGGCGGATGGCCCCAGGTGTAAGCGCAGAAAGCAGGCGAACCCGAGGAGGACAAACGGTGAGTAAAAACCCTTCGCTTTGCTTGGTGACGGCTGATTTCATTCAACTCTGGACTCCGGGCCGCTGGCAGAACTTCTCGAGCCCCACAAAGTGCTGGAAAGTAGCGCTGTGTTATAGCCCCTATCTAGTGTACCGTTATACCTGCCGCGCTCGCGACTCTCTCACCGCCTAGTGGTACACAGCGCGAGCGCGGACCGTTATACGCAGCCAGTCCCATACAAGTGAATCTCGCTTTTGTTTCCCCTTTTATTTCTCTTCGCCTTGAGTTCACTTTATAAAGCTTTCGAATTAAACAATTTAATTATATTCGAATCTGTCACTCCCGTTGGTCGTTATTGTTGGATTTTCCTCTTTAGATTCGAACGAAATGAAACTTATTTTCTCGCTCAAAATGTACCTGTTTGGTCCGATGCGGGTGATTTGGTTTCACATGAATCAGTTTGAGCGATTGAAGTGGTGGAAATGCTTTCATACATACATGTTCGTGAATAGAGCGGGTGCTTGGGAGGGTTTTGTTTTATTTTCGTTAACAACAAACTTTGATATATCTGCAATGGGCTGTTCCGCTGTCTGCGTGGTAGCAGGTAGCTAGCGAGCTAGCAGAATTCTAAGAATAACCTCTAATAGTGTGTATGTAAACAATTTAGCGTAATGTTTATGAATACATGGGTTTATATCGCCGGTGTGACAGTTTGGCTTGTTTAACTTGCTGTGGTACAGCTACGAGTCCCACTTTTGTAATGTAGCTCATAAGAAACTGCCTTATAACAGCAGCACGCTGCTCTCTGTGTTGCTGCTGCATTGGAAAAAAAGGGGCATGCATGTAGTTCGCGGTGATGTTTGACAGGAAAGTTTCTTCTTGAACTCCGACTGAAGTTTACAAAGCAAAAAATAAGGGTGTGTTTATGTAACAACTCGGGAGCACGATGCCAGTTAAAGCAACCTGTTTGTGCAGCCAGCCTGCCACATTTCTTGTTGGGTGGTAACGGGTGAAGAGAAAAGGAAAGGAATCTGAAGGGCTGTCTGCTGCTAGAACAACTGCTGCAGCCTATATAAGGAATGCGTATACATCCCGAGCAGCGCAGAGAATCGTGCAGCTGGACTTACTGCACTGACAGTTTATTTGTTTTGGGGACTTTATGCATCCGCTTTGTAATGCACGTGTAGGTTTCAGGTTTATGTGTGGTAAATGACTTGCGTATTTGCTCTCTTGAATTCTAACGATTGATCTGGTAAGCTGTGTCCAGAGGTATAGACGTGAGCCCAAGTAATTTTACTAAGGAAATCGATAATGAGAAATGTGAGGGCGTGCTTTACTTCTCGCTTGCGCGCGCGTGTGATAGGGAATATAAACTCGAAAACACTTTTTAAATCGTTTTTATTCATCCACACCCCGTCTTTTTAGATGAAAGTGCACCGTTCATTATTCCGAATATTTATCTGTAGAGTTAAGTGTTTTTTGATGAAGAGATGAGTGGAGAAAGACACTTTTCCAAAGGCTGACGCCATGCGCGCGCCATGTAGCGGTTCTCTCAGCATGCGCGTTAGAGCGACCTGTAAATATGTGCTTACCTGATCGGAAGGGAAGACAAAAATGTCACTTAGGGGTTTCATAGATGCCATTTAACCATCTCGCTATTGTTTTTTGCTACCTGAACTTGCTGACAAAGAAGGAGTCTTTCTTTTTTCTCTCTCTCTGAGATACATTGGCTCATTTTGAAAGCAGACGGGAGGCGTTTCTCGTGCGTTGCAGCAAATGTCAACTTGTGCAGGTATAAAAAAAAGATGTATGTGCAGTGTTTTTCGCATGCCTTCTCACTCTCAGCTGCTGTTGTCGTTTGTTTTTAACTGCAGAACGGATGGGTGCCTGTTATCGTTCGGCGTTCTATAACGCTTACTCTTAAAAGCATTGCTACAGTGCAAAGAGCATCCTCGGTACTTATAGGTGCTGAAGAATCGCTCATTTTTTTCCATGCAGTAAAAGCATAGGCGTATTCTGAAATTGTTTCGAAACCTATAATGATTTTACACCATGAGGCTTGAGGGTCATTTTGCAGCGGTGTTGGGCTGATATAAGTGCTTTGTCATAGGGCGTTTGGCACTGCTCACCGCACTGCAGGTATCTAAACGCGGAGACGCACCTGAGCCGTGCAATAGCACCTGCTTCTACTTATTTTGTCATATGAACACCTTCAGATATAGCTTTTGCTGACATATTATGTCATTATATTTAAATAAGTTAAATAAAGCTTATTTTATCATTTTGATCTCAATCATATAAAACTGTTTTTGACCTAATTGATTCAAGTTTGTTCTCATTTAAATGCACGCAGGCGCTTTACGCGTCCTGACCGTTAATTATTTGAAGTCACGGGTTGACCTCAGAGCGCACCCGCCGAGTTTCAGCGCTCCCAGTGCGTGATGAACGCTCCCTGACTGTGCGCGTCCCTGCGTCATTAGCATACGCCCCTCCCCCTCCGCGCCCCCGTAAGGAGTGTTGATCAGACCGTGTATAATTGGAATGTGGCCGCCTGAGTGCTTCACCGTTTCTTGTAAAGGCCAACAGTAAATGTTCACTGGAGGCAAACTGTCTTCTAGATGGATTCACCTTGTGTTTACCAGACTTTCACTTTAATTACCATAATCAAGATGAATGGAATGTTTTTATTTCCACTCACTTACTTTAGGACTATTTTAAATCAGCCACAGAAGGCTTGAATTGAGCACTATGAATTCTTGTAATGTTTAAAAACTGATGTGCCTGATCTCAACATCTTCAGCTCTAATTATAATTCACATAACCTTCACCAACTTCTCTATCCCACATAATTAAAATGCCTCCCTTAGGTCTTCTATGAAGTTGCTTGATTGTGCCTCTTATCAGAAGGCCTAATTGTTGGCACCATTGCTGTCCTGATAAGTCACTGATGGGACATGTTGCAGCAATGAGTCTTACGATTACACACATACATACATACATACATATATATATATATATATATATATATATATATATATATATATATATACTTCTAAACTGCAAAAGCAAACAAAGTTGCTGTATTTAGAAAAAAAAAAGGATAACCAAGCACTTAGTATTGAAACTTTTCTCTGTCATGTTAAAAGGTTATGGATCAGATCAGATTGTAGTAATATACCTTAATTTGTAGTGTTTGTAAAAGTTACAGTGGTTTCTACACAGTTGCTGAGGGGGAAGGTGCCGTTTTTTCAGTGCTGAATCCTTTACCAGACATGGTGAGCATGTGACAGCAGCACTTCACCATCAGGTGAAAAATCTGTGATGTGCCTGTTGCTTTGGCTAAAGGCAGGGTGTTAACGCCGAGATGAGCTGTTGGGCAGGTGAAGAATGTTTTACAAGGTAGAGAATTAATTAGTTCTCTTTGACTTTTTACTCTGTAGACATGCCTGAATGGCCTACCCTGAAAACAAAATATGCTAAATCTCATAGAGGTATAGATAAATACACATTGTCTCACTTATACATATAGCTCACTGTATTAGGTCTCTAGTAAACTCAGTAAACTTGAGGCCCAGGAATGCTAAATAGTCGACAGTTTTTCAGAATATTTTAAGCTGTTTCAGGTGAAGTTATCTGTAGAATGTGAGGAAGGAGAATGTCTAAACATCTTGAAAGCTGTGTGACTGTGCAGTGCAGCTTTAATCTTATTTAGAAGCACACCTTGCTTATATCATCAGACTTCGAAAGCTGAGTATCTTGAGTATGTCAGTAAGAACTTCTGAACATGCAGATTCCCAAAATATGATTCTTGGAATCCTTATGAAGATAGGCTTCGGTTCTTTTTAGAAGATGCTTGAACTTTGTGCCAGTGTGTCTTTTTTCACCTTTCCTTGCGGGACTCATTCTAACGACATTCCCGGCCACTTGGGGTTCTCGCGGCAAGTAACATAAAGGCGATCAGGAGCTTGAGCTGTAAACGTGAAGGTGCTAATAGTCCGGAAGACGACAGGTGTTGTTCACAGGGCTCTCCTTCTGTCCTTTCCTCCTTTGGCTCTCTCCAAGAGTACTGCAGGGCAATTTGAAACCTCTCAGTTTGGGAATAGAGGAATGTGGCTGACCGGTATTAGCATGGCTAAGAAAATAAACATGGCAGTGGCTGGTGGGCGTGCTGTGCTTTGTAGTGGCTTTCTCTTACGTTTCAAAAGAACTTTAGCAAGACTGTATTTTTATACCAAGACATTTTAGGAGAAGGATTTACACCTCTGAAATGAGCAGAACCCGCAAAGTTTTACTTGACTGCATTTTATTTACAAATGCTCACAGTGGAACACCCATCAAATGATGAGAAATATTTAGCTTGTTTACTGTCGTTACCTTCGGAGAGCTATGGCCAACGTCAGGCTACTGCCAGCTCTGTGATAAAATGGGTGTAGCGGAATTTATTTGGCTGATAAAACTTTAATTACTGCGCAGGGCTATTTCCACACCCTGTACCAGACTTTCTAGGGTTTAAGTCAATAAACACACATGCTTGTTTTTCTCTTACTTGTGCACATTAAGTTGACGCTTTATAGTTTAGGTAATTGTGTAGTATTTTTTTGCATGCATTTGTTTTTCTGTATATGTGAGTGAGGAGGAGCGCTTTTCTGCGGGACATGCTGCTAGGGCATTTTAAAAGCCATCTGCTAACATTTAGGGTCTCTCCCTGGTGCGTGAGGTTTAGCTGAGGAGGAAATTTTCATTTATCCATCATCCTTTCGTTGACTTCCTCCAAAAGTCCATCTGAAATGCACTCTTCACTCCTCTCTTCTTCTCCTCTCCTTTTTTGACCCTTTCTCTAAGACACAGTAGCAGGGTGATGTTTAGTGACCTCTGCCATGGGCGCCCATGCATTGCCTCAAGTATGACTTCACTTTCCCCCCCTGTGCCATTGTGAGGCGTCCAGCGTAACAAATTGGCTGTGTGTTAAAGCCCCCAACACACAAATACACACTCTGTGAATAGATCTCTAGGTAACAAAGCTCAGAAGCAGCCCTTGTTTTTTTCGTCTTACCCCCCATTCCCTTTCAGTTTGCCCCCCATGTGGAGGTCACATGGGGGAGGGATTTGTCGAAGATGGGGGTCAGTGTTTTGGAGGCCTGCTGAGGTGACAGTGAAGGACTGTTGTAAACTGGCAAGATAGCTCCTCTTCTCTCCCTTCCTGTGCTTTGCATAACAAATATGGCTTCCTTCTTGTCAAGGGCCGTTGTGTGAATGTGTGTTTAAGCACGTGAAAAACACTGTATGTGAGTGAGAACTTTGTAGACAGAGAGTGGTGGTGCATTTCTATTTGATTGAGGTCCAGTTTGTGGTTTTTCTTGCATTGTACGCATTTGTTCGCTTTCTTTAGAAGGGTCAGAAAAGGAAATTGGCCCTTTTGTTTTGTTGATTAGGTGAATGAAAAGAAAAGAAAGGGAAATAGGACTCCATTATAGGTAAAAGTGATAGCCACTCAGGCCTTAGTGCTACATACAACATGACAATACACACAACATGAGACAGCGTGCACAACTTCTGTAATGTGACTTACACTACCATTCAAAAAGTTTAGGACCGGTGGGATTTTTTAAATGTTTTTGAAAGAAGTCTCTTCTGCTCACCAAGGCTGTATTTATTTAAAAAATAAATAAAGTAATATTGTTAAATATTATTACAATTGAAAATAAATGTTTGTATTTTTATATATTTTGAAATGTAATTTATTCCTGTGATGGCAAATCTGAATTTTCAGCATCATTACTCCAGTCTTCAGTCACATGATCCTTCAGAAATCATTCTAATATTTTAATATTTCTTATTATTATCAATGTTGAAAACAGTTGTACTTCTTAATATTTTTTTCAGGATTCTTGAATAAATAGATAGTTCAAAAGAACAGCATTTATTTGAAATAGAAATCTTTTGTAACATTATAATTGTCTTGTCACTTTTGATCCATTTAATGCATGCTTTTTGAATAAAATTATTAATTTCTTAAAAAAAAAAACTTTCTGACACCAAACTTTTGAACGATAGTTTATTTCTAAATGAAACAACATTTTCAATATTAAATAATGTAGGATGGGACTTAAATTCATAAATCAAGATTTAATTTAGATTGTATGGTTTATTGGATTGATGTTGTTCAATCTCTTGGAATTGCTCTGTTTATTGAATAATATAAACTTATTTTCCCCTACATATACGGCCTTGGTTATGCTTGCAGAAATATTGTTTCAGAGGTGGAGTGAAATAACATTTTTTCTTTAGAATAACTTGCACTTGTGAATTATGTTCCAAATCACCATGGACATTTATAGTAAATAGTGTAAATTTTGTTTTAAAGTAGGATTCTTTTCGTAGTCATCCTCTGGCCTGTAAAGAACCGAGATCCGTACATGGTTCATTTCAGGTGCTGCCTAATTCCTGTGGCCCTGTCCAAATTTGGCTCTCAGCAAACAGCGCTCCAAACATCTCTATGCTTTTACAAACGGGGATTAATGATCAGCCTGGTCATTGGTCCCACGGAAGGAGAGGAAGCATTACTCCTAAAGAAAAACCTTTTTATTTCTCTCTCCTTCATCTCTCCCTCATTTTCATTCTCCCCAGAAGAGCCCAGGTTTCATGAACCCCCTTTTTAGTTGTGCACGGTTGTACTTTATTGGTTGGTTTGTGTGTGTGTGTGTGTGTGTGTGTGTGTGTGTGTGTGCACGCTTAAGTGAGCTATTGTGTTTTAAAACTTCAGTGAGGGGGAGAAAAGGGGTTTTGCTACCTATGCAGCGGGCCACTATCGGCCATAGAGGGGCTTAGCGGCAGAAGAAAAGGACTATTGAAAGAGTGCAGAGAGGGAGGGAACACTCTTTCTCCTGCTGCCTGTGGGAAACTACTGCCCATGCGGAGACATGCATTTGCATATGACCCATTCTCCTCCGAGAGGAAGACGAGATGTGGAGGAATCCTTGTCTCTCTGTGTGTCAGTGTGTAGGTGGAGCGTTTGTCTGCTTGTGATAGAGAGGTGTGATGGATGAACAAGTGTTACAGCGAATGGGTGTCAAAAGCACTGGTCCGAGGACTAAAATATCCTAAAGGTGTCTGAATGGTGGGGAGAGACACGTACACACTCATCCTGGGCAAAAACGCATCTCAGTAACACTTAAAGACTGAGTGATGTTTGATACCCAAATACACACATCTATCTAAATTCAAGTCATAGACCTCTTTTTTAATATATGTAAAGCTAATTATTAATAATAAAGACTTACCGTAACCCTATACCTAAAATGAAACTTTTTTTAGAATAAAAAAATGCACGGGAATGCACAATACATCTGTACTACATTGATTTTATGTTATAAAGTTTTAATGCCTAATTCACGTGGAAAACTTAAGTTTATAGTGCTTTGTTTTTAATTTATTTAGAAAATGTATAATATTTTTATATGACATTTAAATATAATTCATTTTAATTTAATAATTTTGCGCCTATAACATTGATATAATATGCTTATTAGTATATCTGTGCATTTTTTAGGCACCATTATGTATTTATTTATATTATTTGTTAATCAGCATGTTCTCAAAATGAGACTTTAGCTCAATTTAGCACATTTCTACTGACAAGTTTGTCTTCAAAGTATAGTTAAGTAAACCCACAAACTAACACACTTACAGCTCAGCAAAGTGTACCTCCCTGCAATAGCAACAGCCAGTTAGGATCATTCACAAGTATTGTGCTCTCTGGACCCAGCAGCACACATTCCACAATGAGTGTGTGTGTGTGTGTGTGTGTGTGTGTGTGTGAGAGAGAGTGTGTGTGAATGTTTCCTATCAGTCTTATTTTGTCTGCTCTATGTCACTGTGTTGTGTTGATCTCATCTAATAGAGTGTGTATGAAATAGATTCTCTGGAGATAAACACTTCCCTGCAGATCTCTTGTCAGTGTGAGTCATATGAACAGGTGTGTGAGGTGTATGACCTCATCTAATACAATCATCTATCCCAAATTGTGTGTGTGTGTGTGTGTGTGTGCATGGATGGTGGGAAGGTTGCTGCCACATCACACAGGAAATTAAGATTTCGTCCCCCCTCTTTCTCCACTACTTCACTCTTTGGGGATATTATGTTTGTGTGTACACCTGTCCAAAAGACTCCAATCGGAGTCTGACAACTTAAGTGGCGTGCTCTTCAGGGATAAGCCTACGTGTATGTGTGTATGAGCGTGTGCACCTGTTAGGGTTTCTTCAGTGCACCTGAGAATATGAATGCTCGTAATTGGCTTGTGTGTGGGGGGTAATTTTGTCTGTTGTGCTGATACATTTATTGTTTTTGATATTATGACTTGGGACTACTGTTAAGGGCTAGGATAGTCATTGGAGTCTCTCTCAGTCTCTCCCTCTCTCTCTTTCATGCATCTCCATAATTGGCCTTAAACCCAAAGTTTGTGTTTAACTGTTTATACAATATAGGCCTAGTGGACTTTTCCTGGACTGTTTTCAGTAGATTGTGGTGTAATCTAGTAGTTAAAGAGATCTGGATCTGGGCTGGTAACCAAAAGGTTGCAAGCTCAAATCCCCAAGGAACGATCCATGAACGATCACCATTGTGCTCTGGAGCGAGCCACTTAACCTTGGGTTGCTCCAGGAGGATTGTTCCTGTAACTGAAGGTGCAGTTAACCAAGGGATTTTGATGCCAAGGAGGACCCCTAAATATGATGATTCCCTTGTGAGGGATTGTCTCGCTAGATATATAGAGCCAGCTATATATTTTCATGAAAAAATACCAATTTATTTACACCAAAATTAAATAGTTTCTGAAGTGAAATTAAATGATTGGCTTTAACATTGTCATTGTACTAAAGCAAATTGTTAAAATATTATATGGAAAATATTTAATTCAAATTTACTTGAAACGTTGTAACTGAGATGAACACACACACACACACACACACACATATATATATATATATATATATATATAGTCCTGGTCCGATTGGGATTTTTATCACAGAACCAAAAGATACTGAATCTGAAGGCATTGGGATACGTTCATAATGTGATTGGTCAGCTTTTATGACGTATTGCCTATTTTGAGACGGAACTTACTGAACATCCAAAACAATTCTGTTTGCTGGGATAAATGCGCTCGTTGTGTGTTTGTAGCCTGCATACGATGGTATTTTGACCAGCTGATATTTCGTGAAGAGCTTATAAAATGTGTAAAGGAGTCAAAACAGCGCCAGGAATCCCTCCGTCACACACACAGACACAAACAAAGATCTGCTGCGAGGAGACACGGTTCTGATGCCTACTGAACTGTGATGGGCAAACTCATGACTATGACAAGAAAAAAACAATATGTGTGAGCATTCTGTCCTTTTTATGGTCTCATCTTCCTGTTTTTGGTTCGTTTACATGTCTTTGGTCCGTGTTGCGTTCGTATATCATTTGAACCGCACCAGAGTTCTTTTGGAAGTGGACCGAGACCCATCTTTTCAGCGGTCTCGGTCTGCTTGTTTGGTGCACACCAGGGTTTGGATGGCAGCGTTCACACATGTTCAAATGAACCGCACTAACAGAGTAATCGCACCAGGGTTCGTTTTAATCGAACCAAACATGCCAAGTGTGAACACACCCTAAACTTATAAACTGTAATTATCATGCTCCCAGCTGCATTGTGAGCAAGCAGAATTATTGACGGGCAGAAATAGTCTTCTGATTGGCTAAACAATAATCTGACAGCACTTTACAGAGACTGTCATAAAGACAGTTATGATATCTGTCAGGTTATAGCAGTGGTTCCCAAACTTCTCGACTTCTGTTCATGAGTGGCATCTTAACTTGTTCGGCTTCATACTGTTAGAAGCTAATATTTTGAGGCACACAAAACACTGTGTTCTCTCTTCATTACTCACCGTTGTACTGGTGAATCCGAGGGCGAGATAAGCCTTGTCATATTTTCTTGTCTTGAGGCTGGACATGACAAAGCGAACGTTGCAAATCAATTTATCCTTTGTGTCGGAGGTTGTGCAAGCGCTTGAAGTACGTCAGAAATAGAATGGGGCATCAGCTTACTGTCCGAAATTTGTCATGTTGCATCACGCTGCATCCAGTATAGATAGCACCACTGGTTATACTGGGTTCTGTATACTTTTGTCGCATCGTGTCGCACCACTCGCGTCTGGTGTAGATGCATTGTTTTGGTAGTTGTGACATTTGAAGTAGATTCACTGTCTGCTTTAAGTTTACCTGGCACTGGCAGTCCTTTCACAATCTTATACATTCTTAGTGCAGAACCATGCATCATACATTTATATTTTTACTCAGTGGCTCTCTGCAATACTCAATTATGATTCTTCAGTCGTCCCATCTAGCAGTCTGTTAATCCAGATTCCGCTTGAGCTGGTACTGCGAGTTATCTTGAGGAAATAAAATATGTCAAATTAATATATTGTGTTAAATTTAGGGATGGGAAGGTATGAAAATTTCACATCACGATTATAGTGACCCAAATTATCACGATTGTCAATATTATCACGGTTTTGTTAAAGGTGCCCTAGATTGAAAAATTGAATTAACCTTGGCATAGTTGAATAACAAGAGTTCAGTACATGGAAATCAAATACCGTGAGTCTCAAACACCATTGCTTCCTCCTTCATATGTAAATCTCGTGTGTGAAAAACACCACGGAAAAATAGTCAAATCTCAACATAACACCGACTGTGACGCAACAGTCGTGATCATTAATATGTACGCCCCCAACATTTGCATATGCCAGCCCATGTTCTAGGCCAGGCGGAACTGCACGGCCGAATCATCGGAAGTTCTGCAGGTGTTGTGAAGAAACAAGCGTCAAGAGAGGATAGCGAAAATGGTAGATCATGGAAATAAATGTTATGTTCCAGGCTGTGCAGGGGATGTGAGGACTTTTCATACCCTTCCCACAGAACAAACTGTCAACAGGCATGGTTGATGTTTATCTATAACCGGATACAGCAACAATTTATTTCAAAGTTGTTAGTTTGCTCGGCCCATTTCACCACGGACAGTTTTTCTAACCTGGGACAATATCAAGCAGGCTTTGCTCAGCGTCTGATACTGATAAAGGGGGCAATTTCCAACTATATTCCCGCAAGCAGTAGGTAGTGATTTTATCCACTTCTTGACTGTCGTCCCCCTCGGCAGAAATCACGTTCGGTTGGTTAAATCGCCTTCGGTAGAAATTAGAAATCACGTTCGCGGGGGCGCTGTGGTGCGATCGAAAAGGGCACTTTCATTTTCACTTTCAAAGGGACAGGGGCTCAAGCCCGCTGTTTGGAGTTCGTGATTCAAAGTGAAGAAGCTATCATTGTAAAATCATACGGTGACACATTACAATAATTCAAATGTTTTTACAATGCTAAAAACAAAGTTGTGACTGCTGACGTTATGAGTTAACATGTAAAGTTAATGCTATATGCTAGTTAATGTTTAGGCTGAAGTTCTAGTATTGACATAACAGTTACGTTTTGCAGGTTCTTACTGAAAATAAAGACTAAACTTACCACTCAGAAGCGTCCATTTCCAATCTCAAAACAATTAGTTGTTCCTCAAAATCTGCATCTTCCTCAGAAACAGGCTCAAACATATAAGATTGGATGCCTAATCTCTCCATTGTCATAACGGACAGTAGAGATGTGTTTGCTGTCACTGTGAACTACTGAAATAGGCCGCGCAGTGAAACAGCCAATCAGAGCAGAACTCTACATTACTATTCATGACCCTTCCAAATAAGGCAAAAACAGACCATTTCATTCTAGGGACAATTTCTAGGGTTGTAAATGGACATGTAAAACCGTATCTGGACAATTTTTGCCCTTAATTAAGCCACATACCCTCTATGTAGATATCAGAGAACAATTTAAAATATTGTTTCAGCTCATTCTAGGGCACCTTTAAAATGAGATGAAAGTGTTCAAAAAGAACTCATGCACAAACTGAAAACATTTCAACTAGTTTTATATTTGAAAATCAACAAACAACAAATAAAACAAGCAGCTCTATGCACTTTTTAAAACCAAGATTCTATTCTGTGGCATTTCTTTCTTTACAATGACCGTCGTCAATAGCAATGGATTATAACACAGCACACATCCGGTGCATCACATGTATCACAACGGACGCGCTCTCTCGTTTCATTCAAATGCAACTTGCGTCTCTGTTTTTGATTGTATTGAAAATTAAATCAGAGGACTTTACTATTAATACTACTATAATTATTACTATAATTAATATAACACTGTACAAAATGGATTTATAAACAGGTAAGATTTAAAACATTAATCTCAATTCAATATGTCCCCGTAATTATTTATGTGGTAAAGAAAATATGAATATGAATATACATTATTATCCCTTAAATGTCACCCTTAATAGTCTTGTTTGAACTTGTTTGTTCATCTTTGGCTCAAAGCCACTTGCTGCGAGCTTCTCTTCGCGGAAGCTTCACGTTAATTACAAGAGAGTGAGATCAAATATTTCAACTCAAAATTTTGTGTCCAATTATTTCCTAGACGTAATGTTAGCTTTGGTATTGAGGTCAAAGTCCACTTGCCTTGCGTTCGCTTTACAACAGTGGGTGATGGTCACAAAGACGGCTCGGCAGATTTGAAGTGTTTCCCCCTATTCCCCCTATTCTTTTTGCATGTTCTGCAGACAGGGTGACCATCCTCAAGTAAGTTTCCCTCAGGACTTTTGTTAAAAGCCAAAATATGACACAACTCAGATTTGGTCCTTTTAGAAGGCTGAGAAATCTCCCGGGCGCTGTCACTGCCTTCCGCCATTTCTTCTCATTCAAAAAACAACGTTGCGCGCTGCGCCTGCGCTAGACTGATGCTGGCTGGACAGGAATTAACTGCGAGTTATCAAAATCGCGATAATCAAACACTGTTTTAATGACAATTACATTTTAAACGATATTACTAACCGTCAGTACATTTTATCGCGGTTTATTGTGAAACCGGTAATCGTCCCATCCCTAGTTAAATTGTTGAATTATTCGCAGTAAGGTCTTGTATCACCCTGAAGAGGTTTAATCTGCTGACTCTATACTGTCCTTAGCCTTGTTGCGCCCCCTTTTTATATCTTCGGGCCCTCCCTAGTTTGGGAACCACGGGGTTATAGGAAAATATTTGCCCCTAAAACTACCTTTAACATGTTCTGTTCTATTCCATTCTGTTCAATGCGTAATATAGACAGAGCAAAGGATGAGCAATGGAATTCTTATCGCCACCCAGAGTGTTTTTCTTATCTTCACCCCATGTATAAAGAACCTCTGCTAAAAGCTGTATTTTTCATTTCTTTAATCTTACCAGCTTCACGCTCACATCCAATCCCATCATCCCTGTATTTCATCCATAATAGGCAACAGCCTGCAATATCTCCTGATTGATCCACAAGGCATGACAGTCTGTTTTCACACAGAAACAGCACCTAACGATCAACACATCGTCAGCCGTCACTGTTCCGTTTTCAACATTTGCAGCCCTATTGCATCAGAAAGTGAAATTACAGCTAGAAATAATGCATCCTCATTTAATGCGTTCAGCCCTTATCACATCAAAACAATGCTAAGAAGATAATGATGAATATGCTGTATACTTTTATCAGCTCGTAGGCTCGCATGGCCTTATGAATACAGCTCTTATGCCGGCGAGCAGCTGCACTGATAAGGTGATCTATCAAAGTGATGTATGAAATGTCAGGGATGCTGGGAGGCAGCGTGAGATCTCTGTTCTCTGAGGTTCTGAGGAGCTCTGCAGGGTTTGATGCGTTATGATTTGAGGGGGTACTTGTAATGCGTCTCTATCCACAGCTCCCTGGAGATCTGTGTGTGTGTGTGTGTGTGTGTGTGTGTGTGTGTGTGTGTCCTTGTCCATCTGAACTCCCTGGAGAAGTAGGATGCTGGGTCATACTATGAGTGTGTGTATTAGTCAGATTGTGAAAGGCTTTCTGCCACAGCGACCGTCAACACTGGTAAACATTTAGAAAGATGTGATGGGGAAAAAAAGTGTAGCCTTTGCAAAAAAATGGAAAAAAATGCTGCGTTGGCCATATATATAGGTCTGTATTTTATTAATGCATCACTTTGTGACGTATTACAGCCTCTCGTACACAAAATATAATGAAACGAGATGCTGTCACCCCAATTAAAATGTTTCTTAAGGGTCTATGCGATCTGTTAGTTAGCATTAAACATGCCTGTGTGTGTGTTGGCTTGACATGTGATGATGAATATGTTTAAGCGGTGTTTAGTAAACTGTTTGTTTCTGCTCTCCAGCTCCATATGTTTGCCTCAGGTCCCCACAGATTTCCTCTGATGTCATCTGTCCATGTGCTAAATGGCATCCCGGGAATTTCTCACCTCAGCTAGTAATAATTATCGTGGGGTCCCGTGCGGGGTTGAGGGGATGTCATTGCAACATTTCCTTTTAAAACTGCCCTAATGTGAAACAGATTTCTCTCTCTCTGTACATACTCTGGACATTTTTTTAAACTGTGAGCGTTCACCTCTGCTGGTGCTGTCAGACTCCCTCACCCCTCCTCTGTCTGTCTGCACCTGGTACCTGATGGTATCAGAGCTTCCCACTCCATATTTCAGCCAATCACAGCGCAAGGAGTGGTATCCCTCCTGTATTTGCAGTACACAGTATTTGGCCTTGCCAAGTTTACCTGATAGTTACCTGATACTGAACTGGGGTTAGACATCAAGAGCAAATAAATGTCTTGTGTAATAATTTTGTTCTGTGCCTTGATCCGATTGGTGGTTAATATCTTGAAATGACGTTCATAACCTATTTTCTGAAATAGAATATTTAATGACAAAAACTTGATTTTATTTATCAGGGATTGAGGCAGAGCAATTTATTGCATTATGATTGAAGATTACAAACATTTTTATTCTATTTTGAATGGCTTGCAACAATGAATCGTGCATTATAAGACCAGAAAAATAGTTAAAACCTTAGTAAATAAGGTACGTTTTGATTTCGGGTTGAGTTTTTGGTCACCTTTAGAGGAACTGATTTTACCCAGCAGATGCTTCAGCATTCAGGTGCTAATGTGTTTTTTTGTCCGTTGTGTGCGTTAGCTGTGCTGGCAATGATGCTCTCTGTCCAAACTGGCAGATTAAAGTCCACCTGTCCTGATTCAGGTGTTTGCAGTCAAAACAAACGCTGACCTTGCCATGTTCACCTGTGCGCTGTGTTTACCTGGTTACAACACTGACAAGAAGTGAGGACTGAACTTGAGTCCAAACATCGGCAACAAATAGGAAAGTTACTTAAGGTTTATTTTTTCCCCAATGTTTGCACCTCACATCAAGTGCATATTTACCTATTAGCGTCTGATTTTTATTTATTGTTATTCGTTTTGAAACACTTTACAATACACTGAAAAAAATAACTTGTAGGATTTACTTGATAAAATCCTCGTAACAATTTGCATCACACATTTTAAGTAAATTTTACTGCTACTGCTCTTTACTACTTACCTGTTATTATCAAGTAAAATCTACTTACTATTGGATTTAACATTCATGAAGTAATTAAGTAAATATTACTTAATTATATTTAATTGTTTTAATTTCACATATAGAATTAAGTAAAATCTACTTAACTAAGTTAAGTAAATTTAACAAAACTAACTTACGTACATTTAACAAACTTTTTACTCAAATAATATAACATAAAACATTGAATTAAACCTTGCTTTTGAAGTGTATGCTTTACTTAGAAACATCTAAGTAAATAATACAATAGATATCATGTAGATTCCATATCTACATAATAGAAGTAACATGGTACACTCGAACACAGAGACTTGGTACACAATACACAGTGACGGTAACATTCAATAGATCGATTTAAGTATGAATGTGTCATTTTGTTTAAAAAATTAACTTCAGATGTCACAAAATGGCAAGTTACTAAACCTAACAACAAAAGCAATGATAAAACAGTGTAAATACAGCTGGAAAACAGCACAAAAAGAAATCCACCTTATTAATTATTCATGCCCCAGTGCATGATGGGAACACCAGTATCAGAAAAGTTGAGTAGGTTTTACTTAATTTTATATTTTTGATATTTACACTTTTATTTCTACATGCTTAAATTGAGTACTAATATAGAATTTACTTTGTTTTTTTGTTTTTTTTAATTCTTGCCTGAACTAAATTACATTTGTTTTTCTGTAGTATTTACTTCACCACAGAATCATTTTTTATCAGTGTATGGTTCAATTATGAATAGTATATTTTCAGCATTTATTAATCAAGGTTAATTTCTAAAATTAACTTAGATCATTGTTTGTTCATCATACCTAATGCATTTAAACAGTGTTAACGAATTGAACAGTAAAGTATTATCTTATTTTGTCTTCCGTTATTCTTTAGCTCAGCTACATGTTTTATTTTTAAAAACTCCCAGGGTCCACTTAACATTTTCGGCACACTTTCATAATGTGTTTGAAAACGCTGTTAGACCTTTTTGTTCTCACAAAGCTTTCACAGTTCTTCTGCAGCTCCCAGCTTCCCTGAACAAATCCACAACACTTTTTCAATGTCCTTTAATGTTCCCGGCCTCCCTTAACACTTAAATAACATAATCACAGTGCTTTCACAACATTTTCTCTGCTCTTACAGAGTACGGCAGCTGCCGCTCGGCTCCCCGTCCAACTACAGCAGGTGCTGCAGGCTCACAGGAATTCCGCTACACGTCTCATAAATAACACCTGACAAAAGAGAGAGAGAGAGAGGAGACATGGTACCTTTGATGAGTTAGACTGAAAGACTTCAGCAGACATGGAATCTGAATTACTTTGCTTTTAAAATACAGGGAAAAGAAACAGGAAGGAAAGAGACTGTTAAAATCGCACCAAATGGAATGATGCATGAGGGCATGTCAGCATAGAGAGGGGGGGAAAGACAATGCAGGACATTGGCTGCATCCAAAACCGTAGGCAGCTGCCCTGCTGTCCAGTTAGCCAATAACTTCACTGGCAGCGCCTTTGTATGAACGCACCTCCTAAGTAAACTGCTTTAACAAAATCTTCCAAGTCATAGCATCATGTCAAATGATAGAGATAGACAAAGCCAAGCACTACTTATTTTTAGAAGAAATTTAATCAGAAGAAGTTGTTAAAATAAAGAATTTCACATGATTGTGGAATTTCATAGGCATTGAAGGACATTTATGCTTTCCTACCTCTGTATACAGCACTTTTCAGGTTTTGGACATAGCCAAAGAGCGAGAAGGGCAGAGTTACAGAGTTAAAAAGTTAATGCTTACCTATATGTGGAAGAAATATCTGAGTTGAAATATATCAGATGTCATATGCGTATTTATGAGCTCACCAGCTCATTGAGGAACAGCAAGACAGTATATGCTCACCTTCAGACTGCATACAATGATTGAAAAATCATTGTTTTCATTATCTGCCATTTTTATATTTTATCATTTGTCAATTTTTCTCACTCCCTTAAATCAGGCTTTTAAGCTTGGTATTAACTGAAAGCGTGGAGGTCCCAAAAAGGATTTTTTTTTTTTTAAATAAAAGGCAAATGGATGTGTTTGGTTAATGGATGCAGATGAGAACATGAAAGAGTGCTTGTGAATTCAAATAAAAAAGCGGGGAGGGAGTTTATAATTCCATAAAAGAAAACCAGGCGACTGTGTTAATTTCGCTGTTAAAAGCTGTTAACGTCGTCAGGAATGACATTGAATGAGTGTCTCAAAAAGTGGCGGGATAATAATTAAGAAGTGCACATTAATCAGGTTAGATTGGGCATGAATAGACATGTGTAAAGTGATTAATTGAATCATTACTGTGGTCCTCTACCCCTGTTTTGCTTTTTTCGGAGGTTATTTACAAAAGGCTGAAGTTACTGATGCTTGGACGTGGCATATTTTTAGCTAAATGAATCATTTCATCAATCTGTCTGTAATCTTGTCCTTCACTGATGGTACCAGCTGGAATTGCACTCTGATGGGAATTTTAATTTCTGTTTGAACATGAAAGCTAGTGATAGTGATTGGTTTTCCAATAGAAAGAAGGAATCACCCATGCACATAGAACTGAGAACGATGCTAAGCACTGCTATTTTGTGAAATCCATTTGGGGACCCAGTAGGAATTAGCAATAAAGTTAATAAAGTTTTAACCTTTTGAATATTTTCAAAATAAAAGTTAAAAAGATTTGGCTCTTGATTTTTTTTTTTTTTTTTTTATGTTTTTGAAAGAAGTCTCATGCTTACCAAGGCTGCATTTATTTGTTTAAAAATACAGTAAAACAATTACAATTTAAAATTCTGATTTAAAATATTTTTAAATGTAATTAAATTCTGTGAGGGCAAAGCTGAATTTTCAGCATCATTCCTCCAGTCTTCAGTGTCACATGATCTTTCAGAAATCATTCTAATATTTTGATTTGGTGCTCAAGAAACATTTCTATCAATGTTGAAAAATGTTGTGCTCCTTAATATTTTTGTGGAAACTGTGATGAGTTTTATTCAGGATTCTTGAATAGGACAAAAGAACAGCATTTATTTGCAATCTAGATCTTTTTTTTAAAGAAATGTAGAAGTCTTTAGTGTTCACTGTTGATGAATTAAAAGTATTAATTTCTTTAAAGAAACTCATACTAACCCTGAATTAAAAAAAAAAAAAAATCTGGGACACCTAATAATGATGTTTCATATATTTTAAATATATGTTGAATGGCCCAGCCTTAGGACCCAAACGTACCCTGGATGATGAGCCTGTGCCTACTTTCAATGACCCCCATCTAGGCCAATGCAAACAAAACCAGGAAGAGACAAAGACAGATTACTTACCCAGGATGCACAGCCCCAAGGGCCTGCCCCCTCACAAAAAACAAAAAAACAAAGCAACAAAAAACAAAACAAACAAGGAAGTGCATGTAACATTAGGATAAAGTGTGTGATTGTTGCTGACGTGACAATGGAATTAGACTTCTAACACTGCAGAAGTTAAATTATGATTACAATATTAATAGAATCAGACAGTCTCTCTCGCAAACACAGTGTTTTGAAATGATCCCGTCACACACTGGATCTCTGTTTTATCCAATTCCTCTCACTAATACCAAAGTCTTACAACACTGCTTTTGAGGCAACACTGTGTGCATGCCAACGAGCCTCTGTCTCCTTTTGTGCTGTTTTCACTGACTGGCCTTATTCACGCGCTGGGATAAATAAGCCTCATTCATGACCGCTGAAAGCCTGAGTCTGCCCTCGCTGGCACAGACGGCCCCTCTGCATGTTCCTGCCTGGCATCCGCTCGCCTGAGAGGGCACTGCCAGCCTGGCTCACAGCCCTGCCATGCTGATTGTGCTAAGACTATCAGTAAGCAAGTAATCAAGCTTTGCGGAGTTATCAATGCTCACCTCAACTAATTTTTAAAAATCTAGAAATATAATTGTAATGTGGGCTATTAAAGGGATTGTTCACCCAAAAATGTAATCACTCTCATGTTGTTTCCAAATCTATGACATTTTCTCATGTTGTTTCCAAATCTATTACATTTTTTCTTATCTTAGTTTTCCCTATATAATAAATCAATGGGGGCCATCAAACAACATATTACAGAGAAAAGTTTGAAAAAACATTTTTCAAAATATATTCGTACATTCCATAGAAGAAAGAACGTATTGAAATATATTTTAATTTTACAAGAATCGGAAATTACATCAATACTGTGTAAAGTTACTTCTGCTACAGGTCTAATTACATTAGTATGCTCTTTTCTTTAAATATTGCTTCTTACCTTTTCTGTTTTGTCTGTAGGCCTATTTGTAATTGTTTGTATCTTATACGGCCGCTCAGACCATGCTCAAATTTACCGGAGGATGGTTTTAATTCACAGACTGTCGTGTCACAGAAATTTGTACTCATTCAGTAATTCCCCTGCTCGTATCACCATAATGAGCGTTATTTATTAATTCCCAGTACATATGCAGTTATATACAGGTACATGCTTGAAATATAAATACATATGTATACATATGTATTAATCTCACAACATTATATTCTGCATTCAAGCATATATTATAACTGATCCTGACACACTTTAGATTAGGGTCCAATTCTTACTATTGACTAACTGTTAACTGCCTCAATTAACAAATTACTGCTTATTAATAGTTAGTAAGGTAGTTGTTAAGTTTAGGTATGGGGTAGGAATAAGGGATGTAAAATATGGTCATGCAGAATAAGGCATTAATATGTGCTTTATAAGTACTAATAAACAGCCAATATCCTAGTAATATGCATGCTAATAAGCAACTTGTTAATAGTAAGAATTGGACTCTAAACTTAAGTGTTACCCATAATTTATTTCCAAGGCCACATTGTATACAACATACATTAATCACAGTCTTTGCATTAAGGCCTGTTCACACCAGTAACGGTAACTATAACGATAACTAGGCCTATATTAGCGTCCACACCTGCGGACGATATTGTTGTTTATTTTAAGCGTGCTGCAGTTTTGTCGTCTGCCACTTTAAATGCTCAAGCTCTTTAAACTAGGATGGATTTTAATTGGCTGTCAATGTTTTTATCGTTCATCAGCAGAAAAAAAAATCGTTCGAGAGTGATTCCAACAATGTAATTTCTCTGTGCTCTTATCGTTATAGTTGTTACCGCAAATAATTTTACCTAGCATGGGCCAATCCAGAAGCCAAAAACCCGAAAGTACAAAGGTTTGATGTTGAGTAAATGATGACAGAATCACTGTCTGCACTCTCATTGGTAGTTGTGTCACTGCATATTTGCATAAGGTTAAGTTCTGCTCAGCTTTGTCTCAACTAGTAGTTGCTCATGTTGCTGAATTCTCTGAAATGTAATGACTTTAGGTCTCTTTGTCACTGATTTAGAAGACTTGTTTATATTTTTCATTTGACAAGAAAGTCAGAGTCTTCCAGAGTTTAATGTGTGTGTTATGTGAAAAAAGGGAAAGAGTATTAAGCAATCGTTTGACAGGACAGTAAGAAAGAGACCAGAAGAAGAAGAGGAATGAAATGAAGAGGGCAACAGAAACGGTGGAGAATGGGAATGCAACCCATGAGATAAGCGTGTGAGACTCACATGGTTGGCCTGTGTGTGTGTGTGTGTCTGTGAGTGGGTGGATGATTTGGTTTGTGCATGCATTCCTAACCTCCACCTGAATGCTGACCTTACTCTGAACTGGACGTGCATCTTCTTTTTTTCTCATCGAAAGCCCTGTTTACCCTACACTCCCAACCCACTAAGCACATTTCTTCATAGCTATGAACATTTCTCCACATTTCTGGCTTAGATGCACTCGGAAAGGGTGATAAGATAAAAAAATCTGGCTCTGCTATGACAGAAAGAAACAGGAAAAGTGCTCGATGAAGGGCAGGCTTGTTTGAGACCGGACGCTGGAGAGAATTGCTGTTACCTCCACTTGTCATTTTTGTGGTATGGTTTCTTCTGAGGCTCCCATTTTCTGACCTTTTTCCAACCACATTTTTGGTGTAGTCATGACACTGTTTACCACCAAAGAGCACTATCAGAAAGCACAGGCAGAAAATTGAACTGTTGACAATTAAGTTTCACCTTAAAACCTGATACTTCTCGGATAATGAGAGCGATTAGGGATGCCGTTAGCTGAAGTGAAATCTCTGAAGAGTGGTAAAGGGGTCTGGCTTGTGGTAAGCAGCCGAGGCAGACTGTACTTACCCTTTAATTTAGCCTCTGTGCAGCCAATGTGCCCTCTGCCTGAGCTGTCATTTAGAGCTGAGCCCTCTCTCTGTCCTAATCAAATCAAAGCTTAATAAATCTATTAAATCAAGGAGAATCTCTTTAGCCCTACAGACGCTGGGGATGTCTAGACGTTTATGGCTAGTGTGCCATGCTGGACCTTTGGAATTCATAGCCATTCATTCTCGTCTCCTACTAGATATGAAGATGTGTGCCAATATGGGGTCGTTTTGTGAGATGGCATTGGCCGATAACTTAGCTTGATTGCTGATTAACAGAAGTGGCCATTGTTTAGTATCACATTATCTTTATTTTCTCATAATTGATTTATTTTAATGCAGATTTGTTTTTATTTGAATTCAAATCTGTATATATATTATATATAATTAAATATGATTTACTGTAAGTATAAGGATAATAATTATTTAAATAATTATACTTAGATATGGCATTGGCTGATGACTGATTACCAGGTCATTCTCATTTTTTAATTTTCACATTATTTATTCATGTATTTATTTATATGCCAGTTAGTGTTTATTTAAATTCATATAGGCTACATATATCCTTTATATATGTATAGTGTGTATATTTATATATATTAAAGTTAAAAAGAACAGCATTTATTCAAAATAGAAATCTTTTCTAACAATACAAATCACTTTTTTATCAATTTAATGCATTCTTGCTGAAAAAAAGAATTTATTTTAATAAAAGAAAGAAAAAAAATGACTGAACCCAAACTTTTGAACAGTAGTGTAAATTTGTAACAAAAGATTCCTATTTTTAAATAAATTTTACTTTTTAGTCATAAAAGTATCCTGAAAAAAGTATCAGGTTATGAAAAAATATTAAGCAGCACAACCATTTCCAACATTGATAATAAATCAGCATATTAGAATGATTTCTGAAGGATCGTGTGACACTGAAGACTGGAGTAATGATGCTGAAAATTCAGCTTTGCATCACCGAAATAAATTATATTTTAAAATATATTATAACACCATATTTTAAATTGTAATACTAATAATATTTCACAATATTACAGTTTTTCTGTATTTTTGATCAAATAAATGCAGGCTTGATGAGCATAAAATACTTTTCAAAAACATTAAAAATAGTAATTTTCCAAACTTTTGACTGTATATTATTTTTTAATGAAATTATCATGTTTTTAATAATAATATATGTGTCAATTTGACAACTATTGACTTGCTGATGAGTTAACTAATGTGTTTTTTTTATGGCCTTCTCTCTGCATTTCAATCATGCACCAGGTTGTCCCATGGAGTCATGTAGCACTGGAGCATCCCATTTAGAGAGATTAACTTACAACAACACCATGTGTAATGATGATCTTGTGGCCTGGCTGGTTATTAATACGTAAATATGGCGGATTAGTCTGCTCGCAGGCTCACGCTTGGAGACCAGGATTACTAAAAAGTGCAGGAGTTTTGCTGCATGCCGCTTGCTTCATACACACGCACATGTGCACGCAAATACACAGACCACCTGAAGCACACAGAGAGAGGATGATTAGTTCATGGTTAATCTTTTCTATTGAGGTTGATCTCTGTATGTCTGACGCCACCCCTCCCCCAATTATACTCAAGTACGGCTCGCCAGATAACGTCCAGGTCAGACGCTCACATCCATAAACACGCTTTTACGCTAAGGCTTTACATCAAACGCTGCCCACTGGACTTTTTTAGGCCCTGCATTACACAATAGATTCGTATACACTGAACATTTAAACACCAGATGGAACGGAGGACACAGGAGGGAATCTGCATCATTTTGTCCTGCTTTGATAACGGTATTCTTGTTCGCATCAGCCATAGGCTTCCAAACTGGCTCACATCAAAAGCCACGTCTCTCCCGTCACATGGTCTGCACAGGAAACATGATAATAGCTCCAATCATGCTGATTCAATCAGGGCTTCTCCTCGAGCATTCTGGAGCTAAATAGTTCCTTGTTGACTACGTACACTCACAACTCTGCAAAAACCACAGAAAACTAGAATCTGAAGCTCTGGGCTAATGTACAAGAAACATTAGGGAAAAGCAATGTGATTCAGTAAAATCGCTTTTTATTTTCTCGGGTGTTCTTTTTAAAAACAACATGAAATCAATATGGTTTACATTGTCAAATAAATGCCTACACTAACGGTCGTATGATTGTGCATGATTCATCAGTGTGCATGTTCTTCTATAAAACAGTAAAATCAGTAATATTATGAAATTTTATATTCATATTTAAACTTTAGTTTTCTATTTTATTGTATTTTAAAATGTCTTTTTTTCCTGTGATGGCAAAGATGAATTTTCAGCATCTTCAGTGTCAGATGATCCTTCAGAAACCAGTCTAATACTCAAAAAACATTTCTTATTATCAATGTTGAAACCAATTGTGCTTAGTCATATTTTTGTGGAAACTGATCCAGGATTTTTAGATTAATAATTTATTTAAAATATACTTTTTTGGTAATATAGCAAACTCGGCTTTAGCGGTTCAGCTTTAACGTTTGTTTAAAATATTTAAAAATATAAAAAAAGGCAGATATGTATTTTTCTATATTATCAATCCATCTGACCAAATGATCCTGTCAAATCACTATTCATAAAATCCATTTTTTCCACCTATACTGCATTATTAGGCACATATAGGCACATAATAGGGCACATAATGTATGTTAAGAGCGCTGTTAATGCTGATGTGGGTATTCATGTACAGTGAGTTAAGGGATAATGTAGAGTTGGTCATTATCAAAATACCCAATAGTGTATTCAGAACCCTGATGCAAAGCAGATTCGTTAATATAAGATTAAATGATTTCATTATGTAAAAAGAAAGAGATCACAGATTAATAGAGACATAAAGCTAGAACAGCTATAGGAAATCGGTGCCCTGGGACAATGGTCAATTATTCAGTTTAGCAGCCATTATATAAAAACATTTGACTGCAATTGACCAATCAAATTCAAGTATTCCAGAGAGCCGTGTAGTAATGAACAAAACAGTGTGCTCAATTGTCAACTAGCGAATGCTCGGTGTGGACCATATTTCAGTCTCTTTTCATGGTAACAGACTCACAAGGTCCTTGCATAACCCTGCTGTGGCTCTGCTGCCGTGGGTCGGCCTTGCGATTAGTGCAGCTCAATCCATCTACGTTATGGCTGAAATAGCTCCACATAAAGTAGTAAGCACAACCTCCTGACCCAAAAATGAGGGGCTTAAGAGACCAGCTGTGTGTGTGTGTGTGTGCCTGTGTGTGTGTGTGTGTGTGTGTGTGTGTGTTCGCCCAGGAGAAAGAGAGTGCATGTTTCAAAGGTTAAGCCTTTATGTGTGTGTGTGGGAGAGATTTGTAAGAGAGGAGAAGAACAGGTAAAAGTGTAGCGATAAACCCTATTTATAAATCCCTCTTCCTTTAACGTCTATCTTTCCTAATCTCTCTCTCCTGTGTCTTTCCTTCCTCTCTGTGCTTCCTCTCACTGTTCCCTCATTCACAAGAGCACCTTCATAGATGTGCGTAGCTGCATTTGTGTACCTGAGTGCGGTTTTATCGCCTTTCTGTCGCCATCTCCGGTTTGTTATCATGCACGATTAATGAGGTTGTAGTACGAAATAACGCAGACTAACTCCTAACACGTTCATCCACCCTATCATCACAGGGTGTGTCATCCTGGGAGAGGACACAGGAAATGAGAGAGAGATGCTGCGCCAATTAAACGCTTTTCAAACTGTGTGTGTGTGTGTGTGTGTGTGTTTCCATCTACTCAAAATGTACTCATCTCCTCTTTTTTTCATTCACACTCTCACTCACACTCCCACACACTCAGGGCGGCATCATAGACAATCATCGTGTCTGAGGACATGGCACAGGAAATCAGGGTTGTCTTGGAAACGGGGCCTTATTGATTAAGTGGTCATCATCGCTCAGCACATGTGGCTCAGAGGTGGACAGGGTTTTCCAACTCTCTCTCCTCTTTTGTTCTGCGATCATGTTTCTTTTCCATTCTCTTCCTCATCCAAATCCCCACCAGGTGTTTGTCACTCCCACACAGGCAATTTTGATATTTAATTGGTTTTGTTTTTATGTTTGATGTTTTTGTGTTTATATGATCTTGTGTATAGCCATAGTATTTATTGGATGCAATATATAGGATATTATTGTGAACTGAAATTAATAAAACTGAACTAATTGGAAAAACTGAAACTAACATAAAACTAGCTTAAAAACATGTTCATGCCTCAAAAACTAAAATAGAATCACCATTACATTTAAATAGTTTATAAAACTATATAAAAAACGAAATATACGAAATATATAGATTAAAAAATAAATTAAAAACATTTGAAATTTTTTTCTACAGTTTCTATTTTAACTCAATTTCCAATTTAGTTTAGTTTTTCATACTGTAGCTTTCACTTTATGATTATGTTTTCAGTGTATTTTACTTTTTTATTTTTTTTATTTAACAAACAAACATAATCATAGATTTAAACATGAAAAATGAAACTAAATTGGACAAAAACTAAGAATTCAAACCTTGATAATGACCCATATAAACGTCACACTTCAGATTAGGGTCCAATTCTCACTATTAACTAGCTATTAACTACTTTTGCCTCAATAAACTCCTAATTACTGTTTATTAATAGATAGTAAGGTAGTTGTTAAATTTAGGTATTGGGTAGGATTAAGGGATGTAGAATAAGGTCATGCAGAATAAGGCATTAATATGTGCTTTATAAGTACTAATATACAGCCAGTATCCTATCAATATGCATGCTAATAAGCAACTAGTTAATAGTGAAAATTGAACCCTAACCTAAATTGTTACCCATATGAATATAATATGACAAACAGTGGTTTCTGTTTGTTTATTGTTGCAAAACTAGAGTTAGCATCTCCCTCTCTCTCTCTCTCTCTCTCTCTCTCTCTCTCTCTCTCTCTCTCTGTCTTTTTGCACTTGTCATGTGCTTGTGTTCATTCCCTCTGGTTCGTACTGATCTAGAGTTTGACTGTCATATGTCAGATGTTTTGATCTCTGTCATGGAGCAGCGAAAGGATTTTGGCATGCTAGCATTGGGATTTACAGTAGGAAATGAGGACAGAACCATGGCCGTTTTTTGCCGTTGGCTGGCAGTGTGATATTTTGAGTTTAGACAGATTAAGTCAGGGTCCTGAAGTCATTTAGATCCTGAAAGAGCTTTTATGGTTTATATGAATCTAGCTTCAGGCCACAGGTGTGTGTGTGTAGCTCAGGTTTTGCCTACATTGTGAAAACCAACCAAGCTTAATAATCAAACAAACATGTATTAATGAAAATCTGAGGTTTATGTAAAGGTTAGGGGATAGAAAATATCATTAGCTCAGTTAAAAAATTCAAGTCTAAAACAATAGAAGTAAATTGAAAGCTATGTGTGTAATTTAAAGGGATAGTTCACCCAACAATCATAATTTGGTTATCCCTTCAGGTGTGTATCATCCTTGCAGTCTGAATGTTATGTGTAGCTTTGACAGTTGCATTGATGTAACCTCACTGAACAGACTGTGTGTGTTTGTGTGTGTGTGTGTGTGTGTGTGCGTGTCTGGTTGTAATAGTGCATCATCTATCTCCTCTTCTAATGTTTCGAAGGACTGAGACACTGTGGAATGTAAACACTCAAGCAAAATAAACTGCTATTATCGAAAGTAGCCGGTGTGTTAGTGAGTAAAGTGATGTTGGATGTTGCCAAGTTGCTGTTAGTAGTGTTCCTGTTTAAATACTTTATCTAACTATCAGCTGGGAAATCACAAGTCTTCCATTGGTTGTCTCCCACTCAAGCTCAACTTTGTCGCATTCTTCCTGTCACTCATGTCACCTCAAATCGCAAACTCTCATTAAAAATTAATCACTTTTTTCTGCACAAGTGTGAGTTGCCCTTAAGAGAGTATGTGCCATGTAGAGAGTCACATTTTTGCAGCACTTGCTCAGATCAACCTTGAATATCTCAATCCTGAATAACTCAATTATTGCAAAATAATCTGATGGAACTTTTTGAAATACTCGAATTAGCTCAAATTTTTCTTAAAATGCTTAGTTATCAGATTTTAGATTGTGTGGACCTTTTCCAGAATAATCTTGCTTAAAATTTAAGCTGCCATTTAGTAGTAAAGCGTGAGAGCTTTTGGGGAGTGAAAGTGCGCCACTCTTTTGAATGGCTGGGGAACATCACGTCATGGAAATCTCAAAAGAAAAAGCGTATCGGGTCGTGGCGAGTTCAACAGGAAGTTGAGGTTTTTCCTGCCAAGGTCACGACCCAGGAAGTACATTACCTCTGATAAGGGCTGGTGGGAATTCAGTCATTGTGGCAGTGTCACGAGAAGAGAGGATGTGGATAGTATGAACTGTTTGTGTGAGAAGGACGGTGTGAAGGAAAGTTAAGCTAAATAAAGTCAGACATTGGTTTCCCTGTTCTCTTCCTCCATATCTGGAGCTCAGAATAATAACATGTGCTCACTGCTTGAAACAACATTTCATGCTAGTCTTAACCTGAGGCAGATTCTTTGCTTAGAAAACAGATAATGTGATTTTACAAGTTAGAATAGCATCTTTCTCTAATAAATGTGTGACACTTTACAGTATTGGTCAAAAGTTATGCTTACAAGACTGCATATATTGAACAAAAATATAGTAAAACGGTAATGTTGTGCAATATTATTACAATTTAAAATCACATCTATTTTAATATATTTTAAAATGTATCCATCCTGTGATGGCGAAGCTGAATTTTCAGCATCATTACTCCAGTCTCCAGTGTCACATGATCCTTTAGAAATCATTCTAATTTGCAATAATAAGAAAATTACTTATTACTATAGATGCTGAAAACAGATGCTTAATATTTTTGTGGAAACCGTGATTTTTTTGAAGGATTTTTTTAGGACTTTTTTAGGATTTTTTGATGAAGTTTATCAAATAGAAATAGAAATCTAGTGTAGCATTATAAATGTCTTTACTGTCACTTTTGAGCAATTTAATGCGTCCTTGCTGAATAAAAGTATGAATTTCTTTAAAACAAAAATGTACTGACCCCAAACTTTTGAACATTAGTGAATGCAACTACACTCACCTAAAGGATTATTAGGAACACCATACTAATACTGTGTTTGACCCCCTTTCGCCTTCAGAACTGCCTTAATTCTACGTGGCATTGATTCAACAAGGTGCTGAAAGCATTCTTTAGAAATGTTGGCCCATATTGATAGGATAGCATCTTGCAGTTGATGGAGATTTGTGGGATGCACATCCAGGGCACGAAGCTCCCGTTCCACCACATCCCAAAGATGCTCTATTGGGTTGAGATCTGGTGACTGTGGGGGCCATTTTAGTACAGTGAACTCATTGTCAATTTGAAATGATTCGAGCTTTGTGACATGGTGCATTATCCTGCTGGAAGTAGCCATCAGAGGATGGGTACATGGTGGTCATAAAGGGATGGACATGGTCAGAAACAATGCTCAGGTAGGCCGTGGCATTTAAACGATGCCCAATTGGCACTAAGGGGCCTAAAGTGTGCCAAGAAAACATCCCCCACACCATTACACCACCACCACCAGCCTGCACAGTGGTAACAAGGCATGATGGATCCATGTTCTCATTCTGTTTACGCCAAATTCTGACTCTACCATCTGAATGTCTCAACAGAAATCGAGACTCATCAGACCAGGCAACATTTTTCCAGTCTTCAACTGTCCAATTTTGGTGAGCTCGTGCAAATTGTAGCCTCTTTTTCCTATTTGTAGTGGAGATGAGTGGTACCCGGTGGGGTCTTCTGCTGTTGTAGCCCATCCGCCTCAAGGTTGTGCGTGTTGAATCAGTCGGCCCATTCTCCTCTGACCTCTAGCATCAACAAGGCATTTTCGCCCACAGGACTGCCGCATACTGGATGTTTTTCCCTTTTCACACCATTCTTTGTAAACTCTAGAAATGGTTGTGCGTGAAAATCCCAGTAACTGAGCAGATTGTGAAATACTCAGACCGGCCCGTCTGGCACCAACAACCATGCCACGCTCAAAATTGCTTAAATCACCTTTCTTTCCCATTCTGACATTCAGTTTGGAGTTCAGGAGATTGTCTTGACCAGGACCACACCCCTAAATGCATTGAAGCAACTGCCATGTGATTGTTTGATTAGATAATTGCATTAATGAGAAATTGAACAGGTGTTCCTAATAATCCTTTAGGTGAGTGTATAGTATAATGCAGTTGTTTGGACAACGTCAACTGTTTTTGCATTGGCTTAGTTGAATTTGTTGTGTGCAAACATAAAACCACAGGCACCCTGAAAGAGGCATATAAACTATTGTATGATGAAAAATGGCTAGGACATTTCTAAGGTAATATGGATAGTTGGTAGGCTGCCAGTAATGTCTCTATTGTTCTAGTATTATATGTAATTTTAAACCTATTTTATCATCCACTACGCAAGTCTGATTGCTTAAAAAAGGTAATAGAACACTTTTCATCAAGCTGCATGATTTTTGAGGTATAAATGATTGTGTTTACATGTACAAAAAAAAGATAATGATCAAAAATCAGCTTATTATAAAAAAATTACGTTTTCTTTTCCTCGTTTGTTTCTCTCCAGTCCAAACAGACATGCGCATAAGATTTTTGTTCTTAAACAGTTTGTTTACCTGGAAAAAGACCACAGTTTAAGGCGTTTACATAATCTTACATGATTTGAACGAACAAATATGAGTAATAATAATAGTGATGCTTAGCAAACTCCACCTCTTACAATGCTAAAAGCCTAAGATACTGTATCTTCTTGCATGAGATGCTCAGCCGCTAATATGGTAGCCTGACCTCGCTCTCTCTCCTCTCTCTCTCACTTTGAAACTGAGACGTCGATGACTTTGGTGTGTTTTTCTTTCCTTGTCTCTCTGTTCTTTTTCTTACTCCTTTCTTTCTCTCTCTTTCAGCTCTCTGTTCCACCCTTTTTCAATTTCTCCTGCTACATCAAAGCACAGGCTGGTGTGTAGGCGGTTAAATATGGGCCCAATGTCAACAAGCTCTCTACTTTTTTCACTTCTCCTTTTCTTTTTCTTCCTCTTCCGAGACCTGGAGGATATGCCCTCCAGCACAAACACTATGTACTCTTCTTTTTTTTCCCAGTAAAACATCCCTTTCAGTTTTTTCACTTAGGGGGAATATGCCACTTTCTTGACAACATGTCATCGTGGCAGAAGGACTGAGCCGTGTTCATTAGCACCAGTTTAACTCGCATTCAGACTCGCAGTTACGGAGACAAATCACCAAAACTTCTTATGATACCAACAGCTTAAGATGATGTACAGGCTGTCTGTAAAACATACCCATTCTGCCTAGATAGGCAGCGCAGCGGGTTTTGAGACAAAGCCATAATTAGAAGTCAGGGGAATTTAAGGTACTGACTCATTATAAATCATCTAGTAGCACCAGATATTCCTGCAAGCTCAGAGACGTCACAGTTTTTCTTTATCATGGATCCTGTGCTGACTTAATAAAGCTGTCTGGAGATATAAGAGGAGGATGAGATCCAGACGCAGGGAGGATTGAGGAGAGGTCTGGAGCACACCTGGTTTACACACACATAGCGCTCTAGTGTGTGTTCTGATGACTTCCATTCGTTCAGTTTCCGTTTGATTTCTTTTTAAATAAGGAAAAGACGTTGTTAAAGATAGAAAAAGGAAGGGGGAAGGACCTGTAAAACGGCACAGGAAAAGACGTCAAAGCAACAGTTCTAGTGTGACGTGGCCCTGGCAGTGGAGACTCATTGGGGATGGATTAGGCTGACTGAACAAATCACACACATACAAGAACACACACCTGTCGAGTTAATGCTGTCCAGAGCGTTTTTCAGTATGTCTAAACTTCTGTTTTCGTGTTTGGGTACATGAGTCTGTACAGAAATAAATGATGCTAGAACTTTTCCCAGATTTAACTTTTCTAAACCAATTTTGCAATGATTTTTAACCAGCTGGTGTTTTTTAGTGATTCTGAGTTCGCCTCTCAACGGTCTTAACAGAATAAACATGTTGTTAAGTTGTTATGATTCACTATGTTCCACAAAAGTGTACTTGTGTTGTTGTTTTTATTAAAATACATGCTATTTTGATATTTTGTTTGTAATTCAATGACATTCATACATTTGAACTTATGGCATAACACCATGTTTTGAGTTTTTTTGTCTTACCTAGCCATAATAAGTGACAAGCAACAGAACAATTTGTCAGTAGCCCCGCCCACTCCACATATCGACTCCAACTGTCCATTAGATTGTGTCACATCAAGTGGCAGTTTCACATTCAGTGTCTACAGAGAAATGTGTTGCATTGCTCCTGTATAGATGTAAGTGTTTTGGGCCACTGATGGGAAAATCAGAGGGAAATACTGTGTTAACTGAATGCCTGAATCACTTTGTGTCTAAAAAGAGAATTAGGGGTTAAAAGAGGGTGCCAGGAGGGGCAACTTTTTCCCCAAGCCTTGTGCAGTAGAGCATTTAAGCCTTGTTGTAAAGCCTCTCTCTCTCTCTCTCTCTCTCTCTCTCTCTCTCTCTCTCTCACACACACACACACACACACACACACACACACACACAAACACACACACACACACACACACTCACACTCACACTCACACACACACACACACACACACACACACGTTATGGCTTAGAGCACATGCTTATAATGCCGGCCTGTAGTCCAGAGATCATGTCTTAGAGTAATAATCATTAGACTTACAGACTGTGCCTGATTGTTGCTGCAAACCCACAGGTGTGTGTGTGTGTGTGTGTGTGTGTGTGTGTGTGCGTGTGTGCGTGCGCGTGTGTGCGTGCGTGCGTGCGTGCGTGTGTGTGTGCGTGTGTGTGTGTGTGGAGACGGCAATCAGATTATTGTAATCTCTAATCTCCGTTGTTTATTTGACATGCTGTTTGTTTGTCTCAGATTAAGAGGACGTTTAGAGCTCTGGTGTTTTTGGTATTATTATTCCACTCTAATTGTGTGAGAGAGTGAAAGCATTAATGAATGTGATCGTTTGAGAGTGCGATTAGCCTATTTGACCACTGGCTGTTGTGTATGTGGTGTCATTAGTGTGTGGGTGTGTGTGTGGAGGCGTGCGATGAAGATCAGTAGATGATCAGTGTATTTTCGTAAACTGTGGTCTCTTTGCTACACCAATGATGACGAAGACCCTCATGTAGATCAACAATGTTTGAATGAACAAAGACCATTCTGCATATTTTCATCTTGCTTTTGTGCACATCTGCATGTGTTAATGTGTGTGTGTGTGTATGTGAATGTTTTGTATTTGGTTATTTGGTCTGGCAGGTAAATGTCACGCATGGGAGTGTTGCCTAGCTACAAAAATCAAATGCCATTAGCCCAATGAGAATGAGAGCGTGCTTCACATTCCTGACAAATAACATGTCCACAACACCGCGCCGCTCATCTGCATATACGCACACTTCCTGTTTTCTTTTTATTTCATCAAATAATTAAAAAGCAAACGATGCGTCTCTTTGAACTCTTTATTGATGATGTTCTGAGTGCTAATGAAGAACTCATGCTTTGTTACTCTGTGTTTCTGACTCTGGTTTTAGACAATGTTTATAGATTTGTGCTGCATTCACGTCTCATTGAAATTACTGTAATTATGAGATGACAACTTAGAGATTTTTCTCTAAGCTGTTCACGTCCTTAAAGTTATTTCTTTATATTTGGTGGCAGTTTTCACAACACTAAAATGAATTGTTGTTGGTATCTTAATCACAATATTAATGCACCTCTATAAAAAATATTGAGGAACTAAGTGTTTATTAACATAACATATTTAATTTTTGCATTCAGTTGTTCTGCTTTTCTATTGATTTCTACGTAAGCATGTGCCTTTGCAGCGTCTCACACATAACGCACCGCTGAAGTTAAAGGGATAGTTCACCCATGAAACGGAAATTATCCCATGATTTACTCACCCTCAAGTCATCCTAGGCGCATATGACATTCTTCTTTCAGACAAATACAATCGGAGTTATATTAAAAAATGTCCTGGATCTTCCAAGAATTATAATGGCGGTGAATGGCTGTTTCTGTTTTGAAGTCCATAAAGTTTCACCGCTCCGGTGAGAATATGCTAGTTTTCACGAGAACAAAGTTTTGTTTTGGCTATCCTCTGCGTCCTACATCATACGCTGGAACGCCAGTCTCTCATGAATACGCATACGACAGTTAGCGGAAGTTAGAGATTACAGTTTGTAAAGTTTTAAATATGGATATTTTTCTTACACAAACGCATGGCTTCGCTGCAGAAGGACTTTATTAACCCTCCGGAGCCGTATGGATTACTTTTATGATGGATAAATGCACTTTTATGGACTTCAAAACAGAAACAGCCATTCACTGCCATTATAAAGCTTGGAAGAGCATTTTTTAATATAACTCTGATTGTATTCGCCTGAAAGAAGAATGTCATTTACATCTAGGATGACTTGAGGGTGAGTAAATTATGGGCTAATTTTCATTTTTGGGTGAACTATCCCTTTAAAAGAAGCTCAACTTTAAAAAAAAAAAAAAAAAAAAACATGTCTCTAGACTTGCGTTTTTTTTTCACATCATATATGATATCTATGATTTATAGAAGTTTCTGATGACAGTCACAACGGTCAAGTAAGTTCATGTAAATTTCCACATTTAGAACTTTTAATTACGAATTTCGTCAAAAGATGTCAATGAGTTTTACTACTTGGAAACTCCACCAAAATGTAGCGCCATTATTACGTAGTGCCTTGAGTTTTCTGCATATAAAGGCAGTGATTATCTAATTTAGTTGAGATATTTACCTAGAACAAAGAAGACACAATATGTAGAGTTATTGTGAGCATTTTCACTCCACCAACGAAAATAGTTCAGAAGTCGAAACAGAATTAACAGTTTTGTATTGCTGACAAATCCTGCAAACAGTGAAACGTGCTGTTATACTATATATCAGCACTTTTGGAACACCGCTCAGCCAATCAGATTAGAGGACCGAAACTAACTGTTGTATAATAGAAAACAAGACAAAAAAGGGTTTACAGATGTTTCTGTTTGTTTTATCTCTGAAGTGTGCCAACAAAACAAAAACTGCCTTTGGGTCTGCTTCAAAGCTTTCAGTCCTCTCCTCTCCTCTCTTTTCTTTTGCTTTTCCCCCTTTGCACTTAAGAGGGAATCAGGGACAAACCGTCTATCAGTCACTAAACACACACACACACACTGCTCTGCACAGAATTGCGTCACACCCTCCCATTGTGTTTATTAAAAGCTGCATATGTGAGTTTCCTGAAGTGTCAAAGGATCCGCAAAGTTTAAAGGACAAACGCGCACACAAATGTTCAGCTTGTCTTAGAATGTACCACACTATCTTTTAAAAGTGTCTTGTGTGCATGTGTTCGTGTGTGTTGGGAACTATCACAGGAAAGGTTGTGTTCGGGGTCACATTGACTAATAGAATTAGGTCAGTGTTGATAGTTCAATACAAACGCTTCTCTCAAATGCTTTTATAATTCTATAGAACAACATTTAATCTCTGTGTCGTATTAAAGCAAATAATGAACATGTTGTGTGTGTGCTCTTGTCTAGGTCAGAGATCCCATTAGTAAAGGTGAGAGGAAATTAGAGATCTGTGTTGTTTTACATTGAGCGATTTGTCAGTGTGCACATTGATTTCTGTCAGTGTACATCTTTCTCTTTCTCTCTGACACACACGCGCACACAAGTCACAGACAAAGAGAAGCTTCAATATGTCAATATATCTGTCCCTGGTGACATCATCTATCTGTCCAGCGGTCAGCCATTTTATCTGTTTACCGTAAAAGACCCTATTTACTATCTTTGTACACATTCCTGATCTTATTATTCATTATTCATCAGTCAAAGCTATTCCAAAGAGAAAAATGTTTGTAATCTTTCATGCATATTGCTCCGCCCGCAACCACCTGGCTTCATTCTAGTTTCTAACGCCCACTTTTCGCAATCTGTAGCTGATGGATACAAGCCAGACCCGCACCACATTTTTTTGTTGTTCAATATCATGTTCCACTTCGAAATACAGTACAGTATGTCGCATTAGTGAAATAAAATGGGTTGAGGATGTTGTTTCATGTTGACTGTAAATAGTGATCTGTGTGTGTGTATCTGTAGGGAGGCCGTTAAAATCTTGTGATCAGTGATCAAAGTAAAAACAGGACAACTGATCCTTGTCACTTCTTGTAATTAGTGACTACACCGACATCCAGTCACTTTTTTCCTCTTCTCCCTGTGAGTCTCAGCACACACACTTATACTCTCTCATGGCTGGTTAGGTTAGATATATCTCGGCTGCCCGTGATTGTGTAAGTGATTGCTGTCCTGCCTGTTTAGTAGTGTGTAATGGAGCAGCACTGGATGGATCAGTGAGCTCCAGGAGACGGGGGGCTCAACCCCACCTCACTGCCCGGGAACAAGACACCCTTCTGGGGCTCGGTCAGACAATAGCAGAGCTCAAAGAATCTTTGAGATTACATTTTTTTTTTGTGCTTTGGAAGTAAGCAAATTGAGATTAATCTATTAAAGTGATCATGAACTGCATTGTTTTATTGTTTTATAATGTTTCCTGTGGTGCACTTATATTGTTACAGTAGTATGATTTTTACATCAAAAATTGTCATAATTTAGAAATAAAACGCATTTTTCCTACCCTGATTTTAGCCCTCTGATTTGAACGCTCTGATTTAAGGGGCGTGTCTGCTGTGAGACTTCAGTGTAAACGCCCACTGCTGTGATTGGCTAACATCTTTGCATATGAAATAGCTAAGCATTACATGTGGAACTCTTTTGAAAACTTAGCACGTTTTTACTATTACAGCTCTCAAGGTTAACTAATCGTGAAAAGTATTGATTATAGCATTATATTTAGATCTATAGCATTATGTTTAGATCGTGGCATGAAAGGTGGAATTAACACGGTTACTTACATGTTGTCGCATTACTGTCGAGTCCATATTGTAAAAGTCTGTTTGCAAAGCCTGTGCCGAAATTGCGATTTACCCACAGTGAAATGTACCGAATACAAATAAATAATGCTCAACTGAGACATTCAAGTTGTTGAAAATAAATAACCACATTCCTAGCATTAGGATCCTTTGGAAGGTAATGTTATTTGTAGTCCTGTATCCTGATCCTCTTCTCTCCTCATCATCTCACTAACATGCCAGTGGGCGGGGCCAAAGTTACAATGATGAAGTAGGCGTTGATTTTCTTCTGCAAAGGCAGTCTTTCACCTTTAGATAGGCACATTCTACAATGAGCTGTTATCTGGGCTTGGTTACAATAAAAGCTATTTTTGGATTAACAAGGAGATTTTCAGTTCTGAAACGTACAGGATATTCTTATAGTATGATGACCTCTTATATGTCAAAAGCCCAGGGAAAAATTTATTTCCCAGTTCATTACCCCTTTAAGATCTGATTTGGGCTGTTGATGATAAAGTTAGCAAAACCTCACACCAATTAACCAATTGTTATTTGTCCATCTTCAAATTATTAGCATCGGCCAATAATTGTGTTCAAAATAGTTTCTTGCCAACAGAACTTCTGTTTGCAATTTTTTAGGTCATTTCAAATAAATATTGTACTAATTCCACTTCATCAATTTTCTGTGTCTCATTATATGAAAACCCATATCTGTCGACTGCTATAGTGTAAATTATTTTTGTGTCTTTACAGTCACCAGAGAGCGAGTTGCACGTGTCTGTGAAGCAAACAGAGAGTGAAATTTGCAGATCTGTGCTTTTTCTGAGTGTGACGTGGGAGAGTTTCTGGGGTTGTTTTGTTGACTCATCCCTCTGCCTCCAGTGGGACTGTTGTGAATGTGTGTGTACGCCTGTGGCATCTCTTCACCTCTGTAAGTGTCAGGCTGTCTGAATGATCAGCTTTATGAGACCTGACCTTTAAATACAACAGTCTGAGCAGCCCCCTCTCTCTCAGTCTTCTTTCTCTGACCATGTGTGACAGGATCTGCCTCGGGCAAACTCTTCGTCCAGATGAATATGGACTATGACAGCGATGCGTTGTCTTTTCAAGTCATTAACAGTTTTTTTTCTTAACCGCTGTATATACTCACAGCCCAATCTCTCACAGATCAAATGCCTCTGAATTATGTTATTTTGACTATTTTAGGTCGGAAAAAAAGGACTGCTTATCTGTTTCCCCCTCCCCCGTCCCCAGCGCCCTGTTAATAAGAATAGTCATCCTTGCTTCACACTTCACCTGTTCCCACAATCCAACAGCTGAGACTGCGAGTGGGCCTCCTGTCGGTCTGGACCACAGACCAGTTTAATCCGGTTTAAGGTGTTTTCAGCCTAGATGTACTGCATTAAAAAGAGCAACTGTGAGAGAAAAGCACCAGCCAATCAAAATGCTGTATTTGACTGATGTCATCATAGCTGTTATTTAATTTTGTGTTGTAGTGTTGTTATCATTAACTAAAACTATTGTTTTTGGTCATTGAAATAAAGCTGAAATATAAATATTATATTAAACTTAAAAAATGTAAATGAATATTAGAAATGTTGACATGGCAACTAACTGAAATAAGTTTAAGTTGAAGTATTAAAATGACTAAATTTAAAACTGAAATAACATTTTAGATAAATTAAAATATTTAACAAAAATAATAATAATAAAATGGCAAAAGCACATAAACTGACTAAAAATTAAACTAAAATTAAAATGAAAACCGAAAATATAAAAATAAAAATAAAAGCATTTTTAAAATATTAAAAAAAAACTTATAGTATAAAAATAATAAAATAACACTGCATCATAGTTGGAACAAATCAACTTGATAAACAGCATCCAGGATCAGAACTATCTCTTTTATAATATTGTTTTAACATGATTATGTTGTCTCATAACAAAATATTCTGTCCTCTTTGTCTTTGTCTGACTAAACTGATGTGCTGTTTGGGAAATGCCTTGCATGTACACACACACACACACACACACACACTGACAAATATACTCTGAAGCTCTTAAAATGACTAATCGTATCTGAGTCACACTGTGTTGGTTTGGATTTGTGCATAAATAAGTGTATCTATGTGTGTTGTTCAGTTTAGTTGAGTTAATCAGTCAGACAGAGTGTTCAATGTTTCGTCTAGACACCACTGGCTCATTCACTCATTCTTTTATCGATCATTTCATAGATTAAAACTTTTGGACAGTGTTTGTGTTCAAGAGAGTGAGCAGACACTATTACATGTCTGGAAAAACCACCAAACAGGGAATCTTGTACACAGAGGAACATTTTATAGCTCAGGGGTTTCTCTTTTATAGCTCAGGAGGATTGATAATGTTCACAGTTATGTTTCATTGAAATATCAATTTAGTTTCAGAGTTTTTCCCCCTAAAATTCTAATGCTTAAGAGAAATTAAAATGATAAATATGATTTTAAAAAAGTATTGCGACTCAGATCATTTGGTTTTGAAAGAATTGTATGAGAAATGTTTATATTGAAATCTATAACATTTGGTTGAAGATGTTGGCAAATCAAAGCACAGTTAGAGGAAGACATGAAAGACGTGAGTCTTTTTCTCATGAGAAAAATAAGTTTCCATTAGATCTCTATTTAATCTCACTGCTATATAGGAGAAACAGTTAAGACACTTAAAGGCACAATATGTAATTTTTGCTGCTAGAGGTCGCTTATTCAAAACGAAGGCGTAGCTTGATGACTCATGGGAGTTGTTGTCTTCACCTCTACAGCCGGTGGAAAAGAATCCGACGGGACTCGGGCAGAAATCATATTCATGGATGAGCTAATGTATTAAAGATTTATTAATGTTACTGTATGAAGCAGGGTGGGGCTGAAAGACGTTGGAGCAGAACGAGGCCGGAGCGATTGCTAATGAGAGACAAGTGCGAAACACGGCTCGAGAGCAGTGGAGCTTTTATTATGCCGCAGACGAGCGCTTCCGCTTCTTCCAGTCATGCATATGTAAGGTAACGCAGCGCTGTTTTATCATGTTAGATAATGCTACTCTGTGCATTCGCTTGGCAGCTACTATGAGACAATTGTTGCACACTGCAGTAAGCTAGATCGATATTAGGCATGGTAAAACATGGTACTCTTGGTAAATCAAGAAAACAAGATTTAAACAATAAGACTAACTGTGTTGAGCTATAGATGATTATAGCTACAATGATTAGTTTTCTGTCGATGAATGTATCCAAACAGTTGCTCACCTGTCTAATAAAACACATAATATATTAAAGTGTCTTTGGTGTTTCCATGGTTTCTACAAATTAAAAAAGAAATCGAGGGTAACGCGGGTATGATGTCATTGATAGGTGGCACACGGACACGGTCCATGTCCTGGTTAAAATTGCTTATTTCTCTGGATTTAAACATTCTTTGGAACATTTGGGATAATGTAAGTACACAAGTCAACAAAATACATAACATTGTTCTAGTGGTTTTTGGATATTTTAATAAAAAAAATCTTACATATTGTGCCTTTAAATCCATTTCACAGAATTGTTCACACTTCCCCCCCCCCCCAAAACAAATGCAGAAAAAGCCTGTGGACTGATGACTGAAAATATAAATATATGTATTTAACGTATATATTTCATCTGTTGCATTTGAGTGGGAGAGAGAGAAATCCCCATTTCCTGTTGACACAGGTGTGTGGTCATGTCTGTATGTTCTCATACAACAGTTTGGTGCTTTCTTGTGTTAATTTTGGTAGGGTTACCTTGACGATGGGACTTTCCCACCCTAAACAAAGTGTGTTATGTTAGCGTCTAAATCCAGTGTGCTGACCATGGGCGGCACTGAACCTCTGTCTGATCTGCTTATGAAGAAAAGTGTGAAGATAGAGGGAGGCAGATCTGATGGAGGGACGAGAGAGAGAGAGAGAGAGAGAGAGAGAGAGAGAGAGAGAGAGAGAGAGAGAGAGAGAGAGAGAGAGAGAGAGAGAGAGAGAGAGAGAGAGAGAGAGAGAGAGAGAGAGAGAGAGAGAGAGAGAGAGTGAGTGAGAGTGAAAGAGAGAGAGTAGTGAAACTGTACGAATGAAGGTTCAGGTTAGTGAACCATATCTGCAGGTACAAGACTGACTGACTACCCAGCAGCCACGACAGATGTTTCCTCTTTATATCTACAGACCGGTGAAGCACAAACATACACGAACAGACACAAAGTCTAGCACTGCACAGACACAGAGCAGGCTCTGATAATGCACGAGTGCCACAACATACCACCCATGCTTTCACTAACAGGTAATGCACTGCCATGAAACTCACACTTACCGGTATAACTTTCTCTCGGACACTTAGTTTAGAGTTTAAATTAGTCTCAAGCCAATCACCACATGTATGAGAGAGCATTATGCCTGTGAATGGAGTCGATCTTACCTCAAACGTAAACATGCTAAAGTAAGAGCTGACGAACTGAAGCTGTGCGGTCTGTTATCATAGTGCAGGTATGACCACACTCTCTGACCTTATTTAGAAGAACCCAGTTGCACTGAGCAAGATTAGCTCAAAATACACTCACATACTCTCATGTGAAGGCCAGACACACCTCATGAATTCTCAAAGTCGCCCTTGCTCAAACACACACACACACTAACATGCATGTATTCCTCGCTATGCATTCCTTCTCTTAGCACATCAATGTTAACACTTTTATCAATCATATGAACCTGTAGTCAAGCTAAGTGTACATTAGCAATGTGTTTGTGCTTGACATGTACTCTTCCTCAATGAATAGAGACAGCCTGCTGCGACTAATTAGCTTCTTAGCATTGGCTGGATAATGATGCACTTGTGAAGTGACGCTCTTAGCAGGACAAGTGGCGCCACTGCCATCCATGACATGTGTGTACTGACTCCCAGAGGGCAGGAAGTGGGAAAGAAAGAATGGGAAAGCAAGGAGAATGAGATGTAGGAGCGTGAATATTATTGTAATTCGCGGCTGTAGCCTATAGGTTGAGCCATGGTGCTCTTGCAGCAAACAGATTTGAATATAAACTTATATACACTTTCCTTGATCATTCGTTTTTGGTTTTTGATTACTTTTACTGTCTTGAAGTTCTAACTTGAATGATAGCGATATTTTAAGTACTCTGCCCACTTAAGAGCACATATACATAAGATAGACATAAGATAGACATAAATAGTATTGTAACTTAGTGTAATGTAGTGAAAAATAAAATCATTACCAAATATAAATTTTTATATTTTACAGTGCAATTACAATTTACAACAGGTATATATTTCTGCCTTCATTTCTATAATTAGTTAAAACATAAAAATAATAATTAATTAATGATAATATAATATTAATAATAACAGTAATAATATTATTAAATTTTACTGGGATCCTAAAACACCAGTGTGAATGTAATATGAACTGAGGCACTATCACAACTAAAAAGAGGTTTGAGTCCATTTTAACAGTCAAAATAAAATAAAAATTGTATCTGTTTACATGCACGTCATGTGACCATTAACCAACATCAAACCATGAACATGTAAATGTACCGTTAAATTATTGAAATATTAACGTAAAATCTCAGAGAGTACTTATTTTAATATAAAGTAAATATTTTACGTTTAAGGGGATTGACTGACAAAAAAGTATTTTAGCCTATAACTCCTTGAACTGCACTTTTTTGTTTTTAATTTCAGAAATTTCAGAAAACAAACCATTTTCAATATTTTTCCTAAATTATTTATTTATTATTTATTTATATTTATACTAAATTAAGTAGTTGATCCTTAACACTACTGATTTTATTTTATTTATTTATGTGATTTTTTTTTAATTTTAGATTTAATTTTTTATCAGGCTGTGACATGAAAATAATTATCGGCTTATTGATCTCAGCCATAATTTTAATATCGGTGCATCCCTATTTTCCCCATCTCTCTTCCACTCTGACATCAGGAAAGGAGATGCACATCACATGAATGCTAAATGCTTTACAAACTGGGCCATGCTGTGTTCCATCTGCCTCTGTTGCCTCTTTGACATCTCCTAGGGGAACAGGTTGCCCCCTACAGCCCAGAGCAGAGTGTGCAGTCTAAAGCCCAGCCTCTGAAAACTGAGAACAGAAACATAATGATACAGGCCGCATGTGGAATCCAATTCTTTCTCAGGAGTGGGTTTGCACACTCCCCAGACGCACAGAGATGTGTGCGGTGACAGGCTTTTGTTTGATGTAATGGCTCTGTCTTGTTGTGGTTAGAGTGTGTGCGAGAGAAAAGAATGCTGGGTAGGGATGTGGTTTGAAGCCTGTGACACATTGTGTGTGTGTGTTTGCCAGTGAAAAAAAGTTTGTTTGTAATAAAGTATTACTAGTCAGTCAGAGCATGTATGGTCCAGAAGGGTTTACTGCACTTTTCTAGTTCTGCATTGTTATTTTTCAGTTTTCAAACACCTCTAGCTAACGATAAGTGTGTTTGTGTGTATTGAAGCTTTGGTTTATATATAGCTCAGTTCTAGCGCAGGGTGTGTCTTCATTCCTCCAACGCTGCTTCTGTATGGATACATACTGCACACTATCACAAATCCAGCTATGCGTTGTACAGTTATTAGACCTGCTACTTTACAAATTTTACAGTTATTGACAGGAACATCCATCAGGATCCATTCACTCCGCAGGTTTGATTTCCCATCATCCTCTTTAGTGGTACTCATATTACAAAATGGCTTGTACAGGGCTAACTAGATTTTCACTCTGTGGTTGTTAAAGAGTTCTGAGTGGTTGCCAAGGTGTTGCTATACTGTTGCTTTTCTAGTTAGTGAGTCACAGTGAGGTTTCTAAAGTGTTTCTAGGTGGTTTCTATGGGGTTGCTAAGGGGTTGCAATGCATTTACTAGTGTGTTTTGGTGGGTGCTATGACATTGCTATGCAGTTGAGTTGATAGAGTCTTCTCGGTGGGTGCTCAGGCATTGCTCACAACCAGGGTTAGGTGCTTCTTCATCAGTGTTATTCATTTCCCTCTGGTTTTAGGGATTATTTATGGGTAGGATTAGGTTTAGGGGTAGGTATAGGTATAGGATTAGGACAAAATTTTCAGACAGGACTGTTGTTCGAGGATCAACAAAATTATGTTGATCCAGGGACATGTTTTACTTGGCAAAATCACTGTGACTGTTCTTGGTGGGTGCTAAGGCGTTGTTAAGGTGTTATGGGTGGTTTTGCTAGGATGTTTTAGGTGGTTCCTAAGGCATTGTTATGCAGTTGCTAGGGTGTTCTTGGTGGGTGCTCAGGCATTGCATGTTCTCTGTGGTAGCTAAGGCATTCCTTTGAGGTTGCTAGAGTGTTCTTGGTTGGGTGCTAGTAGTTTGCTAGTAGTTTGCTTATTGGCCCAAATCAGATCTCAGGTCCACCCTTCAAAGTACATGTATGGGATCTAATTTATCATCCGCCAGACAAAAATTGTCTGTCAAATCTCTTAGAAAAGTAACAGCACACCTATCCTCATCAAAATGCAAGTCCAGATTACAAATGGTGTGAGAGACTAGTTGCGCACCAAAGTTTAATATTTAGAGGTTTGTTTAAATCGCTAAGCTAGAGTGAGCAACAGTAAAATGCACCACTAATTAGTCTTTGCAGCTGAAAAGCAACAGTGCAGTATGTTCCTGTTGTAATGAAGGTATAAAAAAAAAGCCGACACAGCGATCTGTCGTTATGGTCCAGCCACTCAGGGAGAGTGTTATGATTGGACATTCCACACATAGCTTCTCTCACCAGGGTTGGAGGAGCGAACTAGAAGCACTCTCACTCCTGGACGAACAAACGAGTGAAAAAAAACCCAACTATCCATTCTTACTGTAGCCCCCTTCTAAAACAAACACCCATTCTCTCGCCGCAAAGATAGCTTTGGAAAAAAAACATGGTCATAAGCCCTAAAGACAGCTGTGTTTGCAATGGAAACCCAATTATAGGCCATTAAGGGTTTTTTGTAGCGATCATCCACCTCGTGTTGTCATATGTTGGTTTGGGCAGACTTACAGGTATACAACCAGTTACTTTCCATACAAAAGTGAAAAAGACCAGCAAATGCAAAGCTCAGGACTCTGGGAGGTAAACGTGGCTGTCGCTGTGAAGAGGAAAGCATGCTGTAATTTACTGCTCTTGTGCCCCCCTCAAGATCCCTTCATTGGTGATAAATCCCATGAACAGAATCCTGAGCGAGGTATCAGTGTGCCCCAGTGATTATTTTCTTACACCACAGGCCACAATGATTAATATGTTCTGCAGAGTGTGTTCCAGAAGAGAGACACTCCTGAAAGATTTAACGCACTGTTTGTTCTCTTAGCACATTTGATTCTTACTGACTAATTCTATGTATCTTCTCAGAATAGCAAACTATGCAAAGGTCAGATAATTTATATTCTGAAGACATTCATGTTTTCAACACATTAGTAGGGATGCACAATATATCAGTACCATAGATCGGTATCGGTTGTTATAGTATATATAGCATTCAAAAATTTGAGGTTGGTGAGATTACCTTAAAATTAATCTACATTGCAATGTTTAGATGCCGAAATCCAGATGTAGCATTTAAAATGAATTAGTTTTTTTATATATATATAAGTATTAAATATTAATATGCATTGCTAGATTTTTTGTTAATTTTGAACCAGTAACATGTAGTACTCGTCTAAATCACGTCATGCTTGTGCTTGAATGACCTCTACATAGAGATTGAGAGGGCAAGTAGCAGATGAGAACGTTCTTAGTGGCAAAGACTCATGGGAAACCTGCAGCTCACCTTCCTAAATGACAAATCAATAACTCTTGTCTGCCTCAGAGTCTCATGTGTCATTTATCTGAGCTGGAGTTTAGATGGAAGAAAGTTCAATTAATTTAAAGTCTCCATATTTGATGTACTGTACTGCTAACAAGCATTTGAGCTCTACCCAGGAGATTTGAGTTGTGTATGTATACTTATTTAGGGAACTCTTTAATAGGCATTTATCGGTGTGCCTTGACAGATGTCACTGCAGTGCCCTAGGGGGCATTAAGTGGTCTCGAACGTGTTTACTTCAGAGAATCACCTGGAGTTCTGGGAATACAGGCTTTATCATACAGGTATAGAGTAGCAGATTGGAGTCCAGTTTTTGCCCAGTCAACATATCACCTCACTAGGTTGATTGTAAAATCCATAGATGAGGCTTAGCTGGAAAACTGATTGACCAGTAGGAATGTAGACTCATTAGGCTAATGGTTTCATAGGCTGACTTGACATATTCATAGTGCTGTGCATGCCGACAACACATGCAAAGACCATTGAAGGTTCTGGTGGCATGTCAATGTTTGTATTTGGACAAGTGTGATATTTTGAGAGATAAAGTAGGACGTACATTTAGCAAGCATTTATATAAATTCTTGATGGTCTGGTGGTTAGCGCACATGCTAAAATACAATGAGCTGTAGTTCAATATTCCTTTCCGTCATCATTTCCTGTTCTTTCTCTATAACAGGGGTTTTGAAAAATATGTTGGTCATCTAATGTTGATTGCCTTGTGAGGAACCTTCTTCCTACAATATAAAGGCAGGTGTATATTTTAATGTGTAGTCTCTTATGCTCACCAAGTCTGCATTTATTTGATCAAAAATACAATTAAAACAGTAATATTGTGAACATTTCTAAAATGTACTCTCATCTTCAGTGTCGATGTTCTGTTTTCTATGTTAATATCTTTTAAAATATAATTTATTAATTTATTCCTGTGATGGCACAGCTGAATTTTTTGGACACTGGCCTCTAACCTCTCTATTTTAAGGTACAGATGTTGAATGTTTTATGCTGTCTTTTATGTGTTTTTTATTTAGTACAGTTTGTTCTTCCCGTGCCTTCACACAGTTTTAGTTTACAGCTCCAGCATAATGTGAGCTATTCCTTTCTTGGTAAAGCGTTTGTTTAGTCACTTTTCCTGTGTGTACCTCCTAAAGGCTGTAATGAAATCTCTCATGTGGAACGGCGGAACAAGGCTCGTGGCTGTTTGTCATGGATCATTCACAGTGAGCTCACACACTCTCTGCTGTCCCTTTACTTCTGTCTTCTGCTGACTAGCCACACTGTTTGCTTCCCTTGGCTGAACAGCCTGATGGGATTGGTAGCATCTCCTTCACAGTACACCGAATTGACTGTTGTGGTGATCCGTGCATCACTCGGATAGGTTTGACAGAACTTGTGGCTAGTGAGCGATGGGTCTATCTTTATGATTGTGTGATATTTTTTTTTTTTTTTTCATTTTGCTGTAGACAGAATTTTTCAACCACGGCGCATGTTGAGACTCTACTTTCAGACACGCCACAGGTCTTTGCTGTGATCCATGACCTTAAAACCAAAGATGGAATGTGAGATAGAGAGAAAGAAAGAGGTTAAGAGGTTTGTACATGCCCAGAACAGGTGGAGAATGAAAGTTCAGAGAAATAAAAGAAGATTGAGAGTGTGAGAGGAAGAGCGAGAGAGAGAGAGTTGGTTAAAGAGTGCAACAAAAAGCACAAAATCAGCTGAATGTAAATGTGCCAGATAAGCCCAGTAGAAGAGATATAGTGTGTGTGTGTGTGTGTGTGCGTGTGTGCGTGTGCGCGTGTGTGTGTGTGTGTGTGTGTGTGTGTGTGTGTGTGTGTGTGTGTTGTGTGTGTGTGAATCTATGGCCAGCCCCTCTGCTGACTTTGCTCCTCTCAAAGGAAAATTGATTTGGCCGGAGAGAGGTACTTAGATGAGTGGAACAGAAGAATGACAGAGAGCAAGAATAGCGAGAGAAATGGAGAGAGGAGGATGGAGAGGAAGGCTCTTCTGCACACCTATTTCTTTCCCTGCAAAAAGTACACACCTGCTATGTATGGTCAACAATGTTTCAAACATATAACCATGATAATCACTGCCAGTCTTTTGTGTCATGTACATTTAACATTTAACATGTACATGTAAATATCTGTATTAAAAAAAAAAATTACCAATCAAAGATATAGTTCACCCAAAAATTCTTGCATAATTTACTTACCCTTATGTCACTCCAAAGACTTTCTTTCTTCTGTGTAATATAAAATAAGATATTCTGAAGAATGCTTCAACTGTTTGGACCCCATTGACCATAGACAAAAATCAATTTTTCAAAATATCTTCTTTTGTCCCTCAAAAGAAAGACTGACATGCGGGTTAGTAAATGATGACAGAATTTTCGATTTTTGAGCGAACAATAACAGTAATACAGATTCCTCAGGTAGCCACAAACTCTTCATCCAAGACATATAGAAGTGCTGGATGTTTGTCTTTCTTTTAGCTGAATTTATAAATCTGAGCGTTCAACCTCCCCTTGATTTATGCATGCTCCATTAGAGGTCTTGTCCTGCCAGCACTTCCCTTTAACGAATGAGAACTTGTTGGGCGAGCTTACCACTCCGTCATCCGCTGTTTTAATAGAATGTCAAATCACACTTAGCCTAGCATGCAAACACATACATTACTAATTAAGGTCGTCTGGCCTGTTACAGAAAATCAATGGTGTTTTCGCTCGATCTCTCTCTTTCTTTTTTCTGTGCTGCTGAAATGGAGGTCAACCAGGCTTCTTTTCTCAAAAAATTAAAGAGGCATTTTAACATTACAAAAGGCCTTTTTGTCCAGTTACACACCTATAAAAAGACATGTTTCTTGTGTTGTATGGTAAATGATCTCACGATTACAGAACCTTGATCATCATTTCATGCTTGAGATGATATGATTACAACGTCTGACCATGTCCACACTGAACCATTTGCCCACAAATGGTTTTAACACAAGCCATTCTGATTTATTGATTCAATCTCGAGCGATTCTTTGTCTTGTTTCATTGGCTCACTGAAAGACACAGGAACTGCTCCACTACTATTTGGTATTTAATTGAATTATTCCCTTAAGTACACTTCATCTCTCTACATCTCTTCAGTCATCTCTTCTGCTTCAACAATTGGTTTCATCTGAGCTGCTGTGTCTCTCTTTAATCTTGTGTGGCTCTATCTTGTAGTCATTTTCACCAGCAGCGTCTTTCCGAATCTTGAGGGTTTCATCAACCCTTCTGTGGTTTGCAAGCATTTGCAGGCTCCATATGTTAACATTCTCTTTAAGTGTTGTGTTTTCTCTGTCTCTGCAGTGAGTAACTACAGTCATGTGCTGGAGGGCCAGTCAGACTCAGACGATGAAGATAAGCTTCACATTGTGGAGGAGGAAGGGAGTCTCCTGGACGGGGCTGACTGTGACAGTGTTGCCCCTGACGATGACCCTAACGGGACCGCCGACCCGGACGGCAGATGGGATGATGGTAAGCCTGCCTCGTTGTGACATATCGTTATCAAGAACGCTCTGTATTTTCTCATTTTGGACTCACCTGATCCTGATCAGCCTAGTTTCTCAAGGAGTGTTTACAAAGGACATGTTCAAAAACAGCTAGATGTAACAGAACGTAGGTGTTTCAAGATGCATATTTTAAAAGTTAGACTATTTTTAAATTGTTTTAAAGTGCAAAGCTTGTGGCAGGATGCTCAAAACAGTGCTAGACGTGACGAAACAGCCAAAGACGTCTGTCTGAATGTGTATGGCTGTAGCTGCAGTGCTTTTTCGTGAAGGTTTGCGATGTAAACTGTCTAAAAGCTAAAACACACATACTGTCATCACACTAATTAAAGCATATATAAATAAGATAAATTATAAGATAAATTATGAGAAGGCTGAAATCACCCTATTGCACTCCTATTACTTATGAATGGGAGAAACTGCAATGCGAAATATGGTGGAATAAGTCCCGCCTTCTAAATAAAAGAGCCAATAGCTGATTGGTAAAGTCATTACATCACTGCAACTGCTGTTAGAAGCTCTGTTTTCTATGTAAACCTAAGACTCGCGCTTTGGACTGTGCATGCGCATTGGCTGGTCTAGTCTACACTATTTGAAAATAAGAATCAACATTTATGGGACAATTCATGTAAGATTTTGTTATGTTATTGTTATTTAAACGTGAGTTGGGCAAGCGTTTTTGAGATTTCATGATTCCCCCATTCAAGTAAGTAGGACTTGTAAAAGGACTGGTAAAATATTCATCCTATTATCACATTAAAAAGAAATGGGAATTCATTACTCAGAAAGTGTGAGAACCCTGTAAATAAACTAGTACTTTACAAGTCGACTAGTGAGTTGTTTAGCAAATAGAACCGTCATCAGCATCATCACACTTCCAGGTTTTATGGTTTATTAAAGAAACATGAACTCTAATCTCTCTTAAGGTGCGGTCACATTTACCGTTATTCAGCAAATTTTCGGAGGCAAAATCCAGTCATTTCAGTAGGAAACCATGCATCTGGAAAATCCATGCATGAGAGGGCAAAATATTTTCCTACACAGATTTGGCAATGGATTTAAGTTGCTACATGTGTGAGCTGTACCTCATATATTGCCTCACTATTATTGGCAATGGACAATGGAATTTTTTGTCAATGAAATTTTGCAGAAATGTCACCACAACCTAAGACTAGAATAACTGAAAAATCATTAAAAAAAACATGGGAATTCATTAGTCAGAAATTGTGGGAATTCTGTAGATAAACTAGCTGACTTTTCAAATTGACTATTCAGTTGACAACAGCTCATCATTAATATCATTACACTTCTGGGTTTTATGCTATTTTAAGGGAACGTGAACTGTAATCTCTCTTAGAGACAAAATTCAACACCATTTTTTTTTTGCTGCCTTTCAAGCACAGGTATTTCCTTCAGAAAATGTAGACCTAGCTTTTATTGTGATGATGAAATCTCTGCTCTATCTGGATAATGAGCCTTGATAGAGGATGACTGGGATACAATAGAGCTCTTTTGCGTTTTTATGAAAGACATTTCTCCTGTTCTTGGGTTAATATGTATTGCCTGCAGTGTGGGGATTGTTTACGCTGGAAGAGATGAACACAAATTCTGTTGTGTGTGAGCTACCAGCATGCTATTGTGAGTTAAGGTTAGTGTTGCGGGACGCAGGCATCATGGCAGGTAATATACCGCTGCTATAACCACAGCAACTGCTTGCACAGCAGCTTCGCGTTCAGTTTTTTCAGTCAGTACATTTTCTACTCTCTCCACTCTGTGTTTCTAGGTTTGCTCCAGAAATTCTTAGTTCTCTGTCATTTTAATTTCTGCCAGTATTCATTCATTCATTCCTCTCTCCCGGCTTCTCTGGCGGTTCTCTGCAGGATGGAGATTCAGTGAAGAAGAAAGTCATTGTTTTTGGCAGAGCTCTCCAAATATTAAACACTTCACAGAAACCCAAGTTAAGAGAAAGGGACTACACACGCTCTCGCTCTCTCGAATGTTTCTTTTTACCTCCATACCAACTTTATCTCTTTGTAGTCTTTCTTTGTCCGCCTGTTGCTTCTTTGTTGTAGAGCTCTGAATGAAATGTTGTTGTAAGTCTTTAATGTTTTCCCAGAATTCTTTGCGTCTTCTTCCTTTTAACATGTTACAGCACAAGATCCAAGCACCTGTTGCACCTTTCTCCTTCATTTCATAGCTTTTGCCTCTCCATTGCCAATGGCTCAGTTGCAGCAAGAGGCCCAGATATACGAGCCATTAGGAGGCGTGTCACATAGAGAAATTGGTCTGCCGAGATGTAATGTGCATTGTTCTCTGCGCTCAGATGTCGTGTTTGAGTTATATACACTTCTCTGCCTAAGCTTCTCATCATTCATAGAGCTCTGGGCTGTAAAGCAGCCACTAGCCATAATGGTTCAGCACTATCAGTCCAACTCTCACTCTCCATTGCAGACTACCCCACACCTTTCACTATTTTCTTTTTTCTTTCTTTTTATCTTGGCAGCGATCTCTGTTTTAGAGTACCACCTAGCTCAGAGACAGTACGGCTGACTCTCTGTGGTCTCTCTGTCTGTGTTTGTTTTAAGGCTACAATTCTTGTACGCCCCTCTACCTCAACCTCCGCTTTTACTTCCCCCCTACTTTTCTGCACTTCATTCTTCACGATCAGATGACTGGCCGCTCGCTCACTGTCAGCTCTCGTGTTCTCTGAGATGAAAATGCTCCCCTCACAGTCATTTAAGGGGTAAATACTCCGTAAACCAATACATGATTACTGTCGCATGGATAGTGACGCTGCATATCCAATTCGATATGTCATACCACTCTATTCCCCTGTAATTTAACCACATGTTTCTTGAACAGGCATTAGGAATCAGCCATTTACGTAATGCGGTGAGCATAGGCACCTAGCATAATGGAACAAGGAACATGGTGGATGGGCTTACCTCATTTTTTACTGTTGGGGAGGATTACATTCTATATTTGACTAGGTTTTAAAGTGCCTGAGCATATGGTGATGGAGTAATTGGTCACTGGGGAACGTGCTGTAAGTGTCTGACTCATAATGGAAATCCCACCAGAACTTTAATCAGGAAAAGTGAAGCTGGTGAATTCTGGGAAATGTAGTGCTGGCTGATGGTCTACGCTGAGAGGCACACAATAAGAATCAGAATCACACATGAATCTGGTGTCCTGTTCATGTTTTATATATATCATATGACACTGAATATATATATATATATATATATATATATATATATATATATATTCAGTGTCACATGATCCTTCAGAAATCATACTAATATGCTGATTTGGTGCTCAAGAAACATTTTTATTATCACAGTTGATATTTTGGTGGAAACTGTAACATATATTTAAGATTCTTTGATGAAAGTTAAAACAAACAGCATTTATTTGAAATATAAATCTTTTGTAACATTATAAATGTCTTTACTGTCACTTTTTTTATCAATTTAATGCATCCTTAATGCGTCTTTATGAATAAGTTTTTTTTTTTTTAAAAATCGTACTGTCCCCAAAATTTTGAACCATATCTGTATACATATCAGGGCAACGAAATCAGAATAATTCAGAATTATCGGTAACACTTTATTTTACAGTGTCCTTGTTACATATGTTACATGTACTTACCATAGTAATAACAGTAAATTATGCATAATTACATGCAACTAACCCTAAACCTACTCTAACCCTATAGTAAGTACATGTAGTTAATTATTATTACCCAGTACTTAAATAATTACACTGTTACAATGACACCTTAAACTAAAGTGTAACCAAATTATCATTATTTTGTAATAAATTCATTATTGCAATTCTGAGTCATGTTGATCTCTTTCCCCCTATAATTAATCAATGAATGTACAATTTGTAACTTCCACCTATTTACTTCTGATGGACATTCCAGGTTAGAGTGTTTTACGTGCATCAGTTTAGGAGTGTTGTCTGTTCAAAGCAGTATCTGATACAGGCTTCATTTAAAGGGTCATGTGAACAACCTCACAGAAAAATCTGATTTGAGCAGAAAATCAGATTTGGTTCACATTCAGCTGCGGTGAGAATGCCATAGTCAACCGTAACTGTTTTGTTAGTGGATTTAACGGATAGTGGAACTATGCTTACAGTACCTCACAAGATGTTATGTACATATTTCTTTAGATTCTCAAGTTAATCATCCCAAGTTAAAGTAAATCTCTGAACTGGGTGAGCTTTGACACTCATGTGACTGAGCTCTAGCATGCTAACTAGTGCATCAATCTCAAATCAAACCAAGCCCATCACAGAGCACTCGTGCACTTTATCTGACCTTCACCCTTAATGTGTTTCACAAGGTCAGGATGTCATATATAATCATATGTGCATGTACTATATGTGTGCTTGCTACTTCACTGAACTACAACACGTATCTTATTTGTTTCTGTTCAAAGAAAGTTTTTAGTTTGTTGTACAATCACAAGATAATCTCTGTCTGCCTCTGTCAACAGTTTATTATTGTAAGGCCTGAGGGGATATTGTCCCTCACAAGATGTCACAGGACTTTAATAATGTGGTGTAATAAAGTGTTGAGCCATAGATTGTGAATGTGTCTTAGAAAATGGTGTAATGTGAAAGATCTGACTGAGTGTAGAATGAAGAAGGACATTCATGTCTATCTCTGGCCCACTTATAATGTGAGATTGTCACGGCTACAGTAGTGTTGTGATGTCATGACAACAGCATGCTGTAATGGCTGGATAGTGCAGGGCAAAGCTTGGAGCAAGAGCTCTTGTAATCATCTGTGTCTTTACTAGCGGAACATCTCACACCCAGATTTCAACACGATTTAAACCTCTCAGGAACGTTTGGGAGGGACCTACTGAAACATTTGCCATTGAAATCACTTGCGATTATGATAGAGTTTATCTTTTTCAATGAGTTCATGGTTTTTCTGTCTGCAAATGCCAAGAGCATAGTTTAAATGAATATGCAAATGAATCTATAAAATTTGCATAGTGTTCTGTTACTCTTTTATTCTAGTGCCTACTTACAGGATGGGCAGTGCTACTCTGCTCAGCAAAATTACTGACAAATATGTTAGTTTGCAGAGGGTTTGATTTTATCAACGACAACAAAGATGAGACGAAAATAACAAACATATTATGAGAAAACAATAACACTGCAAGATATTAGCAATATATTTAAAATGTTTTTAGATTTATTTTCACATGTTGTATTTTATTCATCTTAATTAAACACAAATTTTGGATACATGCAATAAATTAATAAATGTTTCAACTTCTTCAAATTATCGTAAACTAAAGTCATGCCATTTCAGTCAGAGTAAAATTGAATAAAATTTAAAATTATATTTGTAATTAATTAATATATTTTATTATTAAAAATAAAACAAATAAAATAATAAACATTTAAATGTTAAGCATTAAAATAAATTAATAAATGAATTGATGATAAATAATTATAATAATAAATAGTCAATTTAATATACATTTTCAAGAGAAAAAAGTTAAAAAATTTGACTAAAATAAAAAACTGTAAAATAAATAAATAAATAAAATAACACTGATGGCAGGATTTGTCGTCTTTGTATAGAACTAAGGACGTCCTTCTATACCGTGGTGAGAAAATCCTTCTTGTCAGACAAATAAACAGTGTCAGTGTGAATCAGCATCCCTTATGGAGACATCACTGCTGACAAGGGTAGAGTGCGCTACAGAAAGAGCTGCTGAAAAAGAGAGCAAGAATAAGCAAAAGAACACTGACATAAACAAAAAAAGCCTTCTTCATTTTGTTTTTCTGCCTCACATATTGCAGGATCTCTTAAATCGTTCCGACACACAAATGCGCAAATGTCCTCAGGTGTTTCCGAATGTTGTTTTGACTCGCTAGCAAATGCCATTAGTTGTAATTGCTGACATTGCGGACTCATTTTCAGCATACGCATGAGAGAGCACATAGCTAAGGCACAGAATAGTGTGCCGCCCGAGGGCTCAGTTTCTCCCGAAGCCTTCGCTTGTTCATTTGCAATCGTTAGTTGAACCAATCTTTCGCTTGTGAGCAAAAGAGAATGAGAGTACATTTCTCAAATTAAAGAAGCTCATTTAATGGGGACGTTGAGCTCAGATTGTGCATTAAGACTGGAATTGAATTAGCTGCACCAGAGTCATTTCTTTTTCATTTGCTTTTAATAGGTAAATGTGCATTCGAGGACTAATATGTGTTTTTGTGGGTGTACATACCCACGTACGTGAAGCTATGTATCTAAAGCTCATACCCACTCAGACTCCACTGAGTATTTAGCTAATGTACTGTTTAATAGTGGGTCACCACTAAGTATTTTGGCTGTTATTTGCTCTGATTCCAATTATTTATCCTTCATATTTTTTATCGTGTACCGGGCCATATCATACAACAGTTACTCTGTCCACATACACGGCAGTGAGTAAGTGTGTATTTGCGTGTGTTGCAGTGAAAGAGGAGTGTGTGTCAGACGAGGATGAGAGGAGCAGAGATGCTTTGGTTGAGGAGATGCTCCAGCAAGGAGACACGGCCGTAATCTTCCCCGAGGCTCCAGACGACGAACCGCGTCAGGGCACACCAGAAACCAGTGGACATGATGAAAACGGTAGACATACACGCATCACACACATTGTAAATATCACTCATGATGAACATGAGTTCTCCCTGACTATAGACCGCTAATGAGTCTGAAACGACTTTTGTTACACCTGCAACACCTGTGCAAATCTCCCATACCTGAGCTACTTTCTCACGTCCCTGTTGCTGTTTTTGTGTGAGAGAGAACGTTTCACCTGACCGGAGGGAGAAGTTTAATAGGTTACCTGTTAACAGGTAATATGTTACCTGTGTGAGAGCTGGACAGAAACCCATCCACGTGTTTTCTGCTCATTTTTCCATTTGACGTTTGAAAATGTTGACCAAGAAATTGAAATATAATTACAATGGTGTATCTGAATTAGTATGCATTATAAAGGCATTGCAATTAAACATATTATTGATGTCTTAATAAATTACACTGTATGACTTTAATTTACCAGAATGCCCTGCACTCAAGTGACAAAGATGTGGCTTTATTATTTTGTTAAAATGGAACAGGCTTCACCAGCATACTGTTTCTTTTTTTATGGAATCCATTGTTCATCTATGTAATTATTTGCCTTGTTGCCGTGATATTTTTTGATTACCCAGCTGTCAATCCTTGTTCTTTTTATTTGGGCTCCTGTTCTTCAACACTTCATGCTGGAGATATTTCAGGATGGGAAGTCTCACACAATAAAGATCTTCCCTAACTCTCATATTCTCATTCATTAGTGCATTGATCCATGTCTATATGTACACACATACACACACTGCACAAATAAATGATCTATGCCAGAAATCTGGATTCCTTTCTATTACATTAGTTTACTTGTACACATTTTCAGACATATTTGAACAACATAGTAAATACAAGTATGCAAATTTTGAAGAAAAAAAGAGAAAAAGATAAAAGAGGGAGGTGTAGAAAATTATGATAAATACACACATACAACTCTACTCATTTGTAATATGCTCTTTTCTGTCTCTCACTTTCAGGCACGCCAGACTCATTTTCTCAGCTTCTCACCTGTCCGTATTGCTCTCGTGGCTACAAGCGTTACACCTCACTGAAGGAGCACATTAAATACAGACACGAGAAGAGCGAGGACAACTTCAGCTGCTCTCTCTGCAGCTACACCTTTGCCTACCGAACACAGCTGGACAGACACATGACCGCACACAAAGCTGGCCGAGAACAGGTATTCTGTCCTTGAATGATTGCGAGCAGTGTGATTTAATGACATATTTTGGTGTGTTCAAAGTGGTTTCCAGGGGCCAACCAGGGGGGGAAAGGTTACAATTTTAGACTATTGTGTATTGTTGTGAATACCAAAGATTGAAAACCAGACTGAAAATGGTTGGATTTAACACATGGGTAATGTGTAAAGGCTTACATCACTCACACCTATAGAAAAGTACTAAAAGCTGTAAAATGTAAAAATTAATGTTGTCATTAAGCAATTATATATATATATATATATATATATGGACATATGGTTACAAATTAAGCATGCTTTTCATGAGATTTTACACTTACAGATAAATGACAGCAGGATTGTTCACCCAAGTATAACGCATTCTCTCTTACGTTCTTTAGCGGCATGTTACTCAGTCAGGTGGAGGAGGGAATCGAAAGTTTAAATGCACTGAATGTGGCAAAGCCTTCAAGTACAAACACCACCTGAAAGAACACCTGCGCATCCACAGTGGTGAGGACTGCCTAAAATTGGCTTGAGTAGTGTATGTTGCTGTATCTCTGTGTGTGTATTTGCAAGCATGCATATGTGTGTGCAGTCATTCACTTCTTTGTACAAATTTGTAGGGCAATTCTGCATTTAAGTACTTCAAAATACTTTTAGTACTTACTGTCAATGAGAGTTTGTCCTTTAAACATTGCACAGTGTTTTTATAGCCTTTCATTTTTGAACAAAAAAAGCTTTTTCTGTGTTGTAATAGTTTCTTTTTAGGACCACCAGTGAAGTGTCTTTTTAATGTACTTGAATAGATTTCCCCACCATTCTTTCGATCAAACATACAGTGGTGTCCTCAAAAGTAAAAGCAATAGAGTTGAAGACCTTGTTATATGTGAAGTTTCACTTGATTGATTTCTTTATTGTGTGTGTTGTGTAGGAGAAAAGCCTTATGAATGCTCCAACTGCAAGAAGCGTTTCTCTCATTCCGGCTCCTACAGTTCCCACATCAGCAGTAAGAAGTGCATCGGCCTCATCTCAGTAAACGGGCGACCACGACCTTCTCCCGCCACCGGGGCTGCCAAGACCCCGCAGTGCTCTTCTCCATCCCTGCCAACCTCTTCCCCTACAGCACGTGTCCAAGTCAGAGACAAACTGGACAACAGCAAACCCCTTCAGGAGCAGCTTCCCTTGACGCAGATCAAGTCTGAACCGCTGGACTACGAGTTCAAGCCTGTGGTGGTGGCCCCATCTGCTAGAGGCGTAAATGGCATGTTCCAGGGTGGGGCGGCAGCCCCTCTCCAGGGAGCCGTACAGGCTGTTGTGCTCCCAACAGTGGGTCTGGTATCCCCAATCAGCATCAACCTGGGGGACTTACAGAATGTGTTGAAGATGGCAGTGGATGGCAACGTCATCAGGCAAGTGCTGGAAAGCACGCAAGCTAAGGTGCAGCAAGCAGGGACAGGAATCATTGGAGCAGGAGGGGTGGGAATTGCCCAAGCACCCCAGCAAGTCATCCAGGCCATTAGTCTTCCCATCTTGGATCAGGATGGCAGTGCTAAGATCATCATTAACTACAGTCTAGACCCGTCACAGGCCCAAGCAGTCCTTCAAAGTCCAAAGAAGGAACATTTGGGGTTGAACACGGAGGTCTGCAAGGCTCAGAAGCTGCCAGAGGACCTGACTGTGAAGACAAATAGGGACAAAACCACCATCACTGTGGATGAAAAGAGTATGTTACACAATGATACAACACTTAAGCACTGTGGTAAAGATGGACATAGGGTAAACGGGAAAAATCTTGATGGGAAGATGGACTTGGAGGAAGGACTGTGTCCTGGTCAGCCTCCTCTGAAGAACCTTCTCTCCTTGCTTAAGGCTTACTTTGCCTTAAACAACGAGCCCACAAAGGAGGAGCTGGCAAAGATATCCGAGTCTGTCAGTCTTCCAGCAGAGGTGGTAAAGAAATGGTTTGAGAAGATGCAGCTGGGACAGATCTCTATAGACCCCTCCTCACCCCTGGCTAAAGATGAGCAGACCACCCCTGGGGATTTGGGTGGGACTAGAGGTGGATCACCCAGAACAGAGCCGGATGATCAAATGAACTCAGAGGAGCAAGGAGAAAGGGAAAGCTGTAGCCCAGTAGAGGGCGTAACAGCTGGGGTGAATGGGATCGAGAGTGTCCCTACATCCCCTTCACCACTAAACCTATCGGCCGATGGTCCTGTCCCAGCCAGGACTCTTGAGGAAGGCGAAGGACCTCTCGATCTATCGCTACCAAAATCCGCTGCTACAGCTGCTGTGGCTAGCGGTCACGTTAACACTGTTTACTCGGCTCAAGAGGAGCCGCTGAATTTGACTTGCACAAAGAAGGAACTGCTCAGTAATGCAAGCACCAATGCTGCCATATATGCCAGCCAACCAAGTGCCAATCCCATAAACATTGTGACCACTCAACTGCCCACCCTAGTGGCTATCACTGACCAGGGACAAGCACAATGTCTGCGTGCACTTACCACCACTAAACAGACCATCCTGATCCCGCAGCTGACTTACAGTTACACCACTACATCCTCCAGCCCAGCAGGGGCCGACACACCACAGAAGAACGTTATACACGTCAATGGCATTAAGGTGAGGACCCCACATTAACTGCATGTTAGCTTAAGGGCACACAATGGTAGCTCTAAACTAACATTCAAGTGTTTATGAATATATATGTATATGCGCCCACAAATGTACCTTGGTTATATTATTTCAAATACAATGATCTGCTTTTTCTCTTGATGTAGGAGGAGAAACAGGAGATGGGGTCAGAGGTCACCTCAACATTGGAAGAACAGACAGACTCAGACTCAGGGCCGACGAGGAAGAAGATGAAAAGAACAGAGAGTGGGCTATACGCCTGTGACCTGTGTGACAAAATCTTCCAGAAGAGCAGCTCACTGCTCCGCCATAAATACGAACACACAGGTAGGATTCTCACACACCTTTTTCCAGGGGAAAAAGTAGACATTAAGAAAGGAGTTATGCCTGTTTTTAGATGTTCCTTCATACGCAAAAGGCTGGGTATAGAAATATGATTTGAAGTGATATTGAAGGGGAAATCATGACAGAATACATTGTATTGCAGTAATTTTACCTATTACACAGGGAGCAGAACTGAATTTTAAGTTCCAACCGCTGTTAAATTACACGTGCTGGTGGGTGCGGTGACTTATTTTCCCTCATCCTCTGGCCAAATACATTACCTTCTCACACCGAACCCAGGCTGTTGCATCAGTTCTCTGTTAGTAATTTACACTCCTCCTCCCTCTTTTCCTCTAAAAACATGAAAAGTTAGCAAAGCCAAGAGCAGGTCACCTCTCACTGTTAAGATACCTGGCCAAAAAGCGAGCAGCACTCCTAATCCAAATGACATCACAGTGCCTTGAACCACAAGTTGTGCTGTCTTTTCTCTCTCTCTCTCGTTTTTGTCTGAAGCCACAGTTTATAAACTTCCAGGCCTTGGTGGAGCTGGCCTGTCTTGTTGCACCACAGCTTGTTTTGATTCATTGTTTGGTCTTATTGTCCATGGCTACATAACAACATGTAATGCAATTCTTAATGCCTTAAAGATCCAGGGTTGAAGGCTGGGTGTGGGTGGATTTTATAGTGCTACATGCGGAGATTACAAGATTTTTTGCGGCTGGGACCCTTTAAAAGTTGAACTGTGTGACAGTGTTTTTTAAAGCATGCATATAATTGACGAAAATGAGTCAATTTAATATGTTGTACTGTTGCATAACAGTGTCAATCAGCTGAAAAACATTTAGCGTAAATTTCCAGTGTACGTGACATGATTTTTAACACCTTAAAGGTGCGTTCACGTTAGCGTAATTAGCACCGCTCACACTGAAGTCACTTTGAAACCAAGCAGTCCATTTGCGTGACCGACTTGAACATAAGCAAAATCTGCATGTTGAACTTTTTCGCCCTTACACAAAACTCCCAAATCGCATGGATTCCTATTTAAATGACTGGATTTCTCCTTGCAAAATTTGCAGAGCAACAGTAAATATCTATATAGAGTTACAGAATATGGTATGGACAGTAATTCCAAGTCTATAATAAGCTCAGAAATTATTGTATTTCACCATGTCTCTATGTATATTCTGGTAACGGGATAAGTACTCGAAGATGAATGCTAATAGAGTGCAACTTCTTCATCTCCTGCAGGAAAGAGGCCTCATGAATGTGGGATCTGCAGCAAGGCCTTCAAACACAAGCACCACCTAATAGAGCACCTGCGCCTGCACTCCGGAGAAAAGCCGTACCAGTGTGACAAGTGCGGCAAACGCTTCTCCCACTCCGGCTCCTACTCGCAACACATGAACCACAGATACTCCTACTGTAAGAAAGAGGCTCATGGTCAAGGGCTAGGCCAAGGAGTCGAGGAAGAGGACAACCACGGCGAGGAGCAGCCTCGGACGGGAAGCACGGCGGCCTCGCCCCCCTCCCACCTGGACTCAGACGAGCGGGGGAGTAGTACCAGAGAGGATGAGAGTGAGGAGGAGGATGAGATAGGCTCTGGGAGCTTAGTGGATGAGGATGAGATTCAGGTGGTCAAGATTGGAGAGGAGGGAGACGAAGACGACCAAGGAGCAGATGAAGACCAGGAAGGGGAGGGAGAGAGGATGGAGGGGGCGGAACAAGAAGAAGGTGAGAGTGAGGAAAATGACGGACAGACGCTGAAAGTTGTAGTGATGCAGGATGAATGTGAGGAGGAAGAAAATGGGGAAGATGAGCGAACAGCGGAGGAAGCCATGGACACAGGAGCCCTTGAACACATGAAGGACACAACAGAAAGAGAGAACCCGGCGGACAAAAAGAAAATCAGTGAAAATGAAGAGAACACAGCCGCTATGAATGGAGGCGTGAAATGAAGAGAAGCCTGTGTTTTTAAGACCCTTATTCCTTATGAAGTTGTTTTACAAAATTACTAATTTGAAGGAACAAAAAAGACGTTTTCTCTTTGCAGATGTTTCTCTCTCTTCCTGAGAACTGACTGTTAAGACGAGAATGAGGCGAGGAAGAGAGCGTGACTGCTCTTACGCTGCATTTAAACCCACTACTGTGTATAAACCCCCAGGTGTGCCTGATAAATACGAAATAGTTACTTTTTCCACATAAAGACGATTTTCAGTGTTTGAGTATGGTTTGTACAAATGCAAAGTTTAACGAAAAAAAACAAACAAAAACAAAAAAGAAAATGACGCATATACGGACTGAAAGCTATACACGTTTTGGCTAATAATGTTTTATTACTAAAACGCCTTGGGTCAATTTCTTTTATCAGTATTACTAATTTTTGTCACTCTCGGTTTACCCTGAAAAGCTGTACAGTTGGGAGAGAGAGATTTCTATACGTTTTTATTGCCAATGAACAAAACTCAGTATTTTCTTGCATTTGAAGGAAAAAGTATCCTGTGCACTACCATATTCCCAGTTTACCTTTGGAACACCTATGTGGGCCTTGTGTTGTTTCATGTCTACCTTCCAGTATTAGACGTTATTCCCTAAGCCACGCTAGTGCTCGCTAGCACAACATTTGTCGTCTCATTTCAAGAAGGACACTGAGCCTTAAATGTAAAAAAGATTGATGTGGTTATGGTGGGGAGGGCTTTAATGAATTCCAAAAAAAGCCAAGACATCAAAGAAAAACCTTAGTAAACCCGGACAGCTGGTTTTAGACGTAGTGTTCATCATGTTTCAGGTGATCGCCATAAGTCCCTTCCCCACCCATCATCCACCCTTATGCAAAAACATGCATGTTGGAAGTGCCATTGAACAGTGATGTGCCGTTGCTGTGACGCCGCCGCTAAGCAGCACACTCGCGTGGGGCTCATGCGGTCTTCGTTTTTAGTAGCAAAATTTTGGACCCCTGCACCTAAACCACTAGTCCTGACTAAAGGACAAGACTGCCTCTTTTTTTTGATCAATCCAGTATAAGGACTACACTGCATCAAGAATTCAGGAAAGACGATCGATGAGCAAAAAGGAGTAAAAAAGAATCTCTTTTTATAGCCTTGAAGTATTTTCCCCGTTTGGTGCACTTGTTTCTCTTGTTATCTTTAGCAGCACGACACTTTTTCTTCAGGTAACAAATGTAGGCAGATATGATCAATGAAGAATTCACTTTTAGTGTTTTTCGTTTTTTTTGAGTCAGCCTTTTTACCTGTCAGTATTAATTTTTGTCTTGTTTGTATTGAAGTTTTTTTGTTGTTTGTTTCAGTGAACATTGTGTAATTTTTTTTTTGTTGGTTGGGTTTGTTTTGTTTTCAGTAAAGGCAGTATTACCCCTCCCATCCCTCACTAGTATAACTTTACATTTTTAGTTTTAGAGACCTTTTATATTTATGTGTCTTATTTTTGTATTTTCTTTATGGTTATTTATTACACAATGTAGTGTACAATACTGTAGTTTGTATTAATACAATAATATATTTTAGTATGAAGAATAATTTCGAAGATAAATGAATACAAAGCTGGGGGAGAAACTCTAGCATTTCAAAGTGTTTTAAAACAGAAAAGTATTATTTTCAAATTTTCAAAATGCATTGTTTGAAGAAGAAAAAAAATACCCCTAAATATTATATCAGAACTGTTACCTTTTACACGTCACTTTCATGTTACTGTCTCTTACCCCACTATACTTTGAAGCTACTGAACGTTTGAAAACTAATTGTATGCTATACACGCATGAGTCTTTGCTGTTGTATCGAAAGATTGTCCTTCACCATGAAACTGTGCTGCCCTTTTAATGAAGCCAAAACATCATCAATGTGTTGTTTTTTTATTATTATTTTTGGTTGTGCCAATTTGTAACTCTCTTTGTCTACATCAAGGCAACAAAGTATTTTATATGTCCCTGTTTTAACCTTTTTAGTGGTAGCTTTTTGTTTGATTGTTTGTTTTATTTTGTTTTTTAATGACTCCCCATCTCACAATAAAATACTTCAAGAATTCAACATTTACAGCTTTTCTAGAATATTTCCATTACGAGATATGTAAATCATTAATTACAAGAGTTTATAGGCATACATTTCAAAAGGTGAGATGATTTTTATGAATTTAGTCATGATGGAAATACAGAGACATTCACTGTGAATAAATCCCCTATAGCACCAACAAAAAACATTGATTGGGATCAGGTTGCCGTGCAGGATTTTGGATGGAGGGCATGAATTATTTATGCAACAAAACATAAATCATGATCTGACTTAAGTCTGAAAATGATGTGATGCATGCTCAACCCTCTACTGTATGGAGAATAGACTCGCTGTGTTTGTGTGCATCAACCTGCCATAAATAATTTTGTTAAAACGGAAGCCAGAATATTATTGAGCTCTGTGGCACCTGGATGTTTCAGTTTTAATGCAATTGTAGAAGAACACTCTTTACTTATGCGAAGCTATATGAACTGTATGGTCTTCTGAACGTCTATCAAACGGGACACTCAAAATCAGAGTAGATTTCTCATGACCCTTGTGCCATGACAACTTAGTATTGAACAATCTGGAAAACACACTTAGTATGAAACGGGAGCCCTGTTTCCAGCAGTAGCTGAACGTTGATGGACAACAGCACAGGAACAAGCCAAGAGTGGAAGCAGAGAACAGAACATCCCCTGGGAAATTTAGTGGATAGCACAATCAAATACAAATAGCCCACATCTGTGCTCAAAACATTACCCTTTACTTAAAAATCATGTTCATTCACTGCGCGTAGGCATGAGGATTAATGCTGCATTCACAAAAATCACTGAGATTTCCCCATCAATATTTTACTTGGATTGTTTCAGCACACTTGATTTTAATAAACAGTTTTATAGGTGGAGTAAGCACAGTGGAAGTTGAAGTTTAATGTATAAGGCTCTGCAACATATTCTGCTGGTGGTTATTGCATATCATGTGAAACAAAATTAAATAGCTTGCTTTTCTCTGCATTTCCTCTGTCGGAAGGAATGGAAGATAAACAGTGCTTGGAAGTATATAAGTTATTTTATGATGATCTTTTGGCCATCTGCCAATATAAAGTTAAATTTGCCAAAAGAAATTGCAGTATTACAATTTGGTAGTAACTTATGTACCATTTGTACTACAGATACTGAAATTGGGAGGCTCACAAAGTGATCAGACTTATGACGTGATCAGATGGATGTGTGTGTGTGTGTGTGTGTGTGTGTGTGTGTGTGTGTGTGTGTGTGTATACATATCTGGACAAACGTATTGAGACACCTGACCATTACACCAACATGGCATGTAATGTCATTGCATTCTAAATACATTGCTCAAAAAAATGAAGGGAACACTTAACACAGAATAACACCAAGTCAATTGAACTTCAGGGATATCCATCTGTCCAATTAGGATGCATAAGGGATCAGTTTCACAGGCTTTGCAAATGAAAGTGACAACAGGTCCACTAGAGAGGCAAGACAACCCCCAAAAAGGGAATGATTTTGCAGGAGGTGGCCATAGACAATTGTTCTCTCCTTATTCTTCCTGACTAATTTGTCTTGTTTTGTCAGGGTCCTTGTCACTGTCTGTAGCATGAGGCAGTACCTGCAACCCAATCAGGTTGCACAGGCAGTCCTGCTCCTCCAGGATGGCACAGCCATACTAGCCTTCGCAAGGAGGTTTGGTGTGTCTCCCAGCACAGTTGCAAGAGCACGGAGGAGAGACCGTGAGACAGGCTGTTACATGAGGAGAGCTGGACAGGGACGTAGAAGGGCAACAACCCAGCAACAGGACCGGTATCTGCTCCTTTGTGCGGGGAGGAACAGGAGGAGCACTGCCAGAGCCCTACAAAAGGACCTGCAGGCTACTGGTGTGCATGTTTCTGACCAAATTGTCAGAAACAGACTTCATTAGGGTGGCATGAGTGCCTGACGTCCTCTAGTGGAACCTGTGCTCAGCACTGTGCAGTTCGATTGGCATTTACCAGAGAACACCTGAATTGGCTAGTCCGCCATTGGCGCCCTGTTCTCTTCACGAATGGGAGCAGGTTCACACTGAGCACATGTGACAGATGTGAAAGAGTCTGGAGATGCTGTAGGGAACGTTACGCTGCGTGCAACATCATCCAGCATGACCGGTTTGGCGGTGTGTCAGTAATGGTCTGGGGAGGAATATCCTTGGAGTGTCGCACAGACCTCCGCGTGCGCTAGCCAATGGTTCCCTCACTGCTGTTAGGTACTGTAACTTCAGTTTTTTACATTGATTTTTGGTATGATTTTGAATCCAGCCCTGTGTGTGTTGAATTTGGTTTCCATTGACTGTTGTCACAATTTAGTTTTTAACAAATTATAGAATGTATATAAATAAACATTTTCAAATAGAATATTTCATTTATTGAGATCCAATGTGTTCCAATTTTTTTTTTGTTTTTTTTTTGAGCAGTGTATATAGGCATTAATATGGAGTAGAATTGTAGCTTGTTTATTGAGGATGCAGGGCAACCACCTAGTAATGCATTACAGAAATCCAGTCTAGAGGTCATGAATACATGAACTAGCTTTTCTGCATTAGAAACAGATAACATGTTCTGTAGTTTAGCCATGTTTCTGAGGTGGAAGATGGCTTTTTTTGTAATGTATGAAATATGATTTTCGAAAGACTGTCAAATATAACACCCAGGTATACTGTAGAGGATGAAGTAACAGTACATCCTTCTAGATGCAAATTTTATTCTAAGAGATTCTGTGTTCAGGTTTTTGGTCCAATAAGAAATACATGTAAAAATTTTACATCTTTTATATATATCCTTAATATTTTACATCATTATATATATATATATATATATATATATATATATATATATATATATATATATATATATATATATATATATATATACACACATATACATATACACATACACACTCACCTAAAGGATTATTAGGAACACCATACTAATACTGTGTTTGACCCCCTTTCGCCTTCAGAACTGCCTTAATTCTACGTGGCATTGATTCAACAAGGTGCTGAAAGCATTCTTTAGAAATGTTGGCCCATATTGATAGGATAGCATCTTGCAGTTGATAGAGATTTGTGGGATGCACATCCAGGGCACGAAGCCCCCGTTCCACCACATCCCAAAGATGCTCTATTGGGTTGAGATCTGGTGACTGTGGGGGCCATTTTAGTACAGTGAACTCATTGTCATGTTCAAGAAACCAATTTGAAATGATTCGAGCTTTGTGACATGGTGCATTATCCTGCTGGAAGTAGCCATCAGAGGATGGGTACATGGTGGTCATAAAGGGATGGACATGGTCAGAAACAATGCTCAGGTAGGCCGTGGCATTTAAACGATGCCCAATTGGCACTAAGGGGCCTAAAGTGTGCCAAGAAAACATCCCCCACACCATTACACCACCACCACCAGCCTGCACAGTGGTAACAAGGCATGATGGATCCATGTTCTCATTCTGTTTACGCCAAATTCTGACTCTACCATCTGAATGTCTCAACAGAAATCGAGACTCATCAGACCAGGCAACATTTTTCCAGTCTTCAACTGTCCAATTTTGGTGAGCTCGTGCAAATTGTAGCCTCTTTTTCCTATTTGTAGTGGAGATGAGTGGTACCCGGTGGGGTCTTCTGCTGTTGTAGCCCATCCGCCTCAAGGTTGTGCGTGTTGTGGCTTCACAAATGCTTTGCTGTATACCTCGGTTGTAACGAGTGGTTATTTCAGTCAAAGTTGCTCTTCTATCAGCTTGAATCAGTCGGCCCATTCTCCTCTGACCTCTAGCATCAACAAGGCATTTTCGCCCACAGGACTGCCGCATACTGGATGTTTTTCCCTTTTCACACCATTCTTTGTAAACTCTAGAAATGGTTGTGCGTGAAAATCCCAGTAACTGAGCAGATTGTGAAATACTCAAGACCGGCCTGTCTGGCACCAACAACCATGCCACGCTCAAAATTGCTTAAATCACCTTTCTTTCCCATTCTGACATTCAGTTTGGAGTTCAGGAGATTGTCTTGACCAGGACCACACCCCTAAATGCATTGAAGCAACTGCCATGTGATTGGTTGATTAGATAATTGCATTAATGAGAAATTGAACAGGTGTTCCTAATAATCCTTTAGGTGAGTGTATATATATATAAAAATAAAAGATGTAAAATATTAAGGATATATATAAAAGATGTAAAATATTAAGGATGTATATAAAAGATGTAAAATATTAGATGACCAGTAATTTTCTTCTATTAAATTCAGATTGAGGTATTATTGGACCAAAAACCTGTACACAATCTCTTAGAATAAAGAAGGATGTCAAGGATTAGCATCTAGAAGGATGTACTGTTACTTCATCCTCTACAGTATACCTGGGTGTTATATTTGACAGTCTTTCGAAAATCATATTTCATACGTTACAAAAAAAGCCATCTTCCACCTCAGAAACATGGCTAAGCTATGGAACATGTTATCGGTTTCTAATGCAGAAAAGCTAGTTCATGTATTCATGACCTCTAGACTGGATTTCTGTAATGCATTACTAGGTGGTTGCCCTGCATCCTCAATAAACAAGCTACAGTTAGTCCAAAATGCTACTCCATATTAATGCCTACATACACTGCTCAAAACAAAACAAAAAAAATTAAGTTCTTCCACACCAAACTCATCCAACCATGTCTTTATGGACCTTGCTTTGTGCACTGGTGCACAGTCATACTGGAATAGAAAAGGACCTTTCCCAAACTGTTCCCACAAAGTTGGAAGGATGTGAGGCTTCCATGCAGCTGCTTGGCCATGGAAACCTATTCCATGAAGCTCCCGACACACAGTTTCTGTACTGATATTAATGCCAGTGGAAGTTTGGAAATCTTCAGCTATGGAATCAACAGTGTTGGCGACTTTTACGCACCATGCACCTCAGCACTCGGTGACCCTGCTCTATGACTTCACGTGATCTTCCGCTTTGTGGCTGAGTTGCTGCTGTTCCTAAACGCTTCCGCTTTCCAATAATACCACTTACAGTTGACCGTGGAATATCTAGCAAGGTTGAAATTTCACACTTGAAATCACTGTGCTCTTCAGAACAACCCATCTTTTTCACAAACCTTCATACTTCGTGTGGCCTTCAGATTAGCTCAAGAACAGTGGGTAGAGAGCTTCATGGAATGGTTTCCATGGCCGAGCAGCTGCAGGCGGTTGCCAGGAGAACGGTACTTGCCTGACTGCATTGTACCAAGTGTAAAGTTTGGTGGAGGGGGGTTTTCAGGGGTTGGGCTTGGCCCCTTAGTTCCAGTGAAAGGAACTCTTAATGCTTCAGCTTACCAAGACATTTTGGACAATTTCATGCTCCCAACTTTGTGGTAACAGTTTGGGGACGGCCCCTTCCTGTTCCAACATGACTGCGCACCAGTGCACAAAGCAAGGTCCATAAAGACATGGATGAGCGAGTTTGGTGTGGAGGAACTTGACTGGCCTGCACAGAGTCCTGACCTCAACCCCTTTGGGATGAATTAGAGCGGAGACTGTGAGCCAGGCCTTCTCGTCCAACATCAGTGCCTGACCTCACAAATGCGCTTCTAGAAGAATGGTCAAAAATTCCCATAAACACACGCCTAAACCTTGTGGAAAGCCTTCCCAGAAGAGTTGAAGCTATTATAGCTGCAAAGGGTGGGCCAATTCCAAATTAAATACTACAGATTAAGAATGGGATGTCATTAAAGTTCATGTGCATGTAAAGGCAGGCGTCCCAAAACTTTTGGCAATATAGTGTATATAAATAGAAACACTAAAAAACACTCAGCAACCGCATAGCAACGCTAAAATGTTACAGTGCTGCCAGGGTCTTCCATACCTTAATTAGAATGGTGACTTTTTCCATCTTGACATCACATGTAGAGTTTCATGAGGTAGTGACTTCAGTGCAGTTTGGCTGGACCACCAAGGCTGAAATAGTTTTTTTTCTTATGGACAGTGGAGTGACTAACAAAGAATTGTTTGAAAATAATTTTTCTGTTCTGTTCTGAGGGCCTCAGCGAACGCTTTTGATCTCAGCATGATGTAGCCACACTCCTCAGCTGCTAAGACCAAACCTGACCACAAGTTTCTGATGTTTATATAAGGCAGTGGCCCTCCATTTACTCTCTAATGAGCTTCTAATCATTTGCACCTGCACAACAGTGCACCTGATTTTCATTTTAGGCATTTGCTGCATGTGGAAATTGCATTTCTGTTTATTTAAATAGTGCAAATGACTGTAAAACCCTACTCAACCCTATATGACCTAACCAAATCTTTCTATTGATTCTGATCAAGCTGAGAATACAGTGAGACTGTTGCTGCATCCCAATTCGCCTACTTATACTACTCCCTTTTGTGAAGAAAAAGTACATACTTCTGAGTGTGTAGCAGAAGAGTAGGCAAGCTTTGGGACATACTTCTTCGACATCTTTAACGGACAGCTCTGTCGCTTAGTTGCATCCTGTCACCGTTTAAACTGCCCTGTCAATCATCTTGTCGCAGTTAAAATCCTCCACATTCAATTTCATTTCATTTCTTACCGTATCGGAGAGAAAATGTAGTAGTATGTTGATCTGCCGGTCGTGAGTCTTTAATGTGGAGAACTCTCTTTGTGTTTGCAATTTGAATATAAAATGATGCCTTTAGTTAATGTCCAAACATATTACAAAAGTTCACAATGCTGTTGCAGATGTGATTGTAGTTTGTAGTTCTAATCGAATCCTCGTCCAATCCACGGATCTGCAATTCGGATTGTAATCAGAAAAAGTAGACCATCTGTGTATCTTTGGAATACTCATCAACATGAATTGGGACTCGCTGATTCTAATTTCGAATACTATTTAGGACAGATATGCGAATCGGGATGCCGTGTGCCACAGGGCTGGATATTAACACTGCCCCACGTGCTAACAAACATAAATATATACACACACACGACAAATACAAATATCTATTACAGTAACATGCTGTTAATAATGTTGGTGATACATATTTGTAATAGCATCTTCCTTTGGAGACTGTAAGAAAAGACATAAACAGCATTACTGCTGTAACATGAGCCCATAAATTGGAGGTTTATGCTGATTATTTATAGAAGCTACACGATCGCTAGATCAGCTCTTTGTCCAAATTGAACATCATCAGATAACTGCCCCTTCACTGGGGGGGAAAAAAAAAAAAAAAACCTTTTTAGTATTTTTCTTATTTAAATTTTCTAAATAACCTAAAATGTCTAAACTATAGAGCCTACACATCTTTAAAACAATATAAACTTAAAACAAGAAAAAACAAGAAAAAACAAGCTCATTAAAAGGTTGAAATGCTCAAAAAAAAGTTGCTAAAAGTAATTTAATAATCTTTTATTAATTAATTATTAATTTAATTCACAAAAAGGCATTAACATATTAATATTTAACACATTTTGTCCACACAAGGTAAATTAGTTTTAGTTAGTTTTTTAAATCATATATCTTGAACCATTATTTAAAAATGTGCATTGTGTTCAGGTCAAATAAAGTATTTATGATGCAAAAAATCGTTTTACTTCATGATAAAAAAAACCCTTCTATTCAAGCTATAATTAATTGTTTCTGTGTGGAAAATTGTTTCAAAATCTATGAAAACAGTATGAATACTTGAATGAACTATGAGTGAACTAGATTCTGCCTTTTTATCATCTCAGACATCTTTATTTGTCATTGACAAATATATATTGAAATGAAAAACAGCATAAGACACCCTGGTTATTGTGTTAGGTGAACATTCTCAGGTGAAATGAAGATACTGATGATGTCTGTCCTAGGTAACACAGATGACCTTTGGTGATGATGTCAAAAGCATGCTCTAGCCAGCACATAATGATTTAATTAGAATCCCCCACAGAAAGAGTAGCATGCAGTCAGTGCTTTTAAATAGTAAATGTGAGCCCAAAACCAAATTCAAGAGGTGATCTGTTGTCTTGCTCTCCCTTACACACACACTGAACACACTTACTCCAAGCCAGATGGCTCAGGGTACAAAAATCAATTAGATCACCTCAGGAGCAGAGGGAATTCATCTCGGCCGACCCCAGCAGCCCCTCCTTGGGTCTGAGTACAGGAGGACTGAGGCTCCCCTTCTGCCTCATCACCTCAGCTCTAATCTACTTCTCTCCGCTGCATATACACACTAACTTCATTAGATGAGCGGGGGAGAGGGAGAGGTAGAAATAGGGCACTGTGAATATCTTGAACTGCATGAATCACCAGAGCTCCTCTAAACATAACTGAATTGCGAGAGCATACTTGAGAGCGGGAGAGAGAAGAAGAGAGAGCTGTGAGGAACATCAAAATGGATTTATTTTGCATTGGCAACCCTTGCCAGCTCTGCTTTGGAGGAGAGGAGCAGAGAAGGAGGGAAGAGAATGTGTAGGTGGATTCTGGGAGAAGGATAATGTGCAATAAAAAGAAATAAGCTGACAGCAAGAATTAAGACTGTGGAAGGGCTTAAAAACATGATCTTCATTACACCCTAGTGTTCACATTTCAACATTACATCGGGATGAATTCATGACAGTGTTTGTTTGACACAGTCTTATGATGAAACTCAATGAAAATCAGGGTAGGATGAGCTAATTAGTCTGTACAGGTATTAAGGCTGAAATTATTTCATCATTCTGATTTAGTTCCATTATGACTTTTCTTTCATGGAACACAGAATCATACACCATCACAATGTCCTGCATACTCTTGTCCAAGAAATTGAATAAGGGCACAAATTGTGCGTTCAAACATTTATGGCATACTTCACTAATACACGTTATCCGTGTTGATACAGCTGAAGTGAAGTGAAAGTGAATAACACTGATTATCTCTTCATCAGGGCACCTGTTAGTGGGTGGGATATATTAGGCAGCAAGTGAACATTTTGTCCTCAAAGTTGATGTGTTAGAAGCAGGAAAAATGGGCAAGCGTAAGGATTTGAGCGAGTTTGACAAGGGCCAAATTGTGATGGTTAGACGACTGGGTTAGAGCATCTCCAAAACTGCAGCTCTTGTGGGGTGTTCCTGGTCTGCAGTGGTCAGTATCTATCAAAAGTGGTCCAAGGAAGGAACAGTGGTGAACTGGCGACAGGGTCATGGGCAGCCAAGGCTCATTGATGCACGTGGGGAGCGAAGGCTGGTCTGTGTGGTCCGATCAAACAGACGAGCTACTGTAGCTCAGATTGCTCAAGAAGTTAAGAATACACAGTGCATCGCAGTTTGTTGCGTATGGGGCTGCATAGCCGTAGACCAGTCAGGGTGCCCATGCTGACCCCTGTCCACCACCGAAAGCGCCAACAGTGGGCACGTGAGCATCAGAACTGGACCACAGAGCAATGGAAGAAGGTGGCCTGGTCTGATGAATCATGTTTTCTTTTACATCATGTGGATGGCCGGATGCGTGTGCGTCACTTACCTGGGCAACACATGGCACCAGGATGCACTATGGGAAGAAGGCAAGCCGGCGGAGGCAGTGTGATGCTTTGGGCAATCCATGTGGATGTTACTTTGCAACAATGCTTAGGTAGGTGGTACGTGTCAGACCATGTACACCCTTTCATGGAAACTGTATTCCCTGGAGGCTGTGGCCTCTTTCAGCAGGATAATGCGCCCTGCCACAAAGCAAAAATGGTTCAGGAATGGTTTGAGGAGCACAACGAGTTTGAGGTGTTGATTTGGCCTCCAAAATCCCCAGATCTCAATCCAATTGAGCATCTGTGGGATGTGCTGAACAAACAAGTCCGATCCATAGAGGCCCCACCTCGCAACTTACAGGACTTAAAGGATCTGCTGCTAACATCTTGGTGCCAGATACCAAAGCACACCTTCAGGGGTCTAGTGGAGTCCATGCCTCGACGGGTCAGGGCTGTTTTGGCAGCAAAAGGGGGACCAACACAGTATTAGGAAAGTGGTTGCGTTTCAGTGTTAACGGACCAAAACGGAGACTTTTGAAAACGATGGCATGGCTGCCCACATTACGTTACCTGAGCACAACAATAACAGACCAGGGCTGCGGTTCCCAAAAGCATTGTACGCCTAAGTTGATCGTAGAGACCGTTGGTGGCTATTGTTACAATGCTTTTGAGAAATGCAGCCCTAAGCAGTCTCTCTCAACTGCTCTGTAACACCAGCCTTGACGACCGTGTAAATAACACGGAGACCGAACTGCATGCTTTGCTGACATTGTGGTCCTTTTTAGCAGCCGTTGTGCAGTTAAACGCTGTATTTTATAATACTGCAGCTGCCTACATGCGCAAGAGGCAACTGTTTACACTTGTACGGTCATGTGACATGCGTTTTTGGTCATGTAGTGTGGACGGAGATTGTTTCTGAAACTCAGTGAAAATGGATAGAGGATATGAGGAATGAAAGAGGATAGTTTTAATTTTAGTTTCCATTTAAAAAAAAAACGCACTAGTGTAAACAGGGCCTGAGCGTCTGCAACCGTAGTTACGCATGTATGAATATCTATATATGAAATAGACTTCAGCAGATCATTTTGCTAAACTTAACACAATACAACAAGACGATGGCGTTAGCTGACACAACATTAAAAGGTTACCATAGTAAAAACGTTACCAAAGTACGATAGTAAAAACGTAATATTGAGTTAATACATATAAAAACACAAACCAACACATTCTCACCTGTGAAAGGTTATCTCATTTCTTTGGGAATTTAAATCTTGGCGGTTTTTTACAACCAGAAGCTGAGCAATGTTGTGGCATCATTGATTCTTACTGTGAGTGACGATGCTAACCACTGCAAGATGGTGGGCATGTCAACGTGTCTGGAGTGGTCAAATGTGGGATTTACGTATATATCTATGGTTTACACCGCCTTTGTGAAACAGTTCAACTGATTAATTGAAAAGAACTGATTCAAAAGAACAATTCTTTCAGGAATCGGACATGGCTTCTTCTTTCATGAGCTCAACAATGAAGTTTGTTTGTTTCTCCATCGTTTGTCTTCAGAGACATGTAATGAAACACAGCACACAAGTATATGATGTCTTTATAGTGATTTTGTGTCATTTCGGAAATTGACTACCCTACCCCAGTCCCCATTCGCTTTCATTATTAGTCCCCCAAATTATTTCTTCAAAAATTCTGATTTTTTGTGTTCCACAGAAGTACGTTTGTTTAAAGACCAATGAAAGACGGGAGAAATATGAAAAACAGTCACGTCCTATTCAATGTCAATGGTGGTCATGCCCTGTTTAAGGATAAAAATTCCAAAGGGAAAAAGGCTGCATGTATGAGTAGACAGCAACCTAATTGATGTTTAACATTACACGCCTGTATCTCTCGAGCTGCTGTTATCTTCTTAGCAAAACTGCACTGTAAAGAGGCTGCTGCACCTCAGATCATAAATCATCAAGAGTAAGGTGTGAAGAGATTGTGTGAGTGTGTGTGTGTCTTGTTAGGGTAAGTGTGTGAGGTAAACTCACAGGAGCAGCAGTCATAACACCAGCGCGAACATCCCTCATTTATCACACACAAGCACACATGCTCTCACATCAAGCCTATGATTTCATAGGCTTTAATTAAAAAGGCACACAGCACTATTTATAAGTGTGATCGTCACTTAGTAGCACTAATAAGGACGTTAGTTGAAGAAACACATATTATTAAGCCTTAGGAGTAGCAGGGGCTCTGCTAGTAGGCACACATGCTAATAAGCTGCTGACGGGGTCTAACACCACTCCACGGGCCTGAACAGGATTAATCAGCCTGTAAAAGAGACCCACCACACAGCTTCCTGCAAGGACACCGAGGCTAAATCAGCAGTTGGAGACAAACTAATTAACGGGTAGAGAGAGACCGAATCACTAGAGACTAGTGAAGAGAGGCATTGCTTTTAAATTACTGTCAGTCTTATTCACAAGATGCCTGGCTTAGAGGGTTTCAGAATGTCTATACCCAGGATGTTTAAGCTGATGTATGTGAAATTTTAAAGCTGTAGTGCTCTTTGCTTCTCATTTAACTTTCGAATCAAACTCCTGTCTACACTTTTAAAAGACTTCTCTGCCTTATTAAAAGCTGGCATGCATACAGTACATATGGGTAATTTTACAAAATGGGTGTCATTTGTTTCCCTTATATAGCCTGCATATGTGTAAAAAATGAATAGTTGATGCCGGCTTCATTTTTCTAAACATATCAGCAAAACTTATTTTAAATAATATTTAAAAATTCTTTTTATTTGTTCATTAGAATGCCTTTTTTAACAAATATCACATTTTGATGTGAACAAAAATAATAAACGCTAGCATTTAGCACTTTCTTTTTTTTTCAATTTCAGTTGAACATTAATTAAAAAGTATAGTAGTGCATAATTTTACCCTCTTTCCAGTGTTTCCCTCTCTTAAAGTAACGAACCATTCCATAAATCTTTTGTTTGTTTGTTTAGTAAACAATTGATAACTGAAATATGGATATTTGCAAAAATATCAGTGTTAATTTTTCTAAGGGGCCATTTACACGACACCACTTCAATTAATAACGGAAAAGTTTTTATTTTGGCCATTTTGGCCATTCATTTACACAACGTTTTGGGGGCCTGAATGGGTTTCAAAGTGCAAGTTTTTTGAAAACGATACTGTTATCGTCTCTGTGTAAACTACAAAAGCGCGAATTTGTGAAAAAGGTGACGTCATGCGCATGTGTTCAGTCTATAAGCAGGTAGTGTTTCTTTACACAGTGACATCGCCAACTACTGGCCTGGCATGAATAATACAGCGCTTTTAGACGTTTTCGCGGATCCGTGTGAACTCTGTCGTGTGTATGCGAAAAATGCAAAGGAAAAACTTCCGTTTTTAGTACATCACTGTTGTGTAAACGTACCTTAAGAAGCACCATATAATTTTCAAGCCTTGTAATCTCAAATTCAATTGTCAGCCCTTTTACCTTTCTGAAGGCCACATAAGTAATTTATCTAAGAATGGCACAGTGCATATGTGAACACTTAACCCTTGTGCATCCTCATGGACATTTTTGTCTTTTTTCAGTTTTGTTTTTTTGATAATTTTGCCTGTGTTAATGCTAACTACATAAATTTTGGCACAGGTGTGTATTTTTATTGGGATTTTACTATTTCACCCCTATTTCCTTTAAAAAAGTAAATTTTGCACTAGGTACACAAAATACTTCCTCTTAGCATCGTTTGGACAAAAATGTCCCCATTGAAACCCATTAAAACTGCAATTTTTAATCCCAGGGCCATTTAACTATAAAATGATGCAATCTTTGTTAACAGGCTTTCATTCTGTTGGCAAGACTTCAAAATTTAAATTTAAATTATTAATTTACTATTTTTTTACCAGATGGTGCCATTTTTTCAGGTTTGGCCTATAAATCAAATACTCACTTCATTCCTGTTTTCGTTTTATGCATATTATAAAGCCAATTGGATAAATTATGCAGCTATAACTGTGTGGGTGTGTTTATTATGGATGTCAGAGTGTGGTTTGTATGTGTGTAATAAAAAATTGTGTGTGGGTGTGCGTGTGTGTGCTTGTAATATTTGAGAGAGAAAAACTCAACTGCAACTCACAAATCCAAACACTGTGTGTATCAGTGGAGTTTTGCTGGCATCTAATGGGGAAAAAGTTGGCACTGTGCCCAAACAAAATCTTACTGAGAGCTCATTTTTTTGAGATATCAACCTCAAATTTTTAACTTTTTTACCAGATTTTCTCAGGTTTGGCCTATAAAGCAAATACTCACTTTATTCCTGTTTTCTGCTTCTGCATATTATAGAGCCAATTGGATAAATTATGCAGCTATAACTGTGTGGGTGTGTTTATTATGGATGTCAGAGTGTGGTGTGTATGTATGTAATAAAAAAATTGTGTGTGCGTGTGTGTACTTGTAATATTTGAGAGAAAAACTCAACTGCAAATAACAAATCCAACCGCTGTGTGCACCAGTGGAGTTTTGCTGGCATCTACTGGGGAAAAGTTGACACTGCGCCCAAACAAAATCTTACTAAGAGCTAATTTTTTGAGATATCCTCAAATTTGGTACACAGCTTTTTTAGATTTATGGCTTTGATTTTCTAGCAGTTTTAGAGTTCAACATGTTTCATAAAATATATATTTTATATAAAATATTATTCATAAATCATTTTCATAAACTTAAACCTCTATAATTTTTTTTTGGTTTCACTTTTTAAACTTTTTTGACTTCAACAATAATCTGCCAAGGGTCTTATTTAAAATGAGACCAAAGAGAGAGTCTGTGCTCCCAATATTCATTTTTTTATGACAGTTTTTTGACATGGACATTTTTGTCTTCTATGGACCTATGTGTAGCTTTTTTTAATTGATGCACAAGGGTTAAATATTATTTGTCTTATAGAATGTTTAAAATCTTCCAAAAATAAAAAGGAACTCCTTGTCTGGCACTGTTATGTACGGGTAGAAAAGGAATGAAGACTCAATTGCAAAGGAACAAAAGATTTATTAAATAAACAGAACTACAAAACAAATACCCTCGAGGGGGAAAATCAAACATAATAAAGACACACACCGGGGTCAGGAACAAGGAGCAGGGAAACCGGAGACATCAGGATGAGACACCAACATGAACAAAGACAACGAACCAGCACAAGACTGACAACGCAAGGAGGTTAAATAGGGGACAAACAAGGCAGGTAATTAGGGAACAACAGGTGGGAAAAATGAATCCAATAATAAGATAACAAGAGGGGTGGGGTCAAGACTGAGGACAAGAACGCACATGGCACAGAAATAAATCAAAACACCACATGTGCTAGACAAGACAGGACAGACATGTGACATTACCCCCTCCCTACGGAGCGGCTACCAGACGCTCCACCAGGGGACCCAGGAGGAACAAAAGGACAGACCAGGGCGGGACGGGAGGGACAGACCAGGGCGGGACGGGAGGGACAGACCAGGGCGGGACGGGAGGGACAGACCAGGGCGGGACCGGATCCCCGGCAGGAAGCCAGGGCGGCCCGCACGGTGCACGGGACGGAGCCCTCTCTGGACTCGGTGCACGGGACGGAGCCCTCTCTGGACTCGGTGCACGGGACGGAGCCCTCTCTGGACTCGGTGCACGGGACGGAGCCCTCTCTGGACTCGGTGCACGGGACGGAGCCCTCTCTGGACTCGGTGCACGGGACGGAGCCCTCTCTGGACTCGGTGCACGGGACGGAGCCCTCTCTGGACTCGGTGCACGGGACGGAGCCCTCTCTGGACTCGGTGCACGGGACGGAGCCCTCTCTGGACTCGGTGCACGGGACGGAGCCCTCTCTGGACTCGGTGCACGGGACGGAGCCCTCTCTGGACTCGGTGCACGGGACGGAGCCCTCTCTGGACTCGGTGCACGGGACGGAGCCCTCTCTGGACTCGGTGCACGGGACGGAGCCCTCTCTGGACTCGGTGCACGGGACGGAGCCCTCTCTGGACTCGGTGCACGGGACGGAGCCCTCTCTGGACTCGGTGCACGGGACGGAGCCCTCTCTGGACTCGGTGCACGGGACGGAGCCCTCTCTGGACTCGGTGCACGGGACGGAGCCCTCTCTGGACTCGGTGCACGGGACGGAGCCCTCTCTGGACTCGGTGCACGGGACGGAGCCCTCTCTGGACTCGGTGCACGGGACGGAGCCCTCTCTGGACTCGGTGCACGGGACGGAGCCCTCTCTGGACTCGGTGCACGGGACGGAGCCCTCTCTGGACTCGGTGCACGGGACGGAGCCCTCTCTGGACTCGGTGCACGGGACGGAGCCCTCTCTGGACTCGGTGCACGGGACGGAGCCCTCTCTGGACTCGGTGCACGGGACGGAGCCCTCTCTGGACTCGGTGCACGGGACGGAGCCCTCTCTGGACTCGGTGCACGGGACGGAGCCCTCTCTGGACTCGGTGCACGGGACGGAGCCCTCTCTGGACTCGGTGCACGGGACGGAGCCCTCTCTGGACTCGGTGCACGGGACGGAGCCCTCTCTGGACTCGGTGCACGGGACGGAGCCCTCTCTGGACTCGGTGCACGGGCTAACCACGGCAAGGCAATACATTTGGGCGGCTCAGGACACTCCTCCGCGACGACCGCGGGTTGCTCCGTAACCGTCCCTGAATGTCTGGAGGAAGCCCTGTGCTCCTCCCAGGCGCGTAGGACTGCCACCACAAAAAAACCCAGCACAGCCCTCCTGGCCGTGTCAGGACTCGGGACCTCCAGACTCGGGACCACCGGAACTGGGACCACCGGACTCGGGACCACCGGAACAGGGACCTCTGCAGTCTCTCCAGCCGCCTCCAAAGGTATGGTAGCGTCCTTAGCTGCCTCGCGAGCGAAATAGTCCACAGCCTCCTCAAAAGAGCTCGAATCCAAAGCTCTCATCAACCTCCAATCAAACGGTTTATCAAGGGCATAATTAAAAAGGTCCTTAAGAGCCGCGTCGTTGAGTCTCAGACACTTCGCAGTAATACTAAACTTCAGGGCAAACTTTCTTAGATCCATCCCTTGTTGGCGGAGTAACTGCAATATCCTGAAACGCAGAATACGTTCAAACTGAGGACAGCTGTTCTGAGGTTCCTGAGAGGAGTCCTTCCTCTGCTGAATCTTAAGCATGGCTGGTTCGTTATGTTACGTACGGGTAGAAAAGGAATGAAGACTCAATTGCAGAGGAACAAAAGATTTATTAAATAAACAGAACTACAAAACAAATACCCTCGAGGGGGAAAATCAAACATAATAAAGACACACACCGGGGTCAGGAACAAGGAGCAGGGAAACCGGAGACATCAGGATGAGACACCAACATGAACGAAGACAACAAACCAGCACAAGACTGACAACGCAAGGAGGTTAAATAGGGAACAAACAAGGCAGGTAATTAGGGAACAACAGGTGGGAAAAATGAATCCAATAATAAGATAACAAGAGGGGGGGGGTCAAGACTGAGGACAAGAACGCACATGGCACAGAAATAAATCAAAACACCACATGTGCTAGACAAGACAGGACAGACATGTGACAGGCACCCATTTCTTACAATGACATATTCGCACACTCTCCAGCCTCATGCTGGAGCTACTCTATAAAACTCTGGGCAGGGTTCTTCAGGTGTTCTCTTCTGCAAAATTTACAAGCTCTTAATGCTGGGTCAGATGATGGAGTGCAGATAAACCAATCAGGCTTCACCCAGGATGAGTAAATGGACATGCAGATGGGTCCATTATCTGTCAGGCTCGTATGATACAGCAGCTCTATATTTACGGCCTACTTAATGGGGTTGATTGTATTAGCGCACAAGGAGGGGGAATGGCCCTATCACAGACATAGTATTTCCAGCTTTGTGCAATTACCTTATGTAAATCCCGCATGCAGGCGTCTATTTAAAATGCATTGAATTTCCCAATTCAAAACCATCAAGTCCAACCATGCGAACTTCATTAATACCAAAGCATGGGCAGATAACATTTGAAGTACTCCTATGATTACTTTAGCCAATGCCCGTGTGTATTTGGGGTTTATTTTAAAGGATACTTGAGATGGTATTTGCAAAGACTTGCTAAATGGAGCATTTAAGCACAGGAGCCTCAGGAGTGTCTTAAGTGAGGAATAAGCGCAACTTTACATGAAAGTACCATCAATATTTACACAATTGCCTTATAAAAGCCAATTAAGGGGAGGAAATGGATTTAAGCATCATGTTTGTTCTGTATTCGGCATGGTTTACATCTCTGTGCAAAATTTGCATTAATAGACAATTTCGCACAAGAGACATCTTGAAACCCACATTCTACTACGCTTACTGCTTAAAGTTACACAGCAGACGGATGCTTATCAGCTGCTAGGACATTCCTATAAATGTCATTCAGGCTGCATGCATGAAGATTTACAGCCCACAAATACAGTTTACATTTATATGTAGCCCTATAAAAGTAGTTACCATGTCAAATAAAATGATTTCATCTGCCCTCCCCATACATGAAAATTACAAGTTGTGTTGCTGTCAAAGATAAATGTGATTAGAGAAAATGTCTTTTTTTTCTTCTTTCTCCTCTTGATCTGATAGCCTCATTCAGCCGGGTTTAACTACAGCACATTTTTATTTCTTATCAGAGCAGTCGCACAAAGTAGCAAATGCGTGAAATTTTTCTATGTGCGTTTTAATGAACACAATTACTCAGTTTAGTTGGGGCTCCAAAACAGAGATATGAAAATGGATCCCAGAAGAAGCAAATTCAGAGAAGACTCAATTATCGTTTATGAAAGTCTTCAGTCATATACATGTTTTAGGCACACAAACAATGAGTCTGTCACTCATTCTGATCAGTTGGCAAGATGCAGCAACACTGAAAATTGTAGACATATAGAGGGAAAAAAAGAAGAGTCAAAGTCATGAATGTTTTATGGGTCATAATGGCTTGCTCATATTTCCTCACCACACTTTGGCCTCCACGGACACACAAGACCAGGGGCTTTCCTGGCACCTCTGCCCCACAGACACGCACCAGCATATGGTGTGCAATTCAGACACCTCTAGGGCCCTGGCTGCAGCAGAGTGTGGTCAGAGCTATGAATTATGGATATGAGCTAATTGTTTTCTCATTTGGAAAGCCTTCCTCTTTTTAAGTCACACAGCTCATGGTTTCTAGCAGGTGTTTGATTTGATCACCACCCAGTCTCGATTCTGTCATTTTCCATGTCACTTTTTCACTGATTAAAGGCAGTCCTTTCTAGAAAAACATCATAAAGCTAACTTAGAAACATAAATTTAAGCTTTAATGAGATGAATATTTAGCTAAAGTGTGTATATAACTGCAGTGTTTTATTGAAGCTACTGAAGAAACAGAACCGCTCTGCACAATCCACTCTGCTCAAATAAACAGGATTTATTTTCGTATTATAATTCACTGTATTTAAAGGAAGGAAACGGTTGATGGTTCCCTGCATCATTTCATATTATCAGTTTCTGCAATATCGAGATGAATGGTGACACGTGGACAATGAAAATAAACACTAGACTAATAACTCAGGCATTATCACTTTAATATTATCCATGAGTTTTTGTCTTTTTAATTAGGATTAGACATCAATTTCAGAAATAGCAGTTAGTCTGAAAATTACATTCAAAATGTGCAGTTCACAATGCGTGATGACATCACCCCTCCCTCGCCCCACCTATCACTCATTTCCTTCATCTGTACATCAACAATATTAGATCTTTTCACTCGTTATTGACACACAACTTCAAGCCATCACACTTCAACTATTATTGGTATTTTTCTTTTTTTGTACAACAGGGTTCAAGTTCTTGTTGAAGTAGTCTGTACATATGCGTTCTGAATTTTGTTAAAAACAAGACAAAGGCGGCGTTTCCCCATGCGTACCTTCAGTTAACACTAACTGCAATATTATTTCCAGTACCATACTGTCAATTTGTTATCAAGCTGCTTTCCATCCAAGGGCAGAGCAGGAAACCGGAGATTAATATTTTTTGGTATTGATTTGAAACCGTCTAAGGCCTAAATGCCGATATAAGCATCTCACCTTTCTTTTTCCAGTAAGCCTCGGGAGATACAAGGGCGAGAGACGAGCTGTTTTTGAGAGGTCTTGCTTTTAAACTACACAACACATCAGGTTCACATCTGGAAAACAACCTGGTTCTCTGCATACGGTTACACAATTCGGCACAACACAGTCCATTTATTCCGAAGGAAACTACACAGGTTTGACCTCGAGCATGTGAAAGTCCTGATATTTCATTAAAGGGAGGATCATTTCATTAAAAAGTGTTTTTTCTGTTGGATAACACAAAAGAGACAGTGTGATGAGCATGTCTGTTATCCAGTAGCGTGACGTCCTGAAGCAAGAGGCACATGGCCTTTCCAGTAAACTTTAGGGAGGTGCAGATGGAGGGCAAACATGGGTGGATATGGAGAAAACACTCTGGGGGGGAAGGAAAGATTTTTCTTGGAGCCGTTCCCATTTGAAACAAGATTCTTGCCCTAATACTGATTATTAATCATTGTCCATTTTAATCGACCCCATTATCCGTCGGTCAGTAGTCATTGTCAAATAATACTGTCTCCTAATACAGTGCACTTTCAGCTTATTCCACAGGAAAAAAATAAGAAAACAAAAACTCTGAGTCTGCGAGAGCCCAGATACAAGTCAGACGTGTCTGAATGAATGAAACCCCAAAATCAGTTTTACTTTTAAACATTTCACTGCAAAAAAAACTAAATCTGGTGAGACTTGACAGTGTCTGCTCAGTCAGTTTTCATTCTAGTCGTCAATACTGGCTAAGATAAAGTCCATTCCAGTTCCCAGCTTAGGAAAATATTCCAATTTCCCAAAAAAAGAGTGCATAATGGAAACTAATGACCATCCATAATTGTCCAAAAGTCCATCCAGCTTATTCTAAGCCAAGGAATGACGATCCAAATGAAAAACAAAAACAAAAATTGTGTATTTTTTTTTGAAAAAAAAAAAAAAACATTAAGTGCATAAATAACCTTCCTGTATTCATTTTCTTTGCTTACATCCAGTCATAAGTCACAGTAAATCCACTCATATGTTTGTTTATATACACTTTTAGGCTTGGTCCACAGCAGTGGTGCGTGTTTGTGCGATGGATATGAGATGTTAAACTTCTGGCATTGTGTTCTCTGGATTGATTCTAAGGTGGTGTCACTTAGAGATGTTCTACCTCCCAAAAATGTTCTCATACTCTAGAAGGATGAGTTCTACAATCTGGTTCTGATAGACCATATGAACCGCCATATTGCCCGTCTCGATCTCCGGCCGCAGAAGGGTTGGGCCGAACACGATAGCCACACTCTGGGTCGTCATCCTGTTCACCTCGCCGTGATCTATCACTCTGAAAAACAGAGAGAGAGAGAGAGAGAGAGTGAGAGTGAGTCTGAGAGTTTTGTCTTGCTTTCCTGTTAAAATTGTAAAAATGTAACCATCATCAACAGCAGAGCTTCATTTTTTTGCGACTAAAGAGCTTCCATTTGTCTGACAATCATGAAAGGTGAATTTGTGGCAGGTAAATGCATTTTTGTTTTCTTAACCACGCACAAAACGATCTACTCCACATTAAAATGACAAATCCTCCCAACCCTGTTTGGGTATTGTGCTTAAATTACATAAATACAGATGCCTTTTCCCTGCAACAGCAAAATGTCAGACCGTAATTTTTCTGGAACGCTATGCCTCCATCCTCCATTTTGAGTTACAGTGGACTGAGAGCCATTTAAATGCAAATGGAGGCAAAGGCAAATGTCATTGTGTGTGTTTGATATAGCAATTACTATTGAGACTCAACGCCGGTCTCAAATTACATTCAGAATTACACAGTAAGGCACATCATACAACAACATGGGGAAAATGATTCACTCTATATGTACAGTGAAAATGTTTTCTTTGTTTATTTCCCACTTCATTTTAACTTTGAGTTGATTTAAAGAAGCCAGAAGTAAACATACTGAAGGTGTGAAGTTGATGTTCCTACAACAAACATCAGAATTTGCCTTAAAATGATGTGCATGAACAGACACGTCTAAACAATAGTGTTGTCATTTCAGATTTACAAAAGATTATGGGAATCTCTAAGAGAGGGAGTGAGGGACACTTTGACTGCTGTCCTTCACAAGGCTAAGAGCAAAATTAAAGTAAAAAATACAGTAGAAAAGAACAGACCTCACTAGGCTGAACGAGACAACTCCCTAAAGAAAGCCCAGAGTGATTAAAGATTCATGTGACTCTCACCTGCCACTGAGGAAGCAGCTTTATAGCTCATGATTATTTTAAGGTTTGGAATGGATGTGATAACAGAGGTAGAGTTAACAATTTATAGTTATAAAGTTGCTTCATAAACCTAAATCGACAAGAAAGATAAAAGAGTAGTTTTAGTAATGGATTAAAGACTGGATTGCTTCTTGAAGCACAACAGCCTGATGCCTAAAAAGACTAGCTAATATACACTACTGTTCAAAAAAAGAAAAGAAATTAATACTTTTATTCAGCAAGGATGCATTAAATTGATTAAAAGTAACAGTAAATACATTTATCATGTTACAAAGGTTTTTCTTTCTATAGAAGACTTTGTATTCATTAAAGTATTCTGAAAAAATATTAAGTAGTACAACTGTTTTCAACATTGATAATTATAAGAATGAGATAGAATCATGTGACATGGAAAGCTGCAGTAATGGCTGCTGAAAGAATATTTTACAATATTGTTTTTTAACTATATTTTGATCAAATAAATACAGTCTTGGTAAAGTTAAAGGCACAATTTTGGATTTTTGGATTAAAATATTAAAAAAACACTAGAACAATGTTATATATTTTGTTGACTTGTGTACTTACATCCCAAATGTTTCCAAGAATGTTTAAATCCGGAGAAATAAGCAATTTTAACCAGGAAACGGACCATGTCCGTGCGTCACCTATCAATGACATCATACCCGCGTAACCCTCGATTTGTTTTATTTTGTAGAAACCATGGAAACACCAAAGACGCTTTAATATATTATGTGTTTTATTAGACAGGTGAACAACTGTTTGGAAACATTCATCGACAGAAAACTAATCATTGTTCTATAGCTCAACACAGTTAGTCTTATTGTTTAAATCTCGTTTTCTTGATTTTCCGCGATTACCACGTTTTACCATGCCTAATATCGATCTAGTGCAACAAGTGTCTCATAGTTGCCGCCAAGCGAACGCACAGAGTAGCATTATAGCATAACTTTCAACACACTCAAATAATGTATCTAACATGATAAAACAGCGTTGCGTTACCCCACATACGCATGACTGGAAGAAGCGGAAGCGTTTGACTGCGGCATAATAAAAGCTCCACTGCTCTCGAGCCGTGTGTCGCACTTGTCTCTCATTAGCAATCGCTCCAGCGGCCTCGTTCCGCTCCAACTGCTTTCAGCCCCACCCTGCTTCATACTACAGTCAGTAACGTTAATAAATCTTTAATACATTAGCTCAGTCCTGTCGGATTCTTTTCCACCGCCTGTAGAGGTGAAGACAACTCCCATGATTCCGCAAAATCAAGGCGTCATCAAGCTACGCCTTTGTTTTGAATAAGCGAAAATTATATGTATTATGTTATATTATATGTATATGTATTATACATATTGTGCCTTTAAGAGACTTCTTTCAAAAACAATAAAAGATCTTACCGACCACAACGTTTTGAATGGCAGAGTAATTAATTATGTACACAGGTATTTTTTTCCCAGTTATTTAGTGTAGACATAAGTAATTGATCAGATATTCAGAAATCAACCGATTGGCAGTTATTGAATTTATTTATTTATTTATCGGTTAATATTGGATATTTAATTGTGCATGCTCATATCCTCTATTTTTACATTTAGGTTATATTTGCCAACATCTATAACTTAAAGTTAGATTTTTAAAAACATAATAATTTCATAAAACTGTTAAATGTAATCTTTATCAAATCTAAAATGATAAATTTTTCATACTAAATTCACTTTAAAACGACTGATTTTAGTTTTTAGTGTTCTATTTAATTAGGCAAAATAGTATATAAATTTATTATCAGCCAGAATTGTAACACCGTTGCATTCCTAGTAACAAACAAAGCAAGTAAACGTTTTAAATGTCAATCAGCCTGTTCCTGTCTAAATGGGCAGGTCTTTTCCAGAATGAGCTGCAAAGAGGACATCACTTCATGCTAATAGTCAACACTAGACAACGTACACTCACCTAAAGGATTATTAGGAACACCTGTTCAATTTCTCATTAATGCAATTATCTAATCAACCAATCACATGGCAGTTGCTTCAATGCATTTAGGGGTGTGGTCCTGGTCAAGACAATCTCCTGAACTCCAAACTGAATGTCAGAACGGGAAAGAAAGGTGATTTAAGCAATTTTGAGCGTGGCATGGTTGTTGGTGCCAGACGGGCCGGTCTGAGTATTTCACAATCTGCTCAGTTACTGGGATTTTCACGCACAACCATTTCTAGAGTTTACAAAGAATGGTGTGAAAAGGGAAAAACATCCAGTATGCGGCAGTCCTGTGTTGATGCTAGAGGTCAGAGGAGAATGGGCCGACTGATTCAAGCTGATAGAAGAGCAACTTTGACTGAAATAACCACTCGTTACAACCGAGGTATGCAGCAAAGCATTTGTGAAGCCACAACACGCACAACCTTGAGGCGGATGGGCTACAACAGCAGAAGACCCCACCGGGTACCACTCATCTCTACTACAAATAGGAAAAAGAGGCTACAATTTGCACGAGCTCACCAAAATTGGACAGTTGAAGACTGGAAAAATGTTGCCTGGTCTGATGAGTCTCGATTTCTGTTGAGACATTCAGATGGTAGAGTCAGAACTTGGCGTAAACAGAATGAGAACATGGATCCATCATGCCTTGTTACCACTGTGCAGGCTGGTGGTGGTGGTGTAATGGTGTGGGGGATGTTTTCTTGGCACACTTTAGGCCCCTTAGTGCCAACTGGGCATCGTTTAAATGCCACGGCCTACCTGAGCATTGTTTCTGACCATGTCCATCCCTTTATGACCACCATGTACCCATCCTCTGATGGCTACTTCCAGCAGGATAATGCACCATGTCACAAAGCTCGAATCATTTCAAATTGGTTTCTTGAACATGACGAGTTCACTGTACTAAAATGGCCCCCACAGTCACCAGATCTCAACCCAATAGAGCATCTTTGGGATGTGGTGGAACGGGAGCTTCGTGCCCTGGATGTGCATCCCACAAATCTCCATCAACTGCAAGATGCTATCCTATCAATATGGGCCAACATTTCTAAAGAATGCTTTCAGCACCTTGTTGAATCAATGCCACGTAGAATTAAGGCAGTTCCGAAGGCGAAAGGCGGTCAAACACAGTATTAGTATGGTGTTCCTAATAATCCTTTAGGTGAGTGTATACTAAAAGAGCATCAGCAACATAACAGTTGCGTTCTCCACATCTGCCGTTTCCTGTGAAGCTCCCATGGTTGATGTCACAGTCAAGAACTGTTTACACAGGCCGTTAACTAAATTGAATTACATTCCTACTGCATCACAATCACAGACAGCCGCGCCTGGATTAACTACAACACCTCACACTTTCCTCCACACAGCTCTTCATATTCTCTCTCTGTCACAGTCTTCTGCTTGCTATATTTCTCAAGTCTCTCTCTGTGGCTCGTGCATCACACACACCCTAGTGCCAATGGCAATGCATCAGTAGGATGTGGTGTAGACCCTCCCTCCAGTCTCTTCCTGTCCCACACTCCTGCTCCACATGTCTCTCTCTCTCTCTCATAATGATGTAGTTGGCTAGTCTCCAGGTCTGTCCCAGTAATGGATACAGTGAGATAACTCGATAGAGGCTTGCTGTGCAGAGCACCGACCACACCCTCCTCACCTCCAACAATCACACACACCAGTATGGCCCCAAATCAATAATGAATGATGATGGTTTGGAAAGGAAGGCTTAACTCAATTTGACAAATCCATCCGTGCAATAAATGGTTCCATTAAAAACAATGACAGGAGCAGTCCCTTACCTTTTTAGATGTTTAAATAACACTTTCATTGTTTCCTGATTGGGTTTTGGCAACTGTTTGATCAAGTCTTTTATGGATTGGACTCGCTGCTTGTAATCTGAGTGTTCTGAAAATCAAGCAAAATGAAAAAGAGCAGGATTAGGATACTGTTGAGAAAGAGATGCTCTGGATAATCCAGCTCTGGGAACTGGAAAAACTATTCCCAAGTCAAACTGCTCCCTCTTGTGGTTGAAGCTTTATTAGTCTTCTGGGTGTATAATAATAAAATTAATGTCTATGCTGTTCCCTTATTAAAAGAGCATCTAAAGAACACTTGTACTGTTCAAAGGTTTGGAATCAGTAAGATATACAGTATTTTTTTTTCAGCTTTTATTCAGCAATGACGCATTAAATTGATCAAAAGTTTCAGTACTGAAAAAAAGTATCATGGTTTCTACAACAATACTATGCAGCAAACAATAATAAATGTTTCTTGAGCAGCAAATCAGCATATTAGAATGATTTCTGAAGGATCATGTGACACTGAAGACTGGAGTAATGATGCTGAAAATTCAGCTTTGCCATCACAGGAATAAATTACATTTTTAAATATATATAAATATTTTAAACTGCAATATTTCACAATGCAAAATGTAACATTTATTAAATTTTTCACTGTATTTTTGATCAAATAAATGCAGCGTTGGTGAACATAAAAAAAACTTGCCGACCCCAAACTTTAGAACAGTATCGTACTTCAATAGAAGCAAAAATATTTCGTATTTCATCTTCAGTTTACATCATAACATTTTTTTTTTAAATATTTTTTATTAAAGTTTATTTAGGTTTAAATTTGAGTTTAATCCCAGGATTTCAGATCTCCGGACATCACTGTATATTTTAAATTAAAAACTGAAAAGAAGAATTAAGAAATTGTAAACGTTCAAGAAAAAAAAACAAAATTATTAATTTCTGAGCTGCTCACACATTTGCAGCTCATATGAAGCCTAGTTACATCTGTTTGTGAATCAATCAATTAATCAACTTGATTAAATCAAATGAAAGAACTCACTAATGGCTTCGACAAAGTCATTAAAGGATGCGTAGGTGAACAGAGGCTCTGGAAGCTCCCGGAAAAACATCTTCAGAGCACCTGTAGTCACGTGGATATCCTCCCATTTACTGTCTTCCAGATTCACCTTTTCATCTGCAGACATATAAACACATCCTTTATACCAATTTAAAATAAAGCTGCGGGACAGAGCAGATCAGGCTGCTATACAAGGAGAAACTTTGCTAGATACAGCTAATATACCACTGGATAAAGTATGAGTCATTTTTCTGTCTGACTGTTTGAACTTTGTTGTTAGATATCAGTGTATGAAATGTGCATTATTAATATTTTGAATTAGCTTTTATTTTGCTATTTTTAGTCTTAATTTTAATTTTAGCAATTTTGTTATAGGCTTTTGCCATTATTTCTATACACTTTTTAATTTATTTTTATTTCAGTTTTTAGTAATTTTAGTACTTCAATTTATTTTATTTTGGTTAGATTTCTAATTATCTAATATTATTATATATACAGCTTTAATTCAAATGACCGGAGAAAAAAAATCTTAATAGATTTTATTTTAGTTTTAAGTGAACAATAACAATGATGTGTGAGACCTGTTTGCGAGATTGTATCATTTTACAAAACTACATAAACAAACAAACAAAAAAAATTCCCTACCATGATTGACGGCAAAGCGCAATTTCTGTATGACAGCCAGATTTCCACTGACTCTGTACAAGCCATCAACATTTAAGCCTGAGAAATGAGACAGGAAATGGATGTAGTCTGAGAACGACAACTCAAAGAGTGTATTAATAATCAAATCACAATCAATGAAACAAACAAGTACCTGTACTCTCCACATGCTCAATGCACATCTTGACAAAATTAGGCACTGAAGTGCCTTCTCTCTGACACAGGGCAGTCAAACTGCAGCCAAACACTTGATCTGAGAACAGATAGAAGGGTTACCAGAGGTGTCTTCTAACAGAACCACTTCCTCTTTATGTAGATCAGGGGTGGGGAACGTTGATCCTGGAGGGCCACTCTCTTGCATAGTTTAGCTCCAACCCTGAAAAAAACACTCACCTGCCTGTAACTTTAGTAATCCTGAAGACCTTGATTTGCTTCAGGTGTGTTTAATTAGGGTTGGAGCTGAACTCTGCAGGACACTGGTCCTCCAGGATCAACGTTCCCCACCCATGATGTAGATCATTCACAAATGCTTAAAGGGTTAGTTTACCCAAAAATGAACATTCTGTCATTCATTACTCACCCTCATGTCGTTCCAAACCCATAAGACTTTCATTCATCTTCAAAACACAAATGAAGAACTTTTTGATGAAATCTGAGAGCTTTCTATACTCTCCATTGACAGTCTACAAAACTACCACTTTGACGCTTCAAAAAGTTCATAAAGAGATCGTCAAACTAATCCATAAGAATTGAGTGGTTTAGTCCAAATTTTCTGAAGAGACACTATCGGATTTGGAACAACATGAGGGCGAGTAAATGATGACAGAATTTTCATTTTTGGGTGAATTAACCCTTTAAGAAGTCTTGTTAGCTCCTAATAGCTGTATGCACTCATATCAGGGTATGTTACCTTTTATGTAGCCTTTGTCCCTGACAGCCTGTAAGGTTGGTCTTCGTGTGAGGAACTTCTTCAGCTTCACTCTGGTCTTCTTCTGTTCAGACGACTCCATACTGGAGTTCTTCACTACTGCACAAACACACAGGTGCGTGTCATGACTCAGCACAAACCCTATATGTAGTTATGATTTATTTTACAAATGTTTGTCTTCTGTACCTCTGTTTTTCTTTGAGTCTCTGGGGTCTTTCTCTTTGTCGTGTTTCTCAGATCCAGGAGACTCAGGCATGTCCTCTTCAATGGCTTCATCAGACTCCCAAGCCTACAACACATGCATCATCATTACAATGTGATTTTGAACAGTTTATTTCATATTTTTGCACTGTGTTGTGTGTGTATTTCACTCACATGTGTGTTGATGGTCTCAGAAAGCGCTCTGAACCAGTCATTAATAACACTGTCAATCTCAGACTGAATCAGCAGCTCTGTGCCCACTCGTGTCTTCAGCTGCCAAGGTCAAAGTTCACATCAGGTCAGTGGGATTATATTAGGCAAAGGCAGGTGTCAGGACAGAATTAGTTACAGTATAAAATACAAGTTATACTTGTATAACTATTATTATAAATGTACAGTTGCTTTGTTGCTAGGCAATTGTAAACATGCTTGCAATTATGCTAATGTAACTTTAAAGGTGCACTGTGTAAATTTTAGCGGCATCTAGCGGTGAGGTTGCGAATTGCAAACGCCCACCATTCACCCCTCCCTTTCGAAGCACTGAGAAGCTACGGTGGCCAACACAGGACAAAGATGTCGTCGTCTGAGACAGCAGAGAGTAGCTAGCGCTCTGTAGAGCAGTTTGTCTAGCCTGGATGCCAGCCGAACTTAGCCCCGCCCACAACATTTGTGGTCGGGAAGTTCGGTCTGGACTTGATCCGTTGTGGATCCACTATGCTCGAACCAGAGCTGTTTGGACCAATCAAATTGTCAGGGCGGGCTTTATACGATGATGGACAGATGATCAAAAGTAACGTAATCATCCACGTCACCAAAGAGCGCTTGGGTTGAATTTGTTTACTAAACGGAGAACTTGTTCGTATATGCATTCACCTTTACTGTTTCTCTCAAAAATGATGATCGTGTTGGTAAGTACTCTGTGTATCCTTAAATTCTTTTTACAACACCGGCAAAGATCGTTTACACTCATCTTCTTCTACTTCTTCCAGTGTGTGTGCAGTTGAGTTCTGTTGACTATGCTTCGCTCAACATACATCACTTACTCCGTTGCTCTGATTGGTTGTAGGTCTATCCAACTGAGTGCAGAGGCATTTTCTTTCCTGGTTCGGTTGAAACATGCCCCATAATCACAGCCCAATGGAGCAGTATCAGACTCATATTCTGACTAAAATCTGATTATGACGACGTCAGGCTACAGTTTGTCCATTTTAGGACTGTAAAAACATGACAGCGCAAAATGGTGACTTCACTGTAAGGAGAGTGGTGTATGTAGATAGAAATGGCTCATTCTAAGGTAACAAAAACTTAAAGGTACATTATGTAAGGTCTTTATACACCACTGGAAACATAGTTATGTATGTTATATTGCATTTCTGTCAATAGATCCTCATAAATATTACACACTGCACCTTTAACTGTATTACAGTACCTGATGTAATTTATTTGGATTTTCATTACTAATAACTCGGCTAATATCTAACAAAAATTAAATTACTAATAAAAAAATAAATAAGCAATAGATCAGCTATTTGTTTACCACTGTTGTCTTATAGTATTGCTGTTGCCATTAAATAAAAAACGTTTTATAAAAGTAATACGCCAGTAATGGTTAAATTACTGTGTAATAGAGCAATTTTTCCAGGGTTAAGAGTCCTAAGCACTGTAAAACAACCTGTACCTCATGGCTTATTGCTTTATCTTCTACTAATTCACCAGGAAATTGCTCTCTAATTACTGTAAATTAACCATAAATGTTAAAATGAAAAGTATTTACAACAATGTTGAAGATTTTGAGAAATTCAGAGGTAAAATCAGCTGACTCTCACCTCAATTACATGTTTCTTGCTGGACTTTTCTTTGGATGCCCACTCGACCGAACCTCCTCGGAGGTCCACTGTGAATTCCGGTTTGGACTGGTTGCCTCCAAACTTTAATAACAAAGATAAATTAAACAGCTCAATTTAAATCCGAACACTCTCCATTAATGAATCATCTTCTGTGAGTTATTTAGGATTCTGTTTAGTCCAGTGCTGTTAAACACAAGCTATATTGTTGTTTCTGTTCAAAAGCGAGTTATGGAGCACGCTATATTTTAAGTGTGAATTAGTTTTGGGTGTCAGGGAAAGTCCACTAATAGGTTAGACTTGAATATTAAATGCACAATGCACACGCTTCACTGTTTTATAATTTATGGCCCAGGTTTGCAAAGAGCATTCCCATATTTTGCTTTGCGCACTGCTAAGCTCCACTTTGTATGTTGTGATAATACAGATACATAGCATAAAATAAATGATCCTGATGCATGCCAGCAAACATAAGGTTCTTAGTGCATCCATTTCCATTTATTAACTCTGGTTATTTGACATTGTAAAAGTTTTAAATTCACCCTCTTGCAGGAGGAACAGACTTCAAGCACATAGCAGGGGGCGATAAGTGTGGCGCACAGGCAGAAAGTAGGACGTGCACAAATAAAATGGGAGACAAGCTGCCCTGCTCAGCTGATCTCAGAACAGCTCTGCATCACATAACTTGAATTAACTTATAATTATTTATATAATGAAATTAAATTATATGAAATATCACACATTTATTTATTTATTTGATTTATGATTTATCTATTTAAAACCATCTAAAGAATTTTTAATCAAATTACAGTCATCTTTAATCTATGCAAAACTGTTCCTAGATCAGCACAGAGGGCACATTCATTCAGTTCAGAGAGGCTGACACATACAGAAGGAGCCCGGCCGCGCGTATAGGACACTGCAGGCCGGGGCTTAATCGAACGCTTCCAGTTACTTAGCAATGAAAGGAGGAGTTCAGGAAAGGAACCATTGCGGCAGTACGACTTTGAAGAGACAGAGAAGAGATGAAAGAAAGGAAAAGAACATAAAGAGAGTGATGATGCATGAAAACACACTCACAACACACATGGGAGATATAAACGAAGGAGAGAGGTACAAATCGGCAAGAGAGCTAATATTTATTATATATAAAAGCATCCAGGCGTCTTTTTGTTCACACTTGCTGAGCACTGAATGTGGATGCAGTTTGCACAGTACACTCCTGCATAAACGCAGGCAAATTTGAGGCAGACTATGGAGGGGGCCTGGCAGTGTCAATTGAAATTACGCTGACAACTGTTACTACAGACTAACAAGGTCAAATACACTGAACTATTTTCAAGAGGAAAATTTCACATTTGCCCTAGAGGAATAGGCCATTGTAACCTGGCATGAATACATACCCAGCTGGTGCCGGTGCCCTGACCCTTTGCAAAGAGTAAAGAGGATCCCTGCAGGACTGTCCAGGTGGAGGCCCAATTCTTCCTGCAGGACAACAAAACAATAAGAGCATCTGTGTCACTATTCTAAAGATCAAATGAGAAACTAGAAAAGGGAGTGACCAAGAACTGCATAATATGTTTTTTTTAAGTGCCCTTATTATGCTATTTTAAAGGCTCCTAATTTAGTTTTAGAAGTCTCCTACAATAGGTTTTCAAGCATCCAAGGTAAAAAAAAACAAAAACACAAATTTTCTCATAATATACATCGCAGCATAACCTCTTTTCTCACAGTGTCTGAGACGGCTTAATCAAGGATCAATCCCTTTTTACTCTGCTCTGAATGGTCAGTCTGTTCATAGTACAGAGCGTGTCGGAAACAAAACGTCCATTACCATATTTGAATTTCAGCTCCGGAAGCTTCCTCAGCACTTGTATACAGTAATACGAACAGTTTCACCGCATCAATTCAAACTCGAATCCTCGTCTTTTGAAAGTGCATGCTAAGTGGATTTGCTTTTACAGCTTTCACAACAGCATTTCTCGCCATGTCGACAACACAAACCAAATTCTCCCAGTCTCAGCTACAAATACAGTGTTTGAGGGCGGGTCAAAGTAGACGTTCGCGAGCAGCCAATGAAGACCGTAGGCTAGCATTATACAAATGTGTTACAAAACTGCATAGTGAGACTGGAATTATTAACTCATTTTGGCAATGCGGACCTTTTACATTCACAAACAGCTATATTACATACTGCACTAAAGGCAATATTCGAAAAACCATCATTGGGGCACTTTAATGACCAATGCTTACATTTTTTCAATTTAGCACAATTCATTCTTTGTAGCATCAACTAATATTAGAGGCCACAAAAAGTTATTTTAAGAACTTTTTTCTTTTAAGAAAAAAATCCTGCATAATGCATAAATATTACTATTTTAGTGTATCTATTTCCCCATACCTATTAAAGATAAATGGCAATACTCAGCGATGCAGTGTTTACCTGACTTTCTTGCCATGTTCAGTGATCTTGGTGACATTGAGAACACCACACTTTTCTGAGGGCTACAGAGAGGAGAAAAATGAATAAAAATTAAAATAAAAACAAAAACAAAGGGAAAACGATTAAATAAAAAGTAAATAAGAATACTGTACATTATTATCTATTATTTTAATGATTATAATACTATAGAGTATAAATTATTATTATTAGCAGTAGTATTTAAATTAGGCAATTTAAATTGCATTGTTAATTCTGATGACAACATGCATTTAAAAGAGAACTGAATGTTAATACACTGAAAAGGCACATTCACAGGTTATTGGTTATACTAACAGTACAGGGGTGTTTTGGTGAAGAGGGGCAGGAGTCTGATTCAGGAGAGATGTGTTTGGCATTTACAGACTCCTGCAAGTCATAAAGCAGAAAACGTGCAGTGTTAAACATTCAGAGCAGAGAGGGTTAGAGGATGAATACAAAAAGAGGTTAGATCCATTCTGAAGGTAGTTAAGAATTTCCTAAGAGGAAAAAGGCTGGTGACAGATAATGGTCAGAATCACTGTTATCTCAAGTCTTGATGTGCCATGAATGATTTGTAAGGACTTGGACTAGATGTTGACATGTTAGTAATAAAATAAGTTAGTATAAAAGGCAGCAGACGCAAACATACAAGAAATAAGCACACATACTGTATGTGCACACCCAGATATCATCAAAATCATGAAGTGCACATTTTGAGCAGGTTTTGATTAACTCAAAACTGATTTATTTCCTTGATTCGCTTGAAAACACTTTCAATTTGGGAAGTGAAGAAATCAAGAAGTCTGTAATCACATCTGATTGGTTACAGCATAATGAGGCGACTAACTTCTTTGTACAGTGACAGACCGAAGCCCCTGGTGAGGCGGTTCACGCTGAACCATCTGTTTTTGAATGGCAGCTGGAATGAAAACCATTGTGTGACACAAGAGCAACATAATATCAGGCTTGTTTCATTTAGCATCTTTAAAGAACCAGCATTACTGAGTGACAAAATAAAATACAAAACACATGCACTGAGATTAAGAACTGTTAAAAGCCTCATGCTCTCCTATAGGAAATATATTTGGTATGTGATAATCTTCACTGGCATCTGTGTGGGGAAAAAAACAACTATGACAGCCTTCTAATTGGATTTTAGACTACATGCTGGTTTTCATGGTAAAACATTTGAGAGGGTCTGAGAGTTACACAAATGGATTCAATATAAAAACAATAAACACCTAAAAAGGCATAAACATCAAAGCAGTTAATATTACTTTCATTAAGTGCTGTTCTATCAGAGTAGTTGTTTAATAAAAAAAATGTGTATAGCAAATAATTTTATGAAGCACAACCATTTTCAGCTGTGATAGTAATAAGAAATGTTTCTTAATCAATAAATAAGTATATTAAGAATGATTTCTGAAGGATCATGTGACACTGAAGACTGAAGTAATGATGCTGAAAATTCAGCTTTTCCATCAAAGGAATGAATTACATTTTAAAATATTTTCAAACAGAAAACAGTCATTTAAAATTTTAATCATATTTCACAATATTTTACTGTATTGTACTGTATTTTTTGTCTAACAACATAGACGTACCTTATCAGTGATGTCCAGCACATATGTGCTGTGTCTCCACTTGGTCAGCACAATGGGCTCCTGCTGCTTCCTTTCCAAACTGTGACTCTTAGGAGCTTCTCCAGAGACTGGAGGAGAGAGATTATACTGGGAACAAACAAGAAGAAAGAAAGAGAGAGAGAAAGTGTTAAAACCATCGATTAAAACTAGGGATGGGCAAGAGTACTCGAGTACTCGAACGTGACGGCGACGATCGATCATGAAAACGATGATCGCCCTAACTTAAAAATATATTTGTCTATTTTTTGATTGGTTATTACGGCATAGCGTTAGACAGCACGCCTTCAGATGGGCAAAATAAAGTGAAACTGGATTTGAAAGCGTGCACTGCAGTGATGCCTGAAATCACTGAGATCATGAAATACAGCGCCAATCTGTCATATACCATTATAATGAGAACAAGATCGTAATAGAATGTTGTAAATTCTCTGTGCTTCAGTTCCCCGTGTATCAGCGCGCTGTTAAAGGAAATCCACAACGAGAGTTACATCAGACTAGCGTGGTCAAGTTCACGTGCGCACTTGTGTCCTTTTGTGCAGATGCAAATTGTAAGATTATTTTTATGTTGTCTATATCTGATTAATCTCATATAGGACGCGTTTGGTTAAGTTTATTAACCAGCTAGTAAAGTGCTGCCGTTATATCGACTGGTGTTCATTCACTCTTCAGTTTCAGCACAAATGCAATGCCCGACATTATCGACTCTGGGTTATTTGAGATGGTTATATTATTTTTAGATAGGCTATTTCTTTTTCAAAATCATTGATGCTATTAATAATGCAGCAGTTATTTTGTTCTCATATTTTTTAACAGTAGACCTATGTTATATTTAAAGTTGTTTCTCATTATGGATTCGAAAAACGCACAGTGATGTCTGTAATCACTTTGATCATGAAAAATAAAATTAAGTGCAAGATGTGCAGCACCAATCTGTCATATACATAGCATTATAATGAGAACACGATTGTAATAGAATGTTGTAAATTCTCTGCTTTAGTTGCCCGTGTATCAGGGTTGTTGTTAAGGGAAGAGCGCATTCAGAATGTGAGTTTCCCTTTCAAACCATAGACTGTAAAAACTAGCACGGTCATGTTCAAGTGCGCATTCGCATGCTTTTGGGCAGATGTAAATTGTAATAGGTATATATCAGATTTATCTAATATAGAATGTGTTTGGTTGAGTTTATTAACCCGCTAGCAAAGCTCTGCAGGGTGGTGTTTATTCACAGTTTCAGCTCAAATGCAATGCCCGATATTATTGACTGGGTTATTTGAGACGGTCATTTTGTTTTTAGATGTTTCTTTTTCAAAAACATTGATGCATCATAATCTAGCAGTTATTTTTTTCTAGTCATATGTTAATGTTTTCATAGACATGTTTTCATGTCACGTTTGTATTTGTCAACAATAATTTTCGTAACAGTATTTTCATTATTTCCAACATGCCCTGCCCCCCGAGTACTTGTTTTTTGAGACCTATTGATGATCGAAATGAGAAATTGACAAAAATGCCCATCCCTAACTAAAATCAGGACTGGGAATGGGGGGTGAGGGGGTGACTCTGGGGGACTGAATCCAGGAAGTGAATTTCAAGGGGTGTTGAGGATTTCAAAATGTAGAGGATTTCCATCTTTTATCCACATTATTAATAGCCTCTAAACGCTATGCAAATTTCATAAATATAGTGGGATTTTCTGCATCTATTTATACACAATTCTACAGGAAATTCTACAATGTTTTGAAGAAACAAACAAAAACGGTTGGTTAAAAAACACTAAATAATTTAGTATTGACTATTGGCAGTGATAAAAACACAGAAAAGAATAGAGAACAGCCGCTACCTCTCTCCTCACCATCCACAGCACCATGTGTGGTCAGATCCCCTCCTCCGAACATAAGCCCGCCCAACCCGCACAGCCCTCCAGAGTACAACATGTGTGTGTATATGTTGGATGGAATGAGTGTAAAAGAATGTGTAATAAAAGAAGAGAGTGTGGTTCGACCAACGGTGTCCAGCACGACTGGTGCGCTAGAGACACTGATCTCGGCTAACTCGATTAGGGAATCAGGGTTACTTTTAGATTTTCCCGGTAAACCTCCTACTGTCCTGGTTAACACTAGAGCTAAAGCAGGCAATGAACACTACATGATTTAAAGACAGGAGAAAGACTGTCTGGGTGAACCTGTGAAAAAGTTTAACTTACTTTTGGTAACTCCCATTCTGAACGGGATCCATCGGCACTGTAGTAATACGGCCGTCCTTGTTCATCCACATGCTTAATCCACTGCCAAACAAAGAAAAACATCTGTTACATTGTTACATAACAAAAAGAGATTTTGGTATATAAGCAGCTCTTTCCAGCACCTTCTCATTGGTGTATTCAGACACATAGAGTGTGTGGCCATGTTCATCCAGTTCCTCAGACCAGCCTCTAGGGGGCGATCCGTACTGACTGTCTGACTGACTGGAGTGTGTGCTGGGACAGTTCTCCTCAGATGACAAATGCTAAACAAGAGAGAAAACAAAAATGGCAGAAAGACAAAGTGAATCATAAAAAAAAAAAAAGACAAAAGCATTCATTTATGTAGCTTCGACAATACAGCATGGTGCTAACAACACTGGCAACGGTTTTTATTTCCATGAAATAAACTAGTAAAATGTGTTCTTCAAATGCAATGTAAGTCGCTTTAATGAAAACACATACAAAATGTATAAATGTAAATGTTACTTATTTAAAAAGTATCATTATAAAAATCTGTTATTTATGTTTAAATAAATAACATCATTATCATTATTAACAGTAATAAACAATACATTATTACTATTTAAAAATAATATATTTTAATACAAATTCTTATTAATGTATTTTAAATAAATACAACAACAACAACGATAACAGTTATAATAATTACAATTATTTAAAAAAAAAAAAAAAACACACAGCATCTGTAACCAATAATATTTTAACTGATAAACAAAATATACCATGCCCCCCTTTTATTATACCCAAATTTAAGTTAAGTTTTCACCACTAGATGGCAGCTATGGACAATGGAAAGAGTGAAAATGGATCAAAACTTCAGATAAGGCTGTCCTAAATGAGCTCGGGAAACAGGTCAAACAATTTACTCTCGTAAACATGGACATACATGATAGCTCTTACAGTATCCAGAACAACTTAACTGGCATTACTTTTGTCATTTTAAATAATAATCCATAATAATAGCAACATCCGCTGAGAACTCTGTTCTGTCTGAAGCTGGGTCAACTGCCTGCTGAAGCTTAAATATCTGAACAGCATTTTTCAAAGGCTTAAATATAGACTGAAGACCTACTTCAATTTTGGCCTAGTTCAAACTTTCACATGCACAAGCATGTGGGCACACAGTCACACTCACATTAGAATAAAGCTGGTGTTTTACATGTGAAATCAATTTACGCAGTTGACCAATATGGATTTTTCAGTGAACATTTTTCCAGTTGTTTGTTACCTCCATGTCTCCAGTGTTGGACGTGTCCCCGCGACTGACCCCGTTGTCTCGCGAGCGGGGTGGTTTCCAGGTCCTCTCCTGAGTCGTGCGGTTGTAGTAGAAGTTTCTTCCACTTGAATCTTTGTGGGTTTCCCAGTCGCCCAGGATGTGCAGAGGGGAGGAAGTGGGAACAGGTGGAAGAGATGACTGAGAGATCTTCAACTCCTGGAGGTTTGTGTACACGGGGGATTCGGGTCGACCCTGTCCGGTGGGAGAGATGCCCTGTGGACAAAACAGAGAAAAAGCAGCAAGTCAGAGGAAAATTGTCCTATTTTGTTTAGCAGCTTAGATGTAAATGTCTCAAAAGATAAGTGCACACATCTGCCAAAGCAAGAAGGCCAAGAGAAACAAAAGCAGCTAATAAAACTGTGATTGATTCTGCCAGGCAGTGGAGAAATTCTGAGAGAGATCCAAGATTCACAATGGGCTCCAAGAAACATCTGCCAATTATTTTATTGATGCGTTCATGGCTGACAACTGGCTGGACTTTCACACTGTTCATTTAGAATGAGAATAAAGCATGGGGTGAATTCAATAAAGTTAAAAAATTAAGCATGGGAATATTATTACTAATATTATTAGCATATGATTTACCAAGAAAGAGACGGAGAACAACGGGAGGAGCCAGTTTGAAAAGCAGTTTGTATACATCAAGACATCACAGAATGACCATCTGTACTTCATTTTTTAAGTGCAATCTCTGACTTAAATATATTAACCAGTCCTGGCAAACACATAATTAATATTTTTTGTTGAATAAATAAATATAACAAGACTGCAGTCGCTCTTGCAGTTGTTTGAAAGAGTTATTTTATGAAGTGTCTCTTCATCATTACTGCAAAAGAGACGATGTCCTCACTGCTGAAGGCGCTGTTATTTTGGTGTAACCCATTGTGAGAAAACAAACCACACAATACAAAGCAACTGAAAACTCACATATACAGAAAGAACAGAAATAGAAGCCAATCTCTCACCTGAGAGTAACAGAAACTACTGCTCCCAGAACATCAACAAAGTCACCAGTGACTACTTGACTTGAAACCCTAATACTGCAACTAGTGATGTGCAAGTTAGAGGGTATATACAGCATCTATGAATGCATACGCTACAATTGGGTGACCTGTCAGAGGTGCAACATGGCACAAGTCTGAGGACAATCCAACAAAGCAATGGCCCATCGCTAACCCTTGAAAAAATCTGACACAATTCCTGTTTTTATGGAAAGGCCTGTTGGCAAAGACCTCAAATAGTCAGAATATTTGGAAGAGGCCTGTTGGCTAATCCATCCTGTCATGCATGAAAACATGGGACTTCCTGTCATACTGAAATAATAAGGTTTATCATGATAATAGACTCAAAGCTGCTCTAACATTTTCCAATGTCCTGTGTGACTGCATGGCGTTGGGCAAAACATTCCAAAAGAGAATCCCAACATTACATTCATCTAAATGCATTTTAACTGGCAGTCAAATATTAATTTATTTGTATAACAGCCACTAAACCACACTGTGCTAGTTCTCTTCATCTTACATAATAAAATAATATAAACTCAAATTAATATTTTATGTCCATATATTTCTTTATCTGATAAGTAGCTGTGGTTTATGTGTGATCATGACCAGCTGACTTACATAACTCTTTAATTACAAATTACATAAAAAAAGAAAAATAGTTAAAACTATTAAATATTGGAATAGCAAAAAAAGCCAAGAAAATAAATGTCGCCAATTTTTAAAGGCAGCTGCAGCAAACCTGATTATATTTGAAACATCTCTTTGAAAGAGTTGTTTTACTTTTAAACACACACCAGGTGAATAAGGAAATAAACTGCATTACAAATACAATATTAAATTAACAACAAAAGACGTATATATTTAAATTATATAAATTATTAATCATTTAAAGTATGATATTACCAACTGTGTATCGTATCGTATCATATACGCTTGAAATTAAACATTAAAAGCATTACATTGGTAAATTTCACCTTCTGACTCCTGCTTGTCTCTTGAGCTGTAGGTCTTTTTCTCTTCAATCTAATGGAGATACTGAAACTCCACCAAAATATCTACATACAAACCTCAACCCTTGTTTGCATATCTGTCTCTGTCTCTGGCGCTGTCTCAACCACATGCACACTGTATCTGCAAATGAATAGAATGTTAGAGAGACCAGCCTCTACTGGATCCTTTCATAAGAAAGGTGACCCCAAAATAGCTCAAAGAGCAAAGTTCATTTCACTCAGTGTATGTACAATGTTGCGTGTACAAACAGAAAAAAGATGAACGTATTCAAATCCATGCTCAGCCACATGCCTCCACATGGAAATCTGTAGAGCACACCCAAGAGGAAATGCACAGCACGCACATATACGTGGTAACAGCTGTGAGTGTACATGAATTAAAACCCCCAGGCAGAGGGAGATTTGAGTATGGACTCTTAATAAATGCAGTCAGGTTGCAGGTTATGAAGTATGTCTTTAAGCAAGTACAGTGGGGAGAACAAGTATTTGATACACTGCCGATTTTGCAGGTTTGCCCACTTACAAAGCATGTAGAAGTCTGTAATTTTTATCATAGGTACTCTTCAACTGTGAGTGACGGAATCTAAAACAAAAATCCAGAAAATCACATTGTATGATTTTTAAGTAATTAATTTGCATTTTATTGCATGACATAAGTATTTGATACATCAGAAAAGCAGAACTTAATATTTGGTACAGAAACTTTTGTTTGCAATTACAGAGATCATACGTGTAGTTCTTGACCAGGTTTGCACACACTGCAGCAGGGATTTTGGCCCACTCCTCCATACAGACCTTCTCCAGATCCTTCAGGTTTCGGGGCTGTCGCTGGGCAATATGGACTTTCAGCTCCCTCCAAAGATTTTCTATTGGGTTCAGGTCTGGAGACTGGCTAGGCCACTCCAGGACCTTGAGATGCTTCTTACGGAGCCACTCCTTAGTTGCCCTGGCTGTGTGGCTGTGTGCTCTTACTGAGGGAAGGAGGTTGTTGGCCAAGATCTCACGATACATGGCCCCATCCATCCTCCCCTCAATACGGTGCAGTCGTCCTGTCCACTTTGCAGAAAAGCATCCCCAAAGAATGATTTTTCTACCTCCATGCTTCCCGGTTGGGATGGTGTTCTTGGGGTTGTACTCATCCTTCTTCCTCCAAACACGGCGAGTGGAGTTTAGACCAAAAAGCTCTATTTTTGTCTAATCAGACCACATGACCTTCTCCCATTCCTCCTCTGGATCATCCAGATGGTCATTGGCAAACTTCAGACGGGCCTGGACATGCGCTGGCTTGAGCAGGGGGACCTTGCGTGCGCTGCAGGATTTTAATCCATGACGGCGTAGTGTGTTACTAATGGTTTTCTTTGAGACTGTGGTCCCAGCTCTCTTCAGGTCATTGACCAGGTCCTGCCATGTAGTTCTGGTCTGATTCCTCATGATAATTGATGCCCCACGAGGTGAGATCTTGCATGGTGCCCCAGACCGAGGGAGATTGACCGTCATCTTGAACTTCTTCCATTTTCTAATAATTGCGCCAACAGTTGTTGCCTTCTCACCAAGCTGCTTGCCTATTGTCCTGTAGCCCATCCCAGCCTTGTGCAGGTCTACAATTTTATCCCTGATGTCCTTACACAGCTCTCTGGTCTTGGCCATTGTGGAGAGGTTGGAGTCTGTTTGATTGATTGTGTGGACAGGTGTCTTTTATACAGGTAACGAGTTAAACAGGTGCAGTTAATATAGGTAATGAGTGGAGAACAGGAAGGCTTCTTAAAAAAAAACTAACAGGTCTGTGAGAGCCGGAATTCTTACTGGTTGGTAGGTGATCAAATACTTATGTCATGCAATAAAATGCAAATTAATTATTTAAAAATCATACAATGTGATTTTCTGGATTTTTGTTTTAGATTCCGTCTCTCACAGTTGAAGAGTACCTATGATAAAAATTACAGACCTCTACATGCTTTGTAAGTGGGCAAACCTGCAAAATCGGCAGTGTATCAAATACTTGTTCTCCCCACTGTATATGAGATCAAACTGAAGTACTGGCACACATGAATGCCAATTGGTTTCATGTTATGAGATGTCTGTTGTTCCAGAGATGTTTTCGGATTAGATGTTCAGATATGGATGCTAATAAAGTCCTTTGTGGTTACCAGTCACACACACACACAGGAATCTGATGGCTTCTACTCCACATACGCCTTCTCATTCAGACAGCACAAAGGTACAATAGATGCAACGGCACCAGTCACTGTAATGTGAACTCTGCAATTCTTTTATTAGATTTTCTTGAAGCAAGAAAATATTTTTTCATCTTTCGATGAATCATCATCATCCATTCATGCATCTGTCCATCATCCTCCAAGTGCCAACCACTCCTTTATGCTTGTGGTACACTATGAGAGCTACTCAAATCATAATTGACATACATTTATTATATTATATTATATTATATTATATTATACACAGATCAGGCATAACATTATGACCACTGACAGGTGAAGTGAATAACACTGATTATTTCTTCATCACGGCACCTGTTAGTGGGTGGGATATATTAGGCAGCAAGTGAACAATTTGTCCTTAAAGTTGATGTGTTAGAAGCAGGAAAAATGGGCAAGCGCAAGGATTTGAGCGAGGATTTGTGGGGTGTTCCCGGTCTGCAGTGGTCAGTATCTATCAAAAGTGGTCCAAGGAAGGATCAGTGGTGAACCGACGACAGGGTCATGGGTGGCCAAGGCTCATTGATGCACGTGGGGAGCGAAGGTTGGTCCGTGTGGTCCAATCAAAAAGACAAGCTACTATAGCTCAGATTGCTCAAGAAGTTAATGCTGGTTCTGATAGAAAGGTGTCAGAATACACAGTGCACCACAGTTTGTTGTGTATGGGGCTGCATAGCCGCAGACCAGTCAGGGTGCCCATGCTGACCCCTGTCTACCACCGAAAGCACCAACAGTGGGCACGTGAGCATCAGAACTGGACCACAGAGCAATGGAAGAAGGTGACCTGGTCATCACCTGGCCTTTTACATCACGTGGATGGTCGGGTGCGTGTGCGTCTCTTACCTGGGTAACAGATGGCACCAGGATGCACTATGGGAAGAAGGCAAGTCGGCAAGTCGGCGGAGGCAGTGTGATGCTTTGGGCAATGTTCTGCTGGGAAACCTTGGGTCCTGCCATCCATGTGGATGTTACTTTGACACGTACCACCTACCTAAGCATTGTTGCAGACCTTTCATGGAAACGGTATTCCCTGGTGGCTGTGGCCTCTTTCAGCAGGATAATGCGCCCTGCCACAAAGCAAAAATGGTTCAGGAATGGTTTGAGGTGTTGACTTGGCCTCCAAATTCCCCAGATCTCAATCCAATCAAGCATCTGTGGGATGTGCTGAACAAACAAGTCCAATCCATGGAGGCCCCACCTCGCAACTTACAGGACTTAAAGGATCTGCTGCTAACATCTTGGTGCCAGATACCACAGCACACCTTCAGGGATCTAGTGGAGTCCATGCCTCAACGGGTCAGGGCTGTTTTGGCAGTAAAAGGGGGACCAAAACAATATTAGGAAGGTGGTTATGCCATTAAAATGTTATGCTTGATCGGTATATTATATTATATTATATTATAGCACTACATATATACAGCCAAAACACCACCTGCCTAATATGCATCTGCCTAATATGCAGTTGGTGCTGACCCACCGAGGGATGGACTCTACAAGACCCCTGTAGGTTGCGAGGTGGAGCCGCCATGGATCAAACTTGTTGGTCCAGCAGATGCTCAACTGGCTTGAGATCTGGGTAATTTGGAAGCCAGGGCAATACCTTGAACTCTTCATCATGTTCCTCAAACCATTCCTGAACAATGTGTGTTAGTGTGGCAGTGTGCATTACCCTGCTGAAAGTGGCCACTTCCACCAGGGAACACTATTGTCATGAAGGGGTGTGCCTGGTCTGCAACAATGTTTAGGTCGGTGGCACGTGTCAAATTTATTCACGTGGGCAGAACATTTCCCAGAGCATCACACTACCTCCACTGGCTTGTCGTCTTCCCACAGTGAAGGTGCACATGTACACGGCCGTCCATGTGATGTAAAAGAAAACGGGACTCATCGGACCAGGCGTCCTTCTTCCACTGCTCTAAGTTCCAGTTTCGACGCTTGCATGCCCATTATAGGAGCTTCTGACGGTGGACAGGGGTCATCATAAGCACTCTGATTGGTCTGAAGCTGGAGCCCCATACGCAGCAGAGTGTGTACTGTGTACTATACCTCCCATAACCATCATTAAAATTTTGTGCCACAGTAGACCTTCTGTTGGCTCGAACCAAATGGGATAACCTTAACTGCCCTTGTGCATCGATGAGCCTTGGGTGCCCAACACCCTGTCGCCAGTTTGTGGTTTGTCCCTCCTCAGACCACTGTTGGTAATTTCTCACCACTGCTGACCAGGAGTAACCCACAAGCCTTGCTGTTTCAGAGATACTCTACTCAGACCGTAGTATGGTCCACACGGAGATCTGATCTCATCATCAGAGTCCACCTGGGATTACATGAAGAAACCGAAAAAAACTGAGACAGACTAAATCCAGAAGAACTGTAGCAACGTCTCCAAGATGCTTGAAGAAAACTTCCTCCAAAGCTGTAGTACTGTGAAAAGTTTTATAAACTTGTGTAAAAATACTGTAAAGTGAGGATGCTTTCAAAAATAATGTCATAAATAGATTTTATGTATCAATTAACTTCTATTAACTAAATCAAATCAATATTTGGTGTGACCACCCTTTGCGTTTGGTACACTTTTGTCCTTGGTATACTTTTGTCCTTGGTACACTTGTGCAAATGAACTAATTTAAAAACTGATGATCTTTACAACAGAACTGAATCAACACTGATCTGACTTCTGATTGAAACAACAGCCGAAATGCACAATTTTGCAAAAGTTATCACTATGAAGCTGCTTTGCATTGTATAAAGCGCTATATAAATAAAGGTGACTTGACTACTGTATATTCTCTAAAACACTATATCAGAATCTCTGCTGTTCTCTTCTTGTGATTGGCCACTAGGGGTCCACATTAGACCATTAAACTGTGCGCCAAAAGGAGGATTATGTGCAACATGGTAACCTGCATTCCTTTCCCTCCTAAGCACCTCACCTGTGTGTGTGTGTGTGTGTGTGTGTGTGTGTGTGTGTGTGTGTGTGTGTGTGTGTGTGTGTGTGTGTGTGTGTGTGTGTGTGTGTGTGTGTGTGTGTGTGTGTGTGTGTGTAGTGTTTGAGAATGAAAAAAGAAATGGGACAAAAGTAAGGTCTCCCATAAGCATTTCTATAGGGTGTTGGTCTTGCAAAGTACTTTGATTAATGCTGACATTGCTGTACATTATCCTATTCGTAACTGCTTACAAAATAAAAAAAAACTAATTGAAATTAAATATTGATTTGATTTTAAATAATTGTATTAGCTTACTTGCAGATTAAGGCTCAACAAGGATCAGAAACTAACACAGCTATGTAGGCACTTTGCTGTCTGAGACAATAAAGACTTATAAAGTTCAGCGGTCATTACAGAACAATACTTGACTGCAAAATCCCATTACTGACCAATCAGAAGCAAGTATTTCTAAGAGCTTCCATTAGGGTTATTCATGCCATGCATGCATTTACTTAAATGCCTTTGTGTGCTAAACTGGGACATACTCTAAGATGGTTACATAACAGAATAAGTGTGTGTAAGGTACAGTGCGGTGAGAAAGAGAAGTGAAAAGACAATTTGAAAACTTGGACAAGGAATGTTCACAATTTTGGAATGTTTCTTTATGGATGTGCTTGTGTGTAGGACAGGGGCGTTTTCTACACAAAATACAGGCTAATAGCAACATGAGAGGAGGCAGGGCCTGTGATTGGCTGATTACCCTGGCGACCTATCATGTTTGTAACAATTGCTAATTACAAAATATAACTCGCTCATACAGATTTCACTAGGTTTGGTCACTGGTGAAACATAAATGGCACTTTGTAACTATTTAACATTTTGGTAAATTGGTTGCAAAATCTCATTTGTACATTTTTATACAACCTGCTAGTTATTTAGGAGTGGGTATAATAAAAAAAATTTAAAAATAAAAATAAAACCAAATGATTTGCCACCAATTTGCCAAAATTTTAAACGTTACAAATTGCAATAATATTCAAAATCACCTAATCGTCAAACATTTTCTAATGAGATCGAGTTGGTTTAGTTAAATTAAAGCTTAATATTCATACTTGCAGCTGCAGCTTTCATGACACTGAAAAGAATTTGACTATTAGTAATAATAAACGGAGAAATTCCAAGAGGGTCCTCGCACCATCGGGCCCTAATAATAATAATCTTCCATTTATCATATCGCTCCCTTTGTTTTAGAGGGCACAGACCTTTTTCCTCCTCTTCTTTTCTCTATTAAGAACTACCCCTTACACAAAGAAAGGCCTATCTCACTCTCTTTCTCCTGGACTAAGTATGAATGACCAGTACAACCTACATTTCCATCTGACTGCCTGCAGTCAGGATGCATCCACTCAGCCACACATTAGCACATCTGTGACATATGCAGAGCCACCCAGTCACCTCCCCCAGAGCCCCTGGAGCCACATGGATGTGTGCTCAACCGAACATAGTATGAGACCACAGTATCTACTGCAAGTGTGTCACAAAGGACACAACCACACACACTCAAATCAATAAGTGAGGCTCCAGGAAGGCTGATTTAGTCGACAGCAAACTTTATGGGGAATTTTAGCTCTGTTTCACACCTCAGTGAGTTCAGAAATGCTCAAACTCTAACAGAGAGACAACCAATTAACCTTTAGGTCTTCGGCACAATGCTGCGTGATACCGCACAAGCACACACAAACAGACCTTCCTGCACTCATCGCTAACGCTGATGGTTTCTGTAAGACTCAATGAGAATATGAAATCTCAGTCAGAGCAGCATGAAGAACAGCTGTATACTTTCATCTCTGAAGCACTGCAACAGATGTTGAATGGGTACAAATGGCACAAGAAAAAACAGACTGAAATCTATCTATCTATTAGAGCTGCACGATTCTGAATAAACAGAGAATCACGATTTTTCAAACAGAGATCACAATTCTCTCTCGATTCACTAAACAAAATAACGTAATTTACTAGAGGTTCTGACAAAATGTTAATTGCTGCAGTCTATTTAAAACATTTAATTAATCTGAATGAATTATTTATTTTTTAAAAAATGATTCAATGACTCACTTATATATAGCCTACTTCACTTGTTACTCATTACTAGACAAATCATTTTTGAACTAATCTCTTGAATGAATGATTCAATGTCAAATATATTTTTTAAGTCACTTGTTGCCATCTACTGGTGTAGCGATATATCTATACAATCGTTACTTGAAGCACCAAGTTACTTTCAGAAGGTGATTTGCTCTATTTTGATCCCTTCTGTAGACATCAGTGTTTATATCCAAACTATACACTTTTATCCCAGTACTTCTGTAATAATCCATCTACCCATCTATCTTCTACCCATCTATCTATGTAAAATTAAATATATGTATAGATATATTATGTATATAGAGCTAGATAGGCAGACACAGACATTTGTTTTGTCCATAAAATTAAAGTCAGTACGATACAATGTTGTTTTGGACTCCACTGACTCTTCTTTCTTTCTTTCTTTCTTTTTCTTTCTTTCTTTTTCTTTCTTGAACACTGATTTTCACTGACAACAAAAACAAAAATGGACAAAAACCACTGAAACATTCTTCAAAAAAAAGAGAATGTCATACAGGTTTGTGGCAGCATTACGGTGAGTACATAATGATGATTAAATGATTTGCACCCATCTTAATCAGTGAATGTGGCAGTTAATATGCATTTCTGTGATTGCATAGAAGTGTGTATGTGTGTATGTGTGTCTGTGTGTGTTTGGAGAAACCTGCAGGCAGTGTGCTTTGATGGTAGTCCCAAATCCACTACGGCAGACGGTGTGTTCCACAATCATGCAAATCCCTGTGTTCTCATTGGCCCCTTCATCTCCCCAAAAACCCCTATTAATTATTCAGAAATGTTGGAGAGGACTTCTAGTGAGCAACACTCTGTTCTCTGTGCTCAAACCACTGCTTGTGAGTAAATGCCCCACATCTTCAACCAATCCATGTTTTCCGTAACCTATTTTTTTTTACTTTAAAGTTTTTGTAAAGACATACTTTGGCCATTATTGCACTTAAAACGACACTACTGTGTAGCTTGATGCTGCACAAAACTAGCCATTTTTATAGATATAAGATGATTCCACAGACAAATACTGGTTACATAAGACTGTAAAAACCAGTTTTGGTGAGGATTCTCCTGGACAGAAGGGCTGGATTGATGATTCTTCCTTTATCTCTCTCTCCCTCTCCCTCTCTCCCATCCCCCTTATCCCTCTCTCTATATTTCTCTCTTTGTGTTCCCATGTGTTGACGGATACAATAGCTTAAAAATGCACTACTGGAAAACTTAATTGAACTGACACACTCAAGTATAACTTTTCAACTGTTTCTATTTTTTGTCAACTTAATGCATTTTCTACGAGTTACAGTGTCTACAGAAAAGCAGGCTGTAGCTTGGGGGGAAACTACTAATCCTGACCTGTAAACTCTTTGGGCTGACCTTCGGGGATAAACTCTTCTCTTGATTCATGTAATGGGGTATGCATTGACCTCCAGCATTGGGAAGTAACTAAAAAGACTAACTGATACCAACTATTGTTTTCAAATTTTCTATTAACAAGCAATTTGTTCCAAAAAGAAGCAAAGAAATGGGACTTTTTGTCACCATATATGGTGCATATGAATAACTGGGGCCAGGGCTCAATGCTAAGGATGTTTTCTACTGTAGGTTGGGCCAGTATTTCAAATTGCTTTTCACTGGCCCCCCATAACAAAACAGTAATAAATAAATAAAATGCAACAGGCCTAGTTATTGTTTTCATTGTTTTTGACCCGTGTAACCTTAATAAATAAGGTTATGACCTTAAAACTACTAGCCTAATTCATATAAATTTCTAATATTGTTAAAGTAAACAGTCACTTCAAGAGATATACTGTTACACATACATTTTATTTCTTAACAGTTTATGTTCACTTAAGACATAACAGACGAGGGCTGCATCTGAAATCGCATACTTCCCTATATAGAAGGTGAAAAACAGAAGGCCTATATAACAAAAGATGTCCAAATTCACAGTACTCATAAAAGAGTAGGCAAAACGTACCCGGATGACCTATTCCTTCTGGCGTGATTCTGAAGTGTGCATATGATGGACAATTTACTATCCCATGAGGCGATGGGAGAGGATTTGTGAATGGCAGTGAAGTTACGCAACTGACGCTGGTAGGTCACATGACAATGACAACATGGCAAATGTAGTACGTCCAGATTACATTCATAACATACATACTCATAACTATATAGAACTTACTTTTTGAGTGGTTGTGAAGTAATTACTTATTCAAAACAAGTATCTACTCAAGAAAGTATGTGATTTCGGACGCAGTATATGTTTACGAGGAAACTCGCCAATATGCGCATTTTGACATAATTTTGTATGAATATGTCAGTTCAAGCGCAAGAAGACATCAAAGAGAACTCAATTTAGTATTTGCGCACTGGCTGAGATGCGGCTTTCTGGGCGTGCACTTCAGATGAGTGTTGCACACACAAACTTCCCAAACAGTGCACGATGACCTGAGATTCTCTGCTGTTTTCCCTTCAGGCAGTGAGAAACTCACCAAAACCCATTTATTTGTTACATCAAGACTGCAATTGTATTTTGGCTAACTTACCAAAGACCTTTATCAAACACTTACAAAGAGCTCAGAATGCAGCACAAGAGTGCTGACTCATACTAGACTGAGGAATCACTTAAATCCTTTGGCTCATTGGCTGCCAGAACTGATCGCAGGATCCTTTTAAAATGTCTTCACAGTGTTGCACCAACACACCTCAGCAATATAATAATGAAACACTTGAGACCAATGTGTAAAAACAGCAGATGGGCTGAATGAACATGCAAATTCAATCTCTGACAACAGGCGGCACTTATTGAAAAGTAGAAATACAGCAGTTACCCCGGCTACTATGGTACACAAAGCAGTGCTACCCAACTTTGTTTCCAACTTGCTTGTTACACAGAAGTAAGTAAGTAAAACATGTTCCAAACAGCCTTTCAGGCTAATGTTATGAAGCGACGAGAATACTTTTTGTGTGCAACATTAAGGTTGAACCACTGTAGTCACATGGACTATTTTAACGATGTCTTTACTATTCTGGGCCTTGAAAGTGGTGATTATGTTGCAGTCTATACGTACTACCGGCACATCCGGGAACTTAACTGTCAATTTCGTCACTGCCCTTTTTAGGGGAAAATAAACTAGACTTCCCATAGACTTCAATACAAAATAGCGGCACAAAACAACGTCCGTACACAGCCGGCAGGCGTGAATAACTTAAGAAATCACTAAGATTAAACATGTCAAGTAATTATATGTCCACCCTGCCTGCCATAGAGCATGAAAGATACATCCACAAACTTAATTTGGTCAATTTAAAAACATGCCCCTTCATTCTCCCAGCGTCAAATTGGTGTAACAACCCCACCCAGTGGCCAGAGGTGTCTTACCCGGACATTTACTCGTACCTCATCGAGTCACCAGGTAAGCCAATGAATGATTTTACGTTTTTGAATCATGAATTAAGGATGACGCTATCGAAAGCTAAGTCAGGCTAGTTAGAAAGGTGCACTCAGTACTCAAAATATAAAGATATAATATATACATTTAAAGATGTTTACTTTCAAAAACAAAGTAAAATCATTCACTTGTTACACCAATTTGACGCTAGGAGAATGAAGGGACATTAAATTAAGTTTGTGGATGTATCTTTCACGCTCTATTGCAGGCAGGGTGGACATATAATTACTTGACATGTTTAATCTTAGTGATTTCTTAAGTTATTCACGCCTGCCGGCTGTGTACGGATGTTGTTCTGTGCCGCTATTTTGTATTGAAGTCTATGGGAAGTCTAGTTTATTTTCCCCTAAAAAGGGGCAGTGACAAAATTGACAGTTAAGTTCCCGGATGTGCCGGTAGTACTTATGTGGGGTCAGAAAGCTCTCGGATTTCATCAAAAAGATCTTAATGTGTGTTCCGAAGATGAACGAAAGGTCTTACGGGTTTGGAACGACGGGTGAGTAATTAATGACAGAATTTCCATTTTTGGGTGAACTAAACCTTTAACAGCCATTCATTAAAACTAAAATGTTTATCGCACCATATTTTCCCATCAAATATTTGTCTTGGTGTGAACAGGCCATTACACTTGCTTCTACCTAAAACTCATCCAGAAATATCAGCCTTTATATTCACTGTTGTTCAAAACTGTGAAAAACAAGCAAATATATATGCATTTTACTTTATAATTTTGAGAGCCTTGTCAGAAACCCTTTTACAAATATAATCTTACAAATAAATGTTTTGCTAAAGTTTTTATTTTTGAAGTAGTTTTTTGCGCTATAGTATTCATAACACTGCCATACCACTTTGCACATGCATTCATTTTTGCATTCATTTTCAATAATTCAACAGTCTGTCGCTAATTACTACTTTCATTTTCATCTTCAGTGAAGCATTTTAAAAGGCACTTTATAAATAAAGCTTTGCTTTGTTTATCTACAAAGGGTAATATTTCAATTTATCATGCATAACAGGAAGTATTAAGCAACTCCACATAATGTCTTTTGATCGTATCTGTTAGCATAAAGGAAATGCCTTCTAAATAGATACTTTCCTCTTTCTCTCCTACACACTTAATCACAGACTGATAATTCAGACAGAGTAGATTTGTCTGAACTGATATTAAAATAATCTTGTCAAGGTGAATCAAATTAGCGGCAGGTCAAACATCAGTGTCGGCCAAACAACCTGACAACATACACATTAGATGCAATGATGCAATCATTTGTTGTATCCAATAAAATAAATCCCAACTGTGTGTCCTAGACTCACATTTAGCACATGGCTTGTTAACAAAGGTGCCAAGTCATTACAGTGCACTTGGTATGCTAGATCACTATGGCTGATTTACTCATGTGTTGTTCCCGGTGTTGGTCCGTCACCCCTGTACACACAAGCACAGCAGGGTTAACGAAACGTCTTAGACTCTCGTCGAACGTCTGCCACATGGACTAAAGGAGATGACGGCTCTTGGTACAGAGAGCACAATAGCTATTCAGGCAGGGCTGCCCTCAGAACAACTCACAATGACTCAACAAAGAGGAACAGAAAGATGAATAGACAGAGAGGGGCGATTCGGGAGAGACACAGGCACAGCCAAAAAGAATTTTCAAAAGTGTCACTTTCTCAACACAGAGGCATGGACGAGCAAAGACCTATGATTTCAGAAAGACTTCTGAAATAGTCTGGAAATATTAGGCTCTGCATTGGAAACAACCAAAAACTGTTCTTCATGGCAGAACCGAACAGCATGTTTGAGGGATTGTGGGAAGAGAATTTCAATTATGCAAAACTATAGGAGAAAGACATTCCCAACGCTCAACACAGCAATATGAGGCCATATGTTAGTGGTGCAGGACACCCATGCCTGCCCTGGACAAGACCTTTAGCTGCAGAAATAGACACAGAACAATGCGTCTTTCTCACGATGACCACAAAGCCACCGTACTTATGGAACAAAGCTTAAGTGTGAGGACACTTGCCCGAATGACACGGGTTAATCAGCAAAAATACGTCAATGGCCGCGATGACGCAACCTGTACTTGCCTCTCTGTGCTGATCTCCGTTCAAAAAACAACTGACATCATCCTTCTCTCCTACACACTGTCCATTTCTTGTAGGCCAAGTTATGTGTGGGATTGCACCACAAAAGTACAGGGTATTCCAGTCATGAAAGAGTTAGACAGCATGACAGTGAATTCCTTGTGTTTTACTACAGAACACTTCAGCAAAATAAAATTAAATAATCATACCATACATACACCAAGACTATATTTATTTGATCAAAAATACATTTAAAAAAAACAGTAATATTGTGAAATATTAATACAATTCAAAATAACTTTAATATATTTTAAAATGTAATTTATTGCAAAGCTGAATTGGCAGACATTACTCCAGTCTTCAGTGTCACATGATCCTTCAGAAATCATTCTAATATGCTGATTTGCCGTTCAAGAAACATTTCTTATTATTATCAATGTTGAAAACAGTTGCACGACTAAATATTTTTGTGGAAACAGTGATACATTTTTTCAGGATTATTTAAAAAATAGAAAGTTCAAAAGAACAGCATTTATTTGAAACAGAAATCTTTTGTAATATAAATCTCTTTGCTTTCACTTTTGATCAATTTATTGCATCTTCTTATTCTTTGATGAATGAATGGTAGTGTATATTATTATTATTATTAATTATTATTATTATTAATATATCCAACATATATAATATTTTATTATTATTTGATTAAAATTAGTTCAATTTAAAAAAATGTCACAATTTAAAGGGATGGATAACAAATATCATACATAAGAAGCCACACCCTTAATTGAGAACCTAGCCTACATTAAGCATCTTCCTGTAAATCTCAGCATTCTCATTTTCCCCCTTCAGTGCTCAGACACTCACCAGTTAGTGTGGAGATCAAAGGTAAGAGAACATGTCTCCAGTGGGACTGGGGCCAAAACAGGCCCCCGCAGTGAAAGTGAGGTCCTTCTTGTAGCAAGAGGGACAGCGAGTGATACAGAGAGGGCGGAAGCGAGAAATAAGGAATCAGAGACAAGACAGTCACGGCTTTCTAACCCAAAGCCACAAAGAGGCAGGCACTAGGTGCTTAAAGAGAGCATCTTAGTAGGTTAAATATAGAAGCAGTAGAGTTCTCTTTAAATAGGCTCACTCATTAGGACACTGGTCTAGAGTGAAAGAGAGGGAGCAATGTAACCGCTAAGAGAAAGCATGACAGGGTGGCCTTGTATGCTGAAGGTCTGCCAACAGAGGTCAGAGGTTACAGCACTGGAGATCAATGGAGATGCAGTTCACACGCTCCACAGAGAAACGGTGGGATTTCAATCGCCATGGTTCCTGTTCATGAGTCTGTCAGGGTGTAAGTTTGAAGCTCCATTCACACTGACAGTGATTAAATCATTAGAGGTCACCAAGTTACTGTGCTGTTGGTTGCTTTTGGACGTTACAACTCGACTGCAGCAACCAACTGTATCAGGTGGCGAACCACATGAACTTCACTGACCAAACTCCCACTGGTAGTTGCCAATTTTATATTTCTTATCAAATTTAACTCTGCTAAACTTCACTTACTACTAACACATCACTGTCAGTGTATAGGCTTGATGGCCAAATACTTTTGTCCTATTTTATAACAATGTCTACAAGTACAACATTTGTAGGTTGATGCACTCTGTTATCAAAACATTGCTCTGTTTGTTTGAGCATCCTAACCAGTCTGACATAGCAACATTGGCTTAACCAATAGCGTGAGTTTGGGGCGGGGATTTATTTTTTCAACCAATGGCAGACGAGGGAAGTGTTTGGGGAAACTTGTTTAAAAACAGTCAAAGCTTGTACCTGCCTTGAGTCAGCAGTTTTGACATTTCATTGGCTGGGCAGTTGCCATGCAGGGCTTTGAACAGAAGAACAATGTTGTGAGTCCCCTGTGTGCCTGTTCAAGCTCTATGCCATAAGTCTTCTGCTGATAATTTGCACACGGTCACGTCTCCACTCGTGCCCAATACATCACACCCACTCACAACCCCACACACTGAATAATGCATATAGTGATTACTGTGTGTGACTGAGCCTGAGAGAGACTGGTGTTTACAACCAAAATCCCCTTAAGGCAACTCTGTTGACTCTGCAGCCATCTTCGCAGCTTTAATAACACATCTATGTCAAATTGTTCCTCATCAAGACGACATCAGAGCTGTTCGCAGTAAATGCTGCTTTACACATACTCATATCTGCATGTGCTCTGAGCTCGGGTCACTTATAATGTGCATTTGAAAATGCAACAGGGATATGCGATTAATCGTAATTGATTTTCGATTTTGGTTTTGGCATCCAGCAATTATGAAAACAAGATAATCAAGGTAAAACGATTATTGTGCTGCTGCTGCATTCTGTCCAGCGCACCTTCCTTTCCTTCACAGCAGTGCGCTTCCGTTCCTCCTTAAAAGCCCAAACTTAAGATCCAAATAATCTAAATAAGTGAGTGTTGTAAAATGCAGTCTGCTGTTGCTAATCTACGGGACATGTTTGATATTAAACAGTGTTATTAAAAGTGCATTAAGCCGCAAAAGAGACACTGTTCCCATAATAATAATAATAATTCCCTAAATAATTGTGATTTCAATATTGACTAAAAATAATTGTGATTATGATTTTTGCCATAATCGAGCAGCCCTAACGCAACATACGCCGCTGTTGTCAACAAAAGTAAAGGTTTAAGGTCTCCCTGTGGTTTTCAGCTAAAATTAAAGCTTTATGGTTTAACATTTTGAAAATGAAGAAATGAAGACCGGCATAAATATTAGTATTGTAATTTTATAGTTGTGCTATAAAATAAAGTTATTATTATTACTATTATTATTATTATATTATACCTAATATTTAATTTTACAGGGAAACATTACAATAGTAATTTCTTATTTTCTTTAATATTTTATCATCATCATTATTATTATTATTATTTATAATAATAATAATAATAAAAATAATATATAAAATCACAACATTTAGGGCCAAATTGTGCATCCCTATAAACAAGCACAGCAAACCTGGAGCTCAATTTTTATCTGTGAAATTGCAATTAGATTTTATTTCATTTTATGGACAAAACAAAAAATATAATCTATTGTGTTTCATAGAAGAAAAGGTCAAACAGGTTTCGATTGACATGAGGGTGAGTAAATGAGGGCAGAATTGTCATTTTTAGATGAACTATTTAAGTAAAACTCTCACATGCTCTCATGCAGAAAGGGTCACTATGGAGATTACAGAAATGAATAAGAGGGTGAATCAGGTTAATTAAAACTTAAGACACCCTAAATGCTTATGCTTTTATCAAACCACTCTCGTTTTAAACAACAAGATAAGAAAAAGGGCAAGGTTAAAGTGTGACCGGCAATCTGCACAAGAATACTGTACAAAAGAATGGTGTGCGTGTGTTATCTCTTCTGCAGAGGTGTGAGTATTACCAAGTCTGTCATAATGATAAGAGCTCATTGGGTCCACCAATTCAACACTCAACATTTCAAGAGCTCTCTTCCTCTCTGCTTCTATCTTTTATGCACTTTCTCATTCCACCAAGGTGACCCACATAGCACCAGCCTTGTGCATCAGTTTGCAAACATATAGATTCTGCTGTGCAGAGCTTATCCAGCATTAAACCTGTCACAGAAACCGCCAATCAGACATGTATATGGTTTAGCCTCTAGGAATTTTGTAGGTTGGATTTCCATGATTTTAAAATGCCAATTCAACAATCCTTCAGTGCTACACAAGAGCGCTTCAGAGATGTCACTGACATTCTACAGGTCAATCAAAAGTCATGTGATCATTTTAGAGCTCAATCTAGACTAGTTAACAACAACAACACTGACTGAGACAGGCACAGACATAGAGGAAATAATGCCACTGTGAGGAACAAAAAGCCAGACAAAGACAGGAAATGAAGTCAAAGAGAAGTGTTGACTGGGGTACAGGTGAGAGACGGTTGCTCAAGTAAACAAAGTGGATTAAAAGGCCTAGCAACATATACAACAAGGCCTTTGTTTGAAGATTTACATTTATTCATTTAGCAGATACAAGACAACCTCCATCATAAACACATTTTGTACAAATTATGCCACATAACAGTTTTTAAGATGAATAAATATTCAAGCAAGAAGGGAACATTTAACTATGTTCCTTTGCAATTACACCATACTCTAAGCCTCAAAGCCTCAAGTTTCTTGAGGCACCAAGTAGCAAGTTAGATAATCACAAGCAACACTGTAAAGTCTGCTTTGAAATAGTTTACAGGCAGATATTCTGACGGTGGTTGGTCGCGTTGCACGTTTGTCTCTTCCTGTCTAAGTGGATGATTCTAGTCCAGAAACAAAAGTGAGAAACGAGAGAGAGAGATGAGATCTCAGACAGAGACAGCTGGATGCTGCAGTGTGTTCATTCTGATTTTAGCACAGGCAGATCATGGAGTTCTTTTGCATAGCACCCAAAATCTCTCCAGACCTGAAAATTCAAGAGAAAGAATGAGAGGAAAAGCAGAAGAGAAAGAGGCATCCACTAAAAACTTCTGCATTAGCTGTGCAGCTTACGTTACACTTTACACCAGACTGATGATTAACTAACCTCACCAAGTCCCAGCACTTACAGAAACCCTTAAAATGGCACATTACACTGTGCTCTTCAGTGTTATGTCCAGCTATTCTGCATACATAAGTTTAAATCCTAAAGGTTAAGCTTGTTTGTCCTCATTCTTAGTCTTTTTACAGTCGACAGCAATATAAGAACAAAAATAGTTCCTCCGGAACCACGAGTTACATAAACAAGGGGAGATAACAACAACATTGTCATCTGGATTATGGATTTAAAATCTGATTTACCCCTTTTGCCCGGGAGGAGAATGACCCATTAAGATGTCAAACCACCACAACAAATCAAGACATGTTCTTATTCATCTTGAAATGTTTGTTCCCGACTCAGGGTTTTGAAATACCTATAGGAAAAGAAGAAAATGAGACTCCTCAGACATCATTTGATGCCATGAACATTCAGGTTTGAGTGTACAGACTTCACCAAAAATATTGTATATTTCACAAATATCGTTGAACATCTCATAACAAGGCCATTTATTAAGGTATGGGTAGATTAGATTTTAAGCAAACAATCAGTTCACATAACCAACGTGTTGGACGCAGGAGAAATGGGCAGGAATAAAGATCTGAGTGACTTTGACAAGGGCCATATTGTTACGGCAAGGCGACTGGGTCGGAGTATCTCTGAAACGGCAAGGCTTGTGGACCAACAGCATATTAGGCATATATTGGTCATAATGTTTTGGCTCATTTGTGTACACTATAAAAAAAAACATATGACCAATAAGTTATGACAACATATGTTTTTACACTGCTTTAACTCATCAAAATAAGTTAAGCAATTTTCAACTTTAAGTTATACAAGATTCATTTTAATGTAATTTAAGTTGAAATGACTTAAACATCCAAGTTGATTGTACTTAATTTAAGGCAGCAACTTTTTATACAGTATGAGTTCCCCTTGTGTTTAGTCAATTAGATTAAATATTGTGTATAATAAGTACTCATGTTGCTGTTGGTTTTGAATCGTATTGCTACATATGTATCTTTCAAAAGTTTGGGGTCTGAAAGATTTTTTGTTTTTAAAAAAGGCTCATCAAAGCTGCATTTGAGCAATAATACAATAAAAACAGTTAAATTGTAAAATATTATTACAATTTTGAATAAGTGGCTTCTATTTGAATATATTTTAAAATGTGATTTATTCCTGTGATAGGAAAGCTGAATTTTCCAGTTTTCAGTGTCACATGATGCTTCAGAAACCATTCTTATATGTTGATTTTGGTGTCTAAGAAACATTTCTTATTATTATCAATGTTATATACTGGTTTTGCCTCTTAATATTTTTGTCAAAGCCATGATATGTTTTCTTCAGGATTCTTTGATAGATAGAAATAGATGGAAAAATAAAATAAAAAAAATAGTCAGTGTCCCATGCCTGTGGTCAGTGTCGCCTGTATAGTGCAGGAGATTCAGATGTAAATCAAATCAAATGCACCATGATCAATCAAATATCACAAAATTAAATGACTGATATATCTCCAATATTTTTCTAATAAGTCAAGAAATTTGTAGTCCCTGTGTACGCGTCTCTTCCAGAATCTCATGTGATGTTCTCAAACATCCTCTTGCTCGGTTTTACTTTGACCCTCCTACACATTTAGCCTCAAACAGATATCAAACTAGTATTTTACATGTCAACTCAAATTCTTATGTGACGTTCTCTTTCTCTCGCCCTATGGCTGGCTGACTGGATGAGAGTATTTTTGCTGAAACGGAATGGTAAAAAGGCATGGAGACTCTTTACCCCCCTCAGATGTCTGATAATGTGGCTTTTGTCAGTCATTCAGCCCTTTGAAGGCCACTGGAGTTTCATTCCCTGTCTAGTCCAGTGATGACAGAACTTCCCCTGCAGTTGCCTAAGATTCAGCAAGCATCTCCAGGGTGTGAAGCTAAAATCAGACATTTAATTCAGGTTAGACTGCTGTGGTTTCAAAGCCAATAATAGACCCTTTTTCACATTTCCGGGTTTCTCAGAAACGGAAGTCGTCATAGTTGGGTTAACTTTTATAGCGGTGAATGAGAGTATACATTAAATATATTTTTCCTGTCCCCATTTGCTCAAATAGCAAAAGAAAAACTCCACAATAGTGATTTCACAACTTTCAAAAAGAGGGAAAAAATAGAGTGAGATTGATAACGGCAGTGAAAAGAGAGAAAGATGTTAATTTTACCGTCACTCACATAGACGCTGTATTAGAAACACCCTCACAGCAACGGTAACTTGTTTTTTTATAATTTGATGCAAAAGTAATATAATACAAAGTATTAGTGTTATAAATGTACATACATTTTTTTAAAAATGAAAATACAAAAAACTTTGCAGGATTTACGATATTGATGACCGTTAAAACGCGTCATCACAGTCTGTGAAAAGGGTCTATTGGGCTTTCGGCCACTCTGTGCATGTGTTTATGGGATTCAATTTTAATACTCCAGGGCTTGATACTTACAATGACACAGCATGGAATTCAGAGCACACACACAGGCATAATTAAGAAACCTGAATCTGAACACCTGGCAGTTCCGCTATGAGTTATTGCTTGGAAAAAATAAAGTCTTTTCTGGCTGACATATTATGACTTCCAGATTCTTTGACTTGAATATTCAAATTTCAAATTTTTTGAAAATGTTTAGATGTACTTCACTATTACTCACTCACAAACAGGGGTGCACAATATATCAGAAACATATCGTTATCGGCAAATATTTGTGATTCGCAATTGGTCGATACTGGATATTTAATTGTTCATGCTCATTTATCAGATATTTACATTTAGATTAAGTGATGACGGCAAAGGTAATTGATCTTTAAAAACACTAATTTAATAACACTGCAGCAAATTTCAAAATGAATATCCATTTTTCATACTGTACACTATAATGTTGTGATTCCTAAATTCACTTGTATCATATAAAATGATTCCTTTTAATTTTTAGTCTTTACACAAATGTAGGCTATTTAGACAAAACAGTATTGGATTAAAATATCGACATCTGTTATTGACCACAACATGAAAATAATTATCGGCTAGATTTTAATAGTGGCACATTGACGCAAAGGGAAAAAAATCAGATAGGCCTAAATGTATTTGAATCTTGTAAGAGGGACACACCATAACACAAGCGGCTCTTTGAGTGTTTGCTTTGGTTCTTTAGGCTCTCTTTGTGCCAGTATAAAGGGGCATTTTGGGGCACCCAGTGCTTACTGGCACAAACATCCACCCAAGTCTTTCTTCCCAATTGCACAAGGAGACAGCAATCCATCACACACTGCACAGAGAGAGAAAGTGATGTTATTAACCTCTCCAAAAAGGACATAAAAGAGTATAAGATGAGTAAAAGGATGTGAAGAAAAAGGAGGGATAGAAAAACTGTCCTTTTAAGAAACAATTAACATTATTGGCTAGACCTCAAAAAACACCATTGCAAATGTAGAATAGATTATGTTCTTTTAAAGTCCTCACCAAATGTATGCACATACAACCATGTAACACTAAGAGTTTGTGTCACATTCCCCTTAATCCAGCTCTTTCCCATCTGCCCCCAACCCCCTCTTCTTTATGGAGGTACCATAAGAGGCTTTTATATGGGGGTGGGTTGTGCAAGAAGACAAGGAGAACATACTTCTATACTAACTCAAATACACCCCAAGTCTTTCCAGGTTGGTTGGCATGTTAAGAGATGTTTTTAACTTCAGGCTGATAATAAGACCTGTGATTTCCCTAACAGCACTGAGAGAGAAGTTAGAGTGAAAGCTGAAAGCTGGAAGCACTCAGTGGCCAGCAAGCCAGAGGGTGACAAAGGACAGCGAGAGTGGTCTTTGACTGGGGTCTTCAAACCATCTGACTAGACAGCGTGTTAAAACACAGGATCAGCCAAGCTGATTTTATAAGGATTAAAGGGGGGAAGTGTCCTGTTGGAAGATATCACAAACTGTCACTCTCATTGACAAGCTTCTCCCTATGTACCAGAAATTAACAAACCTTCTGTGAAACAAAAAATATCTTTTTTGGAAAAATGTCTTGTGCTTTTTGTCCATTCAATGAAAGTCAGTGGGGTCCAATGTTGTTTTGAACCCATCGACTTTAATTATGGACCAGCGCTTGAAAGGCTTAAAACACTCTTCAAATGATCATCTGTGTTCCACACAAAGAACAAAAGTCTCAGTTGAAATTATATGAGGGTGAGTAAATTTTTTTTTTTAGGTGAACTATCCCTTTAAGAACTGACACTGAACCCTGACTGTTCAGGTCTGTTTTAACTCTTTCCACGCCAGCATTATTGAAAAAAAAAAAAAAAGTTGCCAGCCAGTGCCAGCGCCAGCATTTCTGATCATTTTCACAAAACTTTCAAGGCCCCCAGAATATGTTGTTGTATGAACATCTGAATATGTAATATATCAAGAACAGGGCCTCTGCTTTAAAAAAAAAAACATTTTATTCTAGCTTCATGCATTCTTTTTTTATCAGTTTCATAAAAATAAAAAATAAAAACTTTATTAATCAAAAAGCTGAGAAAATCATGTTTTTGTCAAAGACTACGCCCGGGTCGTATTCAGAACGATGATCAAAACATAGATGGAGTAGATCGAGTCCATCAACACCCCCAAATACAAATCTTGCACAGTCCTATCACTTCTTCAACTCAACATTTCATTCGTTAACATTAGGCAGTTTTGATTTATATGCGGTTTAATGTTTGATGATCACATTATTTTACATGTGTATAAGCAATGCTTCCATTGCTTGTTTCCGATTCTTCTTCACCTGTGTTTTTATTCGGAGATTCTGTACTAGAAGATGAGTAATAGCGCCCTCTACCTTATAACAAATATGGATTGCCTGGAAATTTCCGTAAATGGCGGAGAAGCGTTGTGTCATAAATGACAGAAAATTCTGTCAATGCCGGGAAAGAGTTAATATTTCAAATGCATCTCTTTATTTAATAGTGAGATTAGCACAAGCATAATCTATAGCTAAAAACAACAAATCTTAGTGATCAAGTGGTATTTGGTGCAAGAAAGCCAACGGGTAACACCCCGGCAGGGTTATTTGTGTGTTAAAGGAAGTGCATCATAAGGTCTTGGACAAATACACTGCAGACACAAACTGGCACACAAATATACACATACAGTAATACTGAAAGTGTAAACAGACAGTGGACCGAGGAAGCTTCTCTACTAGTGACTTCCTGTGTCCTTCAGCCTCAACTGAATCATAGTAACAAAAGCTGGCAAAAAGTGAGTGTGCACTGTACAGACAATTCAATATAATGTACACACACAAATGTGAAGTCCTGAAAGCAGTGAAATTCTTCGCCTTGAGGATTTTCTCTTTGTTTTTAGCATGCTTGCTAAAGCTTTGCAAACACTAACACACATACACACATCTCAAAGTGACTGATAAGCAAACAAAAACATGTCTGGGTCACATTTCACACAGATAGTACATGGAAAAACTCCCTTGAAGCATAAATTACCATTCAAAAGTTTGTCGTCAGTAAGATTGAAATAAAGTCTCCTATGCTCACCAAAGCTACATTTATTTGATTAAAAAATACAGTAAAAACAATAATAATAATGAATTTTTATTTCAATTTAAAATATCTGTCCCTGTTATGGCAAAGCTGAATTTTCAGCATCATTACTCCAGTCTTCAGTGTCACATGACCCTTCAGAAATCATTCTAATATGCTGATTTAGTGATCAACAAACATTTCCTATTATTGTGTAATATATCTGTGGAAACCATGATACATTTTTTCAGGATTCTTTGATGAAAATTTCAAAGAACAGCATTTATTTGAAATAAAAACCGTTTGCAATTGTTTGTAAAAGTCTTTACTGTGACTTTATCAAATTAATGCATCCGTATTAATTTCTTAAAAGAAAAAAAAAAAAAAAAAAAACTTGCTAAACCCAAACTTTTGAATAGTAGTATATTAAATTTGCATGTTTTGTTTTGCCTTACAGCAATGACAGAACTGTTTTTTCACTGCAGTAATGAGAACTTTAGGAAAACGTTGATGCTTAATTGATGTAAAAATTAAAATGAAGAAAAATATAGTCCAAAAACAGGCTTCATTTTCTAGAAGTAAAACATAATTTCTTACATTTTTCTGTCCTGGGCATGTTCTTCACCTGACTTTTCCTTTGCAATGGTTTGTCACAAGCATCAACAAACAGTAACTTTTGACTTTGAAGGCATTAACCAGGTGCCAATCATCCATGCAGGAGAGAGACATCAAACATATTATGGCCTTTCAGACACAGCAGGACACACACAGCACTGAGACATCCATCTCCATAGAGATATCCATTTCATTAATGAACTCATGAGGAGAAACACAGACGAGAAGGGTCATCAGCCAATCACAGACGAGGACAGCAGAGTCTTGTGGCCTTGTACTTCCTATCCTCCACACACACAGAGATGTTGACAACTGATATGTTTAGACTAGTTTAAGCACAAGTAATGTTCATGGCAGGGAATTCCCATAGGACATAGAAATCCATGAGTAAGTTTGCTGACTGCACAGTGTGTTTGCATAAAAAAAATAAATACTTCCAATCTTCCAATATCAAAAAAATGATATGTGGGTGGGTTGATTGAGTGGGCAGATCTCTCCAGATCATTCTACACTACTGGTTCACTATTGTCATTGATGCACCTCAGCTCAGCAAACCGAGGTGTAGAACGTTCCCTCTAACAAAAGCACTCATGCACTGCTGTGATAATGTCCAACATCATCAAAAGGTCATAAACCTCTGTGAGGGACAGGTTACCTCAGTTCAGTCAGTGGCACAGTTGTTTTCGCTCTCTCTCGTCTGTTTGACTTTAGCCTTTCCCACAGATAAATGTCCCTGGATGTATTGTGGCTGGTCTGAATTGGTTTAAACACCAGAATGGAGAATAAGAGAGAAGAAAATAGGGAAGTATACAGCTGTGGCCAAAAGTATTCGCAGTGACAAATTTTGTTTTGCAAAGTTTGCTGCTTTTGTATTTGTAGATTATTTTTTCACATTTCTATGGTATACTGGAAAACAATGATAAGCATTTCATACGTTTTAAAGGCTTTTATTGACAAAAACATTCAATATGCAAAGAGTCAATATTTATAATGTTGACCCTTCTTCATAACCTCAGCAATTTCCTCTGGCATGCTGGATGTCAACTTCTGGCCCAAATCCTGACTGATGGAGAGCAATTCTTGCCTTATAGTGAGCATAGTCGATCACAATTTGTGGGCTTCTGATTGTCCACTTGCCTTTTGAGGATTGACCACAGGTTCTTTATGGGATTAAGATCCAGGGAGTTACCGGACCACGAATCCAAAATTCCGATGTAATGATTTCCGAGCCACTTCATTATCACTCTTGCCTTGTGACATGATGCTCCATCTTACAGGAAAATGCACGGATCATCACCAAACTGCTCGTTGGGAGAAGTTGCACTTGCAGGACGTTTTTGATACCATTCTTTATTCCTGGCAGTGTTTCTGGAAAGAGCCCACTCCCTTGGATGAAAAGCAACCCCACACATGAATGGTCTCAAGATGCTTTACTGTTGGCATGACACGGGACTCATGGTAGCGTTCACCTTTTCTTCTCCAGGCAATCGATTTTCCAGATGTCCCAAACAGTCGGAAGAGGGCGTCATCTGAGAAAATAACTTTGCATCAGTCTTCTGCTGTCCAATCCTCGTACTTCCTTCAGAATTTCAGTTGATGTTTTTCTTGCAAAGAAGGGGCTTCTTTTGACACCAGGTTGACACCTTCTTGACACTAGGCGGTTGTCCAAAAGTCTTGGCACTCACACCCACCTGCTGCCAGTATGGAGCAAGATCTGCACTGATGGTGACACAATTCCATAGTAAACTCCCTAGAAGGATGCTTGCTGGACACTCTGGGACGTCCTGAAGCCTTCTTCATTGCAGTTGAATCTCTCTCCTTGAAGTTCTTGATGATCCGGGAAATGGTCCTTTCAGGTGCTAAATTCTTTGGAGGTAACCATTGCTAAAGAACACAACGATTGGAAACAATTCTTCCCTCCTTTCATAGCAATCAGTCCGCTCTTATCCAATCAGAATGATTGTAACTTCTCCCGACTAGTACTTGTTCACACTTTCCCGTGTGCTGATGATATGATTCGTGAAATGATGTTAGCTGGTCATTTTGTGCCAGGGCCAAAAAACTGTGAAATTTGGGTTATTGTGATAAGGTCCATTTGGCCAATGAAGCTTTTTGTTATTATTTAAAATGCATCTGATCCCTCTGCACAATAATCTAGAAACAATGTGAATAAACACCACAACAACTGAAGTAGCAAACTTTGCAAAACACAAAATTTATGTCACTGCCAATACTTTTGGCCACGACTGTAGATGGAAAGATCTGCAGTCTAGACAGACATACATTTCAATCCACTTTTTAGATATGAAAGTAACAAAATAGAGTACTACACTTTTATTGGTAGCTGGATGCGCTCTACCTGACTTTCCAATCCCATCTAGTGGAATATCAAATAGATGACTAGACAGACTAGATCAACTAGACAAGTAATAATCAACCACAATGTTTGTTGTCACAATGTCTATTTTTTGACTTAACTCTAATTGCCATTCCAATTAAATAATAAAATGCTAAATAATGCATTAAAATGCTAAACAACACATTTTTATTTCAGAGAACGTAGGCTACTGTTCAAAAGTTTAGGGTAGGTATACATTTTTTTATTAATTAATACTTTTATTCAGGAAAGATGCATTAAATTAATCAAAAGTGACAGTAACAATATTTATCATGCTCCAAAAGATTTATATCATAAATAAATGCTGTTCTTTTGAACATTCTATTCATTAAAGAAAAAAAATCAAATAAATACAGCCTTGGTGAGCAAAAGAGACTACTTTCAAAAACAAACAAAAAATTACTAACCTCAAACTTTTGAACAGCAGTGTATATCCTCCATGAGTGTGTGTCCGTGCATACTATAGTTTGGGTATAAAATTGTCCCCAATAGTGGCAATTAGAGGCAACTCTAATTATCTTTATATAAAAAAACAACAGAAGTCTATAGTTTGTCTCTGTTTAGATTAAGTAAATGTCTGTGAAGCTAAACTTACCTCACCCTCTGGACAAATTCTGCCCCAACAACATGTCAGCTGTGCTCATCGACAGCAGAGAGACAGAATGAGTGAGAGACAGAGAGATGCTCTGAGGGTACCAAACCACCCCCACACAACCCCAAACACACATCGATTTGATGTGCACTGCCATCTTTCAGCCTAAAGTCCATATTTGGGCAAAAATAGAGACAGACAGACAAGAACAACAAGCGACAGGAGAGCGAGCGAGAGATCTTTGATACATGAGTAAATATTAGATTAGGGTGAGCTGTGCTGTTTTCCACTCATCAGGATCGGTGGGCCTTTATTGGGTTATCCCACTGAAGCCGGTGTGTGTGTGCTGGGACAGGAATGACAGGAATGCTTGGGCCTCCTTTACTGTCAATGCAGGGAAGGAGCTACAGGATTCAGACCGAAACCGAACACACACACACACACTTCTAAGACTCTTTTGGGCTTGTAACATGTGAGCTTAACAAAAGTGTCAATGATTCAATATGATATGCTGGTGAACATAACAATGAATGTACACACACACCAAATCAAAGGCAAAACACGTAGGAACAGACCAGAACACATTAAAGAAGCTGAAGTATAGCAGCAGACAATAACTGTTCACACAAAGGAAAACACCCAGCTGAGGGGGCTGAATTTAATTTCGTGCAGCTGCCCATTAGAAAAGACCCTGCTCTTTTATAAAAGCTATTCATAATCTTTTATTAGAGAGGTGACATGCTACTAATCCCCTGGTCAAGCGTTTGTGTGTGTCTTCTGACGGCTTATTATTATTATTTTAAGTTATTTGAGCATGTCCATAAAAGTAAAAGAGAGGGGTAGGTGAAGGAAGCGAGGGCCGGAAAGTAATTGTGTTTGTTTGTTTGTTTGTGTTTTTGTGTGTGTGTGTGTGTGTGTGTGTGTGTGTGTGTGTGTGTGTGTGTGTGTGTGTGTGTGTGTGTGTGTGTGTGTGTGTGTGTACAAATCTGCTTCAGGGGGTGAAGATAAAGTCGAGGCATAGAAAAAAGGCAAGAAATTGGGGTTCTAAATCCGTTCTCTGTGGGCCACTCTGGTGGAGTATTGAGGGAAACAGATTTGGACCTCAATCCTTTAAGAGCGCAGAAGCTGCCCGTTCATAAGTGGTCAGGAGGGATGCAGGCAGAGAATGTGACTTTGGGCTAAAAGTAATTATACAAATAGTTCCTCCATGCTGAAAATTCATCATCTACTCAATCTTCCAAGCACGTATACACATCATTCTTTATTCCAGCGTTGTTATTGATAACTAAAACTATTAAAAATAAAGTAGAGTAGAGCAGAATAGAATGCAATAGAATACAATATAATAGAATATTGAAATAAAGCTGAAATAAAATAGTAGAGTATACTAAAAGTAGAAATACTAAAATTACTAAAACTGAAATAAAAATGCATTAAAGCTAGCTAGAAATATAAAAATACTAAATTACTAAAACAAACAAATCAAAATGAAAAATAAAAATATAAAATTAAATGCTAATTCAAAATGTAAATTTTACTCCAAAGAACACAAAAGATGTTCAGAAGACATGTTCACATTCAGTTAAGTCACATAGTGCTGCTAATTGTTAAGTCTATAAAATCCGTTTAAAAATCCAATAGGTTTAGTCTTAAAGGCTATTTTGTGTTAGAAACATAACAAAATCATTATTTTCTTGATTGGAAAATAGACTTTCATAGACTTACAGTAAAATACAAAGCTATTTTTTGGCTCCACAAGACTTGTGATATTTTAAGAGTGCTTTTAGGGTTTGGAACCATGAGGCTCAACAATTTATGGTGAACTCCATCTTTAAACCAAACATCATACATAGCAGATGTCATGAATAAAATTTGGAGGGCAAATATTCTTTGTCTATAAGGGATAGTAGTTAAAGGGCTGATTAAGTAATCACATGGTTTAGTATTAGCAGCTGACCCTAATGGACAAAGCCTGACATGGACAAATCCCTCAAAAGCCCAGAGTACTGTATGTCCTTTTAAGCCCATATATGTGTGTGCATAGTTAAGCCACTGTCCAGAACCTGACTTTGAGAAGCATCATGATTATTTTCATTATTTGAAAGCAAGACGATGTGGCTAGAAATCTTGATGTTGTTGACCAAGATCAGTAATTATAGATCCACTCAATGAGCCATCCCAGAAGATCAGCTCAATATACATGACAAGCTACAGGTTTACAGACTAATACAGACGAACATGCTTATTGTCCTTATTGTTCACAATGATGATCTGATGGATACCAAAATTCTCAATGTGCATCTTTCCATCTCATTTACACATACACACACAAAACGGGGGTAACAGCATGATCTAGTCAGATATGACCTACTTTCTATTCTCCCACAATCCCCTTTGTTCCCCCAGCAGCACCCTCTTTCAAAGAGTGAGAGAAATGGGGGAGGAGGATAGTAACAAAGACTAAACACCCAACTCCACACGATGCACACTGGGACACTCAAAAAGCAAACTCAATCACTCAGAAACTACTTAATACATATTACTGTGGACTCCACAAACTGCAGAGCCCCTTGACATCTAATAAGTAGTGGATTAAACACAATGCATGTATTTCATGTTTCAATTTGCTCAAAATAAGTATTCAAAATCTTATATTTGTGTATTACCGGAAAAAAAAGCTTTAATTTTTTATTTACTGCACAAGCGAATCAGAGAGGGGTATTGAAAAAATTTATATATAATTAAATATTATAAATATATTATAATATTATAATAAAAATAAAATATTAAAAATTAATTTTTAAAACAAATTTTATGTATATACAAACACATATACACTATATTGCCAAAAGTATTGGGACACCCCTCCAAATCATTGAATTCAGGTGTTCCAATCACTTCCATGGCCAAAGGTGTATAAAATCAAGCACCTAGGCATGCAGACTGCTTCTACAAACATTTGTGAAAGAATGGGTCACTCTCAGGAGCTCAGTGAATTCAAGCGTGGTACTGTGATAGGTTGCCACCTGTGCAATAAGTCCATTCGTGAAATTTCCTCACTACTAAATATTCCACGGTCAACTGTTAGTGGTATTATAGCAAAGTGGAAGCAATTGGGAACAACAGCAACTCAGCCACGAAATGGTAGGCCACGAAAAGTCACAGAGCGGGGTCAGCGCATGCACATAAGTCCCCAACTTTCTGCAGAGTCGATAGCTACAGACCTCCAAACTTCATGTGGCCTTCAGATTAGCTCAAGAACAGTGCGTAGAGAGCTTCATGGAATGGGTTTCCATGGCCGAGCAGCTGCATCCAAGCCTTACATCACAAAGTGCAATGCAAAGCGTTGGATGCAGTGGTGTAAAGCACGCCGCCACTGGACTCTAGAGCAGTGGAGACGTGTTCTCTGGAGTGACGAATCATGCTTCTCAGTCTGGTAATCCGATGGACGAGTCTGGATTTGGCGGTTACCAGGAGAACGGTACTTGCCTGACTGCATTGTGCCAAGTGTAAAGTTTGGTGGAGAGGGGACTATGGTGTGGGGTTGTTTTTCAGGGATGGGGCTTGGCCCCTCAGTTCCAGTGAAAGGAACTCTTAATGCTTCAGCATACCAAGACATTTTGGACAATTTCATGCTCCCAACTTTGTGGCAACAGTTTGGGGATGGCCCCTTCCTGTTCCAACATGACTGCGTACCAGTGCACAAAGCCATAAAGACATGGATGAGCAAGTTTGGTGTGGAGGAACTTGACTGGCCTGTACAGAGACCTGGCCTCAACCCGATAGAACACCTTTGGGATGAATTAGAGCGGAGACTGCGAGTCAGGCCTTCTCGCCCAACATCAGTGCCTGACCTCACAAATGCGCTTCTAGAAGAATGGTCAAAAATTCCCATAAACACACGCCTAAACCTTGTGGAAAGCCTTCCCAGAAGAGTTGACGCTATTATAGCTGCAAAGGGTGGGACAACTCCATATTAAACCCTATGGATTAAGAATGGGATGTCATTAAAGTTTATGTGCATGTAAAGGCAGACGTCCCAAAACTTTTGGCAATATAGTGTATAACCATCATAGAGTGAAAGCACATGCGCACACACAGAGAGGCGCATTTCAGATAGCGCGTGAACATCGAATTCATTCCTCTTTTGCATCTCCTTGCGCCTGAACGGACAAACACAAAATTATGTCAAAATACCCGTCTCTGCAAGTATTCTCGTAAACACAGTCGGTTATGTCTTAAAGGGGTCCTATTATGCCCTTTTACGATGTCTTTATTTTGTTTTTGGGGTGTACTAGAATATGCTTTCATGCTTGATTGTTCAAAAAACACATTCTTTTTCACATATTTTACATTATTACAGCACCTCTCTCCCCAGTCTGGCTCGAACGCGTCATTTTTGTTGAAGCCCCTCCTTCCGAAATACGAAATGTGCTGTGATTGGTTAGCTGGCCCAGTGTGTTGTGATTGGCACCACTTAGCGCGTGTTCGGGAAATGTCACGCCCCTTCATAACGGCGAGCTCTACTATACAGATCGATGCCGTTAATTTCAAACCAATTCAATCCTGATTCAGACTTAATGTTAACAAACAAGAGGATCATGCAGAATGGATTTCATGCACAGACTTTGCAAGCACGGATTTAACAGGACGTTTCAGAGTGCTATGTTTTTTTGTAATTTTCTTATACATTTTAGATACAATGTTATACACCATTTAATGATGATACTTGACAGATAACTATGGTAATACAAACAGTAGTCGATCACAAAACCATGGTTCATTTTCCTAAGGGGCGGTGAACAGCCTTACAAAAGTGAGCGCTTACAAACGCTAGTACACACTATATCAACACTAATGTTGGCTAGCAGGTGAGCGGAGGCAAAGCTTTGCCCTTTGTTTACATCGTAGCAACAACATGAAACTTACATACTTACAATTTGTGATCCACAAACAACAGATTGTCCTGACAAAATGAGAACTGCTCAATCTTTCAGGAGAAGCTTTTGTGCGTAGCCTGCATTGTACTCTCTTAGTTTCTGGAAGCTGTCTTCCGTAAAATGTGCAGCACACAGATAAACGGGGTGGAAAAAACAGCGTCTCTTTGACATAGCGACAACACTGTCTTCTCTAATGCAGCTCAACCAGGCCTTGCACCTTTCTTGCGTATTCCATGGGCAGAGATTATTTAAATGAGTAACATTGTGACTTCACAAGATCCGGAAAAAAAGTGTGTTGTAGTCCAAACAAGTCGTTCGTTGTAGTTCTTGGAAAGTGAATTCTATTAAATAAAATTTAATTTGGAGTGGACTTTGAGCTTTGTAACCTTCAGATCTTTTATATGCTCAAACAGCAACATTACACACTAACTAAAGTTGAAAAAGTTAAAAAGCATAATAGGACCCCTTTAAGTAACATAAACAGCTGAGAAAGAAATCAAATGTGTATCATTATATTGGATCTGTGCATCAGGTCTTAAAGTTACAGCAGCCTAAATACCTGATGCTGTCCGTGTCATTCATGTTAATCAACCAACAAAACGCAGCTTTAACAAAGATCTAATCTATATTTAATTTACAGTGAACACTATAGTGTTATTTTATAGTGTCATTTAGGCCTAATTATACATTTCTGTGCCTGAATACTACAGTTAGACCTTACTTTATTTGTAACTTTGTTGTATTGCATTTTTATCTATGCTTGTAATTATATAGGATATACACACAATTAATAAATGCAATTAAAATACTAAAACACAATATAAATATATTTAATATTATTTTTATATTTTATATTATTATCATTTATCATTATAATTACATTTAAATAAATATATTATTAAAATTATTAATTAAACAAACTAATTTCATATTTTAATATATATTACATATACACATACTTTAATATATATTACATAAATACACACATACACACAAACATATATATAAACAAACTGCTCAATGCATTCAGAGATTGTAGACTAATGCAAGCAGCTTTTTAAATTCAGAAACGACTCTGTAAAAAGCCAAGTGTTGCATTCTGTGATCTCAATGACGTATCTATTACTGTCTAAAACCCTGAGAGGTGGCCACAATTTCCAACACCATAGCAGAGGACAGATTGCATCTCCTGCTAGTGTCACACAACGGAAAGAAAGGAATGCAGGAAGAGGACAGGAAAACACTGGTTGCTGAATTCAATTTAATCTGACAGAAAAGAATACGTGCAACCGTGAATGTCAGAGGTAAAACTGAAGGAGGGATAAAGGGGAAGGTGTGAGGAGCAAATGTTAGATTAGTCTCGTAGTAATTGTTGAAACAGCATGTTACATAAAAAGATAATGACAGTCAAAGGATGAAAAGGAGATGAGAGCATTTCTGGCAAAGATAAGTGCTGGAAATGCAGAGAATGGAAGCCAAAGACGACATTAAAAGAGATAAAGGCAGAACATGAGTAAGTTTGAGAGGGAGAGGGAGAGAGAACAAATGCGTGGGAGAGGAAGGAGGAAGGCGAACGTCACTCGATCTTACCTGCATGTGTTCGGTAGAGCTGCTGCTGAGCTCATCTCCAGATTCAGAGTCATTTCTCATTTTCTCCAACCCATCTCCTAATGACACACTCCCTTCCATGTCCACCGACAACACACCTGGGAGTTTCCCCTGGCAACCTTGCTCTCGTGGAGGGGATTCCGCCCGCCCTCGTGGAAGTGTGGGGTTGCCATGGTGATAGTTATGATGGTTGTTGTTAAGCAGAGTCAGCTCGGCAACAACGCTCTTCATCCCCGGGTTCTGATTGGTGTCCCGCAACAACAAAGGCGGAGTCTGTTGCCCTGGCAATGGGGAAGGCGTCGTTGAAGGAGGTGGCCTGCCAAAGCTGGACCTTTCTGTAGGAGCGCGTTGGTTGAGATTTTCGTTTGACGATCGGCACTGGCTGATTTCAAGGACGTTGGGGGGCTTTGCCCGAGGTTTGGGCGGTGGCATAAGGGCACGTCGGACCTCTCGGACATACTGAGCAGGGACATAAAAAGCTTTGGTGCCCTCCTCCCGGCGAACTTGCCACCAGTCCTCGTTGGTTTTACGAACCAACATGTAGCATTCGCCCTGTCGTATAGAGATGAGTTTGTCTTTCGCCTTGTACTCATAATCGTACTCCACCTCAATATACACCTGCCCCGGGGCGATGGACAAATCACAACGGCCATCCCGTTCCGTCATGGCTCAATCTGTCCGTGCGTTATTCAGAAGACAGACTGTGGATCCACATCTCTTGCTGTGTCCGCACGGCTGCAAAAAGAGAGAATGATATTGTTAGCAAACAAGGATTTAAAAGACACACACACAAACACGTGTTGAAAACTGTGGTACTATTAATCAATAGAAATTGTGACAGACTTGATCTGATAGAAATGAAAACAATCACAAATATACACTTTAAAAAAAAAAAAATTGCTACTGTACTTTCCAGCATCAAGGGAAGCCGCATGGTAACTTAATCATGCGTGAGGACGCCATGGCAACCAACATATCAGTAATCCAATGATCAAATTACAACGACAGGTCTCAAAGAACATAACCGCGCTCACTAACACACAGATCATTGAGTAAACCGAGTGATGTTTTCCAGAGTATTGCCTGCAGATCCCTTTCTACTATCAACATGCATCTGTTTTCCCCCATATCCCACTCTCACATGTACACAATCCCCCTTAAGCATTCCTAGGTTAAATATACACTGTCATGTTCACATATGGTGCTTAAAGATGATGGATTGTGACAGCCTTGGGCCGGATATAAAGAGCGGCTGGATTCACTCTTCCTTTTATTTCGCTAATTCCTTTGTTCTTTTAGCCCTTGTGTATATGGAAAAAGGTGTAACTTTCTGATGCACACTATGCACAAAAACTGCAAGCACTTTATGATCTGGCCAGCTCTAAAGCTCTAATCAAATTGGCTGGCTTTTTATGCAACCTCTGATAGATGATGTACAACATACCGTTTGAAAGTTTAGTCTACTAAATACACTACTGTTCAAAAGTTTCGGGTCAGAAGCATGTTTTTTTAAAGAAATCTTTTATTTTTTATTTAATGAACAAAACTGCATTAAATTAAATGTGACAGGAAAGAATTTTACATTGTTAAAAAAAAAATAATTTCAAATAATTGCTGTTTTTTGCTTTTCTATTCTATTCTAATCCTGAAAAAAAATGATCACAGTTTCCAAACAAATATTAACCAGCACAACTGTTTTCAGCATTGATAATAATAAGATTAATAATAAGCACTTAATCAGCATATTAGAATGATTTTTAAAGAATCGTGACTGAAATAATGACTTCTGTAAATTTCGTTTTGCCATTTGAGCTGAGCTGATAAATGTGGCGCGGTTCAAACGAGTAGCACTGTTTCGTTACGCTTTTGGCGTATAAATATTATATCGAACTTTTATCAAGAAAAATTATATCGCGGTAATTAGCATTAGCATTTTATCGCCCAGCCCTATTTACGGTGTATTAAAATAGAAAACGGTTATTTTAAATGTTTATAATATTTCACAATGTTACTGCCTTAGGGGACATAAGAAAAATCGGACTTACTCCAAATTTTTAAACAGTAGAGTACTTCAAACAACTGATTTTATTGTTAGTGTATTTTTTTTATTTATTTAGTGAAAATAGTATAGAATTTTGGGTAACACTTTATTTTACAGTGTCCTTGTTACATATGTTACATGTACTTACCATAGTAATAACAGTAAATTATGCATAATTACATGCAACTAACCCTCAACCAAACCCTAATCCTACCACAACCCTATAGTAAGTACATGTAGTTAATTAATATTACTCAGTACTTAAATATATAATTACACTGTAACAATGACGGCTTAAAATAAAGTGTAACCGAATTTTGATATAGACCATAGCATGAAAATAGTCATGAGCTAGACTCACACACTCTTAACTAAGGCATGAAACCCTCCCTACTTATAGCTAGTTAATCCACATGGTCTGTCCTTAAACGGTCAATCATGGAAGCTGAAGGGTTTACTAAACATTTCAAAATAGCAACAAATATTATACAACCTGCTCAGTGTGAAGCCATGCGGTGCTGTCAAATTTTAGATGTGGATTTGATGTGACATAAGGCACCTCTCAAAATAGCCATGGAGGAAAGGGACTGATAGAGGTTACTAAGACTGAATGAAACAGAATATTGTAACCAGACACAGACTACACTGATCCCTCCACTGAGAAAACCTTGCACTGTTAAATCAAGCACAGAGCCACATACAAACTATTCACTACACCCAAAATAATACCTCATCAGCTGAATGTATTTTAATCACGTGACACATTTCCACATCAAATCATTACATTAATAAAGCTGTATCTAATCATGTTTGTTGGATGTAACCAAACTGTTTCTATTGGAATTATCACAAACACATTTACCTCAGACTCAACTTTGGCTACATTAACCTGACCTGATCATTACACTGACCTAAAGTAGTTCTCTTTAAAATCAAACTTAGCTATATCATATTAAACCAATGTATTTTCCCTGAAAGTCGAGCTTAGCTATATTACATTATATTGTTTTTCCTGTCTTTTCTAAAATATTAGCTACTTCCTTCTTCCTTATCATATACAGAAGGACACAGCTGGCTTTCTTCAAAAAGCTTTAGCTTCACAAACCTTTTGATTTACAATCCAAGCTTTAAATGTATGAACTTAAGTCTTGGTTTGTGTAAGTAAAATATCCATAATTTACTTTATAAAGTTTTAAATATCTAGCTTCTGGCGAATCGCCTTCGGTATTCAACTTACGGAAAAAGTGTAGCGCCCGCGCCTCTCGCAGTTCAAAATGCTTACGCTACGTCTGACGACATTGCACACCAGTTACACTCGTCTCAATTGAGCTGCTAGAGGTGCGGGCGCTACACTTTTTTTTATTCGTCTGAAAGAAGAAAGTCATATACACCTAGGATGGCTTGAGGGTGAGTAAATCATGGGCTAATTTTCATTTTTGGGTGAACTAACCCTTTAAGGGTTAATGAAATCTGTGAGCTTTCTTTCCCTCCATTGACAGCCTACGCAACTACCATTTTCCAGCCAATGCACGTTCACGAGAGCAGCATGACGCATGCGTGTGGTGTTGACGAGAGAGCAGACGTTATTGTGTGAACGCGTGTTGGAGATTAATATTTTGTAAATAAAGTGGTAAATTATGTTTTTATTTGCTCAAACAAAACACTCACAGCGCTTCAGAAAATTGAGGTTAAACCACAGGAGTCACATGGATTACTTTAATAATGTCTTTACTACCTTTCTGGGGCTTGAAAATGGTAGTTGCGTAGACTTGTCAATGGAGGGACAGAAAGCTCTCAGATTTCATTAAAAAGATCTTCATTTGTATTCCAAAGATGAACGAATGTCTTACAGGTTTGGAATGACATGAGGGTGAGTAATTAATGACAGAATTTTCCTTTTTGGGTGAACAAACCCTTTAAACATCAACAGTGAGCCAGCCAAAGGGACTTCGTCATTATAAAGATAAACCATTCGACACAGATGTACTAAAACATCATTAGGGTCCTGAACCTCGTGAGAAAGATACATAAAACTGAAGCCTGTTGCTGAAACAAAAACGGTTTCTCCCATTTGAGCTTCTCAGCAACTACACATCTCATCCACTAGACCTAGCATTGATTTAACCAGTGTAGAGCTAAATGCAATCTACTCTCCCTCCGTCTTCACATTCTGCACTAAAGACTCGTGCCAGCCCTGGCAGCAACTTCAATCTCTCACATCCTTTCATTTCCTACATACTTCATCAAGCCCTACCGCAGGCACTCAAATATGGAGGTACAAACAACAAGACAAGAGAATCTGATTAAAAGAAAACACCAAATAACATACATAAAGAACATAAGACGAATGAAGAGCATGACTTGTAAAGTAGAGCTGCTAAACACTGCTGATTGCATCTTAGGGGCTGTTCACACAGAATGCATTTTTGCATTCCACTGCACTGCTTTTCCATTGTTTTTCAATGTAAACATGCACTAGACATACATGTTTGACTGTTGCATTCGAGCCTCGCATCTTTGCAGTGTCTCAAATGACACAGCATTCTAAAAACGTGGTGCTCGAGTTTAAAAAAACGTTTACAAGAACGCATCTTTAGACCTTACGTTTCATTCCACTGCCCTGTGTCTCTTATTTTAATGCAAAACCTCCTGTATAAATGGCCCCTTAGTGTGAACTGATACCATAAGGGACACATGCCAAAGTGAACTCAGAACATCCAGCACTGAACTACTGACCTGAACTTACTCTGTGAGAGAATGGGTTCTCTAAAACAACTATTGGCCTTCTTGAGTCTCTACTGAGGCATAGACTACAGTTCAAAAACGTTTGGGGTCGGTACACTTTTTAAATTATTTTAAAAGAAGTCTCACCAAGGTTGCATCTATTTGATTCTTTGATGAATAAAAAGTTCAAAAGCACAGTGTTTATTTTAAATAGAAATCTTTTGTAATATTATTAATGTCTTTATTGTCACTGTCATACCATTTTTGTTTTCTCTAATACTAACCCACCACCCTAATGCCAAAGTTTAGAACAAGCCTGTCTGTCTGCCCGCTAAAATGCTCCATCCTCCCTTGACACCATGAACCGTAACCTGAGCTAAACATAGTTCATCTTCTCCCTCTGCCAATAACATCCACATTTACTGGCAGTCATGTTTGAAAGTTATCAGATGAAGGAAGTCTTAGGAATAAAGGCCTTCAATGATTTCTGATGAGTAAAAGACAGGGCGACATTTTAAAAAGAAACATTATACGCACCACAGATGGGAGAATCACAGGTGAAAGCTCTGATGGCCGTTTTCCACCAACATTAAAACAGCATGAGGCAACTCTTATCAACACTTTTTAAAGAGTAAAGCAGATCTTCATTAAAGTGAGCAAATAGATTAATTCAATCGAAAAAGTAGCACACAAGGATTTCATATCTACCATGTGTCTCCCATTTGGGGACTTGACTGCTAACCAAAGTGGAGCTTCTATAAACAAGGAGCAGATGGAAGGTCTTCTCTGGGTGTGAGTACAGTGTCAATGCGGCCAACGCAACACAAAGAAGCTACTACCAACTTTGCAGGATTGAGCGAATGAGACTGTCACTCCAGCAGAAATTCTGTATCTTTGCAGGTGGAACTTGTTATTTCTATTCAATTTGACTGAATCTCACATCGTGCTATAATGTCTGGGAGAAAGCATTTCTTGAGTTTCACTTTTTGGGATTCAAACAACTTACAATAAAACCCAGAGCAGTCCCAAAGAACTTTACTATCAAGACATTAGCACCCATTACAAATGTGAAAAATCATTCAGAAACAGGTAAAAGACACAATAAATGCAGGATTGTATCCAGGGCTTGACATTAACACCCGCCAAAAAACAGAAGACTATTGCAATGAACCCCTAAATAAATAATGAAAAGAAAATTAATATCTTTGATTATAGGCTATAATGGTTTACATAAACTCAAATCGTATAAATCTGGGCAAATTTCACACAAAAAGACTTTGTGTAGGTTGAATTTCATATATAATAAATATATTTTCAATTGTAGTCTTTCAAAAAGGCATCTGATGTAATGTGATGATGTCAAAAATATTGAATTTTTGATGCATATCGATACTGAAATATCTGAAATACTTCCAATACTCATTTTCTGCAGAATAGAGAGACAATACCAGCTGTACTTTCTCGCTATCTCAACTCTCCGACAGCGAGTTGACACACAAACCCGCCTCCCCTCACTCACTTGTTTCATTTGCTCCGGATGAATATTATTGGCGTTACAGGGCTTAAATTTCGGTGTGGGATTGTGCGTATTGCACATAATTTTACTTATTCCTGCAGATTTTGTACTCACACTCAAAGGGCATGTACATAAAGCAGCCTCTCAGTTGTTTTCCGTTGCTTATTGCACTTAAACAGTCAAATACACACAAAATAATGTAAAAATGGCGAGTATTCACAAAAGCACAGTCAGTTATGTTTTAAGTGAATGTAAACAGTTGAGAAAGAAAACGCATGTGTAACAGTATAATGGATCCATGTGTCAGGTCTTAAAGTGACAGCAGTCACAATATATCTGCTGCCAAATTATGAGATAATATAAAAAATATCTATATGGCAGTTTTTCCCCATAGTATCGATGTCAAAATTGTGGCCAGTGAAAATGCTGAGTGGCTAGTAACTTTGAAAAACCACTAGCCACATTGGCTGGTGGGATAAAAAGTTAATGTCAAGCCCTGATTGTATCCATTTCAAATGCTAACGTACTACAGAAAGCAGAAATAAATTTTGACAGCAGTTCCCTATGAATTTAACAATATTACTCGTTTCTTCAACTTCAGGTTTCAATACTATCGCTCAAAGAAAGAACAGACAAACCAGAATAATAACCAATAATAATAACCCAGATTCAAAACAGAGAAGAAAAATAGGGATGAGCCACACAAATCAAAGCAAATTTGAAAATCATAGCAAATGTTGAGTCACAAACACAAGTGGCTTGAACTTGAGAAAATACATGTCTCTGTTAAATCTCACTTTGCCCCAAACAGAAACAAGGCTTGTAGTGTGACATTTACACTTTGGGCATGATCAAATTAAGCATTGTTACACAGTGGTCTTCAACATTACATAACATTTAGCAGCACTAAAAGCCAACATGACCTACTTTCAAATCAGCCAGTTGTAAATTTACTAAAGGCAAACATCATGACGAGAGGTTCACAATAGGATATCCATGAAACACAACTACCTGTCTGTCTAAATTTGGAACCTGGGAAAATCCTGAGTTAAAGCAGTGTTTATATATGGCCATTTGGTCTAGACAGAAAACAGTCTAGACATTTTTTCTTTCGAAAAATGGTTTTATTTGCGCCAAATCAAGCGTTTTGGATTGATTAGCCTAGTTTTCAGGTGATTTATAAGCAACAACAAAAAACGTCTTCAAAAGTTTTGCAAACTATTACATGCTATTTAAGGGAAAGTGAATGGCTTAGATCTAGCACCTGAATGAAAAAGTATTGCTGTGCTCATAAGTGAATTGACTACTATTTTTTATATACTGTTGTTGAATTATGTAATGTGTGGAGAACGCAAGTGATGAGTAAACAAGACGAATGAAGCTCGCTACTCCTGTGTCGTGTGTTTCTCTGCTTAATAACTCCAAACAGATATCACAAGTAGTATTTGATCTCAGTAGAAACAATACATTTAGGCCTGGTTTCACCAACAGGGCTAAGATTGAGCCAGGATTAGGCCTTAGTTAAATTAGGACTTTTAAGTAGCTTTTATAAACATGCCTTAGAAAAAATTACTGGTTTACCATTATTGGTGTGCATCTTGAGACAAAACAATGGCACTGACATATTTTAAGATATGCCGGTACAAGTTGCTTTCAGTTAAAACAGCTCAAACATGCATTTTAGTCTGGGACTAGGCTTAAGCCTTGTATGTGAAACCGGGCATTATTCCAGATACCTGATCACTAGAACATGACACTACTAAACGCCACACCATCCATCACTAATAGATAGTCTCTCATTCCATGACATGACTTTCACCCACATTTGAACTAAAAGACTATACATTTTTGAAAATAAGTCATGTGATCAACACAGAATTGTTAGAACCACCCTGTAGCCTATTGTGACAAGACCTTTGACAGTTTAATGCCTATTTGAAATTAATTTGTGACTTTCAGTAAAAAAGGTCCAGAAACTCTATTGAAACTCGTTTTCAACAAAGTCAGTGAAAAGGAAGCGCCCAATAAAATCTTTATCGGAAACCTCAGAAGGAAAAATGTTTCACTGTTCATTTTTTTTTATAATAACACTGAGTTGGATGGCTGAGCTTGACAAAAACAGCCAAACGCTACAATTTTGCTAAAAACCCATTACATTTTTTCAGTGTATTTACTTCTTTCTGCCATGCTGTAGAAAGGATGCAAGGAAGGTTATTTCTTCGATAACACCATTTTAAGAAATATTGTAACGTAAAGGTGCAAATGAGGGTGTTTTAGTCATTAAAAATTGTATTTAAAAAGCAATTAATTTTACTAAAATTAAATCAGAAATAGTTCATTGTCATTCATCTTGCTGACTTCAAAATGAGTGGCTCGCTTTCTGAATAAACTCTTTTCTCCTTTCGACAAACAAACACCAAGGCTGGACAAACCCAGCCAGAATAAAACGGGTTTGTTTGTATAATCTACTGAGCCACTTAGCAGCCGTGAACACAAAGTGACCTTGCAGGCGGGATACGCATTATCGACAGTACTTTGTGGAGTGATTTTCATGCGTCAGGTTCTCACACGTCAAATAGTATTTGTCTTTGTTGCAGCGGTTCATTCGAGACAGATGCAGATGAGCCGTCACTATTCCTCCAGCGACCCAATCCATAAGTAGAGAGCCCCGTTTCCCCTGGTAACCCGCCTTTGTTTTGGTAGCGGCTGGTCACTCATCACGGTCGCCAGTGCAGTCCCTCCCCGGACTAAGGCGACAGCGAGGCCGCAGGAGAAAGGGGGAAGGGTCGGTTCGGCCCATAAACTTTCAAACATAATACAGAAGTACAAACCAACAGCTCTGCCCAAGAAATGTTTACTGTGATAAATTACAGCTCGTTGTAACAAATGATGTGCCATCACAATCATGCGAACACATTGTTTCCAATAGGAAAATTAAACAGCATGCCAACTGCCAACACTAATTCTCTACTCATAATAACTTTGATGAACCGTTTGCGCCCTTTTGACTGATGACAGCTTATTACTTGCAAGCCAAGTGGTAATCAAAACAAACCACATATTATAAACACAGGTCTAAGTAAACCATCTAAATCACCTCATAACTAGATAAAAATGAGCTTGGGTGTCAAATGCGAGGGAATATCGCGTTGAAACACATGGCTGTAATTTAAAAAACCGATTGGAGCGTTTTGCCGCAGCACGATAGCAGGTTCCCCAAACCACGGATTTCCAAAGCGGCTTTCGTGGTTGGCCGCAAGGTAGCAAACCGCTATTCAACAATCAGTCCCAGCGGTCCCAACAATGCAACTCTTTATATTTGCAACAATGCGCCTTTGAAGCATAGGAATGAACGCAGAATCTGCTCATACTGACCTGGCGTTCAGGGGGATCTGGGAGCGGCCATGCCCGTTAGTTGGTGAGTCTTTGAAATAAACTTTTCTCTTGCAGTCCTTGGCACTTGCGTGAAAAGATACTGCGCGGCAGCAACACAAAACACACGATCTGACCGCCTCGCGCTTCCAATCGCAGTAGGTCTCTGTGGGTGAATGCGTGCGCGTTCGCGGCACTGCGCACTCCCGCCTGTCCTGTGAAGCGCCTTTGGACTGCTGATGCTCCTGTGTTACTGCACCAGGCCCCCTTGTGGTGCTGCAAGGCTCCCCTTGATCCCCCTTCTGTTCAGTGGAAAGTACGCAGAAGCGTTTGCGCAGTTCTGCATGCACAACACTCTGTCACACATTTTTTTTGTACACACTTAAGGTTTTAAAGAACGTTTATGTTATTATATTAATTCTATTGCATCTTATTTTGCATTGATTGTTTTAAGAATTTGATTTACATCATTTACATCATTCATTATATATTTTACTATGTGCATTATGCATATTAAAAAATTGATTTGTTTATTTCTTTTCTATTCTATTCTCAATTCTATTGTATATTCTATTATTTTATCTTTTTGTGTGAAATTTGCCCAGATTGCAGGGAATTTTAAACCATTATATAAACAAAGATATTCCTTTTCTCTTTATTATTTATTTAGGGGTTCATTGCAATAGTCTTCTATTTTTTTTATAAAGACAGTAAAGGAAAATTCAATTTGAAAATTATTATTATTATTAGGTAGGCTATTTCTTTTTTGTGCATAGTTATTTTTACTTTCAAGAGCAAATGTGATCATTTGTACAGTGACAATTATTAGTTATTTCTACTCTATTTCTGATATTCAGCAAGCAATTATGATCGTACACACATTGTGACATTTAGGAACAGTTTATTCTTGAGTCTCTGTGAAATTTAATTAGCCTCGAAGTTGTCCACAGTTCATGAATCACCCCTTCCAGGAGTAGAACCTACACATCTGAACCACTAAGCTGTCACCAATAGTATTTTATTTTATTTTATTAACTATTAATGTCAAATATGCTCTCAATGTTTAAAAATATATATATTATAAAAAATATAATTGTACATTTCTCAGTTGTTTTAACATTTTTTTTATATAATCATTATTCAGTTGACATATTGACTTTTCATATTTCAGTATAAATCCAGTTAAAAAAACCACCCTTACATTTCATCAGAATGTAATTAAGAAACAAATATCATGTTTATTTGTGTGTGTGTGTGTGTGTGTGTGTGTGTGTGTGTGTGTGTGTGTGTGTGTGTGTGTGTGTGTGTGTGTGTGTGTGTGTGTGTGTGTGTGTGTGTGTGCGCGCGCTTTAAGCGCTCTTATTCTGAAATAACATCCCTGCAGAGAACCACAGTTCAAACCTTCCGGTTCTGAGCGGAAGTAAAAACGCTTGTAGTCCTACGTCTGCATTGCTCTGGGTTTAAGAATACACAAACAACTACAATACCCATCGTGCTTTAAAAGGGTGGTGGGAGAGTACGGTAAAATATGGTAAACACCGATTCTTTCTCATGCGAAGCATCGCTGGATTGAATGAAAGTGCGTATTTGGATAAAAGAACAAGGCTGAATAAGAAATACATGAAAGGGCAACCTGTGCATATTATACCGTCTCAGTTGTTATTCTCGTAATTTAAATATGGTGTAAGAGTTAAAATATTTTTAAGGCGCTGTTAGCTTTTTTATTGAACAGCACCTGCAATGGACCTGTCATTGCGCAGTTGCAAAAAGTTAGTTCATTTGGACCTGAAAGGGGCACCTCCTAGAATTGGCTACCTAATTGAGGTACAACTTCTTTTACTCTAATTATAACTGTCTAAATAAAACTTTGAGGGATTAACCACGATTATGTTTCCTCAGTTAATTCAATTATTTGCTGATCTTGGTGCCAATGGCTTGCTTATTGAATATGAGGATATGTTTCCCTATGAAGGAGAGCTGAAAGTTCTTCAGTCTACAACTCAGCCTCCATACAGGTGAGGGTATATATTTTAAAATAGAATATTTTTTTTTTTTTATTCATGTTATTATTTTTTGATAATTTAACTCATAAGAATACCTAATATCCAAACAGCCGTGAGGAGATTGCGTCTATCCAGGATGCTGCCAGTAGAAGAGGGCTGGAGATCATTCCCCTGGTGCAGACGTTTGGGCATTTGGAAGTAACTATGAAACTGATTTTTGTCATTTACATGAAGCAAGAAAGAACCAGAGATTTGCAAATTTAATATCAAAACACTATGCATTAAAAGCAATTCATCAACAAAACAAACAAAATCCAATCATACATATTCAAACTTTAATATTTAAAAATATTCTCAATCAGTTTGTCCTGAAGCACAAGGTGTTTAGAGATCTGCGAGAGGTGGACTACTGTCTGGGCACCCTGAACCCACACCATGATCGAGGAGTTAGGCTGGTGCAAGAGATGCTACAACAAGTCATGAAGCTCCACCCTAAAAGTACCAGGCTGCACATCGGAGCCGACGAGGTAAAGCACAACCCTCTGCCAATAAAAAGAGTCACATGTCTGATTCCTGCGAGTAAACTGTTGCCTCAAGATCTGTTCAGATCTTGAAAAAAAGGGTGCTAGTTTAGTATTAGTCTGTTGATCAAGTAACATTGGTTTTATTTTCATAGGTGTACATGCTTGGTCTCGGAGATGAGTCCAAACAGTGGTTAAGTGCTCCAGGTCGGAGTGTTCACAAGCTGTTCCTCAGTCATGTCATTAAAGTGGCGAAGGGGATTCAGAAAAGTGTGCCCAACCTTAAGTTGATCATGTGGGATGATATGCTCAGGTCCATGACCCCCGAGACCATTAAAGGTGAGCATTTTATTATTAAAATTTTGCTGTGTAAAGAGGAAAGGACATATTCAATACATAGTGTCAGATATGTAAATATTCATGATTAAAAGAATTGTTTACCTAAAAAAAAAAATGCTTATATCTTTAAGGCACGATATGTAAGATTTTTGGATTAAAATATCCAAAAACCACTAGAACAATGTTATATATTTTGTTGACTTGTGTACTTACATTATCCCAAATGTTTCCAAGAATGTTTAAATCCAGAGAAATAAGCAATTTTAACCAGGACACGGACCTTGTCCGTGCGTCGCATATCAATGACATCATATCTGCGTTACCCTCGATTTCCGGTTTTATTTTGTAGAAACCATGGAAACACCAAAGACGCTTTAATATATTATGTGTTTTATTAGACAGGTGAGCAACTGTTTGGATACATTCATCGACAGAAAACGAATCATTGTTATATAGCTCAACACAGTTAGTCTTATTGTTTAAATCTTGTTTTCTTGATTTACCGTGAGTACCATGTTTTACCATGCCTAATATCGATCTAGCTTACTGTAGTGTGCAACAAGTGTCTCATAGTAGCCTCCGAGCGAACGCACAGAGTAACGTTATAACATAATTTTCAACACACTCAGATGTATGTAATATGATAAAACAGCGCTGCGTTACCCCACATACGCATGACCGGAAGAAGCAGAAGCGTTTGACTGCGGCATAATAAAAGCTCCACGAAATCAAGGCGTCATCAAGCTACGCCTTTGTTTTGAATAAGCGACTTCTAGCGGTGAAAAATTACATATTGTGGCTTTAATTTACTCACCCTCATGTTAACCTTAATTTTTATTTAGGCTCTTTGAAATGACTGAATTTTTATTTTTCTGTGAGCCATCTCTTCAACTGACAAAAAAATCATACAATTATACATAAAAAGACAATAGAAAGGGGGTTTGGACCACTGAGGATGCACTTTTTTTAATTGTTGGTCTTTGACTGATGCGACACGTCTTGCTGTTTTTGGTATCTGGTATCATTATGAGCTCTGCATTTTTATGACTTTTCTGATCCATTCAGTTGAGCTGCCTCCAGCTGAATGCAAGAGTGCATACTGTGGCACAGACTACAACAAACACTTCCTTTCAATTGCTTTTTACATGCTAATATGATCTTGTCACTTCCTTCCCCTTGATACGTTAAAGGTTGCCACCTCTATATTCACTGGGCCAAATATCATACTTAAATGCTCCACATCTTCCACACCGACACAAAGTGAAATGAAAGAAATTAAATAAATATAATATAATTATTAGTAATGACCAAATAAAACTAATTCCTATCCAATTTATGATATTATTCTAGAAAGTGGTCTTGTTGGATTAGTGCAACCAATGTTGTGGGATTACAGCCCTGCTCTGGATGTCAAAAACACTGGTCAGTATTTTAAAAACGCACATTACGTTTAAGTAACTGTTAAATGCTAAAGTATTTGTTCATGATGATGCTTGATCATTTTACATGTACTCTTTCCAGTTGTGCTAATGGAACTATATAAGTCTGTGGGAATGTCACAGCAGTGGGCTGCCAGCTCTTTTAAAGGCTCGACTGCTGTGCATACCTGCGTGACCAGCACTCAGAGGCATGTGGACAACCATTTGCAATGGCTCAAAGTGGCATCCAGCCTGTCAGCTGGCATTGAGCTACAGGGAATTGCACTAACTGGATGGCAAAGGTTAGATGACATCCTCACTATCACTAGAATCAAAGTCGTCTTTATTGGCCAATGTGACAACAATGTATGTTTCTTTTTTCCCCTTAAGATATGACCACCTGTCTGTTTTGTGTGAGCTGATGCCCGTGAGTTTGCCCTCACTTGCTTCTTGTTTGCAAACTCTTCTGCACGGTCAGTCTCTTTCATTTTTACTCCTTTAAGTTTCTTTTTATTTAGTACTTGCGTGGCAAATTGGTGAGAGTAAATGCATATTAAGAATGTTAAACTCATATAGCTGTGCACTGTGATTCAGGTAGCTTTACTGAAGAGGTTCAAAAGAAGGTGGTTAAGACACTTGGCACTGTGGAAATAGGAGACACAGAGAGGTACCTTTCATTCATTCATACTCGTGTCCTGAAAGAAAGCATGTGCACAGCACTAAGAAACCTCAAGGGTTACTTTAAAATAGACTCATTTACAGCATATTCTTTGGCCTCTGTGTCCCAGATTGTCTTCCAGGATGTCTCCCTCCTTTGTTGGGGCGAAACTTGCTGAACTCATAGTGAAGCTGACGTCTTTGCTGGAGTCTGCAGAACTGAGACATTTTCAGAACAATATGTGAGTTCAGGGCCATTAGAGTTTCACTTTTAAAAGATGCTTTGAAGTTATTGCAAACTTCTCACTAAATAGCTGTATTCATTTTTGCATAATAGGTTTGTGAGGGGCTGGTTCACGCCTTATCACATTCAAAAGAAGACCGTTAACCCACTTATTGCTCAACAGATTAAAACACAAGCAAAAATGTAAGTCTTTTATTATGAGTAATTTACATTATATTTACACTACCGTTCAAAAGTTTGAGGTTGGTAAGGTTTTTGAAAATGTCTCTTGTGCCCACTAAGGCTGCATTTATTTAATCAAAAACACTGTGAAAATAAGATAACTGTTTTCTAGTTTAAGATATTTTAAAATGGCATTTATTCCTGTGATGGAAATGTGAATTTCCAGCAGCCTTTACTCCAGTCTTCAGTGTCACATGATCCTTCAGAAATCATTCTAATATGCTCATTTGGTGATCAAAAAACATTTATTATTATAATGTTAAAAGCAGCTGTGCTGCTTAATGGTTTTTTGGAAACAATGATACATATTTCTGGATTCTTTGATGAATAGAAAGTTAGGACTGCACGATTATGACAAAAATCACTAATCAAAAATAATTGTTGATTATTCCCTTGAAATTGTAATTGCGATTATTAATTATGATTATCACAATTTACATTGAATTATGTTTTGTATGGCTTATACCATTGTTTGAAGCGACTGTATGCCATATTTTTATATGAAAATAAACAAGCTGAAAAACTTTTATTGCTTTTCTATAGCATTAAGCCTCAATTGTCAACTATACATTGGTTTGGTTTCTTCTTTAAATAAAAAAAAGAGTAAAAATATGCATGGCATTATAATGTTATACTAAAACTAAAACAATGGAAAAACCCTTAAGATAACCTGTAGAAAGAAAAAAACAACACTCATGTTAAGCATGCAAAATAATGTACGTGGGCTTTTTTTGTTTTTGTAATTGCGCCTTTGAACAATTATGTAATTGTGGCATCTGTAATTGTAATCACAATTAGAAATTTGATTAATTGTGCAGCCCTATTTGAAATAGAAATCTTTTGTAACAGTATAAATGTCTTTACTGTCACTTTTGATCAATTTAATGCATCCTTGCTGAATAAAAGTATGAATTTCTTAAAAAAAATAAAAATAAAAAAAAACTTTCAAAATTAAGTTTGACCCCAAACCTTTGAACAGTAGTGTATGTATAAATTGTTTTTTTCACAACATTCTTTCTTACCATGTTTCTTATTCATGTGCGTTTTAAACAAGGCCCTTATGATAATATATATACCTATTTTTCATCTCATCTGCTCCAACAGGATTCTTGATGATGTGGAGATTCAGGTGCAAGAGGTGAGGGGAGAGATGTGTCTTCTGTACTCAGTCTCTACAGTTCAGGAATGGATGGACCAACACGTCACCCCAGTGCTGGAGCCTCTGCGCAACCTACTGAGAGACACCGAAAGCGTTCTAAATGAAATGGGATTCTGTACTTAATCTACCTCTTAATCTCAATCTTAAATTTGGTGCATGAATTTCATTTGAAAACTTTATTTGGTTCCATTCAAGTTAAACTCTACTTGCAGTGCAATGTAAAACATATAGAAACAACGGAGACAGCTTGTTTTTATGAATAGCTAGCTATTGTATTCTTTAAAAACAAGGAGCAAAACATTTTTTTTTTGTAATAAAATATAACATTACCATAATATGTTTCATTTAGAATAATTACTAACCAATATGTACATGAATGAAATTAAAATCTCATTCTGACTTTCCATGCTGAATAAATAATTTGAACCTTTTTAAGTTTAATTAATCCATCCACAAATTCAGAAGTGTTATTTTAATATTTATATATTATTATACTATTTATTGATATTTTGAATTAGCTTTTAATTTTTATATTTTCAGGTTTTATTTTAATTTAGTTTTAGTAATATGCATTTGTCATTTGTATTATTTTTCTAATATTCCTATATAGCGTTAATACATTTTTATTTAAGTTTTTTTTTAATTTACTTATACTTATTTATTTCAGTTAGTTCCGAATGCAACATTTCTGATTTTATAATAATTTCCTGAACATTATGTCTGAAATAAAGAAATTCCAAAAATACCATTCTCCAGACTTTTATTTTGTCACGTATGGATTTACTTGACCGGGAAGTGATATGTTAAGTGTCACCCATAATATTTGTAGCTTACATGGGTCGTTTGTATAAACAAAACGGATCAGTATAGCGTTTTAGGGCATTGTAAGCTATGTCGCCTCGCGTGAGCGTTACTAACACACCGCAACAATTTTGCCGTCGTCGTTATCAGCGCGTGTAAACCCGGCTCGTTTAGCGTAACAGCGCCGTGCGGAGCGCTAAATAAAGGCATTTAGTGTCTGATCGAGACGGAACTGACTGTTTGTGCTGCGAAAACATGGCAGAGTTGCACGTTGAATCCAACGCGACTGGAATCATCGAGCAGACCGAGCATTGTGAAATCAGAGGCTCAGTGAACGTGAGACTCCCCTCCCCTACTCTGGTGATTCCGCCCCGGACTGGCTTGTCCAGTCCAGGGGTCTCCGGCTCTAGAGCTGTGTTTGGGTTTCCCATGAAGAGCAACCCCACTTCCCCATCACCAGAATCCACAGAGAAGCCAGGATCTCGGTGGGTTCGGCTGAATGTCGGGGGAACCTACTTTGTTACAACGAAACAGACCCTGTGCAGGGATCCTAAATCGTTTTTGTATCGATTATGTCAGGAAGATCCAGATCTGGATTCGGATAAGGTAAGGCTCTGTTTACATCATTAAAACCTGTCTCAGTACTTAAAATGAATCAGTCGTCTGTCATTTTTCTTCTGTATGCATTACATTAACATTGGAAATGAATGCATTATGGACATAATTGGGATGCATAAAATCCAGCTTAAATGAATAATTCTGTCATCATTTACTCATTTCGTTCCAAACCTGTATGACTTGCTTCTGTGGAACACAAAATAAGATATTTTTAAGACTGTTGGTATTGGTTCCCGTTGTATGGACAACAAAAGACATTTCTCTCAAAACATCTTGTTATATGTTTAAGTGGGTGATGAGGGTTATTAAATGATGACAGAATTTTCATTTTTAGGTGAATTAATCCTGTAAAATCGATGTTTGTTTGTTTTTTACATGGTCTAAGTTGGTCATTATCTGGTTCACCAGTTACCATGTTCCATAAACCACCTTGACCACCTTAAGATGACAACCTTCTAACTGGTTTGTTGTTGTTCCAAGAAGGTCTACCAGTTTGGACCAGGCAATGACCAGCAAATGACCATTTCAGACCAGCTAAAAACAGGTTAACATTTTCAAGAACCAGCATGACCCCCTTTTCTTCACTATTGGGAAGTATATCCAAGTGAATCAGCTTCTCGTACAAGAAAAAAAATGTGAGGGGGACTGTATTTTGTTAATTGGGAATTGATTGGATCTTTGTGGTTTGCTATTGCTGTGTTCTCATGTGAGTGACAAGTTGTCCCGTCCTCAAGCCGCACATCATCAGAGAAGAGATGAGATGTTATTGCAGAAGGGAGGGGAACTTATTTTGATTAAAGATTGAGGGATAATGAATAAAAATGTTGTGCACGGATAAATCATTTATAATAAATACTGCAATATTCCCCTTGTGGAAAAAAAAATATACCAAAATGTATATGAAATATATTT